>OW052073.1:17505000-20005000 GCA_932526445.1 Phragmatobia fuliginosa
ACTTTGGATATAGTCGCTTTGGTCTAATTCTAATACGGGAGTTGCTTTTTAAATGCTATCTGATGATATAAATACATATATCCTTGTTTTGTAAATCATCTCATCATCAACAGCCTTTAACAGTCCACTGCTGGACATAGGCCTCTCCTTTGAAAGGAGGTTTTATCCTACTATACCACGCTGGCCACACGGGTTGGTAAAGGGTTTGTTTCAAGTTTTCTTTCTCTTGGCAGTGATGTTAGCTGCTTATTTTGTTACTTTAGTCGCCTCTTACGATACCCATAGAATGAATAGGGGTGGTGACACTTTATATTCTTAATCCGTCACCACACGGACATTTTTTGTAAATACATACTTGTTATACATAGTAAACACCCAAACTCCAAAACAAATATTTGCAGGTCATACAAACATTTAGTCCGACCCATAAATCGAACCTTCAGCTGCTAATCAAGAGGTCTCCTCTTGATCAGTAGCCGAAACAATCACTAAACCAACAAGTCAGTCAAATATAACTAGACGTATGAAGAGTCCCACAAAACTTTCCTCTAAAAAAAATAAAGTACGCCATTGATTTTATTCATGAAGTATTTTTCCCATAGCCTGTATTCAAATTAATATCAATAATCCTTGAACTTCAATCGCTAATACTCAGTCAATCCCGTAGAACAAATAACCAGGGTGACACTCCTATCTTATGTTACCAGGCCGCAAGTCTATACTGAGTTTATTGAAAAAATCTCCCCTCAGCCGTAAAATTGAGTGTCGCACGTCGATAACTTGTAGTGATCCTGTAAATTGCTTACAAATTTACGTCTTTTTACCCCTATTTATAGGTTAAAGGTAAAGTTTGTTTTTATATAAATGGGGCGTGCGTAACAAGAAATGTTACTAACAAGTTATCTATAAAAATAAATAAAATTGAAGTTTCTGTTTGTAATATCAAATGAATAGTTTTTTACTAAATGCTTACGGAACTTTACATAAGAAGCTTACAACAAATAAGCAAAACACGTTGAATGACTGCCTTGTTGGTCTAGTGGTTATCGTATGTGGCTGCTAATCAAGTCTCGTCTTCGATTCCCGGGTCTGACCAAATATTTGTGTGATCCACAAATATTTGTTTCGGAGTCTGGGTGTTTTTCTATGTATAATATGTATGTATTTACAAAAAAAAGTATGTTTATGTATTAATATCAGTTGTTTAGTACCCATAAAACAAGCTCTGCTTATTTTGGGACTAGATGACGTTGTGTGTAATTTGTTCAAAAAAAATAAAATATATATATAAATTTAATTTGGCTAATCTTTCGAACGGCTTGAACGATTTTGACGAAACTTTCACTGGCAGATAGTTGATGAAATACAATGTAACTTAGGCTATTTTTGACTAGCTTAGCTCCGCAGAGATACTCGTGATTCACAACAATAACCGAGGGTGTCACCGCGGCACACAGCTGTTAACTGATAACAATGTATATTGTTTGAGGTATGTGATGATTCGTAAACTAGTTAGCTGGTGTTCTTTAAACTCTTACACAAAAAGGGATGTTGTATTTATGTATCTGTATGTTTGTATGTATCATTTTATCTCCTCTAAGGAGTGACACACAGAGACATAGACTTGGAACAGCGCCAAACTTCCATACTCCTGTCATCAATTTAAAAATTCTTGTAAGACAATTACATTTTTGACACGACCCGGGTATCGAACCATAGACATCTTGATTGGCTGTCGTATATGCTAAACGCTAGACTAACAAGACAACATATAATTCCATAAAATATTTTAAAGCTCAATTGGCTATGATTAAAATGTATTTTTCTGTTTCAAGTAAATCTCTCAGCTAATTAACTTTCAAGAACAGGTTAAGAATATAATTAGTTTTCAAGTTAACTAAGTAAACACTTAACTGGTTTTATTTGCTAGGAAAAACAATCTCTTGCATACTTACGTAGACGTTATTTTTAATAAGTAGGCAAACTTTTTAATGAAAAATAGAAGTGATTGTTTGTGGTAAGAAAAATATTCAGACATTTTTTGTACTGTGTCAAAATATTTTTTCTTTTTTTCCGTTACTAGCTTTCGCCTGCAACTCCGCCTGCGTGTATTTCGGTAATTGTAAAAGTAGCCTATGTACTTTCTCAGGCTATTGAACTATCTGTGTACCAAATTTCATTCAAACCTGTTCAGTGATTTCAATCCGTGAAAGCAGGACAGACAGACAATCAGTTACTTTCGCATTTATAATATTAGTGCAGATTTAAAATAGACAACGCCCGCGTTATCTATTAATTATATCCTGTGTCGCGGGGACTTTACTAATGTACAAAAACTGAAAGAACACCCAGATTCAGAACAACGACTTGTGAATGACACTAAGTGTTTTCACAACGCTCATATAATTGCCGTGCGACCGCTTAAAGCAATACACCATCCATGCATAACATTGTTACTGATATGCCAAAGTTTGGGGTTCAACAATGCGAATTCATAGATATCTATGTATGTTATATTTTACGTAAAAGTAATTAAATTTTTAGTTGATTTGCGGAAGAACGGGTAACATGTCCCTCAAATAGGGAGTCATAGGAGAAGATAGATAGAGAATCATAGGGAGGAGCCTCCGAACAGGAGGGGTGATCGTGTCTGGCGGGCCACTGCCCCATGGTTGATATTGGTTGTCGTATTTATGATTTAGGATTGGTAGTTACTCCGTACTACGCGCCCCCCCCCCCCTCTAATAGCTAAACGGCTGGCTCAAAAAATCTGGAAAAATTCGTGATGATGGTCCATATAATGAACTTTGAAGGAAAACTATAAGGGATTAGATGACTTTGTTAGTTCAGGAGTTATAGAGGCTTAACTTGTAAAAGGCGCTCACTTGGAAAACGTCATACAAAATTAACGCATTAATACGTAAACATAACAATTATCTATTGGATACGATTTCAAATCCATTAGGAGTGACTGAGGAACCCTTTCTGTGCGTGGCCTGACACGCCCTTGGCCGATTTTTACATTTATGCCTTAAAGTGACTCAACTCTGTCTGATAGAAAGCATGAGCAGAATCCAAGAGTAGGGGCCACCATCTTTAAGGTGAGTGCATGTTGCACTGTGGTGGTGACCCACACTATGGCGGCTTAGTAGATATTTCTGCATCATTCTCCCGGCCTCTTGATTGGACCTCCGGTTTCGCACTCACCAACGAAAGCCGACAGCACAAATGCTGTTAATTTAGGTTGGTTTTCTGTGTGAAGGTAATGCTGCTCCGGTCGATCCAGGCTGTAATCAGCGTAGCTCTGCTATTTGTATTAAAATAAATATGGGGCCTACTACTATATTTGATTATCTGTATTTTTTCTGTTTTGTCTGTGGTATGTGTCTTGTCTGTGCTTTTTCTTTCTCTTCAAATAAAACCAGTAAGTTTGCTGTTTAGCTAACGATAAAAAACAACAAAAAGTAGTTTCATTTTAACAAAGCAAAAATATCTATATCCCGAGCATTCTGTCCCACGCAAAAATATATTAATAACAAAGGCAATTTGAATAGAACTTCCTCGAACCTTGCAAAATTATTAAAACAATAAAATTATTATACAAAAACAAATACATAAATCCCATTTCGTATTTCATAAGGTCGATACTTCTCGAAGTTTCCCTTGTCAAGTAATGAAGCGACGACGTCCCTTATCCGAAGTAATGTCAAAGATACATTTAATACGAAACGATTATAGCCACTAACTTCTAAAACTTGTGAGTTTTCCTTTCAGCAAAAATAATTTTCCAAAGCAAGCTAAGGAAAATAAGTTTTTTCGCTAAGGGAAAAAGATATAAATGTCAAGATCGGGATTTGGAAATAAGCATTCGTCATTGGTCTTTTTGATATGGGTACCCGGAGATTTCGGCCATAAATCGTTATGGGACTAAAGGTTGAAGTGCGACAAGCTTTTTTCAGATACCATTGAAAATAGTTTATGTAGAATTGACTCGAATTCGTATGAGGAAAAGTATTGATATTTTGAAGAGTGTTAGCTTTTTAAACGGTCAGTGATACGTGCGTTCAGATTTAGATTTTTTAGGGCTCTGTAGTTCATGACTCGGAACCTTACAGTTTTGTCATATCCGTCCGTCCGTCCGTCTGTCCTCGACTTACCGGCCAAACGGTTAGTGTTAGAAAAAACTTCGCATGAATATGTGTTTTTATCGTGTCGACTAATCGCTAAAAGAAAATAACAAAAATCATTTTTATATTCCCTACACATGACGCGAGAAAAACCTCTAGCTGCAACCTAATCCATAATCGTGAGATATCTGTTTTTTTAAAACATT
This sequence comes from Phragmatobia fuliginosa, assembly GCA_932526445.1. Taxonomy (NCBI): domain Eukaryota; kingdom Metazoa; phylum Arthropoda; class Insecta; order Lepidoptera; family Erebidae; genus Phragmatobia; species Phragmatobia fuliginosa. The sequence goes on from OW052073.1 coordinate 17,509,334, forward strand.
GAAAGGTTTCCAAGACGATTTTTTGATTTAGGTATTAATTATATGTTTGTTAAATATTCAACTTACTAGGGTATTTTTTTGGTAAAATATGGCGTCCCCAACTAAAAGCTAAAAAAGCTCAAAAAATGTGAATAAAAGTCACGTTGGTAGGCCACGTAACGAACTTTAAAGGAAAATTATAACGGATTACATGACTTTGTTGGTTCAGGAGTTACAGACGCCTACTTGTAAAATGCGCTTGGAAAACTAAGTGAAATAATAAGTTAACACAACAATTATCTATTGAAAACGAATTTAAATCCACGTGCCATTATTGGTGACCACGGAACCCTATTCTATGCGTGGCCTGATTCGCAGTTGGCAAATTTTTATTTTGTAAATGATGAGCAGGATTTGTTTATATTAGGTGAAGCGTGTCTACGCATATATTCGAGATAAGCAAAACTTTGCGATGCGAAAGCTTCAAAATGACACTTTATTTATACAAAAATGATGTATTTTTGAACAAATACACAAACATTTTTGAGTTTTATGGATCACCAGGTGTATAATTACTTCAGTATTGGTATTCTTCTTATACCTGGAAAAATATTCCCCTGTGGCATTATAGATATCATTTAATATCAGTCTGTAGTAGCAAGTAAACAAAATAATTTGAAGAGCTAATATTATTTTGATCTCTTACAGACAACCTTGAATAGAAAGAGCGACTGTTTATATGCCTTTGATTTGAACCTTTATGACAACCTTGGTACGTCATTGTCGCATTTGTTAATTGAAAATAATTTATACCTGCGTATATTTAAGTTGGTCAAGTGGATAGCGTATGCGACTGCTAATCTCGGGTTCAAATACCGGGTCGGACCAAAAAAGGTTTTTGGGTTTTTGTTAACAAATTCCTAATAGCAGGTTGGAGTTTGGAAGTTTGGCGGTGAGTCACACTCGTGCCTCGGAGAGCACGTAAAGCCGTCAGTCCCGGTTGTCATGAACATCAATGGCAATGCCGTCTGTGCCCTCAAGTTCACTGAAAAAATATTTTTTTACCTGAGGAAATCCCTTCGGACCGTCACCCCGCCGGGGCTAGCGTGTGTCGGACTCAAACCGACTAAAACCACACTGTGTGCCCTCTTAGCGCCTGAAATTTTAGAAGGGGTCCTGGGAACAAATCTTCTTCGGAACCCCTCCCAGCGCCTACCCGCACTTCGCGGGCGCCATCTCTACTAAACTCTCAAATTGGGCGACGTCCGGCCCAGGGTATGCCATGCTACATTGCCTACCCTCACAATGAGGACGGTGATCCCTCCTCCTGGATTCTACTCATGCTTTCAATCAGGCAGAGGTGAGTCACTTTAGGAAGCTAAAAAGAAACCTATACTATTGGTAACAGAGTAACGCTGATTTTAGCACGAATGGGCCAGCTCGGTGAGTGTGAGACCAACCGGAGACCCAATCATTCTGCATTATTCTCCCGGCATCCGGAGGCTGGGAAAATGATACAGAAACATCTCACTAGACTGCCATGGTGCACCATGCTGCATTGTCTGGTGGAGTAGGGGTGTTCTATCGAATGTTGTGTATTTTTGTTGAGTATACGCTCGATAGATGGCGGTGTGCCTTTCTGGTGAGTCGCGGTGTTAAGACTCTCCAAAAAAAGTGACCTTCCTAAGAACTATATTTATTTTTGTACACGCATCAAACGCTTGTTTTATTTCTCTTGAGTCAACAGTGCTGGGAAGCTAACAGCAAGGGGCCAACGAGAGTGGTGACCCTTACTCCTGGATTCTACTCACGCTTTCAGGGAGAGAAGTCTCTTTAGAAGGATAAACAAAAAAAAAGTTACGGCTTGTTTTAACAATAGGCAAATCGCGACAATATCGTGTCATTCAAAAACCCTAATGGTTGGTTTTTTACTCACCTAAAATGTGTTACTAAATTTTCGATTTATCTTCGAACACTTTCTAATGGTAGAAAGGGTTATTACAAAGCTTTTTGCGGTCAATTAAGTAAATTATAAGTAAGTCTAAATTAACCTTCGTGAGACTTGCAACTTTCTAAATTATGTTATTTGTATTTTAACTTTCAGCTAAACAACTGAATGTTTTATGTCCGTAGATAAAAACGGAGTGTCACCACCTCTGATCATTCCATGAATGTCGTAAGAGGGAGAGGAAATAGACTATACTAACCCATTAGGCCAGCGTGGAATAGTTTTTTTTTACGTGTTAAACCCCCTCGGGCTGTCACCCCTGCCGGCCGGCTATCACGGCCGGGTTTTGCGGCTCAACCCACACGAATCGATCCGTCTAAAACCACACCTGCCACTCTGCGCCTTTGATAGATGGGAGAGGTCCAGGTACCAATGTTATTAGGACATCTGAATCCAAGAGCGTGGAATAGTAGGCTAGCCTCCTTTCTAAGAAGACGTCTATGTCCAGAAGTAAACTCCGATAGACTGATTCTGATGATCGCTTTTTATCTCTAAACTAACATAAGACAATGCCTAATATTAATTTACCTTTAAAACTATAAAGCCTTTTCCAAACCAATCTCCAAACTTGCAGTAATTATGTCCATTCTAAATAATAATAATAAAGTAGTCTGTCTGTGCGGCCACCTCTTTATATCGTCGCAGACGGTTCAAGCAAGTAATCCTGTAGTATTATTTGTGACAGAATAACGTATTTATAGAAGGGTATATTAAGCTAGCAAAATATGAAGGTATCAGCGGAGAATTTATTGAGTCCCTGATACCCTTATTGGGTAATACTAAAAGTCATTCCAAGTCATTTATCTCTTTTACTTGTATAAAGATATATGTGTATTTGTGACTTGGAAACTGTGTACGGAAGTTTTCCTGTACCTTCGTTTATTTACTTTTTGGTAATAAGTTTTTTTTGAAGTAGGTCAGGGACTATTGAAATAAATAGATAAACAAATATTTCAGATTTCTGACACACAATATCATCTAGTCCTAAACTAAGCAGACCTTGTACTATGGGTACTAGACAACTGACATTAATATATAAACATACTTTTTTTCTGTAAATACATATTTCACAATTTCCTGGATCGAACTCGCTATGGTGGTTTTCTTAATATAATTATGTTAAAAATATGATTTATTTCTATCTTTGTTATTCTCGCATTACCTCTACTACAATATACATTCACATATTATATAAATAAACCTTCCTTTTAAAAACTGTTCAGTAGTTTAAAAGATCGCGAACAGACAATAGAAGCGAACCTTCATTAAAAGACCGAGACGACATCACTTTCTTTTTTCTTTAGCAGGGCTGCCATCTGTAAAATTTGAAAACCGGGACAAAAGGGGCAAATTATCTGAATTTTAGGGTTAAAAAACCCGGACACGTCAACAACGTTTGTTTTTTTCTTCAAACAATTCTCTCGAATAAGTCCCACATCACGTATTTCTTAAATCATAAATTGTACCCGTTTGGAGAACAAGACTCCTCAAATCGTTAACCTACGAAACAAAAACAAGAAAAATTCCCCGGACAATGTTTTGACTAGGACATATCCGGGAAAACCTGGACGAACGGCAGCCCTATGTATTAGTCACAATACACTTAGTAAAATGGGCATCCGTTTAAATATTAATACTGTTTCATGCCACCCGCATTCGCGGCGTAAATACTTATATCCTCATACAAAACATATTATGTCGTACTTATAAGTTATTATGTTTGTGAGTGCATACAATGCAGCATGGTAATTCACACCATGGCGGCTTAGTGAGTTAGATATTTCTGCATTATTCTCCTGGCCTTTGGAGCCTGCGATCTCACACTCACTAATGAAAGACGATTTATTTTATTTAATGTTTTCCCAATTTATTTATGCAAAATATATTTCTATAGTGTTCGTTTAAAGTATAGTCTCATGTGAGGTTTGAAAACACAAAATTCACCAGTAGGAAGAACGTAGCGAACGCTTAAACCAACCACTACGCATTGTTTAATTCTACTCGGTAAATCGGTAGTCGAGCAATGGAAAGAAAAATTGCCTGCTCGTTAGTAGTAGCACAAATTCTAAGACTAATAACTCAAATGCTTGGATTATAAGAACACCAGCGACTACACCAACCATTATGTTTACAAGGCATCATAGCATTAATTATGAAGGTCTCGGTAATTTGTAGTTCTTATCACTATTATCTTTTGTACGCTTCCTAAATGACGTAATAATTAATACACTTTGTCAGTTCGGAAACTGTTCTAAGATAGTGTACCTAGAATTAGTGTGCTTAGTAGGTAATTATTTATGTGGCCCCTGGAGGTCGGACGTATACAGTACGTTGCTATACTGATAAGACATGCCCCTGGCTAAGTTGCGTTCTAAAAACGCTAACGTAAATAGAAAACTTAACAAATATATAGAAATGATATCTCTAAACGCCTTGGCGTTGCTTAGTCACGTGGTCAGAACAAACTATTAGCCAATAATACAAGAAAACAGAGGCGGTAGGCAATTGTTGAAAGAGAATCGATACATTTGATTAAACTCTTTCGTATCCACAAGGGACAGGAGCGCAACTGAAATTGTTACAGCTTCATAAAAACAAAGCGTGGTATTAAAGGCTATTGATGATGAAGATTTCTGTTAAGTTACTGATGTAAACGAACCCCTAATCAATAAACCTCTCCTACCTTCAAAACCTTAAAAAAAGTTTCACATTTCTCCAATAAACCATTATATCGGTGCAAATCTCCTTTCAATTAAAAACCTCCCAATGGATTCAGTCTCTATCCTATAGGAGTTGCAAATCCCCGTGGACTTACCATTTATAACACCCCCTGTTCTTGCCACAGGGATTACCAGACTTCTTAAACAAACAATCTCTGAATTTCGGGTTTCTGGAAAACAATTCGCCGCCGTTTAGAAATAGGTTTCGCAATTTTTTAAATATAATCACTTTATTATACCGTAGGCCTCTTGTCATGAAGATTAATGTCGGTACTTATGAAAACAGTTTTCAATTATTACAACGAGGGACGTGGAGTACGAAATCATACCTAAACTTTGGGTAAAACATGGGTATTTAATATGTACAATACTAATATTATTTGTTTCGGAGTCTGGGTGTTTTTCTATGTATAATGTGTAAGTATTTACAAAAAAAAGTATGTTTATGTATTTATATCAGTTGTTTAATACCCATAATACAAGCTCTGCTTAGTTTGGGACTAGGTGACGTTCTGTGTAAGATGTCCGAAATATTTATTTATTTATTATAAATTCGAAAGTAACTCTGTTTGTCTGTTACGCTTTCACACCTAAACCATTGCACCGATTTTCATTAAATTTGGCATAAAGACACTTTGATTCTCTTTATCGTGATAGTCGGCATACACGCGGGGGGAGCCGTGGGACAAGGATAGTTTATCTACATGCATATGTATTAAGAAATATTTAGGTAAATATAAATTTAGTAAAAATCTGTGAATTTGAAATTAGCTACGAAGAGATACTTCAACTTTTGTTATTTGTAAAGATGAAGACAACAATAAACAGCGTGCTGGACGGTGCGAAAAAAATTGTGTAATAGTAATAGTAAATTTCAACGCGGGCAATACTGACAAGTATTGCCAGCGTTAAAAAACTATATGGCACTGGCACTGAAAGAGAGAAAAATATTTATTTTAAAGAAACGATACCTTTTAAAGATTTTTATGCCAAGATACTTTAAGAAAAAGCATTAAAGTGACTCCAGACTGGTTGAAAGCGGTATTCTGTAACGAGCCTTATGCAAGATTATTACCATAACAATGAGGCTAAAAGCATCCACGAACTTTGTCATTACGGCCACATTTACTCCGTCCTTTGAGAGTACCCGATCAAATTGTAACATATTTTACGGATCACGGATCATTCTGAACAAAAAAATCGGAATGTTTCGCTTATGGAGATGGATGAAAAACCAAATTACGTTCACTTTCAAAGCGTCGATCGTATTACGGTTCTGATATTTGTGGCCTTAAAATCAGCGGTAAAATTAACCTCAAACATGTGTTTATTCACACCTGAGTCCTCAAAGTGTAGAGAGTATTAGATTAGCTAGATGATGTACTCGTTTCTTTATAAATATATAAAAAAAATATGCCACAATTTTAGTTGCCATACTTATCCCAAACGGTTTTGCCCGGAGTTTGGAAGTTTGGCGGTGATTCACGCCCGTGCCTCGAGCAAAAGCCGTCGGTCCCGGTTGTCATGGTAGGGTTGCGGAGGTCCGATGCCAGTCGCTCCGTGGAAAAACTGATATTCAGGTAAAACCGGTTGAATTAGTAGCCGACCCCAAATAATATTGGGAATAAGGAAGGAAGAAGAGACTTCTCGGAAACGGCTTCAATGATTCTTATGAAATTTAAGTGGCAATTCTGTAGGTCTCAGAATATGATGTAAACTATTTTTTATACGCCTAGGTAATAATAATAAAACGAACGCGAGCGTAGACGTGGTCATCAGCTAGTAATAATATGTTATAAGCTTTTAAAACGTAAAAATAAATACGAAAGTTAGATATAATGATTATGGTTTTTCTACAGGCAGGCTTTAAAATAAACTCAGATAATTTATCAATACAACTTAACGAGACATAATTATGTATATTGTCTAAATAGTTTTTTTTTTTTTTTTTTTAATTTTCTCTAGTCATAATAATTAAGTATAATACACTACATACAGACGTTATTGGAAAACACAATTTGGCACATTTTTTTTTGGAATTTATAATTTATTTAATTCAACATGTACAAAGAAAAGATGACAAATCTAAAACAAAATTATAAATAAATCGATAGATAGTATAGTCATATAACTCAATATATATAGATATAGGTGAGAACCTTCAATTCTAAGTTTCTTTAAAAGCCTTCCATCCTTCCTTTTAACAGAAATGAAAATAGCGTAGCTACAAGTTCTGTCTCTCTTAGCAATTATTTGAACAAAACTTATAATATATTTGTTTGTTTCAGGTAAATTACATAAGCATCAGTCATATTAAACCTGCTGGATTAACTTTACATCAAATTAGCTCAAGGTAAAACTGTGACCTTCAACGATATTTTTCCACTTCTTTTTTCTAATTCTTTCGTACGGATAAGGTAACGAAATTCATGATTTCCATATGAATAATATAAATTCAAAAGTATGTCTATCTGTTTGTTTGTTTGTTACGCTTTCACAGCTAAATCGATTTCAATGAAATTAGCCAAACGACTAAAACTATTCTTTGTTGATCACTGGACTCGGACCATATTATTTCAGATCCTCGCTGAATCGATATCATCCCAATATGTGGCCCTGTCACAGGGGAATATGTTTAATCCAGTCAATGTCCACGCAGGGCAGTCTTCTTGCTTATGCTGCGTATATGCGTATATTTAATAATGTATTTTATAGATGAATCGGACGCGAGCGGAGCCAAGGCCATCATCTAGTATTAATAAATGTATGCCAAACTTTTAGCACAAACTCTTCCTTCAAAATTCAAATAAATAGGTATGTGTCATATTTTACTAATACAACAATCGCTATTTCTATGGCCACACTATGAGGCAGAGTAGATAATAGTTTCATTTGTATTCGACACGGAATCGCGGGATCCGGCGCGCTCCCGGGAAATGACCGATGTCCCGGGATAGATAACGTGGGTACCTCACATCATAACCCTTAGGAAAGTCGCACTTTCTCACATATTCATTGCCACAATTGGGACCTGCGTTTATATTTGGCATGATATATAGTCTTTTAGTCATTGCATCCTGTCCTATTCTATTCTAACATTACTAATTTGACTGCACAGGTGGCCTAGTGCGCCAAGATCGTGGGTTCCAATCTCACGTGGGATAACACTGTGTGTCACATGAATTTTTGTTCTGAGTCTGAGTGTTCTGTGTGTCCGTTTCGAGTGTTTATAAAGACCACCGTGATACAAGATTTATATTCCTAATGCAGGAGTTGTCTTGATCTATCTTTTTATAAAAAACAAAAAATGCGAAAGCTTGTGAGAAAGTATGAATGATTGTTACTCTTTCACGCAGAAACTACTGAACGGATTAGGATGAAACTTTACAGTCATATGGCTTATATATCAGAATAACACAAGGGCTAAAAAAAACAGGATACACAGGATAAAGAAAACTTGGCTTCATTTTTTATATTGTTAATTTCTTTAATTAACATAGACACACGCTGGCGGAGCCGCGGGCAAAAGCCAACGCTATAATTTATCATTTCATAGCGTGACGACCATTTAACCGATTTAAAAAAAGGAGAGGTTCTTAATTCGAATGTATTTGTTTTATAAAAATTGCCTAACCGGCGCTACTTCTGTCTTTTTATCCATCTGTTTGTCTGTCTGTCTCGATTTCACGGCTAAGCCGCTGAAGAATTAAACTTATGGCTACTTGTAAAAGATATAGAAGTTTCGTGGAAAGTTGTGATAAACTTTGTATAGCTTATGTCAACCATGTCACTTTAACGAATTTATTTAAAGCTTTACAGTGACTGCCTCGTTGGTCTAGTGGTTAGAGTATGCGACTGCTAATCAAGAGGTCTCGGGTTGAAATCCCGGGTCGGGCCAAAAAGTGTTTTTGGGATTTTCTTAGGAAATTCCTAATAGCTGCCCGGAGTTTGGAAACTTGGCGGTGATTCACGCCCGTGCCTCGGAGAGCACGTAAAGCCGTCGGTCCCGGTTGTCATGAACACCTATGGCATTCGTTATTGGGAAGTCAGTGCCCTCAAATATACTGACAACTAGTTCAATCTTCGAATTTCAGCTCTCCCTTAGGGTTGCGGAGGTCCGATACCAGTCGCTCCGTGGAAAAACTGAAATTCAGGTAAAACCGGTTGAACTAGTAGCCGACCCCAAATAAACTTGGGGATAAGGCTAGGAGGATTATTATTTAAATCTTTACGTAGTAGTTTATGCGTTACAGTGAACCTTACAAAGATATATGAACTGTCAAAACTATTTCGTACCCTTGGATTTCGCCGTAGTCGGATAAAAAAGTTCATTGACCTACAACAGTATTTTCTTTCTCAGATAAAACTCAAATTTCGAATTCCAGTGAGAAATTCGTGCCGAATCCCTTATTCAAATAAATTGCTGCGATAAAAAAGGTGGCATATGTTTGTTCTTTAGAAGTAATCCTGTTCTATATTGTCTATTATGTAGCTAAAAGCTTGATATTCAGTAGCGGGACTTTATGGCGGGAGTTATTACAACCAAAAATATACCTTAAGTTTTTTAAATTAAAGTTGAAATTTAAATTATTCTCTCAAAATGTGACGGTCAGCGTCCTTCAGTAAAAACATTTTTGTTTTACCCAATTTACATTGGACATTTAATTTGGCCATTTTACGAGGATTTACCCGTATGGTCGTAATCGGTGTCATTTGTTAACGGTATTGTGTTGGGGATCTTAATAAAATTCTCTATGGTTTGTGATTTTTGTCCCTAATCTGATAATCGTGATACACGAACGGTTGTAAGCTGTCCGTGTGAGTTTTAATATTATAATATTTAGTTGTTGAGGAAAAGTAAATAGTTTTATTTTTAGGCATATTAGGCATTGTTATCACAAAACATTTTAGACACCATTTTATCCTTACTAATATTATAAATGCGAAAGTTTGTAATGTATGTATGTTTGTTGCTCTATCACGGAAAAAACTACCAATCGGATTTAGATGAAACTTTACAGTAATATAGCTTATAAATCAGAATAACATAGGCTACTTTTTAGTGCAATAATCGAGATACACGCGTGCGGAGCCGTGGGCAAAAGTTAGTATATAACTACAGTACATATAAATTAAGTTAGTCCCTACTTAATATTATAAATGCGAAAGTAACTCTGTCTGTCTGTCTGTCTGTTACGTTTTCACGCCTAAATCGCTTAACCGATTTTGATGAATTTTGGTACACAAATAGTTTAGAACCTGAGAAAGATCATAGGCTACTTTTTACCGCGATAACCGACATACACGCGGGCGGAGCCGCTGGCTAAAGCTAGTATGTACATATTTTAGAGTGGTAGACATACACTCCCGAACTAAACTGTTCGATTCATCCTTCCTGTGCCAATCAGTCCAAACTACTCACTACCAGCTCACGTGTTTCCTTCCAACTACGATCCCGGGTCCTTTAAGCGGGTCGTGAATATACCTCACTAGACCACCATAGTATTTATTGTCTGCATTCATAACTTCTACTTTTAGATCCTGCTTATACATTCTAAAAGGCAGGATCGAGAAATTTTGCCAGACTATATATGTACAGATATGTGAAAACCACTCGCGTCGAGATTAATTTCCCAAGAATGATTCTCTCATGGTTTAGAGACTTTCCTAACATTTCCCGTAAATATTCAGGTGCATAGGGTTCTCACTAAAAACTTAGGACTTCATAACAACCAAACTGGTAAGCGGCAATAGGCTGCCGGGTATAATTTGTAACCAAAAAAAGTGGCAAAACTGAATGTTAAATATGCCTCTGCCTACCCCTTCGGGGCAATAGGCGCGATTTTATGTGATGTTGCCGTTGGATGTTTTTAAGCAGTCCATAGGCCTCCAACTAAGCTTCACAATCTTATAATAACAACCAGTACAGACTGGTTACCGTGACCTCCGAATCACGGAGAAGCTCATAACATATCATGCAATAAAGGGTCACCCATCTAGGTCTGACCGCGCCGTCGTTGCTTTGGTTTGTTTGTTGACGTATATATCCCGTAAATGCTGACTCTACACGTACATACATGTCCTTTATATAATCGTGTGAATTAGGGTCATAAAGCTTGACATAGGATACGACTTTTTCCAAAATGAATTTAAAAATATTGTCACGATTTCTGTTTAGTAGTCATTTAAAATTAATGGTTATGGGTCGGGGAGATTTATTTTTATGTGTGGTAACGGTTGTATGCTGTGTCCTCGTAGTGTAATATTGTTGATCACTGAACTTGGAACTTGGGTATGAAGTTTGAACCGGGAAAATTATCATTAGAAATTAGGCCAAATGTGTTGCGAGAAAGAGCTCGGTAACAATATCCCTAATAATATTTAAAATGCGAAAGTAATTCTGTCTGTCTGTTACATTTTCACGCGCTGAACCGATTTTGATGAATTTATAGATATATGGAACCTTGGGAAAGGATATGGCTACTTCTTAACGCGATAATCGACACACAAAAGCTAGTAAGTGTATAACTATGTTAAAAATTGGAAGGATCTTGTATTTAGTAAAGCTACAAGTCGTGAAGACCAAAAGTCATAGTTAGGTACATAAAGGTACATCTAAGTAATGTCTGGTTGTAATATCAAATCAACAGTTATGACTAAATGCACAATAAAGTTATATACTTTCTTTAAACATTTAGTAAAAACTACTACGGTACCTACTAACATAAAAAAAACTTATTTTTTTTATTTTTGTCTGTCTGCTTATTCTGGCTAATCTTTTAAACGGCTGGACCCACCTTGCCATAACTTACACTGGCAGATAGCATTCATTAAAAGCGTAAAAACTAGAAATAAAATTATATTGACATTAACGTTGCGCTTTGATGATTCGTAGTAATGGAAACAAATATCAACCCTGAATAATTGATCAGAATAGTTCAGAAAAGAGGTGTTCTTTGGGACAAAACTCTAAATGATTATAAAGTACACAACAAGAACTTCCTTGACGACCATTGTGCACATTCGCCTCGCGTAGTGTTTAAAATCGGCACTAGCTTCGAACGTGGCCGACAACCGATTATTAAACGTGTGTGTGTGAACAAAGGCGCCGACATCCGATTAATTTATACGGATTCGACACCCGACAAGTGGGAACGAGCTCTAACCCATTTGCATTTCTTGATCAGTAGTATGTCCCTCACACGTCACCTCAGAGGATTCAAATCCTCAATCAAGCACGTTCAAAGAAAACTATACATGAAACGTATCACACAATTGCCCAACCGATCACCAAGTACACAATAAATAACAGAGGAATTATACTCTGTTATTCTTGAAGAATAATCTTTTTAAAAGGTATATCGCATAAAGAAACTTTGTGTCTGAACGATAAAAGATATTTAAGTTTAGCATAAAGGGTTTTGTGGTGAGTTTTCGGTAACAAATGATAAAAGGATTGTGAATTGAGATTACGTACATAATTCAACATCAATGGAGGTGGAATCTAGATTTTTTTAGGGTTCCGTACCCTATGGGTAAAAACGGGATCATATTAGTAAGACTCCGCTGTACGTCTGCCTGTCCGTCTATGTGTGTGTCATCAGGCAGTTGAAATTTTCACATATAATGTATTTCATATAAAATAAATATTTAAAGGGCTTCCATATAACAAACGTGACTTTTTATGCGACTGCTGAGTAAGAGGACCAAATGTTTGCGTGATCCACAAATATTTGTTTCGGAGTTTGGGTGTTTCTAATGTATATTATGTATGTTTTTACAAAAAAAAATGTATCTTTATCTATTTATATCAAGTTGTCTAGTACCCGTAATACAAACTCTGCTTTGTTCGAAATATTTATTTATTTTTTGCCGTGTATGCTTGAAGTATAAAGATAAATTGTAAGGAACCATTCTGCGCGAGTCACGTTTCTGTGATATCTTACTAAAAGATATTTACTATGTTTTATTATTTATCTGAGATACTATTAACTTTGTACATTATTTACTGTAAGTGTAAGTGAATAACTTTTTATTGAAAGATCGGAATGTTTTCGTGTCCATTAACATTCTGCCAAACTTTTATTTGACTTCTTTAAATTACTACGTGAAGCAAAAATTTTGTACCCTTTTTACGAAAATTATGCGGACGGAGGAGTATGATATTTGGTATAGTTAAAGTTTATACGTAGGAGAAGTGCAGAAAGCTAAAAAAAAGACTAAAGGTCGAATTTTGACCAGGAGGCTAGTTTTACTTAATTATTTTACTGCCTCACTGGCGGATTGATAGCATATGCCACTGCTCTTGAGGTCTTGACGACCGTCAAAGTTTAAAAGTCAAAGTTTCGCTCTAATGTGAAGTAATCGTTTGCTTTATCTATACATACAAATAAATAAAATTGTATGTACATACATGTCTGTATGTAATATCAAAATAACAGTTTTAAAAGTTTTGTCTCTCTGTTTGTTTGTTCCGGGTAATCTCTGTAACGGGAGGACCGATTTTCACTGGTAGAAACCTGATGACACAAGGAGTTGACTAGCTTTGTTCCGCGGCGGTACTCGCGATTAACTATTATAACCGCGGATAACACCGCGGAACTGACTTACACGTAGTAAGTCATAAAAAATCAGCCACGGTACAAAACGTCTGAATATTGTAATCACCAAGTACCTTAGAACCACGAATTTGACAAAGTTAATATCTTCAATCTACACAATATTACTAACTAGCTGCGCTCCGCGGTGTTACCCACGTAGTTCAGGGATAAAAAGTAGCCTACGTGATTCTCCAAAACTCATTCTTAAATTAGAAATTTACAAACTAACATTATGGTTGCTATGCAAGTGTGTTATGCATAGCAACCTGTGAAGTTTTGACTGTAGACAAACAGTGATACATTTTAACATCAACGATTTATGAATTTAGAAATAACTTTACTTTCGCCCGTGTATCTCGATTATTGCAGTAAAAAGTAGCCTATGAGTTATTCTGGTATATAAGCTATATTACTGTAAAGTTTCATCCAATCCGTTCAGTAGTTTTTGCGTGAAAGAGCAACAAACATACATACACATACAAACTGTCGCGTTATAATATTAGTAGAATAACTACTGCCTTGATTGATTGCTTGTTGGAAGGATCAACAATGTTTGTGTAGGTTAGGATTTGTCAACAAGGGTGACGGCACTGTTGATCCAAGAGTTAACAGGCATCAGCTATCATTCATCATCTTGTGTCCTGTTGGTCTGAATTCAGTTGTATTGTATTCCTATTTTAAAATGGTTTATTTTTAATCGAGAGTTAGCAGGTTGGAGTGGCAATGGGCAGGTATATCGCAAAACTGATAACTGTCGGAGTGAGCGTGTTCTGGAGTGGAGTCCGCGTCTTGGAAACGTAGTGTTTGAAGCCATCTGGCTGGCAGTTACTGGATGCAAAAGTAAACAGACCGGGCTCTGTGATGTTCCTTGGAACAGGTCTATGTCCAGCAGTGGGAAGACAATCTATATATCGACACGGCAAATAATGTGTTTATCCGTTCTATGCCCGTAATGTTTTGAGAGATATACCCTACAAGTATGGTAATAGATCAAGAATAAGTAGCACGGATTATTTCCATTCCTATCCATCCCTTTTGTATCGTAAGAGTCGACGAAGGAAGTAAACTGAGCCGAATAATATAACTCCAAAGAAATGAAAATCAATGATTAATAATCTAGTAGCTTTTGCCGCGTCTGGTGCATGTCGATTATCGCGTTAAAAATTAGCTTTTATTCTTCCCTAAGAATCAACGTATCTCCAAGCTAACCTCAACATTATATTTATTGTCAACTGGACTACTAGGGAGTAACATAGAATATATCACTCATATCCTTGGATTATAAGGTTTCATTAACGTTTAGTATGTTACTAACTTATGTTTGTTTCCCCCAATATAATGTGTACCTTTGTCACGTACGGATTAAATGAACAATGAAGATTAGTGTCAGACCAGCCAGTTATAAACCAGACAAATCTCTCAGAAACTCTACAGATGGCCAAGATCGGTGATGATGATTACACAGCGAAATCTGAGCATAGATTATAGAACGCCGTAGGACTTAAATATATTGACTGTATTTTAAATATTACTACATGAAGAAAAAACTTGTACCCGTTTTTACTAAAATTTCAAAAACATAACACACAACTACGACTGGAACGACTGGACCGATTCAGACGTTTAAGTTACAGATAGCTCACGACATAATACGTATTTTTTATATATATCATCTTTCGAGCCTTTATTTCCCAAGTTTATTTGAGATCGAATACTAGTGCAACCGGTTTTACCTGAATTTCAGTTTTTCCACGGAGCGACTGGCATCGGACCTCCACAACCCTAAGGGAGAACTGAAATTCGAAGATTGAACTAGTTGTCAGTATATTTGAGGGAACTGACTTCCCAATAACGATTGCCATAGATGTTCATGACAACCGGGACCGACGGTACATAGTAGTTAATATAGAAAGTATGTACACGAAACAATACGGAAAAGGAACTGATTTATACAGCGACCCGCAAATTGCAGTCAAGTACAACATGATTGCAGAGTAAACCTCATTAATGCTTAAGTAGAATTAAGCCCATAAATAACTGTTGACTTTCTATTCGAGATTGATCGACAGTTTGCGCGGGAAGTGATGTCGAGATACGTTTCATTCAACACAGGATATTGATGCTAATGTCATTTGTGGCTGGATGTCGCTCCTTAAACTTTGAACCGTACGAGATTGTTGATTTCATTCTGTTATTGTCATTGTATACTTTTTAACCGACTTCAAAAAAAAGGAGGAGGTTCTCAATCCGTCGGTTTTTTTTATGTATGTTCAGCGATAATTTCGTCGTTTATGAACCGATTTAAAAATTCTTTCGAATGGGCGTATGTTACTAAAGCGTATGTTGTTACTGTTGTTAAGCGTATGTTTGTCCTCATGATAAGTACCTCCTTTCTAAATTTCATTGAAAAGTAGACCATATTAATTTAAATAGTACCAATCGTAAAGATGAATAGTAAAACCGGTTAAATAAAACGGTAGAAGTGATAATCTCTCATCCGAGCCGGCAATCCCTCATCAGCGGTTAGCATCATCATTAATCACTATTACACAAACTGGAGCCACTGCCCACTGTGCACCATCAGCTTTTGTTAGGACATTTGGCTCAAAGCCAAGGGGCAATTCGAACTGGGACAACAATCCCAAAAGAGGTTTTAAAGTCATTATGAAATTACTTGTCATAAATCCAGATCGTATGGTAATATTTTGAATTGTAATTAAAGTTGATCTAGTTGGCATTAGTTTTAAAAGAAATCATCCAAAAACTTATGTTCGAAATACCTGATATTTTATTAAAACAAAATGCAAAAAATTATGATGATTAGAAAATATGCTTTGTAGATAAGGTTTTTCTATCATATATCTAGATGCTCTTAATAAAATAACAAAACCTTTTTCTCTTCTAAAGTATTTGATGAATAGAAAAATAATTCAAATGCAATATTTTTTCTACAGCTTTTTGGCATTGCTCCACTGTGCACCGGGTGTTAGTAACGTGCGATTATTAATGAACCTTTAGACATTTTTCTTGTTTTGTTCACTGATCTTGAGGTAGTTTACCTCCACTACGCAGAACCATTTTTGTATTACCTATTCGACTGCCTTGTTGGTCTAGTGGTTAGCGTATGCGGTTGCTGATCAACAGGTCTCGGGTTCGATTCCTGGGTCAGACCAAATATTTGTGTGATCCACAAATATTTGTTTCGGAGTCTGCGTGTTTTTCTATAAAATAAAATAAATAAAATAAATATTTTGGACAACTGACACACACAACATCATTTAGTCCCAAGATAAGCAGAGCTTGTGTTATGGGTACTAGACAACTGATATAAATACATAAACATACTATTATTATTCTATGTATAATATGTATGTATTTACAAAAAAAAGTATGTTTATGTATTTATATCAGTTGTTTAGTACCCATAAAACAAGCTCTGCTTACTTTGGGACTAGATGATGTTGTGTGTAAAAGATGTCCAAAATATTTATTTATAGTTGCATATAGCATTTTTTGGTGTTTGTCCTTTTATAAAGAAACGGTCGAATTTAAGGTTTTTGCGGTCATTGCCTGCGTTTCCATGCATCGTTCTAAAAGTCACCTCCAAATTGTTAGTAATATAGTATTACGTTATTAAGAGTCGCTCATTATATAGACATACATGAGCACGATCATTAATTCTGTCTGGGTGTATTTTATCTCTACAAATAAGTAAAATTGAAGTGTCTGTATTTAATATTAAATGACCAGCTTTTTACTAAGTTTATATAGAATGTATATACGGTACTAACCCTCAATGGTCCAGGAGCCAGGTAAAAATTTGGTCAATTATTTCTTCTCGAGCGAAACTTCATAAAATATATAGGGATTACACTATGAATACTCGGGACCGTCAGCGACTCCATGGGTGGGGCGGGCAGTGGCAGCCTCCCAAGCATGGAAAAAAAAAATTTTTTTAGTCATTTCCTCCATTTGAAAATTTGTAAGATTATAGTTTACCTAATATTTTGAAGGAAAAACAAAGTCAGCTGACTATAACATAGTGGGTCAGCTGACTGCTTGAAAATGAAAAATAAAATAAATATATTTGCAATGATTTCCTCTCAACTAAAAATTTGCCTGGTGATCGTTTGTATGCTACTATGAATGAAAATAAATATCAGCACGGAGTCGCAGCTGACGGTCGCGAGTATTCATAGTAGAAATCCCTAATGCATTTCACGAATTATCGATTGGGAGGGATTTGGTCATGAAAATCTGTCATTAGCTCCTGGACCACAAGTAGCCTCTGTCTATTCTTTTGCTTCTGAATATGAAAATAACGACCAGTAAACGATAGTTTAACATTTGAAAAACTATGTGAGAAGTTCTACTTTGTTGAACACCAAGCAATAGCCAAGGATGAAACTAAGTGGCGTGCAATTAGAGAGGCATATATCTAGCAATGGACTGAGATAAACTGATGATGATGATGAAGCAATATTTAAATATAAATATGCGGGATTGCTACCATGTACCTTATTGTTTGTGAGTATCCGATATTTCGGCGCTGTTGCAAGCGCCATGATCACGGAGTAACTGAAGATCTTGCGGGTGGGATGTTATTGGCAGACATATCGGTCTACCCTCTTTCGAAGTCTTTTACTACGATCGCCCCCGGTACCACTGTTTACCAACTCACTATAACTCACAATAAGGTACATGGTAGCAATCCCGCATATTTATATTTAAATGTTACTGACCATGAAAGTTTAAAACAATATAGATGAAGCAATAGTTAGTCCGCAGTTAAAAGTACTTCAGTTCCTTTAACATTCAGCACAAATAAAGCATTTCCTCATTTCCTGACAGACTATTAGACAACGTAGATGTTTCTGGGAATGTCCAGAAACAATTTTTGATCCTGAACTTAAACATTTTGTTTTAAGATCTTAAATATTTACCAGATTAAGTAGTGTATTTATTTTATTTATTTTAATTGACTGCACGGTTGGCCTAGTGGCTTAAGCGGTCGCCACACCGCTTCCTACTGCGCCAAGTGTCGTGGGTTCAAATCCCACGTAGGATAACACTTTGTGTGATTCACAATTTGTTGTTCTGAGTCTGGGTGTTATTTGTGCCCGTTTCATGTATGTTTGTAAAGCCCCCCGCGACACAGGAATTTAAATTTCTAATGCGGGAGTTGTCTTTTTAAGAAAAAAAAAAAAAAAAAAAATTGGCATTGAATAAAGCATATAAAACTACTTCAATTTGGTTCCTCGGGCAGAAAACACGCAAACAGTAAATTTACTTTCAATTGATAAATGGTTTAAAAATGCCTTGAATTTAATATTTTCGCACGTAAATTTGAAAACACGCTAGACGAAATTTCGTTAATTTATCATATTGTCAGTATGTAGTAGAAGCATAAATTATTACAGTTATGCTAAATTTAAAATGAATTACTGCTTTCTGTTCTTTTATAAGTTATGTAGTGTGTAAAATACTTACCATGTTTATTTTTTTTCTACATTTCGTAATTTCATCAATAAAAATCGGAATTTATGGAAGAAAAAAAGCCTTTTTAGACTTACATACATATGAACATGGGTCTAAAATGTCTATGTGTAAAGATTACCCTTCTGTAAAAAATGACTGACTATTTCGAATCGCACAAAGACGCTGTGGCTGCTCCACTCTGATCTAAAATACTGTGTTGCTTTACGGAACGTATTATTGCCTTAAAGACGAATTACCTACTAGAGTACATCTCTATTATATTTCTCTATTGTCTTATTTAATTGGCTAATATTTTGTTTTGATTAAGTGATTGAGTGAAATCAGGCAAAGAATAGAAAACAAAAAACGTTTGCAACTTGGCTAGGAGGCCAGATGTCACAGTTAGTTTACGTCAACTCATTTATACCATAGATACACTTTAGCGTGAAAAAGTAAATACAGAAAGTTAATGCGGTTATAAATGACTAGTATTAACAAAATCATACATTATTTCTACTTGTACATTAAGTGCGCAGATCGTTAATATTTTGGTCCGGTCGGCTGGTTATTTGTGCCAGTGTGTGATATGGATTTTGTGTACTGACATGTAAGGGACAAAATTGTACAAATATTACAATGAAATTTGGTATCAGGCAATACAGTTTTTAATCTATAAAATGTTTGAAGATGAATATGCAATGTGTACAGTGAGAGCAATGAAATAAATTTGCAAATGTCGTTCCTATTTATGATTATGGGAAAGTGTGACATGTTGTCTCCTCACAGGAAAGGGGTTAAGGTCATACGTCCCCACGTTGGCTGAGTTCGGGTTGGGAACTGGAAAGACAACGTTGAGTTTCTGTTTCCAGAATCTTTATTCTTGAATAAAATTAGAAGATATGCTAAATATAATAACGTACTCTTCGAAACTATATATCTACCGTAAACCTTCTTGTGAATTTGTATTATGGGTAGGATTATGACTTCCAATATGACCCTCACAAAAGACCAACCAAAATATCAGCGGTAGTGCTGTCGTGTTAAGCTGGTGAGTGAGAGACCGGAGATTCAATGATACAGAAGTATTGAAGTATCTGAATAAGCTGCCATAATGTGTTTCACCATACTTCTACTCATGCGTACCATCAGGCAGTCCAATAGTCACTTTGGCAGGCTTATAAAAAGGAAACAGAGTGAGCTTTTAAAGGTCTTCAAATGGATTGCTTCTTGCTATTAGGTAGCGTCACCCAAGATAGCGGCTTCTCCAACAGAGTTCGAATTGCCGAAAAACCAAATCTCATTAACTGCCACATTCATATGATTGAAAACTTTTTATAATGTTTTACATGAATTACGATGTGAACGTTTTCAAAGTGGTGTTTTGTTAGACAACTTTGAGACATTATGAAGAGATTGTGTATATAATGAACGGTAACTAAACCTATTTTTTATTCAGTTTGAATACCACAGTGTGATGAACATTGACATTTCCATGTAGCCATATTAGTTTCGTATTATTATCTGGTGTTATAGTCTACTAGGCATTTGCTAAAAATCTGTACTGCTATCTTTTGCAGTAAATACACAGCTTATGTCTTCTGGTTGCAATTATTCGAGTATATTTTGTATCTTTTCTTGTCTTATTCTGTAGCTTCATACGTTTTCCTTCCCAATCTATAGAAATTAATAAAATTGAAGTATCTGTTTGTATATTAACTACAAATTAACAGCTTTTCACTAAATACGTACGTATGAAAGTATTTACAATACTTAGATATATAAATTTGTCTATTTTCAAAAATGTTATCTGTCTGTCTGGCTGCACAGATTCTGACGTTACTTTCACTAGCAGATAACTGATAAGTAACTTATGCTACTTTTTTAAGACTAAATTCGCTCCGCAGTGCACAATAACCACGGGTTACACCGGTCCGCCCGACTCTGCTTGACTTTTCTATAAATTATAACATCTTCAAAATAAATCCTAAAGGACAAAAACGTTGAAACTTCAGTACCGAGATAATATCTGCAGTTATCTCGTCCGAGTAGCGTTAATGTTGTATGTCCTCGAGTCTGAAAGATCATTAATAACAGTATTTTGTCCAGCGTTCTGTGAAACCGCCCACCATCCACAATGAAGAGGGATTGCTTTAAACGATGTCTGGCTACTTTTTGTTTGTTTTCAAAATTATCTCCATTAATATCACAAAATGGGAAAGTCCGTTTGTTACTCTCTCATGGTAAAAATGCTGCACCGATTTTAATGACATTTTGACATGGAGGGACATTTATGAAAAAGTATTTATGCTACTTTTGACCGCAATAACAGATTCTGAAAAAAAAAAATTCTTATACTTAACTTATTACAAGCTGAGATCCAATTTTACACTTTATAATACGTTTTTAAATGTAATGATTTATATATTATTAAATAAATCTACAGCAAAGCGTCTGAACTCTGAAGTTTAGCTACATCCTAGAAGACTGAAGGCCTCGGTGTGAAAAAAAAAAGATATGTTATATCTTTTCTCTCGTGTTTGTTTTCTCTGTCGAAACGCTTTCAGAGAGAGAGAAGGGACGGTATTGTGTCACAAGAAACTCAAAAAGCGCACGCTTTTTGACTTGACCAATAAGCGCACTCTGAACTAGAGTTCGTTTATATAAATGTTACAAGAGGCTTGCTCATTTTATTTTCATGATGTACTAAGCTTACTACAATATTTTTAATAATTATTTCTATAATATACTAGCAAGGATGATTCTGCATGGGAGGGTATGCCCATAATTATTGAAGAACTATCGACCCATTTCCCTTCTAAGCCACATCTACAAGCTGTTTTCAAGAGTCATCACGAACCGTCTTGCGCAAAGACTCGACGAATTTCAACCACCGGAGCAGGCCGGATTTCGGAGTGGATACGGCACCATAGACCACATACACACAGTGCGGCAAATTATACAGAAGACCCAGGAGTATAACCAGCCCCTGTGTCTAGCATTTGTGGACTATGAGAAGGCCTTCGACTCGGTTGAGATCTGGTCTGTTCTGGAGTCCCTGCAGCGTTGTCAGGTAGATTGGCGATACATCCAAGTGCTGAGATGTCTCTACGATACCGCCACCATGTCCGTCCAAGTACAGAATCAGCAAACAAGGTCCATACCATTGCATCGAGGAGTGAGACAAGGGGACGTTATTTCCCCGAAATTGTTCACAAATGCAATGGAGGATATGTTCAAGACGCTAAACTGGAAAGGACGTGGCATTAACATTAATGGCGAATACATCTCTCACTTGCGATTTGCGGACGACATCGTCATAATGGCAGAGACACTGCAGGACCTGCAACAGATGCTGAATGACCTAGCTGATTCTTCTATGCGCATCGGCCTACGGATGAACTTGGACAAAACCAAGGTCATGTTCAATGAACATGTTCTACCGGAACCGGTTGCAGTACACGATACCGTTCTCGAGGTTGTTCAAAAATATGTCTACCTTGGGCAGACATTGCAGTTGGGTAGAAACAACCTCGAGGATGAGGTGAATAGAAGAATTCAGTTGGGTTGGGCAGCGTTTGGAAAGCTACGTCGAGTCTTTTCGTCGTCGATCCCACAATGCCTAAAAACAAAAGTTTTCAATCAGTGCGTCCTACCTGTCATGACATACGGAGCCGAGACCTGGACACTTACGGTACGGTTGGTCCATAAGCTTAAAGTTGCTCAGCGTGCTATGGAAAGGGCTATGCTCGGCGTTTCTCTGAGGGATCGTGTCAGAAATGAGGTGATCCGTCAGAGAACTAAGGTCATCGACATAGCCCACCGGATTAGCAAGCTGAAGTGGCAGTGGGCTGGCCATATTAGCCGCAGAACTGATGGCCGTTGGGGCAGAAGAGTTCTTGAGTGGAGACCGCGTCTCGGTAAACGTAGTGTAGGACGCCCACAGGCGAGGTGGAGTGACGACCTGCGTAAGATGGCTGGCAGGAGCTGGATGCGAGAAGCCCAAAATCGATCACAGTGGTGTGCAATGGGAGAGGCCTATGTCCAGCAGTGGACTACGATAGGCTGATGATGATGATGAAGGATGATTACAAGCGTTGTGTGTTCAAATGTATAAAGAAATTATTATTGGCTGAATAGTGACACAAAAAGGTCCCTAAGCGCTTTTAAGCTCAGAGAAAAAGACCCAAATTCAATCCTTTACGACCCTTCATTTTTTAAGGGTGTCTGAATTTCAGAGCTAGCCTGAAACGACGACATTTATTTGGTACAAGGATATGTAACAAACCGCTGAATTGCTTATTTTCACAGTTTTTTTGGTTACCCAAGCTTACACATTGTATGAATGATTTTATTATTGCGGAAAAAAAACGATAGTGATGTTTTCTATTTAATATAGGGTCGAAAGAACTGGTGGGCCATCTGATGGTAAGTGATTACCGCACCTACATCTACAACCCAAGAGGAACAAGTGCGTTTTTAGAACTCTTCCCAACTTAGTTTTAAGTTGTAGGAACCACAATCGGTAAAAGCAACCAATTTATTGCTTAACACCGATTTACTATTCGGCTAAATTCTCAATATAACTTTCCCACGTTAATAACACTTTTAAATTGATTTTATATAAAAAAGAAAAATATATAGAGACAGGAGCCATAGAAAATATATTACATGTTAGGTACTACGCTATGTTATGAAATAAAATATGATCATGTTGGAAAACAAATTATTCTACTTGTACTTGGTCCCAAGAATTTTCGAGGCCACAAGTTTCGATGACAATAAAAACATAATCTTATAAAAATTGTAAAGAACTGGCCACATTTTATCCAATAACGGGCTAAGTTTGATAAAACTGAGTCTCTATTCAGTAATATTCAGTTAAAGATGAGTTTCAATAAAAACAAATGAAATTGAAGTTTCTATTTGTAATATCAAGTAAATAAATATTAAATATAAATAAATATTTTGGACATCACACAACATCATCTAGTCCCAAAGTAAGCAGAGCTTGTGTTATGGGTACTAAACAACTGATATAAATACATAAACATATTTTTTTTTGTAAACACATACATATTATACATAGAAAAACACCCAAACTCCGCAACAAATATTTGTGGATCACACAAACATTTGGTCCGACTCGGGAATCGAACCCGAGACCTCTTGATTAGCAGTCGCATACGCTGACCACTAGACCAACGAGGCAGTCAACAGTGAACAGTTTTGCACTGAAACATATGACAGTATATATAAATAATAATAAATAAATAAATATTTTGGACATCTTACACATTACATCATCTAGTCCCAAACTAAGCAGAGCTTGTATTATGGGTACTAAACAACTGATATAAATACAATACATAAATACATGTTATACATAAATACATGTTATACATAGAAAACATCCAGACTCCGAAACAAATATTTGTGGATCACACATCATTTCACTGGTTGACAGCTGATGTCAGAAGAAGCAACTTTTTCTATTTTTTTAAAGACTTGTTCGGTAACACAGCGGGACTCAACTTTGACGCACGTAGGATTGAACTTTATCTCAAAATACAAAGCAATGAATAAATCGGAGCATAATATCAACTTTGTTAATACAAGTACCTAAGTAAAGTGAGTTCCAAGAATAAGCAGAGGTAACATGTATTTGAAAATGTTAATACCAACTCATAAATTCAACGCTCAACTACGTCCAATATATGACAACATATTCTATATATCTATACAAATAATTAATAATGGAGTGTCTGTATATAATATTAAATTTACAGTTTTTTACAACATGCATATGGAAGAGAGAGACGAACTTCTTAGCATCCCATGGATTCACCGTGCGGGTGCCGGGTCCATCGTGTTGCAGAGGGAGAAACCCAGAGCAGTTCCCAGGACTTGCGACCTACGCGTAGGTTTAAGGAGGACCCCTTTGAGATACGTAATGTAGGCTATATAGGCTACTTTTTTAATCGAAATATACGCGGATCCGGGGCCGGGCTAAAGCTAGTATAAAAATAAACGTAAAGAATCATGTATTTTGTGTGCATATCGCGTAGGTCTGACAATCAGTCAACATCTATTTTTTTAATATCCCTAGGACGCGAGCGGAACCGCGGGCATAAGCTAGTGTAGGTATATTTATATTTAGAAATAAATGTGTCTAGCTAGATTTGTTCTTGAAGGACTCTTTACAACATTCAATAAATACTTCGTGTGATTTAATTTTATTCCAATATAAGAGGAGACGGTATAATATTTAGGTTTATTCATGAATAACAAGTATATCAACGTAATGTATTTTCTTTTGTTCTACTAAGTTGATAGAAACTACTCGACCTTGCCAATGTTGAGTTGGTACTTACACGATAATTCGTTTGAATTCTAGTTATGACATAAGAATGTAAAGAGTGAATTGTCAAGTTCAGCGTGAAAGAAATCCTATACCAACCCGTCTGGCTAGCGTGGTATAGTCGGCTCAAACTTTCTTTCTAACACCTATGTTCGACAGTCTATGCTGTTAATAATAATAATCTTTGTTGATAATGAAGATGACACGTTTAATTTACTAGTTGGGTATTTATTTAGTTATTTTACCCTGGCTCGCCAACACGCACGCGTGTTGCGCTTCCCTTTCCCGCCTTCTTACCAAGAAACTCATAGACTACTCTATAGTCTCTGCCCGTTATATGTGCTCGAGACAGGTATACAACCTTCATGTATATATTAGGCCTTCACTAATGGACCTACAGAGTGTAATCAGCGAATATAAATTGATTTGAATCGGGTTGCTTCACATACCAACGATAATTTGATATTTTTTGTCCTCAATTATTGTTATCTTCCTTTTGTTTTTATGTATTTACAAAAAAAAGTATGTTTATGTATTTACGTCAGTTGTTTAGTACCCATAATACAAGCTCTGCTTAGTTTGGGGACTAGATGACGTGGTGTGTAAGATGTCCGAAATATTTATTTATTTATATTTACCCTTCGTGTAGGAAAATTCCTTGATTCTCAAACATTAATTGACTTTTTTCTGCATGTTTAACACACTATTAGTTAAAAAATAACGTTGTTTTACCTTTACATTACCTTAGCATTTACACAACACTAGTGGGTACTTATTTTTAGTTATGATCACTTACCACCTAAAATGTAACGTGAAAAGTATTTACTACTTGCTTCAACTGCGGCTCCGCCCGCTTGTAAGTCCGTCATGGCGGTAAATAGTAGACTATGTGTTATTCCGATATGTAAGCTATATTATTGTGAAGTTTCATCAAAATCCATTCCGTAGTTTTTGCGTGAAAGAGCAACAAACATACATACCCACAAACTTTCGCGTTTATAATATTAGTGAGGATTCGTTTGACTTCTAGATACGAGTCTCCAAATTTTTTTTTATTCAGATATATTGCCATGTGACTTTCCAACTAGGTGTATATCTAAAACACAAGAATTAATTGTTCAGCACGTGTACTGGTCCAAGCCGCAAGCCAAGTCTGCGTGTTCCAAGTCTATAAGATCATGCATGTCAAATCTATTGATTACCTTAATTCACTTATTCTGACAAAAATATTCTCAGCTTTTAAATTATTGTTGCTATGTTATATATTTGAAATAGCCACGTGGCCTTAGGTGATTGGAAACAATCACCGAGGGCAAGCAACGACGGCGCGGTCAGTACCTAGATGGGTGACCGTTTGTGGCATGATATGTTAAGAGCGTTTCCGTGATTCGAAGGTTAAGCAGTCGGTCCAGGTTGTTATCATAAGATAACAGTCTTGAAGCTTAGTTGGTAGCCTTCGAGCGACTTAAAACATCCAACGGTAAGATTAAGTGGCCACAACGTGTCTTAGTAGTCCCCAAGCCCGACCTAAGCCCAGCAGTGGGACATTATAGGTTGATGATGATGTTGATGATTGATGATTTAAGAATATTTGTGGTGATTAGTGACTTGACCACTTTATGAGTTCAACCACTTCTTTGTCACCTATTCTGACCTATTCTTATTTTAAAAAACAGTTTTTTTTTTCAACAGCCAGTAGGTAGGTACGTGTGGTGCAGATTTCATTAGCTCCCGCGACCGGTTCGCGTCCTCAGGGAAAATTGTCAATAAAATGTAATTGGATCATGGCGGCAGCTGGGACGACCAATTAATGAAGAAAGTAGCTTCGGTTATCTAGAATTTGGCTCAGATTTTTAGTTACTCAGAGAATTGATGGAGTATATTTACTTGAAGATTGAGTTTTGTGGTAATTTTTATGAAGTACCTACCAGCTTTTGTGAAC
Source organism: Phragmatobia fuliginosa (assembly GCA_932526445.1). Lineage (NCBI taxonomy): Eukaryota > Metazoa > Arthropoda > Insecta > Lepidoptera > Erebidae > Phragmatobia > Phragmatobia fuliginosa. The sequence continues at coordinate 17,536,419 of OW052073.1, forward strand.
TACTTCGATTGAGTTTTGAAAAATTTCTTATACGTATTAGGAAGTATGGTATTTAGCATGAATGTTTTCAAAGAGTTTAGGAAATAACTTAATATCAGGTGAATTGTTAGCTTGTTTCCCACCTATGATAATAATAATATATCATTTAATTTCACATCAGATTAATTAAATACATGGTAGTTTTAAACTAGAAGGTACAAATAGTGGCCTTATCGCTCTATATATAGCATAGTAAAGGAGGTTAGAGCGTAAAGAGGTAGTTTTATTAAGTTTTCTTAGCCTTTAAATTAATATGGCAGACTGATCGAATTTATCAGTTCTTAATTTTGTGTTCCTTTAAAAAAAGTTGTATCAAAAACGGTTCTTAATTAAATGTTCAGTAGGTAATAAATATTGCTCTGAATTTGTACCTATAATAATTTGAACCGTATTTTCCAATCTATTCCTCCTTAATAATAATTTTAAATATCACCCCAGCACCTGCTGCAGACTATTAATTTCAACCCTGACAATTTGGATTAAACGCTTCACTGAAAATACTCGAGTCCATACTTAATATCTTCGAAGCTATGTCACTGTAAAAAAATGTAATTTGGATTTTCTTTCGTAAGTCATAATGTAAGAATTTTACGTTCGGGAATAAAGAGTTTCTATGTAGTAATTCGGGTTCTTTTTTTAAATATTTTGGCAATTTGCATCATTGTAGAAGCCCTGTAGCTCTTTTATTCGGCCTTTTTGGGGAAACCTTATCTGTAAAAGTTTATGCATATTTTTTTCTTTGTTCTTTTTTTGAATATTAAGTATTCAAACTTTTTAAATTAGTAAACATTTGAAGGATTGGAGTTAACCGAATATAGAACAATTTATAGTCTATCCATTCACTGCCCTTTTTTTCTTGCTTATTTTTATAATTTTATAAATTTTCAATTATGATTACAAAATTATTCTTAATTTGATTTTGTATCAGTTTATGTATGTGTCTATGTATGTAGATTGTTTTAAATCCATTTTAAAAAGAAGCGTGTAGATACATTATCCATTTTTTCATTTCGTAGTAAAAAGTCGACTACAAAAAACACCGAATTGAATGGCGATCAAAACATTCACAAACAAGTCATGAACAAAGTAAAAAACTTTTCTAAAACTACCGTTGAACACAGCCGTTTCCGCGAATGGAGCACAAAGAGGAACTAAAAGTAGGTCTGGACGAACGGACGCATCAACGCTAACACGAAACAAGTTGAATCTTTGTTAGGAATTGTTTATTTTGCCTGTTTGTAAGTTTTTCTTTTCTTACTGTAAAGAAAGATATATTTAAACAAGTCATAAACATGATAAAATCTTATTTTTTTTTATCTGTTTTTATGTTCACTACTGGCCATATTATGCCTCTCCAATTGCACGCCAATTGGTCCTATTCTTTGCTTCTCGCATAGATAATGCCTTTGCTTAGTCCACGGTCAGACATCTTCCTGAAAGACCTAGACCTCCTGTCTTCACCCAGAAGGTTTCGTATATAATTTGTGTCAAATGTTCCTTCTGCTACATCCTCGGTATGAATATAGGATACACTATTTTTGTGTGCTGACGTACACGGAATAGTTATTATCTATGTAGGTACTCGTACATCTAAGTAAATAGATGAGACTGCTTCGTTGGCCCAACTCTAGCCGTTCGATTTCCGCGACGAGCCAAAAATGCTTTTTTTTTTTTGGGGTTTTCTTACAAAAAGCTCAATATCAGCCCGGAGTATGGAAGTTGGCGGTGTTTCACGCCCGTGCCTCGGGGAACACATTGAGCCGTGTCGGTCTCAGTTGTTATGAACATTTATAGTAATCGTTACTGGGAAGTCACTGCCCGTCAATATCCTGACAACGATTTCAAACTTCGAATATAGGTCGCGTAGTTTAATAGCTCCGCGAAAAAACTGATATTCAGGTAAAACCGGTTCACTTAATAATAAACTTCAAATTAACAATCTTGGGAATAAAGGATAGAAATATGGTTTACGTAATTAGGCGACATAAAATTGCGTTGCCGCTTTCTGAAGATCCCTATTCGAAAAACAAGGGGGGAGGTCGGGAATTTCGAAAAAATCGCGTCCGTCCGTTCATATCCCACTTAAGTACACACATTTTACTTCTCCCCCCGTTATAATCGATAGCTACAAGGTATTATTCTCGAATATACGCAAGTTCTCCGCCCAAACTTCACCAAACTTACTCGTACGGTCCATAGTTGATTATGCTACGTTAATTCAATACTTACTCAGTTCAGTTTCAGTTCCCAAATACTGACAACTATGTGAAACGTTCTGAACACCTCTATCTCAAACTGTAATAGAAGATCCTTCAAGTTTGGATATAAATTTATTTAGTGTTAGGTATCAAATGTTATTTCTAATTTATTTGGAGTAAAAGCCATATCTACTGACACAGTAATAAAAAAACTTAGTGTGTTATCTTAGAAACTTGAAGTCTACTAAGAATTACTATTTTGAATACTGTCGTTTCGAAAAAACACTACAAACAGACTTCTTTGTGCAAGAGGTCTCAGGTTCGATTCCCTGGTCGGAACAAATGTTAGTACCGACTGCAAATATTTGTTTTGGAGTATTGTGTTTTCTATGTATAATAATAAATAAATAAATAAAAATTTTGGACATCTGACACACAACATCATCTAGTCCCAAGCTAAGCAGTGCTTGTACTATGGGTACTAGACAACTACATATTATACATAGAAAACACCCAGACTCCGAAATATATATTTGTGAATCACACAAATATTATTTGTTCCGACCCGGGAATCGAATCGAATATGAATGTATTTACAAAAATTATATTATGTTTATCTATTTATATCAGTTGTCTAGTACCCATAGTACAAGTTCTGCTTAGTTTGGGACTAGATGGCGTTGTGTGTAAGATGTCTGTAATATTTATTATTAAAATATAAATAATAACTCTCCCACAAGTGAAGCCCTGAACGAAAGCTAGTTGAATATAATCAAAGTGACTTACTACATATTGCACGGTACACCACTAAAATCGCCCGTTCATTCTCCCCAAGCCACTCCAATTTCCCTTGGAGGCCATAACCGATGCCAAATTAATAAATAACTAGCTAAGCTCAATGCCATTACACTTGATGGCTTTTGAAATCTCCTAGAGATATTGACGTTCAGTTTCCTGCCGAAAATGTTGTTTATAGTTTTAATTATAACTTACTAACTTTCGCGATCGGCTGCACCTGCGTGTATGTTGGTTATCATGATAAAGAGGTAAATAGAAATCATCATCATCATCAACAAACGTCCCACATGCTGGGCATAATGTCTCCTTTCAAGAGAAGGTTTAGACCATACGTCCCCACGCTGGTCGCGTGCGGGTTGGGGACAGGCAAGACACGTTGTGGCTACGTAATCTTGGTGTTGGATGTTTTAAGCCGCGCGAAGGCCTCCTACTAAGCCTCACGACTGCTATCTTATGATAACAACCGGGACCGACTGCTTAACGTGACCTCCGAATCATGGAAATGCTCATTACATATAATGCCACAAACGGTCACCCATCTAGGTCCGACCGCGCCGTCGTTGCTTACCCTTGGTGATTGTTTCCAATCACCTAAGGTCGCTCGGCTATGAGCATTCAAATAGAAATATATACCATCAATTCTCTGAGTAACCTGACATTCCTATGTTCTTCCTCTAGAATAAAGGTATTTCCACGCCATTTTAATTGAAATTAAGGTTCCGTCGTGAAACCGTAGCCAGAGGTTTTAGAACTATGTATTCTAAAGTATTTTTTTCTGTCAACATGTTTTAAGCATGAAGTAATTTGTGGAGATAAAATAAACATTTTCATTAAGTCTGTCTGTCTTTAATAATATGGATTAAAAAGTTATAAAAGAAATCTGTATAAATATTTCGGACGTCTTAGGCTAAGTACACACGAAGCGTTTTTCTCCCGTGCCCGCTGCGGTTGCGGGCCCGCATCTTCCGTAGAATGCAGATTTGTATTTAAAAAAACAAAGCACAACACACGACGCGTTTTACGCCCGCGGCGTGCGCGGTTGTTTGCGGCTCCCGCTGCACCGGCGGGCAACCTCTAGAACCGCGCGGGTCGCGGTAGCCCGCGCCCTCGGCGGGTTGCGCCCGTTCGCTTGGCGGGCGACCGCATCGTGACATATTTGTATACCTCGGGATGTTTATATATTTGAATTAGTGGATGCACCCAAAACCTTCTGGTCTTTCTTTTTTTTAATTCTTCTGTGAAGTAAATATATTGCAACAGCTCGTTTCTGGTGTATGTCCATGGCGGTCTGAACCTCAGCTGAACATTACCGCATCTTGCAACCGCCTGTCTTGCGATCATTGCCCGCAAACGTGGCGGGCGAATATCGCGACCGCGACGGCCGCGTAAGGCTAAGTACACACGAAGCGTTTTTCTCCCGTGCCCGCTGCGGTGGTGGAACTACGGTTTTTTTTCTATACACACGAAACCGGTTATTTGCGCGGTTTACGCGGCCGTCGCGGTTGCGATCTTCGCCCGCCACGTTTGCGGGCAATGATCACAAGACAGGCGGTTGCAAGATGCGGTAATGTTCAGTTGAGGTTCAGACCGTCGTGGACACACACCAGAAACGAGCTGTTGCATTATATTTACTTCACAGAAGAATTAAAAAAAGAAAGACCAGAAGGTTTTGGGTTCATCCACTAATAATGTCACGATGCGGTCGCCCGCCAAGCGAACGAAGAGCGCGCGGCCGCAACCCGCCGAGGGCGCGGGCGACCGCGACCCGCACGGTTCTACAGGTTGCCCGCCGGTGCAGCGGGAGCCGCAAACAACCGCGCACGCCACGGGCGTAAAACGCGTCGTGTGTTGTGCTTTGTTTTTTTTAATACAAATCTGCATTCTACGGAAGCTGCGGGCCCGCAACCGCAGCGGGCACGGGAGAAAAACGCTTCGTGTGTACTTAGCCTAACCGCGCAAATAACCGGTTTCGTGAGTATAGAAATAAAACCGTAGTTCCACCACCGCAGCGGGCACGGGAGAAAAACGCTTCATCTGTACTTAGCCTCACACACAATGCCATCTAGTTCCAAACTAAGCGGCTAGACAACTAATATAAATATGTAAACATACTTTTTTTTAAACACATTAATTAACACACATGGCTATGCAGCACCAATTAGCAGCAAAGATGTTCTTTAACTGTATTTGCTAATCATTGTGTTGTCTTACGAAGCTTATCAAACCTGTTACTTAGTAGAGATTCTTCGTCGTGCATTGAACTACATGAGAACTTTGCTTGAACCATAATTGAACTCATCGTAGACCTAATTGGCATTTACTGTCTATGGTACTTCCTTACAATGGGAATCATAGACAATAATGAGAACGGTAATGGTTATAAGCTGATAAAAACTCCTGTTTTGGTTACAAAGTCTTTTCGCTTTTTAACCGACTTCAAAAAAAGGAGGAGGTTCTCAATTCGTCGGAATCTTTTTTTTTTTTTTTTTTTTATTTATGTTCAGCGATAATTTCGTTGTTTATGAACCGATTTCAAAAATTCTTTTTGCATTGGAATGGGCGTAGCTTACAGGTGGTCCCATTGTCATCATATCAGGATCTGATGATGGGATCCCAAGGAAATCGAGGGAACTCTTCAAATATCATAGGCACAATGTCGCGATTTGGGTACTCGGAATAGTTTTTCATTGAAGTCGGTTCCTTTTTGTTAAAATTATTATTATTAATGAGCTTGATGGTCTAGTGGTGCTAAGCCAGAGGTTGTAAGTTCGAATTCCACCCAGGACATAATTGTGTGTCGAGTACAATCATATTTATTTTGAGACTGGGTTTAATATTTCTACAATATGTATGAATTCACTAATGCTCAAGTGATGTGTAAATATTTAAATTGTACTATAAAAGAAAATATGTTCTATGGCTTTTGCTTGCGTCTCTGCATGCTATGCTTGTCTATGTTGGTTATGGTGGCAAAGAATAGGCTATGTTCTTCCTCAAAAATCAAAGTATCTTTGTGCCGAGTTTTACTGTAATCGGTTTAGACATGAACGCGTAACAGAGAGACCAGAGCGAATTCATTATATTAGTTGAGTACTTTTATTTTAGATCAAAACCTAAACTTAGCAGTTTTTGATAGGAGTTATTACGTTATGTTTTGACCTAGAGCGTTTAGATTTGATCACGAAGACTGTAACGTGTTGATATTTTCATTAAACAATCAACATCAAAATCTTTTCTATCTTATTGAACTAAAGTTTAGCTAGCAGATGTAGGTAAATGAACACTTCATGTTCGTTTCTGTTACAAACAGACAGACGAAATAATAGAAAGACAGATGCAGAGACACTCTAAATAGATTCATACAAAAATTCTTCTTACATTTAGACTTTTTTTTTAATACATTCCTATATAAATTCCTGTGTCGCGGAGAGTTTACAAACATACATGAAACGGACACAAAGAACACCCAGACTCAGAAGAACAAATTGTGAATCACACAAAGTGTTATCCCCGTGGAATTTGAACCCACGACACTTGGCGCAGTAGGAACCGCTAGCCACTAGGCCAACCGTGCAGTCAAATGTTACGTAATATTATAATACGTAAACAAGAAAAAAAAACCATTTAATTATGGATCCGGCTTGACGATGAACATGCATGTAAAACATAGCCATGTTTATGTCAGATAACTTCTAAAACACAACACATAAAAAGTCATTTTTTTCCCAGCGCGGATAAACTTTGACAGTTACACAACACCGCACATGTTGTCCGCCTCAATGTTCGCTAAAGAATGACAGTTGTTGTACAACTTGTGTTGATTACTGTACGCCTGGATGGAGTGGTGGCCTAATTATATCATTGCTAACTTCTCTTGGGAATAAATAGTTACTGGTAATAGTATTTCGTTTATTTTGCAGAATCGCACGAATGTATTTCGCATCGCAAAACGTAAAATAAGTATTTGAAGGTTTTGAATATAATGTTAACGACTTAAATTATTATACAAACAAAAAAGTAATGAGCTGAAAAGAGAAAAACAAGTATCACAATATCCATATAAAATTCAACTGAGTAATGTTTTTCTTCTAAAGTAAGGCCAACTAGAAGCGATACTAAATGTAAAAGAAGCAACAGAGACGTTTCTTTTTTGGAGAAGTAAAATCTATTGATTTATCACTCGACGTACTTGGTCGTGGCTCTATTATTAACCACTCTTAATAAAATACAATGATGAACAAAACAAAATGACAATAATTAAATACACAATAAACACTAACAAAAATTTTAACAAAAAACTTTTATCACCACGAGCGCGTTCCGAAAGGGAATGAACCGCTGTTATTACTAAACTGGTCACCCGAATGTTGGTGATCCCATCATGATCCTAACATTTTTATGCCGGGAGAACGAGACATTACGACAAATACAAAAGATGGAAAGAGATATTGTCACCTCGGCAGTCGCTTTTAAGGTGAATGAACTTTTGTATCGCTTCTTGTTGGCCGTACTTTGATTTATTTCTAAATTTACTTAATACTTTCTGGTGTCGGTGACAAACGTTTCTTGGTAGATCTTTCTTTGCAACTTTTGCCACATTTTCATTTTGACTTTTTCGTAATAAGAAATATAAAATATAAAAAAAACTTCGTTTAGCTATTCATATCATCAATCGTCAATTAAAATTCAATTGATCGATTTCATACACCAGTTTGAGTTCGATCACGGTCATTATCACGCATTGATCAATGTTAAGATTAAACCAAGTATATCACAATATGTAACATTGTCAAGTCCAAGTCAATCAGTGTAACCTACATCCTAAGTGACCCATTTAATCCGTCCGTGGTGACAGGTTGTTAAGTAAGGGTTACATGTAACTATCGTCTTTAATGTGTATAGACTTTTAGTGAGGTTATATAGGGTGAATAAATTTGTTTACTGTAAATAATAATAATCCCTACTAATATTATGAATGCAAAAGTAACTATGTCTGTCTGTTACGTTTTCACGCCTAAACTGCTTAACCGATTTTGATGAATCTTGATACGCAAATAGTTTTGAACCTAAGAAAGGACATAGGCTACTTTTTACCGCGATAACCGACATACACGCGGGCGGAGCCGCTTGCTAAAGCTAGTAATAAATATTTCGGACGAATTACACACAACATCATGGAGTCCCAAACTAAGCAGAGCTTGTGCTATGGAAACTAGACAACTGATATGAATACATTTAATTTTATACTTTTTTTTGTAAATACATGACATAGGTAGGTACGTATTCTACTCGCGCTTACCATCAGGCAGAGTAGAGTCACTTTGACAGGCATCAAATAAAAATATATATATAGAAAACACCCGAACTCCGAAACAAATATTTGCAGATCATACAAACATTTGGTACGACCCGGGAATTGAACCCTTGACTTCTTGATTAGCAGCCGCATACGCTAACCATTAAAACAGGTTGTAGTGATTCAACCTTAAAAGATAGTCAAATATATGCTGCCGCGGCCTTTTCTTTTAAAACTTTTAGTAGACTTAAATATATAAAAAAATAGGGAAAAGTGCTTTCGGTACTTCCATTCGCTTCAAAAGTAAATACATAATTGCCTACTACCGGTACTCGAAAGACATGGAACACTCTAGAGCTGACCTATACGTACCAATTTCGACCCTCTCATGATATTTTGAAAGGTTAAAATCACTTGAAAAGCTAAATCGTTTCATTATAATTAATGTTATATAATTTGTTTTTGTAAATAACATAACCTTTAATGTAGGGCTTTCGTTTAGATCTGTGTTTAAGTGTAACTTTTTCTACTCGACTACGCAAAAGGATATATTTTATTTTGGCAGTCTATGTATGTTTCTATGTACCACTGTAGCGTATAACCTACTGAACTGAAATGTACATGTAAATTCATTAGTATTAAATTATCTTCTCAATTTCATTAGTTTCATTTACATACTTGTAGTACTACCCTCACACAGAAGACCATCCTAATAATGTTTTTGTATTTAGTTTGGTGAGTGTGAGACCGGAGGCCCAATTATTCTGCATCATTCTCCCGGTCTTTGGAGGCCGGGAGAATGATGCAGAAACATTTGACCAGGCCGCCAATGTATGGGTCACCATGCCGCATTGCTTACCCTCACAACGGAGCCCTACTTCTGGATTCTACTCATGCTTTCCATCAGGCAGAGTAGATTCATTTTGGTAGGATTAAATATAAAATAACGGCGTTATAAAAGACAACAATTTTCCACAGAATAGTTGTCATTAGTTCAACTATGAAACTTTTAACACAAAGAAGGGTAATAACATATCTTTGTGAATCCATAGACAAACAGTTCTATCAGTCACAATGTTTGTGGATTGCAAAATAACTATAATCAAGTTGATGTTGACGAATACATGTGAGAAAGCAGCATTGTATAGAAGGAGAGTTAGACATACATATGCCTTTGCGACCCGAGATATTTCAACGCAGGGTTGTCAGAACTTCCTGATCGCTTATTTTCATATTTTATTCCTAATAAGTTTCGTTGGAATGCCTGACAAATCTTACACCTGCACCATATCTTAAAGACTTAAATCTAAAAATTCAGACGAACTATGACTTGACAATGTGAGCTAAAACTTCTTTTTTAAGAAGATTATCTATACAATTAAATAAAATTGATGTTTAACAGTTTTTTATTAAATACATATGTAAGTATGTACATTGTACAGTACATAAAAAGCAATTTTCAAAATTTTTGTCTGTTGTTCCGGGAATCTCTGAAACGACTTGATTTGATTTTGACGGGACTTTCACGGGTAGAAATCTAGCTTCGCTCCGCGCTGCTTACAACAAAAACCGCATGTAACACTGCAGGATTCATATAGTTTCTTAATAAAATCATACCTATCTTACAAAGTACGTAGAAAAATTAATGATAAGTTCCAGTAGTTGATTCGTAGAAGCTTGCAAACGTATATCTTCCTAGCCTTTACGAGTATTATTCCTAACATAATATAGGGTCGACAACTAGTTCAAATGGTTTAACATGAATATCAATTTTCCACGAAGAGACTGGCATCGGACCTCCGCAACCCTAAGGATAAACTGAATTCGAAAGTTGTCAGTATATTTGAGGGCACTGACTTCCTAAAACGGTTGCCATAGATGTTTATGACAATGGATACTCACGACTTAACGTGCTTTCCGTGGCATAACTTCCAAACTTATTATATTTATTTATTTAACAACTTTATGCACAAAATGGCGGACTTAATATACCACAGGCATTCTCTACCAGACTACCGTCGAGTGTTGTGTATAAAGGATTTCTTGCAAGAAAAATGCAACAGCACGTAAATAATAAACAAGTATACTGACTTCCCTATTTTCTCAAAAAAAAAAAAAATCGACAACCCTATACGAACAGTGAATGAAAAAACTTCAGTAGCCCGGGATGATTTATGATAGCATAACGTGACTTATACTTCTTGCCAACTGATTTTTCGGTGCTATTTCTTGAGGGTCGGATTATCTGTTTATTGTGCAATTGTTTCCGTAGATTTCTAAGCCTTTGTATACAGGGGTTATAGAGATGTTCAGGTCAATATTTTGCCGTAATATATTTTTTCTTGGCTATGAACGCTTCTTAGAAAAGCTGTCTTTTCTTATAAGACAAGAAAGAAGCGCTAAAAACCGAGTGGCTTTAGTTGATTGGAAACAATCACCGATGGTAAGCAACGACAGCGCGGTCAGATCTAGATGGGTGACCGTTTGTGGCATGATATATTATTGGCGTTTCCGTGATTCTGAGGTCACGTTTATCAGTCGGTCCCTGTTGTGAAGCTTAGTTAAAGGCCTTCAAAAGGCTTAAAAATATCCATCGGTAAGATTTACGTAGCCACAACGTGTCTTGCCAGTCCCCAACCCGCATTTAGCCAGCGTAGGGACGTATGGATTTATCTCTCCCCTGAGAGGATACCGGTGCCCAGCAGTGGGGCGTTGTGGGTTGTTGATAAAAAAAATTTTGCACACAAAAGAATCTCAAACCGATGTGTCACTGCTTTCTTATAGCCTATTCGTATTAAAAAAGTAAGGAACGTATCAATCAAACGGTTCACCCTGAACAAGAATAGTCCATATTTTCAAAAACGATCGTTTTCCTAACGCGAATAGATTACAGTATTCTTTTTATAATTAGATTAATACGTCATACTGGTGAGTTAATTGTTATAGCAACCTGAAAACCGAAGTTGCCACTCTTAAGATAATTTTTATACGTCACACCGGTCTACCATAGAATAACTGAGTTCATATCTTCCTTTTAGACTTAAATAATAAAATAAAATCTACCAAGTGTGGGTCGGTCTATAGCAGAATGGGTCACGTCCCATTATCGGAACATTTCTAACCGTTCTAGGTTTCCGTTATCAATATCAAACACAGGATAAAAAAACGTTTATTATACGGTAGCGTCCAGAAATATTTATTTTATTCTGCTTTTAAGTATTTTTTGTTATAGAGGCAACATAATTACATCATCTGTGAAAATTTTAACTGTGTAATATTAGGGTTTTTGTAAAATAGGGTTCATGACAAACCTGGTGACAAGCGGACAGACAGCGGTGTCTCACTAATATTCCATTTTACCCTTTGGGTACGGAACTCTAAAAAAACAATAACTATATCATAAAAAAAAATAACAAAAAGAAACCGACTTCAAAGAAAAACTATTCTGAGTACCCAAATCGCGACAATTGTGCCTATGATATTTGAGGAGTTCCCTCGATTTCCTTGGAATCCCATCATCAAATTCCGATATGGGACGATGGGACCACCTGTAAGCTACGCCCATTCCAATGCAAAAATATTTTTTGAAATCGGTTCATAAACGAGGGAATTATCGCTGAACATACATAAAAGAAAAGATTCCGACGAATTGAGAACCTCCTCCTTTTTTTGTAGTCGGTTAAAAAATAAAATTAAAGTATTTTTTAAATTGGCAATTTAAGTAGCTGAGCCTAAAATACCTCTCCGACAAGTCCTGACGTGACCTCATTACTCGAACTCGTTACAGCGGTATCTAAATCTTAAAAAAGCTGGGTCTTTAGCGACTTTCCATTAGCGAGATGGTCATTTAGCTACCATAGCCTATTGTCTAACAAATTGTCCAAATCTATTTTTTGTGATTATCTATAAAAAGAAATAAAATTGGAGTGTCTGTATGTAATATGAATGAACAGTTTTTTACTAAATGCATATGAAAGTTTAAAAAAATGCATTTAGAATGTCAGTACTCTATATAGTACTGACATCCTAAATGCATTTTTTTTTTAATTTCCGAATTGATATTTATAATTACCAGAGATCGGAATTAGGTGTGTGAAAATACCTAAAGTTTGCAGCGGGACATAATATGGAGCTGTTACAACCACTTAAGTTAAACCGGGTTTGAATTTTACCGGTTTAGTTTTGTTTTTTTTACATGATCCTGACCTTTAAAACACCGAACTATAAACATTTACAAGCTGCTAATACAGTTCTAAATAAATTTTCTGCTAATACAGTTCTAAATAATTTTTTGTTTTGTACTTTTCCGGTTAAAATTCGGTCTTTTGGTCCCAATTGTTCTTTGTCGGTCAAACACAGAATTTTATATATCTGCAAAATGCTAATGCGGTTTTAATTTCCTTTTTTTGATCTGTATCTTAAGTTAAAAAGTTTTGCTACAGGTTGATGCAAGGAAAACGAACATTTTCGCGTCTTTACATAGTTTTGAAGTCGGCTTTTTTTTAAATTATTAAACTTCACTGCATAAAAAAATAAATTAAAAACATTTATTTCAATTGCAAGAACAGTGGTCGTAACAGCTCCATATTATTATTGCAAACTTACTGCAAACTTTAGGTAGTTTCACACACCCAATTCCGATCTCTGATAATTAAGCGCCGAATACACGATCGGCAACGACTCCAACTCAACCAACCTCACACACACATACACAGCGTTGGAACGGCTTCTACACGATTTAACCAACCGACTGACCGCTCGGCTCCGCCCACTCGTATGCATGTTCGTTGGTCCGAGTTGACTTCAGTCCTACTCCGGTATTCACGATGGTTCCTTGTCCTCAAAGAATCAAAAGATCGATTTTACAATAACCTTAATATTTTACGGATTCTTGATTCTGATGACTTTTTTAAACGCGAAAGTTTGTATGTATGTATGTGTGTATGTATGTTTTTTGCTCTTTCACGAAAAACTACTGAACGGATTTGGATGAAACTTCACAATATTATAGCTTATATATCAGAATAACACATAGCCTACTTTTTATCTTACTACTTATACTCTACTCCGTACCATAAGGGCACACGGGGCCTGTGCCCAGGGCCTCCGTCTTATGGGGGGCCCCCCAAGAACCGACATTTTCTAAAAAACACATTTACTTATAAACATATATACATTTTATAAGCACGATATAAATAAGAAAAAAAATTAACTTAGGTTAGGAAATAAATGAAGATTGAAAATAATCAAAAATAAATTAAAATTTGTGCAAGAAATAAAAATATGAATGAGGAATAGACTACCTATACTTTGAATAGATCGTTAGATATATAAATGAATTCACGACTTACAAGTACTTTCAAGGTATTCTCACTAGATGGCGCTCGCATACGGTTTTTAGTTTAACTAGGAATAAATTTAAATAACCTGTTGTAACGAAACCATAAAACGCATTGATTCAAAAATTTGTATAACGCCACCTATCAATTGTCGTTGTGAACTTTTTTAAATTTTGTTTTCAAATTAAAATAAAATCGTGTTCAATTGACAATTGTTTGATTTCATTTTCAAAGTTTTGCATGTTTACTTATTATTTCACTATTTTCATACGAAATTATCTAAATAAGCCTATTTCACAGTTAGGCCTATTACCCCTGAAATAAAAAAGTTATCAAAACCGCTATATGTAGTTTTCCTTGAAAATTCAGTATGGACTACTATCATGAATTTTTCTATGTTTTTTTGAGCCAGCCGTTTTGGCTTTTAGAGGGAGAGTTGGCTTTTAGAGTTTGGATTAAGTGATTTTCTATCTTTTAAGTTTAGTGAAAAATTTATGTAAAATATTATGTGGCACAAATCACAATTCAGCAGATGATCATGTCATTCTTATATTGTTTATTTTTCTTTTTTCTTTTATTGCATAACTAATATTATATTTTAATGATGCCAGATTAAAATTGCATGGTGTAATAATTAATACTTTTTGTAGATCGAATTGACAATAGAGTAGAATATTGAAAATGTCTAAATAAAAACAAGATTATTTTAATAAAATTTAACTTTCTAGCACTAACCGGTTAGCGCTAGAAAGATGAAACTTTGCATGAATATGATGTTACTATCACGCCGACAAAGTCACGTAGAAAAATATTTTTATTTGGGGTACCTCCCCTACTCGTAAAGTGGGGATGTTTTTTTTCCTCACGTCTACCCCATCCTGTAGAGTGTTAGATTAGATAGTTCTTTGAAAAATATTGAGGGGTTGGTAAGACGATTTTTTTATTTGAGATCTACAACTAAGCTTCACGACTGTGATGCTATAGTAACAACCGGAACCGACTGCTAAACGTGACCTCCGAATCACGAAGAGGATCATGGTAACATGCCACTAACGGTCACCCATCCAGGTGCTAACCGCACTGGCGTTGCTTACCCTCGTTGATTGTTTCTAATCACCTAGGGCAACTTGGCTATGAGCGCATAATGTATACAATCTACCCATAATAAATTATCATAGTATAAAGATGTTAGTATAATTCTCTTTCTTACTTTCCAAAACCTTATATATCAGAATAGCACATAGCCGAAAATACGCGGGTAATACCGCGGGGCGCAGCTAGTAACGTAAAGTAGGTAGTAATAAAAGTTACAGTGTTAGTTCTTGAGTTATAGTGTTAGTTCTTGAGTTATAGATCATATAGATGCCTGACTTGTTAAATGAGCTTAATTGGTAAATTTCGTACAAAATAAGAAGTAAACATAATAATTATCTGTTGAACACGCGAACATTGCGTATTCATTGCAACACACGATGACGGGACGTGCTAAGTGCGCCCGCGACTCTTGCCCAGCGCACACTGAGGCGCTCGCGTTTGTCGACAGCGTTCCACACGATCGCACACGCACACAGACGCAGCCTGTCGCGAGATGCGCCGCCGAACAACCAACGAACCAACCTAGCCGGCGGCTCCGCCCACTATTGATCGTACAAACGAATTCTACACGATCCATTTCCAATCAAGATCAGGGTGGTAGGACATTGGTTCCGTTTCTACACGATCCTTTTTCGATCAAGGTCAGGGTGGTTGGAAATTGGTGTCAACCGTGTAGAACCCCTTTTACTAATTACAACATCGCGTGACTCAGTTAGTAATAATTAAACAGCATAATAGGTAGTAGATACATGCTGGGCCACGACGCGAATGGGCCGACACTACTGGGGCAGTACTACCCTCACACAGAAGACCATGCTATTAATGACAGCATTCGTGCTGTCGTCTTTCGTTGGTGAGTGTGAGTAGGAGGCCCAATCATTCTTCTGGCTTCCGGAGGCTGGGAGAATTATGCAGAAACATCTAATAGTGTATGGGTCACCATGCTACAATGAGGATGGTGGCCCCTACTCCTGAATTTTACTCATGCTTAACCAGGCAGAATAGAGTCGCTTCTTTGGTAGGCTTAAAAAAAACAAGCCTATCTTTTTTAATAAGAGCTCATTAGCGAGCATTCGTCTTCAACCTGAGCTCAGTCTTTGTTCCTCCAAACTTGTTTTTTTATTTGGTTGCTATCATTAAGAGCCACATTAGGGAACTGAGAAACATTGTGTGCCACTTACATTATAGTATAATGTCTTTCATTTACTCTAATTACAGAAAATTTTCGTGTGGTAATTTAGAGATGTTAAAGGAAAGTGGGTTTGAAGGGCTCATAGTGACGTATGTGCACTGTGAGGATTTATTTCTTTGTTGTAGACAAATTAAACGACAAGATTACGTAGTCACGTGTCATGCCGGTCCCGAATTCGCACTTGGCCAGGGTGGATACGTATGGCCTTAACCCTCTCCTCTTGGAGATCCGAGCATTATGGGACATTATGGGTTGTTGATGTGAGAAAAGTCAACAGTTTACTAGAACTTCAAAACAATATAAACACTATGCATGTATGTTTCTTTTCAAATGATCACAGTTATAATAACGAAGATTTTTCTAGAAATATATTACATAAAAAAATAAAAAGATGATGATGATGATAATAAGGAGCTGAATGCGAGAATCCCAAAATCGATCAGAGTGGTGTGCAATGGGAGAGGCCTATGTCCAGCAGTGGATTGCGATAGGCTGCTGATTATGATGAAAAAATAAAAAGAATATCTCATAAAAATATTAAGAATATATTAAGTGAGTTATCAATGATAAAATATTATAATGCTGAGTGCAGGTTTTCAATCGCATCTAATAATGAAACGATTGAGGAAAATAATTGAAAAAGTATTACAATAAGCTTGCCTTTGTTGAAAAGATAGATACAATTTTGTATTTTCTTTATTATTTGCTTTGTTGTAAGATAGATATTGTGATTCAATTAGAGATTTATATTAAAAACAACTGAGTTCCCGCTGCAGTAGTACCGGTTATTATTGTGGTAGCGTTGCTGGGAGAAGCTAGTCTAAAAAGTAGCCAAAGTTACTTCCTGTAACATCATCTGCCAAAGTTACTCCCTAGAACGAATATACATAAAGACTGATGTACAAAAATGTTAAAAATTGCTTTTTCGTTGTAAATCGCTATATAAAAGGTAAAGATATATTATTTCAAAATGCATGCAATATGTATGTATGCAAGTGCTAATACATATCAAAAACCTTAAAAGTAAAATTATCAATTGCCACGCCAGTTTGTATCACATTGACATATTTGACATTAGCAAATGTTACAAGCCTCATAAATATTGTCAACGTCTTTTTCTACTGTGTTTGGACATTTGTTATTTTGTCTATCTGCTGTATGTTGTGTCTTTCAAATAAAGTTCTATTATTATTATTTATTGACATCATGATTTCATAAGACACTAATTGTAGTACCATAGGAACTGAATTATTGTTTACTCACTGAAACGGTTCTGCTCACGTTAGAGAATTATTTTTATTTTGTGGGTTCTCTTGAATAATAATGAGCGCCAATTTTGATTTTTATTTATTGTGATTTTTTTCCAATTTGTTGATGTCATCAACAACCCATAACGTCATACTGCTGGGCTCAGGTCTCCTCTCAAGAGAGGGTTAAGGCCATACGTCCCCACGCTGGCCGAGTGCGGGTTGGGGACTGGCAAGATACGTTGTGGCTACGTAATCTTGCCGTTGGATGTTTTTAAGCCGTCCGAAGGCCTCCAACTAAGCTTCACGACTGCTATCTTATGATAACAACCGGGACCGACTGCTTAACGTGACCTCCGAATCACGGAAACGCTCATTACATATAATGTCACAAACGGTCACCCACCTAGGTCCGACCGCGCCGTCGTTGTCAATCACCTAAGGCCACTCGGCTATGAGCGCTTATTTGTTGATGTAAATAAATAAAATAAATAAAAAAGCACCTTCTCTGACATCCCGTCAACATGTATTCCAACTATCATAATGATGAGTTCGATACTATACAATACGGTGGTGTAAAATTATATAGGTTTTCTTGTAACAGTCATTATTAAAAATCAAATTTACTAAAATCCGTACTGCTATTTTTCAGCGGAAACAACATTGACAACAGCAATTAATATCATGTAATAAATGTTTTCAGAGCAATATTACGGCCTCCTATGATAAGCTGTCAAACCTGACGCTAACAAATGTATTTTTCTTTTGTTACAGGTAAAACCATTAACTGCTGAAGAGCCTTCGCAACGAATAAATCCGGTACGAACATCTGTTAAAGAAAGACTTATACAAAATACAACCGTTAATTCTATTCGGGGTGCCATTTATTATGACTGGAATTGTTGGCATTTTGCCCACTGGGCGATGTACTTAATAAAAAAATAATCGTCTAACACATATGGGTTGTTCTGTGTTATGATCTTGTTTTGTAAAAATATGTTTATTTTCATTCTAAAAGAAGCGAGTAACTCGCGTTTTGCAGCGAATCTATAAAAAATAGCCTAAGTTATTCTATCAGTGAAAGTTCCGTCACAATTGGTAAAGCAGTTCCGAAGATTGGCCGGAGCAAACAGACAGACATGGTTTAGAAATTACTTTTTTCATGTAAGTACCGTACGAGTATATACTTTCATATATTATGTATTAAACAAACAACTCTTCATTTGATATTACAAATAGACATTACTTTTTATTAATTTGAATAGATATACTAGCTGTTGGAGTAGGCGGGCGTTGTAGAGACGATCCAGTAATGGATCAAGTCTCCAACCTCCTGGTCCAGACGAACCTCAACCACTGTGCCGCGGCGCAAGATCTTTTCCTGCAAACCATGGCGCAGTGGTCTATAGGTGTTGCCGTAGTCGCGGAGCCCTATTTTGTCCCTCCCCGTCCAAACTGGATGGGTGACTGGGACGGCTCCGTGGCAGTCGTCAGCTCCACGGCGGCTCATTCCCCGCCCTTGTCGCTAAAAGACAAGGGTACCGGATATGTTGCCGTCGAATGGGGGGGAATCACCATTTATGGTGTGTATTTCTCCCCCAACCGGAGTCTGAGCGACTTCGAGGTCTTCCTCAACAACTTGGAGACCTCGATACGGCGATTGGTGTCTGGGCACGTCCTCGTGCTGGGGGACTTCAATGCAAAGTCCATTGCGTGGGGTTCCCCGGCGACGGACGCCAGGGGCGAAGCCGTCGAGGAATGGGCGGCGTCGGTGGGCCTCTGTTTGCTGAACAGGGGCGCCACCAACACGTGCGTGCGACAGCAGG
This sequence comes from Phragmatobia fuliginosa, assembly GCA_932526445.1. Lineage (NCBI taxonomy): Eukaryota > Metazoa > Arthropoda > Insecta > Lepidoptera > Erebidae > Phragmatobia > Phragmatobia fuliginosa. The sequence continues at coordinate 17,555,449 of OW052073.1, forward strand.
GGGGGTCGATAGTGGACCTTTCGTTCGCTACCCCTCCAGTCGCCGCACGAGTAGTGAACTGGAGTGTCCTGGATGAGGTCGAGACGCTCTCGGATCACCTTTATATCCGATTCGAGCTCTCCCGGTCCCAGGACGCCAGTAGGGGTCACGCGGCGCGGCGTCCCTCCCGTTTTCCGCGGTGGGCTGTCGCCAAGCTGGACAGGGACCTACTAGAGGAGGCGGCCATTGTTTGCTCTTGGCTGTCTCCGCAGGCCCCGACCGAGGAGGTCGACGCGGGGGCTGGTCGCTTCGCCGATGCGTTAACGCTCATCTGCGATGCGGCCATGCCCCGCGTTCGTGGCCGTCGGCCTCCTCGGAAGGAGGTCTACTGGTGGTCCCAGGAGTTGGCGGACCTCCGTGCGGCCTGCGTACGTGCCCGGAGGTCCCACACCCGGAGTCGGCGACGTCACCGCGGAGGCGGTGAGGAGGTGGACCGGCTACACGAGGAGTACCGAGCAGCTCGGGAAACTCTGAGGCTGGCCATCTACCGCGCCAAAGACGCGTCCAGAGTGGAGATGCTGGAGAGTCTCGAGCGTGACCCCTGGGGTCGGCCTTACCGTGCGGTGCGACAAAAGCTCCGCACACAGGGCCCCCCCCTTACGGAGACTCTCCAGCCCAGCTTCCTGCAGGAAGTGGTCGAGGGCCTATTCCCACAGCAGGCGGAACACACACCCCCGTCGATGGCCCGTCGTGGTCGTCGTCGGGACAGCGTGGGTGATGTGCCGCCTGTCAGGGAATCGGAGGTAGGGGCGGCTGTTCTACGGATTCGGTCCAAGAACACCGCCCCCGGGCCGGACGGGGTTCCAGCCCGAGTGATGGCCCGTGCCCTCGACTACATGTCGGACCACCTCAGGGGAGTGTTGGACGCTAGCCTGGCGTCCGGACACTTCCCTGAGCGTTGGAAGTGCGGGAAGCTGGTACTGATCCAGAAACATGGACGGCCTGCCGATTCGGTCGCGGCCTACAGGCCCATCGTGTTGCTGGACGAGGCGGGCAAGCTGTTTGAGAGGGTTCTCTCTGTCCGCATCGTCCGGCACCTCAGCGAGGTGGGGCCCGACCTGTCGGACGCCCAATTCGGCTTCCGAGAAGGGCGTTCGACGGTCGACGCGATCCTGCGCCTGAGGGCCGTGACCGAAGAGGCGGTGAGAGGCGGCGGAGTGGTGTTGGCGGTGTCCTTGGACATCGCCAACGCCTTCAATAGTCTGCCATTCGGCTGCATCAGGGCCGCACTCCAATACCACGGAGTGCCAGGGTACCTGCGGCGGCTGGTGGCAGACTATTTAGAGGAGCGTACCGTCGAGTACGAGGACCGAGATGGCGCCTTGAGACGCAGGGCCATGTCGTGCGGTGTTCCACAGGGGTCTGTCCTAGGACCACTCCTGTGGAACATGGGATACGACTGGGCCCTACGAGACACCCTAGTCACGGCCCGGGGGGCAAACTTTGAGGAGGCGGCGCGCCTGGCCACCACAGGAGTCTCCCGGGTGGTCGGGCGCATCGAGGCGCTAGGTCTGCGGGTGGCCCTGGACAAGACGGAGGCCCTATTATTTCATGGACCCCGTCGCGGTCCGCCCGCCGGCGCCTCCATTGTGGTCAACTCGGTCCTCGTACCGGTCCGGGCCCAGATGAGGTACCTGGGTCTGGTCCTCGACGGTAGGTGGCTCTTCGACGAGCACTTCCGACAGCTTGGTCCTAAGCTGGTGGGCACTGCCTCCGCCCTAGGGCGACTTCTGCCCAATTTGGGCGGGGCCAGTGTCCCCACTAGGCAGCTGTACACGGGGGTTGTCCGGTCGATGGCACTGTATGGTGCACCGGTGTGGGCGGCGGCTCTGTCCGCCCAGAATAGGGCGCGCCTCTGGCGCCCCCAGAGGGTATTGGCGGTCAGAGCCATACGCGGATACCGCACCGTATCTACCGAGGCGGCGTGCGCCTTGGCCGGAACACCCCCGTGGGATTTGGAGGCGGAAGTGCTCGCCGAAGTTTATCGGCGAGTGGCTGACTTCCGGGCGGAGAACGGCTTTCGCCCTCCGCCCGATGACGTGCGCGAGTGGCGCGAAGCCGCTCGCCGAGCCACCATGCAGAGATGGTCGTTCCGGCTGGAGACCCCACGCGCTGGCTTCGCCGCCGTGGAGGCTCTTCAGCCGGTCATCGCGGAGTGGGCAGGGCGGCAGCATGGGACCCTTTCCTTCCGGCTGACGCAGGTACTTTCCGGGCACGGTTGCTTCGGAAAGTACCTGCACTCGGTCGCTAGGAGGGAACCGAGTCCCGCCTGCCACCACTGCGACTGCAGTGAGGACACGGCCCAGCACACGCTGGCGGTCTGCCCCGCTTGGGCGGCGCAGCGCCGGGTCCTCACTGTAGTCATCGGAGGGGATCTCTCGCTGCCGGCCGTCATAAGATCGATGGCCGGCAGCGACAGTTGTTTTACCGCGGTCGCAACCTTCTGCGAGGATGTAATCTTGCAGAAGGAGGTGGCGGAGAAGGCCCGGGAGGACGATATCCACTCGGACCCGATCCGCCGCCGGCGCCCCGGGCGGCGGAGGCGCGCATACCTGCGTCTCATGCCGCCCTGAGAGTGGCCGCGGATGGGCGGGACGGGTTTCCCGTCCGTCCGCAGTAGAGGCCAACCGCGAGGGGGCGGCGTCCGTGTGTGACCGGACGCTGCCCAATTAGAGAGTTTAGAGTTGAGATGGTGCCCGCAACAGTGCGGGCATGCGCCGGTTGGAGTCCAGAAGGAAATCCCCTCCCTGGACTCCTTCCAATACAAAGGCGCAGAGAGGGTCACACCGTGTGGTTTTAGTCGGTTCGAGTCCGACACACCACCCCGCCGTAACCCCCGACGGGGTGACGGTCTGCGGGGATTTCCACACGTTAAAAAAAAAAAAAAAAAAAAAAAAAGGCGGGCGTTGTAATGTCAGATAAAGTATGTAGATTGAAAATGAAAACCGTCTAACAGACTTTTATATAGGTTTTTTGGGCCAAAAACCACGGTGTTAAAGTTTTTATCACAATTTGATTTATTTCAATACGAAAAAAGAATATATAAATATTTAAAAACGTTTTACAACAATAAAGTGTTACATAAACCTTTAACTAAAAACTAAATGAGAATCATACACAAACAAAAAAAAGTATTGCGTATTTTTTCACAATGGCGGGAAAATAAATTCGGGCTGAACTTTTTATGTCCAATTTTTCAAAGGAAGACAATCTGAGAAGAACCCGAGAATCTGAGACAAATACGGAAACATTACCGAAAACAGCCAAACTCATTTCCTTTGGAATTATTACGAGAAAATCTCTAAAGAAAAGTAACTCTAAAAAATAACAGGAATCGCGAACATAACCCAGATAACTGAAGGAGTGCTGAAAACATCATTTTAAATTAAAAGATACCAGTTTAAAATGCAAATGTAATAAACAAGCTTGGAAATTATTTTGCGGATAAAATACAGAGAAAATAGAAATGGAGAGATGTTTTTGAAATGTACAACCGGGTGCACACTTTTGTATTCGAATACTAGATTAATTTTGGAATACTATAGTGATATCTTCTATAATTAAGTTTGAATAGATAGTAAGTTCATGTGCGATGTCAACGACATGATCACGTGATGTGCTTAAGCTAACGCCTAATATATGATGTGTAATGTAATGTAATATATGATGAGTGGACCACGGACAACAAACCGTGTAATCCAGCACAAATAGGTTCAGGAAACAGAGACACAGTCTTTTTGAACGAAACTGAATGTATGTAGGTTCGTGCATAAATCAGGATGCCGGCATGCCGTCAAGCTATAGAGCCAATTTATTGGCCTATCGATCTGTTATGTCGCTCCTCTATATGCTACTTTATCTTCCCAGCTTCCATTTTCGCGTTGTCAGTTTTCCGTTGTTCTCTCTGACACACCCCGTCACCTCGCATCCTCAGTTCTATCCTGCCTCTCTTCCACGCCGGTTCAGTTTATTAAAACAATTGATTTGTTTTATTTTAAAATGAATAGTTTTATTTTTTCTATTTCTTTTTTTAAACAAATTTTACAAGATCGTCATAATAGATCGCAACCGTGAGTGTATACAAGGCTTTACGCGTGAAATATTTTGATGTATTACCAACCTGTCTAACATTCGTCACGCATGTCTCACAACGTTGACAATAGACTTACTGATCGAAATATGAAAGTTTTTCTTTTCTCTATTCAGTATACAACATACATATACCTCAAATTGTCGACTCAGAGAAACTGAGATTAACAGGACATACTAACAAATTCCTTGACAACTCCTCTGTTCTAGCAGTTCGGTTGTGGAATACCGTATCAGTTGAAATAAAAAAAAAACACACTTTTCAAGAGATTGGTAGAGGAGACCTGGGAGACGTCAATAACATGTAACCGAATTTGCTCTCATTTACGGCCCATTCACGACCTTTTCGCTGTGAGCGGCAGCTAAGAGCGAAACGCCGAGCGGTATTATCAAAAGTATAAAAATGTACGAGGCACGCCACGAGTCGCCGCTCATAGCGAAAAAGCTAGCGGTTTTTGCCGAGCGAACAGCGGCGAGCGGTATGGAGAGCGCCAGGAACAAAGGCACAAGTTAGTATGTGCGACGCCACGAAACAGAGCGGCGTGGACAGCGGTGCAGGAGTGACGGACTCAGCGGCGTTAAATAAAAACAAAAAATTTTAGACGATTTTATGGCGGTAATGGATACCGAGGCTTTTATAACAGAAATTTAAATAGACCGCCTATATGGATGTCAAAATATCCCCAACATAAATATAAAAAGGTTGTGGGCAGAAATTAAACAATGTTTTCCGGAATATAATGGTACTTACGTTTAATTTAAATTGATAACACAAAAACATAGAACCTAGGTACCTACCAAACGGAGCTACTGATATGTTGACAAAACTACTGGTATGTTTACGTAATGTAGGTGGATAGTTGACAAGTATTAAAAGTTAATTTTTTTCTCTGTCAGTAGGTACCTAATTAGCAAAACAGTTTACATATCAGTAGTTTTGTCTGTAGATATAACTACACACGAAACTACTAGTATGTCTTATACGCAATGTAAGTAGTTGACAAGTTTTTAAAGTTTTTTCTCTCTGTAAGTACCTACTTAGCAAAACACTTGGAAACATCAGTTACTTCTTATAGGTAGGACCTTCGTATAGGTCACTAAATCCACCATCTAAATACCGATCTTTATTTAGTTCGTGCACTCATTCTATCATATTAAAAAAAAAAAAAAAATTGTTTCTAAACAGACAGGGGATAATTTTTATAACGCCATGATTTTTAACACGTTTCGACTACCTAAATACGTCCACCGTCGCCGCTGCAACTAACCGCTACTAAGGTTCGTGGCGTGCAAAATGCACCGCTCACCGACGCCGCTCCGCTTTTCGCTAAGACCAAAACTCGTGGCCAGGCCGTTAGGACTGAATATTTCCGTATATCTACTCGTTTTTATTTATATAGATTATCTCGGAAGTCACCGCTTTAGAATGGAAGAAATATGCACCAGAACGAAACGGTTAGGCTCTTCCTTCCTATGCCGAGCAGTCAAAAGGTGGAACTCACTACCAGCTCACGAGTTTACTTCCCACTATGATACTGGGTCCTTTAAACGGGGCGTGAAAAAGCATCTCACCAAACCGCCATAGTGTAGGCTGCCATACTTTTTTTCTTCATTCGCAGCAACTGTGGTGGCCCCCACTTTTGGATTTTACTCATGCTTTCCATCAGGCAGTTTAGAGTCACTTTCATAGGCTAAATATATATAAAAAACTTTGTTTTCGTATGCGTGTATGTGTTTAGGTATATGTATAATGTATTTACATATACCACTTTTTATTCTTGTCTATTTATAATGCACCAGATACTACCCTACACTTCCCATCCCTTGCATTTCTTTCCATTTCATGGTTGCTTGAAAGAGATTGTCTTTGAGCGATAAGGGCGCCACTTTTACCTCTAAGTTTTAAGATATCATTGCACTTGATCTGGTGTACGTTAAAGCGATATATTATTATTATAATATCCATTTACATCTTGAAACGAATATTTCTATGCTCACCATATAAAAATATAATTTTTGATAAATGTTTTCAGTTTAGGAATCCTGCTTTTCTTATTTACCCCAAAAAAGTTGTATGGTAATAAGTTGAGTACTTTTAAGTTGATAAAGAAAATTTATATTTTACCAACTTTCGCCCTCGGCTCCGCCCATGTCGGTTGTCGCGGTAAAAAGTAGCCTTTGTCCTTTCTCATGTTTAAGACTATCTGGATACAACATTTCATTCAAATCATCAATCATCATCATCAATAGCCTTTAACAGTCCACTGCTGGACATAGGCCTCTCCTTAGAAAAGAGGTTTTGGCCTTCTATACCACACTGGCCAGACGGGTTGGTATAGGGTTGGTTTCAAGTTTTCCTTCTCTTTGCATCGATGTTGTCTTGCGTAGTTAATCCCTTAGTCGCCTTTTACGACACCCGCGGGATGAATAGGTATAGACTCAATCTATTTGACACTCTGTATTCTTAATCCGTCACCACACGAACAATTGTTTATCGCGAACAGACAGACAGACGTGATGGTGGACATTATTTTATTAAATATAGTGATTTTATGTGTATTTATTCGTCTCTAGAATTCTAGAAGAAAACATTTTAAGTAGTCAAAATTCAGAGTCCTGTAAATCTCGTTACATTGGTACTTTTTTATACTTTAGTAATATAAATTATTCATAATATGGTAATTTATTAAAACGCTTCTAGCCAGTATAATGTATTGATTTAGCAATTTGTTGAATGTTCGTACATTTCAAGGGTAATTCGTTTCTAAATAAGTTCTTTTAGGATATAAAGAGCAAACAAGCATAATGTACTTGTCGAGGCACGGAGATATGCCTCTCAAGCTTAAAAAGAGGATCTTCAGACCATCCGAGTTGGTTATACCTGGAGGACCACAACCCAATGGGTAATGTTGGAAAATTATACTCCATATTTTACAAGTCTATTTGACAAATTCTCATATCGCGATACAGGATTAATAGTAACTGCATAGTTCGGTGTAGTTTCGATAGATGGCTCTGACGTATGTTCTTGTTATAATTGCAATTACGTTACTACTTGCCCCATAGTGTAGTTTGTTAGATTAGCAACTGGTTTCTTAAAAAATGCAAAGTATTAAAGCGATTGTGTATGATTTGTTTTTTTTTTCACACTCAAGGGTTCGTTGTGAATTGTAAATTTACGGAACTTACATATTAAAAACAATGTTTAAAATGTTTATCGGTCTTTCGGTCTGTCTTTTTGTTCCGACTAATCTCTGTAGCAGCATGGCCGATTTGAACTTTCACTTGAAGATAGCTGAAGATGTAAGGAGTAACATAGGCTACTTTTATTTTAGACTAGCTTCGTCTCGCGGTGTCACTCGCACTTATTGTGGTAAAGGTACAAGAACAAATCCGCGTAACCCCACGGGACGCAGCTAGTTACTAAGTAAAATCCAATTTGTAACTATTGTCTATAAAAAAGGTTTTTTAAAACAAGCATATTGATGCTATACAATAAATCACAAAAGAAAATTTAAATTAGCTCTAAAAAGGTTGAATTATGGCTATACTTTATTTGTTTGTTTTATATTTAGAGAGCCATTTTATTCATAATAATTATAACAAATAAAATCCGACTTTAAAGAAAAACTATTCCGAGTACCCTAATCGCGACAGGTATGCCTATGATATTTAAGGAGTTCCCTCGATTTCTCCAGAATCCTATCAGAATAAATGAACCATTATCAAAATCGGTTCACCCTATCGAAAGTTCTGAGATAACAAAGCTAAAAAAAATAGTCGAATCTAGTACCTCCTTTTTAACCGACTTCAAAAAAAGGAGGAGGTTCTAAATTCGTCGGAATCTTTTTTTATTATTTTTTATGTATGTTCAGCGATAATTTCGTCGTTTATGAACCGATTTCAAAAATTCAAAAAAAATAATTGGAATGTGCGTAGCTCACAGGTGGTCCCATCGTCACCATATCGGGATCTGATGATGGGATCCCAAGAAAATCGAGGGAACTCTTCAAATATCAGGGGCACAATTGTCGCGATTTGGGTACTCAGAATAGTTTTTCTTTGAAGTCGGTTTCTTTTTGTTAAAATTATTATTTTGAAGTCCGTTTAAAGAAGACTTTTCCTGCTTACTTCAGAAGTAACAAAATTGTATCAAAGAATTTCGATGTCAAGTTACAACTTGGTAGACAAAACATAGGTAATATATTGCCCTAATTTCGCAAAGGGCTCGTTGTAAATTTTATTTCGTTGAAAATCCACCCTTTTTGTGCTCTGTAATGGCCTGTACTTACCTGATCGTGAGTGGAGCCACTCATTGTTACTTTCTTTGCTGGAATCGCGCGAAAATGTAGCTGTTTCGTCTTATTTTCTCTTCATTTTTTTGGCAAAGATTTTGCGTAATACTGTAATGGGGGTTGTAAAGAAGTAAGTAAGGAAATACAAAGTAAAAAATATTTTTAAGAACTTGTAATATTGTCCGTTTGTAATTTAAAATGATGTTGATTTCTATGAAAGTATTGAATATAAAATATAACTTATTATCTGTCAAAACTAATGGTAAAAATATTTCTGAAGCAAGCAAAATATGCAAAATATAATAAAATATTAGACAAAACATTATGGACTGTTGTTAACAATTAGTTGTACGTAAAGTTGATAAAAAATCTTTGACAAAATAATAAATAGAAAATAAGTTTTATTTACTGATATAATTCATAAAGTCATATTAACACGACGTCGACAAAATACGTTCTCTGTACATACATATTTCGTAATCTCACAAAACCTACAAAAATTTTTGGTTGAATATAATATGTATTCAATTATAATACAATAAGAAATATGGCAAACCCAATATCTAAAAGAAGAATGTTTATAAAAGCATTTCTGCAAGATTAAACGCAGACAAAGAAATAAAGTACCAACCAAATTGGCCTGAAATAACAGTTTTAAAGAAGAAGCAATAATAACTGAGATTTTATATTTTAATATTAAATGCAAAGAATTAAGAATAGTTTCTTAAAGCTTATAAAGGTGGGTTGGTATTGAATTAAAACAAAGCTTACAGACTAACAAAAGTATTTATAAAAAGAATGAAAAGTTTTCACATTTAAATCAAATTATAAAAAATAATAGTTTTAAAAAACTAAACAAACACGCTATTAAACTAAAAAGTATATACTAATAAATATTTTCAGAAAGCACCCCACACTTTGTTACATTAAAATTATTTTCTACTTTTTAGTTTAAAAGCGTGTTTGTTTAATTTTTTTAAACTATTTTTTTTTATCTAATTTGATTAAACATTTTTTTTTAGTTTTTATCAAATTAGTGTATGGTCATCGGTCCTCCATAAATCTACAAAGTTTGAACAAATCTGGCCGTTTAAAGTCGGTCAAAATCGCATCCAAAGGAGTCGGTTACAAACATACATACTTCTTCTTTCTTTATAGTCTTTATTTATAGTCAGTTATTTTAGCAGAAAAATGTATTTAATAAAAAATCCTGTACTGATAATAAAGATTTGAAAAGTCAATTTAAAATTATTATATCTGAAGAGAATGTATACACAACATAATGATCACATATTAATGTTTTATAGATTTGTACACAACATCGTATGAGATAAAGTATGTTTAGTTAGGGCTATCCGCTTATGACACAGTGTGAAGCCGGGTTTTGCAAATATCAATCAAAAAGAAAATAAAATACACAATCATTTTTCCATCAAAAAATCGTATCAATGTTTATCCAGGAGCAATCATGGAAAACAATATACGCATCATGTGATCCCATCTCAAGAGTTTAGTCTTGGAAAATGTTGATGTATATTCGCCATGCAAATTTCGTACTCTTGGCTGACAGCCCAGTGTGCAACGTGAGAGGAAATGATGCTTTCAGAATTTTATATTTACGTGAATAGAACAAAGGTACGGTGATAACCGTCTTTGGAAAGTAATGCAGCCGAAACTGTGACAAAGATTATTAGAATTTTGTATTTTTTTGTATTAGACGATACCCTCTCTCGAGAGGAGGTTGGAGAGGATAGACGAGTACAATAAGTCACTTGATGGTAAGTTACTACCGCGGCTCATGATTAAGGAGTATATCGACTACACGGTTATGCTAGATGCGCGAAAACACTTAAAGTCATTCACAAATTGTTATTCTGAGTCTGGGTGTTCTTTGTGTCTGTCCCGTAATGCTAGAGTTGTCTTTTAAAAAAAAATATCACTTTTGATTCTCTCTTCTCTTCAGAATTTGAGAAGTTCCTTGGTCAAATCAAATTTTCATTTTAAGAAACAAATAATACATTAAAATGCTAAACGAACAAAGTAGTAGTATAGCACTTCTAGGTCAAGTTACATCAGTGAATTTAAAACTTTACCAAGCATAGACGTCGGCCAAGTATTTTTAGCTGTTCTTCTTTAACAATCATCTGCTGTTTCACTGCCTTGTTGGTCTAGTGGTTAGCGTATGCGGCTGCTGATCAAGAGGTCTCGCATTCGATTCCCGGGTCAGACCAAATATTTGTGTCATCCACAAATCTTTGTTTCGGAGTCTGGGTGTTTTTCTATGTATAATAAGTATGTATTTACAAAAAAAAATGGTTTTAATGTATTTATATCAGTTGTCTAGTTCCCGTAATTTAAGCTCTGCTTAATTTGGGCCTAGATGGCGTTGTGTGTAAGATGTCCGAAATATTTATTATTGATTTATTTATGTTCCAAATTAAGGACTTTCCATTAGCGACTCCACCTAACTGTATACATAAACCAACTTCTCCACCTCCAAGAGGAAAGATTTCAAAGTAAACAGCAATTATTTATACACAATTAGTTTCACTGTCGAAATCCTTGGGATCTCTCCAACTTTATATAATATAATCGCCGTTCTCTGCATCAATATCCATAAATTGTATATTATCTAGTCGTAGCAGCACTATTTTAGTCGTTTTTATCAAATTAATAATTAATAGTAAATATTTGGGAGATTTTACACACAAAGCCATCTAGTCCCCAAATTAAGCATAGCTTGTATTATGGGTAACTCTAGACAACTGATATAAATACATAAATATACATTTTTTTGTAAATAAATACATTATTATACATATAGAAAACACACAGTAGTATAAGGGGCTGTCCAATAATCAGGCTCGAAAGGGGGGAGGGGTTTACAAAAAATCACAAGGGGGCGAGGGCGTGTAGTAATATATCACGCGTATTTATTATTTGGCAAATTTTTACTTTTTTTTCGTTATTTTAAATATGGTGAAATATTTTTTTATCTTATTTTAATTGTTTTTCTTCTTAAGACAAGTTTTTTTAACAGTGTGTTTTTTTTTAATTAGGAAATATCTGCCTTGAGATGTTGCCATTGCCAAGGCTATGTGTTTTATAAAATGTACATAAACTTATTTTGTAATTTTTTTTATATTTAGCCATCCAAAGTGACTTCAATGAAAAACTATTCCGTGTACCCAAATCGCGACAATTGTGCTTATGATATTGAGGAGTTCTCTCAATTCCCTTGGGATCCATCAGATTATTTAGCTCTCAGAATCTAAATCCGAGGCTGTCAGTTTTGCCTTTAAGCCGCCAGACCCTTCTCGCAAGTCTAGAGCTCACGATCGACCTAAATGTAATATGTTCCATCAATCCTCGAGTTTATTTCAATAGATCCATGTCTGACTGCCAATGAGTTGGATCTTTGAAAACTGGGGCACTTTTATCTTGAGTAGTTCTTCCACCATCTAGTATGTCTAAGTTTGCACTGTCCGTTTTCTACGCAATAAGAAACCGGTTATGAATATTTTTGGTAGGTTTTTTATTTGAACGCTTTTATCTATTAAAGTGTGAGTCGGTTTCCAAAGAACGTTTTTGTATTATAAATAAATAATAATAAATAAATATTTCGGACATCTTACACACAACATTATCTAAACCTAAACTAGGCAGAGCTTGTGTTATGGGTACTAAGCAACTGATACAAATACATAAACATATTTTTTTTTTCTAAATACATACACATTATACATAGAAAATATCTAGACTCTGAAACAAATATTTGTGGATCACACAAATATTTAGTCCGACTCGGAAATCGAACCCGAGACTTCTTGATCAGCAGCCGCATACGCTAACCACAAGGCAGTCAAACAGATTCATATAATATATAATTACTTCTTTTTTCAATAATTCCAGACCACATCATTTAATTTAATGTCAATTTTTATTGCTACCATTTAAATAATTATTTTTTAATCGGCCAACACTAATTTTATTTCCTAAATACGTATCTTATCGTGATGCCTCCAGTCACAATCCTTCGTGAGATTATGAAGATTAAATTCGACAACGGGGCTTTAAAACACATAAAATGAAAATTAAGGGCAGTCTGTGACAGCAGTATTCCGTTTCTAAGTACCTAAGAAACGGTTTTATAGTTACATTAATTGTCGGCTACTGTCAGCGTCTTTCTCAATCATGGTGGGGGTTTTTATCTTGTCAAAATCATTTTTAACAGACGAAATTAACGGAAGAGGTTCTCTATTCGACAAATATTCTTTTTATGTATGAATGACCATGCATAGCTTTTTACAGTATGTATGTATTAAAGTATAATATGTTTGGTATTAAAGTATATGCTCCGAAATTGGTCCCATATGAATTTGGAAAACGAATTAAAACCGTAAAAGAAGCAAAAAAGGGGATGATTGTGTACTCAGTGATTGGCGATTGATGTACATACTGTGTTACGCTTCATCAGCGGGTAGGCAGGCTTTACCTAGATCTCTAGATCATTTTTGCAACACTACCACATTCAGCAGACTTATTACAATATTTATGGAAATTAAGGTACTCACAGTAAGTATATCAAACATCGTGAGTACGGAGCTGCCACGGCACCGACATGTCGAAGTCAGCTTGCGAATTGGCGCAGTAGTTCTGTACGCAAAGTTATTCTTTAGAGAATAGCACTGCTGATTGCCCTAACCATGTTTACAGACTCTTTTGTCGTTTTCGTTTATATGGTTCAAATAATTTAAACTTAGTATTTAACTCTTCCGCTATTTTACTATCTATTTCTACATTCCCTGACCATCATAGGACTTCTGACACGGACGTAACTAGCAAGACCTCGTTAGTCTCTCCACCCTACTAACACCCCAGGATTATCAAAGACCCATTTGACTGCAGCAACTTGCCTGTGGACTAATAGCCTGGAAATATCAACAAATCCATTTGGATCCAACAAAGTAAGTCACCTGTAGTTGCAGACGACGCAGAAAACTATTAGGTTAGACCTGGAAAAGTTACCACCATACCTTAGATGGCAGCATTCCTTAATCTTTATCAAAACATCTTTTAAACCCTACACTTTCTTAGTACATAATCTATTTTATTACGAAGCTACATTCTCGTGTCATAAACAACAGATAAATGCCATAATATTGTTCTTAAACAAATATGGTGTACACAAAAACATAACCTCAAAACAAAATAACAGTTATTCTGAGGAACTTGTCGAATCTCTGTATTATTACATTTGTAAACGAGGACAACAAAAAGATTCTCCTTTATGGCTATTGCTTAGATAATAAAGGATCAAATAAGTGTTACATTTACATAATTATATGGGTGTATCGCTAAGAATTTCTCCGAACCGACTTTATACATACATATGTACTTAAAGATTCGATAGCTCTTTCTATTGTAATATTGTGCAGACGAGATTTCTTTTGCTTGTAGTCGATATAAAAACAAATTCGAGAACCAATTTCAATCGTTCATTTACTGTTTATGTTGGTTGTAGCATCTTGTTGTTATAGGTATAGCTTATTGGCCCTAAAGCTGACGTCGATAAATGTTATACCCAACACTAAAATAGTTTTTCAATTTTAGAAAATAACGCGTTTAACGAAGAAAGCTTTTTAGCTTAATATTTGTAAGCTATTGTATAGCTTTTATCGCGGGCTTTGAGCGTGGCGACCGAATCAAGAAATTCCGTAACGAAAAAACCTAACACCCTAAAAAAGGATAGAGATATGATTGTAACTGCAGTGCGACAAGGATGTGGCGGCTCCGTGCTCTATAGGCAGATTAGCGCATGCGTGGTGCCGCCACCGGCCGTGGTCCGTTGCCAAGACAACACAGTCGTTCTAGACTGTTCTTCTTTTTTGTGAAGTGACTACTCTGCCTGATAGAGAGTGAGTAGAATTTAGGAGTAGGGGGTTACCATCCTCGTTGTGAATGTGGACAGTGCAGCATGATGATTCACACTATGGCGGCATAGTGAGATGCTAGGATGCTACTGCATTCTTGGGCCTCAGTTCTCAGGGTGTCACACTCACCGACGAAATACGACACCACGAGTGCTGTAATCAGCGTGGCTCTGCTGAAACAGTTCTTTTAAAAAAATTTACACTCACCGACGAAATACGACACCACGAGTGCTGTAATCAGCGTGGCTCTGCTGAAACAGTTCTTTTAAAAAAATTTGCCTACCAAAATTATTCCATTCTGCCTGGTGGAAAATATGAGTAGAACGCAAAAGTGGTAGTACGAGTATTAGACCTGGGGGTGGCAGATGTGGCCATCTGTCACCCTAGCAGAAGTAGGAGTGGAAGCGCGAGCGCTATAAAGCGCGTGCCGTAGAATTTTTGAGAGGTGCTCCAACACAGGAGGGGGCCATCTATAAGCGGTAGGTGGCCCGAGATGCGTCAAGGTTCCAGGGACTTCCTTTCGAGGAATATACCTGGTTCCTCGACTCATACTACCCGACACGGCGTGCGGTTTTAGTCGGTTCGAGTCCGACATAGCCACCAACGTGAGGCATCCGTAGGGATATCCGAAAAAAAAAGTACGAGTATTAATATATTTGTGATATGTAATTGAAATGTTAGCAAATTATATTATTATGATTATATTGGTTAACAGATGTTTGCAGATTATGCGAAATTTTAAAACAATTCCCGTTCTTTCGTTTATTTTACACAAAGTTACAAATATTGGGTTAGCTTAGCAATCGCTATCCGCAACCACAGCGATGGTTCATTAAAAAGTTTTGTACTCTATCTACTTGGAAACGTAACCACCAACGTTCTTTTATTAACTTCCAAAAATAAATATTCGTGTTAATAAGCTGAGTTTCAAAACTCGTTAGTACTTAAGACTTTTAGTTTTAAAGTTTCTGTAAATATGTTTTTTTTTTATGTAGAAGACAATGTTGCTAATCAGTCGTCAGTGTGGTGACGTTAATACTACAGAGTGTCATTACCTATATTTATGCCGTGGGTATTAAAAGAACTTAAGAGAAGGTAATAGAAATCTATATAGGTAGAAGAGCCATGCTGATTTCAGCACGAATGGCCCGGTTCAACCGGGAGTACTACCCTCGCACAGAATACAGAATTCGTCGTCAATATTATATGTTCTGTTCACTTTATGGAAGGTAAATATAATATGTTGTACATATATAGATATACTAGCTGCGCCCCGCGGTGTTGTTAAGTATAGCAGTTGTTAAGCAAGTTAGTTATGCATAGCAACCTGTGAAGTTTTGACAGGAGATAAACAGTGATACATTTTGACATCTACGATTCAATGTATTTTTATAATCACCTAGCTTTCGCCCGTGTATCTCGATTATTGCAGTAAAAAGTAGCATAAGTGTTATTCTGATATATAAGCTATATTACTGTAAAGTTTTATCCAAATCCGTTCAGTAGTTTTTGTATGAAAGAGCAACAAACATACATACTCACAAACTTTAGCGTATGAAATTACTAACAGTTATTTTAATAATTTATTTCCATAGATATAATTGAAACACGAGCTATGTATTGTTAGGAATAAAACGCCCCAAAAAAGTTCAAATATCACGGAATGTTCCGTGATTTTTTGGAAGATTCCAGAATTAGGTGGAGTCAGTTGCGTTATTACAAGATTTTCTTGGAAAGTTTTAGTAAGTTATGAAACTGTACGAAATAAGCTGGCTATAAATACCCGCCGGGAACTTTATGAAGGCTTTCTATTTTTGTTATAGACCAAATAAATAAGGGCGAAGAATAATTAATTGCAGATTGTATTATTATATTTTCAAACGTTTCAGTAACTTTTAGTTTAAGAGTTAACTCGAAATGTGCTTATGTTGAATATCAGCCATAAAACATTACAGTACGACTTTTAGGAGTAAAATATTTCTGTTCAATGTCCATTCTGTTTGTTCCGTCCAATTTCGGGAACGGCAGCACAAATTTTGACGGTACTTACTGGTAAATAGCTCATATTATAAGAAGTAACTTCGCTATTCTTTTTACAAGCTTCGATCAGTTTACTTGCAATTTAGTACAATAACTGTGGGTAACATCGCGGGACTAAGCTAGTGAGAAATTTAATAAAATATGTATCGCTCACAGTTACCATACAATGTTTCCATATATATACAACAGCGCCATCTAACGAAGATACACTGAACTACGAAGAAAACACGGAATTAACTAAACGGAGTAACTACTAATCCTGAATCGCGAAAGAGACATTCTCGCGCCGATTAGCATATATACAACATCCCAACATCAAGTGTTGAGCAGTGGCCCACCAGGCATGATCACCTCGCATGGTCGGAGGATCCTCCCTTTGTGTTGGAGGGAAACCACACCGTTCCTCCACATACTGTTTCATTGGCTAATATTTTGTTTTGATCACGTGACTGAGTGAAACCAGCCAATGAAACAAGAGAATAGAGAAATAGAATAGAAAACGAATACTTTTAAAACTTGGTTATTGGAGCTGTACTCCTAATATACATAACTTTTTCGCACAGACAATGAAACAACGATACACCATTATGTACCATAAACTCATTTTATTACGTTATATTATAACTTATGAGCACATAAACGAATGGAACGACATAAGAATATTAATATATCTCGTATTCACGTGGAAACTGTTATGGGAAATACGAGCAAAGCGTTGGTTTGGAGCTTTAGATGTGGCAATATTTGGAATAATTTTTACCTTAATAATGTGGTTATAAAAGGGAACCTTATTTTTCATGTTTATTTATATTTAAATAGCTTAGTAGTGAAGCCACAATGCGTCTTGCCAATTTCCAACCCGCACTCGGCCAGGGTTTCCCACGCCTTAATTCTCTCCTTAATTCTGCAGTGGGCCGTTTATGGTTCTGTAATATTTTGTGTAAATAAATGTTTGTCTAGTAAGTCTTCTTGTATTGGTGTTACTAAGTACTGGTAGTAAATTATATAATTCAGTAGATCTAAGAATAGTACGTAAACTATTTTTATACTCCTTAGTAAAAGGATAAAACGGATGCGAGCGGAGCCGCGGGCATAGGCGAGTATGTTTGTAAAAGTGTAATATAAATTAAAAAGTTAATCAATACATGCGCAGAGAACTATTGACCTTATTTCCAGTAACATAAAGATGGTATTTAGTCTTTACGATAATATCTCTGCCATAATGCTTGGCTGTAAGTACTTCTAAAGTTTTGAACCCTTTCGAGTGGTACTTGTTTGTTTTATATAAATTTTATTGATCAATAAAAGTCTGTCTGTAACACTCTAGACAGTAAAGACGACTCATTTACGTTCCTGAGTTAAAAGTATCAAAACTGAATTCCATTTCATTATCATCCACAACCCATAATGTCCCAATGATCGAGTGCGGGCTGAGGACTTGCAAGACACGTTGTTTCTACGTAATACTTGTCATTGGATGTTTTTATATCACCCGAAAGCCTCTAAGCTTCACGAATGTAAGCTTAAGTGTAAATATAAGCTTGTTGTCTACATACTACATTTTATCAAAATTTCTCTAGCCGTTTGAAAGTGAAGAAGTTACCCAGCCCATTGCCGCCCCAATTGCAGTCCACTTTGATCGATTATGGGCTTCTCGCATCCAGCTCCTGCCAGCCATCCTGCGCGAGTCACCACACCCCAGTCTGTATTATGTATATAAAAATGAATTGCTGTTCGTTAGTCTCGCTAAAACTCGAGAGCATGGATTATTATGGATATTAAGGGGCCCCCGGAGGCTGAATTGTCCATACAAACGGTATACCAAGATCATTTGCAGTATAAACATATTTCCACGATGATATGTTGATATTCGGACTTAGACTGTATTTATTTAGGTTATAACGTCTTTATTTTTAAAAATAAACTTATATAGAATAAAATATAATCAAATTGAATTACATATTTTACATTGTAAATGTCATGTTTTCATTTTGTTTTTTTCTGTCTTAAAAACAAAAATATTTCTAATATTATTTCATCAATAACATATCTCATATTATTATGCTACTACTTCATTCATGATTTTCGATATTACGAAACACATCCATATTTTCACAAATTTCAAGCAAATATTAGTGTTATCGCATCAAAAAATATTTCAATGTGTGTGTGATTCGTTGTCAGTCGAGAGAGTCCGAATTACTACGAATGAATGTCAATCCACATACACACATACAGCGGTGCACTCGTATCTACGTTGTATTTTGTCAAACAGAGACAGCAATATTTTACGAACAAATTTCAACTTGCAGTTTCAAGTGTCGTACGCCGGCCTCTTAAGCATGGATTCCTTTTGTTTAAGCTTATTTTATACAAAAGTTTAGGCCTACTATTTATCGATTGAGGCTGTACGAAGTCTGCCGAGACAAGTAATTAACATATATTATATATATTCGTATTGTCTCTTGTATATAAATATTCTTGTTATTATTGTAAATAAACTATTTAATTAATATATTGTATATATATTCGTAGATATTCTTAAGCTGGATGCTGCAGAGTAATATGAAGCTCTCAGGGTGGCTTAGCACTTGCATGCGGGATATGAATGGACGTCTGCAGCGAAAATGCCACCGCGTTTCATTACATACGGCTTAAAGTTGGCATTTGAACGACACCGTAATCAAATTGTTTTGAATTTTATAATTCTGTCATATATATGTCTAAATAAATAAATATATATTTCGGACGTCTTACACAAGACGTCATCTTGTCCTAAATTAAGCAGAGCTTGTACTGTGGGTTTACTAGACAACTGATATAAATTACATGTATATTCTTTTTTTTGTAAATACATACAAATTATACATAGAAAACACACTAACTCCGAAACAAATAATAATAATAAATATTTATAATAATATTACTTTTTTTTTATTATATTATAATATAATGAAAACACCCAAACTCCGAAACAAATATTTGCGGAGCACACAAACATTTGGTTCGACCCGGGAATTGAACCCGAGACCTCTTGATCAGCAGCCGCATACGTCAACCACTAGACCAACAAGGCAATATACAAACAGTTGTCATACTCCTCCGAAACTGCTTCGTGGGCTTGAAATGTTATTTGTGTTTATTAATTAGGACTGAGAATAGGACGAAAATATTTTCATACCCCTAGGTAATAAAAGGTTCGCGGGCAGAGCCGAGAACAGCTGGGTAACTATGAAATGATCGTGTCCATCATAAAAATATTGGTCTCGGGCAAATATCACACCCTCACCGACACCCCTTTCTAAAGCTATAATTTTAAACGAGAACATTTTCTCGTAAGTGTTTTTCTGCCAAATTCGTCGTTAAAAAAAGTCACGTATTAAGTATAATATTTAAGGCAACACGCGTGTAATCTGACCGAATATGACACGTTCACCCACTCAGGCTGAAAGATTGTGTACAAGGAACTCCACTTAACTTGCATCGCGAAGTAGAGCACGTTTCCTGCCGTTTTATATGTTATACTTATTAAAAAAATCGTATAGGTAGGTAAGTATATATACGTTTAAGTTAATGGCATTAATGGCTATTTTAACCAAGGTTCCATAAATTTAAGGGATCACTTAGAAGGAGTTAGATAAACCTTAGTGATATTTTGGTTTTCACAAACCTTTCATCATCATCAACACCCTTTAACAGTCCACTGCTGGACATAGGCCTCTCCTTAGAAAGGAGGTTTTGGCCTACTATACCACGCTGGCCAGACGGGTTGGTATAGGGTTGGTTTCAAGTTTTCCTTCTCTTTGCATTGATGTTGTCTTGCGTAGTTTATCCCTTAATCGCCTTTTACGACACCCGCGGGATGAATAGGGGTGGCGACACTCTGTAGCCTTAATCCGTCACCACATATAGTTACCACCACAGATAGACGGTTGTATAGTTGGTGAAAACGAGTATTAAATGCCTTTTACGGTCGGAGTTGGTTTAAATACGAATGTAAGTCTGTTTGTTAAAATTATTTCATCAATTTGAATCAAGCGAGTAGCAAATAGAAGCTGCATTATAACCGACATACTCGTTGGATAATCTGCGGGAAAAAGCTAGTAATATTTCTTAAAACATCCATTTCAAAATTCTGAAAAAAAAAACTATATTATCTATTTTTCAGAAAATTCATCGAATATTGTAAAAAATATACATTTTTAAAAACGTGAAATGTAAAAATATCTTTCATTGAACTTAACTAAGTTATATAAAGTAAAAATAAAGTGAACTCGACTTGTTCTCGGACGAGATGAAAAGCAATTTGACCCTCAAACAGAGAAATAAAAGTTTAAGGGAACATTTCTTTTGTCCGTCCAATGAGACACTTTACTCGATTAAGAGAATAGAGAATACAAAAGGCTCTCAAAGATATCGTCGAATCAACCCTATAAAAGTCAATTGATAGAAAAAGTTAGTGTATTAATATGTTTTTTTATTTACTGCTAGCTGAGTCAGCGGTGTTATGCGCGGTTATTATTCTCCATCGCGAGTAACGATATCTAGTTAAGTTAGTCTAAGTAACTCATTATGTCATCTGCCATCTGACAGTGATTCAGCCGTCCCAGAGATTAGTAGGAACAAACAAACAGACATTTAAAAAATGATTTAGTTTAAACTTTGTAGATTTATCGAGAAACGATGACAATATACTAATTAGAAAAAAAAACAAAAAATAAATAAAAAAAAAAAACTTTTTTGGTTTAGAAAAAAAGGTAGTTTAAAAAAACTAAACAAACACGCTTTTAAACTAAAAAGTAGAAAATAATTTTAATGTAACAAAGCGTACCTACCCCACGGTTTCTGAAAATATTTCAGCGATTTGTTACATTAAAGATATTTTCTACTGTTTAGTTTAAAAGCGTGTTTGTTTAGTTTTTTAAAACTATTTTTTTTTATAAGAATGTTTGTCAGCAGTCTAGTTACTATAGTAGAAGCTATAGCTATTTTGAGTCTAGGAGATTGGGAGATCGTTTTTTTTTTCGAAAGGCGGTCTCCATTTCACCTCATCTACATTTTTAAAATTATTACGACACTAGCTTTCGCCCGCGACTCCGCCCGCGTGTGTCTTAATTATTGCAGTAAAAAGTAGCTTAAGTGTTATTCTGATATATAAGCTATATTACTGTAAAGTTTCATTCAAATCCGTTTAGTAGTTTTTGCGTGAAAGACCAACAAACATACATAATACTCACAAACTTACGTGTTCGTAATACTTATTAGTAGGATTCTTACGACAACGACTTGAAGACTTTAAACTCATTAGCACTTGACATTGAGTTTAAAACTCTAAATACTTGGCACAAATAGATGATATTTATTCGAGACGGCATTTTTGGTAACTGATAAATAAACGTAAACAATAACACAGATTATAAATATTAATTGTGGCTAAATATGAACATATTTCTTCGAAGTAGAGAATAGCTCTTGCGCTATAGTTTAAAACTAAATAAATATTTTGGACATATTACATAATGTCATCTAGTCCCAAACTAAGTGTAGTTCTTGTATTATGGGGACTAGACAACTCATATAAATATATAAACATCTTTATTTTTGTAAATACATACAAATTTAAACATAGAAAACACCCAAACTCCGAAGCAAATATTTGCGGATCACACAAACATTTTGTCGTACCCGAGAATCGAACCCGAGACCTCTTAATCAGCAGCCAAATGAACTGATATTTTTTAAGATGTCATTTTTCCTTAACTGATAAAGAAACGTAAACAATAACACAGTTAATAAATATTTACTGTGACTAAATATGAACATATTTCTTTGTAATAGATAATTGCTATTGCTCTATAAAGAGTTTATCAATGTACCTATGGGTTTTAAGGTAAACCAAACAAATTGTGCTCACTTCTCATGTGTTTATGTCTATTAAGTAACAATAAAGTTTCTATAACGCTACAGTGAGTTTAAGGCCACAGCACACTAGCTACTTTTAGCATCGACAATCGGCAACTAGTCGCTTTTTGGAAGCTTAATACGGCGACCGAACGCTCCACACCGCACACTTAAAAACGCCAAACGCGGAGATTGAGTCGCTTTTTAGAAGCGCGACACATCAGCTACACTCCGCACACATTCGGCATGAAGAAAATAGCCGACGCGATCAAGGCATCTGAGCAGTCGCTAAAACACGCGTTTCAGATACCGCGATCGAACGTAGGAAGTCGCTGAAACGCGATGCAGCATCGATGCAGTCGTAAAATCGCCGTTCGCCGATTCTAAAAGTAGCTAGTGTGCTGTGGCCCATAATGTTACATACAATGACGTTACAAAGACTTGACACTGTATATCACATTTGTTATACAATATGGAACCAAGTTACTTAAGACTAATAATTAGTTTTTCGTTGGAAAACGAGAGAAACTTTCTCAAACTTGTTTCTTTTTCAACAATACTCACTAAGTTACTCCAACTCCGACAAATACCCTATTTTCATTTTAAAAAGGTTTCCATTTCGAAAATGAACAGTAGTTAAAACATTATTCATTACTCGTTTTATTCGGTGAACATATTAAACGTTCGAAAATCATTGATATATCTATAGCTCAATACGGAATGAAAAGTTTGATTCGTTCAATATCCATCGTTGAAATGTATTGATACAGTAATATAAACGTGACTGAAATGAACGCATAATTGAAAAGTGGAGTCCAGTATTGAGCTCGGCATACATTCATTTACAGAATTTTGTACCGGATGAACCAAATTATGTCACGTAGAATTACTAGCAGTGTGGATTTGCAGAGCTCTGTATGGTGACATCAATTGGATAGGAGGCGACTAAATGGGAGAGGCCTATATCCATCAGTGGACTGCGATGGGCTGATGATGCTGATGCTGAAGTGAGAAAAACTATTCAGTTCGACCTCAAAGAAACGGAAAACTTGAAAAACTAAAACAGCGTGATTAGAGCCTACTATAGGCTGTAATCTCCTTGCTAAGGAGAATTGGTAGTCTCAAGGTAGAGTCAGGTTGATTTCAGCACGGATGGGCCAGCTTGATCAAGGCGGTACTATCCTCGCATAGAAAACCAAGCTTAAAATGACAGTATTCGTGTTATCATATTACGTTGGCGAATTATGTGCCCAGTGATGCAGAAGAATCACACTAGGCCGCGTGTGGGTGCACGTTGCATTGTGTGCACTCACAATGAGGATAGTGGACCACCAATCTTGGAATCTGCTTATGCAAAGGCCCATCGTATGCCCGGCAGTAAGCTGTTATAGGGTACGAAGAAAGCGGTTAGAAGTTCGTAAGACTATTACATAGCTTAAGTTATAAAGAGGAAACAAGATAAATCTTCTGTATAAAAATATAATATCCATAAACGGAAATAAAAAAATAAAACATGTACTAATCTATAATTTTAATCACATGTCTAAACAACGAAGCATCAATATTAAATAAAACAATAACTAAAACCTATGTATACTTATATACAAACAAATAATCCTACAAAAACGTAAGCACACCATATTGCCTTTAAAGAGAACGGCAATTTATTAGGTGCCGGCTGCGAGGAACCATGTGTAAACACACATCAGAAGTCCAAATTGAATCCGACGCCGAACCTAACTCGCCTTTGTCTATCAATCAAAGTACTCCCGATAAGGCGCAACACTCGTATCTCATTGTGCGCCTCGTTGAACACCACGTCTCTTTGGAAGGTGAATCCCCCGCAACGCTGCGAATCCACAAATATCTTTAGCTCAGAGCCGTTACTATAATTCTTTTGTAATGCCAAACTTAACGTCACCTGCCCGCTTCTTGTACCTTCGCTTATTATTGTACCTAATCGCAAATCAGGAGAGAACTGCTTGTAAAGACACACCTGAAAACCAATCTTACTTATAGTTGAAGATATCGTGTAGGTCGGTCTTTCGTATCTGGCGCTGATTGAGAAGTCCGGTGTTGGTGGGTACGCTAGCGGTCTGAACCCAATTTCTGTTCCAATACTTAAATCTGGTATTACTTTGTAAACCCACTGTGTTATAAGCCTTAGTGTATTTGGATCCACATCCTTTACGAAACATGAGAATGAGCCAACAGATTGTTCGTTTTCTTTCTCAAATACAATTTCAGTTTCTGATGAAACCAAATCTTTTATCCTCGATGTTAAACGCATCTCGTAAGGTCCATCTAGAACTTCTTTGTACGTAGCGGTGGCTGATCCAGAGGAATCTATGAACAAACCTTCGTTCGTCGTCTTCGGTTCCATTTCTTTATGAAGTAGCTGTGAAAAACACTTATGTATCTCCTTCGATCTTCCGTAGTTATATTGTTGAACGAGTTTGACCCTATCCATGATATCCCTGAGAATAACTATCTTGGCACCAATGAAGCACTTGGGGAAAGTATTTTTGGCTTCAGCATGTATGTCACTGAGTCTGGTTAAATTGGATTTCTGCGGTTCTAGAAAGTAGAATTCCTTCTTTCTAGGAAGTAGTCTTTGCAGTGAGCTAACGAAGCTGCTGACTTCCTGTTTTATTTTATCTTCGTTGATGTCCATTGTAGTTTTATTGAAATTATTTTATTTTAATTGTCGGATAGCAGGTCTAATGTCATTGACCTGTGTGGTTTTATTTTAGTCGCTGTGTGTTGACGGCGTGTCCGGCCAGTCGTAGACTGCAAGGAGTTTGTATATTTTTAGTTGTCTCGGCGTTTTGTTTGCTTATGTTTGTCACCTTTTACGCAGTCAATAATTTTCTCAATGTTACTAGTCCTCTGAGAAAATTGTTCTTGTTTATTGCCCTAGAAAAAGACCAAATATAATTAGTATTAAATCGAAAAAAAAACAAATTAAGACATCGGCAGTGTCTTATCGGGCAATATTTTTTATCTGTAGAATCTGGCCTCTTTTGCGAAGGTTACATTATCTATATTCTATAGCAATCTATGGAACTGTCAATTCAATTCTCGCGTCAATTTCAGCTTTTGTCCAATGATTGGCAATTTATGAGGACCATTGGGTTTTATGATTGGACAATCTTTTATTCGTAATTTTTTTTTGTTGTGCGTTTAGTAATATATACAGTAAAGCAAAAAGCCATTAACATTAAAGTGAATCTATGCAAATTAATAATAAAATTACGTACGTTATGTCTGGTGTGCTGTTGTTTGCGAATGAGTGAATGAATGACGAATCTAGTACACGGTCTGCGCATGCGCTCTGTTTCCCTGACCTTCAACACCTTACACATTGGCTATCTACAGCAAAAA
Organism: Phragmatobia fuliginosa; assembly: GCA_932526445.1. NCBI lineage: Eukaryota > Metazoa > Arthropoda > Insecta > Lepidoptera > Erebidae > Phragmatobia > Phragmatobia fuliginosa. The sequence goes on from OW052073.1 coordinate 17,581,130, forward strand.
TAGTTTTAGAATAACTTGTCTTCTGCAAGCGCGGATCCAGGGGGGTGGTCATGGGGGTCATGACCCCCCCCTGGGCGCGGTCCGAGATTTAGGTGTAAAACTAATTAAAATTGTTAAACATAATTTTAGATTTTTTATCACAATATAATTTAAACATTGACACTGTGAAACAACTCGCAACCTTATACATTGGTACTTTGTAGATACTACTACAGTTTCTGTCATTGTAAATGAATATCGGCTATGGATGTGGCAGCGGTGTTAGTCCATAACACAGTCGATTTCTAATCTAATTTTAAATTGCGATATTGAGCTGTATCTTTTTTGATTTTTTACGCGCGGAAAGCTTTTTGCACCATACCCTTCGTGGGGTAAAAGAAGGGCGTGTGTAGGACTCCCGGGGGAACCGGTCTACCCACTAAACCCCACGGCGGCCTACCTCGCAGCGCGCAGCTCGGAGAAACTCTAGGAACGCATCAGCGGCTTTTGGAGTCCTCCTGCCGGACATTTCGACTGAGGTATATCCCGGAGTGACTAGTCTCACCCACGGGGCAGGATGCTCGATGGCCGGTAGCAACAGTTGTTTTAACGCGGTCGCAACCGTCTGCGAGGACGTGATCTCTCCCTGGACTCCTCCTAAAATTGAGGCGCGAAGAGGTCACACCGTGGTTTCAGTCGGTACGAGTCCAACACGTAAAAAAACAAGGGTTGCCAACCTTACTAAATATATAGTATTGTACTATGTTTCAGGTCGGCGTACTATATATTATTGAAAAAATATAATATAGTACGCAAAAGTACTATATTTTCACGAAAACCTAACAAACAAATCTCCGAACGATTACTGCTTTGTCTCTGGCTACGAACTTTAGATTAAACATTGTTAAAATTGCAAGGATTGCAAAAATATATAGTTTTTATAAACAGGTAACAAATATATACAAATTCGGTTCGGTTTTGTTAGACGTTAGACGTTCTTCAACCATTGAAGCTCTTAGCGTAACGTTGAGAAAGATCTTTCCGCTGTCGCTACTAACTAATACTAAAAAGTAGCCAGTCATCATTTGGGGTCTACTATATAGTTCAACCAGTTTACCTGAATCCAGTTTTTCCACGGAGTGACTGGCATCGGACCTCCGCAACCCCGAGAGAGAACAGAAATTCGAAGGTTACAGTACATTTGAGGGCACTGACTTTCCAATAAGATAACCATAGATGTTCATGACAACCGGGACCGATGGCTTAACGTGCACTCCGACCTATGGGATGGATCATCGCCAAACTTCCATATTCGGTCTGTTATTAAGAAATAGCTGTGAGAAAACCCAATAACACTTTTGGCCCGTCTTTAGAAATCCCAGGACTTGACCTCATGATGAGCAGTAACAGGTAATGTATCCACGTAAGGCTCTGACCGCCAATATCCTATGGGGGCCAGAGGCGCGCCCTATTCTGGGCGGACAGAGCCGCCACCCACACAGGTGCACCGTACTGTGCCATTGACCGGACAACCCCCGTGTACAGCTGCCTTGTGGGAACACTGGCCCCGCCCAAATGGGCAATAGTAACCCTAGGGCGAAGTGCTTGTCGAAGAGCCACCTACCGTCTAGGACCAGCCCAGAAAACTCATCTGGGCCTGGACCGGTACGAGGACCTAGTTGACCTCGATGGAGGCGCCGACGGGAGACCCCTGTGGTGGCCAGGCCCGCCTCCTGGAAGTTAGCCCCCCGGGCCATGACCAAAATGTCATCGGCTAAACAAATTACGGTCAGCCCGTGGGGAGACGCCCTCGTAGGGACCCCTGCAGAACACCGCACGACATGACCCTGTGTCTCAAGGCACCATCTCGGTCCTCGAACATGACGGTACGCTCCTCTAAATAGTCTGCCACAAGCCGCCTCAGGTACTCTGGCACTCCGTGATAGCGGAACGCTTCCCTGATGCAGGTGAATGGCAGACTATTAAAGGCGTTGGCGATGTCCAAGGACACCGCCAACACCACTCCGCTGCAGGTCACTGCCTCTTCGGTCACGGCCCTAAGGCGCAACACGGCATTGACCGTCGAACGCTCCTCTCGGAAACCGAATTGGGCTTCCAACAGGTTGGGGCCCACCTCGCAGAGGTGCCGAACGATGCGGGCAGAGAGAACCGTCTCAAACAACTTACCCACCTCGTCCAGCAACACCATAGGCCTATAGGCCGCAAGGTTGGCAACCCTAACTTGATCACAGCTATGTGACCCCCCCCTGGCGCCAAAGCTGGATCCGCCCTTGGTCTTCTGTGACCGTCACGAAACGCGAATTCATTTTATACTACGTAACGAAGTGTAATCTCAACCTTTTATGTAACAAAGTTGACGCCGAATTAATAATTAGTAAATAATTTTTACTTGTAATGTGATTTACTAATGATAGTGTCATTACTTTAGTTTACTTAACTTATAATGCTCGTAATGTTAAATAACATTATTATTCATAAAGCAGATAGTATTTCGAACATGTAACACACTTCGCTATTTAGCTTCACATTAAGCAGAGCGTGTACTATGAAAGCTAGATTGACTAATAGAATACATATATACTTTTTGTTTTGTAAATACATATATATTTTACATAGAAAACACCCAAACTCCGAAACAAATATCTGTAGATCACACAAACATTTTGTCCGACAAAGGATTTGTACCCGAGACCGCAAGCGTTGCAGTCATATATAACTAACCACTGAATCACCGAGGCAGTTTAGATAGTAACTCTTCTCATAGTATAAAAGGAAGTCACTTCTGATCTCTGATTTACTAATGCTATTATAATGACTAATCATTAGTTACTTCTCATTAATAACAATGAAATAAATTAAGTAACGGTAAATGAAATATTAATTGAAGTACTTAGTAGTAAACTAAATTAAATATTGTCATTTGAAAAACTTTATGTATATTCTGTATTGTGTTACGAAATTATTAATAAATATTCAGTTTTACTCGATACTTAGGTAAAGTCAAAATAAACAAAAAACGTATATGCATTTACAAAAAATATTTGAATGTTAAAAATTAACTTACACGGAGAAAAGAATCTTGACTACGTGTTATCTATGATTTACATCTAATTAATAAATAACTATCTGCTGCTTCAAGTCGCACTAAAATTAAGTCCAACCATTATAGAGATAAGCCAAAACAAACAAACACTCAAACATTTCACAATTACATTTTTTGATGTAAGTACCGTACTTTCATAATTAGGTATTCAGCAAAAGCTGTACATTTATTATTACAAAGAAACATTTCAATTTCATTAATTTTTATGTATGTAAGCATATAGAAGTCTAATATAAATACATACTAGCTGCGCCCCGCGGTGTTACCCGCGTATCATTATTGTTGCATGCAAGTTTGTTATGCATAGCAACCTGTGAAGTTTTGACAGGACATAAACAGTGATACATTTTGACATCTACGATTTAATGTATTTTTTAATCACATAACTTTCGCCCGCGGCATCTCGATTATTGCAGTAAAAAGTAGCCTATGTATTATTCTGATATATTAGCTATATTACTGTAATTTTTCATCCAAATCCGTTCAGTAGTTTTTGAGTGACAGAGCAACAAACATACATACATACATACTCACAAACTTTCGCATTTATAATATTAGTAGGATAATATAGTTAGATACTAGAAAAAATAGACATGAGTTTGTTTTCTTTCCAAAATCAAATTGTTTTCTCTGTTTCCCACAATTGTTCAGGTTTCGTAGGATGCTTTTAACAAATTGCTCTGAGCGTTGAACAGCGGAAAAGTTGGCAAAACCGTCGTTCTGGTTTCTAAATGACTTTTATTTGGCTGTTGCCACTATTGTGTGAAGTGATTACGTGAAAATATATATATAGAACAATCTTCTGTATTGGTGTCGGATTGTGTATTTAATTTGTCTTTTGGTGTATAATAACTATGTATATATCCAACTACGACGAACAAAAGGGAGAGGTAATAGTTATGGCAGTCTATGTTTGTTTGTATATTTCAGCACGGTACCGAACGTACTGAACCAGTTCTAATCAATTAGGTATCAATAGATTCTAAATTATTTATTTATTTATTTATTTATTTGGACAACCAACAAGAACATACACCTTAAAATCTAAAATACACACAAATTAAAGTAAACATGCATTGGTGCCGCCTTATTTATAGGTTGCCACGAAAAGCACAAACAAATATATTATCTGAAATAACAGATAGTTGGGAGCATAATGCTTCCTCTTAAAAATTAAATATTAATCAAAAAACAGTATCAGATGTAGTTTCTAACAAAAAATAATTTAAAGTTATGCAATAAGAGAAACCAAATGTGCATGTCTTAACTTAATGATGACAGTTTTTTTTTAAAAGAAGGTAAAGTTAAATTAAATATGTCAATGTTATTATTTTTACTGACGGCATTATACTCCGCTTGGAGTCTATTTAAAGGAGAAAAGTGGCCCAAGTTGCTTTTAGATCTCTTAGGTGTAAAAAGGGAGTACCTAGTCAGTCGTGGAAGTTTATTGGAGATCGTAATATTAAGTTTTTGTAGTATGAGGACAATTTATTTTACCATTAACTAATTTGTGTAAAAAGGATAAATCTAAAATTTTACGACGCTTTTTTAGTGATGGAATGTTGAAATGGATTAGTCGGTTTGTGTAGCTGGTTAGTTTTTTTGAGAGGTTCAATTTATATGCTAAGTGGTACACAAATTTTTTTGAACACGTTCAATTCTATTGGAATGAACTTCATAGTGCGGATGCCAAACTACACAACAATAATCCACGATAGATCTCACCAAACTCTCGTATAATCTAATAATGAAAGTTTTATTTTTAAAATTTTTGGTGTTTCTCATTATAAAACCAAGGGTTTTAAGTGATTTAGAGACTATACGATCATAATGTTCCCTAAAATCAAGTTTTTTATCAATAATAACACCAAGGTCCCTGACACTTGCGACTTCTTGAATATGTTGGTCAGATATTGTATAAACCCCAGGCAATTCAGCATTACGGTTTCGTGTGAAGCGAATATAACAGCATTTGTCAACATTCAGTGCCATTTTGTTATCTTTGCACCAAATAACCAATCCATCAAGATCTTCTTGCAATAGCACTTTGTCTTGAGCATTCCTGATTGGTCTCATTAACTTGAGATCATCCGCATAAAGAAATGGTTTGCTATTTTTGAAGCAAGAGGTGACGTCGTTCATAAAAATATTAAAGAATATAGGTCCTAAATGAGAACCTTGAGGAACCCCAGATAAATTAGAAAAAAGATCCGATTCATACCCACTGACTACCACCTTTGATGTGCGGTCGCGCAAATATGAGGAGCACCATTCGTGAAAAGTACCAGCGAAACCAAGTAGCGATAACTTCTGTAATAAGATACTGTGGGGAACCTTATCGAAAGCTTTCGAGAGGTCAGTATAAATAACGTCAACGGGAGTGCGATCATCTAAACAACGAGAAATGTCATCAACAAAATCCACAAGATTGGTGCAAGTCGAGCGAGCAGATACAAATCCATGTTGAGAGTCTACGAGAACACTCTTAATATGCCATGATACGTAAGGACATAACAAGGATTCTAGCAACTTGGCGAACACAGATAGTATGGTGATCGACCTGTAATTTTTGACATCGCTTATATCGCCGGCCTTATGGACTGGCATAATAAGGCCTAACTTACAAAGTGTAGGAAAGATGCCCGTTGCAAGCGATTTATTAAAAATAAGCGAGAGTGGCAATGATAGCTGCGGAGCACAGTTGACATAATAAATATTTAAATAAATATTTCGGACAACTTACACACAAAATTCAAAATCAAAATCAAAGCATTTATTTCAAGTAAGCCAGTTACAGGCACTTTTGAATTGTCGAAACAAAAATGTAGCTACAGTCCCAGTCACAAGACATAAAAACTGTGAAAGTACTGTAGTTGCCCATTCCCTAGCGTAGATCTCTATGGAGAAGAACGGGCAAGAAACTCCAAGGACACTCTTTTAAATCAAAATGTTTTTTTACAAACTCTTGGTTACATCATTCATGTTGAGATGGTACATTATGTGAGAACGATGTAGCAAGACGTGCACGTTAAAAGTGTCCATAGTACAACAAGGCAGTCAGAATGACCCGGGGGATGTACATAGTAAACGTCATTAAACATGTTTACGTAGTTGATGACTTGCGCAGGATCGAGCAGAGTTGTGTGCAATGGGAGAGGTCAATGTCCAGCAGTGGACTGCGATAGGCTGATGATGATGATGACATAGTTCTTAGTATAGTTATAGTTTATCTAACTTTTATGTCTGGACTAATCAATCAAGATACACTTTTTAGGCCCGTCCCGGGATTTGAACCCGAGACCTCTTGATTAGAAGTCGCATACGCTAACCGCTAGATCCACGAGGCAGTTTTCAGCTTTATAAAATTAGTAGGTATAGATAACTAACCGCTTAGTTGTAACGAAAACAGTTAACATAAATATTAGGTGTGAACTTTGCATCCCGATTCTCGGTGCGATGCTCGGATCGAACAATATTTAGGTTTCAATGGTGTTGTTTATTGTTTTATATTTTTATGGCTGATTTTAATGTTCATACCTCATTTTATAGGTTCATGATTACTTACATTTGGGAAAGAGATTACTATTAATAGAAAAGCTTTGCGTATGCTGAATAATCTATACAAATAATTAAATTGAAGTATCTTAGAGAGAATCGCTACCAATTTCTTATCACCACATCATTATAATAGGTACATCATCATCATGAACAGCCTTTAACAGTCCACTGCTGGACATAGGCCTCTCCTTTAAAAGGAGGTTTAGGCCTACTATACCACGCTGGCCAGACGGGTTTGTAAAGAGTTTGTTTCAAGTTTTCCTTCTCTTATTTATTAGGTACGATATAAAATAGATACGATCTAGATCAATTTATTGTAGTGTCCTGTGCCTGTTGTAAACTTTTTGAACTCCTCTGAACTAAACTAAGAACATTCCTTACATACAAATAATTTACCAGATACTATAAATATTCTTCGTAGTTTATGGACGATAGAAACGGCTTCCGGGTTCGATACCCGTTGGCAACATTGTTTACCTGAACATTGCCCTCGTTTAAATAATATTAAACACATGGTTAGCCGATTGCGGATGGAACCTATACTGAGTTTCCTAACAGCTTTTATTAACGGTAATCTAATTTATAAACAATCTGTATCCTGCGGCTTTGCGTAATTTTAATAAGCATTTTAGAGCTATTGTAAAAAAAACAACTATTATAATGAGTAATTAGAAAAAAGTAGTTGTAATAAGGCGTGAAAACCTAACATATTCACGGTCATATTTACATTTGGATTTAATAGCATAATAAATTGGAAAAACAAATTTTTTCCCCAAGGTCAGTTCCCAAAGATACTCTACACTGCCTGATAGAAAGCATACTTAAAATTCAAAAGTGGTGGATACGATTCTTATTGAGAATGACAGACAGTTTAGAAGACAGGTTTAAACCGGTACCGCCAGAGCCACATTACTAAGTAATATTAGAGTTATGAAAAAGAAGAAGATAATCTTCTTCTTATTAAGTTCTTATTACTTATTTCTCATAAATCTCTATTCCAATACTTATGTGTAATACAACTTTATTAAATATGGAACATATAAAATAAGATTTAACTTATTTGTAGCACAAAATTTAATAAAACTCGAGGAGCTACACAAGTATTATTGAATCTCAAACATTCCTAATAGAAAATATAGTTTACATTTATTCTCGAATTTTCTGGACAATATTTTTTGCTTACTTCAAAATCTTCAGTACTTTATTACAAAACATTTCTCTTTTTCTTTTTTAACTGACTTCAAAACAACAGGAGTTTCTCAATTCGACTGTTTTTTTTTAATGTTTTTAACGCAATTTATTCTTTCATTTTAGGACTATTTTAAAATTATTCTTAAAGTCGATGAATCTAGAAGACGAAAAGAAAATGGTTCAATTGTAACCAAGATATGATCTGTTTGTGGTACAAGAAATCCAGGAGAAACCTTCAAATTGCATAGGCTTTTTATTTTTACCTTCTTCCTCAAGACGTGTGTTTATATATGTAGTGTATTGTTAGTCCAGCGGTTAGCGTATGCGACTGCTGATCAAGAGGTCTCGGACTCTATTCCCGGGTCAGACTTTAAATTTTACTTATAAGAAATACTCAATAGTATCCCGGATTATGGAAGTTTGCGATCCCGTCCGGTCATGAACGTATATGATAATAATTATTGGGAAGTCATTACCCTCAAATACACCGACAACTAGTTCAATTTTCGAATTCAATTCACCCTTAGGGTTGTGGAGGAAAAAGGTTAAAAAAAAGATGAAATTATGTGTTTTAAACTTTATTGATCAATAGATCTTTGTCACTAGTCAGAGCGCTTTCACCACTAAAATAACGATCAGAAAACGTTTAAAGACTGGAGAAGTCTGTTGCTAAAAGCGAGTCGGACTTCGAAATTAATTGGATTCGAAATTCGTTAGTAGATTTTGTATTTTATTGAAAATTTCAGAGGTTGTTAAACGTCAGCTGGAGGCCTAACCGATTAACGATTAGATTCAATGGCATATTGAACGAGCTGAAAGCTATATTTCAAAATAAATTGTACATTTAAAGTCAAGGTCGGTGAGACGGAGAGCGCTTTTTGTCGGGGACTTATTTATAGATATAGGTTTTTTATCGTTTAAGAATAAAAATGGCAACAATGGTTTAAGTACTTTAACAGCATTTTTATCATCTATAATAACTAGTAATAAGGTTTCAATTGGTCACCTTTTCTTTAAAATTTTAGACTTACATACTAAAACAACTATAAATTTTTTTTAGCCTACCAAAGTGATTCTACTCTGCCTGATGGGATGCTTGAGTAGAATTCCGGTTTAGGGGCCACCATCCTCATTGTGAGTGCATATAACGCAGCATGGTGACCCATGCAATGGCGGCTAATTGGGATATCATCATCAACAGCCTTTAACAGTCCACTGCTGGACATAGGCCTCTCGTTAGAAAGGAGGTTTTGGCCTACTTTACCACGCTGGCCAGACGGGTTGGCAAAGGGTTTGTTTCAAGTTTTCCTTCTCTTGGCAGTGATGTTAGCTGCTTATTTTGTTCCTTTAGTCGCCTCTTACGACACCCATGGAATGGATAGGGGTGGTGACACTTTGTATTCTTAATCCGTCACCACACGGACGATATGTCTGTGTCATTCTCCCGGCCTCCTCCGGTTTCACATTCATCAACGAAAGACAGCACACATAACAATTAAAACAAAAATATCAAAATTACACACACACACACATTTTGTATCATAACAGTGTAATGCATATGCCCATTTGGATTTATGCTTTGATAAAGGAGAACGAGAATTTTTGTAAACACGTGAATGCAAACTGCATAGTTTAAATTCCGACCTTTAAAATTGATTATTTTTCTTTTCCAAGAGTGTTAGAGAACCATATTGAATCGCAAAATACTACAGATCGTAATTGATGTGAAAAGAACTCTATTGCGTAGTCACTGAGCATTATATTAAACAACCAATTATCAACAGTGTCTAACTATCACAGATCTAAATCAATGCAAAAAGAACTGACGTACATTGTAATTAAGTACATAATTGTGACCACCTTCAGGTGTAAATACAGCCAGCTTTCAGTCTATTGGTGCATGATATAATTAATGTGGTTATTCATTTGTTGTATAGAACTGCTGTTGATTTAAATTTATGGTTAAATAACCCATATATTATTGAACAATTTATGTGAACCCCAGAGATCACAGGATCGATAGCCTATGTAAAATTATTAATACACAAATTTGTCTATTTAATTGGTATCATAGGGAGTTTCTTTTAGTTCATGCAATCATTAAATAATCAACCGACAACATACAACCAATCCAACACAACATCCTGATTTCCTTTTTAACCTACTTGTCTAACAATTGATAATTAATGTGCAATACTTTTTGGTTATTCATTGCTGCTAATTCAGTGAATTTCTTATTAGCAAGATATGGTTTGTTCAACTGCGCTAAGTGATCGATATTTCAAGAAATGAAGATGTTACATTCAGTCAGTACTATCCTTACCATGATGTTAGTTTTTTGTTTTCAAATCAAATCAAACCATTTTTATTTCAAATACACCAATACAACGGCACTTTTGAAAAGTCAAACAGTCAGTCAGTAGTCAGTCGTGAAGCTAATCACCTGTTCCAATTCGTAGATCCTATGGAGAAGAACAGACAAGAAACTCCATGGAGACTCTTTTCCAACATAGTTTTTACAATTTTTGGTTACATTGTTTTAGGCATTTTATTAAAAGACAACTCCCGCATTAGGAATATAATTCTTATGTCGCGGGGGACTTTACTATCATATGTGAAACGGACACAAAGAACAGACTCAGAACAACAATTTGTAAATCACACAAAGTATTGTTCCATGTGGGATTGGAACCCACAACACTTGGCGCAGTAGAAACGTCATATAGACCATCAATATTTTGCTTATCATCAGCTGCCTCGTAGGTCTGGTGGTTAGCGTATGCGACTGCAGATCAAGAGGTGTCCGGGTTCGATTCCCTGGTCGACCAAATATTTGTGTGATACACAACAGACAGATAATAAGTATAGATGGGATAATACTAGAAACCAAGGTTGATTTATGACACTGCTTGTCATTTCCATCAGACTTTTATGTGACTTTTACGAGGTATGATGACATATCTGTCAGAACTCTTTGTCCCTTGGTTTAATGTCACATCAAAATGAGATGAACATGTTAAAGGTTTTAGCCTCTGTTTTCCATAGACAGACGTTTTTTATTTCTTAGAAACCCACATCTAACAGTCAATTATACAGTTCGGTAGTAAGTAATAATGTTCGGACATCTTACATACAGTTCCATCTAGTCCCCACACTAAGCAGAACTTGTATTATGGGTACTAAACAACTGATATAAATACATAAACATACTTTTTTTTGTAAATACATACATATTATAGATAGAAAACACCCAGACTCCGAAACAAATATTTGTGGATCACATAAATTTTTGGTCCAACCCGGGAATCGGAACCGAGACCTCTTGATCAGCAGCCGCATAGGCAAACAACAAGACCAACAAGGCAGTCCAACATAATTGTATATATAAAAATAATTATGTTTTGCAAGAAGCGCACGAATCACTAAATATAAAAAATCGCATGTTATTTGTTTTCATATTAAGCCTACCAAAGATACTCTATTCTGCCTGATGGAAAGGATGACTAGAATCTAGTGGTAGGGTCGCCATTCTCATTATGAGTACAGACAAGGTGCCATGGTGACCTACACCATGGCGCCTTGTGAGATGCTACTACATCATTGATATTATATTATATTATATTGATATACTAATATGAATCTTATTATGTACCAAAGAAAACTTATCTTTGCACCTACCGCATCTTATTTTTACATCACCTGAAGGTTGACTGGGAGAGAATGCCTCATGGCATTAAGTGCGCCTTTGTACAACAAGTGCAACAAGTTTAAATAAATAAATAAATCATTGGACCTTCGGTGTCACACCCATCAACGAAATACCAGAACACAAATACTGTCATTTTAGGGAGGTCTTCTGTGTCAGGATAGTACTGCCCCGGTCGAGCCCATTCGTGCTGAAATCAGCGTGGCTCTCGTACCTATAAAAACGTAACTGTACTCCACAACCTTTTTTTTAAGTTTTTTTTTTCGTGAGGAAATCACCATGGATAAGTCCAACCATCAACTGGTGGTTATGTCGGACTCGAACCGACCAAAAACCGCCTCGGGTACAAGAAGCCGAAGAGCCAAGTACACTCTCTATAGAAAATACTTGGAACCCTGTACACCACAATCTGTAAATAGTTCAGATAAGATTTATTTGTACCTGAAGTACCGAGTGCTTTTCTATATATACATAGTTTCAAATAACGCACAATACAAAACCTATATGTAAACATTGAAAAATATATTTACTATGCTACATTTTGATTGTATCAAAAGTTTTTAAAGTTGATCTCGAATATTTATTTTATTTGCGAAAAAATCTCTGTTTAAATGTCGAGGAATTTGGAGCGAGTGTTGTCGGAAAAGCAAAATTGGTAGACGCACTGTAAAGGGTTTTGTATGCACGAGTGAAAAGCGTTAGTTTGCACTGTTACTGGGATTGCATTTCCAGGAGAATATCGTGAGTTGGTTTGTAACACAAAATCTATTTGGATGACTGTATTCTCGGAAAAGATAAACTTTCATAGACTTGCTATAGCAACGGGGGTACAGTTAGGACGACAAAAAGCAAATTTTTTATGCAGTTAAATATGTGTGAATCCATTCGTAATATAAGCATTTCTAATGTCTTAGACTATCACATTTCGTAATACATATATAATTAATCGTATATGGGTACGATAGGTTTACGATAGGTTTTATTTGCAAAAAATGTGGTGGCTTATAATATTTATAGAGAATTAAACCTACCAAAGTGACTCTACTGTGCCTGATGGAAAGCATGAGTAGAATTCAGGAGTAGGGGTCACCACCCTCATTGTAAGAGTAGGCCATGCAGCACGGCGACCTGGTGGCCTGGTCAGATGTTTGGAGATGGAGAATTTCGTATTTCGTTGGTGAGTGTGAGACCGGAGGCCCAATCATTCTGCAACATTCTCCATCTCGAAACATCTGACCAGGCCTAATCTTACAAGGAGGGTGGTGACCCCTACTCCTGAATTCTACTCATGCTATCGATCGAGTAGAGTCACTTTCATAGGCTTAAATAAATTTAAAAAAACTACCACGATCACTCTGACGAGCTTAGCACACTTCTAATTATTATTTCTTTGGTACAGATAACAATGTGGTCTGGCAAGAAGGCTGATAGCAACAATGCCAGCACTCCTACTGCTGAGGAGGAGATCAAGGTTGTGCTGGTAGGAGACACGCAGTGCGGGAAGACCTCACTAGTGCAGAGATTCGTCTCTGATACATTTATTGAGGTAAGTTTTTTTTTTATTGACTTTCATATTGGTTTTGCCTCGTTGGTCTAGTGATAAGCGTATACGGCTGCCGATCTAGAGGTCTCGGGTTCGATCAGTTGGACCAAATGTTTGTGTGATCCGCAAATGTTTGTTTCCTAGGTTGGGTGTTTTTTTATGTATATATGTATGTATAATACGTATTTACAAAAGAAAAGTATGTTTATGTATTTATATCAGTTGTCTAGTACCCATAATACAAGATCTGCTTAGTTTGGAGACTATATGGCATAGTGTGTAAGATGTCCGAAATATTTAGTACTATTATTATCTCTTAGTAAATAGTAAGCCAAAACCTCCTTTCTAAGGAGAGGCCTATGTCCAGCAGTGGACTGTTAAAGGCTGTTGATGATGATGATGATTATTATCTCTTTATTTAATATTATTATGATATTTTATTTTTAAATCTCCCTGTACGGGGTAAAATTTGTGATTCCACGGGCCATAGCCAAATGAAATCAGGGCTTAAGTGATGGTGTATGTGGATGAAACTGAAGATGTGGTGAGAAATTTTCGAGTAAGTCTTCAGGTGTTTAACAGGACTGCTTTCTAGAGTAAGTGCAGTGAATGTTGAGGCATTTCTTAAACATCTAAGCTGTGTTGAAGGGTTTTAGGTATTATGCCGGTTGAAGATATTACTATTGGAACTAAATGAATGTTTACTACTCGCCACTGCCGTTTCAGTTCTATTGCCAGATCTTGATATTTTGTGAGTTTTTCAGCTATTGTTGATTGGATGTTATGAGTGGTTGGTACTGCTGCATTATTATTAAATACGGTTTGACAGTCCTTTTTTGACAGCTTGAGGCTTCAAAGTCTGAATGAAGACCCTGCGTCTGTTATATAGGCGAATTTATTCCAGAACGTTCCGGAGTCCGGAGTAGATTGATTACGATTCTCTTAGATGATAGACGATACATTATTATCTATATTTGTGGAGAGATCAGATATTCCAGCTGTCAATAAATAATGTAATCTGGGTGTTACTAATAAATAAATTGAAATACCGTCGTCTTAACAAGAAACGCCCTTATTTACATTATTTCAAGTAAATGTGAACTCAACGAAAAGAAATCGAAGATTTATATAATGTTTCAAAATTCTCCCACTTATAAAAATCTGTACTAATATTGTAAATGCGAAAGTAACTCTATCTGTCTGTTACGTTTTTACGCCTAAACCGCTGAACCGATTTTGATGAATTTTTGTATAGAGATAGATGGAACCTTAGAAAAGGATATAGGCAGCATTTTACCCCGATAACCGACATACACGCGGGCAGAGCCGCAGTCGAAAACTAGTAGTTTTTAAAAGTTATTTAAAGATTGTATCGACATCGCTTTGAAATTGACATCGTTAATTCAACCATCTTGAAACCAACCAGCTCTAGAACAGTAATCAAAGACACCGAATAAAATGCTCTGCAATACGTAAAAAACAACATAACAAGATAAACTCAATCGTAATACAAAGTGTGAAGTTTCAAAACTCCTTGTCACTCCACTTGTCAGTTATTTGTTGATAAATTAAACATTTGTCTACTTCTCCCTGTTTCAAATATTTTTCAGTGAGTTTTCAAACCTGGCAACATCACCAGTTAAATCAAATAGACTTGATGTAGGATTTCCATTTAATACAAGCTTCAACCTGCGGTGTTACCTGCGATTATTGTTGTCAAAGTACAATAACAATAAACACCACGAGACAAATCCTGAATTAGTCATTAAATCATCTGCCAGTGAAATTCCCGTCAAAATCGTTAGAGCCGTTCCAGAGATCTGCCGAAACAAGTAGACATACACACAGCCATACGGCCATTTTTTTATGAAATTGATTAATTGATGTAATCACTATTCCAACTATTGTATCTAATCTGTCATTTTTGGTTATTTTTTGGACATCTGACACACAACATCATCTAGTCCCAAGCTAAGCAGATCTTGTGTTATGGGTACTAGACAACTGATATAAATACATAAACATACTTTTTTTTTGTAAATACATACATATTATACATAGAAAACACCCAGACTCCGAAACAAATATTTGTGAATCACACAAATAATATTTGTTCCGACCCGGGAATCGAACCCAAGACCTCTTGATCAACAGCCGCATACGCCAACCACTAGACCAACGAGGCAGTCAATGTACTTTCCGTATATAATAATACTTTCATATGAAAATAGTGAATAGCTATTAACGTTAAATGACGAACAGATAGTCTATTTTATTCGTTATTATAGTTTTACCATGAAAAGGTGTTATTTTATTAAATTTTCTAAAGCAAAACTTTCGACAGCTTTGTCTGTCATCATGACATCTGCGCCATTTTGAATATTTGACATTATAGCAAAGGAAACACGTGTACAGTCGTTTAACGCTGTGATTATGGTGTTTGCAATACTCGTAATGCCGAAATATCGGAAACTAATTCCCAGAAATAAACAAACTAGTAGTTAGGAAAATAGACTCTGAGGAAAATTAGTAATTAATTAATTCGTTGGTCTAGTGGATAGCGTATGTGACTGCTAATCAAGAGGTCTCGGGTTCAAATCCCGGGTCGGGCCAAAAAGTGTTTTAGGGTTTTTCTTAGGAAATTCCTAATAGCAGCCCGGAGTTTGGAGGTTTGGCGGTAATTTCACGCCCGAGCCTCGGAGAGCATGTAAAACAGTTGGTCCCGGTTGTCATGAACATCTATAGCAATCGTTATTGAAAAAGTCAGTGCCCTCAAATTTACTGACAACTAGTTCAACCTTCGAATTTCAGTTCTCCCTTAGGGTTGCGGAGGTCCTCGATGCCAGTCGCTCCGTGGAAAAACTGATATTCAGGTAAAACCGGTTGAACTAGTAGCCTACCCCAAATAATATTGGGAATAAGGCTAGGAAGAAGAAGACTCTGAGGAAAATGTTCAGGTATCTATGTTTATTCTGGGTTAAATAATATTACTGTACTAGCGGAATCCGTTGTTACTAGTAAAACGCGTGTAAAGCCGTGGAGCGAAGCTAGTCTTAAAAAAATAATTCTTCAGTTTAAGTTACTCCTTAGGTCCTTAGCTTTCTACCTGTGAAAGTCCAGAGATAAGACGGCACAAGCAGGCAGACATTTTTTTTTTGAAATCGTGTTTTTGATGTAAACTAAGTACCTTAAATACTTTGCCATTCATTAAAAAAAACTTATCATTGCATCCATTTGTATAGATTTTAAAGCGACTTCTAGAACATACTTATATTCAAACATTTCTACATCTGAATTTAACATTTCAAATCTAGGTATTTCATTCTGAATATCTTGATATTCAACTGAAATGTGTGTTGGACATAAAAGATGACATTTAAGTATCCCTTTGGCAAGTTATAACATGCCTCTATAATCTTCTATTTTACTGTTTTCGCTTCAGTCATAAAGCCCTTTCTACTTTAATGGCCCGTCCCATCCTGTTCTCCTACTAGTAACACCATAATAGTTTGAGATTATTCTATTTATATTATTATATTAGTTCAACAAGTACATTGAGATATTTCGAAGTCTTTAGCACAGGATCATAATAATAATTATATTTCGGACATCTAAAACACAACGCCATCTAAGCATAGCTTGTACTAGACAACTGATATGAATACATATACATACTTTTTTTGTAAATATATACATAGATATTATACATAGAATACACCCAGACTCCGAAACAAATACTTGTTGATCACACAAACATTTGCTCCGACCCCGAAATTGAAAACGAGAACTCTTGATCAGCAGCCGTAAATGCTAACCACTAGACTATGAAGGCAGTCTACTTTAATCTCTTTCGTACTTAACCCTTTACTCAACCAAAATACATTCAAAGCAAGTTCAAGCAAAAAGTACCCCAGTCGGCTAAGTAAAACATCTTAAAGGCCTTTTAAAACAAAATTTTAACCCCTAACAACTTGACTCGTCATTCATAAAATGCTTACTCGATATTTACGCTCACAGGATGTTGTTTTAGGTCACAGAGAGCGTCCGTAATCGTTTTTTCTCGCATGCTCACGCAAAAAAAAATGCGGCCAGTGTTAAACTGTTTCTCGTTTATCCCAACATGTTTTTATTAAGCACATGAGGAATTTCTTGTTTGCGGAAGAATTATTCTACTTTTTAGGGGTGTACTTTTCGGTTTTCACACTTGAAATATCCTCAAACGATGCCGTTTAATCTTGTATTATAACGTGTCAGAAGGGTTTATGCTCCTATTCAATGTTTTGGTAACCTTTTTTTTCTGGACGTAAGCTATATTTCTCCAATTATTTTTCAAGTATGGGTGTTTACTATGTATAATATGTATGTATTTACAAAAGAAAAGTATGCTCATGTATTTATAGCAGTTACTAGCTGTTTCCCGCGGCTCTAGAGCTATGAAAAATATATGTTAGCCGATTCTCAGACCTACTGAATATGCATATAAAATTTCATAAAAATCAGTAAAGCCGTTTCGGAGGAGTATGGGAACGAACATTGTGACACGAGAATTTTATATTATAAGATAGTATGGGTACCTTACCTGGTATCTTATATATAAAATTCTCAAGCACAAGCTCTGCTTAGTTTGGGACTAGTTATTGTTGTGTATACGACACAAATAAAAGAGCCACGCTGATTTCAAGCTTATCCGGCTTGGCATCCGACCGGCGCAGTACTAGGTATCCTCAGACAGAAGACAAACCCAAAATGACAACATTTGTACTGTGGTCTTTAGTTGGTGAGTATGAGACCGGAGGCCCAATGACGCAGAATTATCTCAATAGACCGCCATAGCACAGAATATATAATAGTACCAGCACAGAAGACTCACTCCGAAAAGTAAATTAAAGTTATAGATACCCTCGGTGTCAAAAGATTAAGTTGAATTTAGATCGCACAGCGCCGAATCACTACGATTATATTTACCTACAATTGCGTCTCTTTCTATCGTGTAACTCTGAACTGTTCTGACGATGTCTGTTCGACCGGCGTGTCTGACCCGGCAGGCAGCCGGCCGACTATACCTAAACTGCGGAGTGACACCCCCCTGGCCATAGTAAGCGTCGCCATAGCATCGTCCGCATTCGCAATAAGTATGGTGACCAAAACTCTTGTATTTCACTCATGCTTTCCATCAGGCAAAGTATAGATAGATAGATACTCTTTATTGCACTCCATAATACAAAGATACATCGTAGGATTCAATCCAATAAAAACAGTGGTACAATGGGCGGCCTTATCGCAGACTGCGATTTCTTCCAGGCAACCTTAAAATGGACTATACTTAAAGGTAATTGTAGTTAGCGGTGCACATTTAGAATTTCCTAATACTCATATATATACATACATTCAGGCGCCTACATACATACATATTATACATATGAATACATACATAAACATACATATTCAGACAGCTCATAGTTGTTACAGAGATACATAGTGATCCTTGACGAGTCTCTTAATGGTATTCACCGACTGTGCCTGCCTTACAGCCTCCGGTAAGGCATTCCACTGGCGTGCAACTTGCACTGTAAAGGATTTATCAGTATAGTCATTTTGGTAGACTTAAAATAAGAATCCTCTACAAGTTTCAGTGTACTCTCTGAGATAAAGTGTAAAAACATATCGAACGTGAAATAAAAGGTAAAGATTTGGTTGGCATAAAATAAGAGTGATTTATAGAGGTTATGTGAGAGTACTACCATCCTATTCGAGTGGCCTTCGAAGGTAAATGGCTTTTCGAGGCCTGTTTTAGCGATGAAATTGAAGTTCCACAGTTTGATTGGGTTGAAACCTTTTTTTACTACAGTTCTAAATATATAGCTACATCTCTATAACAGATGTGAATAAACTAATGAAATAACTATGAACTAAAGGT
This sequence comes from Phragmatobia fuliginosa, assembly GCA_932526445.1. Classification (NCBI taxonomy): domain Eukaryota; kingdom Metazoa; phylum Arthropoda; class Insecta; order Lepidoptera; family Erebidae; genus Phragmatobia; species Phragmatobia fuliginosa. Next base: position 17,600,148 of record OW052073.1, read on the forward strand.
TTTATTTTGTATTAAGAATTAACAGCCAAGTGGCCTTAGGTTATTGGAAGGTAGTCATGAACTACGGAACCCTAAAGAGATTTTAATTTGAAATTGCAAACAGATACTTCAATTTTATTATTTGTAAAGGTAAAGTGCAATCCTTACTAATATTAATATTAAAAATTCGGAGTGTTATATATTTATTAATTACAATTATATCTTCATACCATATCTTCATATTATCCGAGGCATGCCTAGTATCTTCATACCTCTAGCGACGGACTTTAAGTACTTCATCGTTTTAATAATAACATTAAACTTAAACAATATGTTAAATAAGTGTAAAACTGTCTGTTCTTACAATTTATGTTCGTAGTTTCAAGTTCGAGAAACACCATTTTGTAAATTACAAGAGTTGTTAACTTGAAACTTGTAAGTTCTTTGAATGAAGTGGAAAATAAAAATAAACACCGCTGTTTTTCGAGACATTAATATATTCTTACTAACACGTATTTGGGGTCAGCTATTACTACGAACAGGTTTCACCTAAATATCACTTTTTCCCTGCAGAGCCTCTGACCTCCGCAACCCCAAGGGCGAACTGAATGAGAACACTTCCGAATAGCCATGCCATATATGTTCAAGATTCCGTGTGGTGACGGATTAAGAATACAAAGTGTCACCACCCCTATTCATTCCATTAAAGGAACAAAATAAGCAGCTTACATCACTGCCATGAGAAGGAAAACTTGAAAAAAACCCTTTACCAACCCGTCTGGCCAGCGCGGTATAGTAGGCCAAAACCTCCTTTCTAAGGAGAGGCCTATGTCCAGCAGGGGACTGTTAAAGGCTGTTGATGATGATGATATGTTAAGACAACCAGGACCGATGGCTTAAGCTGTTCTGCGTGATACACCTTTAAACTGTAATATTCTTGGCTGATGTTATGAAACCCAACAACACTTTGAGCCCGACACTTTAAGCATCCGCGATTTGCTAGATCAAAGTGTTATTTTCGAATCAGAGAACACCAAATCTCCCCTTCCCTTGTTTCTGCGTGGGGGGACATTTGTGGATCTTGAGTGATACCGCCTAATAGAAAACCTGTAAAAACAACTTTACCGTTGCTCTTCCCTATTTATTGATACCAGAATCCAGACCTCTCCCACTTGATTCTATGTCTTCACTTCCTACTATTGAATTACGGACGATGATTGTCACGTAACATTAAGTCTGTTGGTTTGACTCCCCGTGCGATGAAATAGCATAGACGTGAATTACAATTAACTTTCAAGTTGATTTGCTTTTATTATATTGGTTATATATAACAGTAAATAGTGGCCTACGTCCTTCCTCAAGAATCAAAGTATCTCCATGCTAAAATTCATTAAAATCGCTGCAGCCGTGAAATCTTAATAGACAGAAGTTACTTTTGAATTCAAAATACCTACGTTTTAGTATGGATTTGCAAGTGTAGCTTACTACAAGTGACTTAAATAACTCTAATTTCATCGGAAACTTCATTTAACACTATTTAAATCCTTAACCTTCGTTCCGTTTCATTCACACTCGTTAACTCTAAGATCAAAGTCAAGGCAAACACTGGCTACACTCATATCTACAAACATAATTAGAGAGGGACAACTCATTCCCCTCTTTATTCATTCCTTACAAAATGGTTATCATTCATAATTCAATAACCGTTTTAAATAAAGATGCATGAGATGCATGAGAAAAAAGACAGATGCTATTACTAAATAGTTTCCTAGAAAGAGATAGAAGATAATTGAAATTACTCATTTCGTTAGTGAGATGGAAGTTCTTAATTAGTTTTTGAACGAAAGTAGAGTATTTTAGGATGTCATATATGTATTGTCGTTTGGAAATAGCATCTTAGTTTGAAAACTACTTTTATAATAAATCAAATTAGTTGTGTAGGTTTACTAAAATAAATCTATCCTTCATGTTGGAAAAGAAGATTAGGGGTCACCATGTTTAATGTGAAAGCAGACAATATAGCATGGTGACCCACACTATGAGGGCCTAGTGAAATGCTCTTATCATTAGGCCTCCGAAGGTCTATCAGCCATCACGGCAGAATCGAGCCGCGCCCCTTAATGGACCTTCATGACTGGTATGTTATAGACTTCAAAAAAAACGGTTCAAAATAATTATTTCTACTCTTGGATTCTGCTTATGCTTTCATCAGTCTAACTATAGTCTCTTTGGAAGGCTGAAATATAAAAAAAATATTCGCCGGTTTTTATTGGGTGAGTGAGGTCACAGGAATCTTCTTCCCTTAATTTTACGCCTTGGGGGACTCGACTGATACGATATGTAAAAAGTAGTTTAACAAACATAAAATTCCCAATAAAACTCTTCAAGTGAGAACAGGCACTTATTACTTTGAAAATGACGCGGATGGATGACACCTAATGGGTGTCGTCGCGCTGTCAAATGCCGGTAATATGACAGCTAGCTGTCAACAGCCAACGCCGGTCAAAGCCAGATTCACTGTGTAACCTGTGTAGGTTTATAAATGATATATTATAAAGCTAATAACGGCCTCATACCATAGACAAAATCTTCGACCACATCTCTCATCAACTCTGTTTCAAAATTTTATATTTAAGGTAAAACAATGCCAAGTAAACGCTTGGAACTACGTACTTAATTAAATCATTTTTTTTAATAATGTTTTGAAACCAAAAGGGGAAAAATATATAGTTAGAAGTATTTTGTCAGTGAAGAATCTTAGCAACGACTTTAAGCCTTATATCACAACGCCATCTACTAAAATAATATGAAATTAATTGAAAATAATTGATGTAAATTTTTTGTTACTTCTAATAGTTTTTTTTTACTTTTAATTAACGTCTCCTTAGCTTTTGTTCGGCAGTTTCCAAGCTTCTTTTGACACCTTTCAAAGACAGAGACAGAGAAACAGAGACTGGTGTATCACGCGCGTTGAACAATAGACGTGTGTGGCCCATAAATGTCCCATTTATGGCACACCGCGGAATGCAAGCCGTTCGCATTCTGCAAGCATACCATCCGACTATCCGACTAAAGTGCACTATATACTCTTTAAATTATAGCTATTATTTAGATAGCTTTTCTTGCTTCGTAGCTAGCTTAGGGCCACAGCTAACTAGCTACTTTTAGCATTGGCGATAGCATAGTCGCTTTTTAGAAGCTAAATACGGCGACCGAACGCTCTACACCGCACACTTAAAAACGCCAAACGCGGAGATTGAGTCGCTTTTTAGAAGCGCGACACAGCAGGTAGCATGGATTTGGCACCTGAGCAGTCGCTAAAACGCGCGTTTCCGATACCGCGATCGAACGCAGGAAGTCGCTAAAACGCGATGCAGCATCGATGCAGTCGCCAAATCGCCAAGCGCCGATTCTAAAAGTAGTTAGTGTGCTGTGGCCCTTAGACAACTTCAAACAGTCTCGGCAACAAAGCTGTTAAATTACTATCACACTACACACACTACTCTACACATTACTATTTAAAATTCAATGTTTAGTCTGCCTCGGTGTCGTAGTGGTAGCACATGCGACTGCTGTGCTTGAGGTCTCGGGTTCGATACCGGGTCGGACCAAGTGTTTGTATGATCCGAAAATCAAATTTCTTTTTCATAGTGTAGGTGTTTTCTATGTTATCTATGTATAACAAAAAGTATGCATGTGTATTTATATCAGTTGTCTAATAATCATAATACGAGCTCCGCTTAGTTTGGAACTAAATGGCGTTGAATAAGATGTCCGAAATATATTTTTTTTTGGGGGACGTTTTTACCATATCTCGCGACTTCAATGACTAATAAACACAACCCTATCAGTTATGAAATCGCAATAACTTTTTCACAAAGATAACCGTAACCTTTTAGAAGATTTGTTATTGTCTGTAAACGCCATACATTTCTCGGAACCGCTTTTATCTGCACCAAACGGTTCATAACAGTGCTATTTGTAACCAAAAACATTAATCTAACACTCCGTAAGTATCTATTTGTGAACCAATAAATTTAACAACGACATACCGAGACGGCACTCGAAAAAAATATGGCGCCTTAGTTCTCGGAACGAAGTCATTCACAATTCGAGAAGTGTGTGGATGGGTGGTGTAATGTCTTTTTTGTATGACGTACTTAATATATTCTATCATTGCTCTATGAAATCTTTTCTTTGAAAACAATTTGAATTAGAAATTATATTTAGACTTTTGCGAATTCGCGATTAAAATGTTTTTCAGGAGTTCTTTTCTATAGCGTTTTAAGGATTATACGGTTTTATTGCTCGTGGTCACGGGTAGACTCTTTATCACCTATAATTATCATCTTTTTAATCAGGAATAAGTCGCACTGTGAAACAAAAACATTTGATTGTCTGAAATATTTGACGAAAGAACCGCTTCATTCGGCCTGTCATTCTTGTCTCAATTTATATTGTACCTATATAATTTAATGAAGATTACCGAGAAGTTTTTTGTTTCATTATTTGTTTATTTAATTAACATCTAAGTAAGTAGGCGTTACAAAAAAAAATACCTTTAATTTTGGGTTACAACACTGATCCTGTCGTTTTAGACCAATTATATTATATTATCTTAATTATACAAATGTCAAACTATTAAAATATGTAATATAATGAAGTAAGTATTTTACATTCAAACTCATAATGCCGCATGTCATAACAAGAAACACTTAAAGCTTTGCTGACAATTCGGAGAATGCTGTCATTGCCGCATTCTCCGAACTGTCGGCAACTGTCAAATTTTAGAGAACCTCTCCAACAAATTTATTTTGAGTGTGTTTCAAGTCACAATAGAAACACTTCCTTTGACTACGACAGTTCCAAGATTCGATGCCCACACAGGAAAATTTAATCTATGCTTTGAGCTGTTATTAACAGCTCATTATGATAAGCACGATATTTCTGTTATTTATCTGAATACATTTAAAAAAAAACCTTTTTAATAATACACTAGATTTTGTCTGCGACTTCGCCTCGCGTGTAATTCTTTTGTCGCGGTAAATGGCAGCCTATGTCCTTCCACAAGAATCAAAGAATTTCCATTGTAAATTTCATCCAATTCGGCTTTCGGTTTAGCCATGAAAGCGTTAGAGACACACAGAGTAAAGGTGACGACACATTATCGGACGCGGCTGACAGCCGCGACTGATAATGTACACAGTCTTTTCGGACGTTGCTTGCGGATGCGCAGGGTTGCCAACCCCAACATAGAGCAAACCTGTAGATAGGCATCAAAAAAACTGTAGAAAACTGTAAATTTAAAATAAATAAATCTTTATTTTTATCTTTATATTATTATTATATTTTGTATAATTTAATGATTATATTTTGTATAGTAATGAATAGAATAAATAGTAGGGAGGGCATTAAAAACAAGAAAAATCCTATAATTATCAGTTTTAATCTAATTAAATGTAAAATCAAAAGTCTCAAAGTTGCAATTATTCCAGTGCCTGCATGTTAGATAATATTACTAGCTATTATTTCATTTTTATGAATACGATTTAAATCGTACATCTGGCTGCACTGGTCCGCACCTAGATTTCTTTCAGACGTCCGAACGCTTATGGTCAGTCAAAGGTCACGTCCGCGACTTACGTCAGATAGTGTGCACAGCTCTGTGTCAGCCGCATCCGCCAGCCGCGTCCGATAATGTGTCTGCTCCATAACTTTCGAGTTGATATTAAGCAGTAATTGTTTGACAACTATCAATATAAAAAAAATTATGCACTTGCCATTCATAGACAAAACAGTATACGTTTAGGACAAACGAAGCTAGATTATAGAAAACAAATAACATTGTATTACACCGGACAAATTTCAATTACTGCAGTACACTTCTCTTGTAAATGCAACTGAAGCATCTAAAATAATTACATTTTAAATGAAATCGCTTTTACAAAGCTCTTGAAATTCACCGTACGTGCTGATTGCCCTTGCAAACACTCCAGGTTTCCGAACTAAATCAACGCTGTAGAGAGTTTGGCGCCAATTTATAAACTGACATCTAGTACACAAAACTGAGCTTTAATGTATTAGGGATAAGGTTTTAAAATGTGAATATGTCTCCCTTGACTTACCTGTTTTGTTCTTCTTGCCGTATGCAGTGGTGATTAGCCTTTTTGCTCGTTCTCTGTACGAACGAAGCCGCAACGTGTAACAGAAAACAGACTGATTTTGTGGTAACTTTGTCTTTGGCGTTTTTGTTTGATTAGAGACATGAATATGTATTTGTAACATGTTTATTTAGTAAAAACGTTCACACTTCTTGACAAACTGTTGTTTTCTAGCTTTTGTTTGAACAAATACTTTCATTGTTGGTTGGTGATGAAGATGGTTCTTCTCGTGGGAGCATCTGTGTCCTCTTTATAAGGCCCAGGTTCGTCCCTGCGTGAAGTATTGTTCTTACCTTTGCAATGGAAAGACCGCAGGAAACCGCTAGAATGTATTATTACTACAAAAATAATTTTAAATTTAAACAAACATGTCATACTAAACTACAAAACGAGATAAAATATCGTATGGAAAACAGCATAGTAGTATAAATTCTATGCATATTAAGAATATGCCTATAAATAATAAATTAAATATGCGATTGTTATGCGTATTCGGCAGTGATACTTTACGTGTAAATCACAAACGCTCCTGCTATCTCGACCATAAATAATAGAGTATATGTTTACATAGAACATGAACAAACACAGTTAAAAAATAGTAAAATGACAAAAATGAAATGATGAATTTATGAACGTCTACTTGCCATATGTTTTTTGTACATGCACTAACTCCTAAAAAGAGAAAACAGAAATATATTAAACGCCTACATTTTGACAGCTTCATTGCTTAAGGGCAAGAGACCCACTGCACTCGACCGCGCAATTTAGGAATTAGAGTACAAAATGAAAGAAAATTATAAAATATATGGGAAAATGGGTTGGAAAGGAAAATTGTTTACATGGGCTGTCGGGGCATGTAAACAATTTCTTTCTTTCTTAAAAAAGTCATACTATAAATACTAAATCCATAGTTTTATAATACACCTTTATTACAATACAAGTGTATTAAGTTTCCAACGTAAGAATTGATATAAATAAAAATTAAAGTAAGTTCTACTTTTAAACATTATTTTATCATCATTTAAACCATATTTCCATAAAAATCACTGACATTCCATTTACCCGCCGCAAATTACTTCCATCACATTTATTTAACATTAAAGTTCCCACGACATCTATTCACTCAAGTGCAGTCATTTACTTGCATTTAACCAAAGCCAGTATAAAATAACCCCTGCATGCAAACCTTTTATAAGATATCGACGGGTCTTTTTACAGTAGTCGTATTGGACCGCCAACGAAGGCGTTCGGAAAACATCTGACATTCTGTCGACTAACTTTTTTTCACTAGATCGGTATTGAAAACCTATTGTACTTTTTGACACGCCTTTTTAATCTTCACCTCGTATGTTTATTAAATTTGTATTACTTTAATTTTGTAAGGGTCTTTAGTATTTTTTTTAATTTATTTATTATTATTTCAGTGAAGTTGCCCCTTTTTGAGATTTAAATTTTGTTATTGTAAAAAAAAATGCAGTACCTTAGTTTTAGACGTCTACGTTTTATTATTTATTTGTTTGGCTCGTGGCTTAGGTATTTTCATGTTGATTTTGTTAAATTATATTTTTTGTGATAGAAAAAAGTACTGTTCCAGACTATGTCTCTCTTGGGACTAATTTCATATAGATGTAATCAAGCGTTTATGCTTGAATTATAATAATAATAATAATAATAATCATTTATTTGCCAGAATGTAGGTGTACAAAGTATGATCTTAAAATTAAACACGTCCCATTTACATCCTACCAGTATACATGGTATGCAAATATTAGTAAGGTATATTAAAATGAAATTATTTAATTAGCAATTATCTATATGAATTACATTAAATTAATTATTGCATGCAATGTCAAAATAATCATTTCGGTAAGTCAACAAGGAAATTAAAATTTTGTCAAATAAATTCTAGAATATTTAAAACTAGGTACATTAATTATATATTGTTCATGGATATTGTCTATGTCAAAATGATAAAATTGGTTTAAAAATAATAATACTAATACTCTGTACCGTTACTTCCCTTCCTCACGATATGACATAAATTCAGTCAAATCGTAAAAACATTTCTCCTTTAGCCATTGCGTCAAGTCTTTTTTAAATTTAATTACCGGTAGCTCTTAATAACAAAAGGCCCTCCAATATTTTGCATATTAATCGTTACATATCCTTACATAGGTTAATGAACTCTATGGACAAAATTTTAGCCGCCCTTGAATGTATATAAGTAGGTAGTAATCATAGTATTTCTACACGCTTTATATTAGCTTCACCTGTATGTTTGTTTGTAACCGACTCCTTTGGGTACGATTTTGACTTTGTAGATTTATCGAGGACCGATGACAATACACTAATTTGAAAAAAAAAATTAGTCTAGAAAAAAAATAGTATAAACAAGCTTAAAACTAAGAAGTAGAAAATAAATTTATTGTAACAAAGCGTGGGATGCTTTCTGAAAATATTTCAATAACGTCGCCCAACACTTTGTTATATTAAAAAAAAATCTACTTTTTAGTTTAAAAGCGAGTTTGTTTAGTTTATTAAAACTTTTTTTTTTCTATAGTATACTTTATTATTCGTTAAGGTTAATTAGGTAATCAAAAAATAATGTTTAAAAGTAAGGTACGCGTGAGGTGCGACAATGTTATTTAGCCATTCATTGTCTTGGTAATGTACGTAGATAGGAGTACAACAATTTAAATTGAACATCGTCGCACATTTAGAGTTTCACGTTCACAAAGTTGAGAATATTCCCACTTGAAATGTACAAATTAACGTACTAACATTTATTATTATGTAAATAAATACCCCGACACGTTAAACCCGACGAAATTTACGGCGCTTCAGAATAATTAGATGTCAGAATTTAATGAATAGCTAAATGATTATTATTATTATGACAAGTAAAATGGCGGACTGTTGCGATGTTGGCGGGAACAGAGCGGGTTTTTTTTCTAATGAGAGAAGTGACACCATAGATATAGAATACCTGTATTCTATATCTATGAGTGACACTTAGTATTTTATAGTTTTGGTTTTAGCGATGTATTAGCTATTCTATTGATATGATTAATTTAATACGCCGTTCTTTCCACAAACAGTTACTAGATATTATTGTTCCTTATTTTTCCTTAAAAAATAAATTTTTGTTAGATTTGAATTTGGATACTCTTTCCTAAGATACAGACTGGTTTCCACCTGCCTAGTTTAGGATGGGGTGTCCATTTGAAAAAAAATCTCTAAGTTTCTTAAGTTAAGACACCTATTTGTGTACTGTACAATAGTTTTTGAAATAAATTATTATATTATTATTATAATAAAAAACTCGTACTCAAGTCATTAACGTAAACAGGTCAACTATATTGATCATAATATAACCTACCGCATTCTACTTAAGGTCAACTAACCAGTCCATTTCCAGCTGCCTTCATCAACATAAGTTACGTAAAATAAATACTTGAGTTTTAATTCAACATAATATACATGATAAATTATAAATAAATAAACATCTGTTTTTGCGCGGGCAACTTTCTAATATGACCGGATATTCGTTGTTAATTAAAAAAAAAAGGTTTAAAAATGTACCTGCTCTGTGATTAGATCCGTGAGAAAGTTTTTTTTTTCTGAAATGAACTTATGGCGCTGATAAACCTTTAAAATGTGTTCGGTCCCTTGTGTATTTTTATTCAATGTTTATGCTATGAACACATGAAATAATCTTTTCAGGAGTAATGTCTTTACAGTTTAAAAAAAAATCGGTAATAGTTAATATTAATATTGTTTTTTTACGGTTTTTTACTTACCACGGGTGCACGAGAGGAGCACCTAACACTCGGTGTCGCAGAGTTTAGGTGACAAATCCTCTCACCACAATGGATCAACACAAGGCCAAACGCAATCCGCGTTGCCGAGCACTAGGCCAAAACCATGTAAAGTGTTGACATTGAATCGATAAGAAGAAGGCGGTTTTTTAAGTTAAATACTTTCTCCTTTAGTCGAATACAATTGCCTTCAACACTAAACGATTTCATTTTAACTAAATTTGAAGTGGAATGAATGGATTTTTACGAATTGATAATTATAAATAAATAAATATTTCGGACATCTTACACACCACGCTACCTAGTCCCAAACTAAGCAGAGCTTGTACTATGGGTACTAGACAACTGATATAAATACATAAACATACTAACTAAACATAGAAAAAACCCAGACTCCGAAACAAATATTTTTGGATTACATAAATATTTGTTCCGACCCGGGAATCGAACCCGAGGCCTCTTGATTAGCAGCCGCATACGCTAACCACTAGCTAGACCAAAAAGGCAATAGAGTACTTTTATCATCGTTCAGAACAATTTTTGCTTTAAAATTCGCTTTTGTTGCCTTCAAATCCCATGAAAATCAAACCGCATTAAATTTATACTGAACTTAAGTATGTATATGTATGTTCATTGCTCTTTCACGCAAAAACTACTGAACGTATTTGGATGAAACATTACAGTAATATAGCTTAATTATCAGAATAATACATAGACTACTTTTTACTGCAATAATCGAGATACACGCGGGCGGAACCGCGGGCGAAAGCTAGTAAATATTAAAAACATTATAAAACAAAAATAATAATATCAAAAAGAAATTTCCCGTACCGGGAATCGAACCCGAGCCTCCTGGGTGAAAGCCAGGTATCCTAGCCACTAGACCATACGGGATGTTGGAAATCTGGTTGAATTTACTAACTACATGATGTTCAGTAGTTACCAATTTTTTTTTAAATTTAATTTAATTCTTCAACAACTGGGAATTGATATGAATGTAAATGAAATATGGATATTGTTTTCATACTAATGTAAAAGTGTGTACAATAGTTTCAAATTTCCTTAATGAAACGATAAGTTAAACATAAACTAGTAGTATCTGTTTCACCTTTTTTGGTTGTGCCGAAATTCCGTTGGACACTACCTGGTTATGTCAGACTCACACCGACGAAAATACGCACGCCATCTCAGGTGCCTGTGTAGAGATGTAGTCGGGGAACCAGGTGTACCCTAGAAAATAAATCCCTGAAACCCCGACATACCTCGGGCCATCACCCCCTCCAGAATTGGGATCACGATTTACCCTATCTACCCCCAGAAGCATATCTGTACCTTAGAGGTATACAACGTTAAGAGGCTAAAGTCAAATTTTACAGGAGAGGCAAAAATGCGCGTAGTGAAAATTAGAATGTAATTTTGAGAAAGTTATAATAAAGGCAAAGTAATTAGCTGTATTTTTTTATAATGAATAGAGGGAAGTATCATGTTATCAATAACGATACATATATCTATTATCTAAATAATAAACCCTGTTAATATTTGCGCAATTAATGTTAAACATCATTGTATCTTTTCATAGGCGACGTAGAACTTAATGCTTCACGCCATTATGTAGAACTGGTTCTTGCGATTTTAATGGTATAATTTCGACAAAATGTGGAGTTACTATTGTCTACCTCTGAGGTACAGATATATTTATTTGATACATCGGGGGACTTAATACTTACAACATTCTCTACGAATTAAAAATTCAGTAACGCATAGAAAACGTTTTTTCTTTACATCCCTACTAATATTATAGATGCAAAAGTAACACTGTCTGTCTATTACGTTTTCACGCCTAAACCGCTGAAGCGATTTTGATGAATTTTGGTATAGAGATATAATGGAACTATGGAACCTTGGGAAAGGACATAGGCTACTTTTTACCGCGATAATCCTCATACACGCGGGCGGAGCCACGGGCAAAATCTAGTTTGTCATCCCTACTAATATTATAAATGTGAATGTAAGTTTATTTTTTACGCTTTCACGCGAAAACTACTCAACCGATCATCATGAAACTTTGTACACATATTCTTGGAGGTATTAGTAGTAACATAGGATATTTTTTTTATGAAACAAAAATATTTTTTACGATTTTTTTTTACCGCGATAACTGAAATAGACGCGAGCAGAGCCGTGAAAGCTAGTATTTTATGAATGAATGAATGAATTTGAATAAACACATCTGACGTCATACATCCCGAGATCAAGAACTCAATCAAATAAATAAATGGAAATATATCGCCGCCAATATACTTGACCCAATATATCATCGTCCCAATTATTTTCAAGGATCTTATTAAATGGTGTGTATTTTCAGCTAGCGTCCAATTACATGGAAAATGATTCGTGTTCATTTTTTCATTTTTTTGTTGTTTTCTGCTAATTAATTTATATCTGCTTGATAAGTCTGTACAAATGTAATAAATAAAATTAAAGTCTGTAATATCAAGTGAACAATTTTTTTACTAAATACATATTTCGAAATAAATTTCAAGATAAATCTTGAAGAAGCCCAAAATCGATCAAAGTGGTGTGCAATGGGAGAAGCCTATGTCCAGCAGTGGACTGAGATAGGCTGATAATGATGATGATGAAATACTTTTATATATAAATAGTATTTGGTATCTTTTTTTAAATTTTTGTCTGTGTCTATCTACTTTCATCAAAACATCAATTAAAAGAAAGCGGCCAAGTGCAAGTCGGACTCGCCCATAAAGGGTTCCGTAGCAGCAAGTAACGTCATATAAAAGTTCTTGTAGTTCGTTGTAACTTTGATCGATGTTTTAATAATTTGCCATATGGCTACGGAACTCTAAAAACTGTCATTTTGTTCCGGCTGATCCCTGGAAAGGCTGTACCGATTTAGACAAGATTTTCACTAAAAGATGCTGATGATAATTTACGAGACTTTATTTATACTAGCTTCGCGCCACCACAACCACCGCGGGTATAACCACGGCCCTCAGGTAATGTGTACATATGTAATAACCCGTAATTTGTCATTTTTTACGCATTCTTATAAGCACAATACTAAAAGCTGACAGTGCTTACACCGTAGCTTCAGGCACTTCGAATACAAATGAGCAAATTATGCAAAAGGTGGGCAAAGTCCCTTTATGACAATAATGTAAAGCGTAATTTAACATTCCCGGTAAAAGTGACAATTATTTAGCAAACTTTTTATTTGAGCCGTGTATGACAGGGGGTTTTGCTTTTCATGTCTCTTTAATATTTGACTAGCTAAGTCCCGCGGTATTACACGCGGTAATTGTTTTAAGTTGCGAGTGTCGAGTATAAGTTAGTCTAAATGGCTTAAGTTACTCCTAATGACATCACGCCCGTGCCTCGGAGAGCACGTAAAGCCGTTGGTCCCGGTTGTCATGAACATCTATGGCAATCGTTATTGGGAAGTCAGTGCCCTCAAATATACTGACAACTAGTTCAATCTTTTTTTACTAACTATAACTAAACTATTTTTACTTACTTACCTACCTTCATTAACAACCCATAACGTCCCACTCTTGGGGTCGGGTCTCCTCTCAAGAGAGGGTTAAGGCCATACGTCCCCACGCTGGCCAAGTGCGGGTTGGAGACTGGCAATACACGTTGTGACTACGTAGTCTTGCCGTTGGATGTTTTTGAGTCGCTCATCATCATCATCATGCAACAAACGGTCACCCATCTAAGTCTGACTTTAATATCTCATCAAACCTGTAGCCTTTATGTAATAATACAATGATCTGCTTCTCCAGACTGTGCTTTGAGGACCGCATAATATGCCCGAAGAAGCTTAGGGCTCGCTTCCGACAAAGTGAAGACAGCCGCGTCGTGATGTTGAGCTCTTTTAATATGGACTCGTTAGTTCGCATCGTGCTAGATATAAACGAAACGAAAGTTTTGGGCTTCTTTATCCCAGTAGCCAGACAGACGGTTTCGTGCAGAATTTAAGTTAAATTTTCCTTCTCTTTGCTGTGACTTTGTCCTGCTTAATGCGTTAGTCAGCTCCAAAGACACCCACAAGATAAGGTAGATAGAGGTATTAATACTCTGTATCAAATCAACAAACAAAACAATAAATTCGGAATTGTATGTATTTAAGACACCAATTCTCGGAAAAATGTAAGCTTAGTTATTACACAATATCCATAATGCAAAGCAATTATCGAAAAAGCGGTAAAAACGTCGAAAAACAGCCAATCCATGATCCTAAAATGTTATATAACTTTCATCTTTAATATCTTACGTAAGAGAATTCCACGCGTAGTAACAAGATTTACTCCGACAAATTTATGTTCAAGGAAAAAGATAAAATAATTTTATTCCCAAGGGCAACACTCTCAAGTTTCAACGAACAAAATACAACAAGCGAAATTACTCCTCAAAGTTTAAACAGTAAAGCAACAAAACCTTAGTTCTGCTATTCCCAACGCAGACTCACAAACTTGTAAGATACACTTCTAGATTATCACAATATTTATAACTAATGCCCTATACACACGTTTCGACAAATCGTTGCGACTGCAGATCGCCCGGATAAATCGAATGCCACTAGTGCTCCACACGGTTCTGATATTGACAACTATCTGTATATATATAAAAATGAATTGCTGTTCGTTAGTCTCGCTGAAATGAGAGAACGACTTTACCGATTCCAAAGAAGGTTTAAAAGGTGAATACATATATAAAAATGAATTATTTTTATTAATTATGAATTCCTTTTCTTTGTTTTTAAGTTTATTTTATACAAAAGTTTAGGTCATATTTTTATCGATTGAGGCAGTACGAAGTCTGCCGAGTCAGTTGGAAAATAAATAAATATTTTGGTCATGTAATACACAATGCCATATATTCCAAAACTAAACAGAGCTTGTACAGGTATTAGACAACTGATAAAAATACGACTGCTAAAGTGTCAGGCCTCCTAACTCCTAACCCCACTTTTTTGTGAACTGATATTTTGATATCATTCTGTTACTATTTTTTTATGGAGTAACCAGTTCTGACACTTTAGCTGACGATATATACTTTTAACCGACTTCAAAAAAACAGGAGGTTCTCAATTCGACTATATTATTTTTTTATCTTTGTTACCTCAGAACTTCTGATTGGGTGAACCAATTTTGATAGTTCTTTCATTAGTTGAAATCTAGTGCCTCTCATGTGGTCCCGTGATATGAAAACCAGGATCTGATGATAGGATCCTGGAGAAATCGAGGACACTCGTCAAATATCTTAGACATGTAGGTACTCGGAATAGTTTTTCTTCTAAATCGTTTTTTTTGTTAAAATTTATTTTGCGAATACAAACATATTATACACAGAAAACACCCAAAGTCTAAAACAAATATTTTCAGATCATACGAACTTGGAGACTATATCTGAAACGACTTTTCATACACGTTCGATATATTTGCACATCTGCAATGAATCGTCGAAACGTGTGTAGGGGGCATTAGAAAGCATTCAACTTAAGCAAGCCAAGAGAAAGGGTTTACAAGAATGTTCAAGTGCAATGTCGTGTTCTTTTTAGAATATACAGCTATGAAATCTCCTTAATGCTCACTGCGGTCACAGGAATAAATCCCTGCGATAAAATATGAATACTGCTTTTTATATACTCATGTTTTTTGGTATACAGCGTAATTAAACAACCCATAATAATCCCTACTAATATCATAACTGCGAAAGCAACTCTGTCTGTCTGTACGCTTTCACGCCTAAACCACTGAACCGATTTTGATGAAATTTGGTATGAAGATAGAACTGAACTTGGGAAAGGACATAGGCTACTTTTTACCGCGATAACCGACATTCACGGGGGCGGAGCAACGGGCGAAAGCTAGTAAATAATAAATAAATATTCGGACTTCTGACACAACGTCATCTAGTCCCAAACTAAGCAGAGCTTGTATTAAGGGTACTAGACAACTGATATAAATACACATATTTTTTTTTTGAAATACATACATATTATACATAGAAAACACCCAAACTCCGAAACAAATACATATTTGCGGATCACACAAAACGTTGGTTTGACCCGGGAATCGAACCTGAAACCTCTTGATCAGCATTCGCATACGCTAACCGTTAGACCAACGAGGCAGTCAAGACAACGAGAGCGGCAAGACAACGTTGTTTCTACGTAATCTTGCCATTGGATATTTTTATGCCGCCCGAAGACCTCCAACTATGCTTCACGACCGTTATCATGATAACAACCGGGACCGACTGCTTAACGTGATCTCCGAATTACGGAAACGCTCATGGTACCATGCAACTAACGGTCCTCCATCCAGGTGTTGACCGCGCTTTCGTTGTTTACCCTCGGTGATTGTTTCGAATCACAAGACAATTGGGTTAAGATCACCTCAACGGGATTTCATCATCATCATCATCATCAGCCTATCGCAGTCCACTGCTGGACATAGGCCTCTCCAATTGAACGCCACTCAGTTCGATCCTCAGCGACTCGCATCCAGCTCCTGCCAGCCGTCTTGCGCAAATCATCATGGGATTTATTCGTGATAAAATTATTTTAAAGATGCGATACCTTCTGTTTTCCCAA
Source organism: Phragmatobia fuliginosa (assembly GCA_932526445.1). Classification (NCBI taxonomy): domain Eukaryota; kingdom Metazoa; phylum Arthropoda; class Insecta; order Lepidoptera; family Erebidae; genus Phragmatobia; species Phragmatobia fuliginosa. The sequence goes on from OW052073.1 coordinate 17,616,722, forward strand.
GTTTCGAACGGGTTATATCAGTCGTAGTCACGAGTAGACTGGTAAGCTTAGTTGTATCTACCCACACTGGCGTCGCGTTGATAACTGGTACTGTCGTATGTCAGTACTCCTACACACTACACTTATAACATCTGCACGCCTTTTTAGAAGTCTAAATTAAACCTAATATAATTATCTATCTACCAGTGAAAGTCCCGTTAAAATCGATACAATCGTCAAAGAGAAAAACAGAGATAGAGTTTTGACGTGACAACGTATTATAATTCGATGGAGCCGGCTGCACGCACGAAAAAACATGACGATGAAAAACATGAATTCATGCGGCGTTACCTCGCTCTTGAAGTGCAAGCGAGAGGCAATCGGCCTCCGCGTTCAGCAGCGTTCGACATCTGTCTCTATTATGACGTTGTCACTATCGTCAGTAAACCGACTTTACAGACAACCGATTTTATTTTCAAAAATATTTTTTTCGACATAAGTGAAGCAGTCAAAAGGTTTCAGTTGTGTAATTACAAACAGATACTTCAATATTTTTTTATTTGAATAGGTATATAGATAAATACACAGCTCCGTATCACCATACTTTGTTTAATGACATGTCAGTCATGATATCAGACGCATTCGAGGCCTCATCTCTGGCCTGTCTTGACGTTCCTTGTATGATATTATGAGCAATTAATCATATTCTAGCTGAATGTCTACCCACATATGAAATTTTGAATCAGGTCAGGCTTTTGAGACGCTGGAACTATAGTTGTCACAAAATAAGAAGCCCGTTTTGAAATAATTATGTCATCGTGTTTGTTAATCAACGATTAATTCGTGTTTTTGAATGTATTTTTTCAATATAAAGGTAAACTTGATGCTTATAGTCAAAAATCAAATTCTTAATCCTATTTAATTACTATGTTACCCATACACTATCACAACGCGTATCATAATTAAGCATCAAGTTTAACTTTATATGGAAAAAATACACTCAAAAACACGAATAAATCGTGGATTAAAAACACAATGACAAATGTTAAAACGGGGTTCTTATTTTGTGACGACTTTAATAACGAAATTTTATTTAGGAGCCTAGTTGCAAGATTTGAATATATTTCTTAGAAAATAATATACATACATGTCTTACTCGATGGAAAGCTCGTTAATTCTCTTTAAATAGCTGTCAGTGTGGTCTGAGGTTTAGCCCTCAATCTTCAAGAGACTTAGATTTTAAACTACAGGTCATGTGGTCAGTTCAAACTCACAACTAATGCGCAAATAATATAATAAGCACGATATATTTTTTTACGTCTGGGTAGAATTTATCCTTTTTAATATGTATTTAGATAAGAAGTATTTGTTTGTATACAGGGTCTGTCGTTAATAATGGATAATCCGGTAAGTGGAGGTAGTCCAGATGTCAGGCTGCAATAAAGTCATTGTTTTATGTCAGTTTTACCAACAGTGTAAAAATTGTTTCCACTTTGAATTTTTTTTTTCTAATTTTGTTCCTTTGGCCATTCAATCGGGCCTTTCAACAAAATTTTATATTTTTGTGGCATCGTACTCCTAGAGACTTGTTTTATTTAATTTAATTAGATTGAGAGGCGTTTTACCATAAAACATTATAAAATTAACATTTTAAGTATTTTTTCCTTGTTTTTTTGCACAACTTGTAGTTTTGACACATGATTGTGAAAACAAAGGTATAGCTGCCCATTATCTTAATATATAGACTTCTTTTCGACCATTAGATTCCTTATCGACCAATTTCATTCTTAAAACTGATGATTTGAAACCTTTAAAGTACAAAGTTTTGTTTTAGCTTACCACACCCAATTTATATACCCATTTCTAAATAGGTACATGTACAGGTACATTTCAAAGGCCCTAAACACACACAAAGTAATGTATCAGCAAAATCATTTATGTAGTTTAGAAAGCTAGCCATTTTGTATTCAGAATCGATGTCTCATTATGATAACCCTGCCAAGTTCGAAATACACTTGAATGGACCGTCTGTTCGTATAAACGTTTGATGTAACTACATTTATAAATACCTTTATATATTGTCGGGATGCAATGCAATAACTTGAGTTCGTTGCACTATATAATGGTTTAAGTTAAAAGCTTTATGTTTACTACGATATATGTATAAGCATTCATGTAACGAACTGTTACATCCCTATTTACTCTGTCACATCACTATTTGGTATAGTGAAATGCTGACTTGCAATTATTGTTGATTTATTTAAATACAATATTAAAAATCAACAATAATTATGCTATAAATATGCAAGAGTTTTCTAAATTCGTTCAGTTGGCTGTTCTTTAGCTAAACTGCTCACCAGCTACGGACCTGGCTCTTGCTTGCCGGCTGGATATCAGTAAAAGCTAAGAATACACTCCGCGGGTCTACTCTGCTCTTCGCCAGGGCTATTGCGCTGTTATAATCCAAGTCGCGTATAAGTTTTAAGTATGTAGGAATTCTGTGTCCGAACTTGTGTGTGAGTGTTAATAAATAGTTTTCGAAATTTCAGTGCTGTATTTTTTTTTTATAAGTGCTAATTAGGACAATCTAACAGAACGCAAAGAACATCCAGACCCAGAACAATAATATTTAGCCCACATAAAGTGATATGAGTCATATACATTTTAGACTCACATACAAAGACAATCGCCTGTCACTATGAACTCACACATAACAATTAAAATAAAAAATTCACACACACATGAACACATTCTGTGTGATAACAGTGTAAAGCATAAGCCCATTTTAGCTTATAACTTGACAATAATCGCTCGTGTATGACCACTCCCTACCATGCTCTAAAATCGCTATAGTGTTTAACTTAGTCACCACCCCATAGACTTTTAAGCTCACAAGGCAAGAGAAACTAGCTTTGAGATCTAGCTTTTAAATATTTTTAAATTTGTTTCAGCATAAAGGTTTCGCTTGTACTCGCAAAGTCATTTGCTGTCAGTTCATTTTTAGTTGGCAGACAATATACATGAAAATAATGTATTTTGACACAGCGTAAATAAATAATAAATAAAATTTAAAGTATAATAGATACGATAATATATATTTTTGAAACACTTCTTTACAAATATTATAAATAAGTGTTTGTTAGGTAAATGCACCAATCTCAGGAACTACCGATCCCATTTGAAAAATTATTTTAGTGTTAGATAGCCCAGTTCACGAAGACGGCTGTAGGCTATATATTAACACACTACAACCAATAGGAGCAAAGTCTAAAAATCTTAGCCTAAGTTTACTCCTTAGGTCATCAGCTTTCTGCCAGTGAAAGTCCCGTTAAAATCGGCTCAGCCGTTCCCGAGATTACCCGTAACAAACAGACAGAAAAAAAAAATGCCTTTGTGATGTAAGTACCGTAGATAGATCACACTGTATGTGTGATCTATAAATATTTGTTTCGGAGTCTGGGTGTTTTCTATGTATAATATGTATGTATTTACAAAAAAAAGTATGATTATGTATTTATATCAGTTGTTTAATACCCATAATACAAGCTTTGCTTAGTTTGGGAATAGATGGACCAAGAGCCCAGAGCCGCCAGACCTACGTCATTAGTGCAAAGCTGAAATTTTCAGGATTATTAGTACAATGTCTTGTTAAGATGTATGTGTACCCATTAGCTTGAAAGCGGGGCCGTTTCTGAGATAGCGCGAAGTACAGATGGATAAAAATCTTACTTACCTACGTTAAAGGTACAAAGCTAGTATTTACATATTTTTTCAAGAATATTATTTAAAATTAAAATTCATTACTGCCAGACACTTTCCGTGGGCCATTACTTCTGCCAGACGTCTTGAAAGTTGTGAAAAAACTAGGTAAACTACGTTATAGTAGCAAACCTAAATTTTATACCATTATCTAAGGTACTATTTTAAGACCCTTTGTATGCGGCCGAAGGGCCTATCACCCCCCCAGACATATATTTGTAGTAATTAGGAAGCTGAGGTATATCATCTTTGGTATTATTTCAAGAATATAATTGTAAAATATTAAATGGTTTTTACACGCTTTTTGGATTGGTCATACAAAGGGTCTTAAAATAGTACCTTAGATAATATGTAATAAAATTTAGGTTTGCTACTATAACGTAGTTTACCTAATTTTTTCACAACTTTCAAGACGTCTGCCAGAAGTAATGGCCCACGGAAAGTGTCTGGCAGTAATGAATTTTAATTTTAAATAATATTCTTGAAAAAATATGTAAATACTAGCTTTGCACCTTTAACGTAGGTAAGTAATATTTTTATCTATCTGTACTTCGCGCTACCTCAGAAACGGCCCCGCTTTCAAGCTAATGGGTACACATACATCTTAACAAGACATTGTACTAATAATCCTGAAAATTTCAGCTTTGCACTAATGACGTAGGTCTGGCGGCTCTGGGCTCTTGCTCTAAGATGACGTTGTGAGTAATTGTCCGAAATATTTATTTATTTATTTATACATTGATATGCATTTAGTAAAACACTATTAATTTGATATTACAAACAGACCCTCCAATGTTATTTATTTATATATATATACACAATTCACGTACAATGGTCCACTTAAAGGACTAAGTGCGGAAACCACCCACATAACATAGAACATATATATACACATAGATACATACTTATATGTGTATAAAAAAACCTCTTTAGCAACTTAGCACGTAAATAAAAAGTTGTAAAAAGGGAAACATCTTTGATTGTTAAATCGACTTCGCCCTTACAAAGACGTGGGTGCGAGAATGAAACTTTTCCAACATTAATAACCCGTAGCTGTGAGAGCCTTATTGTCGGCAGTCGGCACCCTTGTTGAACTAGAAATAACTCTAAACGGGCTTAGGGCTAAAATATTGAATAACTTTAGTTATCTGACAACTCAGAAATTGAGTTGGGAATTTCAGGTAGGCGGTAGCTTCAGGAAGGTATAAGTACATATTACATCGTAGTGTCTTTTGTTATTTAAAAGTACAAAGTTTTTCGCGAAATGCAGATCTATATACATATATACAAATAAATAAAATTGTAGCGTCTGTATGTAACATCAAAACAGTTAAAAATAAATATTTCGGACATATTACACACAACATCATCTAGTCCCAAACTAAGCAAAGCTTGTATTATGGGTACTAGACAACTGATATAAATACATAAACATACTTTTTTTTTGTCAATACATACATATATAGAAAACACCCAGACTCCGAAACAAATATTTGTGGATTACACAAATATTTGGTCCAACCCGGGAATGAACCCGAGACCTCCTGATCAGCAGCCGCATACGCAAACCACTAGACCAACAAGGCAGTTATTTACTAAATGCATATGAAAAAGTATATATAGTACTAACATCAAAAAAATTGTCTGTCTGCTTCTCTATTTATTTGTGTCGGATAATCTCTGTAACGGCTGGCCCGATCTTGACGGGACTTTCACTGGGAGATTCATCATCATCATCAACAACCTTTAATAGTCTACTGCTGGACATAGGCCTCTCCTTAGAAAGGAGGTTTTGGCCTACTATACCACGTTGACCAGACGGGTTGGTATGGGGTCGGTTTCAAGTTTTCCTTCTCTTTGCATTGATGTTGTCTTGCGTAGTTTATCCCTTAGTCACCTTTTACGACACCCGCGCGGGATGAATAGGGGTGGTGACACTCTGTATTCTTAATCCGTCACCACACGGACGGACACGGTTCACTGGGAGATTGCTTATAACACAAAGAGTAACTTGATCTATTTAAATGGGGGATGTCACTGTATTCAAAATCCGTCACCGCACGTACCGTAGAATTATTATTTAAGTAACCCAAAACAAAATGAGGAGGTTCTCAAAGATTTTCAAGAAAGAGCGAATGAGTCATAGATATTTGGTTTAGTTCCCATGTTAGGTAAAGCTTACCATAAACGTACGTCTAAAGAAGTCGGGCCTTAATATCAATAAATATTTTTAAATGATCTGAGCCTTATGCTTTGGTGTTAGACCATATGGGTTATTCCACAGAGCTTATAGAGTGCCAAATTAGGAGAGAATGACACATAATCTTCAAAATCATTCTTGTTTTTTTTTCACAGCTCATATTACTGCCACAGATAAGGCGTGCATTTGGATTTGTAACGCGGTAAAAAAATCTGTCAAAAGATGTTTTAAGCCGTCAACTCGTTGTTGCTCTAAGTGTTGCGGATTTGACCCTCATATAGGACAACACTTTGTGTGATCCACAAATTGGTGTTCCGAGTCTGGGTTTTCTTTATGTCCGTTTCGTGTACCTATGTTTGTAAAGCTCCCCGTGAAACAAGATATATTTTTAGTGCCTCTGTCTTTTTTAGGGTTCCGAAGTTTATGACTCGGAACGCTTATGTCTCAAGTCAAAGCTAAACAGCTGGCTCAAAAAATCTGGAAAAATTCGTGATGGTGGTCCATATAATGAACTTTAAAGAAAAACTATAATGGATTATTACTTTATTAGTTCAGGAGTTATAGAGGCTTAACTAGTAAAATGTACTTACTTGGAAAACGTCATACAAAATTAACGCATTAATACCTATCATTATAGGTGACTACGGAACCCTATTCTATACGTGGCCTGACATACACTTAACCATTTTTTAATAAAAAAAAAAAAATTTCTTATTAATAAATGTTGCTTGTTACAGGCATACACACCAACCGGCTTCGAGAAATATGGGTGTACTTGCACCGTGGCTGATTATAGAGTCACCTTCTCCGTGTGGGACACATCAGGTAAGCACCTTGTCTTTACTATCTGTTAGGGCTTAAACAATTAAAAAAAAAACCCTGGTGACTATGAAAACACTCTTTAAAACCATTGAATAACACAGAATAATCGTTTTCAACCCTCACCGAGGTCATTGACTTAATCACTTGTTATCAGTCACTCTGGTATTCGTAGTTTTGGCTTAAACTGAACTGCAGTCGATGAAATACCGTTTTACATTAGATGCGACGAACACCAGTATGTTCCACGACGTAACAGCTACAGCTACATAACTTCTCGAACATAACGGTTCAGAGAAATGTAAACAAACCAAACAACTAAAATATGCTTTATTAAAACACTCTTAAAATCACATAATAACAAAGAATAATGGTGTTTAACGCACGCCGACGTCACTTACTTAATCACTTGTTACTCTGACATTCGTTGCTCTGTAGCTCAAACTGAACTGTAAAACTACCAAAGAAACTCTACTCAAGAAAACATCTAACGGTAAATTACGTGGCCACAACGTGTCTTGCCAGTCCTCAACTTACACTCAGCCAGCGTGGGGACGTACAGCCTTAACTTCTGAGGGGAGATATGAGCTAAGCCCCCAGCAGTGGGGCACCAAGATTTGTTGATGATGGAAGTATCTCTACTCCGCCTGATGGAAAGCATGAGTATGAGTCACCATCCTCATTGTGAGTGCATACAATGCAGCACTTCGCGCGATCTAGTGAAATGCATTGGGCCTTGACGTGATAAACTGCTGCACTTTAACTGTAGGTACCCTAAAATGTTAAAGTAACAAGATGTAAAGTTAATAAATTAATACTAATTTAAGGAAAAGCTTTTACAGAAACTCTTATACATTACGGCGAATGTATTTATTTTGTAAAACGTTGGGAATACAGCGTGCAGTCCTAACATTTATACTTCTTGTCCATTTGACGCTAAATTGCTACTGTTGTGCTGAATTGAAAAATATTGAGGTCTCGAGTTTGATTTCCGGGTCGGATCAAGTGTTAGTATTACCTGCAAACATTTCTTTCGGAGTTTGAGTGTTTTCTATGTATTAAATGTATGTATTTACAAAAAAAAATGCATATAGATATGTTATTATATTACTGTATTTTGAAAAATCGCTAAGTATTGTTTCAACTTAAAAATAAATTCTATGTGACTATAATATTGTACGAGTACTTATAACAAAATTAAAAAAAACTGACAGTAATTCAAATGAGCGCAAAGGAAAAGCAGAAGATCTCTACTTGCCCCCTTATGAAGTTGAAGCGTGAACATATAACGTATAATGCTATAAGTATTCCAATATCGCCGTGTAACTTCCAACATTATACACTTATTTTTATGCAGTGCGTAAACGGGGATATAAAATGTAACGATCACCCAAACTCTAAGCTACCTTATACGGAATCAAATATCAAACCGCAATATAGCTTTATGTAGCAAATGTGATGTGACTTGCAACTGAATGCTTGGCTGTTGTAGATATATTGTCGAATTTTTGAAGCTACCTACATAATCTTCCTAGACCTATTCCCAATATTATTTGGGGTCGGCTACTAGTTCAACCGGTTTTACCTGAATATCGATGTACTGGCATCGCACCTCCGCAACCCTAAGAGAGAACTGAAACTCGAAGGTTGAACTGTCTGTAAATTTGAGTGCACTGACTTTCCAATAATGATTGCCATAGATGATCATGACAACCGGACCGACGGCTTTACGTGCTTTCCGAGGCACGGGAGTGAATCACCGCCAAACTTCCAAACTCCGGGCTGCTATTAGGAATTTCCTAAGAAAAACCCAAAAACACTTTTTGTCCCGTCGCGGGGTTTGAACCCGAGACCTCTTGCCATATACCTGCCATAATATTAATAAGTTCAAGAGTTTTTAATATGAAAGCTCGAATCTTAGGAACTAAGGTCGGATTTGAAAACTTCTTTCAATATTTGATAGCCCATTTATCGAGGAAAACTATATATCATCATACTAAGACCAATAGGAGCAGAGCACCAATGAACAATGTTTCAAAACTGAGCTTTTTTTTCTCTTGAGAGCTTCCCCTGCGTGCGCTGCTTATCGGTTAAAGTTTCGCGAAAATCATGTACAACAGAATTGTTCCTCTTTAAAAGTTCTAAAAAAAAGTCAGTAACAATGTTAACTATTACCTTTTTTATGGCAAACAAATTAGCTTCCGCGGTATAAAATCACGCTACTGGCAATAGAATAGCAGGCGAGGCTGTGTGGGTGAGCTAGTACTGACTATAATGTATGAAACCTTTCAGCCAAATTAGAGTTTTACTGTTAACATAAGGTATATGTGTAGCCTAACATCCCGTATGGTCTAGTGGCTAGGATACCTGGCTTTCACCCAGGAGGCTCGGGTTCGATTCCCGGTACAGGAAACTTCTTCAGCCGCGAGGGGACGGCGTCCGTGTGTGCCGGACGCCGACCAAGAGAAGGTCTACTAAAGACGTAGCCCACAACAGGAGCGGGCAGGCGCTGGGAGCAGTCCAGATGGCGTCACCTTTCAGTCTACCTTTTTTATGGGATACAAATTAGCTTCTGCGGGTGTGTGTGAGGGTCAACTAGTACTGAATAAAATGACTATAATGTAAAAAAACTTTCAGCTAAATTAGAGTTTTACTGTAAAACATAGGTATATATGTAGCCTGTCCAATGATGAATAGGTTTGTTAATGATTGTGCAATTGTGTTTCAACCGCAAAACCACACAACATCGCGTAATAAGCTACTTACGCACCCAAATTTACTGCTTTAATAAAAAAGCAAATAAACTCAGCATATTTTTATATATTTACAGTGATAATATTTTATTCATGTACCCTCTTTTAGATATACTAGAGACCTTAGAATTTTACGTGACTTAGAAAGAAAATCAGCTCTCATAGGGTTGAAAATAAATAATATTTTTGTCACGATTCTTGTGAATTCAGAGTCAAAACTAAACACTGAAATCACAGTCAAACACTAAGGTATCTCTTAGATTACATAATATATACTTTCATTTGTGTCACAGCAAGGGCAGACAGAGATAAACATGTGTAGGTATGCATTTTACCACATATATGAAATCTGTCGTCATTGTGTCGTTTTAACTTTCTTTCTTTTCTTTCTTAAAAAAGACAACTCCCGCATTAGGAATATAAACTCCTGTGTTGCGGGGGACTTTACAAACATACAAGAAACGGACACAAAGAACACCCTGACTCAGAACAACAAATTGTGAATCACACAAAGTGTTATCCTACGTGGGATTTGAACCCACGACACTTGGCGTAGTAGGAAGCGGCGTGGCGACCGCTTAAGCCACTAGGCCAACCGTGCAGTCTATGTTACTACTACTAAACGTATTCTTTATTAAAGACTATATTATAAATGCGAAAGTAACTGTGTCTGTCTACCAGTCTGTCTAATTTCATGCCAAAACTACCGAACCGATTGATTTAAATTTTGATACACAGATAGTTTAGATCAATACAAAGGTCTCGACGGAGCCTGAGAATGGACATAGGCTACTTTTAAAAGGAATAACAGACATTGTGGGACACAGGCAGATTGTTTTTGTATGTGTGGAGGAACGGGTTGCGTGTTCCTCCAACACAAAGGAAGGATTCTCCGACCAGGTGAAGTGATCGTGCCTGGCGGGCTACTGCTCAACAGTTGGTGTTGGGATGTTGTATATATGCTAATCGGCGCGATAATGTTACTTTCGCGATTCAGGAAGTTACTCCGTATAGTTCATTACGTGTCTTCTTAACAGCTCAGTGCCTACCCGCTAGATGGCGCCGTCGCACGTCTTCGCCGCGCTGTATGTGGAATTCGCCACATATGTAAGTCTGAAATGTATATGTGTGAAGATTTCTTTCTCCAAAAACTGACTACTTTGTATCGGACCAATGTTGGTCTATCTATGGTTTTGTAACGATCTGGTGGGTTCAGATCAAACACGTGAAATCGCTTTGTATGATCCACAATTTGTAGTTCTAGGTCCCCCGCGACACAGGATTTATATTCCTAATGCGAGAGTTGTCATTATTTTTACAAAACCGTAGAGAAAAACAGGCGAACGGACTGGGATATGAATCCATAACATTTGGCACAGTAGGAAGCGGCATGGCGACCGCTTAAACCATTAACCCAACCGTGTAGTTATGATAATATGTTAGCTAACAACTTCAGTAATATACAAGTAGAATTAGTAACAAATCAACTGAAAATGCCGTAACTCCGCTCTCTACAAAGTCCTATTATCTTCTTCGAACAGGCATTTTGTGTGAAAAATGACATAATTTACATACAAAATGGCTCAATAAACGTTAAAATTGGGTAACTCAAGAGTTTTAACCTTTGTGATTTGAGATGAAAAAAATATTAAAAAGGTATTTTTTCCGACATCTTATACACAACGCCATCTAGCCCCAAACTAAGCAGTGCTTGTTTTCGTATTGTGGATACTAAACAACTGATATAAATACTTAAACATATAATACTTTTTTGCGATTATGTACATATAGAAAACACCCAAAACTTTGAAACGAATATTTGAGGATCACACAAACAATTGGTCCGAGCCGGGAATTGAACCCAAGACCTCAAGCACATCAATCGCATACACGTTACCACTGCACCACTTTTGCTTTTTTGCTTGGCTTTTAACTGACTGAACGGACACAAAGAATTGTCAATTTTTCAAAATGTTTGTGAAGTCCCCCGCGACACAATATGTACATATATTCCTAATGCGGGAGTTTTCTTTTATAACAAAGGTATTTTATAACTATGTACAGTTTAGACATTGCTGACTGCCTCGTTGGTTTAGTGGTTAGCGTATGCGGCTGCTGATCAAGAGGTCTCGGGTTCGATTCCCGGGTCGGACCAAATATTATTTGTGTGATTCACAAATATTTGTTTCGGAGTCTGGGTGTTTTCTATGTATAATATGTATGTATTTACAAAAAAAAAAAAAAGTATGTTTATGTATTTATATCAGTTGTCTAGTACCCATAACACAAGCTCTGCTTAGCTTGGGACTAGATGATGTTGTGTGTAAGATGTCCAAAATATTTATTTATTATTTATTTATTTATTGCACGTCAGTGAAAACTGACCTAGAGTAATAGCACCACAGTGTAGTTATATCTGATGTTGGTATTATCGCGCCGCCGCGCTTCAATGAAACAAACATCGGTGATCACGTTATAACAGGGATAAACACTGCTGGCCAATAAAAGCGCATCCCCACGACATTAATTATTTTCTTTTTCATGGTTATGTAACACGAAGGCTTTAGGTATCTAAATGTATAAGTTGAAAAGGTCTTAATATGGAATTACAATAGACATTTCAAATTTAATCTTTAGATTCAAATATAAATCATCAGAGAACTAAAGTCATCGACATAGCCCACCGGATTAGCAAGCTGAAGTGGCAGTGGGTTGGCCATATTAGCCGCTGAACTGATTACCGTTGGGGTAGAAGAGTTCTGGAGTGGAGACCGCGTCTCGGCAAACGTAGTGTAGAACGCCCACAGGCCAGTTGGAGTGACGATTTGCGCAAGATGGCTGGCAGGAGCTGGATGCGAGAAGCCCAAATCGATCAAAGTGGTGTGCAATGGGAGAGGCCTATGTCCAGCAGTGGACTGAGATAGGCTGATGATGATGATAAATCTTCGGTTCCTGAGTTTGTAAATGAACGCCTAAACGGCTGAACCGACTTCGATGAAATTGTTTGTGTGTTCAAATGGGTTCGAGAATGGTTTAGATTCGCAATTGGACCCTGTAGGTGGCGCTGCAATCAAGTTCTGGGATTTTTATTTTTCGCAAGTCAGAACATAACCTCCAAATTGGGCGGTACGAAGTTCACCGGGTCAGCTAGTTTATCTGTAAAACTGATCGCAAAAATCGACTTAACCACTGCTTTAAAACTTGATTTCCCAAGTCGCCAATACAATAAAATCTACAAAACCCAACTCTCTGAACGTTGATAAAATTTTAATACTGTAGTTGGTAGGTAAATTGTCCTCAAGTGTATCAGTTGGCCGAGTGAACGGCTCGCTGATTTCAACTGACCAATGTGTGGGTATATGTATATAGCCTATCAATATAGATTATGCTTTTGGGTCAGGACACCCTATAGCTTCTGTTCCATTGTGTTGAGCTGCTATTTGCACGTGACATAATTATGTACACGTGTTGCAATATTCCTCTAATGCAGGCACCACACTTCGTTATGCGCTATTCGTTATGCGGATTATTTGCGCGCATACGGCGAAGTGTGGAGAGTATATTCGTTTCGTTCACCATAAAAATGACAATGACACATCTCTACAACACACATATTTGCCTTATTTGATGCTTATTTGGCATACCAGTTCGAAATGTGGATGGCATGTTTGTTGTTTGCGCGCATTACTAATATATGCGCGAATACGGCGTAGACATATAACGAATAGCGCATAACGAAGTGTGGTGCCTGCATAACAGTTTAGTACGATTAAAGAAGAAACAAAGCAATCCTGTCTCTCTGTCCGGCTTTCACGCCAAAACTACGGAACCAATTTATATGAACTTTATTACAAAGATATTCTAGAGTTGAGAAAAGACGTAAACTACTTTTTAATGGGTTGTCGGTACACGTGGGTAACACACTAAGGCCAGCGCCACACTTGACGGAAATTCCGTTGCGGAGGCTCTGCGACGGAACGCCAATACATGTTATTGCATATTAATTACAAATAGCGGGCACACTGCGCGGAAGATCGGTGACTCCGTTGCGGACGATCGGTCGTGTGATGAGTGTGTCCGCTTCTTTCTAAATGTTTGGACCGATTTTGATAGAAAAAAATGTGTGTTAAAGTGGGTTCGAGAATGATTTAGATACACAATTGAATCCGGTAGATGGCGCTGCGATCAAGTTCTGGGATTTTTATTTTTCGCATATGCAAAACATAACCTCAAAATTGAACGGTACGAAGTTCGCAGGGTCAGCTTTTTTTTTGTTCACGGGGTGTAAAAATCCCTTCGGATCAGCTATCTTACGTCATAATCATCATCATCATCATCATCAGCCAATCTCAGCCCACTACTGGACATAGGCCTCTCCCATTGCACACCACTTTGATCGATTTTGGGATTCTCGCATCCAGCTCCTGTCAGTCATCTTGCGCAAATCGTCACTCCACCTGACCTGTGGACGTCCTACACTACGTTTAACGAGACGCGGTCTCCACTCCAGAACTCTTCTACCCCAACGGTCATCAGTGCTGCGGCTAATATGGCCAGACTAGTAACTTATTTAGTAGTATGTTCAACTAAATGTACAATCAATAAAATCATTAACATGAATTGATTAACCTCAATCAACTGTTGTCATGAGTCACTGGTATTTATAACGTATCACACAACTGGTCAAGGTCAATGTTATCTCAGTAACTTGATTAATTACTAATAATGATGTGATAATACTTAAGTTGGTTAGCAAAAAGCTGTTCTTAATATAAATAGCTATTTGAAGAAACTTATCACAGCCGAAATAGCTCAGTTGGGAGAGCGTTAGACTGAAGATCTAAAGGTCCCCGGTTCAATCCCGGGTTTCGGCAGATTCTTCTTTTTGCGTTTTTTTTTATTTCTTTTACGTGTAGATGTAATCAATGATATCTATTTTTCGGAGAGATTAAATAATTATATGTTTAAACTAACCGAGTCCCGCGGTGATACCTGTGGTTATTTTTGTAAATCCTAAGTTACTCTTTATGTCACCTGCTTTCTGCCAGTAAAGTCCTGTAAAAGTCAGTTTCCATATCAAAAAAAGATTAGTCGGATCAAACATCAAAAATTAAACCAATATACTTTATTGGGTTCAGTAAATAATTGTTCATTTTATATTACAAACAAACACTTCAATTTTATCTAATATAATTGTGTAGAATTATGACTTTATTTATGCACAATGAGTAAAAGTTATCATTTGCCAATTCATTTGGAGAAAAATAAAAATTGGCAACACAGTTGTTTATGTACACGGATGAAGGATATCTTGTGATAAACAGGCGCTTATTTCGTACTTTGCTTAATTTTACCTCGCCCCTCGATTTGTTACTGATTCTATTTTGAAAGATAATTTTGGGATTTACAATTTTTAGGACACTCGAAGATTTTTTTTATATTACAATAATTATTTGATGCTGGATGCGAGTAGCCGAGGATCGAACTAAGTGGCGTGCAATTGGAGAGGCCTATGTCCAGCAGTGGACTGCGATAGGCTGATGATGATGATGATGAATAATTTGATATCTCTCTATGTATTTGTGTTTAGTTCGCAAGTGTTTTCTTTAATATTTATTGCGATAAAAAACAATAACCATTAACATAATCTAAAAAGTTTTTGGAAAAAATTATTACACACTTGTTTTATCTAAACTTGAAATGTGTTGAATAAGATAGATAAATAAATTTATTTAGATAGTTCGACTGCTTCGTTGGTCTAGTGGTTAGCGTATGCGACTGCTAATCAAGAGGTCTCAGGTTTGATTCCCGGGTCGGACCAAATGTTTGTGTGATCCACAAATATTTGTTTTGGAGTTTGGGTGTATTCCATGTATCTTATGTATATATTTACAAAAAAAAGTATGTTTATGTATTTGTATCAGTTGTCTAGTTATCCAATAATACAAGCTCTGCT
Organism: Phragmatobia fuliginosa; assembly: GCA_932526445.1. NCBI lineage: Eukaryota > Metazoa > Arthropoda > Insecta > Lepidoptera > Erebidae > Phragmatobia > Phragmatobia fuliginosa. Next base: position 17,632,188 of record OW052073.1, read on the forward strand.
TAGTTTAGGGAGACGAGATGGAGATGACGATTGTATGTAAAAAAGAAAAAAACGAAAAAGAAAGTTTTTGTGTATATTGATTGCACCTTATTTTGATGTCTCTAACACTGGTACTACATATTATAAGAAAAAAAAACTTGTCACTAAAAAAGTTTAGTCAGTGATCATAATGAGTGCCAATCACTAATTATCGAATTTTTGTCCACAGGCACAACGGCCTATGACACAGTGAGACCGCTCGCGTACCAAGACGCGCGAATTTTCATGCTGTGCTTCAATATTGCTGAGCCTGAATCTTTACACAATGCCGCTGCCAAGGTAAGTTATGAAAAAACTATCGCTTTAAGCTTACAATTAAATAGGACAGGAATCAGGGCCGGATTTAGGGGAGGGCGGGCAACCAGGGCAACAGCCCCGGGGCCTCTACAAAAGAGGGGCCCCCACAAAGGAGACTTCGGAAAAAAAAACAAATTCAGACTAGTAAACAACTTTTCTTTTCATATTTTTTTTCGCGTTGTACTACAATCCTTTGTTCAAACATAATTAAATAAAATTTGATTTTAGATCATTCTAGTTTCCGATTATATTTATATGTTCGTTAAATAATAAAATAGTCTATACTTGGTTTCACAAAAAAATATTAATTGGAAAACTAGATTGAAAAACATTGATCATTTTATTTGGAATATAATTTGGGACCAAGGGGCCTCCACTCCTTTGTTGCCCCGAGGCCTCCACACCTTTAAATCCGGCTCTGATTGGAATTAGTAAACAATAAAAAAAGTTTTCTTTCCACTGTAAAAAAGTAATCCACTAAGCAGCTTTGATGGGTCACCATGCTGCACTGACTGTATTTGTAATGCTAATAAATATTGTGACCACCACTTTTGGATTCTACTTATGCTTTCCATCAGGCCGAGTAGTTAATAAAAGAAAACTTATTTGATGCCGACACATTTTTGAGACGCAACTGTTTATGATTTTTTTAACAATTACAGGTACTCTTATGATATCTTTAAAATGTGGAAGTAGGGAATAAAACTGGTCTCCCTATAATTTGTTTACATTGAATTGTTACATGTTAAAAGTACCTATGTGTAAATAACAACGTTAAATTGAAAGGTCGTAACATTCAATTGGTGGAATAGGGTCACGTATTATTGTAAAATGGAATGAATTAGAGCTAAAAACGATACATACCACAATTTTAGAACTTTTTGCTTTCACTTCTTTTTTTAAATTCGATATTGTAATAAAGAATTTAATCTGGTTCCCGCCATTTCGCTCTATTTCACTGTTTCTTTTACTACAGCAATGTTTACAGCAATTTCTGTAAAGAAATCACATTTTAGTTAAAGAAAATAAATGTTGTAGTGCTAAACGAGTTCAAAAAGTCGTTTGTGTGTAAAAATTATTCAATTACTATTAAAACGGTGTGTTAAACTTTATTAGATAACTTCACTCCAGTTTCCCAGACTTTCCTTTTCATCAAATTCGAGATCCCGTTCAAATGTTCACAACTTCTTGTGACTAACTGAAATGTCTAACTTCTTTACGCAATATAAAAATAAAGTCGCTTCTGCTGTATATTCGCTAAGATCTTTTAAACTACTCAACGAATTTCATTGCAGTTTTTAGAAATAGATAGGGTGGTTCAATAGGAAAGTTTATATGTGTAATACATGCATATTATAGTAAAGGAAATACCATAAAATCATCCTTATATATCGCCTATAAAGTTGTTTTTGTAAATTACAGAGGGGTTTAACAGTTTTCATTATATTTTCTATACTAACTAAAATATTTTAATTTCCAGTGGTACAGAGAAGTTAGGACTCACGGTGGCTCAGCACCAGTGCTGCTCTGTGGCTGCAAAGCTGACCTCAGACATGACAAGGAGACCCTCACCATGCTGTCCAAGCTTCGGGCACATCCGGTCACTAGCGAAGAGGTAAATAATGTAGTATTGTAGTAAATTTCAACTGCTTAAGCAATGTATATTCTAAGGCTTACTTTTATATACCAAAATTATAGCGCGGTCAAAGGCAAAAAAGAATATTTTTGTATAATGAAAAGGGGTGGACTTGTGGAACAAAAGGGCGGAAAAACGCGCGGTTTTGATTTGACCATTTGATTTTGGTTTATTCGAAGTACACATTTTTCCAATGGCTTAAAAAATGTTTTATAAATGCTTTTTCTTAATTTCAGCTTCTATTGGGCTTATTAATTTTCATCACCACTAATTTTACACTACCTTTTTTTAACGTGATTTGCGGGGTTTGCGGCTGGGTGGTGTGTCGGAATCGGACTTATTAGAACCACACGGTGTGCCACTCTGCACCTGAAATATGAGGAATCCAGGAACTTCTGTTACTACGATATCTAGACCCCTCCCAGCATCTACCCACACTAACGCGGGCACCATCTCGGCTCTATATAGGCCACGTACGGCATTCGTGGACGTCGCCTACTCGTAACTGGCTACTGAAGCGCATGGGCCGAACTTTACATTACCTAACTTAAACATACTCTACTTGAAAATGTATCTTTATTACTGCTAAAGGCATTAGACCACGTAATACCTGTCACTTGCCACCGCACAATCAATACATACACATAATGGGCCATCATTTTGTCTGACCACCTAACTCCGAACATTCCCTTTCAAAATAACGTCACGTACTGAATTCCCGGTTCAGCTTAATCCATTTCATGTGTAAATATTTTCATTAATCTCCGTACAGCTCCTGAAACGTGTTCTAAGTTTTCAACTTCCTCAATTTCACAATCCTCTGCAAACATTACAAATTGAAAAGCTTCTCTTTGACCAAGGGAGATATAACTTCATTCATCAAAATTGTAATTTACATGTATATTGTGAAGAGCAATTGCAAAACGCGGTCGCCAATTCAGGCCTGACCGAATCAATTAATTCAAGATCTTATTCAACTAGTTACCATTTTATCATTCAGTGAATGGGAACGTCCTAATTGGGTGAGTCCACGAATGGAACAAATAGACTCACAGAATTGGCGCGACATTGAAATTCCTTGGAGCGTCTGAGTCTATGTTGAATTGGTATTGTAATTGAAATTTGTGAGGGCTGTAACGAAATTGGAAAACTTCTAGAACGATGTGACTTACTTGTAATGAATAGATGAAAAACTTAACTGAAAAACTTAATCAAAACTTAAATCTAAAAACAGATATTGTGAGATTTACTTGTGTGTTATTGTTTCTCTATTTTGTATTTGTTTGTTTTCCTAATAAACCTAAAACAGAAAGTAATACAACAAAATATTTATTATAAATAGGCATATTGCAAAGTAGAAACCTCATTAATTATTAATTCTAAATATATTTATATAATATCATACGGTAAAGCTGTTTCAATCAGATCATAATCGGACGAAAATAATAATATAGTAGTAAATAATAAAGTTTGTCAATAAGGTTAATTGCTATATATTTGTGGATAACAAAGGGAATTATTGCTATATATTCGTGTAATGCCATAATTGAGCTCTTCATGAACTTCTGTTTTATTTATTTAATAAAGAACAATATTACTGCAAAGAAAAGACAAAATTGTAACAAAGCCTATACCAACCCGTCTGGTCAGCGTGGTTTTTCGCGTGGCCTCCGGAAGCCGGAAGAGTGATACAGAATTATTGGGCCTCCGGTCTCACACTCACCAACGAAAGACGACATCACGAGCTGTCATTTTAGGTTGGTTTTCCGTGTGAGGGTAGTACAGTCCCGGTCGAGCCGGCCCATTTTTGCTGAAATCTACTACCTGCTTCTACAGCGTGGCCTATATAGTAGGCCTAAATATCCTTTCTAAGGACAGGCTTTATGTACAGCCGTGGACTGTTGATAGCTGTTGTAGATGATGATTGATTTAATAACTTCTGCACTTTGAACAGTACAAGGCTGACTAAATGCTACATGGCATTTAGTCAATCTGCATGTCTGTTACACTTTCAAGAATAAACCACTGCTCCGACCTCAATGAAATATAGCAGGGATCTGACAATAGCTAGTAACCCATAAATAATCCTTACTAATACTATTAATGCGAATGTAACTCTGTCTGTATATCTGTCGCACTTTCACGCCTTGGTTCAGTAGTTTTCTACTGAACCAATTTAAGTGACAATTTGGTACACAAATAATTTAGAGCCCGATAAAGGACGTAGGCTATTTTTTACCGCGATAGCCGACGCACACGATAGCCGAGCGGAGCCACGCATGAAAGCTAGTGATAGATAATAATTTGTTACTTCTAATCATAAGCTTATGAAACCCACTATTAAATTGATATATCGGTTTAATTGTCTAGTTTACTTTGTTATACGCGCAATAGTTTGTTTCTGAAATGTAATTATCAGATTAATCTATAATACTAAGCAAGGGGTGTCTTTCACAGGCCTTGGCGGTAGCCAGACAGCTGGGAGCGATGACTTATGTGGAGACGTCAGCTAGAGCTTCCACTAAAGGGGTGAAGGACGCCTTTGAAGTAGCAGCATTGGCAGCACTGGGGAAACTGAACAAGCAACAGATGAAGCAACAGGTACTTACGATAATTGACAATTCGTGGTGTAAATAAAATACATTCAGCATGACACACATATTATTTACTGACGTATATGTAAAGTAGAGTAGAATTTGATATTAATTCAAAACAACGTCATATAGAGTCTCTTTACCTTTCCCTCGGGGGATCTCCGATAGCGCATGCAGTACTTACAACATAACACATATATGTTTTTTTTAATGTCTGTTCCGGCTAGCCTAGGGGACTGGTGGATCGATTTCGACGGAACTTTGAATGGTAGACCTCTAATAATATAAGGAGTATTTAAGGCTACTTTATTAAGACTAGTCTCGCTCGAACGTGTTACTGGTGGTTGTTGTAAAAGTGTAACAATAACTGCTGGTAACACTGCAGGGCACAGCTAGTTGCTTTCGTTAATATACTTTTGTTTTGTACAGAAGCAGGTGGGCCGCAGCAAAAGCAAGCGCGACCTTAAGGCTGAGCTGAAAGGGAGAGCGAAGAGTTGCTGCGTCATGTGATCCGTAGCCGGCCACCCTTCCCGGTGGCCGCACGACTGCTAGGCGACCACCGCCCTATCTTCTATAAACCCCGCTGTTCCTTGTAGGAACAAACCCGGGCCTAAGATTATGCCTTGTGGTACACCTAAAAATTTTAAATGAAATGTTACTCTAGAAATGAGTTAACAATAACGAGACACCTAAATAAGTGTCCCTATTTATTATTATATATTTTAATGTGAAAAGTGATTTATATAATATCTATTTTAATTATGATTCATTTTGTCGAAAGCCTCACAAAGATCTTCATAAAGGTAAATCGAAAATTTTAAAAGGAAAGAGAACGAAGTTCTTTCGATTTTAGGTAACGGTATTAGTATTTAAAGGTGCAATCTAATTTTAAACCTCAGGGTGTGAGCGTGAGCCTGTGATAAAGTTAAAATAGAAAAAAATGCGAGAAAGCTAGAAATGTTTAAATTGGAATTAAAGAGGCGGAATGACGCTCATGTTAAGAGTATAATATCATCATTAAACATGTAACGTAAATTGTAAAGATTCATATTAGTTAGGAAAAAAAATAAGTGTTTTCATATACATTAAAATAACGGTCTAAGTATAACTTGGTGTTTTCTATTAAATAGCATTTTCATATGTATAGTACGTAATGTAATGGAAATTATTAATGCTCCGTTATTTTGTGTAGGACCAACGTTGCTATTAATTTTAATGCTGTAGCTTTAACAATTGTTTTAAAAGCTACAAGCGACTATTTTCTTTGTGATATACATACGTAAATGTAATTTATAAAAATGATAATATGCACAATGATGGACAATACTAAATTACGGAGGTCCATTTGCTAGTTAGTTTCACGTCCATGTTCGCTATAGATGTTAGATTTTTGTACGTTTACAATACGATAAAACTAAATGTTCCTTATGTATGAACATTTAATGAAATAAATTATTCTTCACTTTAATATTCTGAATGTTTAATTATTTTTTAAATTCATCTTGTGATTAATTTTGAAAAATATTGTGTAATATATTTAAAGGTCATAATTTTACTGTCGGAGATAATTCTAATTTCATCAACAATTTATTACACGAAGAATTTTCAAGCTCGTAATTACACAAATAAGAATTTCACTATTTCAAAGCTTAAAAGCATGTTTAAATTATTAAACAGTTTCTAAATTCCAAAGTTCTCTTTTCATAATTTCGTTCTCTTTGTCAAATTGATTAGTCTTATCAGGTTCATCATTACGTTTGTCTAACTATTCAAATTAATGAACTTCAAAATTTTCAGATTTGATTATACAGTTATAATTAGCAATAACCCCTTTTCTTGGAAACAAGGTTCTGTTTTTCTTTGTAATTTGCCTCCCAAATCTAAAGGCCCTCTATTCACCACCAACTTTAAGTAAAGGTCGCCTGTATTCAATAATTAAGTTTCCAGTCACGTTTAGGCTAGCTTCTTCCAAGTCATGATTACTTTCATATTCCCAAAACGAAAGTAAAACTAAAACGAACATAGCGAGAAATTTATATCCAACGATACTCAGAAGTTATGAAATTCATTGAATTTTAACATCAAGATTTAATAAAATAAGAAAAACAGAGCTTTCGTGGATTTAATAAAATATTATAATGAAGTTACTGTCTTTGGTTGCCTAGAAAATATGTCATGTATTTATTGATTTTGAGTATTTTGGGAGTAAGAAATGAAAAACAGGTTAGTTAGTTTCAAAGTGGATATTGGATGTGTTAGGCAAGCCTTCATTGTCTTATTATTTTTAATGTACGAAATGGTTTTGATTTCGAAAACGAAATGTTTGTTTCAGTACCGTTTCAGGTCGATCTGTCTTATGTTAGTCATCATGGGTAGACTAAAATCATTGAAAATTTATTGATGAATGGTATTCTGAGTGAATCGAACTTAAGAGGCTTGATCTTGATTCAGGAACTGGCACATTAAAGATTTTTGAATAAAAATGTGGGTATCTTGTAAATACTAGGTCTTGTAAATATTAGCTAAACTTAGTTGGAATATAAAAAATTGTTGTTGAAATTAGAAAGTTCTCGAAACATCTAAGTACAATATTTTTTCTAGCTAGGTTAACAAATATCTTCACAGTTTAAATATAATTTTCATTTGTTTAAAGTATTGTAAGTCGATATCAAGCTTTAAATTCAATGTTAGCTTTAATTATCGTTATATTTAAATATTTTAAAATGTAAAAATAACATTTTGTTTGTCGCGAGCAACGATCATAATTTTATTTACTATTTTTGTCTTTTATTTATGAACAAATGTACATATCATGTAAGTTTCGTGTTAATGTGAACTCTGACGTTGTTTAATATACATTGCAATTCTAGATATTTCTTTTTCTTTAAGATCTTTATGCCCCAACGAGCATTAGTTACTTTTTTTGTACTTCTTTTTTAGAAGGTTACAGAGCTAAACAGCGTGGTATCAAACCCAAATTTAATTTGTCTTTGGTACCTGTCAACTTTTGGCGCCAAACAAGAATGACGTCAGAGTTCTACCAAATGCCTTATATGTTAATATTTTCTTTGTGTAATAACGTAAGACATGTTTTAAAATATTAGACCAGTTAACTCGACGTTAGACTACTTTGAATGTTGTTTCTAGATATCAAATATAGAGTTCAGTGTTTTTGATATACGACTTTTATTTTACATCCTTTTTATTAATCCTTTTGACTTTCATAAACTATACTCCTTCAAATATAGCTAGATCTGTGACAGATGGTTACGAAACTGACGAAGAATTTTTATTTTATTACCCATATTTTCATTTTTATATTTAAGTCTACCAAAGTCTATCTACTCTTCCTGATGGAAAGTATGAGTAGAATCCAGAAGTAGGGGTCACAATCCTCATTGTGAGGGTAGGCAATGCAGCATGGTGACCCCAGGCGGCCTGGTAAGATGATTCTGCATTAGTCTACCTGCCTCCGGACTCCGGGAGAATGATGCAGAATGATTGGGCCTTCGATCTCACACTCGCCAACGAAGTACGACAGCAGGAATGCTGTCATTATGAGGATGGTCTTCTGTGTGAGGGTACTGCGCGGTCGAGCCGGCTCATTCGTGTGCCAATGAGCGTGAGTCTACTACCTCCACATGAACAATTATTCACACCTAAAATGTACTTCGTGAGTTCTAAAATGATATAGGTGACAATGGTCCGGGAGAAATTTGTAAGTTTATCCGGAGTTATACCAGGGGGGTGTCACTCCGCAGTTTAGGTATAGTCGGCCGGCTGCCTGCCGGGTAAGACACACCGGTCGAACAGAAATCGTCAGAACAGTTCAGAGTTACACGATAGAAAGAGACGCAATTGTAGGTAAATATAATCGTAGTGATTCGGCGCTGTGCGATCTGAATTGAACTTAATCTTTTGACACCGAGGGTATCTATTACTTTAATTTACTTTTCGGAGTGAGTCTTCTGTGCTGGTACTATTATGTATTCTGTGGTTATACCACGGCATTACAAAAAACCGGTGTCAAGCAGTTTTTCACCGTCACTGAACAAACAGTCGTTTATCTATCGACCCTCTTGAATATTTGAATTAAAGAAAATACTAAAAAGCCGGTTCGACATTATGGGTTATCCAACATTACTCGTAATTGCTTCATAAATTGGCAACACTAGTGCTTCGATACTTACACGAAGATTAATACTGACATTAGCCTAAAAGTCAGGGTTGCCACTTCATTTAACGTCGAAATATTAGTGACGCACAAAGTTTCATAGTTACTTAGTACTAACAACGTCAGATATAAATCCCTTGGAACTCATAAATGAAACGTTGTAAACATACTTCATGACGCAATAAATTTACTAAAGTTAAAGTATTTACGTACCTCACTATTCTGTAGGGTTTCAAAGCCCAGTAACTTATAATTTAAGGAGCAGTGGTGTTACCCGCCGTTATTGTTCTAAATCGCGAGTAACGCCGCGAAGCGAAGTTGGTCTAAAAATATTAGCCTAGGTCATCATCATCAGGTTACTGTCAAAGTTCCGTCAAAATAGGTCTAGGTCTTGCTTTTGAAAATAGAACAATACATTTTTGTTTCTAAATAAAGTAAAGTATTGCCATTGTCATCCAGTTTCCATGACCTCTTAACATTGGCATCTCGTTTTATTACAGTGATGGGAATAACACGTTTCCCTAAGTATCAATTCGATTCGTATAAGCTATACATCTTCTCAAACGTAAGAATATTGCAATCCAATAATAATGAAATGGTTTGTTGTTTGTTTTTTTAGTTGCCGCTTATATAAATATAGGTAATGCAAAAAGGGAAAGTTTTTTAGTTGTTTATTTACAGGAATACCTGTATTAAATTAATAAAGATGTATAAACGATATAATGAATGTTACCATCTTGTTACAAAAAGGTACTTTTTTTGTCAAATTTTTTTGCTTTTTTGTTCCCTACTACCAAAAAAGCTACCATTACGAGAAAATAGTCTACACTATCCTCCAAAACATCCGCAAACGTCTATAAACGTTAATAACGGTACATAAGAAATTTCAGAACAGTAATGCGATATTTATCAACAACAGATGGTAATTACGGTTGCTCGAACATAGCAGAGTTGGCAAAACAAAATAAGCTGTTTTATATCGATAATAAAAGACGTGACTGGAAGTAGAATTTCGATTCTAATGGAGTCGGAAGCATTTATTAAGTTGATGTCGGTTAAAGTTTCGAAATACGTCACCTGATTCTGGGGTTGTGACTGGTTGGGGGGGAGGGGGGGGAGGTGTCGGAACCCCCCCTCACCATTTTTACCTGCCGGAAATACTTGGTTCCCTTAGAAAAAATTAAAAACAGAAATGGTAAAAATTTCGAAATACGTCGCCATTTTAAGGGGTTGTGAGTTTTTGGGGGGATGGGGGAGGGGTCTGAACCCTCTGAACCCTGCCTCACCATTTTTACCCGCCGAAAATACTTGATTCCCTTTGGAAAAATCAAAAACAGAAATTTGTACAAACATTATTTATACCACTTTATATACATATTTTATTGCTTTATGCATTATAGTCGACGGAGCCCCGCTAGGCGGGGCTCCTATTTCTGGGTGGTTTAAAAAAAAATAACCACGATGGGTAAGGCGGCAGCTTCGCTGCGCTACGCTCCCGCCTTACCCATCTAACCTAACCCAATGAAGTCGGATTGTGCCAATATAATTACCTTGATTAATTAATTACAGTAAAGCAATCCAAACAGAATCCAAGAACGTAGCCAAGTCGTAGAAAAAACACAAATTGATACGGAAGAACACATTCACTTAAACTCGAAAGCAAAGGAATGACACATAAATTTGAAATTTGCTGTCAATTAGTGTCAAAATGTTGCGTTTCGTTTCACGTTTTTCATATAAAAACTAAAAATTACATTTTAAAAACTGTACTAAAGCATAAAAATACGTTCCGTTTTGCATAATTGCAATTGTATTTAAGAATTTTTGAAATTTTTTTAAAAATATTTAGACGCAACTCCGGCAGCCAAAATTACTTGGGGGGGATTAAGACTAACTCCCTTAAGCCCCCTACACCACCAAAACCCTCAGATTCAGGTGACGTATTTCGAAACCCAACCCCATCGAACACACAACGCCATCTAGTCCCAAACTAAGCAGAGCTTGTACTATGGGTACTAGACAACTGATATAAATACATAAACATACTTTTTCTTTGTAAATACATACATATTTACTATTACTATTCGTAGCCTTGTTAATGTTTTGTATCTAACTGCGAGTACCTGTAAATGGCTTTGTTGTTATCTATGTTTAATGTTTATCTTATAATATTTAAGCTGTTGGTAATCCGAACAAAATAAAATAAAATATTATATACATAGAAAATACTCAAACTCCGAAACAAATATTTGCAGATCACACAGATATTTGGTCCGACCCGGGATTCGAACCTGAGACCTCTTGATCAGCAACTGCATACGCTAACCACTAGACCAACAAGGCAATTACTTTATTGTGGGTATTGGCTACTTGAAGAGCAGATACGAGTATAAGTAGTACAGCCTCGGTTATTTCAGCACGAAATTGTACTACCCTCAAATAGAAGATAAACCTAAAAAAAAAATAGTTTTAAAAAACTACACAAACACGCTTTTAAACTAAAACGTAGGAAATAATTTTAACGTAACAAAGCGTGGGGTGCTTTCTGAAATATTTCAAAAACGTCGCTTTGTTACATTAAAATTAGTTAATTTAATTTTTTAGAAAGACTAAAAAAGACTAATTTGTTGATTTTTTTTTTAGTTTTTTTTTTTCAAATTAGTGTATTGTCATCGGTCCTAGATAAATCTACAAAGTTTGAACGAAATCTGGCCGTTTAAAGTGGGTCAAAATCGCACCCAAAGGAGTAGGTTACAAACATACATGTGAAGCTAATAAAAAGCGTGTAAAATGTCAGCATTCATGTTGTTGTATTTCGTTGGTGAGTGAGAGAACAGAGGCCAGATGATGCAGATGCAACTCAAAAAGCCACCAGTACTACCAAGCTGGATTGTCTGTACTCATATAATAAGAATGGTGACACTAACTCTTGGATTCTACTCATACTTTCCAGCAGGCAGAGTAGGGTCTCTTCATCATCATCAGCCTATTGCAGTCCACTGCTGGACATAGGCCTCTCCCATTGCACACCACTCTGATCGATTTTGGGCTTCTCGCATCCAGCTCCTGGCAGCCATCTTACGTAGGTCGTCACCCCACCTCGCCTGTGAGCGTCCTACACTGCGTTTACTGGGTCTCTTTGGTGGGCTTAAATATAAATAAAAAGAAACTAAAAACATCTGGACATACGAATGCGAATGAAGACATTATCCGAAGTAAGCATCTCAATAGACCGCCATCTTGCACCTGCCTCCGGTATCATACTCAGCAATAAAACACAACAAACCCAATGCTGTAATTTTAGGTTGGCCTTTTCTAGGGTAGTACTGTCTCGATCGAGCCGGCATATTCGTGCTGAAATCAGCGTGGATCTAGTACCTAAAAATGTCTACAAAATGACAATAAAGACACTCCTATTCGGCCTAGATAAAAACTTTTCTACTTAATATTCCCGACATAAAGGCCTACCGAAGCTCGTTCGTAATTCATAAAAGTTTTTTATTAAAATATAGGAACTTAAGACTGGCCATTCCTAAGACACGCCCAACGATATTAGGGTCTCGGTTAAGTACGTGACAATATTGCGAGAACGTTTGCCCCCATGTTATTAAAAAAAATCTCCAAAGGGTGGGGTTGCCAACGAAAAAATTGTACGTTTTGCAAAACTATTTATGATGTTCTCCTTTATTGGATCTCAATAGTGCGAAGAATACTTCGGTTTTTAAGGTTCCGTAGCCAAATGGCAAAAAATGGAACCCTTATAGATTCGTCATGTCTGTCTGTCTGTCTGTCTGTCTGTCCGTCCGTATGTCACAGCCACTTTTTTCCGAAACCATAAGAGCTATACTTTTGAAACTTGGTAAGTAGATGTAATCTGTGAACCGCATTAAGAATTTCACATAAAAATAGAAAAAAAAACAATACATTTTGTGGAATACGTGGAACTGAAACTCAAAAATTTGTTTTTCATTAAACCCATACGTGTGGGGTATCTAAGGATAGGTGTTCAAAAATGATGTTTAGGTTTCTAATATCATTTTTTTCTAAACGGAATAGTTTGCGCGAGAGACACTTCCAAAGTGGAAAAATGTGTGTCCCCCCCCTGTAACTTCTAAAATAAGAGAGTGATAAAACTAAAAAAAATATATGTTGTACATTACCATGCAAACTACCAACGAAAATTGGTTTGAATGAGATCTAGTAAGTAATTCTTTTTAATACGTCATAAATCGTAAACCGCAATTTACCTTTCATTCAATCAATTCACTATTAAAAAAACATAGATCAAAGTTACAACGAACTACAAGAACTTTTATATGATGTTACTTGCTGATACGGAACCCTTCATGGGCGAGTCCGACTCGCACTTGGCCGCTTTTTTTATTTAGTATTGAATTATGAACTAGTTCAATACAATTCTTTTGTGTGTATACCTTGCATATTGATAAACAGTAAAAACTAAACCGATGTCTATGAGTCTATTTTAGACACCACAACACGTTTGTTGCTTGGATAAAATATAATGTATTATTCAACAAGATGAAAGTAGCATATACAAGAGAATACTTGTACCTCGGGGATCTTTACAAACATACATGAAATGGATATAAAGAACACTCAGACTTAAAACAACAATATATAGAAAATACCGAGTATAGGATCCCTTATGAACCCTCAATTCTCAGCCCAATGGAATAGGACGAGGTGACCGCTTAACCCACTACGCTATCTGTGCAGTCGTATAATAATATATTATAATCAGTGCCTGGTCGACCGAGCTTTACTCGGTTATCATATTTATTGCTTAACAACGCCATCAATTCTCTCAAGTAGCTGTAGTATTGCTGCAAACAATGATAAAAGTAGTAAAGAGAAACGCATGAAAGCTCGCATTTTTCCAAACATAAGACTAATCTAGAACAATTTTTACCCCCGAAAACGTCCAAACACCGAATTTCAGCGAAATCGGTAGAACCGTTTCCGAGATCACAAATTTATGTTTATACAATAATTATTCGTTTAAAGATTACTCAGTACAATAAATTTCTAAAGTGTTGAGAAAACCAAATGCAATGTACCCAGTTCTTAACTCAAATAGTTTAATAATGTCTAATAGCCACTATTCCGTCATCTCCCGCCATTTTCCATCCACGTTCCATTCCACACATTTTGTGAAATTTGCGCGAAATAGTTACTTAATTTAATTATCACGCTCTTAGCAATGGGCGGAGAACAATTTAAATTCCTTTACGAATGAAAATAATTGTATTTTCATGTAATTGTCGACGATAGACTTCTATTACTCAAGTTGGATTTCTTGATAACATTGAGGTAGAACCCTATATATAAGATTTCCGTTGAATTTGTGATTCAAATAGGTTCTATAAGAAGTTTATATTCTAACCCAAAGATTTGATTTAGAACAGTTATTGTCATTTTCATAAATTGTAGACTGTCATGTGTATCTGAAAATGCTGTATCCTAGAAATAAGAAGTTAGTGGTTGAATAATTAATTATTTTATTAACTATTCACAAAAGGTCAAAAATATATTTACAACTGATATTATTCCGCTTTGCGTAAAAGTAAAAAAAAAACATATTTACTATGGGTTCCAAGACAATTTAATTTTCTCTGGGACGCTTTCTCTGTCACAATTTTTCATTCACTCTTTTTTGTCTATGACAAAATTTACAAGCGTTTACCCTCATATACTCTGTCTTACTTTAATATCTTTTTGACAGTTCAACAAATTTCGAAATTAGTGACGCCCTCACACGTTACCGATTCGATTTGAAATCAAAATCAATCGATATAATATTCTTTAAGTCACTATTGTAAATAAATAAAATGCACTATTGTGCACTATTATGATATATAATTGGCCCAGAACAAAGAAAACTTCCTAACACAGTCACTTGAAGGTTGGTTTAGTAAGTAATAAGTCCCCGGGCGGCGGAGGCGCGCATACCTGCGTCTCATGCCGCCCTGAGAGTGGCCGCGGATGGGCGGGACGGGTTTCCCGTCCGTCCGCAGTAGTGGCCAACCGCGAGGGGGCGACGTCCGCGTGTGACCGGACGTTGCCCAATTAGAGAGTACACTTGTGTGGTGGTGCCCGCAACAGTGCGGGCAGGCGCTGGTTGGAGACCAGAAGGAAATCCCCTCCCTGGACTCCTTCCAATACAAAGGCGCAGAGAGGGTCACACCGTGTGGTTTTAGTCGGTTCGACTCCGACACACCACCCCGCCGTAACCCCCGACGGGGTGACCGTCCGCGGGGATTTCCACACGTTAAAAAAAAAAAAAAAAAAAGTAAGTAATAAGTGATTTTTCAAATGTATTTTCTCATAACTCTGGATTTAAACGTTATTAACCACGCGTTTCAAAGTTAAATTTACTGACGCGTGCATAGTTAAATGTTAAGTCAGTGGTCCAAAAATAAACTTTCGACTTAATTCCTTGAAAATAATCAATCTTGAAGTCATATTTTAATTTCCTTTTTATTTTATTAAATTTACAGAAACAATGCTTACATGAAGTCTAATAATTATTTTGATCATAATAATATGATAGATTATTTTAATCGATTAATTGATTTTTAAGAACTGTTTTAAAGGTACCTAGTTGTTTTTAGCTATGCACAAGCCACTTCCTACCCGTCTATAAAGTACAACATTATTGTAGTACATTATTATGAAAAAAAAATACCGGTAATTTATAGGCGTGACCTGTCAAAAAGACAATAAATCTTAGACAAACTTAGTTTATGCAATAAACGAATGGACAAGGTATAGATACAAAAGTTGCCTTATGCCTAGTGTAGTCAAACATTGTAGTTTCGAAATTCAAAATTATAATAAGTTTGTACATTGTAATAAAAATTACTTTGGCTGTATAAACTTGTGTCTGTGCCAATCGAATATTGTTGAGAGGAAACTATTTGCACTTTAGAAATGGCGCCATTTCCCGTGAACAACATTTACAAAACTGCCTCGATATTTGTCCCGGCCATCGTTAAACGATATTGCTTTGATAATTTCGTGTTTCGGCTATATATTGAAATTGTATTTTAATAAACAGTGTCATCTCCAGTATATTGATTCAAACAGGATTGAATATAGGCTCGATACGAAAATTGGATTTTGTTTTGGGCAATTTGTTGTGGGCATTTAATATCTTACGTTTACAATAATTACGTGTATCTCGTTGACATTAGAAATATAAACGATTGTGGAACCATGAACGGCCGATCACACAAAGTTTTGTCCTTTGTCTGGGTTTGAAACTTTGAATATTCCCCAAATATTCAGCGCAGTAAGTACACGACACCGTCGCCGTCCTAGTAGTCTTAATTTTAGTTGTTTATGTGTACTTAGTTTTTAAATTAGACCTAAAGACAGAAAATGATGCTAGTGCCGTACATATTTTCATAGATATGTATTTACCTGAGTTATGGGGTACGACATGAAGTGACTCCAGAATCCGCTGCTTTAGTAGAGCTCATTCCGTTTAGTGGGTATACCGAACCCGGGAGTCCCACACACGCTCTTCGGCTTCTCCACGGAGAGTATGGTGCGAAAAGCATTCACCGACTAAAAAAGGAAACAAAAAGGTAAACATTTTGCAAAAAGCTGTTTTTTTTTAATTACATAAAGACAATTCAGTCTTCAGAGAGCTACACGACCAAAATATGTATAGCCATCCTAAAATAAGATAACTTCAGTTCAAAAACTTTCAAATTTTATTTTATATCTAGCTTTCGTTCGCGGCTCCGCCCAAGTCTTATGTCGATTATCGCGGTAAAAAGTAGCATATTATGTCCTTTTTCAGGCCTTAATTTGGTAACAAAATTTAATTTAAAGCGGTGCTGTGGTTTTTGAGTTTATCGCGAACAGGAAGACATAGGATGGACTTTAATTTGTAATATATAGTACATCGACATTAATTAACATAGAGGCTGGGATGACGGTTGACGTAATAATTTACTCGACGTCGGTATTTCGAGCCCGAGGTGTCAAATACCAACCATTTGTCCCCGTTTAATTAATATACTGTCGTATGTAGTACTCGATATTAACGTAATCATACAACGAAACGAATATATTAGTTTTTTTAACCGACTTCAAAAAAAAGGAGGAGGTTCTCGTCGGAATGTTTTTTTTATGGATGTTTAGCGATAATTTCGTCGTTTATAAACCGATTTCAAAAATTATTTTTGCATCTGAATGGGCGTAGCTTACAGGTGGTCCCATCTTCACAAGATCGAGCTCTGTTGATGGAATCCCAAGGAAACCGAGGGAACTCCTCAAATATCATAGGCACAATTGTCGCGACTTGGGTACTCGGAATAGATTTTCTTTGAAGTTGGTTTCTTTTTGTTAAAATTATCATTATCTGTTAAACTGTACCTTAACTGTAAAATCACATAAAAAAATGCCTATGTGCGTGTCAAGCCACGCATAGCACACGGTTCCATAGTCACCCATAATGGTAGGTGGATTTAAAATCGTGTCCAATAGATAATTGTTATGTTTACTTATTATTTTCTTATTTTGAACAAAGTTTTCCGAGTGTATTTTACCGCTTTTAAACCGCTATAGTTTTCCTTTAAAGTTCAATATACAGACTTATCATGAATTTTTCCAGATTTTTTTAAAAAGTTTTCCGTCTCTTTTTAAAAAACTAATCCAATAAAAACTAACATTTCAATAATTTTAAATTACTCTTCAAGATTTAAGGGATATTTTATTGTTATATTGGCAACACTGTTACCCGGCCTTCAGATAATTCTACTGACCTGATTCCATGAGACTGATTGTAACACATTCCCAAGAGTGTAACTTTGTTATCAAATAAATTGTATTGCGATGCAACGACTCCACAGTTTTCTGTTCTACTTTCTCAAATATAAAATGTTTTATTCTGATTTATGGACGGTGTCTACTGTTTTGGCCTACTTGCAACAATATCATGGATGCATTTATTCGATCATAAAATCCTGTTTATGTAGGAATAAAATTTTTATAACCGTCAGTATTATTCAAACTTCTAGTTACTAATAAAAACGCTTTCATATTGCACTTTTAATATTATCTATATGAATAAATAAAATGGAAGTGTCTGTATGTAATGACAAATTAACAGATTTTTACTAAATGCATATCAAAGTATGTACGGTATTTGGTCTCGCTGTTTGTTCCCGCATTTCTCTGAAACGGCTGGACAGATTTTGACGCGACATTCACCGGCAGATGGCTGGTGACACAAGGAGTAACTTAGGCTAGCTTCGTTCCGCGGCGTTGCTCGCGATTTACAACAATAACCGCGAGACCCAGCTTGTTACGTAATAAGCTTGCCTGTTTGTTACGTCTACGACTACGGCGCCAGAGGTCACAGAACGATCTCCGTTTTCATTAAGTGCAGGCCTGGGGGTGATAGGTGACGTCATCTGTCACTCTAGCAGTAACCACCAGTGAGTGGTATAGGGGGGATTTCCGCATAGACAAATAAAAAGGTGAACATACAAGTACAAAAAAAGGTTTTATTGAGGTTTCATAAAATGTAACGTAACCTATGTTACTCGGAACTTATTACAAATCAATTAACATCTCATTTGTTAACATCGATACAGTGAAACATATATCCCTACTAATATTATAAATACGAAAGTAACTAAGCCTAAACCGCTCAACAGATTTTGATGATTTTTGGTATGCAGATAGATAGAACCTTGGGAAATAACATAGGCTACGCGCTGCAGAAGCGATTATTTTTCGTTTTGACTTCACCGCAATAGGGTATTAACAACAGAACATAAGTTCTAAGTCTTAAATTGAAACGTTTTCTTTATTGAATTAGGAGTTACTACAAATATTTTCTAAAATCCCAGTGCTGAAAATAAGCCGATACAATTCTGTGGTCTAGCGAATTGTCACGTACGGTGGCGGTTCATGCACGCCGGATAATAATGTAAATATGTTAAAAGTATGTTACATTACATGTATATAATATACCTTCACGTAGTATAGAAGGTATTTACTCAGTATTACCTACCGAAGGATTTAGGAAACTATAATAATATTACTTGACAAGGAGGGAACTTACTTTTAGGAAGGAAGAGCCGAACCGTTTAGTTGGAGAGCGTATACCTTTCTAAAAGGATCTTCTGAGTTCCGAGATTAGCTCGTGCTCCACGAAAAAGGCGAAAGAGGAACTTCAATTCTCATCTCCTAAATGTATAAGAGGTTGGCATGATATTATAAGTCGTATCATCCCCACTTTACGTGCAGGGGAGGTACCCCAAATAAAAATATTTTTCATAATTTTATTGTAGCACTTTGTCGATGTAATTACAACACATATTCATGTAAAGTTTCATCTTTTTAGCACTTAACGTTTGGACGGTAAGTCGAGGACAGACGGACATGTCTATTCTATAAGGGTTCCGAGTCATAAACTTTGGAACCCTAAAAAACCCAAGTTTTTGTTTCACGTATTAATAAATAGATTCTAATACTGTGTATTTATGAAGTAATATGAGAAATTATAAAACGGTAATTACAGTTGGCAAGCAAACCGTCCGATTTTAGCGCCTGCTGACTTTAACGAGCAATACACGTTCTGACTACACAGTTTAAAAGCCAGCTATGTTCTCATTCAACTAATCTATGGATACAAATAATTAAATTTTACGTGTCTTTAAGAAATATCAAATGAACACTATTTTTAACCGACTTCAAAATAAAGGAGGAGGTTCTCAATTCGTCGGAATCTTTTTTTTTTTTATGTATGTTCAGCGATAATTTCGTCGTTTATGAACCGATTTCAAAAATTATTTTTGCATTGGAATGGGTGTAGCTTACAGGTGGTCCCATCGTCGCCATATTGGGATCTGATGATGGGATCCCAAGGAAATCGAGGGAACTCCTCAAATATCATAGGCACAATGTCGCGATTTGGGTACACGGAATAGTTTTTCATGGAAGTCGGTTCCTTTTTGTTAAAATTATACTAAATACATCTAACAACTAAAAGGCACTTTTTATTTTTATTTTTTTATTTGTCTGTATGTCAGTTTGTTCCAGATAATCTCTGGAACGGAAGGACAGATTTTGACGGCACTTTTACTGGCAGATGACATAAGGAGTAGGTAACTTCGATTATTTTTGACACTAGTTTCGCTCTCGTTACTCACGACTTTTAACAATAACCACGGGTAACACTGCGGGTCTCAGCTGGACAGTTTCATTTATAATTTGTATATCCCTTTAACTAAGTTTACTATGTAGTTATCTCCACGGCGGAGGCCTCCCCCACCCTCCTCCATAGTTCCTTATCCCTTGATTTGCTCTCCCAGGCATTGTCACATCTTTTGTTTATCTCGCTCCATCTTCTTCTTGCTCCTCCTTTTCCTCTACTCCCTTCCCTTGGCGTCCATTCTATTAACCTTTTTGTCCACATGTTGTCTTTTACTCTACATATGTGGCCTGCCCACTTCCGCTTCAAGGTGCGGATTTTGTTTACTACATCTTTTAACTTTGTTGCTAAACATAGTATACAATACAAAAAAATAAATAAAATTGACGTGTCTGTTTATATTTTTAAATTATCAGCCTTAAATTGAACGCTTTTGAGGGTATACGTTACTTAAACCAGAAAAGCAACTTTTTACTTGAAAGATGTTTGTAAAGCGATTTTGATGGAACTTTCACCGGCAGGTAACTGGTAAAAATGAGAAAAGAAATACTTAACTTTGCCCTTTTTAGGGTTCAAATGGCAAAAAACGGAACCCTTATAAATTCGTCATGTCTGTCTGTCTGTCCGTTCGTATGTCACAGCCACTTTTTTTCCGTAACTATAAGAACTATACTGTGAACCGCATTAAGATTTTCACATAAAAATAGAAAAAACAATACATTTTGGGGGACCCCATACTTGGAACTAAAACTCAAAAAAATGTTTTTTTTTTCATGAAACCCATACGTGTATCTATGAATAGTTGTTCAAAAAAAAAGCGGCCAAGTGCGAGTCGGACTCGCCCATGAAGGGTTCCGTATCAGCAGGTAACATCATATAAAATTTCTTGTAGTTAGTTGTAACTTTGATCGATGTTTTAATAATAGTGTTTTGATCAATGATCAAGTCATAAACTTCGGAACCCTAAAAAGTTGTACATCTTTTAATTACCTACAACTTTGCCATTTAACTATTTTCCTTGTAGTTTTGCTGGAAATCGAGATAAACCGTTTTTTACCCTTTGTTGTATATATTTAGCCATCCAATCTGACTCTACCCTGCCTGATGGAAAGCATGAGCAGAATCCAAGGGTCGGGGCTACCACACTTGCTGCGAATGCGGACAATAATGTATGGCGGCCCACACTATGGCGGCTTAGTGAGATGCTTTTTCACGCCCCGGTTAAAGGACCCGAAAACCTCCCTCCCTACCCCTTCCCGACCTCAGATCGCCCGTAAATTATTTTTCCTTTCATTTTTATAATATTCTCCTCCTTTTCCAATAGGTTTCATCCTACTATAATTTTATTTGTTTTCAAAAATTATCTACTCTGGTCTACTGGTCTATATGTCATTTACAAACTATAATTATGGTTGCCATGCAAGTGTGTTATTCCTAGCAACCTGTGAAGTTTTGACAGGAGGTAAACAGTGATACATTTTGACATCTTCGATTTATGTATTTTTATAATCACCTAGCTTTGGTCTTTGTGTCTCGATTATTGCAGTAAAAAGTAGCCTATGTCCTTTCCCAAGTTCAGTTCTATCATCATACCGAATTTCATCAAAATCGATACAGTGATTTAGGCGTGAAAGCGTAACAGACAGACAGACAGAGGTACTTTCGCATTTATAATTTAAGTAGGGATTAAAAAAAAAACTACTCACTAGATCTCGTTCAAACCAATTTTCGTTGGTAGTTTGCATGTTAATGTACAACATATATTTTTTTTAGTTTTATCACTCTCTTATTTTAGAAGTTAGAGGGGGGGGGACACACATTTTTCCACTTTGGCAGTGTCTCTCGCGCAAACTATTCAGTTTAGAAAAAAATGATATTAGAAACCTCAACATCATTTCTGAACACCTATCCATAGATACCCCACACGTATAGGTTTGATGAAAAAAAAATTTTTGAGTTTCAGTTCCAAGTATGGAGACCCCCAAAATGTATTGTTTTATTTCTTTTTTTATGTAAAAATCTTAATGCGGTTCACAGAATACATCGACTGATCAAATTTCAACAGTATAGCTCTTATAGTTTCGGAAATAATTGGCTGTGACATACGGACGGACAGACAGACAGACAGACACAGACAGACAGACAGACAGACAGACAGACTTGACGAATCTATAAGGGTTCCGTTTTTTGCCATTTGGCTACGGAACCCTAATGATGTTGAGGTTTCTAATATCATTTTTTTCTAAACCGAATAGTTTGCTAAACTGAAAACTGGAAAAATGTGTCCCCCCCTGTAACTTCTAAAATAAGAGAGTGATAAAACTAAAAAAAATTACCACGCAAACTACCAACGAAAATTGGTTTGAACGAGATCTAGTAAGTAGTTTTTTCTCAATACGTCATAAATCGTAAACCGCAATTTACCTTTTATTCAGTCAACGAACTACTTAGAACTTTTATATGATGTTACTTGCTGATACGGAACACTTCATGGGCGAGTCCAACTCGCACTTGGCCGCTTTTTAGACTAACAACAAGGGTTTATAACAACAACCACAAGTAAAATTGCGGTATTGTGTATGTACAACTTTTGTTAAAGGTCCTCAATACTAAATAAATAAAAAAAATAACAAGGAGTCTATTTACAAAAAGAACCTTATTTAAAAATCCAAAAAGGTACATACATACATTTTCCTATGTAGTATTCTTTCCTAGCTTAAGTTGGACTTTGTTTTCTAATGAAGAGATTCGGTATGATGGGAGGGACTAAGCTATTTAAAGGGAAAAGGTCGGAAAATATGATATTTCTAAGAAACATATATGTTTAACGTTTTATGGACTTAATAAGTTGGATCATTGAACGAGAAATTCTGTGAGGTTGGATATGAGATTTTATTTCGTGGAAAAAAGATTGTAAATGTTACATAAACATGAAATTAAGTACTTTGGGTTTATCTATGTATAATAGAAAAATATGTTATGTATTAATATCTGTTGTCTAGTACCCATAATACAAGCTCTGCTTAGTTTGGGACTAGATGGCGTTGTGTGTGTACGATATCAGAAATATGAAATACAACGGATATATTATTTATAGGAACAGTTATTGTGAGCGAACCTTAAAAGATAGACATTACTGTCGCGGACCTTTTTTAGAACTTTTAAAGTGTATAAATTTTTTCATACATTATTTTTTGAAACTTTAACAGTTTACTTAGCGAACGCAATGGAACCTCTCAAAAGGAATAATTTTAATGTAACAAAGCGTGGGGCAACGTTAATGAAATATTTGCAGAAAGCACCCCACGCTTTGTTACATTAAAATTATTTTCTACTTTTTAGTTTAAAAGCGTGTTTGTTTAGTTTTTTTAAAATATTTTTTTTCTAGACCAAAAAAGACTAATTTGTTTAAACATTTCTTTTGTTTTTTTTTTTTAGTTTTTTTTTATCAAATTAGTGTACCTACTGTGTATTGAACGAAATTTGGCCGTTTAAAGTGGGTCAAAATCGCACCCAAAGGAGTCGGTTACAACCAAACATACAGGTTAAGCTAATATAAATCGTGTTATAATAAAAAAAATCTTTCGTTTTTACAACATTTTTCGTTGATACTCTACTACTACTTTTAGTCGCGTGATGATAGACAACCTGATTCGATAACTGGGCTATCTAACACTGAAAAGATTTTTTAAATCGGAATAGTACTTCCTGAGATCAGCGCGTTCAAACAAACAAACTCTTCAGCTTTGAAATATTAGTATAGATTAACTTCCCCTCCCTCTTCTCTGAGGACTAACTGTCCTCACCTTCTTCTTCCTAGCCTTATTCCCAATATTATTTGGGGTCGGCTACTAGTTCAACCGGTTTTACCTGAATATCAGTTTTGCCACAGAGCGACTGGCATCAGACCTCCGCAACCCTAAGAGAGAACTGAAATTCGAAGGTTGAACTAGCGGTCAGTAAATTTAAGGGCACTAACTCTTCCCAATAACGATTGCCATATATGTTCATGACAAGCGGGACCATGCCCTCCGTGGCACGAGCGTGATTCACCTCCAAACTTTCATACTCCGGGCTTCTATTAGGAATTTCCTAAAAAAACACCCAAATTCACTTTTTAGCCCGACCCGGGATTTGAATCCGAGGCCTCTTGATATCAGTCGCATACGCTATCCATTAGACCAACGAGACAATTAAACTAACTAACTAGGATCGCAAACTGGGTGACTTGTCGCCGCGTCTAGTCGCCGCGACAAGACGCAGCGTTGTCGTTTCATCAGGCTTCTCTGACGCCTAGTGTGCGGAGCTTAGAGCAAATTATATGAAGTTTGTCCGCCGCAGCCTGTCGTCGCGTCAAGTCGCCGAGCTGTCGCTGTCGCGTGTCGCCTAGTGTGCGTCTAGTATAACTGTCCTCATTTAACAATAGTTAATATCCAAGATAGTTATTAACCGACAATATACAATACACTTAAAACACCACAAAAAGGGTGGTGAGAAATTACGATCACAAAATTACAGGATTATCTCAATAAATGGGTACATAACGAGTGCCCCTCCCATTAAAACGTCAACGGGAACCACGTAGGCAAATTTATTGTCATACTTAGCTACCTTAGTGGTGGTTTCGAAATGAAGGCCATAATAGCTATTTGGAAGTTAAATTACATGAGGCCTAAGTACATAAAGGTAGAATAGAAAATAAGATTTTAACACAATCGGTCTCGGGTTTGATACTATTGGGTTTTGGCAATACATCAATAAAGTTCACGTTAGGTTTTTTTAACGATATATTAGCATGAAACGTACAATATTTTTCTCTAATCAGAAAATATTTGTCTGTCCATGTGGTGACGGATTAAGAATTCAAAGTGTCACCACCCCTATTCATTCCATGGGTGTCGTAAAAGGCTAACTAAAGGAACAAAATAAGCAGCTAACATCACTGCCAAGAGAAGGAAAACTTGAAACAAACCCTTTACCAACCCGTCTGGCGAGCGTGGTATAGTAGGCCAAAACCTCCTTTCAAAGGAGAGGCCTATGTCCAGCAGTCGACTGTTAAAGGCTGTTGATAATGATGATGAACCAGAAAAAGGAAGCAACAGCGCCACCAGTGGCAGAAAAAGAATACAGCAAACATGTGTTTATGAAGACACTCTTCAACATAACATGCTTACAACGACATGCTTATTATCTGACGGCGTATCGATTATCTTATCTGGCAACACTGATAAGTAGACACTTCTTATGTACAGACGTACATAAGACACTGACTCAACACCGAGCATTGGCGCGTGCGACCGGTGACCGTGGGGATGGAAATCATTGCCACTTTAAAATAATAATTACTTGATTTAATGATTGATTACAGTCGATTAATTACATGTCATAAGTCATAGACAATGATCACAGGTTACAATGATATTTTCCTATCCCTATAGTCGTCACAAAATAAGAAGCCCGGTTTGACATTTGTCATCGTGGCGTAACTAATACGATTAATTCGTGTTTTTGAGTGCAATTTTTCAATATCAAGTTAAACTTGATGCTTATTTAAGATATGCGTTGTGATAGTGTATGGGTAACATAGTAATTAAATAGGATTATGAATTTGATTTTTCAATTTCTTACATGCGGCATGTCAAATGACAAATGTCAAAACGGGCCTCTCATTTTGTGACGACTATAGATGATTATTGTTCGTTCATTCGTTCGTTAGTTCCTTTAAAATGAAACGTGGTCGTGGGGCGAGCAGGATTATCGTTGATCATCTCGTGCTAGCACTACGTGTTCGGTGGAGTGTCTTAATTAAAATCATTAATCATGGCTGCTATTCAATATCCTAACTGTATTTTGTGATAGAGAGCTACAATACTTTTAAATTTATATTTATCCAGAGATACCCGGTTGATGCAAATATTTGTGTATATGAATGGCTCTGCTTCAATTTGATCTGTCAGTAGTGACAGCAGATTGAACTGGCTAGTGGCAGAGAATGCCTCATGGCATTAAGTCCGCCTTTGTACTAAATGTACATTAAGTTTTAAAATAAATAAATATTAATAACGGTATACTGAGGTATATATATCTAAGATACGTAATTAAGAATAACGATAATAATATGCAATGTTATTCTCTCCATTTAGTAAGTGGTTTCTTTCATTTTTATTTCATTCTTAAGAGTGTTTTTCTTTCGTCCAACTTTGATACGATCTACTTTTAATTGAAGAGGGGCTAAGTACGAACCATGTTCATTTACAGAGGGTCTGTGCTTAAGATAATATTTTTATTATTTTTGTTTTTGATTATTATTATTCTTGACTGCACGGTTGGCCTAGTGGTTTAAGCGGTCGTCACGCCGCTTCCTACTGCGCCAAGAGTCAATGGTTCAAATCCCACGTGGGATAACAATTTGTGTGATTCATAATTTGTTGTTCTGAGTCTGGGTGGTCTTTGTGTCCTTTTCATGTATGTTTGTAAAGTTCCCCTCGACACAGGAATTTATTTCCCTAATGCGTTGTCCGTTTTCTATGTATTTATAAAGTATTCCGCGACACAGAATTATCATCATCATCACCCTTTCGCAGTCCGCCACTTGGTTCGATCATTCTTCCCCTGCCAATCGTCTTAAGCAAATCATCACTACGCCTGGCCTGCGAACGTCCTACACTACGTTTGCAGAAACAAGATGTATATTCCTAATGTGGGGGGTTGTCTTTAAAAAAAATTGTTCCGGATGGGTTTCGAAACCACGAACTCTGGCATAAAACAGGCGAACAGACCCATCATATATTGTTCTAAATCCTATTACAACTTCCAAATCCTTGGGTTTCATCAAACAATGTACGTCCAGAATAACGGTATTTAGCTACGGATCTCTAAAACCAAAAAGGTATAATATCATTCCGTTTTTGGGACGAACGCTGAATTGAAGATGTCTGTTCGATTAATTCTCCACGTAATTACATAATGTATTTAGATTTCCCGGGCACTTTGCATAATGACTGAGGATTAGTTCAAACAATGCCCAAAGGGAACAAAGTAAGGGAATGGTGGAAAGTTCCACTCTAGGTACAAATTTTAGTATATGTCTGATAATTTTCAATGTTGGTTTGAACCTAATGTTTGATAAATTTAGATTTTAGTGCCGGATATTTAGAGTACAATTTTGATTGCAAATGAACTGGTTTGTGACCTGATGTAACAATGTAAACAAAATTGTCAAAACTATGTTGGAAAAGAGTGTCCATGGAGTTTCTTGTCTGTTCTTCTCCATTGTATCTACAAATTGGAACAGACAATTAGCTTCACGACTGACTGCTGACTGACTACTTGACGTTTCAAAAGTGCTTTTGTTGTATTGGTGTATTTATATTTATATTTATTTGAAGTAAAAATGGTTTGATTTGATTTGATTTGATGGGAAGTGAATACTGCTAGGTAAGGACTCTGATATGACATGTTTTGTTTTGTTTGAAGTAACAGCTGTGCCTGATGGAAATTATGAAGTATCTCTTTAAGTCGCCATAATATGATCACCATGCTGCATTGTATGTACTCACTATGAGGATTACCCCCGCTCTTTAATTCATATCATGCTTTCTATCAACCAGAACCGAATCAGTTCATCACCATCATCATCATCATCATCATCAACAGACTTTAACAGTCCAGTGCTTGACATAGACCTCTCCTTAGAAAGGAGGTTTTGGCCTACTATACCACGCTGGCCAGACGGGTTTTTAAATGGTTTGTTTTAAGCTTTCCTTCTCTTGGCAGTGATGTGTAGTCGCCTCTTACGACACCCATGAATCAAAAAAGTTCAGTGGGCTTAAATAAAAAAAATGAACAGAATCCAAGAGTGGCGGTCACTATCCTCATTCTGAATGCAGACAATGCAGCATCGTGACATCACTATGGCGGCTTATTGAGGTGCTCCTGCATCTTTAAGTCCCAGTACTCGCACTCACCATCACAACACGATAGTACCAATACTGTAATTTCAGGTAGGTCTTCTGTGAGAAACTAGTACTGCCTGGTAAAGCCGGCCCAGTCATGCTGAAATCAGCGATGCTCTACTACCTTGAAAAGTCATCATTAAAGTTGCTACACACCTCACGATCTTCTCCTGTTGGAATTGCTAAGACTGCAGAGGCAGTGTGAATACCAGAAAAGTATTGGCAAAATCATTTGCCTTTTAATGGCATGGGTCTCTTTTACTATTTTAAGGTTTATAAAAGGTTAGAGTATTACTTAATTGTACACCAATTACATTGTTGCAGTTGAATTTTACATGTAGGTATGTATGTACAATGGGCGGTCATTTCGCCAGTTTAGCTAAGATGAGGAAGAAGTTCCAAGACAGCATATTAAAAAAAGAATATACTAAAGCAGTTTTAAGAATTATAACGCTAATTCCAGAATCACATTCAACAACTTAAAAACCTAATAAATTTGACTTTGACACTCGAACGTAAAACCTGATTCTGACATATTTTTACACATAAATTACATTCTTGTAAGTCATGTTGCGGATATGTATTAAATCAGGAGAATTACAAACTTCAATAGATATTGCTAGAGAGGTATTCATCTGTTCGAATCCAAACCGATTGCCCGAGGACTGTATCTGATAAAAATATTATCTGATCTTATACGTTTGGCGACGTATTACGAATAAGAAATGGTACCAAACCTATCCCTTTTATGGATATCCATCGAAAAAGTAACTAACAGATCAAACTTTGGAGGACAACAAGACTGCATAGAGAGGAAAACTTATAAGGAAAACTCTAAACCAACCCGTCCGGTCAGTGTGGAATAGAAGATCGAAATTACCTTTTTAGTATACGTGTTACTGATGACAGTAATATTGCTCACGAAATCACAGTAATATTTTATATCTCCTGTTGCATGATGTTCTTATTGCCGATTTCGGCCAGAGCAGCGAGTTTCAGCAGAGACCAATCCATTACGCAGGAGATGCTATAGTGCACAAGTGTGTGCGTAAACACAAGTGCACTCTTTGATTAATTGATTTTAAACCCGAGACATCCTTAATCAGCAGTCGCAAATACTAAGGGGCCATTAATTTATTACGCTGATTTATGGGTAATTGGGTCAACCGTGTCTATTTTTTTCTTACAAGGAGTTGGGAGAGAGCCTAGTTCTTACATAAGATTACAAAAATACGCATAGTTAAAAGTAGTGAGAATATGATTACATTCAACGTGATTATAAACTTTGCTAAAAAAAATAGGTAACTACTTTTCAAAATAAACATCACAACCAGTCAAATTTATATTCGTTTATTCTTTAGATTTTTATGTAATAAATATCAAATAAAGGGAGTGATTCGCCTATTTTTATTTTTTCTTATTTAGGGGTGGGAGGAGGTCATAAACTAGCAAAAATCGTCTTGAGTAATAAATGAATGGCCCCTAACCACTAGGGGCACTTTCTCAGAATATCCTCCTCCTCTTAGAATTTTCAGAATTTTAGTATGAACACAGTCCGCCGAAATTCAAGATAATCCTGCGACATAAATGAATACAACATAGTAGTCAGTACAGTTGTGTTAGAATTCTAAGATAGAACAGACATTCTGACTTAGTTTTAAATACAAGATATTTTCCTTATAAAACATCACGTAAACAAGTTTCTGCATTTATTTACTGTGAATTGTTTTTGTGTCTCTATTCGTAATTCTAAGGTAAGGTTTTACTCATTTTTCAATTGTATTAAAATAATAGAAAATATTTTATATATAAAATTTAAACAGGCAAGATCAAAATTAAAAAAAACATAATATCATATTAAAATATGGAAAACACCATTTTTTTTTTTTAATTTGTTATTCAAAAGAACCGTTTTATTTGTTACACTTCGTTGACTACATTCGTATAAATTATGTAGTTTTATACGAACTTTCATCTATATACAATGTATTTCATTCAACTTTGAATATAAACACATACAGATGCTATTATTATTCACAGATATATCTATATGCAATAAAATGAACTTCGTTCGTATTCCCGTCGTTCGAGTTTGTCTATGGAGTTTATTTGTACTTTGGATAACTTGTTCAGACGGTAAGCAACTAACTATAGTCGTCACAAAATAAGAAGCCCGTTTTGACATTTGTCATCGTGGCGTAACTAATACGATCAATTCGTGTTTTTGAGTGCAATTTTTCAATATCAAGTTAAACTTGATGCTTATTTATGATACGCGTTGTGATAGTGTATGGGTAACATAGTAATTAAAGAGGATTATGAATTTGATTTTTCGATTTCTTACATGCGGAATGTCAAATGACAAATGTCAAAACGGGCTTCTTATTTTGTGACGACTATAGTTTAAACAAATAATTCAAAATTGAAAGTGTGTGTTTCAAATCAACAGTTTCTTACTACATGCTTAAGAAAGTATATTTATAAATACTACATACATCAACAAAGCAAATTTAATTTATTTTTGGCCGTCTGTCTGTCTGTCCTATTACTGGAACAATTAAATTTAAACATCTTTTTCTTGCATCTTACACAACGTCATCTAGTCCCAAACTAAGAAGAGCTTGTATTATAGCTACAACTGATATACACCCAAAATACTCAAACTCCGAAACAAATATCTGTAGATCATACAAACATTTGATCTGACTCAGGAATTGAACCCGAGACCTCAAGCACACCAGTCGCATATACTATTACTGCGCCATCGGGGCAGTCGATTGGACCGATTTTTACGGAACTACGCTATCATAATCATCAGCCTATCGTAGTCCACTGCTGGACATAGGCCTCTCCAATTGGCCGCCACTTAGTTCAATTCTCAGCTACTCGCATCCAGCTCCTGCCAGCCGTCTTGCTCAAATCATCACTCCACCTGTCCTGTGGACGTCCTATACTACGTTTGCCGTGACGCGGTCTCCACTCAAAAACACGTCTACTCCAACGGTTGTCGGTCCTGCGGCTAAATGGTCAGCCCATTGTCACTTCAGCTTGCTAATCCTGTGGGCTATATAATAATAATAAATATTTCGGACATCTTACACACAACGCCATCTAGTCCCAAACTTACCAGAGCTTATGTATTATGGGCACTAGACAACTGATAAAGATACATAAATATACTTTTTCTTTTGTAAATACATACATATTATACATAGAAAACACCCAGACTTCGAAACAAATATTTGCGGATCACACAAACATTCGGTCCGACCCGGGAATCGAACCCGAGACCTCTTGATCAGCAGCTGCATACGCCAACCACTGAGTCAACGAGGCAGTAACTTTAGTAAAGGCTATTTCGATAACTTTAGTAAAGACTAAAGAAACAGCTCTAGCAGATAGTTACTGACTTGGCTGGTTCTAAATATAAATTAACTAACTGTATAAAGTTACTACACTTTAACTGCTGTTCAAGCCTCGGCGCTGCTTATATAACCTCATTACATCTTGTAAATTGAACAATGTGCTGCAGATGCACTCCGATAAGATTAATAACATGATCACAATATCTTCGTTATTAATATCTATAATTATTAATGTTGTTAATATCTTAACAACATTATCTTGAAGTAGTAATATTAATACTAGTAAATAGATATAGACAATTATTAATTGGCTTGAGATTTAGTCGTAATCATTGTAAAAACACCTTTGTACTATATTTAATGTGAAATAAATCATTTCGTTTCATTTGGTTTCATTTCGTTTGATTTTTGTTTCATTTCGTTTCATTTCATTTCATATGATTGAGTCATATAAGTAAAGAAAGTAGTAGGGCCACGCTGTTTTCACCCGGGGCAATACTACCCTCACAAATAAGATCAGCTTAAAAAGACAATATTAGTGCTGTCGTGTTTCATTGGCTGTGTCTTTTTTCTTTTAATAATACAACTACCGCATTAGGAATATAGACCCTATGTCGAGTGGATGGTACAAACATACATAAAACGGATACAAAGAACAACCAGACTTAGAACAACAATTTGTGAATTACACAATGTATTTTCAATCATGGGATTTGAATCCACGACACTTGGCGAAGTAGAAAGCGGCGTGGCAACTGCTTAAACCAGTAGGCCAAGCGTGCAGTCACTTGTGAGTGTGGGACCGGAGGCCTGATGCTGCAGAAGCATCTTAATAGGCCGTCATAGTGAGGGTCACCATGCTGCATTGTTTGCACTCACAAACAGAAAAAAGAAACTGTTGTTGATGTTAGTATAGTGTACACTCATTTCTGCGAGGGGGCGGCGTCGGTGTGAGCCGGACGCCGCCTAAGAGAGGGTCTTCGTACCGAGACGGTGCCCGCATCAGGAGCGGGCAGGCGCTGGAGAAGTTCAGAAGGAGATCCCACCCTGGACTTCTCCTCCTCCTAAACAGAGAAGCGCGGAGAGGGCACACTGTGTGGTTTTTAGTCGGTTCAAGTCCGAAACACCGCCCCGCCGTAACCCCCGGTGGGGTGACGGTTCATGATGATTTTCCACAATTAAAAAAAAAAAGTGTACACTCATTTATTATGTACTAGCTGCGCCTTACCGTGTTACCCGCGTATATCATTACGGTTGCTATGCAAGTGGGTTATGCATAGCAACCTGTGAAGTATTAACAGGAGATAAACAGTGATACATTCTGACATCTACGATTTATGTATTTTTATAATCACCTAGTTTTCGCCCGTGTAAC
The DNA here is from genome assembly GCA_932526445.1 of Phragmatobia fuliginosa. NCBI lineage: Eukaryota > Metazoa > Arthropoda > Insecta > Lepidoptera > Erebidae > Phragmatobia > Phragmatobia fuliginosa. Next base: position 17,664,817 of record OW052073.1, read on the forward strand.
TCGATTATTGCAGTAAAAAGTAGCCTATGTGTTATTCTGATATATAAGTTATATTACTGTAAAGTTTCATCCAAATCCGTTTAGTAGTTTTTGCGTGAAAGAGCAATAAACATACATACACGATTAAATACTCACAAACTTTCACGTTTATAATATTAGTAGGATTCACGATAATATGAAATTACAAACAAACACTTCAATTTTGTTTATTGTATATGTATTCATTGTATGTACATATAATATTATACTTAAGAGTAGGGTAGGTCAATGGCAGTGCTCTGACGCTGTTGTACTACATGATCTTGAGCTACGACCGGTCTCACAAGATAGGGCATTCAACTGCAGCTAAAACCTGTTGAGTATCCCTTGTTACGTACTAAACATTATATTAAACCATGCTATGTGGGGACATTTATAGGGTTACCTATTGCTTAGAGTTTATTGAGATGTGCTGTACAAATAAGCCGAAACGGGGTGACAGGATTGATTGTAATCACCCCGTTTCGGCTTGACGTTGAGTTCTGGGACACCTGTATACATACTTGTAGTTTTTGGTAGTAAGCCATTTCTCCTTTCGAAGGAGGAGCTTATGTTGATAGGTTGGTTGGATTGTTGTTAAATTAGGTTATTTTATGCTATGCTGCGAGGAGGCGACATTCGAGTCCGCGTGAGCCGTACGTGGCCTAAATTGAGAGTTGAGCAGATGATGGTGCCCGCGTCAGTGCGGGCAGGCGCTGGGAGGGGTTCAGATGTCAGTCATAAAAGCTGTTCCTGGACCCTCCTATTGCAGGCGCATAGTGGCACACAGTGGTTTTAGTGGGTCTGTTTCTCGGATCAAATGTTTGTGTGATCCGCAGAAATTTGTTTCGGTTTCTGGGTTTTTCTATGTATATGTATGTATTTGTATGTATTTACAAAAAAAAAATGTTTATGTATTTATATCAGTTGTCTAGTACCCAAAATAAAAGCTCTGATTAATTTGAGACTAGATGACGTTGTGTGTAAGATGTTCGAAATATTTATTTGTTTACTCTTTTAAGTTAATAATTTAAGACTTAATTCAATCGTACATTGCTTTACCTCACACAGCTTACTCACAGAGACGCATATTTATACACACACATGAATGCATGCACGCACACACTCACACACACACACTCAAAACTTTTAAGTTGTGCTGCTATTAATATGTATTGTATTGAGATTTTTTATTTAATTTATTTTTATTACAACATTTTTAAATTATTATTACATAAATACAAAAAAAATAAACACAATACTTAAATTAACCCGTGCCCGACCGCATCTGGCGGAAAGGTGCCCATTATTGGTGATTTTTTATTTAGCTTATTGTAAGCTATAATTACGATTTAATTTGAAATCCATTTCCAGGAGTGCTGCTGCCCAATTTATCGGAGACATGTTTCCAATGCCTGTGCCACGTGTCAACGGGGTGTGACTTGACCCACGACTGCACAGCTGGGTACTGCGGACCTTTCAACATCTCCAGAATTTATTGGTTTGACGCTGGGAGGATCGTCTTGCCTTATGATGACCCTGACAGAAATCATGGTAATGACATTCCGTTCATTCACATTTTTGAGTTCCCTTCCGTTGTTTTTTATTTTGACTGGTCGAATGATCTAGTGGTTTAACTTGTCACCACGTCGCTTTCTACTTCGCAAAATGTCGTGGGCTAAAATCCATCGTGGGATAGCACTTTTTGTGATCCAGAAATATCTAGTTGTTCTGAGTCATGGTGTTCTTTGTGTCCATTTCAGTTATGTTTGTAAGGTTTTAAACGGAACAGGATGTATATACCTAGTTTTTGTTTTCATGACTTCTCCAGTCTAAAGTTGCCTGTAAGGAATTATTTTTAACAATGAATCCGCCAATTTTGTTCTTTTCTATCGACATACATAATATGTATGAAGGAAGAAAAAAACGTCCATAAACATATGAGTAAGGTTAATTTTATAATTCAAATTTATATTTTTACTTTTTTCAGCTTGGAAGGATTGTGCGAAAAACTATGGGTGTGCCAAACTGATAATAGCAAACTACTTACTGAAATATGGAAGGGTATTTTTTTTTTCTAATTCCTTATAAATTTAACTCTACCGAAGTGACTTTACTCTGCCTGATGGCAAGCATGAGTAGAATTAAGGAGTAGGGGTCACCATGGGAATGGTGAGTGCAGACAATGCAGGCGGTACATGGCTGCTATTTGGGACATCTTCCTGCTATAACGGCGGACATTGAGGAGAAACGAAGGGAGTTTGTCGCTGAGCTCGACCTGGTTCTGGGCCATATTTCATAATGGGGTGATGAGAATTTGGTCGAGTTCAACGCCAAGAAACACAGGTGTGCTCGGTCACTGCAAAAAAATCTCCGTCCCTTCCCCTCCCCACTTTTAATAAATCTCAACTGCCAATGCAGAACAAGCTCGGTAAAAAGAAATATTATGTGAGGTACCACACAATGTAACATAAATTTTGTTTTCATACTAAGTAGTGGTCAACCAAACCAACGTATGTATTTACAAAAAAAAGTACGTTTATGTATTTATATCAGTTGTATAGTACTCATAATACAAGCTCTGCTTAGTTTGGGACTAGCCGATGTTGAAGATAAGATTTCCGAAATATTTATATTTAACGTACCTTCAGACAACTCCCTTTTGTAATAAGTGTGATAGAATAAATCCATTCCATCACAGTCTGTCAGAAAAGTTTATTAATACGAAATCTCATCTTTCTAACGCCGAGATAGCGATAACTAAAGCCATCTATTGGAAAAATAATTTTACTACAACCTTTATTTTTTTATTATTATTATAATTATTATTTCTACTACTAACTACTATTATACTAAACAGAGACCAAAACCCTTTTCTTGATTCAAGAAGGGGCCTAACGCCTAAAGGACAGCAATGCACATCTGTCTGTGGAGTCTATCTTGGGCGGCTTTAGTCAGACTCCACATCACATCTTCTTCCTAGCCATTATTCCCAAGTTTATTTGGGGTCGGCGACTAGTTCAACCGGTTTTACCTGAATTTCAGTTTTTGCACGGAGCGACTGGTATCGGACCTCCGCAACCCTAAGGGAGAACTGTAATTCGAAGGTTGAACTAGTTGTTAGTATATTTGACGGCACTGACTTCCCAATAACGGCTTTACGTGCTCTTCAAGGCACGGGCGTGAATCACCACCGCCAAACTTCCAAACTCCGGGCTGCTATTAGGAATTTCCTAAGAAAAACCCAAAAACACTTTTTGGCCCGACCCGGGATTTGAACCCGAGACCTCTTGATTAGCAGTCGCATACGCTAACCACTAGACCAACGAGGCAGACTCCACATTACATCAACATCCTTTATTAATAGTCCACCATGAACTGAGGCCTCTCATTTAAAAGGAGGTATTGGCTTACCATACCACGCTGCCAGGACCGGTTGGTATAGAGATTGTTTCAGGTTTTCCTTGTCTTTGCAGTGATGTTACTTTGCTCTTTTATGCTTGTTTTCACCAACTCCAAATAATCCCCTCCATAATAGGAGCCCCCTAACGTAGATGGTCATTTTTTTTTATCTGTGTGTAAATCCCCCAGATACCAGTTGGTGGTTATGTTGGACTCGATCCGTCAAAATACCAATAGCACGGAACCAGGTGTACCCTAGAAAGGAAATCCCAGGAACCCCGACGTACCTCGGGCCATCTACCTATGGCTTGTCGATAGCCCTCTTTATAATAGGAGCCCCTATTTCCCCCAACAAAACAACAGCAGTACTAAGAATGATCTAATTCTCTCTAAGTTCCTTTTTATAGGACGTTAGTGAAAACGGTTATTACCCTTACGCACCGATGGATTGAAGAAGAGGGGGGAAGGGAACTATACGATCAAGCTATTATTCATTACTTAAAATACAAGCTCTATTAGTAGTGGAGTGGAGTCACTTTGATTGAATAACGGCTAGAAAACCAAAGCATAAACCCAGTAGCATCATCAAAAAAATTGAATGCACAATTGGCCTAGTGGTTTAAGCAGTCGCCACGCCACTTTCTAGTACACCAAATGTTGTGGGTTCAAATCCCACATGGGACAACACTTTATTTGATCCACAAATTGTTGTTTTGAGTCTAGGTGTTAATTCTGTCCGTTTCATGTATGTTTCTCAAGTCCCCCGTGACACAAGATGTTTATTCCTAATGCGGAAGTTGTCTTTTTATAAAAAATATCTTTTTTCATCCAATCAATACGAAATCATCATTTCCAGGATTGTAACGAAGACGGAATAACCGACTGTTTCGACTACATGATGGTAAACGGCAATGGGGGTCCTTCGTGTTCATCCTCATTAAACCACACGGAGAACGGCAGAGCTTGGTTGCGAAGATACGACACGTGTCTATTCTAAGCTTGTCACAATTAGCGCCGTCTATTATTACATAAACTTTGTCCATTCGTTTATTGTCTTTTTTGACAGGTCATGCCTATAAATTACCGGTATTTTTTTTCGTTACAATGTACTACAGTAATGTCATACTTTATAGACGGGTAGGGAAGTGGGCAGTGTGCATAACTAAAAACAACATATAAAACAGTTCATGAAATACGATAAATCGATTAAACGATTAAAATGATCTATCATATTAATATGATCAAAATAATTTGAATTCATGTTATTATTGTTTCTGTAAATTTAATAAAATAAAAAGGAAATTAAAATAGTATGACTTCAAGATTGATTATTGACAAGGAATTAAGTCGAAATTTTGGAATTTAAGTTCGAACTTAGATTAAATAACAATAACTCTATGCATTATTTAATTTATTTTTGGACCACTGACTTAAAATGAAACTATGTACGTGTTAGTAAAATATAACTTTGAAACGCGTGGGTAAAAACGTTCAAATCCAGAGTTATGAGAAAATACACTTGAAAAATCACACAATACTTACCTATCCGACCTTCAAGTGACTGTGTTTGGAAATTTTCTTTGTTCTGGGCCAATTATATATCATAAAAGTGCACATTTTATTTATTTACAATACTGACTTAAAGAATATTATATCGATTGATTTTGATTTCAAATCGAATCGGTGACGTGTGAAGGCGTCACTAATTTCGAAATTTGTTGAACTGTCAAAAAGATAGGAATGGACAGAGTATAGTGTAATTTTAGAGTTTTGGGCATAGAATCTGCGCATTTGACGTTGCACACTTCTGTCAGTTCGCGATCTATTAGTCATTTTGACATTACGCTTCAAAATATTATTTTACAGTGTAATTTAACATATCAGTATTTGAACTAGTTAGGTCTAGTATGCTTGTCCGACTGTATCTATATGTTTCTCATTTGTTCAATTACTAATTTAAGTTTTGCATTAAATGTATAATAAATTTATCAATACTTTTGTGTATTCTTTTTAACCTCTTTTATTTAATAATATGCAAATACTTTTGTTGATAGTTTCATGGCATTTGAGTCATGGGAGCACCATATTTCAACACTCAGCCCGTATGAGTAATCTCAAACAGAGTGACGTCGATTTTCCCCATCTCCCCTGGCCCCTGACTTTCAAAGTTAAACTCAAAGAGCGGGTGCACCTTTTGAGAGAAGTATCGGTTTTTAAAAGCGTCGATAATCCAACTCATCCCAAACGACTAGTAGTTGCGGATGTAAACTACACACTTATGTACATCTCTATTTCATGCACATTCACAACTAAAGATGCATTAAGGGAACATCACAATAATGACCATATTATATCGCTCAACGTAGAGCGTATTCAGCACGCAAATCTATCAGAAACCGTTGGAGTTTACTTCCCCGTTGCCAAGGTCATAATACGCACCGTGTTAACATTTTAAATGTGGGTATTGGTCGCACTAGTTTTGCAGACCTAAGTAGAGGCATATACCCCACAGAGGGTTTACTTAATAAATCAATAGTTGGGTGACCTCAGCACTCACCAAAAGCCCGCGTAAGGTTAAAGAGACCATCAGAATCTGAGGCCAACAACCATACATTAAAAGCGTCAATAATCATTTTAAATCGGGAGATGACCAGCTTGTTTGATTAATACAACATCAAAACGAAATGTTCCTTGGGAAAAAGAAAGAATGAGAATTAGGTTAAATAAAGGCGAGTGAGCAAGGTTTTGATAGGAATACCGCACGTCAGACATTGAGAAACGCTACTGAGATGCAATAGCTTAAAAGTCAAGGTTGCGTTGTCCATCCTGTTATTGGAGAGCGGACGAGTTCAAGGATATGTTGGCGGTATAAGCAATTTCGTAATCGTTTTAAAAAGAACACCACTTAGTTAAAGAAAGGAATTTATTACTACATTGTTTGAGTTGCTCACTAATTACCGGAGTCTTGTAAAATACTTGTCTTGAAAGTGAAACAGTTTTATCAGTTTACTTTTCCACAGCTTTTTTTCTGTGAATTTTCGACTTTAAGTGCTTTAGACCTCGTCAAAGATGTGTGGGGTGGATGCTGAAGAGGTTGGCCATACAAAACCTGCTTACCTGATCTGCCAACATCAAATAGACTGAACATCTCTCTAGCCGCCGGCTCAACTTCTTTGGCAAGCTGTAAAGTGCTTTAAGGTGAATCAACACCCATTCTATGTGGTTCTTTTTCATGCCGTTCCATCGTGTGAAAATATACTTCTATAAATAAGAATAAACATACTTCTTTTAGGTATGTGTAGAACATTTAATGAATGCATTTCCACAACCTATGAATATAAATAAGAAGTTTTCCAAGTAAGCTTATTTCACAAGCTAAGCCTCTATAACTCCTGAACTAACTATCCAACGGGACTTATTCGCGATAATATTAAAAAGGTTACGATACCTTCTGTATGTGTAAAAGTCGCGAAAGTCTAAAAACAGTTAAAGCTATCCAAGCCGTTATAGTTTTCCTATCAAGTTCACATGGACTATCAGCACAATTTTTTTCAGAATGTTCGCGCCCGTCGTTTAACTTCTTGGCGGGCCGGGCCTGTTTTTTGTTGCATAACTTGCAAATGGATACCTAAATTGAAAAATGGTCTTAGCAACCTCGTAATGTTTTATAAGACCTATCTAATAATACCCCACACGATAGGGAAAACGTAGACGCGAGAAAAAAAATACAACCCCACTTTACATGTACCCCAAATAAAAATATTTTTCGTAATTTTATTGTTGCACTTTGTCGACGTAATTACAACACATTATATCCATGCAAAGTTTCATCTTTCTTCATCTAGCACCAACCGTTTTGGCGGTAAGTCGAGGACGGACGGACAGACGGACATGACGAATCTATAAGGGTTTCGAGTCATGAACTATGGAACCCATATACGAATACTTATGTTACATTCATCAGTAGTCTTTTACCCTGATTAAAGTCTCCTCCTAGTTTGAAAGCTGAAACCTAAGTGTGATCTATCAAATACCTAATTTATTTTTGTCTTGAATACTTAAAGTGAGAAATAACTAGGTTAAGTTGGTTCAGCTGCTAACGTTTTCTTGTTGGTGTAAACTTTAATAAAAACAATTTGTCTAAAGTTAAGACGCCGCTGTACTTGAATTGTTACTAACATAACATTTGCAATAAACTTGATTAGTTTCTAGATGCGGCTTTATTCGATGTTAGTAATGAATTGTAGACTGATTTTTTTTTTAATAATGAACAAGGATAGAAAGGAACAAGGATTACAAGTAGTTATGATTACAAGCATTTATAACATGTAATAAGTACTTATGATCATAACTACATGTAATCATGCTTGCAGTTAACTACTTGTAATCGTAGTAAGTAGCCAGATTACAAAAAGTAGTTGACTACGCTACGCACTGATATCAGGAAGTAAACAAGTTCTAGCATGCTAGTTCATAAAAAACTTAGCTGAAGTCGTAAATAAATTAGGGGGCACGGCAGTGACACAGTAATATTGAAAATTTATTTATTTATTTTATTTCCTGTTACAAAATTTATTTTATTTATTTCCTGTTACATCACCTTCACTATCGTTATAGGTAGACCTAATGTGATAGAGAGGCTAACTTAGACATCTATTGTCTTATACTACTTATTTTATGTGTATAAAAACCATACATTTTATTTACAGTGACAAAACATAGACACACCATCCATATAAAAAAAATCTAATAACTAAAACAAAAAAATATGTTACAATTCGTTTAGGTCTTTGTAACATACTATAATTAAAAGACACTTTGCGATTACACTCATCATCATCATCATCGTCATCAACAATACATTGCTGGACATAGGCCTCTCCTTAAAAAGGAGGTTTTGGCCTACTATACCACGCTGGCCAGACGGGTGGGTTTAGAGTTGGTGTCAAGTTTTCCTTCTCTTTTCATTGATGTTGTCTTGTGTAGTTTATCCCTTAGTCGCCTTTTACGACACCCGTGGGATGAATAGGGGTAGTGACACTCTGTATTCTTAATCCGTCACCACACGGACACTCAATTGACACGAAAAAATATCTAGTTCTTTGTGAACTAATTAACTCTCAAGTGTGACCACAGAGCGGCGCTACACAGAATTACCAAAACATCTCGTCACAGATGACTGGTCTTACACTGACGAGTGGTTAATAAGATGAATAGTTCGCTTAAGGGGTGCTGTCTGCAGTAAATTATTCCTGGCTACTAGTACAGCTACATGAAATGATCTACCATTAAATTCTTGATGCCATTCAAGATAACGAAAAAAACACAACGTTCACGAAAAAAGCGACCTTCTTCTGACGCGACTACAAAGTCTACGAAAAATGGTAATGCTTTCTATTCTTACTAAAATTATAAATGCGAAAGTAACTCTGTCTGTCTGTCGTTCTTTCACGCCAAAACTATTGAACCGATTTAAGTGACATTTAGAACACAGATCATGATAGTAAGGTGTCCATTCTGCGACTCTTATCTTGGATAAAAGCTTGTCAAACTGACTTATTTTCCTGAATTAAGCATTCGTAGAATATAACAGTGGTAGACACTATCCTCTTTGCAGACAATACATCAAAAGCACCCCTACACTATGACGACTTTAGTGAGAAGCTTTCAAACGGGCTTTAAAGTGAGAATGAAACAAAGGTGTCGAGCCGGTCCTTTTAGGATGAAACATGTCTTTTCCACGGTATAGCGATAAGACATAACATAACTTACTTACTCATATTTAACACTTTTTTTTAGACTAGTGGATAACCCAGTGATCCATTTTGGAGTCCACCTCCTTCTATACTTTAACTGAATGTACCAAATTGCTTATTTCTTCAACTTGGTAAACAGCGATACAATGTTTTGCTTCACGCTAGTATTATTAGTATATTATGCTTTATTACCAATTGATGTGGAAAATAGTATACATACTTATTCTTAAACCTATTGAAAAAACACACGAAATTACATAAATGGATTAAGCCGTTTCGAAAAAGTACGTTATCTAACAGTATGATACAAGAAATTTATAAATTACCGGAAATGGCTTTATCATTACACAAGGATTGTTTTATTTCCTAAGAAAAGGTAGGTAGGTAGGTAAAAGCACTCAATTGCGAGACTTGCATTTTTTACATTTAATATTTGAATGGAATTTGTTTCTTATGCTCTCTATTAGAGAGCCCTATAACGAGATTGTCTGGTTAATCAAAAACCAGATTCCTCATTTTATTACACTAGGAAAATCTAATAAAGATACAAACTAATCTAACGGTGGGACACTGGACAGCTTCTCAGTTGTGTTAGAACACTTATAAGCGAAGGACACTTATAGCACTAGTAAATAATTAAGAACTTGCAATTTTTTTACAAAAATATTCTTAGTTTTTTGCAATTTATTTAATAGTGCGACAACACTTAGAAGGCAGTTACGAAATCAAAGTTTGTGTAACGGGATTAACGTTTTGAAGGTCAGAATTTATCTGTGAATGTTTTTATTTTATAAATAATAATATTGAATTTAATTAATGCAAAAATGTTTAGAAGCTTATAAATCTAGTTTTATTACAAATACGTACCTTATTTAAAGTGGGGACTAAAATATTATTTAGATCCTCTGTTAAAATCCCCTGGGGGATTCATTTGGAATTTTCGCCCATCCATAATACAAATTCTGCTTAGTTATGTATTAGACGGCGTTGTGTGTAAGAAAATCGAAATATTTATTTAGGATCAACTGGTTGTAAGTGCGTCATCGGATACCAGTAGCCAGGAAACCAGGTATAAACTAGAAATCCAGGCTAATTCCGAGCAATCTACGGCTTATAGATCTCTCTACGATTGATCAGCCTATTCGTGTGTAAGGGTCACGGTGTCCACAGGTCAAACAAATAACCGTATATTTTACGGCAATCAAGTAAAATGCAACTGCCTCGTTGGTCTAATGGTTGGCGTATGCGACTGCTGATCATGGGCCCCGTCGTGGTCCGCCCGCCGGCGCCTCGATCGAGGTCAACTCGGTCCTCGTACCGGTCCGGGCCCAGATGAGGTACCTGGGTCTGGTCCTCGACGGTAGGTGGCTCTTCGACGAGCACTTCCGACAGCTTGGTCCTAAGCTGGTGGGCACTGCCTCCGCCCTAGGGCGACTTCTGCCCAATTTGGACGGGGCCAGTGTCCCCACTAGGCAGCTGTACACGGGGGTTGTCCGGTCGATGGCACTTTACGGTGCACCGGTGTGGGCGGCGGCTCTGTCCGCCCAGAACAGGGCGCGCCTCTGGCGCCCCCAGCGGATACTGGCGGTCAGAGCCATACGCGGATACCGCACCGTGTCCACAGAGGCGGCGTGTGCCTTGGCCGGAACACCCCCGTGGGATTTGGAGGCGGAAGTGCTCGCCGAAGTTTATCGGCGAGTGGCTGACTTCCGGGCGGAGAGCGGATTTCGCCCTCCGCCCGAGGACGTGCGCGAGTGGCGCGAAGCCGCTCGCCGAGCCACCATGCAGAGATGGTCGCTCCGGCTGGAGACCCCACGCGCTGGCTTCGCCGCCGTGGAGGCTCTTCAGCTGGTCATCGCGGAGTGGACAGGGCGGCAGCACGGGACCCTTTCCTTCCAGCTGACGCAGGTACTTTCCGGGCACGGTTGCTTCGGAAAGTACCTGCACTCGGTCGCTAGGAGGGAACCGAGTCCCGCCTGCCACCACTGCGACTGCAGTGAGGACACGGCCCAGCACACGCTGGCGGTCTGCCCCGCTTGGGCGGCGCAGCGCCGGGTCCTCACTGCAGTCATCGGAGGGGATCTCTCGCTGCCGGCCGTCATAAGATCGATGGCCGGCAGTGACAGTTGTTTTACCGCGGTCGCAACCTTCTGCGAGGACGTAATCTTGCAGAAGGAGGTGGCGGAGAAGGCCCGGGAGGATGCAATCCAATCGGACCCGATCCGCCGCCGGCGCCCGGGGCGGCGTAGGCGCGCATACCTGCGTCTCATGCCGCCCTGAGAGTGGCCGCGTATGGGCGGGACGGGTTTCCCGTCCGTCCGCAGTGGAGGCCAACCGCGAGGGGGCGACGTCCGCGTGTGACCGGACGTTGCCTAATTAGAGAGTAAAATTTTGAGATGGTGCCCGCAACAGTGCGGGCAGGCGCCGGTTGGAGTCCAGAAGGAAATCCCCTCCCTGGACTCCTTCCAATACAAAGGCGCAGAGAGGGTCACACCGTGTGGTTTTAGTCGGTTCGAGTCCGACACACCACCCCGCCGTAACCCCCGACGGGGTGACGGTCCGCGGGGATTTCCACACGTTAAAAAAATAAAAAAAATAAAAATAAATGCGACTGCTGATCATAAGGTCTCGGGTTCATATCCCGGTTGGAACCAAAAGTGCTTTTTGGGTTTTTCTGACGGGATATTCTTAATAGCATTCGCTAGCTTCACTCCGCGGCGTTACTCGCGATTAACAACAATAACCGCGTGTAACACTGCGGGACTCAGCTAGTATAATCTATATCTTTATATATGTATATAATTCTTCTGTGAGTGTGTATGTCACTGAACTTCTCTCAAACGACTGGACCGATTTTGATGAAATTTTTTGTGTGTGTTCAAGGGGATCTGGGAATGGTTTAGATTCGCAATTGGACCTGGTAGGTGGCGCTGCGATCAAGTTCTGGAATTTTAAAGTTGGGCGGCACTAAGTTCGCTGCTAGTAAAGTATAAATATTAGTTTTATTTGCCGTGTAATAGCTTTAAGTAGGTTTTCCTGTTATTTCGTTTATCTATTACGCTAGGGAGAAACCCCTACTACGATATTTTTTTACCTGTCTCATGTCTTACTCATTAATTTGTCATGAAGCTAACTAGTAACTATTATCCTTTCAGTTTAAGAAACCCATTTCTTAACTTCGAAGTAACTACAAGTAGGAGCTCCGGACATCTTAATAACTACTGTTTCCAAGTTTCTCCTCTTTGAGGTTTATCCCAACCGTGTTAATTATTATAAATAAATAAATGTTTCGAATATTTAACACACAACATCATCTAATTTTAAACTAAGCAGAGCTTATGCTATGGGTACTAGCAAAATTGATCACATATACATGGTATTAGCATTAACAACACGATATTTTTAATTGAATTTCCATAAAGTTTACCCCATTCAAATAGCTGAAGAAGGTTTTTGTTATGATTTGTTTTAAACTTTAAATGAATATGTCGCTTAAACCAAATTGCCTTTCACCCCTCGTTAAGTAAATTTTTTTTATAAATACATACATATTACACATAGAAAACACCCAAACTCCAAAAAGAATATAAATTTATAGATTCATAATGTTAAAACAGTCACACTAATGAATGATGCTGACATTACCAATCCATTACCATGTCTGTGTGGTGACAGATTAAGAATACAAAGTGTCACCACCCCTATTCATTCCATTTGTGTCGTAAGAGGCTACTAAGGGAACAAAATAAGCAGCTAACATCACTGCCAAGAGAAGGAAAACTTGAAACAAACCCTTTACCAACCCAGCGTGGTATAGTAGGCCAAAACCTCCTTTCTAAGGAGAGGCCTATGTCCAGCCGAGGCCTGTTAAAGGCTGTTGATGATGATGATGACCAGTTTATGGGATTCCTTCCTACTATGATCACGGGTCTTTTAGGCGGTGAAAAAGCATATCACTAGACCGCCATAGTGTTTGTCGACATACTGACTGGATTCACAGTGAGTATGGTGACCTGTACTTTTCGATTACCTACTCATGTTTTCCATCAGCCAGTGTAAAGTCACCTAGTCAGGGGTTAAATAATATAAAACAACGAAGATAATCAATAACAACACATTCCTAAATCATCTTCCGAGTCTCCCAAGTTTATTTGGGGTCGGCAACTAGTTCAACCGGTTTTACCTGAATTTCAGTTTTTCCACGGAGCGACTGGCATCGGACCTCCGCAACCCTAAGGGAGAACTGAAATTCGAAGATTGAACTAGTTGTCAGTATATTTGAGGGCACTCTGACTTCCCAATAACGATTGCCATCAATGTTCATGACAACCGGGACCGACGGGCTTTACGTGCTCTCCGAGGCTCGGGCGGGAATCACCCCCGCCGCCAAACTTTCAACTCCGGGCTGCTATCAGGAATTTCCTAAGAAAATCCCAAAAACACATTTTGGCCCGACCCGGGATTTGAACCCGAGACCTCTTGATTAGCATTCCCATACGCTAACCACTAGACCAACGAGGCAGTCACAACACATTCCTAAATGATGCATATTATTGATAAATTACACCTAGGAGCAAAAGAAATCATCGAATTAATCCCACATTTCTTTCATGAAGTCGAACGCAGTAGAGACCAATAAACTATATAGTAATTATTTAAATAACAATAGAATATTAAAAACGTTGCACGTTAAATAATTACCACAAATGTTGCGATCTTTCAGATTCTCAAAAAATTAACTAAAAAAAAAAATGAACGTGAGAAATATTATAGCGATACCTACGTGTTTGGTTGCTGTTTTTATCTTATGGATAACTGGATGTACCGGTAAGGTACTAGCTGTAGTTGTTATTTAATTGAAGAACAACAATTTTAAATCGTACACTTTTTTAGTTTTAGTTTTATAAAAAACTTCTTCAAGTTTTGTAAAACAAGTAAGGCAACTGTTTAGTAGGTTATAAATGTACATTTTTATATTGGAATAGTAAGGATATTAGCGGACGAACCTCTTGATAAACTTCAAGTCTCCAAAGACTCTAGTAACTCAAAAGACCGATCGACAAATCAGACAAATCCGTTACCGACTTTAAATGTCCCTCCAACGGTTTGAGTAAAAGCGTGAAAAAAAAAAACATGCTTTTTTTCATGTTCCTGCCAATCTATACTATGATTGTGAAGAAGGCAAAACAGGCACTATATAATTTTATAACATATTTAGAGATATGTATGTATAAGGATATTTAAAAACGCGTCTCGCCAACATGCATAACAGCTTGGCGGATGTGTGTTGATTTATTGTCTTCTGTAAATCAGTTTTTTTAAATAAATAAAAAAAAACGAATATTATATACTATTAGCTAAAGAGCTTATTTGTTAGTTTGTTTCAACTCGCTAATCTGAATAACACTGAATATTAATGAAAAGTGTTTTGAAAACTGGGGAAAGTTATTTCTTTCTATATAGAGGTTTCCATTGCGTGCTACAGCATAAATCCATCCTTTGCAGCTAGCTCACTATAACCCTTTTTTATGGCATTAAAATTTGTTTCCGCGTTATAACATCACTCTACGGGCAATAGAAGACGCTAACGAGCATGCTTGGGTCAGCTAGTTCAATACGATAGCTACTCTTTAAGATAGATACTTAGAATGTAGCTGCTTTGCAGATCTTAAATTGGTTTTCTCAATTTTTAGGTGTTCATATCCCGAACTTAACAGAGGCATGCTACAAATGTCTATGCTATGTATCCACTGGGTGTGACTTCAATCACGCCTGCACAGGCGGGTACTGTGGCCCTTTCAACATTTCCAGAATCTACTGGAAAGAGGCGGGCCAAATTGTACTGCCAGATGACGATCCGGAGAGAAATCATGGTGAGTGCGCTTGACTTCTTCTTTATTACAACTCCTGCATAAGGAATATACATCCTGTGTCTCCGAGGACTTTGACAACATACATGACAAAAATAACACTCAAACTCTGAACAACAATTTATGGATTACACACAATATTGTCCTATATGGGAATTCAACCCACAACACTTGGTACAGTAGAAAGCTGCGTAGTGACCGCTTAAACCACCAGGCCAATCAAGCAGTCTGGCACTCTTATAGAACTCTGTTTCTAGTCCTAGAATTATATTCCAAAGGGACATTTGAATCAGAGTACAGCATCATCTTTTCAAACTTTTCTCTTTTTTATATTGATGCCTACCAAAGTGATTCAACTCTGCCCGATCTAAAGCATGAGTAAAATCCAGGAGTAGAGGTCATCATCCTCATTGTGAGTACAGACAGTGCAGCATGGTGACCCACACTATGGCACCTAGTGAGATTCTGCATCAGTTGGTCTCCGGTCTCACACTCACGTACGAAATACAACAGCTGAATGCGGTCATTGAGGTTTTTCTTTTGTATGAAGATCCCGATATAGTCATTTTGTTAATCCATTACAAATTCTTTTTTCCTAGCATGGGAAGACTGTGCAAGAAGTTATAATTGCGCTAAGAGAATTATTGAGAGGTACTTGGAGATATTTGGACGGGTAAGCCATAAAGTTATAATCATATTACTCTAACATCACCATTGAAACAACAAAATGTAGTGCACTCCTAACTAGCATCATCATCAACCTATAACAGTCCACTGCTGGACAAATGCCTCTCCAATTACACGCCTTTTAAAACTTGCATGGAGTTCGGTGTTCGGACCTAAGAGTATTAAAACACCAAAATTTTAGGGGCAGGCCTATTGCGCTCATGGAATTCGATCAGAAAGTGGGGAATTCAATGTGAAAAGAATACTTTATAAGATAGACAAGCAATAGAATACAAAGGTTATACGGCTCAATTGAGGAATAAAGTATTGGCTCCAGTATTCTAGATGTACAACTGCAGAAATAAAAATCTTCTTTAAGAACCATTTGTTTATTGAAATACTTTTATTGAAATACACCTTACTACCACAAAGTACTCGTCAAGACAAATAAAACGAACCCACACTCGATACAGTTGTGTCATTTTATTGCGGAGCTCCTATGGCCAACTCCAGCATCAAACAGCTCCATGTAGTCATAATATTGCAAAACTTAAGACAATCTGTAACCGGGAAAACTGACTTTAAATTTTCAATATATTTCCAGGACTGTAATGGAGACGGCCTCACAAACTGCTTCGACTATATGATGATAAATGGCAACGGTGGTTATGGCTGTACGGCGCCTTTGAATCGTTCTGAGAACGGCCGACGATGGCTGAAGCGATTTGAAGAATGTAGAATATAACTGCAATCTGTGGACCTAGTATGAGTTTAGTGAGTGTTAATTCTTGCTCTAACTGGAATGGATGGAAGGCGCTGACGGCAGTAACAAAATTTAATATTAGTACAGTCGTCGACGATCCGGTCAATTTGTAAAATTATTTTGTGAATAAATTTATTATTATTTAATCGTTGTGGTAACCGCATTTTGCGTTGCGATTGGCCGGCATTGAAATCTTCACCAATCGCAACGCTGAACTCGCTCGCTGTTCACCATGAATTGTTGTGAAATAAACTCGCACTAGGCTCACCGAGCTTGACTTGAGGCTAAGGATATAAAATACTGTAACAATACGACACTAATGTTCTAAGAAATGGTTGAAAAGTTTTATATAAGTAGGTATAAATAAAATAAAAATATAGGTGTCGAGTTTTATAACCATTTTTTTATTTCTATTACAATATTATTATAACCTAACATTGATATCAATGACAGTTTTTAACAAGTAAAATTAAAAAACCCCCGACATATTGAACCGATGTCTATCAAACAGCTTAGAAGATCCAAGACCTTTCAAACAAAAGCAAAATTAGTTCATCCGTTCGGTAGTTATGATGACACACACACACACGTACACACGCACACACACACAAAAACACACGCACTTACATAAACGCACTTACATACACACGCACAAACATACACACGCACACACATACACACGCACACGCATACATACGCACACAGATACACGCACACACAGAGAGATACGTCAGACACATGACACTCCGTCGCTTTTGCGTCGGTAGTTAGAATGTACGAAAAGACTTACCACTTACTTTATGATCACACAGCAGTATTAATTGTCCATCTCTTGTAATTACAAAACTTAAAACACGATAAAAACTAGTTCAACTCATAAATAGAACAAACTACTTCTACACTGTCTTGTATTTGACGCGTGCCGTATTTTAGCGTACATTGCTGGCTACTGAACATGGTAATAGACGACCAATTCAAAGATCTACCCTCGGCTTAAGATGTGATGTTTTACATTGGTTGTTAGGTTCGTGAAATATTTCGATAGAAGATAATTAAATAAGTGAATGAATGTAATGGAAGGATTTGGTATGATAGTCGACAACGAATTTGTCGACTACACCAACCCTATTCATCCTATGGGTGTCGTAAGAGGCAAGTAAATAAACAAACTAAGCTAAACGTACAGCACTGCAAAGAGTAGGAAAGCTTGAACGAAATCCTGTACTAACCCGTCTGGCCAGCGTGGTATAGTAGACCTAAACCTCATTTTTAAGGACAGGCGTATGTCCAACAGTGAACTTGTAAAGGCTGTTGATATGGTGATGATGAATAAAACTCTGTGTTTACAATATTAACTTAAAACATATTTACATACAAGCCTCAAGACTGGTCCGGCCAGTCTTTTGGTCATAAGAAGCGTCGATCAGTTGCTTAGCTAATTGTTTAAACATAGCACAAGTGCTTGGACACCATGAACATAGCGTCTCTACGCCAAAACGGATAAAAAAAATATTTTAGTGTAAGTACCATCATATACTTTTATGTGCATTTAGTAAAAACTGTTATTTTGATATTACTTACAGACACTTCAACTATATTTAGTTGCATAAAAGAAAACAAATAATATATAGGCATTAAAATTCATTATAATGTGTAATTACTTCGGTGGCTTACCGTTTTCCAGTGAGCCTTCTTCATTACCCCTTAAATTTAACAGCTCAAGTTCAAGATTAAGTTCAAGTTAACATATTGTGGCACTATATCAATTTAATAGGACATTAAACAGGAATAGAGCGTAGCTAACCAAGAAACACCGAAGTGAGTATATTTTATGGCTGATTTTGGTGCTAAAATTGCCCCGGCACCACTCTACAATTTATGTACCCACTTGTTTTGTCTTTGGTTTAACTACACCAAGGAGATAGTATATCTTGTGAGAAGATGTTGTCCAGAGAGTAGTATATATTGTTTGTAATGTGTTAGCTGTCAGATGGGTGTGTCGAAGTTTTCTTAGCTATGACTTATAGAGGTGGGCGTATAGGTTTTTGTAGTGTTGGTCACATTTTATTAACTTGTAAGTGGAAGTATATTAAGTAACCAGAGATTTGCAGGTTTAGTAATACTTTCTAAAGTACCCGGTCCCGGTCGTCATGAACATCTATGGTAGTTGTAATTAGGAAGCAAATGCCCTCAAATATACTAACAACTAGTTAAACCTTCATATTCAAATCGCCTTCAGGGTTGTAGCAGCCTGATACCAGTAGCTCCATGGAAAACTGATATTCAGGTAAAACCGGTTGAACCAGTAGCCAAACTCTAATTCTTGGGGATAAACAAACAAATATTTCGAACATCTTACACACAACGCCATCTAGTCCCAAACTAAGCAGAACTTGTACTACGGGTGCTGGACAACTGATATAAATACACATATTATACATAGAAAACACCCAAATTCGGAAACAAAATTTGCTGATCACGCCAAAATTTGATCCGACTCGGGAACCGAACCCAAGACCTTTTGTTTAGCAGCCGCATACATAAATGACTACGCCACCGTGCCAATTATATGATAATACTCGTAAAGGCTAAGAAGATGAAACAAACGGATTAGTAAAACTTTTTCCTATTCCTTAAGCTAAGAACTTAAGCTAAGAGCTAAGCTAAGAACGAAAATAGACCAGCTTACCTATCGTGATTGACATTGAAACATGAATATATTATATATATATTATAATGTCCAGACACTAGCACACACATGAAAATATACTTATATAAATACAAAACAAACATGTATTAGCTATGTATACGATATTTATTATCGTGCGATATTTCCACATACCGATGAGAATAAATTACTTCTAGGCAAAGGCTCGCGACATGTTCCAATACTTCCTAAGAAATTTACTCTGGAAAACATTTTTTTCTGAATTGGACTTACCAAAAATAATTAATCCGTATCCAGATCATAAAAACAATAAACTTAGGGGTTCCCCATACTTAGAACTGCAACTCAAAAATTGATTTTTCGTCAAATCCATACGTGTGGGTTGTTTAAGGATAGGTCTTCAAAAATGATATTGAGGTTTCTAATCTCATTTTTATCACTTCCAAAGTGGTAAAATGTGCCCCCCCCCCTCCTGTAACTTCTAAAATAAGATAATTATAAAACCAAAAAAAATATGATGTACATTACTATGCAAACTTCCACTGAAAATTGGTTTGAACGAGATCTAGTACGCGGTTATTTTTAATACAATTTACCTTTATTTCAATCAATACACTATTATTAAAACATCGATCAAAGTTACAAACGAACTACAATAACTTTTATTTGATGTTATTTGCTGCTACGGAACCCTTCATGGTCGAGTCCGGCTCGCACTTGGCCGTTTTTTTTTCGTAGTTTTGAATTGTCTTGGAAAGTAAAACTAGTGATTTGAAATCATTCTGCCTTTGGTCATTATAGAGAGTGGATGACTCAGAAGATCCTGTGAGTAAATCGATTTTTATTATTTGCCCTTAAGTGGTTGTTAAGATAATACTAAGTACATGGACAAAGTGTAATAAATTATAAAGTATTTGGGTATTTTCGTGAAAAGTTGTTCACGTGACGAAAGTGGAATTCCTGACGTTCTATTCCTTATATCACTTGATAATTATAGTATTGAAATATTTAATTAAACATTGCTTTCCAGGGTAAATTGAGGAAATACATGATATTTTTTGTGACAAGATGAGCTAACTTGTTCCACATCGTCACTAAATAAAAACTTAAAATCCAATGAAATTATATAATTTAAAAAAAAATCTTATTTCATAATCATAAAGCAACTCCTATAGAATAATAATAAATATATTTTAGATTATGTATCCTTAGACAATACTAACAATCAATTTTTTTTTTCAAATCGTCACAACGTTCGGCAAACTGGTACCATTACTTTACTTTAGAAAATAATAAAAAACTAGCACAGTAACTATGTAGGGACATATCGTGACGTAATGGAAATGTGAAGCAGAGTTTACACCATTTAAATATTGATTATGGCTTATTAGCTTTTAAAGTATATAGAAAGGAGAGGCTAGAGAGTTGCGAGTGTGATCCCTGGGGTCGCCCTTATCGTGCGGTGCGAAAAAAGCCCTGCACGTAACCTCCCCCTCCCCCTCTCTTACGGAGACTCTCCAGCTCAGCTTCCTGCTGGAAGTGGTAGAGGGTCTATTCCCGCAGCGGGTGGAAAACGCGACAAGTCGATGGCTGCATCAGCCGGAGACGACGCTGATGAGAGGCTGATGTTTTGGACGTCAGGGAATCGGAGGTAGGATCCGGTCCAAGAACACCGCCCCCCCTCCCCTCCCCGGTCCGGACGGGGTACCTGCCCGAGTGCTGGCCCGGCGACGCGCCTGGCCACCTCAGGAGGCTCCCTGGTAGTTGGGCTCATTAAGGCGCTGGGCTTACGGGTGGCCCTGGATAAGAAGGAGGCTCTTTTGTTCCATGGGCCATGTTTGAGTGAAATTTATTTTTTATGCTCTATACTATAGTGACCTATATAACGAGTATCCGGTTAATGAAAAACCAGATGACTCCAAAAATCTATTAAAGATACAAACTAATCCAACACTGGACAGCTTTTCAGTTGTGTTAGAACACTTATAACTGAAGGACACTTATAGCCAATACTAAATAATTAAAAAGTTGCAATATTTTTATTATTATTTGCAATTTATTTGAATAGTGAGAAAACATCTAGAAACCAGTTACAAAATCAAACGTTAACGGGACAAACATTTTGAAGGTCAGATTTTATATGTGAATGTATTTTTTTAGAAATAATAACATTGAGTTTAATTAATGCAAAAATATTTAGAAGCTTATAAATTCAATTATATTATAAAACAGATACGTACCTAATTTAGAGTGGGGACTAAAATATTATTTTGTTTAAACACGCTTTTAACTCTTGCATTTTAGAAAAATACTAGAAGAATGCCGTCACTAAAAATTATAAAATAAAGTTCTTACCGCGTCTTGTCTGTCTGTTCGCGATAAACTCACAAATAGTCTGAATCCTGAGACATAGGCTCCTTTTTACAGCGATACCCTACATAGATGCATGCGCAGCCGTGGGCGATAGTTAGTATTCAATATCGTCGAAAATTGTTTGTAGGAACTCATTTTGGCTTTGTCCACTTGGATCCCCTGGGGATTCATTTGGAATTTTTATCCCCACTAATGCATATTACAAGCTTTGTTCAGTTTGGGACTAGAGGGCCTTGTGTGTAAAAAGTTCGAAGTATTTATTTAGGTATTTATTATTTATAAATACGTAGTCTGTTCAAAAAGTATCGCGAGTTTTGTATTTTTTCAAAAAGTATTTATTTATTCATGAATATCTATTTTGTCTTCTTCAAAGTAGTCCCCCTCGGATATAATGCACTTGTGCCAACGTTTTTTCTAACCCTCGGAGCACTTTAAGAAATATTTTTAGTGATCTTGTTCAGTTCCTTCTTCAATGCCGTCTTTATCTCCTCAATCGTGGCATAGCGTTGTCCTTTCATGGGCCTCTTCAGTTTTGGGAACAGGAAAAAGTTACAGGGGGCCAGGTCTGGGGAATGCGGGAAAACAATACAGTAATGCTCCTTATCATTACTGTTGTTTTTGGACAAATATTCGCGCACAAGCAACGATGTGTGAACAGGAGCGTTATCATGGTGCAAAAGCAAGTTTTTGTTCTTCCACAAATCCGGGCGTTTCTGGCGGATTGCTTCGCGCCAATTACGCATAACTTGTAGGTTTTCCTTATTGACCGTACTACCCTGTTGCAAGAACCCATGATGCACCACACCCCTGCAATCGAAGAAAAATGTGAGCAAAACCTTCACGTTCAACCGAACTTGGCGCGCTTTTTTCAGTTTTGGCTCATGCGGCAACTTCCATTGGGATGATTGAGCTTTGGTTTCCACGTCATAACCATAAACATTCTGAAGCACATTTGGGTCGTCATGGACCGAGTCCAAGACCTTCTTAGCAATGTTAACGCGATGCTGGTTTTCTGGTCCCAAATCATTAGTTACAACCGAATCGCTCGAGCCAATCGATATGTTTAGGTCCTCAGCAACTTCTCTAACGGTGATTCGACGATTAGCCAATACAAATTTCTTCAGTTTATCAATGTTTTCGCCTGTCGTTGATGTGCTCGGGCGTCCGGCACGTCGACTCGAACGATGCGCTCGCATTCTATCAGTTGCGTATGACAGAGCAACGCACGAGTACTATTTCTTGAAATGATTTCTTCGACGTGGTCGATGCTTTCGGCGCAGTCGATTCTTCTGGTGCGGATAAGTGGGCGAGGCCTCCTTGACTTCGATTCGTTCGACGCGTTTGGTTCCGATGAGTGTGCGTTCACCATAGACATACGCCGTATCAGGTACCAGTAGCCGGGAAACCAAGCCCCCTAGCCAAATTACAAACTTTTTTCGTTTTTTTATTCTATTCTCTACCTCTATGCTCTTGTTTCATATTAGTTGTCTATATGTCGTTAAATAATTACCACAAATGTTGCCATCTTTCAGATTCTCGAAAAAAGAAGTCAATAAAAATAATGAACGTGAGAAATATTATAGCGATACCTATTTGTTTGGTTGCTGTTGTCTCATGGACAACTGGATCTACCGGTAAGGTGCTAGCTTGGCTATTATTTAATTGAAGCATAACAGTTTTATAACGTACACTTTTTGCAAGAGACCTTGGCATTTTAGTTTTTTAAAAACTTCTTATTTTTATTTATAACAAGTAATATTGCTGGATATAAATGTATATTTTTGTTTTGAAGTAGTAAATAAACTAGCGAACGAACCTCTTGATAACTCCAAGTATCCAAGACTAGTAACTCAAAAGACTGAAGTCCGTTACTGACTTTAAATACCCCTCCAGCGGGTCGAGCCTCAGCCTGGGGAAGACCATCGTCTCATTATTCCTGCTCCTGCCAATCTATACTAATAATAAATACGGAACTACTGAATTTCAATGAAAAATATTTTGAAAACAGGAAGAAAATATTTCGTTCTAGAGGTTCCCTTCAGCGCTGCGAAAATGTTTAAAGATTTGTGAACATTATGTACCTATCAAAAAATTATTCCTCTTCAACAGTTCTACAAAAAAAATCTACTGCAGCATATGTCCATTCTTTATGGTTGGCTCATATTCCTACGTCATATAGTGTTTAAAGTAATTGATAGAATTTATCCATAGATAAGTCTGGCCAGCATATTTCAGAAATGAGCACGCATTTTAGCGATAGGTTTTAGGATATATTAAGTAACTGAAAATCAGTACCGATAGCCATACCATACCTTAGCGAGGAATGTTAGAGTAATAAACCAGTGCCTTATTATTAAATATGGCTCCCAATGTGTACACCGTGGTTCTTATTCGCTTCGACCCATAAGTTCGCTATAGCTCACTATAAACTATAATTTTTATGGGAAGCAAATTTGTTTCCGAGGTATAACATCAAGCTACGGGCAATAGAAGATGTAGACGGAGCTGCGTGGGTCAACTAGTATGTTAGTTTTTATTACGGTAGCATGAATACTATAAGAATTCAGAATATAGCTGTTTTGCAGGTCTTAAATTGGTTCTCTCATTTTTAGGTACTCATATCTCGAACTTAACAGAGGCATGCTACGAATGCCTATGCCACGTATCCACTGGGTGTGACATGTCTCACGCCTGCACGGGCGGGTACTGTGGCCCTTTCCATATTTCCAGAATCACCTGGAAAGAGGCGGGCTCAATTGTACTGCCAGATGACGATCCGACGAGATTTGATGGTGAGTGCGCTTGCCTCTGCTCGAATTCTGCTAAAAGTCATAAAACTATGTTGCAAACAGGCATTTGAATCAGACTTTGAAAATCTTTATTGATAAAAATAACCTTTTACCAATATCTTTAGAACTAAAATTGCAAGGCTCAAGAGGGAAAGGTCTCACTATTAGAGTAGCCCTAACTCCTAAACTAGGTGTTCCCTTGATCGGGAGTTAGTGTAAACTACATCATCATATATCATCAACTACCCTTAATGGCCCACTGTTGGGGGGTTGCTTTTCAATAGAGGTGTGGGGAAGTGGGTTTTCATGTTCCTCCAACACACATGGAGGATCCTCTGACCAGGCTAGGTGATCATGCCTGGTGGGCTACGTCCCAACGGTGGGGGGTTGTGTAGTATGCGTGCGTAATCATTGGGCCTCCGGTTTCCCAATCACCAACGAAATACAATAACACGAATGCTGTCAATTGAGACTGACTCTGTCTATTTATAGTACCGCCCGGTTGAGTCGGCCCATTCGTGCTGAAATCTGCGTGGCTCTGCTACCATTGTCTTCTAACACTATAGATAAAGCAAAAACTATCTAGTTAGGGTTCCGTAGCCAAATGGCAAAAAACGGAACCCTTATAGATTCGTCAAGTCTGTCTGTCTGTCTGTCTGTCCGTCCGTATGTCACAGCCAATTATTTCCGAAACTATACGAGCTATATTGTTGAAATTTGGTCAGTCGATGTATTCTGTGAACCGCATTAAGATTTTTACAAAAATTTAGAAAAAAAGCAATAAATTTTGGGGGTCCCCATACTTGGAACTGAAACTGAAAAATTTTTTTTTCATCAAACCTATACGTGTGGGGTATCAATGGATAGGTGTTCAAAAATGATGTTGACGTTTCTAATATAAACTGAATAGTTTGCGCGAGAGACACTTCCAAAGTAGAAAAATGAGTGTCCCCCCCCCCCTCTAACTTCTAAAATAAGAGAGTGATAAAACTAGAAAAAATATATGTTATACATTACCATATAAACTACCAACGAAAATTGGTTTGAACAAGATCTAGTGAGTAGTTTTTTTTAAAACGACATAAATCGTTACACGCAATTTACCTTTCATCCAGTCAATACACTAGTATAAAAACATCGATTAAAGTTACAACGAACTACAAGAACTTTTATATGATGCTACTTGCTGATACGGAACCCTTCATGGGCGAGTCCGACTCGCACTTGGCTGCTTTTTTTTGTTTATTCTCTATCTAGCCAAGTCTATCTTCTTTAACAAATACCATCCACAATGTTTTTGGTCTCTACTCATAATTCGTCTAATTTTAATACATTAAACTTTTTTTGTTTCATTTTGATCATCCCTACTCATTATATTTTAGATAGCTAAGACCCGCAGTTATTGTTAAAAATTGCGCGTAAAGCCTCAGAGTGAAGCTAGAATAAAAAAAAGCCTTAGTTACCTACTCCTTAAACCATCAGCTATCTATAGACAGACAGAAAAAGTGCATTCAGTAAAAAACTGTTAATTTTATTATAATACAAACAGACACTAACTTTATTTATTTGTAGGTATGCTGATTGATTGATTGATTGATCATCTCTACTCATCATATTTTGAAACTAATTATTTTATTAATCTGATTTCTTTTTTTCTAGCATGGCAAGACTGTGCAAAAAGTTATGATTGCTCTAAGAGAATTATTGAGAGGTACTTGGAAATGTTTGAACAGGTAAGCCATAAAGTAATAGCGTTAATCATATCACTGTAACATTACTATGGGAACAGCTAAATTTAGGAAACTGCTAACATCATCATCAGCCTATCGCAGTCCACTGCTGGAAATAGGCCTCTTCTATTGCACGCTATTTACTTCAATATTCGGCTATTCGCATCCAGCTCCAATGAATACAATGAATATTGGTTTAAGCGGCTGAATTGGACAATAAAGCATTGGCTTTAGTATTCTAAATGTTCATCATCATAATGTCTGACCGCTTGTCTGACCGCTGGGCTCAGGTCTATTCTAAGGATAGGGTTAGGGCCATACGCGGCCACGTTGGCCGAGTGCGGGATGAACAACCAAAATATTATTCTTGATGTACAACTATAATTTTATTTGAAAGAAAATAACTCCATTATGAAAAAGCATTTATTTAAATAAATAATAAAAATAAATATTTCTTTCGAAGTTTGGGTGTTTTCTATGTATGATAGGTTTGTATTTACAAAAATAAAAGGTTTATATATTTATATCAGTTGTCTAGTATATACATAATACAAGCTCTGCTTAGTTTGGGATTAGATAATGTTGTGTGCCAGATGTCCGAAATATTTATTCAAATATATTTCCAGGACTGCAATGGAGACGGCCTCAGAGACTGCTTCGACTATATGATGATAAATTTCAACGGTGGGTATGGCTGTACGGCGCCGTTGAATAGATCCGAGAATGGCCGTCTATGGCTGAAGCGATATGAAGAATGTAAACTATAACTGCAATCTTTGGACCTAGTATGAGTTTACTGCATGGCAATTCAATCTTTACGATAACTGCATTTTGCGTTGCTATTGGTCGGCATTGAAATCTTCACCAATCACAACGCTGAATGCGCTCGCTGTTAAGCGTGAATTGTTGTGAAATAAACTCGCACAAGGCTCTCCCAGCTTGACTTGAGGTTATTGTTTATGATAATAAAAAAAATCTATTACAATTTTATTATAACCTAACGTTGATATTAATGACAGTTTTTAATAAGTAAAATTAAAAAAAACTCCCTACCTATTGAACCGATTTCCATGAAACAGCTTAGAAGATCCAAGACTAATTAATTCAAATTTCAAACAAAATCAAGTTCATCCGTTCGGTAGTTATGATGACACACACGCACACACGCACGCACACACACACGCACACACATACACACGCACACATACACATGCACACACAGAGAGATACTTTAGACATATAACACCCCATCGTTTGTGCGTCGGTAGTTGGAATGTACGAAATAACTTACCACTTAATTTATGATCACACAGCAGTATTAATTGTCCATGTCTTGTAATTACAAAACTTAAAATACGATAAAAACTAGTTCAACTCATAAATAGAACGAACTACTTCTACACTGTATTCTAATTGACGCGTCTCGTATTTTAGCGTACATTGCTGGCTACTGAACATGGTAATAGACCAATTCAAAGATCTACCCTCGGGTTAAGATGATAATGATGATCATGTTTTAGATACATTGGTTGTTAGGTTCGTGAAATATTTCGATAGTAGATGAATAAGTGAATGAATGCGACGAAAGGATTTGGGATGATAGTCGACAACGAGTTTATCAAGTTCAAGCAGACTAAATCACATTTCTGGTTTTTATATCGGTGTAAAATTTTACTTTACTCCTTTCAAATATTATGTCATTTCAACGGTGTGAATACAAAGTTTTTTATTATCATAAATAAAACAAAACTCTAGGAACATGTTCTTATTTATTTACTAGTTCATATCCGCAGCTCCACTAGCATCCTAGGGGTATGAAAAATAGATGTTGATCGATTCTCAGACCTACCTGATAATGCACACAAAATTTTATAAAAATCGATTCCAAGTGATGCAGAACAAGCATCTCAACAGACCACCATAACACTATGGTGGTCTTCACAACATCTATTTTTCATAAGCATTTGTGTGATGACCACCATGCAACATTATCTGCACTAACAATGAGGATGGTGATGAATCTTGGATTCTACTCATGTTTTCCATCAGAGAGCGTAGTCACTTTGGCAGGTTAAAATATAAAATAATACCACAACAGCAATGAACATCAAACAGTTCACTCATTGCGTTCGTCTTCAGTACGATGGTTGACTGAATGAACATTCAGGCACAACGCACAAATTTCCAAATGTAAAAAAAAGAAGGCTCACTGGAAAACGGTAAGCCACCGAAGTAATAAAACATTATAATTAATTTGAATGCCTAATATATTATTTGTTCTGTTTTATACAACTAAATAAAGTGAAAGTGTCTGTAAGTAATATCAAAATAACAGTTTTTACTAAATGCACATAAAAGTATCAAATGGTACTAAGCAACTGATCTTGCTTCTCGTGACCAAAAGATTGGCCTTTTTCTGGCACAGAAAGGAAAGGAATCTTTTATGAATGCTACCAGTTAGCGATGGTGCGGGGGAATTTTTTAACAAGCATTAAATTATGTGAATATTTTTAAGATAATAATGTAAATACCTACAGAATTTTATTCATCATTACCATATTATTAACAGCCTTTAAAAGTTCACTGTTGGACATACGCCTGTCCTTAAAAATGAGGTTTTGGCCTACTATACGATCACGATTTGTCAAATAGCTTCTAGCTTCTAGTTTTCGGAGTAAAATAGGTACGGACACAGCATCGAACGTTTTCGATTACTTTTTAAGGTTCCGAAGTTTATGAATCGGAACCCTTATAGATTCGTCATGACCGTCTGTCCGTCCGTCCTCAGCTTACCGTTCAAATGGTAAATGCTAGAAAGTTTTGCTGTACCAAGCTCCCTTTCTACTGAGCAGTCAAAACATGGAACTACCCACTAGCGCACGTGTTTCCCTACCTCTTTGAACCCAGCTTCTTCAAGCGGGGCATGAAAGAGCATCATACTAGGCCGCCATAATGTCAGTGGGCGTGCTACATTGTACGCAGTGGCAGTGAGGATGGTAACTTCTGGATTCGGTAAATTATTCCCATCAGGCAGGGCAGTCATTATGACAATGTACAAAAAAACAAACAAAATGTAGTTACTACTAAGGTTACAAGTATTTATAACATGTAATAACTACATTTAATCATAACTACATGTAATCTTGTAATCGTAGTTAGTAACCAGATCACAAAAAGTAATTAACTACGTTCTACACTGCTATCAGACAGGATGTAAACAAGTTCTAGAATACTAGTTTATAAATAGCTCAAGTCGTAAATGATTAGGGTGCACGGCAGCGACACAATAATATTGAAATTAAATGATCTACCATTATATTCTTGATGCAATTCAACGAAAGAAGCGACCTTCTTCTATTACCAGACTACAGCAAAGCCACAAGAAAGAGTCATCCTTTAAATCCTTATTATAAATTCGAAAGTCTGACACGCCAAAACTATTGAACCGATTTAAGTGAAATTTAGTACAGTGATAGTCTAACTAAAGCCTGAGAAAGGATATGTCCTACCTAGGCTATTTTTCATTGCCATAATCGTCATACACGCGGGCAGTCTTTGGGCGAAAGCTAGTAATATTATAAGTCTATGGATGCTAGTATGTTGCACCGCAGTGCCTTAACATCGATGACGTATCAATAGGATCGTAATAATAACCCGGGTAAATATCATACCTCAATAATCTTATATTATAAAATCTTATATATACAAATTTTGTGTCACAATTACCATACTCCTCCGAAACGACTGGACCGATTTGTATGATTTTTTGTGTCCATATCGTTTAGGTCTATAAAGAATTGGCCAACAAAAATTTTTCGTACCCCTAAGACGCAAGCGGTGCCGCGGGTATCAGCGAGTAATATTATGAATTCGAAAGTAACTCTGTCTACCTGTCTGTTATGCTTTCACCGCTAAATCACTGCAGCAATTTTAATCAAATTTGGCAAAAAGATACTTTGATTTTTAAAGAAGGACTTTGGCTACTCTTTTCCGCCAAAAACCAACACACACGAGGAGGCTTGAACATAATCTAGTGTACATATTTATATCACATATGTACGGTTTTATAAATTTTATCAAAAGTTTCCGCAATCGGACAGTTTATGGCATCTTTTCTTGGATAAAAGCTTGCCAAAATGATTTCTCTGACAAGTTCCTTCATGTCTCATTGTTGCATTATTACTGAGGTTTATAAAACATAGACCAAATGGTCATGTTGTAAGGACTTCATACGATAAGAGGGCTTTTCATATTTTCTTAACAACCCGTGTTGACCACGATCATATTAAATGATCTAGACGTGTGGACAACCTAGATCCACCCATTATTTTAGGGCCTCTGTGGACCACGGCGCTCAGTACCTCTAAGACCACAGCATCATCATTGTACTCCCGTGTGGACCACGATCATTCTATTGTAGATGATCCGGACCACACCATCGATCTAGACCCATTTTCCTTTATAGCCTCTGTGGACCAGGGCACTAATAGTGCCCAGACCACAGAATCATCCCTTATCTACGAAAACATAAACAATATAGGGTTACGTAGAGTAACTGTATTAAAATAAAATCATAAATATGTAGTAGCATGATGCAGTTGCATTGTCACATAAACATATATTTCATTCTGATAACTAATATGTTATGTACGTGTGTACGTGTGATGGAACTATAATTATTGCTCCATGCAGCTGATGAATTGGTGAAGTTATTAAGCTATCCTAATTGAAAATGCAGTAAAATTTGCAAATATCATGGCTAAGTAAACCTAGAATGTAAACATCAATCGGTGTGTTTTTATCTTACGGAGCTAACGCTTGATTTAAAATGAAATTTAAACTAAAATGGTGTCCATATTGCTGCCTTTGATAAAAACACATCTGATTTAAAAAATAGTAGCTAAAATTATTTTAATCTTTTAAATTACTAATAAATTCATTGTATTTGTTGATTTATAACGATTACATTCGTTACTTATTACATGGTCTAAAATGTTAAAACATTTTATGTTAGTTCCGGTGGCGTGAACGGCCATGTTTTTTTTCTTAATTTTGAATTTGTTTGGAAAATAAAACTAGTGATTTGAGATCATTCTGCCTTTGGATATTATAGAGAGTGGATGACTCAGAAGATCCTGTGAGTAAATCGATTCTTATTATTTGCTTTTCATAAGTGGTTATTAAGCTAATATTAAGTGCATAGACAAAGTGTAATAAATTATAACGTATTCATGTATTTTCGCGATAAGTTGTTCACGTGACGAAAGTGGAACTTTGTTCATTTCTGACAAAATAGAACTATTTTAGGTAGTCATTACATCACTTTATAATTGCAGTATTGGAGTATTTAATTAATTATTGCTTTCCAGCGTAAATTCAGGAAACAAATGATATTTTGTGACAAGATGAGCTCACTTGTTCCACACCACACCACACATAAAAACTTAAAATGAAATGAAATTATATAATTTACAAAATTTTCTTTATTTTCTTTTATTTCCAAATCGTCACAACGTTCGGCAAACTGGTACTTTAGATAAAATGTAATCTCTGTATTTTAATAAAGACTTCAAAGACAAACTGTTCCGATTCCAAATCGTGACAATTGTGACTATGATATTTGAGGAGTTCCCTCGATTTCCCTGGGATCCCATCATCAGATCCCAATATAATGTCGAAGGGACCACTTGTAAGCTACGCCCGTTCAAATGCAAGAAGGATTTTTGAAATTTGTTCATAAACAACGAAATTATCGCTGAACATACATAAAAGAAAACCGACGAATTAAGAACC
The DNA here is from genome assembly GCA_932526445.1 of Phragmatobia fuliginosa. Classification (NCBI taxonomy): domain Eukaryota; kingdom Metazoa; phylum Arthropoda; class Insecta; order Lepidoptera; family Erebidae; genus Phragmatobia; species Phragmatobia fuliginosa. Next base: position 17,696,645 of record OW052073.1, read on the forward strand.
TCCTCCTTTCTTGAAGTCGGTTAAAAATCAGCCTTTCTTTCAAATTTATATTTATCTTTTATAGCTAAACTTCAAGTTAAAATACTCATTATGACACGGAAATTTTATTAATTACAGAAGATGACTATTACTTAAGGAAATAAAACAAAATAAAACAGCAATCAATTGCGAGACTTGCATTTTCTTTTTCTGCGAGAATTTATTTTTTATGGTCTCTACAAGAGTGACCTATATAACGAGATTGTCCGGGTAATGAAAAACCAAATTCTTCAAAAAAAACTATTATAGATACAGACTAATCCAGCACTGGACAGCTTCTCAGTTGTGTTAGAACACTTATAACTGAAGGACACTTATAGCCAATAGTAAATAATTAAAAACTTGCAATTTTTTTACAAAATGTTATTAGTATTTGCAATTGAATTGAATAGTGTGAAAACATCTAGAAAGCAGTTACGAAATCAAACGTTGACGGGACAAACATTTTGAAGGTCAGATTTTATATGAGAATGTATTTTTTTTTTGAAATAATAACATTGAGTTTAATTAATGCAACAATGTTTAGATTATAAAACAGATACCTACCTAATTCAAAGTGGGGACTAAAATATATATTTGTTTAAGCACGCTTTTAACTGTGGTATTTTAGAAAAAAATTAGAAGAATGCCCTCACTACATATTATAGAATAAAGTCCCTGCCGCGTCTGTCTGTCTTTTCGCGATAAACTCACAAATAGTCTGAATCCTGAGAAAGGACATAGGCTCCCACATAATCAATAACCTACATAGACGCATGCGCAACCGCGGGCGAAAGCTAGCATTCGATTGAGGATTCATTTAGAATTTTCGTCCCCACTAATGCATTTTACAAGCTTCAATTATGTTATGTGTTCAATTATGGACTAGATGGCCTAGTGTCTAAAAAGTTCGAAGTATTTATTTAGGTATTTATTATTTATAAATACGTAGTCTGTTCAAAAAGTATCGCGAATTTTGTATTTTTTCAAAAAGTATTTAATTATATAAGAATTTGTCTTACTCAAAGTAGTCCCCTTCGGATATAATGCACTTGTGCCAACGTTTTTTCTAATCCTCGGAGCACTTAAAGAAATCATTTTCCGTGATCTCATCCAGCTCCTCCTACTATGCTGTCTTTATCTCCTCAATCGTGGCATAGCGTCGTCCTTTCATGGGCCTCTTCAGTTTTGGGAACAGGAAAAAGTCTGGGGAATGCGGTGGCTGCGGAATGCGGGTAAACAATACAGTACTACACCTAACCATTACTGTATTGTTTTTGGACAAATAACCGCGCACAAGCAACGATGTGTGAGCAGGAGCGTTATCATGGTGCAAAAGCCAGTTTTTGTTCTTCCACAAATCCGGGTGTTTCTGGCGGATTGCTTCGCGCAAATTACGCATAAATTGCAGGTAATATTCCTCATTGACCGTACCACCGTGTAGCAAGAACCTATGAAGCACAACGCCCCTGCAATCGAAGAAAACTGTGAGCAAAACCTTCACGTTCAACCGAACTTGGCACGCTTTTTTCAGTCTTAGCTCATGCGGCAGCTTCCATTGGGATGATTGAGCTTTGATTTCCACGTCATAACCATAAACCCATGATTCGTCACCAGCTATGACCCTCTGGAGCACATTTGGGTCGTCACGGAACGAGTCCTCCTCACCTCCTGAGCAATGTTAACGCGATGCTGTTTTTGGTCGAAATTGAACAATTTTGGCTCGAATTTCGCGGCGAACCGACTCTTGCCCAAATCAAGTTACAATCGAATGGCTCAAGCCAATCGATATGTTTAGATCATCAGCAACTTCTCTAACGGTGATTCGACGATTGGCCTAGACTATTTTCTTCACTTTATCAATGTTTTCGTCTGTTATTGACGTGCTCGAACGTCCGGAACGCTGTTCGTCGTTCAAATCTTCTCGACCCTCTGAGAACATTTTGTACCACTGATAAACGTTGCTTTCGTCCAAGGTAACTCCACCATACTTATGTCACAGTCAACATTCGGAATGCGTCCGCGCACTTTATTTTGTTTTTCTCACAAAATTTCATACAGATTCTTTGATTCATTTTTATTTTATTTTTTTGATAGGCAAAAATCGAAGGAGAGCCAAAACTCATCTAAGCAGAACAGCTGTCAAAAGTAATTTAACATTGAAATGGACGACTTGGTCAGTATAAGTAAGGGAATTGAGTACCAACATAAAACTACAAAAAATCAAATATACCTAGCCCGCGGGAATTCGAAATTCGCGATACTTTTTGAACAGTTCCTAGAATAAAAACCACCGGTCAACCGGTTGTTTATTTACGCCGTAGCGGATACCAGTAGCCGGGAAACCAGACAACTTGGCTAGGGAGCAGGTATAATCTAGAAATCTCGGTGGATTCTGAGCAATCTACGGCTTACAGATCTCCCTAGGATTGATCATTCTATTCGTGTGTAAGTTTCGTATTGTCCAATCCAAACAAATATCCGTCTTTTACAATGCAGTTGTTACAAAGGTGCCGATTATGCTAGCAGCATTGCCGCGTTGTATGGCAATGGCCAACCTTATCATCAGAAACAAGCAGGAACCAGAGTCCCCGTTAAGCTCCGAAAGCCTACGACCCAGTTCCCGCACGAAACTAGTAGTTCCGGCAGCCCAGCTCCCCATGGTCTCCACCGCCTCAGTGACGCAATGGTAGTGTTGCTCCAAAGCCGCATATTTCTGCCTCTTCTTATAATAAGACGTCCACGCTACAAAGCGGTATGTTTGCCCCGCCACCGTGGGATCCTAATAAGACAGTGCCAAGGCTCGCAACGCCGTTCGCAGATGCATGAAAAGCCGGAAGGCCCACGTCTCCCATACTACGCACTCCCAGACCCCCACACCTGATCGGAAGACTCGCCTGACACCACTGGTTGTCATCCATGGACTGGACACGTTCGGATTCCACAATCGATTTCAGGTCTTTGTCAAATGACAGAACTTCCTCGGGGCAAAGCCAGGTAGGAGCGGTTCGCAAAAGGTAATTTTCGGTAGAGCAAAGCACGCCGCAACAGGACAAACGCGACATGAGCGAAAAGGCCCTTCAGACGTTCGTGGATAGTGAGGAGAAGATTAATTCTGGAGGCTATAGCCCCGAGAACAGCACCAAGAACGACGGAAGATCCCAAGAGAGATCCTAAGAGAATTAACCTCTCTCTATAGATTAATTCTCTTAGGCTTGGTAAAACTGCACTTAAACGAGAGGAATGAATATTAATACTACTAAACTACGCTACAGGAAAAAAAAATGGCACTTTCAAGTATTTACTTCCAGACCCAGGTCCTTGAAACGAGGAATAAGATATGCTCAATCTTGTAGTACATCCTCTGGCCTACCTTCGATAGTGCCATCGTCAAGGTACCATACGTTGAAGGGAGATTTAAGCTCAGTTATCACTTTGTGTATGGCCAAACTAAAACTGAAACTCTAACAAACTAATAAAATTGAAGTTTGTAATATCATTATACGGCATATCAAAGTATACTGTTTGTTCTGGGTAATCTTTGGAACGACTAGACTAATTTGAAGCAGCATGACATAAAGGGACAATTTAGGCTACTTTTTTTAGCTAACTCTGCTCCCCGGCGTTACTCGCAATTTACGCAATAGACAATAAATATATTAATTATTTCAATAACAATAGGATATTCACATTAGTTGTCTATATGTCGTTAAATAATTACTATAAATGTTGCCATCTTTCAGATTCTCGAAAAAATAAGCCAAAAAAATAATGAACGTGAGAAATATTATAGCGATACCTATTTGTTTGGTTGCTGTTTTTATCTTTTGGACAACTTCATCTACCGGTAAGGTACTAGCTGTAATTATTATTTAATTTAAGCACAACAATTTTTTCAACGTACACTTTTTGTAAGAGACCTTGGCATTTTAGTTTTATAAAAACTCCTTAAATTTTTTGCATAACAAGTAATGCTACTGGTTAGTAGCTTATAAATTTACATTTTTGTTTTGGAATAGTAAGGAAATTAGCGAACGAACCTTTTGATAAACTCCAAGTATCCAAAGACTCCAAGTAACTCAAAAGACTGAAGTCCGTTACCGACTTTAAATGTCCCTGTCGGGTTAAGCTTCAGCCTGGGGAAGACCAGTCTCTTTTTCATGTTCCTGCTAATCTAAATTAATAATAAATACGTTTGAACGTGCTAATCTCAGGAACTACTGAATATCAATGAAAAATATTTCGAAAACAGGGAAAAAATATTTCTTTTTAACCGACTTCAAAAAAAGGAGGAGGTTCTCAATTCCATCCTTTACGGTTGGCTCAGTTAAGCCCTTCGTTATGGGAAACAAATTTGTTTTCGACGTAAAACATCACAATACGGGTAATGGAAGACGAAGATGAGCATGCGTGGGTCAACTAGTATGTTAGTGTTCATTACGAGAACCTGAAAACTTTAATAGTTCACAGTAGCTGTAGAGGAAACCGGTGCTGTCGATGAGCCGGCCCAAGTTCCCGTCAACTTTTAGTTCATTCATGAGAGTCCAATCTAGTGTGATTACTAGACGACAAACATGTTAGGAAAGAATTAATGAGATGTTGATATGACAATGATGACAATGGTGTTACTACAGATGATACTAAGAGTGAACAGTGACTTCAGAATATAGCTACTTTGCAGGTCTTAAATTGGTTGTCTCATTTTTTAGGTGTTCATATTCCGAACTTAACAGAGGCATGCTTCAAATGCTTATGCTACGTATCCACTGGGTGTGACTTCAATCACGCCTGCACAGGCGGGTACTGTGGCCCTTTCAACATTTCCAGAATCTACTGGATAGAGGCGGGCAAAATTGTAATGCCAGAAGACGATCCGGAAAGAAATCATGGTGGGTACGCCTGACCTCTTTTTTATTAGAAATCCCGCATTAAGGATATACATCCTGTGTCGTGGGAAACTTTACAGACTAACATGAAACGGATACAAAGAACACTCAGACTCAGAAAAACAATTAATGGATCATACAAACTGTTGTTCTATTTGGGATTTCGACCCACAACACTTGGCGCACTAGAAAGCGACCACTTAAACTACTAGGCCTGCAGTCTGGCACTCTAATAGAACTTTGTTTCAAGTCCTAGAACTATATTTCAAAAACACATTTGAATCAGATTACATCATCATCTTTTCATACTTCTCTTTTTAGGGTTCCGAAGTGTATGTCTCGGAACCCTTATAGATTCGACATGTCCGTCTGTCCGTCCGTCCTCGACTTGCCGTCCAAACGGTAAGTGCTAGAAAGATGAAACTTTGCATAAATATGTGTTGTAATTACGTCGACAAAGTGCAACAATAAAATTATGAAAAATATTTCTCGCGGCTACTACTATACTATAGGTCTTTTAAAAAAAAGCGGCCAAGTGCGAGTCGGACTCGCCCATGAAGGGTTCCGTATCAGCAGGTAACATCATATAAAATTTCTTGTAGTTAGTTGTAACTTTGATCGATGTTTTAATAATAGTGTTTTGATCAATGATATTATAAAAAATCGGCCAAGTGTGTGATAATTGTTGTTTACGTATTAATGCGTTGATTTTGTATGACTTTTCCAAGTAAGCGCATTGTAAAAGTTAAGCCTCTATAACTCCTGAACTAACAAAGTCATCTAATTCGTTATAGTTTTCATTTAAAGTTCATTATATGGACCACTATCACAAATTTTTCGGCGGGCGGGACGGCCTGTTTTTACAAAAAGTTTGCCTTTAAAGTGGAATTTCTCGCAAACAGATACCTAAATCAAAAAATCGTCTTAACAAACCTGTAATGTTTTTAAAAGACCTATATAATGATACCCTACATGATGGGGTAGCCGTGAGAAAAAAAAACAACCCCACTTTACGTGTAGGGGAGGTACCCTAAATAAAAATATATTTCATAATTTTATTGTAGCACTTTGTCGACGTAATTACAATACATATTCATGCAAAGTTTCATCTTTCTAGCACTTACTGTTTGGACGACAAGTCGAGGACGGACGGACGGACGGATGGACAGACGGACATGACATAATAATATCTATAAGGGTTCGAAGTCATAAACTTCGGAACCTTAAAAAGTTGTAGATCTTTTAATTACCTACAACTTTGCCATTTAACTATTTTCCTTGTAGTTTTGCTGGAAATCGAGATATACCGTTTTTTACCCTTTGTTGTATATTTAGCCATCCAATCTGACTCTACCCTGCCTGATGGAAAGCATGAGCAGAATCCAAGGGTCGGGGCTACCACACTTGCTGCGAATGCGGACAATAATGTATGGCGGCCCACACTATGGCGGCTTAGTGAGATGCTTTTTCACGCCCCGGTTTAAGGACCCGAAAACCTCCCTCCCTACCCCTTCCCGACCTCAGATCGCCCGTAAATTATTTTTCCTTTCATTTTTATAATATTCTCCTCCTTTTCCAATAGGTTTCATCCTACTATAATTTTATTTGTTTTCAAAAATTATCTACTCTGGTCTACTGGTCTATATGTCATTTACAAACTATCATTATGGTTGCCATGCAAGTGTGTTATTCCTAGCAACCTGTGAAGTTTTGACAGGAGGTAAACAGTGATACATTTTGACATCTTCGATTTATGTATTTTTATAATCACCTAGCTTTGGTCTTTGTGTCTCGATTATTGCAGTAAAAAGTAGCCTATGTCCTTTCCCAAGTTCAGTTCTATCATCATACCGAATTTCATCAAAATCGATACAGTGGTTTAGGCGTGAAAGCGTAACAGACAGACAGACAGAGGTACTTTCGCATTTAAAATATTAAGTAGGGATTAAAAAAAAAACTACTCACTAGATCTCGTTCAAACCAATTTTCGTTAGTAGTTTGCATGTTAATGTACAACATATTTTTTTTTTAGTTTTATCACTCTCTTATTTTAGAAGTTAGAGGGGGGGGGACACACATTTTTCCACTTTGGAAGTGTCTCTCGCGCAAACTATTCAGTTTAGAAAAAAATGATATTAGAAACCTCAACATCATTTTTGAACACCTATCCATAGATACCCCACACGTATAGGTTTGATGAAAAAAAAATTTTTGAGTTTCAGTTCCAAGTATGGAGACCCCCAAAATGTATTGTTTTTTTTCTTTTTTTATGTAAAAATCTTAATGCGGTTCACAGAATACATCGACTGATCAAATTTCAACAGTATAGCTCTTATAGTTTCGGAAATAATTGGCTGTGACATACGGACGGACAGACAGACAGACAGACAGACAGACTTGACGAATCTATAAGGGTTCCGTTTTTTGCCATTTGGCTACGGAACCCTAACAATACAGGATTTCTAAGACTATTTTTTGATTTAGGTATCTGTTTGCGAGATATTCAACTTTAAAATTTAAACTTTCTTGTAAAAACAGGGCGTCCCGCCCCCTCTAATAGCTAAACGGCTGGCTAAAGCTGGAAAAATTCGTGATGGTGGTCCATATAATGAACTTTGAAGGAAAACTATAACAGATTAGATGACTTTGTTGGTTAAGGAGTTATAGAGGCTTAACATGTAAAATGCGCTCACTTGTAAAACGTCATACAAAATTAACGCATTAATACGTAAACATAACAATTATCTATTGGATACGATTTTAAATCCATGTACCATTATGGGTGCCTGCGGAAACCTTTCCTGTGCGTGGCCTGACACGCACTTGGGCGATTTTTTTACATTGAAGCCTACCAAAGTGATTCAACTCTGTCCATTGGAAAGCATAAGTAGAATCCAGGAGTAGAGGTCATCCTACTCATTGTGAGTGTAGACAGTGCAGCATTGTGACCCACGCTATGGTGCCTAGTGAGATGTTTCTGCATCTCTGCGTCTGCGGTCTCACACTCACCAACTAAATACAACAGACGAATGCTGTCATTTGAGGTTTGTCTATAGTATGAAGATACCGATATAGTCATTTTGTTAATCCATTGCGAATTCTTTGTTTCTAGCCTGGGAAGACTGTGCAAGAAATTATCGTTGCGCTAAGAGAATTGTTGGGAGGTACTTGGAGATATTTGGACGGGTAAGACATAAAGTTATAATCATATTACTCTAACATCACCATTGGAACAGTTAAATTTAGGGCACTCTTAACAATCATCTGCTACTATCAACTGCCTTATTGGTTTAGTGGTTAGCGTATGCGGCTGCTGATCAAGAGGTCTCGGGTTCGATTCCCGGGTCAGACCAAATATTTGTGTGATCCACACATATTTAATTCGGAGTCTGGGTTTTTTTCTATGTGTAATATGTATTGTATTTGCAAAAACAAAGTATGTTTATGTATTTATCAGACTGCACGGTTGGCCTAGTGGTTTAAGCGGTTGCCACGCCGCTCTCTACTGCGCCAAGTGTCGCGGGTTCGAATCCCACGTGGGATAACACTTTGTGTGATTCACAAATTGTTGTTCTGAGTCTGGGTGTTATTTGTGTCCGTTTCATGTGTGTTTGTAAAGTCCCCCGCGACACAGGAATTCATATTCCTAATGCGGGAGTTGTCTTTTTTAAAAAAAAAAAAAAAAAATTATATCAGTTTTTTAGAACCCATAACACAAGCTCTGCTTATTTTGGGACTAGATGACGTTGTGTGTAAGATGTCCAAAATATTAAATTATTTATTTATCATCATCATAGCAATCACTGCGGGACATATGCCTCTCCAATTGCATGCCTTTTAGGTCGATCCCTGGTTACTCGCGTACAGCTCCTGCTAGCTGTTACATGGAGTTCGGACCTAAGGGTATTAAAACACCGAAATTTTAGGGGCAGGCCTATTGCACAAAAGGAATTCCATCAGAAAGTGGGATTTTCAATATTTTCAGAATTCAATATTTACAGACTAGAATATTTATAAAAAAAAAAAAAAAAAAAAATAACAAGCAATAGACTACAAAGGATATTGGCTACATGGCTGAATTGAGGAATAAAGCATTGGCTCCAGTATTCTAGATGTACAACTGTGAAGTAAAAAAAAAACTTCCTTAAGAACCAGCTTATATTACTAAACTACCATATAGCAACAAAGTACTCATCAAGACAAATCAAACGAGCCCACACTCGATAGGGTTGTGTCGTTTTATTGCGGAGCTACTAGGGCCAGCTCTAGAATCAAATCAGCTCCTTATAGTCATAATATTGCAAAAACTTCCGCTCAATCGGTAACCAGAAAATGGGTCAAATTTAATTTGCAAGATTTCATTACAGACAAAAGCTTATAATAAGATAATTCTAATATATATATATTATAAGAATTTACTTACACATGGGAAACCCGACATTACATTTGAAACATATTTCCAGGACTGCAATGGAGACGGCCTCACAAACTGCTTCGACTATATGATGATAAATGGCAACGGTGGTTATGGCTGTACGGCGCCTTTGAATCGTTCTGAGAACGGCCGACGATGGCTGAGGCGATATGAAGAATGTAAAATATCCCTGTCTTCCAATTACAACACTAGAGCGCATTATGCATAACGTTGAATGTTTCAACTACAGCAACGCTTCATACATCGAACACTCTCAAAAGTGATGTGTGTAATAGCTTAATGAACTCAATTGGTTCTTGTAAGACAGGTAGATTCATCTGAAAATATAAAGTGATTTTTTTCAAACGGACAACAAGTTCACTTCGAATCCCACTTCTGATAATAGCTTAGTTAATAGTCATAGTTTTAAAAAAAAAACAATTTATTCTTCACTCAAATTATTACACTTATAATATTCTCAACAAAAGCAAAACAAGTAATATTGAAACATAATATGTTTAAAAAATATTTATTTTAGTATATAATCTGTCGGTTTTAACATGTAACAAACAATAAAACGGTATTTGATAGTAAAATCACTACTTGTTAATACATTGAAATTACAACAGAATTACACAATATAGAATAGTATATACTTAGCTTTAAATCCATATAATATCCCATTTACTCTACTGGTTAAATATTAGAGAGCTCCGGGCTGGTCTACGTCTTGACGAGAAGTCTGTTAATCCAGTCGGAACTCTTGTTTTTATAGGCAGCGACCAGCAAGTTCGATATATGTACTTCAATCAAGTACCGTCATCAAACTATGTATATATTCTATCTTCCGAATGTATTTAAAGTAAACTATTAAAACAAACATGAACTTAGCGCACTCTACTGGTGCATTTGAAAACTAATTCACGTTTCAAATATAAATAAATAAGCATCAGCATAATAAATTCAGCATTGTGCGCCACTGAGTCGCATTATGCTCTGTAATTGGAAAACAAGGTATAACTGCAATCTTTGGACCTAGTATGAGTTTACTGCATGTCAATTCAATCGTTACGGTAACCGCATTTTATGTTGCGATTGGCCTGCGTTGAAATATTCACTAATCACAACGCTGAACGCTCTTTTTGTTGTGAAATTAACTCGCACTAGACTCCCCGAGCTTTACTTGAGGCTGTTGTTTATAATAATAATTCTTAAGTGTGTCCTTTTAAGATATAAAATACTGTAACAACGCGACACTAATGTCTTGAGGAATAGTTGAAATGTTTTAAGTATTTTAGATATAGGTAAGTCGAGTCTTTATCCTATTTTTTTAAATGTGTATTACAATTTTATTTTAACCTTTAAATTGATATCAATGACACTTTTTAACTAGTATAATTATAAATCAAAAAAGCAGCCAAGTACGAGTCGGACTCGCACATGAAGGGTTCCGTAGCAGCAAGTAACATCATATAAAAGTTCTTCTAATGTTTGTAACTGTAATGAAAGGTGAATTGCGCTTTACGATTTATAACGTATTAAAAGAAAACTACTCACTAGATCTCTTTCAAACCAATTTTCGTTGGTAGTTTGCATGGTAATATACAACATATATTTTTTTTAGTTTTATCACTCTCTTATTTTAGAAGTTACAGGGGGGGGGGACACACATTTTTCCACTTTGGAAGTGTCTCTCGCGCAAACTATTCAGTTTAAAAAAAAATGATATTAGAAACCTCAACATCATTTTTGAACACCTATCCATAGATGGGTTTGATGAAAAAAATTTTTTGAATTTCAGTTCCAAGTATGGGGTCACCCAAAATATATTGTTTTTTTTTTCTATTTTTATGTGAAAATCTTAATGCGGTTTACAGATTACATCTACTTACCAAGTTTCAACAGTATAGGTCTTATAGTTTCGGAAAAAATGGCTGCGACATACGGACGGACAGACAGACAGACATGAAGAATCTATAAGGGTTCCGTTATTTGCCATTTGGCTACGGAACCCTAAAAACCCCGGACTGATTGAACCGATTTCCATCAAATAACTTAGAGGATCCAAAACAAACCAAGGCACACACGCGCACACACACGCGCACACACACACACACGCACACACTTTAGTCTTTAATTTTCTATAACAAAATTAGTTAGATACTTATACCTGTATTTTATTCATATTATAAAAAAAGTTCTTTGTAGGTACTAGTACTATATACTATAGTACTAGTCTTAAACCTCATCATGTTTCAATAAGGGGGTTTAAAAATGCCAAAAAAAAGATCAAGCGATTAATGGACGACGGCCCCTAATTACAAGATATAAAATAATAATAATAATAAGAACTTTATTTGATAAACACAGCATACAAGGTTTAATGCGATATTTTTAAACACTATACAAAGTAGAAGTATTTTTTGAGGCTTGTAACACTTGTCATTGTCAATTGACATTACTGTCAACTGTCAATGCCAAATGACGTGGCATTGATTTTTAGTGTGTAAATTAGCATCACAATGAAATTCACATGTAAAGTTAATGCATATTACATAAATCGAATCGAATGCCAAAAATTACAAAAACAAAGTGTACATTAACTGGTGCATAACAAATAAAACAGGATAAAAACTAGTTTAACTCATAAATAGAACGAACTACTTCTACACTGTCTTTTATTTGACGCGTCCCGTATTTAAACGTACATTGCTGGCTACTGAACATGGCAATGGACGACCAATTCAAAGATCTACCCTCGGTTTAAGATACATTGGTTGTTAGGTTCGTGAAATAGTAGGTAGATGAATAAGTGAATGAATGTAATGGAAGGATTTGATATGATAGTCGACTACAAATTTGTCAACTTCTAGCAGACAAAATCACAGTTCTGGTTTTTATGGTGTAAAATTTAACATTATTCCTTTCATATACGGATGTAATTTCAATGGTGTAAATATATTAACATAAATAAAACAAAACTCTAAGAACATGTTCTTATTTCTTGACTAGTTTATATCCGCGTCTTCACTAGTGTTCCAGGGGTATGAAAAAAGAGTTTGATCGATTCTCAGACCTACTTGATCCGCACACAAAATTTCATAAAAATCGATTCCCAATGATGCAAAAGCCTCTCAATAGACTACCATAACACTACAGTAGTCTTCACAACATAAATTTTTTGACGGATCTTGGATTCTATTCATGTTTTCCATCAGATAGAGTAGTCACTTTGGCAGGTTTAAATATAAAATAATACTACAACAGCAATGAACATCAAACAGTTCACTCATTGCGTTCGTCTTCAGTACAAGCAAGGTAAATAGTTGACTGAATGAATATTCAGCCACAACGCGGTGAAATTTTAATGAGGAGACAGCACTACGCTGTCTTAGACAAGACACTAGTCTTCGTAAAGCTACAGGACTTTTACAACAGGCTATATTTTCCTCGTAATAGGTATACGAAAGCACAGGTTACTTTTTAGATGTATATAAATATGGCCAAGAGGAAAAAGTTTTAATAATCTGTTTCTTTCATCTTGTTAGCCTTTACGAATATTATCATATAATTTCCTCGGTGGCGTAGTGATTTGTGTATGCGGCTGCTAATCAAGAGGTCACAGGTTCGGTTCCCGGGTCGGGCAAAATTTTTCCGTGATCAGCTAATTTTGTTTCCGAGTTTGGGTGTTTTCTATGTATAATATGTGTATTTATGTATTTATATATATATATATATCAGTTGTCCCGTACCCGTAATACAAGCTCTGCTTAGTTTGGGACTAGATGGTGTTGTGTGTAAGATGTTTGAAATATTTGTTTGTTTATTCCCAAGATTATTTGAGTTTGGCTACAGGTTCAACCAGTTTTACCTAAATATCAGTTTTTCCACGGAGCTACTGGTATCGGACTCCCGCAAGCCTGAAAGCGTATTAAATATAAAGGTTTAACCAGTTGTCAGTATATTTGAGGGCATTTACTTCCCAATTACAACTACCATAGATGTTCATGACAACCGGGACCAGGCACTTAACAAACTATTTCTAAACCTACAAATCTCTAGTTACTTAATATGGAAGCATATTAAGTAACTAGAGATTTGTTTACTTACAAGTTAATAAAATGTGACCAACACTACAAAAACAAATACGCGCACCTCTATAAGTCATAGCTAAGAAAACTTCGACACACCCATCTGACAGCTAACACATTACAAACAATATATACTACTCTCTGGACAACGTTTTCTCACAAGATATACTATCTCCTTGGTGTAGTTAAACCAAAGACAAAACAAGTGGGTACATAAATTGTAGAGTGGTGCCGGGGCAATTTTAGCGCCAAAATCAGTCATAAAATATACTCACTTCGGTGTTTCTTGGTTAGCTACGCTCTATTCCTGTTTAATGTCCTATTAAATTGATTTATTGCCACAATACGTTATCTTGAACTTAATCTTGAACTTGAGCTGTTAAATTTAAGGGTTAATGAAGAAGGCTCACTGGAAAACGGTAAGCCACCGAAGTAATTACACATTATAATGAATTTGACTGCCTATATACTTATTATTTTTTCACTTTTAGGCAACTAAAATAAGTAATATCAAAATAACAGTTTTTACTAAATGCACATTAAAGTATATGACGCTACTTAGGTATACTAAAACATTTTTTTTATGCGTTTGGCGTAGAGACGCTATGTTCATGGGGTCCAAGCGCTTGTGCTATTATTTAAACAATTAGCCACAGTCTGTGCAATTAGCTAAGCAACTGATCGACGCTTCTTACAACCAAAAGACTGGTCGGACCAACGATGGAATGCTGCCAGCCTTCAGGGGACGCTACCACTAAGCGATCATCGCTTAGCGGTAGCGTGGGAATTTTTTAAAGCTTGTATATAAATAAATATTTCAGACATCTTACACACAACATCATCTAGTCCCAAACTAAGCAGAGCTTGTATAATGAGTACTAAACAACTGATATAAATACATAAACATACTTTTTTTTTGTAAATACATACATATGATGCATAGAAAACACCCAGACTCCGAAACAAATATTTGTGGATCACACAAATATATGATCCGACCCGGGAATCGAACCCGAGACCTCTTGATCAGCAGCCGCATACGCTAACCACTAGACCAACAAGGCAGTCTGAATATATGTATATGTAAATATTTTTTAAGTTAATATTGTAAATACAAAGTTTTATTCATCATCACCATATTCACAGCCTTTACAAGTTCACTGTTGGACATACGCCTGTCCTTAAAAATGAGGTTTTGGCCTACTATACCACGCTGGCCAGGCTTCGTTCAAGCTTTCCTACTCTTTGCAGTGCTGTTCGTTTAGCTTAGTTTGTTTCTTTAGTTGCCTCTTACGACACCCATGGGATGAATATGGGTGGTGACATGCATTATTCATAATCAGTCACCACCCGGACGCGTCGTCATTCGTATTATTTTATAATTTCTAAACTAAAGCACTACAATAATGAAAGTGAGCGGATGGTCTATATTAGATGTCACATTGCCAAGTATTGTGGGTTCAAATCCCACATTAAACCTTATGTGATCTACAAATTGTTGTTCTGTATCTGGGTGTTCATTATACTCGTTTCATGTATGTTCATAGAGTCCATGTTCGTAAAGATCTCTTTTATAAAGAATATAAATAATAATGTTATAAAACAGTCCTCTGCCACGTCTATCTGTACTTAAAAATTACTGCACTGATTTTCATGCTGTTTTCCGCAATGTATAGATTGATTCTCGAGGAATTTTTTAGTATATAAATATTATTTGTCAATTATAAAATGTTTTTAAATACATCTTCTGGGCGAGCCGCTAGTAAATATTAATATGTAATAGAACACTTTTTTTTTATTTGGTGTCTACCAATGTGACTCTACTCTGGCTGATGGTAAGCATGAATAGAATCCAAGAGTGGGGGCAACCAAAGTGACTGCGATGAAGGAAGTATGGCGATGACGACCCAAACTATGGCGGCTTTGTGAGATGCTTTTTCACATCCCTCTTAAAGGACCCGGGATGATAATGGGAAGGAAACACGTGGGATGGTAGCGAGCTCCAGTTTTTAACCGCTCGGCACAGGAAAGAAGAGCTAACCGTTTAGTTCTAGTGCGTATTTCTACCACTCGAAAGCGGTGACTTCCAAGGCCAGCACGTGTTGTCCTGTAAAGGAAGGGAGAAGGTAGGATCAGTTGGAAGAGCTCATCAGAACACTCCACGTAGTAAAAGCGATAGAGGACTGCCATAGTAGCGATATCTTTTCGCAGCTGCAAAGGCTCTAGGAACTCGGTGGCTTCAGGGCTATCAATAATGAGGACCACTCGCCGCTGCAATCGATCCATTGCAGAGATGGGAGCAGTACTCCACGCAGGAGCGAACCTGGGTCTTGTAAAGAAGACACAGGTGCTCCGGCGAGAAGAACCGTCTCACCTTGTTCAATATGCCAAGCTTCCGGGAGGCCGTCTTTGTGACGCTCTCAATGTATTCCCGTCGGTTGAGATCCCGGCAAATGTCCATACCCACTACCTACTTAGGTAACTCACAATTTATTAACTGAGTTGCATCATTACAATTGCGGTTAGTAATTATGTTGGTGTTGCAACAATTATGATAAAAGCAAAACATTTGTGAATATATTTTCCTGTATAAATACAACCAAGGCTACCGATAATGTATAAGATTGATTTCTTAATAAGAACTCATCAAAACATAATGTGGCATTCACACTATCCCCGGGGATAACCAACGACTTCGTGGTCAGTACCTGGATGGGTGACCATTAGTGCCATGATACCATGAGCGTCACCATGGTTTGGAGGTAACTTTAAGCAGTTGGTCCCAGTTGTTATCATTGGATAACAATCGTGAAACTTAGTTGGAGGCTTACGGATGGCTAAAAAAACATCCAACGGCAAGATAACGGAGCCTAGTCAGTCCACAATATGCAATCGGCCAGCGTGGAGACGAATGACCTTAAGCCTCTCCTGAGATAAGACCCAGTCCAGCAGTGGGGCGTGCTTGGTAACTATTAGTACCAAGCGAAACCTTTTTTTTTAAGCGGAGATTGCTTTTCGCACCATACCCTAAACCTGGCGCAATCTACCTCGGCAGTTGGGAGGAACACCAGGAACGCATCAGCGGCTTCTGGAGTCCGCCCTGCCTTACCTCACGACGGTACATCCCGGGGTGATAATTCTCACCCCCAAGGCAGGACGCTGTCGCGCCTCTCACCACTCCACGCAATAAGAGACGCAACACCGAACCGTCTTAGACGACACCCCCCGGCCGCACCGGGGGTGCCAGAGTTACCAAGTGAAACCTGTTCCCACGTTGGCTTGGTGCGGGTTGGGAATAAATATAATAAGTACAAGTATCTGTATTTAATATCATATTAACAGTTTTTTACTAAATGCATTTGAAATTATATACGGTAATCACATTAAAAAATAAAGTTTTAAATATTATTATCTGTGTGTCTGTTTGTTACGGCAAATCTCTTGTACGGCTGGACCGATTCTGCTAATTTCTTGGATTAGCTTCGTTCCGCGGCTTGACTCGTGATTTACAACCATTAAAGCCCCATAACATTTTTAAAGTGTAAACACACTATTTGGGAAATTTTCAAATAAAATGTTTACAATAAATTGCAAATACTTATTATTCAGCCAACAAGTCGGTATGTAATTTATACGGACCCTGATTAAACTATCCCTTGTCTTTTCAAACCCTAGTCAAGTTCCAACGCGTTTATTGTTTTCTATTCCATATTTAAATTCTGTCACTCTATCTCTCATGTTTGATTGGCTAATATCACTCAGTCGCGTGATCAAAACAAAATATTAGCCAATCAAACAAGAGGATATAGAATACAAAACGAAAAACGTTTTATTACTTGGACAGGGGGCGGTTCTTAATTACGTTAAAACTATATCACACTTGCTGGTTCCAATCTGGAGTCATGAAGGGTCCAGTGAAAGTACCAACTATATTCTGCATTCTTCGTATCGTTGCAACCAACTCTTGCCAAGATCTGTCTTGTCTAAAGGCGTTGTGCATCCATATCCACCATTGTAGTGTAGCATCATGTAATCGTAACAATCGGTTTTGCCATCTCCGTTGCAGTCCTGGAATAAGAAGAGAAAAAAAACATAAAAGAAAACAAAGATACAACATAAAATAAAATAAAACATATAATAAATCTGTACCTCAGAGGTATAAAATAGTAACTCCACTTTTTTTGAAATTACTTTTATTATACATTAAAATCACAAGAACCAGTTCCACATTATAGTATAAAGCATTAAGTCCTATGTCGCCTATGAGAAGAGATATACAATGCACAAAAATTTACAGAAGAAATATACAAATCTAAGCTATACCCTAGCTTCTCAAATTATGTTAGACAATAGATAGATTTATCGTAGTTATGTGTAATTCAGGATACTTCCCTCTATTTATTATAAAAAAAAACAGCTAAGTTAATTTGCCTTTATTATAACTTTCTCAAAATTACATTCAAAATTTCACGAAATGAAAATTATTTTTTTTGTAATTATTTTTGTACCTTACGCACATTTTTGCCGTTGTATAAACGGCAAAAATGTGCGTAAGGTACAAAAATAATTACAAAAAAATTATCAACAACAAATTTGCTGTTGATGTTCGACAACACTCTCGTTTAAGAAGAAGTGAAGAATCTCAAAGAACTTAAAGAAACTTAAAAGATTTTTGAACAATTTTTCTTATTTACTCATACAGTCTCCTTGAAATCCACACACTTTTCCCAGCGATGCATAGTTATGCATTTTTTACACATTTTCTAGTTTTTTTTATTTTAATAACGAATGCTGTTCTATTTTCGTTTAGGTTGGCAACTTTTCAGATCACCTAGTATTTCCTTATTGTGTTAGACTACTCCAGTATTAAGAATATGCCCTGCCCCCTTTGCAAGTCACAAACGATTTTAGTTTTCTATTCTATTCTCTTGTTTCATTGGCTAATGTCACTCAGTCAAGTGATTAAAACAAAATATTAGCCAATGAAACAAGAGAATAGAGGAATAGGATAGAAAACGAAAATCGTTTATAACTTGGCTAGAGGAGCTGGTCTTTCCAAACAAACATGTAATCGTCTCAAAGACATCTAATGACGTCGAGGTATCTAAATATGATTTTATATTTATAACAAAAGCACAAGTCTATGTTCATGCTTGCATAATGCTTACCCTTCCAAATTTTTCCATATATCTTCCGACCATCTGTTGGGCACAGTGATAATTTCTTGCACAATCTTGCCAAGCTGCAAAACAAAGCAAAGTTTTAAATTTAATTGGTTGTTGACATTTATTTATTTATTTATGGCCTTGGGAGTCCCCGCTTTAGAGTGGAACCAATACGCACTAGAACTAAGCGGTTCGGCTCTTCCTTCCTGTGCCGAGCAATCAATAGCTGGAACTCCCTGCCAGCTCATGTGTTTCCTTCCTACTATGATCCCGGGTCCTTCAAGCGGGGCGTGAAGAAGCATCTGATTAGGCCGCCATAGTGTGGGTCACCGTGTTGCAATGTCCACATTGGCAATGAGGACTGTGGCCACCACTCTTGGATTAGGCTTAAGCTTTCCATCAGGCTGAGCAAAGACATAATGGCAGCATTATATTTAAAAAAAAGTGATTGCCAATCATGAGGCCTCGGTTTCGATTTCCAATTCATCGGCAATAATTATTGGGAAGTTAGGGCCCTCAAATACATTGACAACTAGTTCAACCTTCAAATTCATTTTGCCTTCAGGATAGCGGAGGTCTGATGCCAGTCGCTCCATGCAAAGAATAATATTCAGGTAAAACCGGTCGAACTAGTCGTCGACTCCAAATAATCTTGCGATGGTAAATTACTACAAAGATCAGGAATTATGTTTAATTAACATTTATTGTTCTTGCACTAAATAGTTCCTGATATTTCTTCGCCAGTAAGTATATGTTTCTTACCGTTAATTCTCTCAGGTTCATCTTCAGGCAATACAACTTGGCCAGCCTCTTTCCAATAAATTCTCGAGACTTTGTAAGGCCCGCAGTAACCGTCTGCAGGACAGCCACGGGACATGTTGCATCCTGTTGCTACGTGACACAAACATTTGTAGCATGCTGCTGATAGGTTGGAAACACTGGCACCTAAAACGGAATAATATTTATTTTGTTTTTTGGAGAGCCAACTTTGAAGTCTTAGTTGTAACGGCATCGTTTCCTTATAAAAGGTGTTTTTTTTTAAATATATTTAAGCCTACCAAAGTGACAACTCTGCCTGATGGAAAGCATGAGTAGAATCCAAGAGTAATGGTCTTCATTGTGAGTGCAGACAATGGTGACTCACACTATGGCGGCCTAGTGAATTGGGCCTCTGCTTCTGCATTATTGGGCCTTCGGTCTCTTATTCACCAACGAAATACGACAGCCCGAATGTCATTTTAGATCATTCCTGAGTGTGAGGGTAGTACTGCTACGGTTGAGACGGCCCATTCGTGCTTATATCCGTGTGGTGACGGATTAAGAATACAGAGTGTCACCACCCCTATTCGTCCCGCGGGTGTCGTAAAAGGCGAACCCATCTGGCATGTAGGTATAGTAGGCCAAAACCAGTGGACCGTTAAAGACTGTTGATGATGATGATGATATTGCCTACATCTGTACATCTATAAAAATAAATAAAATTATAGTGTCTGTTAGTAATAACAAATAACCATCTATGTCTGTCCGTCTGGCTCTACTGAATTACAAGAGTTGTTAAAAAACGATATAAATGAAAGATAACTGAAGCAAGGTGAACCTTTCATAGAGAACTAGTGGATATATAGCGCAGCGGTTTAAGCAGACAGCTCACAATGTTGAATGCTGTGAGTTTTATCCTTACATAGTACAACACTTTTGGTGATTCTAAAATTTTACAGTATCAGTGCTTTTTGAAAAACATTATTAACTAGTTATAGTTAACTACTTTCGCGCGAGTGTATATCGGTTATCGCGGTGAAAACTAGCTTATATCCTTTCTCAGGCTCTAAAATATCTGTAAGCCAAATTTCATCTAAATTGGTTCAGTATTTTTAGCGTGAAAGTGCGACAAGATTACTTTCGCATTTATAATATTAGTATGGAAAAAAGGATAAATCTAGAAAATACACGAATGGCATTGTGAAAAAAAAACTCTAGCTTTTGGAATATTCTTGTTTATCGAGGGTCTTTACAAACACACATTTACAAACAAACATACAAAGTGGTGTGTTGATGTTTGAAAGCACAACTGGGCTCGGGTCTTTCTCATGAGAGGGTTAAGGCCATACGTCCCCACGCTGGCCGAGTGCGGGTTGAGGACTGGCAAGATTAAGTAGCTACAACGTGTGGCTACGTAATCTTGCCATTTAATATTTTAAACTGCCCGAAGGCCTCCAACTAAGCAACGTTATCCTGTGATAGTAACGACCGACTGCTTAGCATGACCACTAGCGGTCACCCATCTAATTCCCGACCTTCGCCGTCGTTGCTTACCCTTGGTGATTGATCCTAATCACCTAGAGCCGGTGTCTAAAACTATTAATGTTAATTAAAACAACTAACCATTCGAGGTAGATATCCAAAACATGACAACAGCAAACACACACACAGGTATAATGACTAAAGTACTTCTTGAGCTCATTTTTGATCTCTTTATTGATTATCTGGAACAAAAGATATATTTTATGAAAGCACTAGTTGACATACACAGCTTTAGACTGCCTTATTGGTCTAGTGGTTAGCGTATGCGGCTGCTGATCAAGAGGTCTCGGGTTCGATTCCCGTGTCGGACTAAATATTTGTGTGATCCACAAATATCAGTTTCGGAGTCTGGTTGTTTTCCATGCATAGTATGTATGTATTTAAAAAAAGAAGTATGTTTATGTATTTATATCAGTTGTTTAGTACCCATAATACAAGCTCTGCTTAGTTTGGGACTAGATGACGATGTGTGTAAGTGTCAGAGATATTTATTTATTATTTATATTTATTTAACTGCCTCGTTAAACCGAGACCTCTTCTAGACCAGTAGAGGTCTCGGGTTCAAATCCCGAGTCGGGCCAAAAAGTGTTTTTGGGATTTCCTTTAAGAAATTCCTAATAGCTAGCGGCCCGGAGTTTGGAAGTTTGGCGATGATTCACGCCCGTGCCTCGGAGAGCACGTAAAGCCGTCGGTCCCGGTTGTCATGAACATCAATGGCAATCGTTATTGGGAAGTCAGTGCCCTCAAATATACTGACAACTAGTTCAATCTTCGAATTTCAGTTTTCCCTTAGGATTGCGGAGGTCCGATACCAGTCGCTCCGTGGAAAAACTGAAATTCAGGAAAAACCGGTTGAACTAGTAGCCGACCCCAAATAAACTTGGGAATAAGGCTAGGAACATGACTTATATTTATTTATATTTAGCTTTGCCTGCGTCTTGACCATTTCATATTTATAATAATTTTCCCATATTTTCAAAACATTTTTCTTTGACACTGCTCCTATTGGTAGTAGCGTAATGGTATATAGTCTTCACCGATAAATAGATAGGTCACCAAGGTCCCTTAATCTACTTTCTTTTCTTAGACTATTAAGTCGTATTCCTTCATTTTAGTATCTATGTAATTAATATTGCATTCTTTTCGTGTTTGTATTTATGTAATCATCCACACTATGTTTTACTATTAAACTATGTGATATTCTTTCACTACTGTAATTTTTCTTCTCTTTTTAGGGTTCCGTTGCCAAACCATAGAAACAATTACCAACGGTTTCCGCACTAAGCTCGTTGCTAGTGTCGCGGCAACCAATACCACAATTTGTTCATTAGGGCTATTCTGTCGTTCAAAGACTGTTGAAAGCAACGCCAGGAATCACTACAAATTGGTTTCGTAACTTAACAACAGAAATTGGCAACATTACAACTTTCAAGTTGACAGAAATTTTATACATTTCAGTTGGTATTTATGTTTGAAGGAATTTTTCCTCTTGAAAAGTTAATAATTTTAACAAAAAGGAACCGAATTCAAAGGAAAACTATTCAAACTGCGACAATTGTGCCTATGATATTGGAGGAGTTCCTCGATTTTCTTGGGATTCTATCATCAAATCCCGATATGGTTACGATGGGACCACCTGTAAGCTACGCCCATTCCAATGCAAAGATAATTTTTGAAATCGGTTTATAAACGACGAAATTATCGCTGAACATACATTAAAAAAAAAGATTCCGACGAATTGAGAACCTCCTCCTTTTTTTTGAAGTCGGTTAAAAAAAAGTCTATGACAGCATAATGTTTATCTTCTATCATCTTTATTATGGAAAACAAATTTTCTTCCGCTGTATTAAATTACTTTATTCTGGGCAAACAGTGTAGGACGGATCTCACTTCTTACAGATTTGTTTTTCTGTGTTTTACGCCAAAAAAGCCTTGCTGCGGATTGCTAAAGGCTGTTAACGATGACCAGAGAGTTAACCAGCCCTAGAAAAGTTGCGAACGTTTTTCGTTTTCTATACTATTTCTCTATTCTCTTGTTTCATTGGCTAAAGGCTAAAGTCAGCCAATTAAAATGATGAGAATGGATTAGAAAACGAAAAAGGGGGGCTGATCTCACAGAAACCCTTCGTAGCTGTTCACTGACTTAGTAATGGTTCCGGAACCCAAAAGACTCTCTTCGCCATGATAATAGGGAGAGGGGGGTTTAAAGATGTACTTATGACTGCAGTCCAGAAGGCGATCTCACCCTGGACTACTCCTACTCCTCCTAAAAGAGAAGCGCAAAAAGGGCACAACGTGTGGTTTTTAGTTGATTCGAGTCCAACACACCGCCCGCCGAATCGAAAAACCGGCGGGGTGATGGTCCGTGGGGATTTCGACACGTAAAAAATAAAGAGGTACTTATGACTGCGATGCTCAACAAGTACCTATGGACAGTAGTTGTCACTTACCCTTATGTGTCACGTCTATTCCTATGTCCTGTCGTAAAAGATGAGCAAAGATTTCGTCTGTATTTTGAGTAATTTTTTCATTTTATTTTACTGCGTACATTTTTGTAGAACAAATAAGTTTATACTTCATAATTCGTTCTCAGATTAGTTAAACAATAAATGTTTACCATTTATAGAAATAGATATATTATGAAATTTGCATGGATTTAAAGAAATAAAGTTTATATTAAAATTTCGTAAGAATCCATCAAGCCTTTTCGGAGGACTATTACTACTAACATTGTGATACGAGACTTTTGTAAGTGTAGACTAACTGATGCCCGCGGTTCCGCTCACAACCGTTTCATTCTTTATTATTTAGGATTATTAGCTTACGTCCTATTCTGACTCAGACCTACTGAATAAAAACACAAAAATTCATAAGAACCTATCAAGCCGTTTAAAAGGAGTTTACTTAAGACTAGCTGATCCCCGCGGTTTTTGTTGCAAATCAGCTTTATGTTAACGAAAGTCCCGTCGAAATCGGTCCATCCGTTCTAGAGATTTTTCTTTTCTTTTAAAAAAGACAACTCCCGCATTAGGAATATAAATTCCTGTGTCGCGGGGGACTTTACAAACATACATGAGACGGACACAAAGAACACCCAGACTCAGAACAACAAATTGTGAATCACACAAAGTGTTGTCCTACGTGGGATTTGAACCCACGACACTTGGCGTAGTAGGAAGCGGCGTGGCGACCACTTAAGCCACTAGGCCTACCGTGCAGTCAAGTGCAGATTACAAACAACAGACAGACATACGTTTTTAAAATTGCTTTTTTGGTGTAAGGAACGTATATGCATTTAATAAAAAACTGTTAATTTGATATTACAGACAGACAATTCACTTTCAGTTATTTGTATAGATGTTTTTGTAAAAGAAGAGAAACTGCGCTGAAGGTTTTGCAAATATTAATGAAGTTAATCTAGGATAGTGAGAGCCTTGAAACCCTAACTACGTTTATTTAAGCGTCTCTACTCTGCCTGATGGAAAGCATGAGAAGAATCCAGGAGTAGGGATCATCATCCTCATTGTGAATGGAGACAATACAGCTTGGTGACCCTCACTACGGTGACCTAGTGAGATTCAATTGCATCACAGGGCCTCCGGTCTCACACTCACCAACGAAATACGACGGTAATTATTAGGTTGGTCTTCTGTGTGAAGGTAGTACTTCTCTGATCGAACCGAGCATATTCCTGCTGCAGACAGCGTGGTTCTGCTACCTAAATATCTGAGACAATCGTGTCTAATACAGGTTTATATGGAAGTTCTATCTGACAACTTCGTATGCGCATTCAAAAGGAATAAATTACTAACGTTTTTGCAACATTTCTCATTCATACTCGGCTCCTATTGATATTAGCGTGATGGTAAATAACCTATAGCTTTCCTTGATATATAGACTATTTAATATGATAATAACTTTTGAATTCGAACTAACATTTACTGAGCTAAGCGCATATAATGACTACAAGAATCCACAGTTACTAATAGATATTGTATATATATGTATCTGTATATTTAATGCCCCCGTATCTTCAAAACACCGAAACTACCCTTTGTTTATTTATATCTCCTGTCGATCTGTCCATCCAAAGGTTGCCTGGAAGAGATTGCTTTTAGCAATAAGGCCGCATATTGTACATATCTACTTGTAATATGTATATATAAAAACAACAAAGTAATTGGTGTACAATAAAGTTTAATCTATTCTATTCAAAAACAGTATACCTAGATAAGAGGTCATTCATTTACGACATAAATATTTAATATCTATTAGGTAAGAACCTTAAGGAAAAATGAATGTACCTTTGACTGTTTCTGATGTTTATTTTAAAAAAAGTAACAAGTTGTTGCAATATTTAGAAGCATGTTGAATGGAATCACTTGGATATAATCACTAATCTTAATATTGCGTATTTTAGTGATCTTACGTAAGTACTATCAAGACTCCCTCCCATCCCCTTGTAAGAAAATAGTTGATACTGCCTCAGTAGAGCCACGCTGATTTCAGCACGAATGGGTCGGCTAGACAGGAGCAGTACTACCCTCACACAGAAGACCATCTAATGATGACAGCACTGTGAGTGCGTGAGTGGTAAGTGTGAGACCGGAGGCCCAATCATTTTGCATCATACTCCAGGCTTCCAGAGTTCATGCTACATTGCTTACTCTCACAATGCGGATGGTGACCCCTACTTCTGGATTCTACTCGTGCCTTCCATCAGGCAGATTAGAGTCACTTTGGTAGGATTAAATATGACAAAAAAAAATCCTTTAATCAACTTATGTTATAAATAAATGGCCCCTAAGTAGGTATGTAGGTAAAAACGAACAACTATTATTGCATAGATTCTCACTGTGATGGCTTTACGCGTGTGATCCTAAACAGGTTTTGTAACATTATTAGATATTTTCCTTAAACGGAAAATGGTCTGCCTTGCTTAATATCAATCTAACAGAACATATGGATGATTGTCTAGAGAATTATCTTCTTCAAGGTCTATTGTGTTTTTAAGGTTTCGTAGTTCACGTCTCGGAACCCTTATAAATAGTTTCGTAAAGTCCGTCCGTCTTCGACTTACCTTCCAATCAGTTAGTGCTAGAAAGATGAAACTTTGAATGGATAATATGTGTAGATATTTATTACATCGACAAAACACCCAAATAAAATAAGGAAAAAACTTAAAGTGGTGATGATTATTTTGTCGCGTGGAGTATCATGTGACATATCATACAATATGTTTATCAAAAACATTGAGAGGTTGCTAAGAGGAGTTTTTGATTTTGATATCCCTTGGCGAGTAACTCAACTTTTAAGCGATTATTTTGTGAAAATAGGTTGTCCCCCTCCCTTTAAAAAGTAAACAGCTGGCTCGAAAAATAACTGAAAATTAAAACATGTTGGTCGTTTATGATCTTTAATAATCTTGATCTTAATAATGTTTAAAGGAAAATTATAATGACGTAGACAACTTTGTTAGTGTAGAAATTCTAGAGGCTTAACTTTTAATATAGGCTTACTTGGAAAATATTTTTAGATTCGATTTAAATTATCAGCAAATAGATCGTAACAATTTCTCGATTTGTGTGTAAAGACTATACGCTGCAGTTTTAGTGGAATATCCACATCTAGCTCCCTTTAGTTCAGCCAATTTATGAATATAAAGGCTCAAACCAGAATATATTTTAATATACTTTATTAACAAGCTATAATGTCCCACTGTTGAACAGGGTTAAGGCCACACACCCCCACACTGGCCGAGTACTGCCGTGGACTGCCAAGCCACGTCGTGGCTACGTAATCTTGCCGTTGAATGCTTTTAAGCCCTTAAGGCGTCCACCTAAGCTTTACGACTGTTATGACCTCCGAACCACAAAACGCTCTTAACATATCAAACAAACGGTCACCCATCTAGGTACTGACCGCGCCGTCGTTGCTTATCCTAAATATCCGTTTCCAATCACCGTAAGGCCACTTGCCTATGAGTACTCATTACTTTACGTCTTTATAATATTGGCACATATAAAAAACTTTATTTATCTCTAACATAATAAACAAATAAATCAAGTTGCCATACAACTAAATTAAATTAGAGTGTCTGAATGTAATATGCAATGAACAGTTTTTTACCAAACACATATCTTCCGTGTGGTGACAGATTAAGAATACAAAGTGTCACCACCCCTATTAACTCCATGCGTGTCGTAAGAGGCGACTAAAGGAACAAAATAAGCAGCTAACATCATTGCCAAGAGAAGGAGAACTTGAAACAAACCCTTTATCAACCCGTCTGACCAGCGTGGTATAGTAGGCCAAAACCTCCTTTCAAAGGAGAGTCCCATGTCCAGCAGTGGACTGTTAAAGGCTAAGTATATAGGGTACTTATATAAAAAAAAGCAATATTTAAAATGTACGTCTGTCTGTCTGTTTGTTCCGGTTAATCTCTGGATCGGCTGGAGCAATGTGTGCTTCACTATCAAAAAGCTAATGACATATAGGAATAACTTAGGCTTTTCTTTTGAACTAGCTTCGTTTCCAGCAGTAGAAAATATTAAGTAGTCATAATTTTCAATCTTGTCGGCTGACTGAGTACTAAATTTTTGGTTAAAATAATAATAAAATAAAAAATAAAACACCATGCCTGTTTACTATGGAGGTTACGTCGGAGGAGCCCAAAGCGGTGGATACTGTCTCTATTCTAAGGGTTGCAGCCCTACTACCGGAGGATGCGAATCTGCATGCATCCTACCAGGCCCTTCCTGCGGTTTATCGTGCTAATCTCCAGAATGGAGACTCCCTATCTGACACCCACATAATGAAGAACAACATGCAGATTTTGACGTCTTTTTTTGTCTTCTCGCTATTGATGTATGTGGCTATCCATGGTTTCCTCATGGAATTAAAATAAGCTTGTAAAATTAAATAAATTGATAAATTGATTTAGTGTTGTTAGTACTCATCTAAATTTATGTTAGTACTAATAGTTCAAAGCAAAACAAAAAACCATTACTAATGTTGAAAGTTTCTCTGTCTATCTGTCTGTCGTACTTTCACACCAAAACCTAGTACTACTTATTATGTATTCTATGCTAGAACTACAGAAACGAATCAATGAAATTATGAACACAGTCTGAGAATTAATATAAGCTACTTTGTATCGCGATAACTACACACGGGCTTAGCCGCGGGCCAAAAGTAGTATTAAATAAATTAAGACCTTCACCTATAGACCGACCTCCTTTTTAGTTTCCGCAACAAGCTTACGAAGTATTTATAAAGTCACTCCGATCGACAGCATTCGTTCACAGTCTTACAACACTTAATAAAACACACATTAAAAAAACATACACAATTTTTTCTACTTATAAAAACATTTACAATTACAATAAGTCCGTTCTTCTCAACAGCTTGACCACGACTAGTAGAATGCTGTTGTTCCCACGTAAACTATTATAAGAAAACCATATAATTTTATTGTATATGACTTAATGTGAAGAATCTTGCTTCTCACAACTGGACTATCAAGTTCTACGTAGTGTTAAGTTTACAAAATCTATAAACCTAGCCTGTTAAGATGTTTAAAAACATTTATAACTACTAGGTTGTTATATTATCCTTACACATTTAAAGCTGCACCTTTGTGAAATGCATGATATCATGGTCTTTTTGTCGTTCCCTGACTTTAAATAGTTACGTCGTGTTCGATAAGTGATATGTATTTTTAAACTTCGAACTTCAAAGTGCTAAAGTAAATGTATTTTGTATTTCATAATAGCCCGGAGTATGGATTAGTATTTTAAACATACATACATTTTTCGGACATCTTACACACAACGTCATCTAGTCCCAAACTAAGCAGAACTTGTATTATGGGTACTAAACAACTGATATAAATACATAATCATACTTTTTTTGTAAATACATACATATTATACATAGAAAAACACCCAGAATCCGAAACAAATATTTCTGGATCACACAAATATTTGTTCTGACCCGGGAATCGAACCCAAGACCCCGCATTCGCTAACCACCAGACCAACAAGGCAGGGTTTCGGGCCCAAGTCTCGGGAAGCATTTCAAATCGTCGATTCCGGTCGTCATGAACAGCTACGACAATCGTTATTGACAACGCTCTCAAGTATTCTGACAACTAATTCAATGACAACTATTTGGTGTAAGCTACATACGTAGCTTAAAGTATATACATACCTTCATATACAACAATAACCGCGAGTAACACCGCAGGAATCAAATAGTTAAATTATAAGAATAAAAATTGTCTATGATTTTTTTTTCAACTGTCTTCAAAAACATTTCATAAAAATCCTACTTCAAAGAAAAGGTAAATATACATTGCCTCAGCAAATTTGAGTTAATGAAGACGTTTTGCTTTACTTTGTTTTACTTGTTTATTGTTCGTCTATACCTAATCTTATATTAATTAAACTAGCTGAGAACCGCGGCTCCGCTCGCTTCGCTTTATTACCTAGTGGTATCAAAGTATTTTGCGTCCTATTCTCAGAACTGGATAAATATAGAAAATTTATTAAGAATCGACGAATAGAGCCGTTTCGGAGAAGTATGGGAACTAACATAGTGATATGAGAATCACTACTTATTATAATAAAATAAAGTCCTCCGCCGTCTGTCTGTCTGTCTGTTCGCGTTATACTCATAAACACATTCAAATGTAAAGTTATACCCAGATAGTCTATAGCCTGAGAACGGACAGGTTGTTTTTACCGCGACGAGCGATAGCTGCTTAATATATATTTATAGATTTAATTAAGCAGAATTGATGTTTCTCTGTATGGGTATAAAGATACTTGATCGATTTTTTTTGTAATATTCGATCTTCACATTTTGTGTGTTCCACCAATTGTTATTCTGACTTTGAGTGTTCTTTGTGTACTTTACTAATCTAGATCTTACAATGTTACCTATTAAGGGATACCTATATAAGGTACTGATGATGTTGACTGACGTTGCTAGTCAATAATCCCCCCGCCCCTCTCCATGTTTAACTTAGTAATGTTTTTTGATTCAAATCGCATTAACAAGTGAGTTTCTTTTTAGGAGGAGGAGAAGTCCAGGGTCAGATCTCCTTCTGGACTCCTACCAGCGCCTTCCCGCTCCTGAAGCGGGCACCGTCTCTGTACGACAACCCTCTCTTAGGCAGCGTCCGGCACACACGGAGGCCGCCCCCTCGTGGCTGGCCACATAATGCGGGTAGAGGGAAAACCCGTCCCGTCCACCCGCAGCCACACTCAAGGCGGCATGAGGCGCAGATGCACACGCCTCCGCCGCCGGCGTTTCAGGTCCGAATGGAGTTCGTCCTCCTGTGCCTTCTCCGCCGCCTCCTACTGCGAGATTACGTCCTCGCAAAAGTTAGCGACCGCGGTAAAACAGCTCTCGCTACCGGCCACGGAACGAACGACGCAGAGATCCTCTCCGATGACTGCGGTGAGAGCTCGGCGCTGCGTCGCCCATGCGGGACAGACCGCCAGCGTGTGATGAGTCGAGTCCTCAGTGCAGAACAAGTGAGTTTCTGTCCTAACCTCAAACTGACAAACATTTCCTTTTTGTGATATTGTTAAAGATTTACAAAGACCCTTGAACAAATCAACTAACTCCATAAAGTTAGAATCGATCAAAAAGTAAAGTTGTTTCTTTGTTCAAAAAATACATGTATTATCTGTTTATTCTTTTTGCATTTTCAATTTTAAGAAATTAATTTTAACTGCTTATGGAAGGTCATTTAATACCGTTTTCTTTCATGTATACAATTTTTATCCTCAATATAATTTGGATCTGACACTTGAACTACGTAACTCTATAAAAGAAAAGGAAAAATAAAAATGTTATCCTCAAGCAATAATTTATATGATCAAAAAGTATTTATGTCAAAACTTCTCGATCCCGAATGATGAGTAAAAAAGTTGACATTTAATTAATATGGTAATACCAATAAGCATCAGTGCTAATAAAAAACAATACATAATTTACAAGTAATAATATTAAAAGTATGTTTCGTCATGTCTGTCTGTCTGTCCGTCCGTATGTCACAGCCACTTTTTTCTGAAACTATAAGAACTATACTGTTGAAACTAGGTAAGTAGATGTATTCTGTGAACCTCATTAATATTTTTACACAAAAACAGAAAAAAAAAACAATAAATTTTGGGGGTTCCCATACTTAGAACTGCACCTCAAAATAATTTTTTTCATCAAACCCATACGTGTGGGGTATCTATGGTTAGGGCTTCAAAACTGATATTGAGGTTTCTAATTCCTTTTTTTTCTAAACTGAATAGTTTGGGCGAGAGACACTTTCAAAGTGGTAAAAATGTGTATGAGTCCCCTGTATCTTCTAAAATAAGAGAGTGATAAAACTATAAAAAGTATATGATATACATTACCATGCAAACTTTGTTTTGGTTTGAATGAGATCTAGTTAGTAGTTTTTTTTTAATATGTTCATCATCATCATCATCAACAGCCTTTAACAGTCCACTGCTGGACATAGGCCTCTCCTTGAAAAGAAGGTATTGGCCTACTATACCACGCTGGCCAGACGGGTTGGTATGGGGTTGGTTTCAAGTTTTCCTTCTCTTTGGATTGATGTTGTCTTGCGTAGTTTATCCCTTAGTCGCCTTTTGCGACGCCCGCGGGATGAATAGGGGTGATGACACTCTGTATTCTTAATCCGTCACCACTCGGAAATAATTTAATACGTTATAAATCGTAAACCGTAATTTACCTTTCATTCAATCAAAGTTACAACGCACTACAAGAACTTTTATATGATGTTATTTGCTGCTACGGATCTCTTTAAGGGCGAATCCGACTAACACTTGGCCACTTTTTTTAAAATGTCTGCCGAAAAGATTCCACTCTAGCTAACAGAAAGCATAAGTAGAATCCAAGAGTGGTTGTTTCTACTTCTCATTGTAAAATCAGACAATGCAGCATGATGAGATGACCCATGCTATGGCGGCCTCGTGAGATGCTTCTGAATCAATACGTCATCAAATGTGAATAACTGGACCATTACTGCCGAAATAAAATAGCACAAATGCTATCATTTTAGTGATGGTCTTCCGTGAGAGGGTAGTACACCCCGGTCGAGACCATTCGTGAGAATCAGCGTGACTCTACTATCTTCTGTTTTGTTAAGAATGGAAACTTAAGGTACACGTCCATTGGCCGCACGCACGGCACGCAACGCCAGGGGGGTGTCACTCCGCAGTTTAGGTATAGTCGGCCGGCTGCCTGCCGGGTCAGACACGCCGGTCGAACAGACATCGTCAGAACAGTTCAGAGTTATACGATAGAAAGAGACGCAATTGTAGGTAAATATAATCGTAGTGATTCGGCGCTGCGCGATCTGAATTGAACTTAATCTTTTGACACCGACGGTATCTATAACTTTAATTTACTTTTCGGAATGAGTCTTCTGTGCTGGTAGGTACTATTATGTATTCTGTGGCAACGCTTTGATTTGCTCATAAATGCCGGTGTTTGGTGCGGGCGGAGCGGATAGTGGATGCAGCACTATGTGAAATCATACAAAGCAAAATAAAATCCGTTGCGTGTGGTGCGTGCGGTGCGTCCGACGCGGGCCAATGGACGCGTACTTTATTCCGTTCCCATATTTAACTGCCTTGCCGCAGTGGGAACGTATGTGTTGAAAGCACCGTGAAATTATCTACTTCTTTTACTCATTCTACCTGCCTTCCTCGTTGGTCTGGTGGTTAGCATGTGCGACTGCTGATCAAGAGGATCGATTACCGGGTTTGACGAAAATTGTTTCGAAGTTTGGGTGTTTTCTATGTATAATATGTTTAAGTTTTTTATCAATTGTCTAGTAGCCATAATACAAGCTTCGCTTATTTTGGGACTAGATGGCGTTGTATGTAAGATGTCCGAAATATTTATTTAGTATTGATTTATTTTGACCCGTAATTCTGCAAAGGCTATAAAATAACTACTCAATAAGAACTGTCAATGAAATGTAATAAAACACAAGATTCGACCGCCATAAATAAAATATACAAAAAAAAAATAGTGGTCTAGACTTTTAAATTTGTCCAAATATGCGACTTAAAAACAACCAAACTGGTTTATGAATTTTTAATAAACTTTTTGAATGTTAATATGGCTTCTTTGTATTGTTACGAGATCTTCACATTATATTTTACACAAAATCAATGCGGTTGGTCCACAAGCTCAAATTTGCACATCGTGCTATGGAAAGGGCTATGAACGGCGTTTCTCTGAGGGACCGTACCAGGAATGAAGTAATCCGTCAGAGAACTAAATTCATCGACATAGCTCACCGGATTAGCAAGCTGAAGTGGCAGTGAAGAGTTCTGGAGTGGAGACCGCGACTCAGCAAACGTAGTGTTGGACTCCCACAGCCAGAGTGACTAGAGAATGATGTCTGGCAGGAGCTGGATGCGAGAAGCCCAAAATCGATCTAAGGTGTGTGCAATGGGAGAGGCGTTTGTCCGCCAGTGGACTGAGATGGGCTGATGATGATGATGATCAATGTCTTTTTTTATAGTTTCATACAATACATACAACACAAATTAATACAATTGTATTAATTTATTTTATTTTATTTTATTTTATTTATTTTAAAGTGTCTGTTTATAACTTCAAGTCAACTTTTCACTTAATGCACATGAGAGTATAGTCAAAATTAAATTACATTTTCAAGTAAAATTCAAACTTATACAGGCTTAGAGTTCGTCGTGAATATTA
Source organism: Phragmatobia fuliginosa (assembly GCA_932526445.1). Taxonomy (NCBI): domain Eukaryota; kingdom Metazoa; phylum Arthropoda; class Insecta; order Lepidoptera; family Erebidae; genus Phragmatobia; species Phragmatobia fuliginosa. The sequence continues at coordinate 17,730,288 of OW052073.1, forward strand.
TTGATCGATATCTTTATATATATAATTCTTGTGTGAGTGTGTATGTCACTGAACTTCTCTCAAACGACTGGACCGATTTTGATGAAATTTTTTGTGTGTGTTCAAGGGCATCTGGGAATGGTTTAGATTCGCAATTGGACCCGGTAGGTGGCACTGCGATCAAGTTCTGGAATTTTAAAGTTGGGCGGTACGAAGTTCGCTGGGTCAACTAGTTTCCTTATAATCGTGTAACAACTTTAATCTTTATATATATAATTCTTCTGTGAGTGTGTATGCCACTGAACTTCTCTCAAACGACTGGACCGATTTTGATGAAATTTTTTGTGTGTTTTCAAGGGGATCTGGGAATAGTTTAGATTCGCAATTGGACCCGGTAGGTGGCGCTGCAATCAAGTTCAGGAATTTTAAAGTTGGGCGGTACGAAGTTCGCTGGGTCAACTAGTTTCCTTATAATCGTGTAACAACTTTAATAATCATATAAATTATTTCGTAGAAAAAAAAATACAAAAAAATGTAGTGACCTTCACACCATTGAATACAGATTAAAAATTGTCATTGACATTCCAAAATCAAATTTGACATTTCAATTGACTGACTGCCGCGAACACCCACCGATTGATAAAGTTTTTAAATAGTGTTTTTAAATATTTTTAAATAATTAGACTATTATAACACTGCTAATAATTATTTATTACTAGTATACTAGTAATAAATAATAGGTATTTACCTATGAAATTGCCGTTTTGTATGCAATAAGTGAAAGTACTTATTTTTTCAAACTTTTTTATTTCTGTTATTCGAAGTAATCACCCATGTAATCGACGCATCTTTGCCAACGCATTGGCAGTTTATTGATGCCCTTCTTGTAAAAATCAGCTGGACGGGAGGCAACAAACTCTTCAAAGGCATTTTGTACTGCCTCACGATTATTGAATTTTTTACCCACTAAAAAGTTGTCTAAATTTCGGAAAAATTAATAGTCGGTAGGTGCAAGGTCTGGTGAGTATGGCGGATGAGGGAGAGCTTCCAACCCCAGCTCTTGCAGCTTGGAGACTGTCTGTTGCGCAGTATGGGGTCGCGCGTTGTCGTGAAGGAGCAGTGGGGACGACCGATTGACAAAGCTGGTTGCAGATGTGCAAGCTTCTCCATCATTCTCTCCAGTTCTTCACAGTAAACATCTGCATTAATGCTCATGCCGTTTTGTAAAAAGCTGTGGTGAATCACACCCGCACTAGACCACCAAACAGTGACCATCACCTTTTTAGGGGTCACGATTCGTTTCAAAAGTCCTTCATTTCTTTACCTGTTGAGCAGCGCAAGGCAGGTCTCGACGCGTACGTTGCGCTGGCGATCGTTATGGTCGTGGGGCACCCATTTATCAAGCTTTTTTACCTTGCCGATTTGTCGTAAATGGATCAATATTATTTTGATGCTTAAATTAAAAGCTGCTGCTGTAGATTGAGTTTCGTCAGCTTCCACAATTGCCTTTAATTCATTATTGTTAACCAGTCTCCGGACGACCACGAGCTTCCTTTTTCAAGTCAAAATTTCCAGAACGGAACCGGGAAACCCAATAAACGGGTTGTGCCGTGTGCGTTCGTTTGTACAGTTCTCTCCGTAAACGTTTTTGATGTTACGTGCCGTTTGTGTCGCGTTGGTGCCACGACGGAACTCATATTCCATAATTACACGAATTTTTAAAGTATCCATTATGACGAAAAATTTTCAAATGTAATGAAAATACAACGCTAACCAAAAAACAAAAGACTGAGTTTGTAAATAGATTGTCATGGTTTTAAAACAAAATTAATTTGAATTTAGAATATAGAGCCATTACAAACTTTTTTTTATTTGAAATGCCCAGTACTGAAGAAAGGCAATTTTATAGGTAAAGACCTAATAGTAATTAATAATGTTTATACTACACCTGATCGGAACAGTAGTCAATATTCCCTGAAAATGAAAAGAGAAAGTTAGTCTTTTCCTTGACCTAAATAAGCGGGAGGAAAAAATGTATGAAAATCCATTTCTAACGTGTTTTAGCGGGAGAGAAAGTTGTATGAATTTTCATTTCTCATGTGTTATCTTATCTATGGCGCGGGCCTGCCCAAAGAGTTTTCATATAATTTAAATATGGAATTTCCGTGCCACGGACATCCTTTTGTGAAGAATAAAAAAAAACAAAAGAAGCGCGAAATATTTATAAATAATATGTCAAATTCTAAGCTAAATTGTGTCTTAAATGGTGTCTTACGTTTTGATTTCATTTTATAAATACTTTAAATGTTCCTCACAGGTGTAGTATAAAGCACTGTGTAGCACTCGGGTGAAAGTCCCATTCCTACCTCGGGAGTATTGTGGCCCTAGGCTGCGCCTTCGGGCCACAAACTGCTCCCTCGCTAGTAATCGGTTCCTTTCCTCCCTCGGTGAACAATGTACTATTATTACTCTATTACTGTGCTTGAGGTCTTGGGTTTATAGTAAATGCTGGGTCGGATCAAATGTTTGTATTACCTACAGATATTATTTATCGGAGTTTGGGTGTTTTCTATGTAAAATATATTAAGTATTTATTTACAAAAAAAGTATGTACGTATTCTATCAGTCAATCTATCTTGCATAGTACACTAGTTCTGCTCAGTTTGAAGCTAGATGCCGTTACATTTCCGAAAAAATATCCTTTTAAAGTTTTAAGCTACCTGGTATTTCGAAACCGCGATATAAGAAAAGAATATATTTTATCACTTAAAATATACATGAATTCTGAATAAAATAAAATAATCATTTCATTCTCATCAAATATGATTATATGATTCTATTGTTTTATTTATACGCGGGAGCTTTTAAATACTGTATCATCACTACATAGTATAAAACAAAGTCGCTTTCTCTGTCCCCATGTACGCTTAAATCTTTAAAATTACGCAACGGATTTTGATGCCGTTTTCTTTAATAGATAGAGTGATTCAAGAGGAAGGTTTTTATGTATTATACATGCGTAATATAGTGGATAATAATTTTAGAGGTTTCTAATGTGTGTTTTTTTACGCTTACATAGCAAACGCTGGCTGTACCCTACGAGATAGATCAAAATAATGTACTACAGTATTGTACATCTTAAAAAATTCTATAAAAAAATCCGCGATGGTATATGTCTATCTCTTAGGGATAACCCACAATTACCATTTTTTTTATTTTTACGAGAAATAATATCATATTTACGAAGCGATTTTATGCAATACAGTATTAATCCTTATCCAATTAAGTACCTTAAGTACATTGTGTATTTAATATAGATTAATATGGCCTTTTACAGTATGTAATTTAAATTAATACTTTTGAAGATATTACAGATTTAAAAAGCAGGAACAAAACGATTGTGGCGGTACCGGCCGGGGCCCGTTAGTTGACGCTGCTGTCGATTTGTCACTATCAGTTAAAAACTAAACACTATATTTTTATTAATATTCTAAGGCGGTACGAAGTTCACCGGGTCAGCTAGTTTTATTATATGGAACGAGAAAGAGTTAACAGTTTGTAGGTTTGTTAGAACACTCTAATCCCAGAAAGTACTAGTTACAATTTGAAAAATTTAGTCGATGTCAGATAGCCCAGGTATTGAAAAAAAAAACAATAGACTACGGATCCACCAAAGGAGCGAAATATCAATGGAAAGTAAACGCAAAACGGGCGATTTTTCTCTCGAGGGAGCTTTCATTGCGTGCGCTGCGTAAATAGTTAAAGTTTTACAAGAAACTGTCTGAAAGAATTGTTGCCCTTTAAACAGTGCTGGATTTACACATTTGCCGCCCCAAAGCTTTTTAATTTTTGCCGCCCCTACTGACTTCTAAAATTAAATACACTGTTTACAATCACAATAAAGCTATTTTTTTTCCGTTTCCCCCCGGATGGGCGTAATATTTTACGCCGATGACACTGGCTACAGCCAGGGGGACGAACTTTCAGGAGGCGGCGCGCCTGGCCACCACAGGAGTCTCCCTCGTGGCTGGGCGCATTGAGGCGTTGGGCTTACTGGTGGCCCTGGATAGGACGGAGTCCTTTTTGTTCCACGGGCCCCGTCGTGCGCCAATCCCCGGCGCCTCTATCGTATTCAACTCGGGCCTCGTACTGGTCCGGGCCCAGATGGAGTATCTGGGCCTGATCCTTGACGGTAGGTGGCTCTTCGACGACCACTTCCGACAGCTCGCCCCAAAGCTGGTCGACACTGCCTCCGCTCTTGGATGACTTTTGCCCAGTTTGGGTGGAGCCAGTATCGCGACGAGACAACTGTACATGGGAGTTTTCCGGTCTATGCACCGGTGTGGGCATCGGCTTTGACCGCCCAAAATAGGGCACACCTCTGGTGACCCCAAAAGAATTTTGGCGGATAGAGTCATACACGTTTACCGCACCGTGTCGACTGAGGCGTCGTGCGCCTTGGCCCGCAAAATCCCGGGACTCAGCCCTGCACACGATAGTGGTTTATCCCGCATGGGCGGCGCAGCTTCGGGTGTTAAGAGAGTTAAGCAATTGACGGCGTCCACTTCATAGAGGAGGCACAGGAAAGGGTTCAGATGGCGTGATAACAGGTTCCCTGAAACGCTCCTATTTCAGGCGCAGATTATCACACCATGTAGTTTTAGTCGGTACGATTGTGACATACCGCCCCGCGCGCCGCATGGGTACGGTAGGGTGACAGCCCGCCCTCGGGCTGTCACCCTACCGGTTTCTACAAGTTACCCGGTTTCTACAAGTCCAAAAAAAAAAGTGTTTTAAGTAGTCGCCACGCTGCTTTCTACTGCTCCAAGTGTCGTGGGTTCAAATCCTTCGTGGAAAAACACTTTGTGCGATTCACCAATTGTTGTCCTAAGTCTGGCTGTTCGCTATGTTCGTTTTATGTATTTTGTAAATGTTATCTTGTAAAGCCCCCCGTGACACAGGACTTATATTTCTAATTCAAGAGTGGCCTTTTAAAAAAAACAGATGTCCGCAACTTTACTTTTTTTCTGTACCATTTTTTTTGGGCCAATCAGCCGCCCCCCTAATTTTGCCGCCCCAAGCTTCAGCTTTTTCAGCTTCTATGGTAAATCCGGCCCTGCCTTTAAAAGTTCTTAAAGAAGTCCACGACCGTATATGCCTATTTTCACCACGATACCACGCTTTTATTAACTTGGATTGTATATACATATGTATGTATTGGAATATTTGGGTGCGACTTTGACCAACTTTAAACGGCCAGATTTCGTTCAAACTTTGTAGACTTATCGAGGACCGATGACAATACAATAATTTAAAAAATAAACTATAAAAATTAAACAAATTACTCTTTCTTAGTCTTTCTAAAAAAATTGATTTAGAAAACTAAACAACCACGCTTTTTGCTTTCTGAAAATATTTCAATAAAGTCGCCCCACGCTTTGTTACATTAAAATTATTTTCTAATTTTTAGTTTAAAAGTGTGGTTGTTTAGTTTCTTAAAACTATTTTTTTTTGCCTCTTCATTTCAATAGAAGGCGTAGACGAGGCTGCTTAGGTCTGCTAGTAGTAATGTAATAAGACTAATAAGCACAGCGTTTTGAATCTAAATTAGTCAGACTAGTGTCGAGCACACTCTACACTAACATACTAACATATTACTAAACATAGACACAAAATAAACAACATTATAGTGTGTTACATTAACTTACACTTTATGTTACTATCTTCACACAGCTGTGAAAGAAAAAAAACAAAGATACCAGAGACAATTCTCTAGAATTGCCAAATATTGTCGATGAACATTATAATAAAAATGTATGTATTCTATCTGTACGTTTCATTCTACTTACATTTGAACAAACTGCCGATACACCCACGGAATGCCAACCTTCATTCAAATGCTATTTAAAATATACATGTACACAACAGCAGAAAGTCAAAGAGGCGAGCATGTTCTGTAGGAAATACCGACATAAAATCAGGAGAGAATTCCAGGTTATCACACAAACGACTCCAGTAGGGGCCATCAGAGTCCACACAAATAAGCATTGAATATTAGGGTGTCTCTGTTTTGGGTAAATACTGAGACATTTCTTGTTATTTCTTTTATTTAAACATGTGATTACACGAATAAATACGATCAACGTGGTTTTCAGAAGTGATTATTTTTTAATAACTATACACAGCTGCGTTATTGATTTTACTTTATTTACTGTTCTTAAGTAAAATATACTTGCCTTTTTTTGGACATGGGGACTGAGGAACCAGGAGTATGTGGTGATTATACTAAAAAAACATCCCAACGGCCGGTCCCAGGCACCCTGCTCTGAGGAGGACCCGGACCATGTTATTTCAGGTCCTCTTCAGGATTGAGACTGTGCGTAATCAGGCTCTATCCTAGAGGAAGCCATCATATACTTACCATTTTTTTTTTTCGTGCGGAAATCCCCACGGATACCACCAGCCAACTAGCTGGTGGTTATGTCGGACTTGAACCGACTAAAAACCACACGCCATCTCGGGTACTTGAAGCCGAGGTACCAGGTGTGCCCTCTAAAGGAAATCCCTGGAACCCCGACATACCTAAGGCCATCTACAGTCTGTACATGACCCCCTTCGGTGTGGGAACCCTATTTCCCCTTTTGGTTTGGGCTCTCTTTTGAGAGTCCGCGCGCTCTTTACAGCGCTCACGCCTGTACCCTGGCCTATCATATACTTACCCTAGTTTATTCTTTAAAAAAACACTTTGCATTGTTATTGATCTACTTGTAATAATGTATACTTGGTTACATGATGTACACCATTAATGTTACTAATAACGCAATGCCATGTAATATCAAATATTAATTGACTGTGTTTCCAATGACACTAGAATAAACGTTTTTATTTCTTTCTTTTGTTTCTTATTCTCATAATTACCGGTAGCCCATTCTAAACAGTTACCAACTTATTAGATTCTGATAAATGAAATCATGTCTTACAAAACATTTCAGTGAATCTCAATAAAACAGTTTCAAAAAGAAATACCTTAACTGTTAAATAAAATACTGTGAGGTTTCTCTTGAAATACCTTATCAACAATCTGCATTATAATGTTACTAAAACATTAATCAACACATTCAAAGCACCCCATACTTTTCATGTCCGTACATTTCTAATCAAGCTAGAAAACATAGCATGCTTAGTCCAAATATATTTTTTTAGAAAACGGTATAATGAACTTAAAATGTTATATTGCTGCCTTTTGCCTTTGCTTTCCCCCCTGAAAAGACTTTGAGAAAGGTAAAAGGCAAAAGATAACTTAGCTAGGATACCGCAAGTCTCCGATTTTAAATGGAATTGGGAGTTATGTTGCTCCAAGGTGTTTGTATTCTACCCAAAAATATCAATATTCTTATCACTACATATTTTAAAGACCTCCATCGCATCTGTCTGTCTATCTGTTCACTATAAACTCAAAATCCTGTCTAAAGCATGAAAGAGGACATAAGCTACTATTCACCACGATAACCGACAAAGACACGGGCGTAGTCGCTGCCGAAAGCTACTTGGTGTATAAAATTAATAGACTCAAAAATTAAGCCACGGATCAAATAATACAAAAATTATATCCACCCTTGTTGTATGAGATGCCGAGATTAAAGCCTAACAAGGTATATATAGGATATCTCAACTGTATTATCCACCCTTAATAATACGAAAATATCCAGCCAAATGTAAAGCGAAATTCGCCTACGAATTCCAGATCACAAACTGGACACAGAAATAACCAGCCCTGCAAAATGAGAACAAAAACCCGAGAGACTCGTTTAATTAAAAATAAAAATAAACGCAAAAAGGACATTGCACTGCCCGGGAATTGAACCCGGGTCGCAAGAATGGGAATCTTGCATGATACCACTACACCAGCAGTGCGTGTGTGTATGCGATGAAAATTAGATTCCCTTTGTCAGTGTTCATTAAATCCATGTGGCTTTCATGTAGTGATATAATAACATGAATTTTGATTTTACATGCATTTTTATTATTAGCTTCACCTGTATGTTTGTGTGTACATATGTTTGTAATTGACTCCTTTGGGTACGATTTTGACCCACTTTAAGCGGTCAGATTTCGTTCAAACTTTGTAGATTTATCGAGGACCAAATTTATTCTAGCTTGTAATTAAGAGTACTAGACAACTGATAAAAATAAATAAACTCCCGACCTAGGCCGTTGACATCAACCAACCATTGGTAGGTCAACCGATTTCTACACTATCCATTTTTAGGATTCCGAAGTTCATGACCCGGACGGTGGCTACCCCATCGTGTGGCGTATCATTAGATAGGTCTTTTGAAAACAATAAAGGGTTTCCAAGACGATTTTTTGATTTAGGTATCCGTTTGTGAGATATTTCACTTTAAAGGGCACTTTTTTGTAAAAACAGGGCGTCCCCTCCCCCTCTAAAAGCTAAACGGCGGGCTCAAAAAATCTGAAAAAAATCGTGATGGTGGTCCATCTAATGAACTTTGAAGGAAAACTATAACGGATTAGATGACTTTATTAATTCAGGAGATATGGAGACTTAACTTGTAAAATGCGCTCACTTGGAAAACGTCATACAAAATTAACGTATTAATACGTAAACATAACAATTATCTATTGGATACGATTTTAAATCCACGTACCATTATGTGTGACTGAGGAACCCTTTCCTGTGCGTGCCCTGACACGCACTTGACCGATTTTTTTTATATTCTACTCGACCAAGGTCAGGATGGTTGACGGTCCGTTCCGACCGTATAGAAAGCCACTGAAGCAGTCTAATAAATCCTTTGAATACTTGTCATTGACCAAACATCTTGATTTTGAACCAAACGTTTGCAAAGTCTCACAGTACAAGTAGAAGAAAAAATCCAAAAGTTGTTTAAGACACTGGAATCGCAAATAAAACTCGAAGTTGTCCAGTTTTATGTTTATTTCAAAGAATCCAGTTCAGTTAAACTTGTATCAATAAGACGAACCTAACGATTTATAATTTTATTTACATCGTTTTACTCATTTACTTGTTATTAGTTGTGACCCGCGGTGTCACCTGCGGTTGTTGTTCTGACATCACAGGGCGAAGCTAGTTTGATAGAAAGTAGCCTAAGTTACTCCTCATAATATCAGCTACCTGTCACTGAAAGTTTCGTGAAAATCGGGCCAGCCGTTCTAGAGATTAGGCGGAACAAACACAGACAAATTTGAAAATTTTTTTTTTGAATGGAAAGTAAATACTTTTAAATGAATTTAGTAAAACACTGTTACTTTGATATTACAAACAAACAAATCTTCAATTTTATTTATTTGTATAGATAAAGATGAGGAATCAAATCAAAGGGAAATTATCATTTATTATTTATTTATTTATTCACATGATTTTCATTCAATTTCTATGTTCAATAGAGCAGAGACAAAAGTCTGCTTATGTACTTCACTATTGTCAGAAGTAAATACATAAGTTACCGAACTTTATAGTAAAAAATATAGCTAGTAAAGAATATAAAAGATCTGATTTTAACGAGTATAATCCACAGCGACTACTGTAAAATATTTTTATACTACACCTGATCGGAACAGTATTCATTATTCCCTGAAAATGAAAAGAGAAAGTTAGTCTTTTCCTAGACCTAAATAAGCGGGAGGAAAAAATGTATGAAAATCCATTTCTAACGTGTTTTAGCGGGAGAGAAAGTTGTATGAATTTTCATTTCTCATGTGTTATCTGATCTATGGCGCGCGCCTGCCCAAAGAGTTTTCATATAATTTAAATATGGAATCTCCGTGCCACTGACATCCTTTTGTGAAGAATAAAAAAAACAAAAGAAGCGCGAAACATTTATAAATATTATGTCAAATTCTAAGCTAAATTGTGTCTTACATGGTGTCTTACGTTTTGATTTTATTTTATAAATACTTTAAATGTTCCTCACAGGTGTAGTATAAAGCACTGTGTAGCACTCGGGTGAAAGTCCCATTCCTACCTCGGGAGTATTGTGGCCCTAGGCTGCGCCTTCGGGCCACAAACTGCTCCCTCGATAGTAATCGGTTCCTTTCCTCCCTCGGTGAACAATGTACTATTAAACTGTAGTCCATTATGTCTCGTAGAACTCCCTCGTTTTTCAAACTTCGCAAATTGCATAGTTAGCAAGTTATTTGTGTTTCTCAAAAGGCGATACGGTTTGCACACACATTTTGTCCACGCTCTCCACTTTGCCGGAGTTCTTTTGCATAACTAAAATATACGATGTTTAAAGTTAAAACTTTTTAAAAACTACTTTAAAAGCTTCTCTTGTGTGACTTGAAATATAAAAAGACGCATTTTTATGGAACTAACTTCGTTGCATATTTTGCTACCTATGCATATTTTTGCATTTGCACCTACGAGTTAAAATGTGTTATTATTAGCTTACCGGATTACAAAATAAGAAGAGTTCTACTATCCAGTTCTAGGTTATTAATAATGTCAGTTACTTTACCTACATATCTAAACATATCGTATTAATATCGAATTATATGGAAACTTATGAGCGTAAACCCGAATATTCATCCATCCATCGGTGGTGTGTCGCCCGCCGGCGCCTCCATCGAGGTCAACTCGGTATTCGTACCGGTCCGGGCCCACTTGAAATATCTGGGTCTGGTCCTCGACGGTAGGTGGCTCTTCGACAAGCACTTCCAACAGCTTGCTCCGAAGCTGATCGGCACTGCCTCCTTCCTTGGGCGTCTTTTGCCCAATCTGGGAGGAGCCAGTGTCGCCACGAGGCAGCTGTATACGGGGGTTGTCCGGTCTATGGCACTCTATGGTGCACCGGTGTGGGCGGCGGCTCTGACCGAGCAGAATAGGGCGCGCCTCAGGCGGCCGCAGAGAACTCTGGCGGTCAGAGCCATACGGGGTTACCGCACCGTATCGACGGAGGCGGCGTGCGCCCTGGCTGGAACACCCCCGTGGGATTTGGAGGCGGAAGTGCTCGCCGACGTTTATCGGCGAGTGGCTAACTACCGGGCGGAGAGTGGTGGAGTTGGACCTCCGCCCGAGGACGTGCGCGAGTGGCGCGAAGCCGCTCACCGAGCCACGATGGATCGCTGGTCGGTCCGGCTGGAGACTCCACGTGCTGGCTTCGACACCGTAGAGGCGCTTCAGCCGGTCATCGGTGAATGTGCAGTGCGGCAGCACGGGACCCTTACCTTCCGACTGACGCAGGTTCTTTCCGGGCATGGTTGCTTCGGAAAGTACCTGCACTCGGTCGCCAGGAGGGAATTGAGTCCCGCCTGCCACCACTGCGACTGCAGCGAGGATTCGGCTCATCACACGCTGGCGGTCTGCCCCGCATGGGAGACACACCAACCCTTTTTTTTTTTTTGTATGTGTGAAAAATCATCATGGACCGTCACCTACATACAATACATACATACAGGAACCATTACCCAAATTGTACGTTTATTGTACCACTCTCGTAGATAAAACTGTTAGTCACTTAGAGCGCCAGCGTTGTTTTTAAATTTCAATTTTGAAAATTATGTAAACTCATGATAACTTTTGAATAGTATGTACGATTTGGATAATTCGATATGTACAGGTAAATTATATGAGCTTGAATATAAAGTGAATTATTTGGTTAAGTAATAATAATAGGTGTTAATACTTATACTTAGTTTGTTCGGACGTAAATATTAAATATTTTACCATGAAAAAGTAGTTATTGTGGCAATTACTATAATAGTTGTGGCATACATATGATATTGCGGACTTTTTTGTAAATATTGATTTTCTCTATAAAAATAAAAATGTAATACTCTATCACTTTGCTCTATTGTCAATAGTTTTCGCAGCGTACGCAAAATAGTGATTTTATTAGATTTTTTTACATCTTGGGTTACATTTCCGATTTTTTCATACGGATCCCTAACTTTTTTGAAAACATTGTATAGAATAATGTTTGATTCTGATAGCGAAAGAATTTTTTAAATTGGTCCCATAGTTTCGGAGAATATTAATTTCATACAAACAAACAATCAAATTTTTCTTCTTTAGAATATTAGTAAGTATTCTGAAACATCATGATCATGAAATTTTGGATCAACAAAATCCATCTTCACTGCAAATGAAGCAAGAAACTTGTGATAACTTTCATAAACACCGTCAATTTTAATTATTTCAATTAAGTTGGCAAGTTAAACGGTGCTTTGTTATAAAACTTAATTATAAACGTCCAAAAGGAGCAATGGGTTTGATATAATAACTTGCTATTTAATACTTCCCGGCAATAACTTCTTGGTACAATTTTTATGAATAAAAGTTGTTTATACTACACCTGATCGGACCAGTAGTCAATATTCCCTGAAAATGAAAAGAGAACGTTAGTCTTTTCCTTGACCTGAATAAACGGGAGGAAAAATTGTATGAAAATCCATTTCTAACGTGTTTTAGCGGGAGAGAAAGTTGAATGAATTTTCATTTCTCATGTGTTATCTTATCTATGGCGCGTGCCTGCCCAAGGAGTTTTCATATAATTTAAATATCGAATCTCCGTGCCACTGACATCCTTTTGTGAAGAATAAAAAAAAAAACAAAAGAAGCGCGAAATATTGGTCAAATTCTAAGCTAAATGTGTGGTGTCTTACGTTTCGATTTTATTTTAATATGAAAAATACTTTATATGTTCCTCACACGTGTAGTATAAAGCACTGTGTAGCACTCGGGTGAAAGTCCCATGCCTACCTCGGGAGTATTGTGGCCCTAGGCTGCGCCTTCGGGCCACATACTGCTCTCTCGCTAGTAATCGGTCCCTTTCCTCCCTCGGTCAACCATGTACTATTTTTTAATATAATCGTACCCAACAAATACTCAATAGATGATCTTCAACCATCGAAAAAACAACGATTACTTTTTTCATACGTATAAATTAATACTTTTGAAGATATTACAGATTCAAAATGCAGGAACAAAGAGATTGTGGCGGTACCGGTCGCTGTATCTTGGTTGTTGAATCTTTACACCTCATGAATAATAACGCTGCAATGCGATACTAGTCTAAAAAAATAGCCTAGTGAGCTGTCTGCCAGTGAAGGTCCCGTCAAAATAGGTCCAGGTTTCAGAGATTAGCCAAAAATCGTCTTATTTTGTCCTAAAATATCCTTTATGAATAATTAATGAAACCGTGAGAAGAATTTTATAACTTCAACATTAAAGTAATAAAATAATACCATTTATGTACACAGAGGACGTCTTATGCTTATGAAATAAAAGAAAACTAGACAAAAACAAAATAATATTTTTTCTGTGAAAAACTATTTTGCAAACTAGTTATAACATTAGATGTTTTATAATGATGTTTTGTATGTGTTGTTTTATACGTTGTTGTTTTATACCTTCTAGCTAACAAGCGTAAATTTATCTTTTTTTCAGACTACTGCCTACTATTATGTATTCTGTGCTACTGCCGTCCATTACTGAACGAAGGCCTCCAAAGAGCGCCAACCCTTGGGCATCTTGGGCAGTCCGCTTCCATGCGTATCATAAAGCTTAACATAAAGATTTTTTTTTTTTATTAATGATCGGCTACTTTTAGTGATGTTATTCATAATATATCCTTTATGCCTTGATCACACGTACCGAGCAAACGGACGAGACAGTGCTCTCGGCCGAGTACTCGGTGCGTATAAACATATGCCTTAATCACACGTACCGAGCAAACGGACGAGACAGTGCTCTCGGCCGAGTACTCGGTGCGCATAAACATATGCCTTGATCACACGTACCGAGCAAACGGACGAGACAGTGCTCTCGGCCGAGTACTCGGTACGTATAAACATATGCCTTGATCACACGTACCGAGCAAACGGGCGAGACAGTGCTCTCGGCCGAGTACTCGGTACGTATAAACATATGCCTTGATCACACGTACCGAGCAAACGGGCGAGACAGTGCTCTCGGCCGAGTACTCGGTTCATATAAACATATGCCTTGATCACACGTACCGAGCAAACGGACGAGACAGTGCTCTCGGCCGAGTACTCGGTACGTATAAACATATGCCTTGATCACACGTACCGAGCAAACGGGCGAGACAGTGCTCTCGGCCGAGTACTCGGTACGTATAAACATATGCCTTGATCACACGTACCGAGCAAACGGGCGAGACAGTGCTCTCGGCCGAGTACTCGGTTCGTATAAACATATGCCTTGATCACACGTACCGAGCAAACGGGCGAGACAGTGCTCTCGGCCGAGTACTCGGTACGTATAAAATTAAATACTTATACTGCGTCGTTGACGCAGTGGTAGCGTAGGTAAAATTAAATATTTATTTTTTGTTTCATTTAAAGAAAAGTTTAGCGGTCAATGACACCACAATTTCTGACTAAAACAATTATCACAAAATGAAAATATCTACTCAAACTGTTACCGTTCCCACACAAAAACGTGTTCAAATATTCAACACTCCAAGTCCGGCAGCAAACATAAATTCTAATATTTCAACAATGCTATCTGTATTTAAATAACCATTGGCCGACTTCCCTTCCTCAAGATAAAAATGCGACAATATTTTGTTTTGTTTGAGTGACAAGAGTTGTTTTGCATAAATAAATGTCAAGTGTCCCAATCTTTCGCGCCAATTTTTTTGTTTGACATTTTTTTCTTTTTAAATTTATTTAGTATGTAATCGTGCCGAGTGAGTCCAGTAGATTGCACTACACAACACAAAATATTACTTTTATGTCGGTGGCAGTCCGACATATTGTTCCCATAATGGTGGACAATTACACAACTGTGGTTTCATCTAGATAAAGTAAATTGTTGAACTTAAAAACAGGCTGTTACATAAAGCTTTGTTTTTACAGAATCAAGTTTGAGAATTACTTCAAAAAATAAGTTTCAACCAACATACCAATGTGATATTTTGAGTGGCGAAAATAATAAATTACAACCATTTAATATTTTAACAGTTCATAATCAGAAATCAGTCGATGTTTATCTGGCCCTCCTCACCCCCCCCCCCCCCTTTCTCATCCTTTCCTCCTTGCAGCTACTGCCTTTTTAGTCCCCTATCCGAGTCTTGCGGTACACTTACTTTACCCTAACCCTAACCGTTTGTTTGTACTCCAAACTACCTTTTCCCTTCCTTTATACCTCCTCTCTGAAAACGATTACCCCCTTTTTAGTGTTCCGTAGCCAAATGGCAAAAAACTGAACCCTTAAAGATTCGTCATGTCTGTCTGTCCGTCCGTATGTCACAGCCACTTTCTCCGAAACTATAAGAGCTATACTGTTGGAACTTAGTCAGTAGATGTATTCTGTGAAACGCATTAATATTTTTGCACCAAAATAGAAAAAAAGGAATAAATTTTGGGGGTCCCCATACTTAGAACTCAAAAAATTTATTTTTATCAAAACCATACGTGTGGGATATCTATGGATAGGTCTTCAAAAATGATATTGAGGTTTCTAAAATGTTTTTTTTCTAAACTGAATAGTTTGCGCGAGAGAGTGTCTCTCGCGCAAACTATTCAGTTTAGAAAAAAAACATACATTTCCAAAGTGGTAAAATGTTTGCTACGGAACCCTTCATGACGAGTCCGACTCACACTTGGCCGCTTTTTAATTTTTCCTTGAGTAGATGGCTCAATAAAGAAACCAGCTAAGACCCTTCTCAATGTTACAATATCATTGATCGACTGTTAATAGAAGAAGGTTATGAAAATGACGAGTGTAATCTAGTAAATCGATTAATTTTCTAGCTATTGACCTTTTGCCATTTGCTTCTCTGTACTTGCATCAAAACATCATAAAATGGAAAAAAATGGTAGTCTGATACACTCACCTAGGTTTCCGTAGGTACAATTAGTTTGTATATTCGTGATTGTAAATTTAATTGTAAGTTGATTGATTACTAAGTCCTAGGGTATTTGTATAGAAAGAAAAGAAAAACATTTAAAATTATCTTTACGGTGCTGTCGATATTTTTAACGAAAATCTTTTTTAAAATATATCTAACGAATTATAATAATTCGTAGTCGGTAAACAAATCTGAACTTTTCGTAACTAAATTTTCTTGACAGACTAGTCACAAAAAAAATTTGAATCAGAAATTCTAAGATGGTTTTAGCTAGTGCACCCTTTATGATGTATTGAACATTCGTTGCTCCTCAAATTAGAAAGTTGCCTTATAAATATCAATGAAAGGCTCATAAGATAAAAGACTTTAATCTAAACTCCATCTTTCGTCGACGTAACTAACCATTGAAAGAAATGAAAACACGCTTGTGTATTTTCCTTGTAAATTCTATATATTGTCTATTCCTGTGCCTGTTTATTTTTAAAGATTCAAAAACAGATGGCGTTACAGTCGGATAATTGTCTTGACTTCTAATGATTTGTTTTCTTGAATTGGAACTCATAATTTTTTTGTATAAAGAACAAAAATAGCATTTATTTATTTCATAGAAATATTTTACAAACGATATTATAAAAGTAGGTTAATCTAAAGTACTGTTGCAGATGTCAGTTCCGAACATAATTTACGCATGCGTAGCCGTGTTTCCATAATTTTCAATGCCCAAAAAATTCATGAATGACGGGCAATCACAACCTATCGCCAGTAGTATTAATTTTAATTTGTAAATTTAATGATAGAAAATGCTAGTAACAATCACATACAATAAAGATATCGTACCAATTAGATAGTGTTCTCGTTAAAATACAGTGAAATTAGATTATTCTATGACAATAAAATACAAAAATAATCGGTGAGTACATTCCTTCATATTTCAATGTTTTTTTTCCGTATAATGAACGTTACGCAATGACATTTGATCTATTCGGCCTCAAATTAACTTACATTAACAAAGAGGTTTAATTTTTTCTTTAGTCAGTTTGCTTCCTTGTCATTGGTGTTTCCGCGATTTCCTTGAAAACAAAACTGCGGTAATTTTATCGATTTGACACTTTCACCTCAATATACTTATTGTAAATGGTTTCTATGCGAGTTCATCATTCAAATAAATCAATTTTAATAGCGTTAACCGTGGTACTTGTTTAAGGTCACCCCTTTAATGATAAGGACTTATTATACTTTCAAAAATGAGCAATAGGTACACGTGTTTTTTATTTATTTTAATAGAAACCTGATTTATTTTGAATAAACTTAAATTCGTAAAGAACTGAAGCTCAATTGAACTATAAAAACCTTTCTTAATTGCCTGACTTATTTAATTTATTCTTCTGAGCAACTAACACAACTCTATGATAATAGATAAGCACGTATACTATTGAAACTAATATTAATAATTACTATCCAATTTAAATACAGTATTTAGTGGTCGTTATTTTCTACTTATCAATAATTCTAATACACGGTGTTTATTTTATTTTTACACAGCTGCTATCCGTAACTTGCCTTGCTGTTGGTAAATTATCTTCATAAACACTTACATTTATTTTACTAAAGTTTTTTAAAATGGAATAACAGGTATTTAAGTTCTTATTCAAAGTATGGATATACGATCATTTATCATTTATTCCTTAAACATTCAGTGTCGTGATCAAGATATGCACAAAATATATTAAATTCAATTAGGAAATTAAGTTTCACAATACATTATGAGCTCTTATGAGATCTACGGAAAAATTAGGGATGATGAACTCAGGATCCCAGGTATTTCCTTTTCGAGGGTACACCAGATTTCCCGGCTTATAGTATCGGCGTGCGGTTTAACTCGGTTCGAGTCCGACATGGCCACCAACTGGTGGTATCCGGAGGATTTGAACACAGAAAAAAAGGGGATGATGACCCTTCATATTCCTTTGCAATCACATGGAACTGTTTTACAATTTTAAATGATATTGCTATATTTCAGGCAAAATGTCCACAAGTCCATTTCCTTATACCTGCGAGCTTTGCGGGGCGGAAGGTCTTACGGACGAAGGTATGCGCACCCATACGTTAGAAGCTCACGTAGCTGGGAGACCTGAGTGTCCATTCTGTGACTGCGCAGTACCACAACCGCAGCTGGTTGGCCATGTGCAAAAGGCGCATCTTCATTATCTCACGCCCGAGAGAGAGTTGATGGCGTTTATTGATGATCAAAGTCCAAGGTAAAGAATGAATTTGAAATCTTATGCTTTATTTAATTAGCAATAGATGTCGCTCAACTCATAATCTTACTGCGAAAAATAAGTTCCCTTTATGGAATGAAAGTATCCTGCCAGAAATTACCTAGCAAATGGAAAAAAATATTACTTTTTTTGTTTATGATAAAGTTTATTAATTGGATAAGCGAAAAAGAAGTTTAGTAGATGTACTAGTTTTCCTAATTTTATGAAAGTCATTTTTTTATAACGGCAAATCTTAATGGAGCCATGATTACCACGCAAATATTAATATGAAATGCAATTGTTTTGAACAATTAATTTCACTTTTTATTTTTTGTTACCTATAAAATGATAATCTCTATTCATCTCGTTTGTATGTGGCAGTTTCGATGATGATTCAAAGATGACGACCACAGATAGCTGCAGTTACAACACGCCAGGCTCGATTAATGGTTGGCACAGCCCTGACAGTTCATCTCAGTACCATAATGGAGCCATATCCAAAAATATCAATTACTACAACGGATACCAAGAGAAGGAAAGTTACAGCCGAAATGAGAAAGAAGAAGAAAAGTGTTCGCGCTCACCAAAAAATATGAATCTTGTCAACGGTATAAAAAATATTAATATTAGTAATGGCGTGGTACCCAAAAAGGCTCAAAGTAGAGAAAATGGCTACGAAGAAGTAAATGGCATTGATAGAAAAGGTACTTGTTTTTTTGACTACCTAACTATTATAGTTTGTATTTTTTAGAAGTTACTAAGAGAGTCAATAATATTTTTGGTTTCTATTTTTAGGAGCACTTTCTAGCCCAACTCATAATAGTACTGGTAGTTATGATGGATCTCCAAATAAAAATAAGGTAAAGATAATCATGTCATTATTCAGGTGAAGCGAATAATTTTACTCTGAAAAATTACGAATTTGCTATTTGATACATTTTGTTTCAGTTGTCTATGGCTAGTGCAGGGCAGGGATCGCCTCTTAGGTCTCAACTAGCTTTAAAATTAAAACCTAATACACCAAAGAAAAGTGCTCCTACACCCAGTCCTTCAGTACAGGTAATTTTGTTTAGAATCGATACTATATTAGTCGATATTTAAATTCTTACCAGAGTCCTATTTCAAGATTATCTTACTATCAAAGTTGTCATTAATGTCAAATAGAATAACAAATAAACAAAGTCATGCTCTACCCGCCAAATAAAATATTTTGAAATTGTTACTCATTGTTTATTAAGATTCTAAATTCATAACAATTACTATATTATTTCAGTGCTTACTGTGCAGTTTTAAATCAACATGTCCGAGGAAGTTAGAGGAACATATAAATCGTGCACATTTCGATTTAACATCGCCTTCCGTGAATGCTAATGCTAATTCAGAAAACCCAACCCTGGCTCTGACGAACCCAACTCTGGGTCTGACAAACCCCACGGCCACGCTGACCCTAGACAACCCTACATTGGCCTTGAGTACGATGGCTATGTCTCCAGGACCCCATAGTTCATCATACCAGTGCCCTATTTGCGAGAGGGAGTTCGCTCATGCAAATGAAATTGAAATTCATGTCAATGTTGAACATCGAGATATATTGAGTCCTCAGAAAGCAGTGAGTATTTCTATATAAAATATTAGTTCTAAATAAAACAGAAAAAAAGTGAGGGAGTGTCCTACTGCTGGGAACGGGTCTCCTCTCAAGAGAGGGTTAAGGCCATACATAGACATGCTAGCCGAGGGTGCAGTGGGAATGGCTAGACAATGTTATCTCTATGTAATCTTGCCTATGGAATTTTAAGCAGCTCGAAGGTCTAAGCCTCACTGCTGTTATACTATGATAATAACCAGGACCAACTCCTTATAATGACCTCCGAATCAGAGAGTCGCTCATGGTGTCTGCCACTAACCTTTTATTGCTCGGTGATGGTTTAAACATAATATATTATGATCAATATTCAAATAAGCTACAATTTTAAACAATTAGGTAATTTCAAACATTTGGTTCAATTTGAAGTAAATCCAATTTAAATAAAAGATTCCACCTCTAACCATACCTTTTAGAAGCCAATTAAATAGAACCATTACATATTAAAATTCCAGGATCAAGTAGACAATGCATCATGTGAAGATGTGGTGATGATGGAAGAGAGTCCCGTCAGCAACTGTCCCGTCTGCTGTCAACCGCTGCCACTGTCTCAACATGAACTGGTGGGTTTATCTTCTTTAAAAAGTAATAAATAGTTATAAACTTTGTTGAATAATCCTATCTAAATTATAACATATTACTTAAAAATTAATTTTTTGACTGCTTGTTTGCCCTGCCCCTTTACTTTGCCATGTGTCATGGGTTCAAATCCCACAGGTGATAACAATTTGTGTGATTCATAAATTTTTGTTCCGAGTCTGGATGTTTTACATGTATGTTTGTAAAGTCCCCGCAATGCAGGATTTATATTCCCAATGCCCAGTTGTCCCACTTGTCTTTTAAAAAAAAATAGTCACAGGTTTGATTTATTTTTTATTTATTTATTTAGATTAGATTGATTTAGATCTTTCTTACTATCCTTACACACTAGTACAATTTGATATTGTAATTACATTATTACTTAAAACTTGTAACTATTGTTACCAAATACTTAAATTATCTGTTTGCGTATTTTCAATTTTGGGTATATCTGTCAATCGAAATTGTAATATGTATTTTTCATCAGATCCAACATATAGAAGAGCACTTTGATAGAGGTGAGGAGTGCGAAGCAGCAGCATCAAGTCTGAGTGCAGCTGAAAGAGAAGCACAAAGGAATCGGGAAGAACATGAGTTTCAATTGTTAAGGGTTTGTTTCATACATATTACCTTTTTTTAAATTCTACGTGTGTCTGTGCGCGTGTGTGTGCGTGTGTGTGTGTGTGTGTGTGTGTGTGTGTGTGTGTGTGTGTGTGTGTGTGTGTGTGTGTGTGTGTGTGTGTGTGTGTGTGTGTGTGTGCGCGTGTGTGTATGTGTGTGTGTGTGTGTGTGTGTGTGCGCGTGTGTGTATGTGTGTGTGTGTGTGTGTGTGTGTCTGTGTCTGCATCGTAACTCCCGAATGGATGAACCGATTTTTATTTTGTTTGAAAAGTAAATTAGTCGGGACACTCTCGACTTATGTCTGTCCCGAAAATTTTAGCTATATCTTATAAAAAGCGTTCCAATGAGTTGCGGGTATTTTCATTAAATATGGTTAGGTATATAATTTATCTATACTAATATTATAAAGAAGTAAAGTTTGTGTGTTTGTTAAATTGTAAGGGGTAATCTCTGGATCTACTGAACCGATTTTAAAAATTCTTTCACCAATAGAAAGCCACATTATTGCTGAGTGTCATAGGTTATATAAAAAACCGAAAAATAAAAAAACTTTTACGTGGTAGTCCTTTTTGCAAAGTGAATCGGAGAAAAAACGGTCGAATGAAAGCGTTTCTTACGAACGCAGCCTTAACTATGAAATATATATTTTTGAGTTCTAGAGAAAAGATGTGGAGCTTAAAAATGCCTACAAAAATTATGCCCAACGAAGTGGGCACGGGTCAGCTAGTATATTATAAGTCTTCATTCTGATATTAATAATAATAAATAAAATAAATATTTCGGGCTTCTTACACAACTTCATCTAGTCCCAAACTAAGTAGAGCTTGTATTATGGGTACTAGACAATAGATATTTTCACGCTTAACATCCTTTTTTCCAATTAACCTTCATGTCAAAATAAAAAATTTCAAAGTTGTTTTGTTGATCGGCTTCCAGGCCCAGTATGGTATGGAGGAAGATGATGACGAGGGCTACACGCACCGAGCGACGAACAGCTTGAAGAGAGCTGTGTACAGCGGGGCACTGTCCGTGGCAGGGTACTATGAGCGAAGTCTAGGGTTGAGGCGAGCGGCTGCCTCTGGAACTGATGCTGGATCTTCACGTACCACAGGTTTGATTGCAACTCTGAACACTACCTTCGTGATGCAGTGGTTGTATGCGACTGCTTTCCTAAAGATCTCAGGTTCGATTGTATATCTGCCTTGTTGGTCTAGTGGCTGCTGATCAAGAGGTGTCGGGTTCGATTCCCGCTTTGGACCTAATGTTTGTGTGATTTGCAAATAAATATTGGTGGGTAAAAAATTCAATTTCCGAGAGGCAGTATAAAATGCCTTTGAAGAGTTTGTTGCCTCCCGTCTAGCTGATTTTTACAAGAAGGGCATCAATAAACTGACAATGCGTTGGCAAAGATGCGTCGATTGCATGGGTGATTACTTCGAATAACAGAAATAAAATAGTTTGAAAAAATAAGTACTTTCACATAATGCATACAAAACGGCAATTTCATAGGTAAAGACCTATTATTATTTCATTTGTCTTTCTGTATAGTGTATTCTTTGAGAAAAATAGGTTCAGTATTTCTCATAACCCGAATACGATTTTTTGCCATATTTTAACCCCTTTGGTGATATGAATGGTGCGTTAAAAACAACCCCCCCCCCCCCCTATATTACGTGTATTTTTTAACACTTAAAAAAACTTTTTGTTTGATTTTTTATTATTCTCATGGTAATTCAAACGTGCAGTCCGTTTGATCTATTAGTTTAAGTGATCGCCACGCCGCTTTCTACTACGCAAGTATCGTGGTTTTAAATCGCACGTTGGGCAACACTGTGTGATCCAGAAATTGTTGTTCTGAGTCTGGGTGTTCTTTGTATCTGTTTCATTTAAATTTGTAAAGTCCCCACGATACAGGAATAAACGTATATTCCTATACAGGAGTTGTCTATTAAAAAAAAAAAGACTAAATAAATATTGTGATTTCAGGTCTTCTAGAAAGGATAGCTCAACTCAATGCTCAGAACCCAAGTATAGTTAAGACATACCTTTGTAGTGCAGTGGACCACTACGCCAGCACTTATGGTGACAGGGGATGGGGTTGCGGATACAGGTGTGTATTTAGCTTTAAGTAGCTGAGCCTTGCGGTGTTGCCTGTGATTTTGTTGTCTTACTTTAACAAACGCAAGTAACGCCGCAGGGCGATAGCTTCGCTGTACTGCATAATTCATAGTTTTTCTTTTAAATATAATAAAAAATATAAATAAATAAATCTAGTCACAAACTAAGCAGAACTTGTTTAATGGTGTTAGCGTATGCGACTGCTGATCAAGAGGTCTCGGGTTCGATTCCCGGTTCGGGCCAAAAAGTGTTTTTGGGATTTTCTTAGTAAATTCCTAATAGCTGCCTGGAGTTTGGAAGTTTGGCGGTGATTCACGCCCGTGACTCGGAGAGCTCGTAAAGCCGTCGGTATGGCAATCGTTATTGGGAAGTCAGTGCCCTCAAATATACTGACAACTACTTCAATCTTCGAATTTCAGTTCTTCCTTAGGGTTGCGGAGGTCCGATGCCAGTCGCTCCGTGGAAAAACTGGTATTCAGGTAAAACCGGTTGAACTAGTAGCCGACCCCAGATAAACTTGGGAATAAGGCTAGGAAGATGATTAAATACTACTGCTGTGAATTGAACAATATCGCGATATAAATCGATATGCACGCCATCTATTGAGGACATTATTGCACTTATGCATGCAATTATTTGAATGTCGTAAACAATATTATTTTTTATATAGTCTGTACCTCATTAGAGGGATATAAATTTTATAACTGATATTTTCTTTCTTTAGACAACTCTAGGTGTATGTCCAGGGGCGCGGAGAACTATCTATCTGAACCCACGTCGCTAAGCACAGTGGCGACTACTACGCCATGATATCAATCATCATCAGCAGCATTGCAGTCCACTGCTGGACATGGGCCTCTCTCATTGCACACATATGAAGTCAATAATCAAGTACTAAGGGATAAACTACGCAAGACAACATCAATGCAAAGAGAAGGAAAACTTGAAACCAACCCTATACCAACCCGTCTGGCCAGCGTGGTATAGTAGGCCAAAACCTCCTTTCTAAGGAGAGGCCTATTTCCAGCAGTGGACTGTTAAAGGCTGTTTGTTGTTGTTGTTGAAGTCAATAATCAAATGCAATAATAGTGGTATACTGAAATGTTCGAAGCGCTCATAGCCGAGTGGCCTTAGGTGATTGGAAACAATCACCGAGGGTAAGCACCTACGGCGCGGTCAGACCTAGATGGGTGACCGTATGTGCCACGATATGTTATGAGCGTTTCCGTGATTCGGAGGTCACGTTAAGCAGTCGGTCCCGGTTGTTGTCATAAGGTAACAGTCGTGAAGCTTAGTTGGAGGCCTTCGGGCGGCTTAAAAACATCCAACGGTAAGATTACGTAGCCACAACGTGTCTTGCCGGTCCCCAACCCGCACTCGGCCAGCGTGGGGACGTATGGCCTTAACCCTCTCTTGAGAGGAGACCCGAGCCCAGCAGTGGGACGTTATGGGTTGTTGATGAACTGAAATGTTCCAGGAACATGCAGATGGTGTTATCATCCCTGATGCGTCACCCTCAGTACAGCGCGTTGCTGAGCTGCACCACGGAACGTGACGACTGTGACTGCGTGCCTTCTATTCCGCGGCTGCAACTGCTCGTTGAACGGGCCTGGCAGTTAGGGTTCGATACCCAGGTACTCCACAATCCCTACTAATATTAAAAATGTGAAAGTAACTCTGTCTGTCTGTTAACGCTTTCACGCCTAAACCACTGAACCGATTTTGATGAAATTTGGTATGAAGATAGAACTGAACTTGGGAAAGGACATGGGCTACTTTTTACCGCGATAACCGACATAAACGCGTGTGGAGCCGAGGGTGAAAGATTCGTATAAAATATCTAGGTTTATCCTGTTTCTGATGGCAATGTTTGGAGAATTTCGTACCGCCTAACTTCAACGTCACTCAATTGTTTTGCTTTCTCGGAACCCCTCCAATAAAACTTACATATATTTTTTTTCCCATAAATATAAAAAAGAATTAGCGAAATCAGCCCAGCCGTTCACGCGTGACCGACGGAAATAGGGATTCATTTTTATATATTGATTATATATATATATATATATATATATATCTATTTATATTATATTAATTGCTATATGAGGTCTACAGTCCTACACACAGATAAACTCTACACCTGTGTGTGTGTCTACAGTCTTTGTGTAACTTTAAACCGTTTACACAGCACAAGCAATGGAAACTGAAAAATAATCATTTTCCCCCATTTTCAATAACTGGGCGGCTGGGCCATATATTATGATTATATCAGACCAGGTCAGCATTGCTCATTCTTACAATTAAACTAATTTATACTGTATTATGGATTATTCTTCATCCAAGTAATACTGTATAAAGGATTATACAGCCTATTTCACAATAGGATTTCTTGTAATTCTGAGCTTCTGACCCTGCATGAAGCAGGGTTTTCAAAAAATATCTCTAGACTCATTTGAGTGTTCCCCTCCACGGAAATCTTTAGTAAAAGGCGAAAGATTTATGCGTTATGAAGGGAAACCAGAGTTAACTGTCACATCGTCGACCGCAGATCTTATAGCGACCGCGGTAACGTAACCATACCGAGACACAGAAATACTGCACAGCGCCATCTATCGAGCTAAGAAACATCTCTAAAAACTTGTCCCTCATTGGTGGCAAATTTAACCAATAACCAATAAATTTACCGGTAAAAAAATTAACACTTCTATTCAATAAATAAAATTAACCAAAACGGTTAAAATACCGTTTAACAAACTGCGTATAGTCGAGAGGGCAATTATTGGAAATTATATACATGCAAGTTTCAACTTTATTTCTCAACACATAAGATTTATTTTAGCCTTGCAGATGTTTTCAACTTATCATGTAAATACTGAATTTTGATGATTTGATTGTATGCTCTATGGCCCTCAAAATAAAGTACAATATTTAACTTGGTGTTTTTTTACAGATAATGATATTTTTATTTGTTAGAAAATTTAAATGAAACGATATTTTTAAAAAGCGATTGCAAAGATGACGTGATTGGTTGATTTTTTAAACGTATTTGATAATTTAATTGATGTAGCGGTGGGTCAGTGCATATTTTCTATTGTTTTGGTAAAGTTGTGTTTTTGTATTTCAAGAGATTTGTACCTACTTTGTGTTTGTGTGTTTTGACTTTGTTTTTGTGTTTGAAACTTTGTTTACTTTGTTAATGAGGATTTTTAAATTCTATATCTAATTTAAAATGCCAATGCAGAAATATGGAATCATTTTGAAAAGTGCAAACAACAAAAACAATGTAAGAAACAACCGTTTGAGTTTAACATGAACAAAATTAATTTTTCAACGAAAAGATTTACCGATATTTTCTACCAAAATATCGGTAAAAAAGTTTTTCAATTCTCAATTTATCAACTTTTAACCAGATAAAAAATTCTGGTTGTCTGTAAAGTCGGTTTACTGACGATAGTTGAAAGTGACAACGTCATAAGATTGTGCCTCTTTGTCGTTCGTTCCGCGCTCTCGCTTGCACTTCAAGCCTTGAATGGAACGCCTCAGAGCGAGGTAACGTTGATGAGTCATGTTTTTTCGTGCGTGCAGCCGGCTCCATCGAATTATAAGACGTTGTCACGTCAAAAAACACCCGATTGATTGGACCGATTTCCATTAAACATAGCTTACAACTTACAACACTCCTAATTAATTCACATTGGAAACAAAAAAAATTAAAATCGTTTCATCCGTTCGGTAGCAACGATGCCACAGACACGTACACACACACACACACACACACACACACACACACACACACACACACACACACACACACACACACACACACACACACACACACACACACACACACACACACACACACACACACACAAGCACACACAGAAACTTCAAACTTATAATACCCCGTTGTTTTTGCGTCGGGGGTTAAAAAATTACCCTTAGTTCAATTTTCTAAACTATTATTAAATTATGTTTTCAGGGTTCGGAACAGTTAGGTTCAAAATTGTACAACACTCGCAAGTGGATCGGCGCTTGCGAGGTCGTCACCGTACTGTCTTCACTCAGGATAAGGTAGGTGATGGTTGCTTGAAATTAACTGAATTCCGCGGTGTTACCCGCGTTTATTTCTAGAAGAAAGATTCTATAATAAATTAGCTCAGGTCTTCAGCTTTCTGCCGTCAAAATCGGTCCAGCCGTTTCAAAGATTAGCCGGAATAAACTGACAGACAGACGGACAGATAACAAAAATTTTAAAAATTGCTTTTTTGTGAAAGAATTGTATATATTTTCATAGGTATTTAGTAAAACGAATTGTTCATTTGATACCTACTTCAAACAGACACCTTAATTTTATTTGTATATGTAGGTTACTTTTAAAGTTCCTAAGTTAATTTAAATATCAAATACTGTTATCACATTAGTTGCGACAGCACGGTTGGTTCAAGTGATCGCCACGCAGATTTCTACTTTTCCAAGTGGTGTTCAAATCCCACATGATTTTGTGTAATCCACAAATTGTTGTTCTGGGTCTGGGTGTTCTTCGTGTTCGTTTCATGTGAGTTTCTAAAGTTCCCTCGGACTAAACTCGAAACTCGGGAGTTGTTTTTTTTTAAAAAGAAAGAAAAACTCACCCATCCAAATACTGACTGCGCCGTCGTTGCTTACCTTTGATAATTGTTGGAAATAATTACTCAACAACAATTTATCATGTCTACCGAAGTTGATGTTCTCACTTAACGCCAGAATTGTCTACCGTCAGATGTCAGCTGATCGACTTCCACAAGCCGACGAGTGCTGACGGCAGCCACCCCGCGCTGTTCGACTGGGTCCTCAGGTACTTCCAAGAAGACCCCAACGGATTCAAGGCACCCCTTTACTTACAGCATCAAGGTAATCACAGCAAAGAACTTTCTGGAATTTATCAATTAACAAGGTTAAACCGGCTATCGATTATTGCAGTAAAAATGAGCCTGTGTTATTCTGATATACTCGATTAGATTTTACTGTCTAGAAAAAAAAATGTGGTATTCAGCTTTCGATATTGGACATATCTATGTAATTGAAACAAAAAAAAATTATAATATTATCCCAAAAAGTACCAAATTTTTGTTCATAACGCATGATATAGTTCACCACGTAATTATGTAATAATAAAATGTCACTTCAGTGTCACTGCCCTTGAGTTCAACGGCGTGTGACGCCACAGAATACATAAAAAATGTGAGCCGTCACGGGACGCCTGGCAGATGTGAAACATCGCCATTATTTTGTAAAAGTAATATGCAGAAAAGAACATATTGTAATAGGAACTAAATATGTCATAATGATAAAATAAAATATTACTAATTATTAAAATAGTACGGTGTGGCGTATAATTATAATTATAATAATTATAATTAAATAATTATATTATAAGTATAATTATAATTTACGCCACACCGTACACACTACTGCATATAGACTGTATATATATACCATCGTATAGCGTGGCGTGGCGACGCGTCGCCAGGCGTCGCCAGGCCAGAAATCTGTTTTACGTGCGGCTATAGATGTTTCACATCAATAGTACCTATCTACTGTACAAATAAAGTTTTTATTATTATTACTGTGCCGCGCTTGCGACGCCCGCAATTTTATTCATTGATCATTAAAATACGTGTGCGTAAAATAATAGGTGTCCATAAATTATGGACGTATTTTCACATTTTTAAAACTTTAATAACTCTATGGTGTTTTACGTAAGTATGTACATTTTGTATCTACCCCTAGTTTTTTGGGGTAATTAAAAACTAACCGTCTTTTTTTAAAAGACAACTCCCGCATTAGGAATATGAATTCCTGAGTCGCGGGGGACTTTACAAACATACATGAAACGGACACAAAGAACACCCAGACTCAGAAAACAATTTGTGAATCACACAGTGTTATCCCACGACACTTGGCGCAGTAGAGAGCGGCGTGGCGACCGCTCAAACCGCTAAGCCAACCGTGCAGTACGTGTGTAAGCTATATTACTGTAAAGTTTCATCTAAATCCGTTCAGCAGTTTTGCGTGAAAGAGTAACAAACTTTCGTGTTTAGAATATGAGTAGGATATTAAAAAGAAACAAATCACGAATAGAGTTGTTTAGGTGCTTATTGAGTGATCTAAGAAATACATATATTACTAGATGAGCTCCGCGGTTATTGTTGTAAAATAAACGCGAGTATCGCCGCGGAGTGCATCTAGTCTAAAAAAAAATTACCTAAGTTATTCCTCATTGTATCAGCTGTCTGCTAGTGTAAGTCCCGTCAAAATCTGGCCAGCCGTTGCAGAGACTATTCATTGACCGGGCCGGGCATATAGTACTAATGATTATAATATCAATGTTGTTTAAATATGGAATTCTGACCCTGCACGAAGCAGGGTTTCAAAAAATTTCTCTAGACTCATTTGAGTGTTCCCCTCCACGGAAATCTTTAGTAAAAGGCGAAAGATTTATGCGTTATGAAGGGAAACCAGAGTTAACTGTCACATCGTCGAACGCAGATCTTATAGTCACCACGGTAACGTAACCATAACGAGATACAGAAATAGTGCACAGCGCCATCTATCGAGCCAAAAAATAACATGATCATATCATATCTCATTTAACATTAACTAGTTCTGTTGATTAAAAATCGGCCAATTGCGTGTCAGGCAACGCATAAAATAGGGTTCCGTAGTTATCTTTCATAGTAGGTGGATTTAAAATCGTGTCCAGTAGATAACTATCATGTTTACTTATTATTTCTTTATTTTTGTACGAAGTTTTCCAAGTAAGTGCATTTTACAAGTTGGCCCCTATAACTCCTGAAATAAAAAAGTTATCAAAACCACTATAGTTTTCCTTGAAAGTTTAATATATGGACAACTGTCATGATTTTTTTTTATTTTTTTGCCAGCCATTTTTCTTTTAGAGGTCGGTGCGTCGCGCGCCCTGTTATTACAAAAAGAAGAAAAACGCACTTTAAAGTCAAATAACTCGCAAACGTATACTTAAATCGAAAAATGGTGTTAGCAACCTCGCATTATTTTAAGACCTATGTAATGATACCCCACAGGATGGAGTACAAGCGAGAAAAAAAAAATTTACATGTAAGGGAGGTCCGTACCCCAAATAAAGATATTTTATTAAGTTTCATTGTAGCATTTTGTTGACGTAATTACAACACATATTCATGCAAAGTTTCATCTTTCTAGCACCAACCGTTTGGGCGGTAGGTCAAGGACGGACAGACGGACATGACGAATCTCTAAGGGTTTCGAGTCACTAACTACGGAACCCTAAAAAATTATATTCATTAACATCATTAATTTAATTTGTATGTTTGATTGTAGCCGAATTAAGAAATGGATAATAATATGTTTTTATGAAATAACTTAGGTTGTTAACTAGTTTAGAGTATTAAAATTTAGTGATTTGAATTTATTCATCCCGCAGGTGTCGTAAAAAGGCGACTAAGGGATAAACTACGCAAGACAACAGCGATACAAAGAGAAGGAAAACTTGAAACCAACCCTATACCAACCCGTCTGGCCAGCGTGGTATAGTAGGCCAAACCCTCCTTTCTAAGGAGATTCCTATGTCCAGCAGTGGACTGTTAGAGGCTGTTGATGATGATGAATGATTAAATCTATGCAAAAAATAAAATTGGAGTGTCTGGCATTTGGAACTTAATATTGTGTGTATAGATGGCGCTGTGCAGTATTTCTGTATCTCGGTATGGTTTCTTTACCGCGGTCGCTATAAGAGCTGCGGTCGACGATGTGACAATTAACTCTGGTTTCCCTTCATAACGCATAAATCTTTCGCCTTTTACTAAAGATTTCCGTGGAGGGGAACACTCAAATGAGTCTAGAGATATTTTTTGAAACCCTGCTTCGTGCAGGGTCAGATGAGAGTTACTAATGATGTTTTAATAAGTGCTTTATAGTTTATAGTTAGATTCGTCACTTTTTTCTTATTGCTAGTTTCCAGGCCACTCAGTCCATATTTTGCGTAGCGTACATTCACCTGGCTTCCTTCATCCTCATGGGTGTGCGTTAGATTAAAATTTGTCTATCCTACTTAAATTATAAACGCTAAAGTTTGTGAGTATCTAAGTATGTTTGTTGCTCTTTCACGCAAAAACTACTAAATGGATTTTGATGAAACTTCACAATAATATAGCTTACATATCGAAATAACATAGGCTACAATCTACCGCCATGATAAACCTACACGCGGGCGGAGCTGCTGGCATAAGCTAGTAAAAAATATTTTTGATAAAACAATGAAGGCGATTCTAGATTCACACAACACCAAACTACGTAGTGTAATAGTCGCAAACTAAGCAGAGCTTGAACCGTGGGAACTAGACAACTGATATGTAATAACTACATTGTGTCAGTCTGTGTGTAAGAACACACACTGTCCAATTTTATTTATTTGTATAAATATAAAATTGCAAAATAACCCTTTTTAGGTTTCCGAAGTTTATGACTCGGAACCCTTATAGTTTCGTCATGTCCGTCTGTCCGTCCTCGACTTACCGTCCAAACGGTAAATGCTAGAAAGATGAAACTTTGCATGAATATGTGTTGTAATTACGTCGACAAAGTGCTATAATAAAATTATGAAAAATATTTTTATTTGGGGTACCTCCCCTACACGTAAAGTGGGGATGATTTCTTTTTCTTGCGGCTACCCCATCGTGTGGGGTATCATTACATAGATCTTTTCAAAATAATAAAGGGTTAACAAGAAGATTTTTATCGTTTATTTTAGGTATCCGTTTGCGAGAAATTCTACTTTAAAGGGCACTTTTTTGTAAAAACAGGGCTCCCCCCCCCCCTCTCAAAGTTAGGCTGGCTCGAAAAATCTGGTAAAATTCGTGATGGTGGTCGATATAATTAACTTTGAAGGAAAAATATAACGGATTAGATGACTTTGTTAGTTCAGGAGTTATAGAGGCTTAACTGGTAGAATGCTTTCACTTAGAAATCGTCATAAAAAAATTAACACATTAATAAGTAAACATAACAATTATCTATTGGATACGATTTTAAATCCACTCACCATTATGTGTGACTGAGGAACCCTTTCCTGTGCGTGGCCTGACATGCACTTGGCCGATTTTTTAATCTATAATTAACTTCAGCAAACGTAAAGCAACACCATTAAATATGCTATACCCAGAATCGAACTGTTTAGACGAAATTGCTTGTATATGGCTCCCCTTCTTTATAATACAATACGCAAACGGATTTCTGCCCTACCCCTCAAGAAATTTTGTTTTGTTCTCAGCAAATGGTTGGTAGACAATTGTTATTATTCCGTGAGGGTATTCCTACAAAAGAACTCGAATCAGTTTCATCATTTTAGAAATGCATTGTAGTTGTGCATTATTATTTTGAGAAGTAAATTTAGTACGTATTTTCTTTTACACTGTTATTGACTTTGATTTAGCTGATTATTTTTTTTCGGAAATTTTACACACAACTTCTTCTAGTCTCACTATCTATCAAAGAACATTGCAACAAAATCATTTGCATAGTTTTAAAGATTTAAGCCTACAAAGGGACAGAGAAAGCGACTTTGTTTTATGTACTATGTAGTGATACATATTATACACAGAAAACACCCAAACTCCGAAATAAATATACCGAATGGGTCCGAGCTGGGAATCGAACCCGAGCCCTCTTGATCAGCAGCCGAGCTGATGCATTATTATTTAATGTAGCATTTAATGGTTTTAAGAAACTGTTGTACAAGAGATTGCAAACCTAAATTTGCATGCCTGTAAAGGCGAAAAGTGTAAGTCCATTATCATATAAAATGAGAGTGTGATAATGAATATCATTTTTTCCAACAGAACTAGATTCAATGAAGTATGAGCACGTCATTTTTTGGCTCGATAGATGGCGCTGTGCACTATTTCTGTATCTCGTTATGGTTTCGTTACCGTGGTGACTATAAGAGCTGCGGTTGACGATCTGACAGTTAACTCTGGTTTCCCTTCATAACGCATTAAAGATGAGACGTACTTGCAAAAATAAATACCGGGTCTTCCAAGTACGAGTACGTAAAAATACCTGGTACAAAAACCCGGTATTAAAATACTTGAAAGTATTTGTTAGTATTAAAGATTTTTAAGTATCAATATACATATTTGCAAAACTATTAGTTTTTAGGGTTTCGTAGTTCATGACTTAAAACCCTTATAGATTCATCATGTCCGTCCGTCCGTGCTACAATAAAATTATGAAAAATATTTTTATTTGGGGTACCTCCCCTACTTTTGTAAAGTGGGGATGATTTTTTTTTTCTCGCGTCTACCCCATCGTGTGGGGTATCATTAGATAGGTCTTTTAGAAACATTGCAAGGTTGCTAAAGCCATTTTTCGATTTAGGTATCCGTTTGCGAGTTGTTCAACATTAAAGCCCATTTCTTGCAAAAACAGGGTGCCCCCCCCCCCCCTCTAAAAGCCAAACGGCTGGCACAAAAAAATTGAAAAATCATGATAGTCGTTCATATATTGAACTTTCAAGGAAAATTATAGTGGTTTTGATAACTTTTTTATTTCAGGAGTTATAGGGCCTAACTTGTAAAATGCACTCACTTGGAGAACTTTGTACCAAAATAAAGAAATAGTAAGTAAACATAACAATCAAGTAATGGACACGCTGTTAAATCTACGAAACCAGTATGGCTGACTACGGAACCCTATTCTATGCGTGGCCTGACACGCACTTGACCAATTTTTAAATATTTTGTTAGTGCAAAATGAAACCTTTCCTTCCTACTTTTTAAAGGGGAGTGGTTCCAGTTACCGTGAAATTCAAATTTTGCTATTCGCAGCCCTGCATTTAGATAGAAAGTTGATTAAAATCGCGCTTTTATAGTACTGATTAAAAACTAGAAATATAATAAGCAATGAGATCTATCTACTGAACGGAGCTGCAATTTGTGAAAAAACGTAAGTGAAGTTTGAATTAAGCGATTACCGGGGACACATCACCTTATAAATTACAGGCTTAGGACTGTCTGCTTATTCTGTTCTTTTACGGTATTTTGTCATGAGCTAGAATAACATCTTATATTAGCAGGCGTAGTTAAAAGATTTCATTTATAAACACGATTTCGTTCATTTCTTTTCCTTAATTTATTCTTTTTTTAGTCATTTTTTTGTAATTTGTTTGTTTACTTTTTTTTAGGTTTATATTAATACTTTGATTTATTTTTTATTTTGTTGTAGAAACAATAACTGTTCTACTTTACGACTCCCCAAACGGTTCCTCCTTTCCGTTAATATGTTCCCTGCTACAGAAAACAACCGTTCACAAGGCACGCTAGAGGCCATTGCGTTTAATTTTATTTTAGCCAGTTTCGCTAAATGTGGATAAATTGTTTGATTTATACGCCACCACTCCAAAGGATCCTTATCTGCAGACAAAACTGCGTCATCTAAGTATTTTTGGGTCTCAATGATCGCTCTGCTATTGGCTGTTCCAGCTGGTCGTACATTTTGCATTTGTCTCTTGTAGTGTTTCCATAATAAACTATTAGATTTTTTTCCCTGGCTATCTGGCTCATCCGAAGTTGATGCTGAAGATTGACATCTTTCATTTTCTTTAATCATCGCCGTTATTATGCTCACTATATGCTTCTTTGTATTATCCGCAACGTTTTCACTCTCAAAGTACAACTTATACCTCGGGTCTAAAAACATAGCGACAGTGTAAGTTCGACTCTGTTCCAAATTAGAAAACCGCGTGCTTATTTCTGAGAGGAGATCCTGTCGACACATTTCAACTTCATCAGGGAACACGTCAATGTTATTTTCTTGTCGATATGTATGACTTGCGATCTCATTGAGAGCATTGGTAAGACCAATTGTTAATGGAATGACTGAGCTTCCACTTACATATTTTTGGGAACTCATTTCCCTCGTTGCTTCTTCTCACGGTTGTAAGACTATGATCAACGACTGGCAAATATCCCATTCATAACTGCTTAACATAATTAAATTACCGGTGTCTAGATTACTAAGTGCACATTTGATTTCATCTTTTAATTCCACAAACCTATGTAACATGTAAAATGTGGAATTCCACCTTGTAATGACGTCTTGGATTGGCCTTTTTACGACTTTATTAGCCTGTTCCTGGTATTTTTTTAATTTATTCCAGGCTAAATTACTTCGTTTGAAGTGGGAAACTATACCCTTCACTTTATTTATTACTTCGCTTATGGAAGAACTTCCTAATACTTTTGCCAGGTTAAGCGTATGTGCATAGCAGCCAAAATGTTTCCACTCTAATTGTGCTATCGCACTTTTGATGTTCGCACCGTTGTCTGTTACTGCAAGAAGGATTTTGTCAAGAATATTCCACTCTTGAGCGACACTTTTCAACTCTTCGGCTAAATTCAGCCCTGTGTGACGATTCTCTAACACTTTACACTCAAGGAGCACCGATTGTAAACTGTAGTTTTTATCAATATAATGACCCGTGACCGCTAAATACGAGTCATTATTTCTCGATGTCCACATATCGGTGGTTAAACAAACACTTATGGCATCTTCACTTAGAGCTGCTTTGGTATTCATTTTAACCTCTTCATACAGGCCCGGCAATAAATTAGTGGAAAAATATTTTCGTGATGGTATTACATAATTTGGGAAAGCAAACTTTATTAATTCACGAAACCCCTTGTCTTCTACTATGGAAAACGGCTGCAAGTCATGAATAAACAAATTCATCAAATGATCATCAATTTGTTTTTTATTTTTTGACAATCACGTCGAAGGAATGCTGAGATGGTGACTGTATTAGACCTTATCGTACTAGATGTCGAGGGTGTAACAGTTTGCAGCGCAGTATCGGATGCGGTCGTTAAGTGCGTACTTTGTGAATCATGCTCCGATGCCACTTGACGCGCCACTTCTTGCTCCCTTCTCACTAAATTAACAGAAAGATGTTTTCTCTGAACATGTTTCACAAGGTTTGACGCTCCAGATTTGTACGATAAAATCATTTTGCACATCTTACATTCGGCTTTATTTTCTCCCTTGTCCACGAAATGATCCCACGCCAAACTTTTCTTAGGAGCCATACTTACGGATTTGTACTAAGATAATGAATTACCTATTTACTAATAACGATAAGAACCTATGTTCTATCTATATAAAAAACACTATTTACACACTATTATTCACAGTTCGAAAATCGTCTTTTCTAGCTAATTGACTGACTGCCTCGTTGGTCTAGTGGTTAGCGTATGCGGCTGCTGATCAAGAGGTCTCGGGTTCGATTCCCAGGTCGGACCAAATATTATTTGTGTGATTCACAAATATTTGTTTCGGAGTCTGGGTGTTTTCTATGTATAACATGTATGTATTTACAAAAAAAAAGTATGTTTATGTATTTATATCAGTTGTCTAGTACCCATAACACAAGCTCTGCTTAGCTTGGGACTAGATGATGTTGTGTGTCAAATGTCCAAAATATTTATTTATTTATTATTTATTTATAATTAACACAATAATGTTCAGTTTTTTTTATTTACCTAATAAAAGTAAACACACTATTTACACACTATTATTCACAGTTCAAAAATCGTCTTTTCTAACTAATTAACACAATAATGTTCAATTTTTTTATTTCCCCTAATAAAAGTAAACACACTATTATTCACAGTTCGAAAATCGTCTTTTCTAGCTAATTAACACAATAATGTTCAGTTTTTTTTTATTTACCTAATAAAAGTAAACACACTATTTACACACTATTGTTCACAGTTCGAAAATCGTCTTTTCTAACTTATTAACACAATAATGTTCAAATTTTTTTATTTACCTAATAAAAGTAAACACACTATTTACACACTATTATTCACAGTTCGAAAATCGTCCTTCCTAAGTAAAAAACACAATGATGTTCAGTTTTATTTATAATAATATATAAAATTAAACACTCATATAAAATAATTAATTAAACTTTAAAAATTGTCCTTAT
Organism: Phragmatobia fuliginosa; assembly: GCA_932526445.1. Lineage (NCBI taxonomy): Eukaryota > Metazoa > Arthropoda > Insecta > Lepidoptera > Erebidae > Phragmatobia > Phragmatobia fuliginosa. The sequence goes on from OW052073.1 coordinate 17,767,365, forward strand.
AGTCAATAGTCACGCGAAATACGTAGGTGACGTAATCAGTTCAAAATAACAACTGAATTGACCTAACAACCGAAACAAAACTTAATTTCTCGAAAATACTAATAACCCATAACACTTAAAAATTTTAAATAAAATATCGCAATAATGTATCTTTTGCATATAGATATAAGGGTGAAGAGCGCGTAACAGTCAATAGAAATTTTATGAATGCATGTTTACGCAAATAAGATCCTAATTTCGTTTCATTTTTGAAATACTTGATTGAAAGTTCCCGAATTCCGACCTGATCGGATGGCAGTTCGGCACTTGCATCAAGTTTTCGTTTCATGCATTCGGTTTTCGTCGGAAATACTCGGAATCGGCATCGCTAACACACGAGCCCTGTAAGTGAGCCCTGTACGTGCTACGTGCTACTTGTAAGACGCGAACGCGACCGACCGAGTAAGAGGTATTTACGTGTCCGGCTGCGGTAACCAAATTTGAAAATACTTGAAGATACTTGCATAGGATTTTGACTCGTGTTTCATAACAGATAAGGAGTAAAATAGTATACATAAAAAATACTTGAACCTTATCAAGGTATTTTTATTTACAAATACGATAATGTTTCTTATACTTATTATAATAAAGGTCATTTTCCTCCAACAATAAAATGGTTTACACATAGTAAATACTAAAGAAGTTTGGCAAGACTTGCAAGTAAAAAGTACTTGCAAGTATTTCATGCTCGTACCAGGGCGCCCTACTTCCAAGTGAATACCCGGTATTAATACCCGGTACGGTAAATACGTCTCATCGCTATAACGCATAAATCTTTCGCCTTTTACTAAAGATTTCCGTGGAGGGGAACACTCAAATGAGTCTAGAGATATTTTTTGAAACCCTGCTTCGTGCAGGGTCAGTATTGATCAGTATTCTTCATCTATTGATATCCGACCGAATCTTGCTACTGTGATGTGATTTCTTCAAATTACTTTATCTAAAATCTCTATATGGCATTACAAGAAAAGTTTGTTTATTTCTTCTTTCTGTTTGCAGTAATACTGGACGTACTGGTGCGATTTGAAAATATCGTCGGCTTATTGCAAGAAGTCATTAACTGCAAAAAATCACTAAATATTTTTTATCTTTAATGGTCTCACAATTATAGATAAAAACGTATTTAGTAATTTTTTGCAGTAATTATTATATCGTTGGCTTATTGCAAGAAGTTATTAACTGCAAAAAATCACTAAATACGTTTTAATCTAGAATTGTGAGACAATTATAGATAAAAAAGTATTTATTGATTTTTTGCACTTAATGACTTCTTGCAATAAGCCGACGATATTTTCATTGTCAGATGGTCCATTTATCGAAGTTGTTAATCAAGCTATGACCAATGTTTTCAGCTAAATAACAATGAAAAATTATTTAACGGGGCAATGTTTTTCTTTTCATAGTCCTCGACTTACCGCATTAACGGTTAGTACTAGAAAGATGACACTTTACATATATAGTGCTTACAAAGTGCTACAATAAAATCATAAAAAATACTTTTATTTGGGGTACCTCCCCTACACGTAAAGTGGGATGATTTTTTGTCTCGCGCATCCTCATCCATTTCCCCCCATCGTATGGAGTATCACTAGACAGGTCTTTTAATAACATTGAGATTGAGAGGTTGTTAAAACGATTTTCGATTTGGGAATTCTTTTATGAGTTATTTATCTTTTAAAGGCATTTTTTTTTCAAAACAGGGCGTCCCCCCTCTAAAAACTACACGGCTGGCTTGAAAAATCAGAAAAAAATATATGTTAGTCTATGTGATAAAGTTTAAAAGAATCCTATAACGGTTTACATAGCTTTGTAAAATACGCTCCCTTGGAAATCTTCGTACAAAATTAACGAAATAATAAGTAAACATAACTTTACGAAATAATTAAGATAATTATCTATTAGACACGATGAAAGCCATTATGGGTAACTACGGAACCCTATTCTATGCGTGGCCTGACACGCACTTGGCCAAAAAAAAATGTTGTATCATTATTTAGTGTTAATAAAATACCAGGAATGAGAAATATATATTGTGATACATTTTTTAATATGTATGACAATTACAATGTTTTTTTATTAATTTTTACGATAGATGGCGCTGTGCAGTATTTCTGTATCTCGTTATGGTTTCGTTACCGCGGTGACTATAAGAGCTGCGGTTGACGATGTGACAGTTAACTCTGGTTTCCCTTCATAACGCATAAATCTTTCGCCTTTTACTAAAGATTTCCGTGGAGGGGAACACTCAAATGAGTCTAGAGATATTTTTTGAAACCCTGCTTCGTGCAGGGTCAGAATTACTAATAATAAGTACTATTTAATGATCAAAGTCAGCTTATTTCAAAGTTGGCTAAATGATTCAATCGTTACTTTAGTTGATTGAAGCTAAGATTTACAAATTATGAAAGTACTTACTAGCAACCCGTGGCTCGCCTTTTCGTACTAAAGTCTTGAATTTCTGGAAACCTCCCGTAGAAAGGGTAGGGTTTTGACCCCCAACATTTCCGTGCGTGCGATTGAAAGTGCTACAAGAATACCGAAAAGTATACTCAGAAAAAATTGGAAATTCGAACACCAGACTATTTCTGTTATAAATACCGGATTCTTATATACCTTCTGTTGTCTTATTTCAGGTCATTCGAGAACTATAATTGGCTACGAAAAGCACAAAGACGGCAAGGCTACGTTACTAGTGCTGGACCCTTCACACTCGCCCGCTCAAGTGAGTAAATATATCTATTTTTAAAATTAAAAGTTTTATTTTAATTGGTTTGTCGCTTTTCACTGATTTTTCGGAGAGCCCAATGGCTCCCACTGTAACTCGGCAGGCAACTGGTGCACCCGCCCTACGGTTATTTGGTGTCGAACGCGAAATGTTTTAGTGTCGTGGTGAAGTGTTTCTATGCCCAGAGTTAGTGTAGATGTGGTGGTATATTCCACGAGGGGGCGGCGTCCGCGTGTGCCGGACGTACGCCTTAAAGAGGTGAAAGTAGAGACGGAGCCCGCATCAGGAGCGGACAGGCACTGGGAGGGGTCCAGAAGGAGAAATTAGTTCCCTGGGCTCCTCCTAAACTTCAGCCCCACAGAGGGCACACCGTGTGGTTTTAGTCGGTTCGATTCCGTCACACAGCCCCGGTGAAGGCCAGAGGGGGTTACCACACGTAAAAAATTAGGTGTTGTGGTGTGTGGTGTGCAGGTGCGGCAGGTGTCTATGGGCAGCGCGGCGGTGAGTGGGGCGGCGCTGCGCCTGCTGCGGCGCGGGGCGGGGGCTCTGCGCGCGCGACAGTACCAGCTGCTCTGCGTCAGCGGGACCTTCGCCGACGACAACGAGTACGAGGTATTGCACCAATCAATCAATACTGCCCCCACCCAATCAATCAATACTGCCCCCACCCAATCAATCAATACTTCCCCCACCCAAACAGTCAATACTGCCCCACCCAATGAATCAATACTGCCACCACCTAATCAATCAATACTGCCCCCACCCAATCAATCAATACTGCCACCCCTCCCAATCAATCAATACTGACCCCCCCCCCATTAAATGAATACTGCCCTCCCCCAATCAAGTAATACTGCCCCTTTTTTTGTATATGCGGAAATCCCGGATACCGCCAGTTGGTACCAGACAACAAATTTTGTACGAACATAGTAAAATCTGACTTTTAATCTGTATTGCCACTGCCACTGTAACAAAATGTTTTTTAATATAACGGTATATATTATATATGTGATTTAATTTTTAATCGTTTAATTTTATCATAAATATTTATTTCTTTTTTATATTTCCAGGCGAGCAAAGTCCTGCAGTCAGTTCGCATACCATAGGACAGGTGAATGGGGATTCCCCCCGTCTACACATACCAGCTTTATATTCTAAACATTCTATATATTCACGACTTTTACATCGATGGGGCTCGGCAGACACAGGTGTGTGGCTCAAAACGTTTGTTTGCAGACATTGTCAAAGAAAATGGGTATAATTTATTTGTGTTATAACAAAATTTTACTACGATTTTTTTACTCTCAGACCACTAAATCATGTTTTAATAAGCGAATTTAATTATTCAATTTATACATTATAAATTTCATTATAGTCCCATAATTAAAATCATTACAAGTCCTATATGAATCTATCAAATCGTCTCGAAGCACCTGCAAATGTGATTGTTGTAAGTAATAACTGTAGTCCCAAATTTGTCCCATGATGGGTCTAGTCCCATCCACGATTCAACTTTTGTTAGCAAAATGAGGGTTAAACGGTTGTATGGAAGTTGGTCATTTTTAAAGGTGGAATCACAAAAATATGTAAAAAAAATAAACCGACTCCAAAAATATCGAACAAACTTTAATATGGCTGGCTTAAATGACTATGTGACAAGTCCTGTTTATACCTAGATACCATTTAATTTAAATAAAATAAAGTAGTATTTAAATGTGTGCTAGGTACCGAAAACCTGTTTGATGTTAAGGGACCATCTTACCACGATGGGACTAGTCCCATCCACTCAACTTTTTAATTAAAATGGGTGTTGAACGATTATAAGGAAGTTGGTTTTCAAACACATAACATTTTCAACAAAAAAAAATAAACCGACTCCAAAAAAACATCGAACCATCTATAATATGGCTGGTTTAATTTACTACTTGTCAATTTTTATTTATACCTAATTATCTATTAATTTAAATAAAGTAGTATTTTAATGTGTTCCTAAATAGGTTCCTAAAATAAATTAAAAATTTAAGGGCTCCTTCTTTTTTGCAGTTGGTTAAAAAAAGAAATAATACCATGAGTAAAGACGCGGGCAGGTGCTAGACGTTTATTAATTTTAACAATAAAAAGCTTATATTTAAAGTCTAAACCTATTGTTTTGTTAGTAAAATCCAAAACTAAAGTTCGGCAAACGAGAAGCGATATTAAATTTATATAAAACTAATTGAAGATCATTAAGAATAGCAGGGATAATTTGAAAGGCTTACTACAATCGTTACAAATTCATTGACAGTGTGTCGATTTTAATTAGTGAGGTGTCAATTTGACACCTCACTAATTAAAATCGATTTAGTAATTTAGGCGAAACATAAAAACATACACAGACTGCTAAAATTATTATCTTCCCTTTTGACTTTGCCGTAGTTGATTAAAAAAAGAGGAAGTTTTCAATTCAATAAATAATAAATATTTCGGACATCTGACACACAACGCCATCTAGTCCCAAACTAAGCAGAGCTTGTATTATGGGTACCAGACAACTGATATAAATACATAAACATACTTTTTTTTGGTTAATACGTACATGGTGTTTTCTATGAATAAACATAGAAATTACCCAAACTCCAAAACAAATATTCGGTCCGACCCGGGAATCGAACCCAAAACCTCAAGCACAGTAGTCACATACTGCATCGAGGTAGTCAATCAATCAAGGTAGTAGAGCCAAGCTGACTTCAGCACGAATGGGCCGGCTCGACCGGGGCAGTACTACCCTCACACAGAAGACCATCCGACATAATGACAGCATTCTTGCTGTCGTATTTCGTCGGTGAGTGTGAGACCGGAGACCCAATAATTCAGAAGCATCATACTAGGCCCCCATAGTAAAAGTCGCCATGCTGTATTTGCTATGAGAATGGTAACTATGGCGAACTTATATTTTCATGCTTGGTCCGTCGTAGGGGCACAGAATACATAATAGTACTCATACAGAAGCCTCACTCCGAAAAGTAAATTAAAGAAATCGGGGCCCTAGGCGTCAAAACATTAAGTTCAATTCAGATCGCACAGCGCCGAATCAACTACAATTATATTTACCTACCGACTACCGTTGCGTCTCTTCCGGCATGCTCGTCCGGGCAGGCAGGCGGCCGACTATACTTAAACTGCGGAGTGACACCCCCAGATAGGGGTCCACGATTATGGTGAATTTATGGGTCGATATCGAACAATGACAGTATAATTTATAGCAGCCATGTTTATTTATTAAGCATTGTACTATTATTCTAACCTTACGTACTAAGATATGAATATGGTCCCTGCCAGTTATGCTCTTACAGCTACATTATATATTATAAACTTATCGTTACACTGCACAATAAACACGTCTTAATATCAACAAGGAAATGACAGCCGCAATCCTACGTGCTCGATAATCGGCACATATCTGAAATGTGCTGGTCAAGCTTATCTCTGTATAATTTCCGTCTTTTACTTAAACCAATATATGACGCAGGAATAGTAACCACTAATTTTGGATTCTACTCATGCTGTCCTTCAGGTAGAGTAGAGATCCTTTTGCAGGTTTAAATAAAAAGAACATATTTAGAAAAATTGGTGCTACAGTTCGTACTTCCAACAATATATAAATTCACCTTTCTACCTCATCGCTATTATTTGTCAATTAATAATTTTGTCAATTCACTCTTAAGAATATATAAATTGTTTCAGTACATTGTGTAGCGTGACAGACAGGCAAAAAGTAAATTGCACATTTCTAATATCAATAAGAATTATATCATTGAATTATTTTACAGCCATCTTATAACTCTTAGCTTCTATGTTCAGAGCTTAAAAGTTTTCATAGCAGCCATTGTAATTTGACTATTTTTTTTAAAAAATACTGTGAAATTGTGTCGCAAAATAAATATCTCTTCTAATAAATATGTAATTGAACTAACCAACCCACGCCATGTCCTCTGCGTCCCTTTTCAATCACTCGACTAATATTGGTCTAAATGATATTAACGGTCCTATCCATACACGCCATACAAACCCACATTCAAAAGGAATCTCGAGAATCGATTAGATAGTTTCTAGAGTTCATTGTCCAGCAAACATATTAACAATAATATATGTGCAATGTCGATTCGGCGATCATTGTACCGATAGTCCTTTCTGTTCATGGTTTGAAAGCCAACACCTCACGTAGACGACTGGTTCAAGAATCTGATGCAGAAGGCAGTTCTCCTTAACACGGCACGTATAGTTAGGAGGTTCCTGTCTTTGGACCCCTTACCACCGGTTTCTTGGTCAGGGTCAGGTACCCGAAGTCCGTGGTCTATTATTTTTTAATATATTAATATATTTAAAAATGTCATTAATATTTATATTGAGTTTAATAAAGAGAATATTAATATTATAGTAAATATTTCGGACATTTGACACTTAACATCATCTAGTCCCAAACTAAGCAGAGCTTGTATTATGGGTACTAGACAACTGTATAAATTCATATTTGCTTTTAATGGGTGTAGTAAAAATAAATCTATTATTTTTCCAATAGATGGCTTTAGATCTTTATCTCGCGTTGTATAAGTCAGATCGTCCATCAAATGGCGTTAGAAAAATGAGGTTTCGTATTAAAAAACTTTTCTGACAGTTTGTGATGATTTTCAGCCTTTGATTTCATGCAAAAATAATTTATTTATTTTTCCGTACGGGGACATATAGTATTGATTTTTCGTGTTAATAAATAACCTATGTCCTTCTATTGGAAAAATAATTTTCAAAATAGGTTCAGTAGATCCAGAGATTACCCCTTACAATGTCACACACTCACAAACTTTACCTCTTCAATTTTCCATTTCTTACAAATCTTTGTAGTCATCCGCGGCACAAAAAATAAATTATTTACAGTGAGAGAATGTTTTTAACAGAAAATAATTGCGTTAAATATATTCAACTAGCTTTCTCCCGCGGCTGCGCCCGCGTGTACATCGCGGTAAGAAGCCTTCCTTTCTCAGGCCCTAGACTATCGGTACCAGTACCAAATTTCATTTAAATCGCTAGTAGTATTGGCGTTAAAGCGCGACTGACAGACAGAGTAAAGTTCGCATTTATAATATTAGTCAGGATTGTTATATAGTATGGTTAACACTTCATATTCTATTTTGCGTCACAATTGATCCAATCTGTGTGTGTATAACATTAAGAACCAAAAAAAAACTTTTTTACCAAATAAACCTTCACTAAAAATCTAGATATAGTTATTTATAGATAAAAACCATATGCTTTCATGACATTGCCTTTATTAATATTAAGGCCTGCGATAAGGTGCAGCTCTATATTAGCTTATGCCTTAGCGATCAGTGCCATAAAAGTCTTAAAAAATGAGCTACCAAATACGATCGGATTGAGCACCTCTTGCTTTTTTGAAGTCGGTTAATTAAAACAAAATCTAGTCAATATAGATATAGTTATCGATCTTGGAAAGAAAAAAGTCCTAAGCGACAGTTAGGCCGGTATAGACTTATGACTTTATTCACTTTGATGAAAGTCCAATATTGGTGTTCTCGATAAAATTACCTGTGTGCGTTATACATTTAAAAGAACCTATAACATACTAACTTCAAAAGTACGAACATATTGAGGCATAAGCTAATAGAGAGCTGATGAATAGTTATAGTGTTAGGTGCGAATATATATGACACATTCTTTTACAAAAAATATTTAGAAGTATTGAAGGGTAGTTGAACATTTGAAAAAAAACTGTCAAACTAAATAACTTTGTAATAAAATGTGGGTATTTGTATTCTAATGTTGTCATTGCTCGGTTTGATCTTAAATTAAGTTGTATTAATTAAGTCACTACCGGGCAATGTAGACATTTACCAATAGGAATAGTAATAATCAGTGGCTTTGAAAAAACACGAAATATTTGTTTTGTTCCTAAAGGGATTGAGTAGTTTATTAAACATAAGCTAATAAGGTGCTTCTATAATTTTTATTTACTGTATTTAAGCACAGCTTAAACTCACAAAAATCATTATAAATGCCTAATCTTTGTTGAAATTTGGTTTCACATATATGTTATGTTACATGTGATCATTTGTTATATAATGTGATGTAATGTTATATTATAAAAAAGTGACAGCTTTGTGGCTTACATAGTATATTGCCCATTTTATCATCACTATAGTTTTGAGGGTAAGACCGCCCATATTACAGTTCAATTCTGCTGTTATGTTACACTAACACATGTTGTAATGTTATAAATGAGTAAATGTAACATTAGTATTACATAATTGTATGAGTCATTCAAGTATGACCGAATTATCAAAAACGGATCAAATATTTAGAGGTTCCTCGAATAACTCTAATTAGAGTTCTTTGAAATGACTCTTTATATTTATAATTGTCACATTCTATCTTATATCTTGTTAATTGTGTCAATTATGAACCTTACAAATTTTTCTTCTTGTAAATTGTAATTCTTTTTTTGTTGTATATCGTGTCTATAAGTGTTGTTTGACCAAATTGTTGTTTAAGTGGTTACATTGTTGTGTAATATTATTTCTAGTTCTATTTAATGTGCGAGCGAATTGTTTGATTCGATGACAGTACTGAGAAAAATTCTTTGGAGTTCTTTATACTTGAGAAAATTGTGTTCTGTAAGAAGATAACTATTTGACTTCTTTATTTTGATTCTTTGAGGTCTCAATTTCACTTATTTAAGTAAATACCATAAAAAGTTTACAGTCAGCATTGGGAAAAACGCCAATCTAGATAAAATTCTTGCATCGAATATTTCATTGCAATGAAATGCTCAACATACCTAGGAAACAAGAGTAAACAAGGGCATTAGAAGGAAGAATCTCTAGAATGTTACTACTAAAACATGCTCATCGCCAGACAACAATATTTTCGATTTGTCTTTAATTTAAATTTGAACTTGTACCTTAGTAGTCATCATCAGCCTATCGCAGTCCACTGCTGGACATAGGCCTCTCCAATTGCACGCCACTCAGTTCGATCCTCGGCGACTCGCATCCAGCTCCTGCCAGCCGTCTTGCGCAAATCATCACTCCACCTGGCCTGTGGACGTCCTACACTACGTTTGCCGAGATGCGGTCTCCACTCAAGAACACGTTTACCCCAACGGTACAACCTTAGTAGTGTATATAATAAAGAGACATGTACTTAAAATGTTTCTTACTTCAGTTCATAATGTCATTGAATCAAACAATTATTTTAAAATCCTACGAATTATCGTAATGTGTATAAAAAAATTTAATGTGACCTGATCGGGTATTTTCTTTATTAATTGGTGTTATTGAAAGTTGGGAACAAAAAGAGGGAAGTTACGATGGATAACGTAAATATAATGGCTTCAATTTGAAGATTAAACAATATTTGTATTTAAATTAACAAATACATTCCGAGCACCAATCACTGCTTTATTCAATTATATCAATAACACAACCGTTTTGTTTTCAGGTATAAATTAATCTAGTCATATTACTTGAGAAATATTTTTAATAAAACAGTTTTGCATGGAATACATAGCTAGCTGTAATATAGCAATAGTCTGTAAACTGCGATGTTAAACTCATGGAAATAATTATCGGTGGCAATCAATATTCGACTTTGTTGCTTATACCTATGGTTTCTTTGAAATATCATTAAATTGTCACTGATCAACTCAGCACTGAAATCAAACAATGAAGTGAACCTTATCTAATTATTTAACTAAGAATGTCTTGAGCGTTGAAATACTGAATTATTTGTATTATTATTACAGTGCTAATAAAGTACAAACTAAAAGTCGAAAATGTTGTAGTTTCCACAACCATTTCTAGTGTATCCTTTCACCAATTTCATCATCATCCTATCGCAGGCCACTACTGGACATAGGCCTCTCCCTTTGCACACCACTCTAATCTCGATTTTGGGTTTCTCGCATCTAGCTCCTGCCAGCCATCTGACGCAGGTCGTCACTTCACCAATTCACTATTTAGCAGGGCTGTAGCTAGAGTCGGATTTAAGGTAGGGCAACATAGGTTACAGGTAGGGCAGAAGTTATAAAAATAGGTACACTTAACATAGGGATGAGGACTTTTTAAAGTAGGGCATTGCGATGTTAAGGTAGGGCATTGCCCCACAGTGCCCCCCCCCTAGCTACGGCCATGCTATCTAGGTATAAGAAGGAGCAAAATTGCAAATTATATTAGATATAATATAAAATCTTATATTGATAGTCGCCGATAGTTAACAGTCCACGTGTACAGATAGCAAAGCCGTTTGTAATTGGCGTGCAAATAGAGGTGGTGATACATGCTTTAGTACAAATCAATAAGGTTAAGACGTTCTGTGCTGTTTGTATGTTTAGTTAATTATTACATACATTAGTTTTATTAGAAAAAAATATCGCGGAATATTACCGACGGTTTTGTAAGTTATATGGATATTGAATATAACATTTGCTCACAATATTACAAGTTATCAAATCATAGGTATGTTACATTTGATCAATAAAATATAATTGCTATTATAAAATAGTGAATCAAATACCATTTTATGCTTAAACATATTTGCTGCATGTGACCCATACATCGGGTAGTTGTAGAAAAAAAAAATTGTATTTATCGTTTAACTTTGAACGAACCCGTCGGTAAATTCCGTTGAAAATTTAATAAACCCTAGTCATAGTTAGTATCAGAAATATTATCTAGATAACTGAAACTTTATACAATACTTTTGTAAGAAAATTGTTCTGGATCGGATATATCGAACTCCTGGACTTGAACTAATTGTATGCCAGAAGATACTTTACAATGATATTAAGTAACATAATCCTGGTATTGTCCGAAATCTGAACTGAACGCGTTACCTAAATGTCGGTTATAGATAGAACAATGAAGTAGGTCTTGATAACCACCAAAATCTATATATATATAAAAATCAAAACTTTTCGTTGTAATTAAACTCCTTCTAAACGGCTGAACCGATTTTGATGAATTGTGTGTGTTCAAGTAAGTTCGAGAAATGTTTAGATTTGCAATTAGACCCGGTAGGTGGCACTGCGATCAAGTTCTGGGAATTCAGAAGTTCGCTGAGTCAGCTAGTTTTTATATAACTCAACATTAGTGATGGGGAACAGGCTATTCCCGTTAACCGAAAACTTTAGGAAGTGATATCTACCTTAAAAAAAAGGTAATTCATTTTGCTTAAATGAATGAATGAGGCATACCTAGAACTTAAACTACCTGAAAGACTTAAGGTACAACAAAGTATCAGTTATCTAAATATTATTTCGTTTATAATTCAATTAATATAAAATGCACTCATTCATGTGATATTTACTGAATACTACGTCACACTTATGATTCATGTTTTATTCATTAAGAGACTGCCAACAATTTGCTCGGTACTTGGAACGATGTTTCAATTGCGTTGGAAACTGTTGGCATTGAATGTAATTAATTGTAAAAATGCTTACGTTCCACTGATGTAATGATATTTGACAACCTGTGATAAGGCTAATGTCTAGTCACTATTCACTGTATGTATAGTTAAGTCGCTTGGAAAGTTATTTACATTGATTGCTCACAGAAATGTGTACTTAAAGCAACAAATGTTGGAAGGAATCTGTGGATTTTAAAAGATGCGACATATTTTTCATCGCAGACAATAATTGCCCAACTCAAGCTTGAAATTAAACTGTCTAGAAGCTTATAAAGTAATTTTATAAGTTCTCTATTCACATGTTCAAGGATGGAATTTCAGAAATTCCATACTTTATGAATGTATTTACGACATAATCTTTACCTATGCGTATTGTCAAACAGGTAAGTATAGGGTTGTTAGGTGGTATAAAGAAGGGTTGAAATTTTCCAAGCGTCTGTACGCACGTAAGTAAGAAGGAGCTGTAATCAGTCACCATGCCTTGTACCGGTAGTGAGGGAGCGAGAGCTTCGTAGGAACAGCTAGGCTGTGCTAATTATGTAATGTTTCTTCAATAAATATATTGTAAGTTACCCATTTACGTGTTTTATTTCATATTTGAGCTAACACCCGATGGACTAAAATCTAAGCAACAATGATTTTTTAACGATTCGTCTTTCTACGAGATATCACAAAGTATTTTTATTGCACGTTTATTTATTGGTGCACTAATACCGTACCATTGCTACTTACTAAGGGTTAAATATCATAAATTATAATTAATCCCGTTTCTACCTATTTGGCGAAAAATCTATCATTTTGATGACATAGTCATCATTATGTAACAAAAGGGTAATCCAACTGCAGCCCTGGATCTACGATTGTTTCGAACCGGGCCAAAACCTTGATGTGGCGCCCCCACATTTCAGTGTTTGAGAAAAACTGCCAATGCAATAGCATTTTTGTGATACTACGTACTACGTTTTGCGTTCATAAATCACTAAGTATGTTTTCAAAACCTAACAGAGCGTATGGTAACAGAAAAGTTTTAATAAGATTCCATTACTTGATACAAACCTACGAGATTGTAGGAAAAGAAGCTTCAATTGTTCGATATTTCGAATTCTTGTTTCAAGAATTTGGCGCCCCCATGAAACTGCCGCAAAGGGCAAATGCCCCGGTTTGCACCCCCCTTAGATCTACACCTGCGCTGTCCAACTGTAATATATACATCTGCATTATTAAAACTTTGAGACCGATTTTAAATAATTTAATGACTAACATAGATGGTGGTGACGGATTAAGAAAACTGAGTTTCACCACCCCTATTCAACCCTCAGGTGTCGTATCATGCGACAAAGGGACAAACCACGCAGAACAACATCACAAAGGAAAGGATAATTGGTGACAAACCCCATCTGGCCAGCGTCTATGTATATATATATATATATATGCATACATATACGCTGGCCAGACGAGTTTAGTACCCTTCTGGCCAGCGTGGTATAGTCAAAACATCTCTTTAAAGAGGCCTATGTCCAGCAGTGGACTTTAAAAGGATAATAGTGATAGATTGCAGTTTAGTGAAAAATGTCAGAAAATATTGTAACCTATATTAAAAAATTGTATATTGTAAAAATTGTAAAACAATATTTATTTTGGTAAAATCTTTATTTCCAAAAAAGAAAATGGTTCACAAATTACAGAATTGTCATATGACATAACAAGTGTTATCTTTCACATGCATTATTATATAAAAATACATAAATGTTGCCTTACTTTAAAATCAGCTGAATACGTGCCGAATTCATTATTAATTCCGAATTTCTTCATTAATAATTCTGTCAATACATATATAAATATAAGTTATATGTCTTATAATAATTTTTTATTGTCGGATTAAAATACAAACGATTCATTGTATGAAAATAAAATCTGAATAAATAATATATATTTTATAATTTCATTTAAATAAATAAATGCTAGCAAGCATTCAGCCAATAATTTGCAATTATAATCATGTATTTTATTAACAATTTGTCAAAAATGTATTTCAAAAAGAAAAATCATTCATTGATTAATTTTCGGTCTTTTTCTCCGACACAGTGGAAGATAGCAACCACGCAGTTGTTCCTTCGCTTGCTTGGTGGAGTGAGATTAAAGCAAAATTCTCCAATGTTAACTGACCTTGAATTGACTAACGAATACTTCTGTATTGAAATACATTATCTTTATGCAAAAATTAATATATTTGTTCCATTACAACCTTACCTTAAACTTAGAACTACTATAAAAAAACTCACTTCCAAAATTCTATTTCGAAAGCGGTTACATTTAAAATGATATAATTTAAATACGAAATCAGTTTATCTAAACATCATTTGTTGTCACTTCTCCATTACCAATGCGAAAAGGACTAGTATTTATACACATGAGTTTCTATGATAACTAAATAAAAGTGCAAAAAGCTCAGGTGACAGTCTTTAAAAGAAAGACATGTCCAAAACTCGAGATGAATTAAATTAAATATTTTTTAAATAAAACAAGTGGATTTTATTAATTATAATACACGTTGATCATTCATTCTACCTGACTCAATCTAGTTTGATAAATATGTTTTATTATCATATTTGCAATGAATATTATTATAAAAAAGCTTTTTAAGAAAATAGATTTTTCAATTGTTAGTCTCTTGTGGTACATGAATAAATTTATAGCCACATTTTAATTTTTTGAGAAAGTTCCTCGTAGAGGTTGTCAAGCACTTTGACTTCAGAGTATATACCTAGTTTTTTTAATTTTATTTTCCTCTGTAAGGAAGGAAACAAGATTACAGAAACTTAACTCAGATAAATTAAATGTCGGATAATTTATATTGTTCTTAATAACTTTTTGCATTTTTTAATTGTGACAAATGGGATAGTGTATTTTCATGGAATATGTGCTCCAATTGCTTAGAAATTGTGTGTTAAAGAAGAAACATAAAAAGATAAATATGAATATATAAGGGCACAGAAGTTAAAAGGTCAAACTGAAAAATCTACCTTACCATTTAATTAAAGGTGATACAAATATACAAGAAGTGTTTAAAATAAATCTATAGCATGCGCGGATAATACTTAAAATAATATTTTAAACGTATCCACAGACAAGCTTAACTTATGTTATTATTATTTCGTTTATAAAATGTACTCTATGGACTTAGTTACCCTGCAATTGTTGGAAGGATAATGTTGTCTGTGGAACGTAATATCATTGTAATAGACGGACCGTGGGAATGAGGCTTGTTTAACAGACGGTTATATTTTAATTGATATATTTGCATGGATTAAAATAGGTAATAAATTAAATCGAAATAAAATTTGGTTATTTGAAATATAAAGGCCATGTGTAATAGAAATAAATTCGTGACACATTGTCTATGACTAATACTACTTTGTCATTATTAGCATTTGTGATCTGTTTTGTCACATTAACATTAAAATAATAAGAAATAATAATGTGTATACACATAGTTTTTTGTCATGGAGTGTAACTTTACACATTTTTTTTTTCATTGAATATTAGAAGCGTATGTAAACAAAGTCCGTCTATTCCAAAGTTAAATAACAAAAAAAAAACTTTTTTACGAAATACTGATCGTAATTTAGGAACTAATAGTAGCCGTTTAGATTCAAAATCTGGTACAATTTTAAGTGCTTTACAATTTTGAGAGCGTACGTTTAACATAAAGATACTAGCAAAATAAGGCCATAGACAAACCTCTTTATCACAGCTGTCAAAATGCACATAACACAATGCATTATCCCTTGTAATAAAGCTAAGTGCGAACATGGCTTAGCGGATGTTCCCACTGCTTAATAATTGAATGTCATTTTATCAAAAAAAATAGTTTAAAATGCGAAATAGGGAGAACTCAAGGGCTGTTTATAGGCACGAAAGATTTTGTTTTCTTTTTCTTGAAATTGCAAAAGGACTTCGTTAAATACTAATGTATTATTTGACTAATAATTCAGAGCTGCTACATATTATTTCAGTTTTACGGATTTTAGTGACAACTTTTTAATAGGACTAGTTAAATTATAAAATAATCAATTTGATTGAATACAATATTTTGACGATAATTAAAACAGATAAAATAAGATACAACCACAAAGCTTAGTGGGACCAACCTCAATCTTAATATCTATGTCTTACGGTAAAAAAGTAACGAGACTTGCCTATGGTCGGTTGCGAGCGAATCTATTCGCCGCACTGGTATACTACAATGGCTCTGTATTTCCTAAACCTTCGATGTAGAAAAATAAATAAGATACTTATTAAACAATACTTAATAAAATTATAATTATTAAGACATTTCGTGTCTATAATTCAATTGTTTCAAAGGCACTTTTTATTGATTATATAATTTACCGCCATTCTGAGAATGGAATGAAATTTAAATGTAGAATGTTTAAAGTTGCCTATAGGAATTCTTTTATTACTTTTTTTTTTTATTTTTTTTTTCTATAAAATACTTTACTATATAATAAAAACTTTTTGCTCAATAACAAAAAGTTTTTATAGAATCGTACGAAAACAAATTTTAAATCACAAACATCTCTAAATTATTGTTATTAGAATCAGAACTATAGCTTTTTTTAATGATGATTAAATTCTTTTTTGATATAAATAAACTGATATTTCGGTCATCTACGACTGATTAAAATAATTCAAATTCGAAAATTAAATCAAATGCGCAAAAATGAAATGTCAAGGAAGCTAATTTTAATTTGTATTTCGAACGTTCAAATGACATTTTTTTTTAACGGCATCCAATCAACCTTTTTTTTATTTTAATGTAAGCATTAAATCTTTCATATAAAGAATGCATAAAAAGGTTTTACATCCGTCAATTAACGTCGCAACTCAATTCTAGACACGAAATAAGCGTTGCCCTCAAGTTTGGTCCCCGGATACTATCCACCTTACATCTATCAGTACAATTTGGTAAGCGTTTCACTTTATACACTAACACTGGTTTTGAAGTGTAAATGACTTAAAAAAAATAACTTTAAAAAAAAATTTTTCGTGTTAAATAATGCATCATTTACACTTCACTACTCACTTTACAAATTGCTAATACATGTTTGCTTACCAAATGGTTTGAGGACCAACAAAACTAATTGTTATAAATATTATATTTTTATACATAATAACGATCGCATGCAGATTATTTTAATAAATTATTTTAATAACAGATTTATTTAGAAAACATCACGAAAAAGTCATAATCTTATAAACTTTTCGTGACAGATAAACTGAACGTGACAGATGACAGATAAAAAAATTGACAAAATGTCACTATGTTTTTTTTACTGTTGCTGTGTGTGTCACCCGTGTTATCGCATACATTTGCAAGCACACTAGTATAGTATAGTTCATCAAGTTAAATCGAAACATATAATGATCAAAGTTTTTTTTCATGGTTAACTTTGAATGTTTTTTTTTTAATTCGTCCAGCACTGTGTTATAAATGTTATAATCTGCAATGCGATCGACATTAGGTTAAATAATGCTAAGTACAAATCATCGCAAATAGCCTTACAATACCTACCATATAGCTGTCACAGAAAACAGTTTTTAAAAAAAGATTATTCTTTTTTTTTTTTTTTCTTTTTTGCAAAACATGGAGTAATGGTATACGTGCGATATTACGATTGAATACGTACGTTAAGATATTGTTGGTCCAAAAAATTCATATATTTACTGTTATTCTTTTTCCTAGCCTTTATTCCAAATATTGGGTTCAAAAGGTTTTACCTGAATTTCAGTTTTACACGAAGCGACTGGTATTAGTAAAAATCTAGGAAGTTGTTGACAAAAGTAATGTTGGAGGTACGGTGGCAAACAAGGATATTTAACGATGAGTTGTATGTTCGTGTGTGTGTTACAGACACTAAACACTAGGCATGAGTCGGGTTTCGTACGAACCAAACGTTTCCAAGTCCGTGAGCGCGCCGGTACGTTATAAATACATCACATTATATTTACACACTAAACAGCCTTTTTTTGAGTTTTTTTTAACTTTTTCATTTTTAACAATACGTAAGAAATCATTTTCTCAATAAGAGTTGTTCTCGAAGTGGGAAAATTATTTCTTATGCTTCTATTTCATTTGGGAGGACAGCAGTTGTAGATTATATTTATAAAAAGATCTTTACTATTTTGAATTCTAATAGCTTATATTGATGATTGATTTTCAATTGGTACCAGGAACTTAAGTCGCTTGTAAACGGGCTATGGAAATGGCATCTTGTTGGCTATTTTTCTTGACCAATATAGCTCAGTATATTTGTAACTTTAAGCAAGCGGGACAAATCTTTTGCAATATAGCCGGCTAGACATTAAATACATGCAACTATAATGAAAACTACGCAAGACAACATCGATGCAAAGAGAAGGAAAACTTAAAACCAACCCTATACCAACCCGTCTGGCCAGCGTGGTATAGTAGGCCAAAACCTCCTTTCTAAGGAGAGGCCTATGTCCAGCTGTGGACTGTTAAAGGCTGTTGATGATGATGAACTATAATGAAATAAATTGTCAATATCGCCGGGCTATTTTACAGCAGTTGTTGCACTGTGTTGAGATATATAATCAGCAATTTGCCGGCAATAATATTGCAGCAAGTAATTGTTAAAAAAATAGCCCGTTTACGAGCACCTTAAGCTAATTTAAAGATGTAAATATTTCCTGTTTATTTTAGACTAATATTTTTTTTTTTAAAGTCAATAACTTCTATTATTATAATTTCTATGAGTCTGTTGTTATCAAAACTACAACTGTTGTTCTCCCCATCAACAACAACACACATATAACGTAACTAACATCGGTACATAAATGCAATATGCAACCGAATCAATCTCTACGCATTTGTGATACCACGTTTATTTTGTAAGCTATTTGTTAACTACCGTCAGACATGGATGTAAACCTTCGAAATATTGATAAATGTGTCCAAATATTATAAAATGCTCTTTTAAATTCGATTAATTGTATAAACTTTTTTATTCATAAACACTTGATATTTTAGAAATTTTGAATCAGTACTTTTTTTATACAGAACATCTAAGCTTACCTATTTCCTATAGGGGTTAGGGTTACCCTTATTCAAAATGGTTCGAATATCTAAATGTTTACGAATGAAGCGAAATTACTATTACATGGCGGTTACGAAATGCTTTCGATCCTTAAAACCAGTACTGATTATGTCAGTAATACCAATAAATTTCTTGTAAAAAAACTTTTGGATTACTTAAAATCTATATTTAAATAAATTATTCGAATTCTGCTTTAATAGTATAAACGTAGCACAGCATTCCACAAACGATAACTAAATGTCATATTATTTGTGGAATGCATCTTGTCTGTTTCTTGTTTCAATTAATTGAAACTAATGCGGAAACTCGGCACAAGTAATTAATACCAGTTGTTTGCTGTTGATACTCGAGATCTGATCGTCAATTTAAAGACCCCATCTACATGCCTGACATTCCCTTGAACCTCTTCACGCCTTCTCCTCATTGAGGGGTTGTTCTTCATGCTTTTCATCCTTAGGAGTATTATTTGGCGAGTTCCAAGGCTGCAGTTCTCCTGATCCGAAGGTCAAGAAGATTAAGGCTCCAGCGAAATATGTGCACGCTAAGATGTAGAATACGATTTTCCATTGCTCGGGGGTGTTCTGAAATGTTAAGTAAATATTTAGCAAAAGCAGCAGTGTGTACTATTTTCGAGTGGAAGATGATGAAAAAATTGAAATATTTAATTAATGATTAGGAATGTTGAAAATATTTACTTGATTATAGCGAGTGCATTACAGCAATCTCTGTGAACTCACGTTTTAAATCATGCAGTCATTTTTAACCGACTTCAAAAAAGAAGAGGTGCTTAATTCCAATGTATTTTTATTTATGTTTGATAACTCAGAACTTTTGATTTGGTGAACCGAATTTGATAATTCTTTTTTATTTGAAATCTGATGCCTCCCATGTGGTCCCATGATAAGGATTTAATGACAGGATCCTGGATAAATCGAGGGAACTCCTTAAATATCATAGGTAGTATCATGGGTACTCGGAATAGTTTTTTGAAGTCTGTTTTTTGGTGTTGTCTAGGACACAAAGAACATACACAACATATTCCTAATACAGGCGTTGTCTATAAAAAACCTATGTTTCGTGTATTTTATGTTAAAAAATAATGGTTTTAAAAAACTAAACAAACGCTTTTAAACTAAAAAGTAGAAAATTGTTTTAATGTAAGACAGCGTGGGGTGCTTCGAAAATATTTCAATAACCCCACCCCACGCTTTGTTTTTATTTATTTTTTTCGAGACTAAAAAAGTTTTAGTTTGTTTAAACATTTTTATTTAGTTTTTTTTTTCAAATTAGTGTATTGTCATCTATCCTCGATAAATCTACAAAGTTTGAACGAAATCTGACCGTTTAAAGTGGGTCAAAATCGCACCCAAAGGAGTCGGTTACAAACAAACAAACATACAAATGAAGCTACTATAAAGCGTGGTGGGTCTATTACAGTACAAGAGTAATATTATATGCATGTAGATGCATTGAGTGTGTGTTAGCAATAGGCTTTAAAATGTTATACATACATTGCCGTGAGTCAGTTCTCCGACCATGAAGGTAGATAGCCAGCCACCTAAAGATGACAGGGTGTTCGCCATACCGAAAATAGTGCCTGAAATAAGAAGGCAAATATTATTACACGTGTCTGTTGTTACTTAATTTTTTTATATGTATTTGTATAGCTATGACTGCCTCGTTGGTCCAGTGGTTAGCGTATGCGACTGCTAATCAAGAGGTCTCGGGTTCAAACCCCGGGTCGGGCCAAAAAGTTTTTTTTGGGATTTTCTTAGAAAATTCCCAATAGCTGCCCGGAGTTTGGAAGTTTGGCCACAGAATACATAATAGTACCAGTACAGAAGACTCACTCCGAAAAGTAAAGTAAAGTTATAGATACCCTCGGTGTCAAAAGATTAAGTTCAATTCAGATCGCACGGCGCCGAATCACTACGATTATATTTACCTACAATTGCGTCTCTTTCTATCGTGTAACTCTTAACTGTTCTGACGATGTCTGTTCGACCGGCGTGTCTGACCCGGCAGGCAGCCGGCCGACTATACCTAAACTGCGGAGTGACACCCCCCTGGTTTGGCGGTGATTCACGCCCGTGCCTCGGTGAGCACGTAAAGCCGTCGGTCCCGGCTGTCATGAACATCTATGGCAATCGGTATTGGGAAGTCAGTGCCCTCAAATATACTGACAACTAGCTTAATCCTCGAATTTCAGTTCTGCCTTAGGGTTGCGGAGGTCCGATACCAGTCGCTCCGTGGAAACACTGAAATTCAGGTAAAACTGGTTGAACTAGTAGCCGACCCCAAATAAACTTGGGAATAATGGCTAGGAGGTTTTTTTTAAATGTATTTGTATAACTATCGCGGACGGTCGGAAATTGTTGTTTAAATGTTTTTTTTTTCTGAAATGATCACTATGGTTTGTTGTTGCTTTTACATTATAGGAAAAACTGTTCAAATAACATATGTATACTTATGCCTTTTCAGAGACATTATTTTTTTATGAGAACTTCTGTACAAAGCAAAAAATATGTATATTAAAAATCAATCAACGTAAACTAATTGTTACACATTGTTATATTTAGTTGCTAATATTTATTACAACAATTAACAATTACATGCATTATGTAAAATATGTTATGACAAAACCGTAACAATTTAAACCATAAACATTATTTTCGATTTCTAAGAATTTACCTCATTTTATATTTAAAATAACAAATGCATAATGTATTGTTTAAAAATATAGGTATTAAATCCAATTTAAGAATAACAAAATAACTAAGAATAGAAGATAAGATACATTGTACCGCGTAAATGGTGTCATAAAATAGTACATAGTCTTTTAGAACGCAATAAATTAATGGGTAGGGCAATAAAAACACGTTTGTGCTATGGCCACACTTCCTATGTACCAATAATTATCTTGACAATTACTTGGTTACGTAAAAAAACGTGAACTTTTTGTGTTTTTGTGTGACACGTCCAATTGTGGGTCGAACTAGCTGTTGGTGTAACATTATGTGATAGATGTAATATGGCATTCAAAATTTCATATTTTTGAATAATGATAATTGTATTTCATTTCGTAACCTATCTTTTTTTCCTTATTATTTTTACAAAATGATATTGATGTGTTAGACGTCAGCCAACATTTTTTTTTTCTATTTACAAAGTGTTGTATTCTTTTTTAAAATTGTTTTAGTACCAATTCAATTGATATAAGTAATGTTTTTGTAATATAACATTTAATAAAAAAAACTTGTGTTATGTTCTTACCACTGAAATTAGGTGCGATATCGAGACCATTGCCGAGATACCCTGCAGTCACTGCGCCGTTGATGGTCAGAGCTGATGTGAAGATAGCGATGGACCATACTCGGTCGCCACCCATATAAGCCTGGGCAATCATCAGAAATCCTGAAAATAAATATTTTATTAATTAAATTACTTTAAAATGGATAGTGATAAGCAGAAAGAATTAATCAACAATTAACAGTCGTGAAGAAACTGTGCGAAAATCCCCCTGGATGCCACACAATTGTGGCTATGACGGACTCGAACCGACCAAAACCGCACGCCTTCTCGGGCACTAGAAGTCGAGGAACCAGGTGCACCCTCGGAAGGAAAACCCTGGGACCCCGACGTACCTCGGGCCATCTTGGTTTGCAGACGGCCCCCTGCTGTGCGAAAACTCCGATGTTTTCATTCTTCTGTCAAATACAGATATACTTGCCAACCCGGCCTGCTTCTGCTAGGGTGACAGGTGGCCTCACCTGTCACCCCCAGGCCTGCACTTATGGAGGACGGAGATCATTTTGCGATCTCCGGCGCCTGAGTCGCCTGCGGTAGGTAAGGCGGGTCTGGCGGACCTATATATTACCTGGCATTCCAACAGCAAATCCGGTGAAGAGTTTCCTAGCCGCGGTGGTGGAGAGTTTGCCGCTTCGGCGGAGCGAGTCAGCAAGGACCGACGATGCAAGAGCGCACAAATACTTGCCCAAGTACGGTAACGAAGACAGAAGTCCATTCTGAAGACAAAAGTATACAATATAAATATTTAGAGTTGCGAATAGAATTGCATTGCTACTTTTATTTAAACTAGGAGACCTGTTAATTTGTGTCACAAAACGTATTAATTTTCCTCGTTCTTGATGATCAACTCCTATTGATCGTAGCGAAATGTTATATATCCTATGGCCTTTCTCGATAAAATGGTTACTCAAACACTTAAAAGAGTTTTTCTACTTATATGGAACTTAATAACAGTTTCTTAGATTAGCGCTTCCACGAAACAAATTCCTCAATTTTATAATAATAGTATCATCATGATCCACTGCTGGACATAGGCCTCTCAGAAAGGAGGATTACTGTAATATTAGAATAGATTTAACATATTGTTTTAGAAAATGCTGAAAGGATTATCCGAACCTTAGACCAGGTATTGATTTTAATTTCTATTTGATATATCGGTAAGAAAGACGAGATTCTCCATAATTCAACAGTGTTGATCCTATCTTTCGTAAACACTTCAAACAACCTCAGAAATCATTAAAAATGCTGATGTCAGACGAAGTTCTAAATGTCAAAGATTAACTATACTCTGTCCATTTCTTTATTATCTTTTTGACAGTTCAACAAATTTCGAAATTAGTGACGCCCTCACACGTCACCGATTCGATTTGAAATCAAAATCAATCGATATAATATTCCTTATGTCAGTACTGTAAATAAATAAAACGTGCACTATTACGATATATGATTGGCCCAGAACAAAAAAAAAAGCGGCCAAGTGCGAGTCGGACTCGCCCATGAAGGGTTCCGTATCAGCAAGTAACATCATATAAAAGTTCTTGTAGTTCGTTGTAACTTTGATCGATGTTTTATTATTAGTGTATTGATTAAATGAAAGTTAAATTGCGTGTTACGATTTATGACGTATTAAAAAAAACTACTCACTAGATCTCGTTCAAACCAATTTTCGTTGGTAGTTTGCATGGTAATGTACAACATATATTTTTTTTAGTTTTATCACTCTCTTATTTTAGAAGTTAGAGGGGGGGGGACACACATTTTTCCACTTTGGAAGTGTCTCTCGCTCAAACTATTCAGTTTAGAAAAAAATGATACTAGAAACCTCAACATCATTTTTGAACACCTGTCCATAGATACCCTACACGGATAGGTTTGATGAAAAAAAAATTTTTGAGTTTCAGTTCCATGTATGGGGACCCCCAAAATGTATTGTTATTTTTCTATTTTTATGTAAAAATCTGAATGCGGTTCACAGAATACATCGACTGACAAAATTTCAACAGGATAGCTCTTATAGTTTCGGAAATAATTGGCTGTGACATACGGACGGACAGGCAGACAGACAGACAGACTTGACGAATCTATAAGGGTTCCGTTTTTTGCCATTTGGCTACGGAACCCTAAAAAAACTTCTTAAGACAGTCACTTGAAGGTCGGTTTAGTAAGTATTGTGATTTTTCTCATGTATTTTCTTATAACTCTGGATTTAAACGCTATTTACCACGCATTTCAAAGTTAAATTTTACTAACGCGTGCATAGTTACATTTTAAGTCAGTGGTCCAAAAATAAATTAATTAATGCACAGAGTTATTGTTTAGTATTCTAAATTTGAACTTAAATTCTAAAAGTTTCGACTTAATTTCTTGTAAATCATCAATCTTGAAGTCATACTATTTTAATTTCTTTTTTAATTTATTAAATTTACAGAAAAAATACTTACATGAAGTCAAATTATTTTGATCATAATAATAAGATAGATTATTTTAATCGTTAAATCGATTTAACGAAAAAAAATACCGGTAATTTATAGGCAAGACCTGTCAAAAAGACAATAAACGAATGGACGAAAAGTATAGTGATTTCGTTCTATCCTATTCTATGGTTATTTGAGTTTTATAACTATTATACTTTCCTAGTAAACATATCACAAATGAAATAAAAATATATTTGTTACTAACAAATTACATTTTTATTCACTAAAACTAGCATAATGTTTTCACTTTTTTTTTTAATTAAACCCTATCTTGTGGCGCCGGTAATATAATAATACTACCTTCAGTCGCCAGAGTCGCTTCATAATCCATCAGTCATGAAGATTATATTTATTGATGGTGTATTTTTGTTTTCATTCCCGTTTTCCTTATTTAAAGTGCTCAATGAGTCATTCTTCTGCAGAAATGGGTGTCATTATAATAATTTCCATATTTTGCTTGTGCCGCTGAAATGGACACGTCGTGACCTGTTTTCATAATAGTGTTTGACGTCTCAATTTTGCGGTTAGAAACGGAAAATAATTTATTCAGAATATTAACATGCTTAATAATTAATGCTTTGTTTATTACTTTTTTTAAGTTTTGTACAAATTTGTGTGTGATCGCTATGGTTTTTTTTTT
This sequence comes from Phragmatobia fuliginosa, assembly GCA_932526445.1. NCBI lineage: Eukaryota > Metazoa > Arthropoda > Insecta > Lepidoptera > Erebidae > Phragmatobia > Phragmatobia fuliginosa. The sequence goes on from OW052073.1 coordinate 17,793,132, forward strand.
AATTTGGACATGCATACACATGCATTTGTAACACAATATATGTAATGAAAAGGTTGTATTAATGGCTAATGTAAACTCACACTGTTAAAATTCACAGAATACATATATTACTATAAAAAAGACAATTTCTGTAATAAGACTCGTGTCGCCTGCGGCCGATTTTACAAATTTACCCGCACAATAAAAACATACAAAGAAAACCTAGACTCAGAACAAAAATTGGTGAATGACACAAAGTTGGACAACACTTTGTGCGATTTGAGTTGAAGTTTGAACCTAAAACACTCAACAAAACAGAAAACAGCGACGTGACCGCTTAAACCACAATGGCAACACTATATTCACTAGTTCTTTTACCACATTAGTCTTTTATCATAGGCAAGGAAATAGTTTTAAACCACGAGTAGGTACCCAAGGAAACTTCACGGGAAAAATTCCGAGTCATAACAATTGCAGGCATCGCATTCTACATACTAGCATCACAGGGGAAAATTTTCTGCTACATTTGTCAGAAACAATTATAAACTTAGCTAGTTGATTTAGTTTTTCCTATAACCTTTTGAGCGACAATAGCATACTCGTAAGGTATTGACCTAGATGGTCTGAAAAAGACTACAACCTATTTTCGACGTGTTCTGCCATCGTTGGTGTAGCACCTTTTCGTTGGCGTGGATAGAGACGTAATTGACGGAGATAGTTTTTTGGTTTTTCGGAAGACGGTCCCCATTTCATCACATCCAAATTTTTTATTGGTAAATTCATTACGACGACGCCTTGAAGACTAAAAGACATTGGCAGTAATAGCTGATATTATATCCACCACGTATTTCTTTGTGTAGATCTTATAAAATTAGTAATAAAGATATTGAAGTGTTTTTAAGAAAGATTTTTGTTGTATCACTGGAGCAAAGTTCAGTAGGTTGCAATCATACACCGGATATTGTATCTGATACATGTCAATCACTGACAATAGCTTATTAGATCTGTGAAATGCATTTTGTTGCCCAGATAAAACCTTCGAAAAAGAATACATTACAATCTAATTCGACACAATTTCTTACAATAAATAGAATTAATATACTAAGGAAAATTGTTGATTAAGATGAAAGTTCTGCAAGAACCCTTTTAGTTTATGTAAATAATGCAATGCACCGGAAGTAAAGGGAATATATTTAATAAAACTACCTTGATATTGGTAAGCATCAAGATGCATATAGTTTCACCAGATTACCATTGTCAAATTCTAGGTATATTTTTAAGTAATTCTAAGTATTTTGGAGGACATAATAGACCCCTATTAAATTCATGCCTTCAGGTTTCTATGAACTATCCTATCAGCTGATAAAACGTCACCACTGCGTTAGTGATAAGATTAAACTACGGTCTACTACAGGGTTAAATTAAATTGATTTATTAAACTTTAGAGTGACATTACCAGTAATGTACAAAACTTATTCTATGCATTCCAATCTACTTATTTATTGGCCGAATACAATTTTTAATGACATATAGCTAACTAGCTTTTGCCTGCGTGTATGCCTGTTATCGGTAAAAATTCCTATGGCCTAGTAGTAGCCTATATGTTTTCTCAGGCTCTAGAGACTATCTGAGTACCAAATTTCATATAAATCGTTTCGGTAGTTTTGACAGACAGAGTTACTTTTGTATTAATAATATTATTAAGGATTATTTAAAATAATATTCATCATATTTAACAGTCTACTGCTGGACATAGGCCTCTCCTTAGAAAGGAGGTTTTGGCCTACTATTTAAATAATATTAGTGAGGATTATTTAAAATGATGTCGTTTTTGAACACTTTTGTTATCGACTGTACGTGTATTGATTTCTGATGAGTGATGTGATGACTCAACTATCTGTATAATGTGTTCTTTGAATATCACTATAATTTTATAGGCCTTCAGGTATGTAATAAAATTCCATACAAAATACCTATTAAAAACAAGTGATTGAAAAATAATATTAGGTATGGACAGAACACATAATAACTAATACGTTTTATTGTACTAGGTAATATTTATTTATTATGGAGTTCTCTTTTGTTTCTTCTTATACCTTTGCGACTCTGGTGGACTCATAACTAATTACAATGCCTATGAATCGTTTTTATCGGAAAACTATTCCAAAAACTTACTATAATCATTCAGTCTTATTGACAGAACTTATTGCCATAGAAAAAAAAATAAAGCAATAAAAAGAAGCTTTACATAAATACATTGGTTAGTTAAATAGTCTCCCGTTTTTAACAAATTTCAGGTTGTTAATAGCAAAGAAACATAAAAAGTAGTACTCATAGTTATTATGCGAATAAGTCTTGATTAATATCAGATACTTAAAGAAGGCGAAAGTTTAAAGTCGAGAAATCTCGAACGATTAGGAACTATTATAAAATAATGAGCAATATATAAAAGTCTACTTACACTAGGTTGGAAGCCATCAAATACATATTCAGTCAATAGACGCAAGTCTGTCTGCTCTAACATCATCATTTATCTTAAACCGCGTTAATGATTAAACTATGCAAGAACATAACTTTCACTTCTACCGTCGTGTTATAGCTATAATTATATAGCCAAGGACTTTAACAACTCGTAAACTTAGCCATTTCAAGCATAAATGCCGATGTAATAAACAAGTAAGTACTTAGAAATAATTATTCTTGTGATTCTAATTTACAATCATGTCATATTGCCCGCCTTAAGGTAAAATTGTCTTACTAGGCGGCGAAAGTGGACAGTGGGTTTTTACCCGACTACAGCGAAGCCATAAGGGTAATGGTTATAATATAACGTCGGCTTATTGCAAGAAGTCAATAAGTGCAAAAAATCAATAAATACTTTTTTATCTATAATGGTCTCACAATTATAGATTAAAACGTATTTAGTGATTTTTTGTAGTTAATAACTTCTTGCAATAAGCCAACGATATAATAATTACTGCAAAAAATCACTAAATACGTTTTTATCTATAATTGTGAGACCATTAAAGATAAAAAAATATTTAGTGATTTTTTGCAGTTAATGACTTCTTGCAATAAGCCGACGATAATAATAATATATTTATATCTCTCATCACAAAGGTAACAATAAGGGTTATAGTTTTTCAACTTTTTCTTTTATATAAGTACTTACGAAACAGGTTTATTGAACACTCTTCAGAGTTTTGGGTTAATAAACTGATAAATTAAATAAATATTTGGACAACTTACACACAACATCATCTAGTCCCAAAGTAAGCAGAGCTTGTGTCATGGGTACTAAACAACTGATATAAATACATAAACATACTTTTTTTTTTGTAAATACATACATATTATACATAGAAAAACACCCAGACTCCGAAACAAATATTTGTGGATCACACAAATATTTGGTCTGACCCGGGAATCGAACCCGAGACCTCTTGATCAGCAGCCGCATACGCTAACCACTAGACCAACAAGGCAGTCAAGAATAAATCGAGATAGAAAGAATTATTAGCAAAATTTTAAATAAATGTAATGTTATTAGGAATACTTATTTTTGTGATTCGCATTTACAAGCAAGTCATATTGGCTGCCTTTAAATATAGACAAAATTGTCTTACTAGGCGGCGAAAGTGGACAGTGGGTTTTTACTCGACTACAGCGAAGCCATAACGGTAATAGTTATAATGTAATAATGATGTATTTATATCTCTCATCACAAAAGTAGATCCAAAATATGGAGTAGAAACATTTCAGTCAAACTACATTATTATTTTGTGAGGGACTGGTGTCTGTGGTAGCAAGCACCTGTGTTACTGATCACCAGTTTTGTAGAGAGTAGAGCTTAAACTACAGAACACACAGATTTAAATGAATAAGGTGTTCATAGATTTGTAATAATGATCCAGGTAACATAGGCTATTTATATTATATTTACCAAAAGTGTTTAATTATTCGGGTTATAGTTTTTGAAACTTTTTCTTTTAAAAAAGTACCTCGTTCAAGATTTTCTGTAAATACTTTGATAAATTTAATAGGCCGAGATAGAATTATTAGTAATACTACTAAATTGTAAATGAATGTAATGTTAATAGCATATATTTAGAAACAATAATGTTAGGTAGGTACATTTTTCATGTATGATGTAAATAGTGAAATCTCATCGCTTTCGTTTCGTATACATAATGCACATAATCCTGTCATCGCTTATAATAGCTATGTATATTTATAAATTTTAGTTACGTCGAGTCGGTCGAGTTTAATGTACCGTGAGCTAAAATCAACAATACTTTTAATAATATACGGCTAATTTAAAAGTGTTTTGACGTAAGCAATTAAAGTTTTTAAGTAAACACCATTAGGGGCGGGTATCTGAAAATAGATGCTAAATAGTTGCGGTAACAACATATATATTTATATATTTTTCAAGACTGCGTCCCATCTAACAGATCTAACCTAAGATTTTATACATCTACTGCTACGTTCTTTTAATTGAAGGAATAAAATAAGGACTAAGACTAACTATTTGGACTAAGAATCTCTTAGATTGAAAGCGATGTACAAGACCTTTATTAAGTGAAACTAGATCATGTGCAGTACTGACCCTATGTAAGAGCATACTTGAAGCGTATTTAATATTCAAGAAACGCTAAGTGAAGTATTTAATAGAACAATAACACTTGTTGTATGATCGTGTCACGTTGAACATTAATCAATAAAGTGGTTCCGCGTACTGTTGAGGACACTTATGCCTATTTAAATTCCACTTTTGTTTAATTATTTTCGGAAAGTCTTTTTTTAATAACGTGTTAATATTTAATGAAAACATGACTAACCTTTAATGAACACTAAAACGTAATGTCGCTCAACAGCCCCCCTAGCTAAGTTGCAAAAGTTTTTCTATTCTCGTGTTTAAATTGACTATTTTTTTTTTATCTTAATCACGTGAATGAGGACATTAACCAATGAAACGAGAGAACAGAGAATAGAATAGAAAACAAAAATCGTTTGCAACTTGGCTAGGGGGACAGATCAGTAAAGTTTGCATACTAAGAGAGATAATAATATAAGTAATGTTGTGTGTACAGGATTCGACAATTTTAAGGTGTAATTTAATAAAAACAGTAATGCGACCGAAATACCGGCGAAACGTTTAAAGTATAACTTTAAGTGGCAAATGTTTTAAAAAACTTTTGCCATTTAAAGTTATATTTAAAATACGCTTTGGTTGTTTCCCTTCATGAAAAACCCTTTTGAAATTATTATCTAAGCACTACATAACAAAAATTTATCTTTGCAATTATCGTACACTTAAATAATACTGAGTACTAACTGTTCACCATCAAGGCAGGACAGAACCGCATTCCCAGTCTAAAGATAGATCAAAATGCTAACATTAGCCCTAAGAAAAAATACCGGTTCCAACGAGGATACCTCAGGAATGTTTGTAAGCGTAAACTGTTACACAGATCACCATAAAATACGATACTTGCTCGTAATCGGCGAGATAGTCTGTAAAAAAGCTCGTTAACTGGTTACGGTGTAAGCCTGGCGCCAGACGAACGCGAAAGCCTTATAATGGCACATTACTAAGAGTATTACCTAAAAATAGAAAGGATAATATTACAAGAATAATTAACTTTTACAAGTTCACCAGAAAGGAGTGGCCGCTTGTTTTTATTGCCATGTTCTTTTCTCCGGCTCTACCTATTGTTTGCGAACATGGCATAAATGTACATGTAGAATCTTGACCTGTCACAAGAGATGTATTGCATCCTAAGTGAATAAAGAATTTTGAATTTGAATTTGAGGTCATTATTCTTATATGATGTGATAAATAGTAAGAAATTATATTCTTCGTTTAGTTGAAAGTTCATTCCTGCTTAATTGCTTTCTTCAAATTCCAATAGATTTATCAACTGACAAATGAAAGTAAGTTTTTAAGTAAGAAATACAAAACAATCAACTAGTCTCCTATAATACTTGGATAGGCCAAGTACAAACTAGATATAGATAGTATTAACCTAGAAACTGCGAGTAAAAACGTAAATATGAAAAAACCTGTTGGAAAATTAACAAAGATCCTTCAAATATTAAGATTATTGGGAACCGAACTCTTAAACTCTGTTAATTGCATTTAAATGCTTTTTACCTATTTTATATTGAAGCCAACCAAGGCGACTTTACTCTGCCTGGTGGAAAGCATGAGTAGAATCCAGGAGTAGGGGCCACCATCCTCATTGTGAGGGTAGGCAATGCAGCATGGTGACCCCTACCAAGGCGACCTGGTCTGATAATTCTGTATCATTCTCCCGACCTCCGGATTGGTCCTTCGGCCTCACATTCACCAACGAGATACGACAGCAAGAATGCTGTCATTATTAGGATGGTGTTCTGTGTGAGGGTAGTACTGTCCCGTTCGAGAAGGCCTATTCGTGCTGAAATCAGCGTGGTTCTACTACCTTCTATGTAAGTTCAAGCCAAGGGGCGCAGCTAGACGAAGATAAAAATATGACATGAAAAGAAAATATGTAAACCTTACTATAGATGGTAACAACACATGTATGTATGTACAACCTGATTTTTACGTTAAAAACTCATCAGTACTAATATAATGACCATAGCTTTTTTTTGTTCATTTATTTCGCCTCTAACTATCGTCAGATTGAAATCATTCTTCGAAGCCATTAGCAAATGTTGTTCGTTGAATCATTATTTTTGTAATAGATAAAAGTGCATTATGGAAAATTATAGATGTGTGATTTTATACCTATGTTTATCAAGAAAGTTGAAATGCGTTTTATTTGTTGTCAGGTATGTATAAAACTATCTCCTAAATTTTAATCATAACTTTGAATTCATTTCATTCGATTGAGGGGCCAATGTCCAGCAGTGGACTGCGATACGCTGATGATCATGGTGATAATGGTTATGGACTATGTAGTCTTCGCTTTTATTATCAGTAGTGGAACTGAGACAATACATTTGAAACGTCAATTTGTTGGGAGAAACCAACTAAGAAAATATATCAGTGACAGATTTCCTCATACTTTAGTTTTGTGATCTTTTACAGCTAAATCTCTCTCTCTCTCTCTCTCTCTCTCTCTCTCTCTCTCTCTCTCTCTCTGAATCATTATATCAACATACTTCTTCCTAAATATTATTATTACTAATACTTATTACTGCACAGATGGCCTATTGATTTAAGCGAATGCCACGCCGCTTCCTACTTCGTCAATGTCGTGGGTTCAAATCTTTCGTGGGAAAACACTTCACAAATTGTTGTTCTGAGTCTGGGTGTTCTTTGTGTCCGATTCATGTATGTTTATAATTTATATTCCTAATGCGGTTGTTGTCTTTAAAAAGAACTATAACAAGTGATATGAAACATGAAACGTGCGTGCCTCAACCAAGTATTATGAAGTGGTTTCTAAGAAATCATTACTAGTGCGTTGTAATTTAGCTCAGTATAAATGCACCGAACCCTATTAGGCAATGACAATTTACTACGGCCATGATAGACTTTATACATTTTGCATAACATAAATGTATTTTTTAATTAAGTTAAGAACCTCTGTACGGATTTAATGTGGTTTTTGCACTTATCGCTTTGCATAAAGGCAGGAAATAACTTGGATATTTAGAATTGCATGTAAAAAATGTAGACTGGTATGCCAGTTACATTTTATGTACAGAATTGAAATAAATATCAGGTATTAAAATAGGATTATCTTTTTAAATGTGTGCGAAATATTGGTGTGGTTTGGACAAGAACCCTGATTTGGGTATGCTTGTTTTATTGATAGGATATCTGATGATTATGTCCGCTACCATGACCATAAGTCAAGAGACAGAACTTAAATAAATAAACTTTTCGGACATCTTACACACAACGCCATCTAGTCCCAGACTAAGCAGAGCTTGTATTATGGGTACTAAGACTGATTTAGGCACTACTTCTACTGATATAAATACATTAACATACTTTTTTTGTAAATATATTGTACATAGAAAACACCCAAATTCCGAAACAAATATTTGCGAATCACACAAATTTTTGGTCGGACCAGAGAAATTAACCCGAGACCTCAAGGTTATCACTGCGCCGCCGAGGCGATCTCAAATTCTCGTTAAAAAGTCATAAAAGAATTGCTCAACACCATATTTTTGCATAGCCCAATAAGCCCAAAATCGATCAGAATGGTCTGCAATGGGAGAGGCCTATATCCAGCAGAGGACCCAATAAGCCCAAAATCGATCAGAATGGTCTGCAATGGGAGAGGCCTATATCCAGCAGTGGACTGCGATAGGCTGACGATGATGATATTTTTAAGAGGACGTCACCACTTCAATCAAGCTTTTCAAGTGTTTTGCAAATGACAGTGTACTCTCTTAATGAAACATCCAACAATTGTTTTGTTACCTAGAATATTCTCCACAAGTAGTGGACGGTAAACTACGCATCCGCTTGATCTATTAGCTCTATCGATCTTGTTAACAATAGGGTCAACTAGCTGTAAACGCCCTAGTCAGTGACAAATTATTTGCCGGAACATTTGCACTGAAACTTTGAGTAACGAGATCGTTAGAAATGTAATATTGTAGTCATTTTCATGTCCAATTATATTTATGGCTTAACATTAGTTATTTTCTATTTATGATAAATACTTTGCTAGATATCTATGTTGTAAGAATATAATCTGAATGCAATGTTGTTTTGTTTTATGAAAGATAATAATTTTAACAAAAAAACCGACTTCAAAGAAAATCTATTCCGAGAACCCAAATGGAGACTATGTCTATGATATTTGAGGAGTACCTTGGATTTCTACAGGATCCTATCATCAGATCCTGGTTAACTTAACATAGGACCACATGAGAGGCACCAGCTTTCAAGTAAAAAAATCATTTCCAAAATCGGTTCACCCAATAGAAAGTTCTGATATAACACACATTAAAATAATACAGTCGTATTGAGAACCTTCACCTTTTTGAAGTCTGTTAAAAAAGAAAATTCTTATAGAAAAATTCGTATTTTTGTCTTCGGTTTTGATGTTTTATGGCACTTCGGTCAACTGAGATAAACCGTGTTTATGTCTTTACGCTAAATTTTAACTTCAGCCGGTTGGCATAATTGAGTAAGAATAGAAAGGCAAGCCAGACCATCACGTGAGGCAATTCAACCCGAATAAATTATTTGTAAGGATTCAATCCCAGACCCCCTGTTTTAAATTGTAGTAAATTTCTACCAATCACGATATTTGGTGCATCCTGTCATCATATGAAACTTCCTTTGTATGCGAACTAGTGCACTGTGGACATGCGTGTGAGTCAATTTGAACTCTGATACCAAACATTTATCAAAGTCTTTGTAGGTCTATACAATAAAGATGGTACCATAATATTAAATGACTGACATCCTTTGGGACTTTGCTTTCACATATGAACTGGGTCAAATTTGCTAATAAGCTTATGTTAAGCACTGGTCTTAGTCAAAGTATTAATGAATCTACGTGAATCTTAACATATATGACTGCCTTGTTGGTCTAGTGGTTAGCGTATGAGGCTGCTGATCAAGAGGTCTCGGGTTCGATCCCCGGGTCAGACCAAATATTTGTGTGATCCACAAATATTTGTTTCGGAATCTGGGTGTTTTTCTATGTATAATATGTATATATTTACAAAAAAAAGTGTGTTTATGTATTTATATCAGTTGTTTAGTACCCATAACACAAGCTCTGCTTACTTTGGGACTAGATGATGTTGTGTGTAAGATGTCCAGAAATATTTATTTTATTATTATTTATTTATAACAAGGTCTGAAATGAAGTCGCTTACGCTGTCTATTCGCTTAGATCTTTTAATCTACTCAATGGAATAAATGCACTTTTTAGCAATATCTATAATGATTCAAGAGGAAGGTTCGTATGTGTGATACATGCATATTATAGTGGAGAAAATACAATAATTTTATTAAGGTATACATTGCGTAGAATACGTCTGAGACGACACAAGGTCTATCCGAAATATTTTACACTTCGTTTATTTTCGTATAGAAATATTAGAAACGCACCATTTGTGGTTATAATAACGCCTCCAGTTAAGATAAATATTTATGTATTATAAGAGTTTTACAGCTACAAGCACTATTTCTTCATAAAATTGAAAGTGAAAATATAAACAAGGAAATAGCAATTCAATTTATTGAGAAGTGCGCACTTACATTATCTCGAGAGTAGAATGAAAATAAATTACGATACAGGATAGACACTCACTCCGAACAAGTGGTGATTTCAAGTGATTTTGTATGATTCTTTACTCTTTAAATTGATTTATGTTTACAGATTTTGTCTGAGTGTTAAAACTACTTTACGCTTACTTAGATAAATTTTAGCCTAAATTAATAACCATTACCTATAAATGTATTCCTTTTATTACCTATAAAAGTGGTTTAGGCGTGAAAGCGTAACAGACAGACAGACCGAGTTACTTTCGCATTTATAATATTAAGTAGGGATTACGGTACTAATATGCGTTTTTTTGCACTTTCCTTTAGATTAACACACGTGTTTGGGTCCGAAGCTACGTATCAAAGCAAGTATTTTTTAAATGTACATAATTAGCATTTATATTAGTGTATAAGTATGAAAACTAGTACGAATTAATAACGGCCCTAATTGGTTATCTAGGAATTTATGTCAAAATATGTGTTACAAGCTTTTGCTCCCGGGTTCGCACTTGTGTATGTCGGTTATCGTGGTAAATAGTCGCCTATGCCTTTCCTAAAGAGCCAAAGGATCTATTTAATATTTCGCCCTATCTATCTTATATCTATTATATAAAATTCTCGTGTCACAGTTTTCGTTGCCATACTCCTCCGAAACGGCTTGACCGATCTTTATGAAACTTTATATGCATATTCAGTAGGTCTGAGAATTGGCCAACATCTATTTTTCACACCTCTAAAACGCGAGCGGAGCCGCGGGCATCAGCTAGTATTATATAAAAATGAATTGCTCTTAGTTTATCCTCGCTAAAACTCGAGAACGACTGGACCGATTTGGCTAATTTTGGTCTTGAATTATTTATGGCAGTCTAAAGAAGGTTTATAAGGTGAAAACATAAAAATGAATTATTTTTATTAAGTATGCATTCCTTTTTTTTTTTTTTTTAAGTCTATTTTATATAAATGTTTAGGTCTTCTATTTATAGATTGAGGCAGTACGAAGTCTGCTGGGTCAGCTAGTTTAAAATAGTATTTGTTCTTTTTTGACAACTAAAACTTAAAATTAAAAAAAAATGGTATTCAGTATTAACTAAACACATATTACTCGTATTGAAAACAGCCCTAATTATTCGGGTAGAAATTCGGTGTTAATGGACTTATCGGTGTTTATCCAAGTCGGTTCACCAGTTTAGTAGGAAAAGCGTAACAGACAGAGTTACTTTAGAATTTATAATATAATATTGTGCTATAATATCACAGAATACTTATTAGTACCAGTACTGAAGACTCACTCCGAAAAGTAAATTAAAGTTATAGATACCCTCGGTGTCAAAAGATTAAGTTCAATTCAGATCGCACAGCGCCGAATCACTACGATTATATTTACCTACAATTGCGTCTCTTTCTATCGTGTAACTCTTATCTGTTCTGACGATGTCTGTTCGACCGGCGTGTCTGACCCGGCAGGCAGCCGGCCGACTATACCTAAACTGCGGAGTGACACCCCCCTGATAATATAAGTGTGGATTGGATCGTAACGGCTATACTAGTTTATCGAATATTTATCCGATAATGATGTGAAGTGGTACTCCAAATCGCACTACAGATTAGAAATACATGTAGTCGTATTAACTTACCGTTTGGCGCCAAAAAATATAAAATGTTTAGATTGCATTCTTTAAAATATCGTATGACATTTATCCTGCTTTGAAATCAAGATATATATCTATAAGAGGATAATTTAATATACTGAATGTCGCCCGGCAACTCGATTTAATGGTTTTGAAAAATGAATAGTTGTTTTAATAATAACTATATTATGATTATTATTAGGTATATAATAAATACATACTTTTAACGATAGTATCTCAGATCCATAACTATATCCGTCTGTTTTTTTTTATTAATAATATAAATATCACGATAAACGATTTAATATACAACTTTCCCTATAGATTGAATTATAATTTCTTACTATTAAACAATCTAATTTTAATGAAATTTATTTCAAAGGGTGCCAATGTTCCGTACAATTCCTACTCTAGGCATCAGAGGCCGGTCTTTTCTTTACTAATATAATAATACCTATATTTTGTTTAAAAAAAGTTTGAAAAGTTATGATTACGTATTTTTTTTATTTATAGCATATTACGAATCTATAATCACCGCATTCATTCATAATAATGAAATCGTTTCTGTAATTCAGACTGCGCTACTGTAACATACAAACATATATACCGCCAAAACTATTAACTTTTCTTTTGACTTCGCTGCAGTCGGGTAAAAATATGGAATATTCCTAAAATAACAACTTATATTATTGAACTAAAAAATTGTCATACGTTACTAGAAATGAGCAATGTAATACTGGATGCGAGAAGCCCAAAATCGATCAAAGTGGTGTGCACTGGGAGAGGCCTATGTCCAGCAGTGGACTGAGATGGGCTGATGATGATGAATACTAAAGTACCATAAAATACTATCATTTGGATATAGGGGTCATTATCTATACCCTTAAATTCAAACCGTATATTCCTGATATTATAGTCTTTGATTCCTTACTTCCTACATAGCGTGGGACCACTACTACTTACTACTAATACTACTACTTAAAACACTTCTGGTTCCTACATTTTTTTTTATAAATATATTTAAGCCTACCAAAGTCACTCTACTCTGCCTGATGAGTAGAAACCAGGAGTAGAGGTCACCATCCTTCCTCAATGTTCCTGGTCTCCGGAAACCGGTAGAATTATGCAGAAAAATTGCGACTCTGGTCTCACACGAATCTCAGCACGAATGCTGTCATTATTAGGATGGTCTTCTGTGTTAGGGTAGTAGTACCCGGGTCAAGCCGGCCCATTTATGATGAACTCAGCGTGGCTCTACGACCTGGTAATAGTGTCCCCAATGAGGCTAAGATCCAAAAGAATTTTATATCCCGGTACCAAAGAAGGAGTCCAGATATTCGCCTAAATTTAAGGTTAGGTACTTATAAACCTTTTTTTTTAAACATGTGGACCAGGGTTTTAAGGCGGGGTGGTTGGTCAGGATCGGACCGATTAAAACCACACGGTGTGTGAAATAGGAGGGATCCCGGAGCTGTTAAGCCATCCTGATCCATATACCCTAACACCTGGCTTTGCCTTTGTTATATTCATACAAAGATATATTAATATAACGTACATAATATGTATAATTTTCGTCAGTTTTTGTTTTTCGCCAACACTGTGAGCAAGGTCGAACAAATATTTCTTCCGTACAGTTAGGCGAAAGGTGAGCGATTGCGCAGTTGCTGTTTTTTATAACGAATTCTTTGTAATGTGCAAAAACAAAATGCTTGATACCTGATGTGGGCGGCTACCGGATAGGTTTTTTCAGTTGTTCCTTTATCAGGGCAGGTCGTTTAAACATGAATAACATTTTTTTCAAGGTCGTGCTAGTTATTAGGATTCCGTAGCCAATTCCTTATAGATTGGTCATGTCTGTCAGTCTGTCCGTCAGTATGTCACAACCACTTTTTTTCGAAACTATAAGAACTCTACTGTTGAAACTTGGTAAGTAGATGTATTCTGTGAACCGCATTAAGATTTTCACACATAAAATAGAAAAAAAAATCAATTCCCCATACTTGGAAGTAAAACACACAATTTTTTTTTATTTAAAATATTATTGAAGTTTCTAATATCATTTTTTTTTAAGCTGAATAGTTTGCGCGAGAGACACTTCAAAAGTGATAAAATGTTTAACTTCTAAAATAAGAGAATGATAAAACTAAAAAAAAAATATTTATGATGTTCTAGCATGCAAAATTCCACCCAAAAATTGGTTTAAACGAGATCTAGTAAGTGGTTTCTTTAATATTATTAAAACATCGATCAAAGTTACACTGAACTTTTAAATGACGTAACTTGCTGCTACGGAACCCTTCATGGGCGAGTCCGACTCGCACTTCAAATTGTAAGTGTGCCGCCTCTAAAAATTCTAGTGGAAATGCACAATTAAAATGTACAAGTCTTTGAAGGCGATATTTAAAACTACAATTGTAAGACATTAATACTAGAATTTGATAGCAGCTTCATTTTGCCGAAATTAAAAGTAGTTTAAAAGTGATATTTACAAGACTATTATTATCAGGTATATAGCACCTATTATTATATCAGTGCTGGGTACCACATAACCCTATTTTAATTCCTAAATTTTTCGTAATATTGAGTGTTTCAATATTAATAAAAATAATTATATCTTACACTGAAACAAAATACTTCTTATGAACATTAAATACATACTGGAGCCGAAAAGCTAGAACATACTTATCCCTAACTTCTTCTTCTCCCTACCCTTATTCCCAATATTATTTGGATCGGCTACTAGTTCAACCGGTTTTACCTGAATATCAGTTTTTCCAAGGAGCGACTGGCATCGGATTCAAAGGTTGAACTAGTTATCAGTAAATTTGAGGGCACTGACTTCCCAATAACGATTGCCATATATGTTCATGACAACCGGGACCGACGGCTTTACCTGCTCTCCGAGACAAGGGCGTGAATCACCGCCAAACTTCCAAACTCCGGGCTGCTATTAGGAATTGCCTAAGGAAAAACCCCAAAAACACTCTGGCCCGACCCGGGACTTGAACCCGAGACCTCTTGATTAACAGTCGCATACACTATCCACTAGACCAACTAAGTAATCCCTAACTACATCAGACTTTTTTTTTATTATTAAACATATTATATATTTCTACAGCAAATAAATTAATAGTCATATAAGACTTTTGTAATTAAATTCCTAGACGTGTCTCACGTCTAGGAATTTAATTACAAAAGTCTTATAAACGAATATCTTTTTGTAAAAGAGCTATACGAAATTCTTAATCTCGTCTGCGATCGAGGATATACGAAGGTCGTCTAAGGTGGATTTTGTTAATTGTTACAAATAAAGAAAATGGGGAGTGTTTAAATGTAATATCAAATAATCAGTTTTTTACACATCACCAATGCAATTTTTAACATCTTTGTCTGTCTGTTTGGCTGGCCCGATTTTGACGGGGCTTTTACTGGTAGAAAGATGATGATACAAAGAGTAACTTATTTTAAACCAGCTTCGCTCGACAACATAACTCACGATTTACAAGAATAACCGCGGGTAACACCGCGGGTCTCAGCTAATATAATTTAATAAATCCCTACTAATATTATAAATGCGAAAGTAACTCTGTCTGTCTGTCTGTCTGTTACGCTTTCACGCCTAAACCACTGAACCGATTTTGATGAAATTTGGTATGATGATAGAACTGAACTTGGGAAAGGACATAGGCTACTTTTTACCGCGATAACCAACATACACGCGGGCGGAGCCGCGGGCGAAAGCTAGTAATAAATATTTTGGACATCTTACACACAACATCATCTAGTCCCAAAGTAAGCAGAGCTTGTGTTATGGGTACTAAACAACTGATATAAATACATAAACATACTTTTTTTTTGTAAACACATACATATTATACATAGAAAAACACCCAGACTCCGAAACACGATCGCCAAAATATGATACATGCATATGAGAAGTGACTAACATCTACGTGGTAAAACAATATTGTAAACCGTGATAAACGGCTGGTATTCAAGAAATGAAGAATACCTACAGCATAGTGTATACTGAGTCACATTATAGTAACAAGTTCATAATGATAGTAAAAATATATGTGTATGTAGTTTGTCTTTTCTGTCATACAAAGAACAACACATTAGCAATCTGTGTCACATTAAAAAAAACATCTACATGTTACTGAAGAGACAGAGAGAACGTACTAATAAAAAAAAAAGTTTTAAAACTTCTTACAAGGTTAACCATGTTAAATTGAAAACTTCGGACAGTCTAGTCATCACAGTACTGTTTTTGCCGATGTCGACGAAGAAAAAAAAAGGCAACTTATAAATAATTACAAGGTGCTACGCACAAACATCAAGACCAGATTTTCTTCTTTTCCGAAGATACATTTCGTTTCAAATTGTTTCGATAAATAAATAAATATTTCGGACTACTTACGTACAATGTCATCTAGTCCCAAACTTAGAAGAGCTTGCTTGTACTTTTTTTTTGTAAATATATACATATATATAGAAAACACTCAGACTCCGAAATAAATATTTGTGGATCTCACAAATATTTGGTACGACCCGGGAATCGAACCCAAGACCTCTTGATCAACAGCTGCAAACGCTAGCCACTAGACCAACAAGGCAGTCAAGATATAAAGCATACCAGATGGCCAATAACATCGAATAATTCAAAAAAGCAAATCAGCACGTCTACAATGTATGTGATTTTTTAGTTTCCCACAGTACTAGCGCATCAATAAACCTAATCCTGTTGTCGGACGCACGGATCGAGCGAAATGTGTGTCATACCAAACGGATCCATCACTTGATCTCTTACGATGTGGATACGCGAATAAAGCTATTGCTATAACAGATAACTCAGTAAAAGCAAAAAGTAAAAAAAGTTTTCTTTCAAAAAAAAGTATCACAATTCCATATTGTCATAGTTGCTTTATTGAAGCTAATTCTACTAACTTAATATAAAGTCAATATTCAGAATACATGATGCCTCTATTATCGAGCGATTTAAAAATACCGCTCTTATCTCGGGCGTTTAGATAGACATAAATTAAGATGAAAACTACCTTAACGTACCCTCTGCTTATTATTTTTTGCATCCAACTTTTAAAAAATCAGTGAGTATTTGATTCGAAAATTTGTAGTCACGAATCGAATAAATTAAAGAGTATCTGTGATTAATTAAATTGTAATTGTAGTAATCGCAATTAAACAATTAATCGTGTATTATCTTTAAATTACTTAGATTCATCATCATCATCATATCAGCCGTAAGAAGTCCACTGCTGAACGTAGGCCTCCCCTATTGATTTCCATTTCCCCTTTACTTAGATTAATGCACATCAATTGTAACTCGCAATTAAAAAGTAAATATGGGGAATTTTATTCAAAATGAAAGACACTGTATTTAACAACTAATTAATTTTTAGTTGTATTTTTTCACAATCACAATTGATCAATTGTTGGTTTTCATGGTGTCATTTGATAATTAATATTTATTAATTGTATATACAGTTTTGACTGCTTCGGTAACACAGTGTATGCGACTGCTGTGCTTGAGATCTTGGGTTCAATTTCCGATTCGATATGTTTGTGCATTCCGCAAAATTTGTTTCGGAGTTTGGATGTTTTCTATGCATAATAGGTATGTATTTACAGAAAAAGTATGATTATTAATTTTATTTATATCAATTGTCTAGTACTCATTATACAAGCTCTGCTAAGTTTGGGACTAGATGGCGTTGTGTGTAAAATGTCCGATATTAAAATTTGCACTGCTTTCAGAAAATATTATAAGCTGTATTTCATTTATTATAATGCATACAGTACTTGCGTATTATTTTAAACGTTTGTATTTAATTACGTAGGTATGCAAATGAACATACGTCGTACACGTACATATTTCTGACTATGTAAGGGAGCTAATATTTAAGGAAATACTTAACTTAATGTTTTACAAACAAATACATGGTGGCGAACAAAATGCATTTTTCCCCAAGATAAGCGTGAGAAACAATTGTAGTTTTAAATTTTTAGCACATTCAGATGTAGCAATCTACAGTTGTTGCCATTAAAGCCACTGAGGTTGTCAACTTTTTGGCTGATGCAATAAGATGGCTGGCTTGCATGTTCTTGTTTACTTAGCAACTTTAAAGCAAGCAAGATGAAATCGAAAGAGGATTGATAAAAAGGCGAAAATTGTTTACCTAAGTTTTCTTTAGGTAGTCTCCCTGGATTACCAGTTTCTTAACATTATAATATGAATATGTCAAGTCTCCAATAGAAGCCGATTCATAAATATTCTTGGGTGATAATGGTTTTTGTAAACAGATGTATAATTGGGTCTTATACATTTTTTTTAAATGTATGCTAAATTCTAGCTATTTAAAATCTCGTGTTTCATTGGGATGAAAAAAAAATAAGAAAAGAGACATACATCTTTTTCCTATCATACATACCTCTACATACTTTTGCCTTTCAACAAATCTATGCCATTTAGTCCTGATACTTAAATATGACTGAACTTTTATTACTATTATAGACATATAAATATGTCAGTAGAATTATATACATATTATGATTACTACAAGTCTGGCCGACGTACCATGGATCAAACCCTGTTTCTGTCCAGCAATGGACTGTTAAAGCTGTTGATGATTGATGATCTCTACTACTACTGAAGTCTACTAGACTAGACACTTGGAAATTGTACTGTTTTATGTTTAAATTAAAAGAAACTCAGGTCATAACTGTAATCTTGACGACACATATTCCAATTACATGAAAATTATTAGCATATAAATATAATAGAGGACTTAACGTCTATTTTATGCTTTGATAACTGCTTTTCCCTCTTATCCCGTCAAAATAATAACGATGTTTAAAGGCGGCCTCAAACAGGATATTTTTTAATTAAAACTTTCACAGTTAATGGACAAGTATTGTTGTAATCATTTTTTTAACATTCGCTTGCAACATTTTCGAAAAACAACTTATGTAATAAATTGAATTGAACATGGCTCAACTGAAGACTTACGTAACAAAAATAAACTTACATGTTCCACGTGCAGGGGTAATAACATTTCTAACGAAATCATCTATCATTTAAAAGGGCATCGAGTGCCACAGCACGTACGACGATAAATATTGCTAACTAATTCCATTAGTCAATAGTTTAATTCATTTGACCTTGTAAATTGATAAAAACTACCCAATAATTAATAGTGATTAATTGATATGGATGCTTGGTTCTCTTTAAACAATTACTATAAATGAATAGTACCAACACTTAATTCCTCTCTAAGAGAAATGCCTAACAAGCCATGTTTATGATGCATTTGCCTTATATTAATAATTATATCATGTCATTATTGTACTGGTACTGTAAATTCACCATTCAGTCAAATTCAATTTGATCTAGGCATTTCAACCTAATACCAATAACACCAACACCGAATAGGCATTGAAAAAACATGTTCAAACCTTAGCTGACAGCTAAATGCAAATCGCGAGGATTCCCAACACTATATGTACCGACAACTTTGACCAAAAAAAATCTTTCATAAGCTAAAGAAGTAGGTAGCTTAGAAGTTTTGAAGAACAATTTTAAAAAATCTTATCGTTGGGTGAAATGAAGAAATCCGCCGCCAATTTGAAAGAGCTTATGTTTTTTGAAAGGCGATTTCTCCAAAACTTCGCGTAATATTATCTTGAATTTGGTAAGTTTCAATGAAAAAATACCTTTCAGATTGAGATAAAGAACGTTTAAAATAAACAAAAAAGGTACAATCATATAATGTTACGAAATATTTGTACAATGGCGTACAAATATAAATTTTATTTGCCAAGAAGCTGTCCGCCTTTCGCTTACTCTCAGTATGGTCACCGTACAATAAGGGCGCGAGTTATTAAACAGGCCAGATAGGAAGTTATTAGTATTTTGAACTTTGTAATCAGGCATGCAAAGCTTAAAATGACTATGAACGTGTTTTGCACTTTTCACATACGAAGACATTCAAATGTTTTGGACGTTGAACCTTGCTAATCTCGTCTTGTATATAACGAAACATTTTGTTAATAAATGATTATAACACTTTAACGAAAGTAAATGACTGTCGCTTTTTATAATCTTTATTGACATACGAGTAATAGAGGCGAAAGTACGTACCTCTGTCTGTCTGTCCGGCTTTCACTGTAAAACTACAAAGGCGATTTAAATGAAATTTGGTATATATATATGGAAATAAGTCTAAACTTAAGAGCCTGAGAAAAGCCAAAGGCTACTTTTTACATAACTGACATAGATGCAGGCGGAGCCGCGGGCAAAAGCTACCTTCACATAAATTACGAGTGTGGATATTTTTAAGTAGCCCGAGTGTGGGATTATTTGTGAGAACCCCATACCGTGACACACAAGCTAAATTTGACATGTACTAGTTCTTCAAAACGTGATACACTCATTACTACTGTCTCTGCAAAACATTTCGGTCTATCTATAGGTTGCCTGGAAGAGATTGCTTTTGGCAATAAGGCCGTCCTTTGTAGGTTAAAAATTAAGTAATTTTAAGTTCTCTATTGTTAATAAGTATGTAATACGATTTACAATTTTTTATCTATCTTTCTATCAAAGAAGCACACAAACTACATTACACTTTAAATTTTACTTATAAAGAAATACAAATACGGTCTGTAGCGGAAACTGTTGTCGCCCTCTGAAGGAGTCGAAGCTTCTTATGTGACGCGTCCATATATTGATTAACATAATGGCATTGAATCAAATATTCGCGACGAACAAAAGAACAACAAAGGAACATGATGTAAATGTGCTACTGTAAATGCAAATATCTAGACGTATTCATCAACAGCCTTTAACAGTCCACTGCTGGACATCGGCCTCTCCTTAGAAAGGAGGTTTTGGCCTACTATACCACGCTGGCCAGACGTGTTGGTATAGGGTTGGTTTCAAGTTTTCCTTCTCTTTGCATTGATGTTTGTCTTGCGTAGATTATTCGTTAGTCGCCTTTTACGACACCCGCGGGATGAATAGGGGTGGTGACACTCTGTATTCTTACTCCGTCACCACAAGGAAACTAGACGTATTAGTATACATGGTTCCTGACAACAACAACCCATAACGTCCCACTGCAGGCTGGTCTCCTCTCAGGAGAGGGTTAATTAAGACTATAAGTCCCCACGCTGGCCGAGTGCGGGTTCCTGACATACATATGACAAAACATGCCCGCAAACCGAAAGGGGGTAGAAAAATCGTCATACTACCACCATAAGGAGCGAAGTGTCAATTAAAAATGTTTTAAAAACGGGAGAAAATTATTTCTTTTGAGAGCTTTCTTTTGTTGCGCTGCGTAAATGAATAAAGATTCGTGTAAATAATGTATGAAAGAAATATTAGTCTTTTTCAAGACTAATATAAAGTGACCCGACATTTTTTTTAGATATTAAAACCTACAAATGTGGCTTTACTCTGTCTGATTGAAAATCCAAATAAGTAGATTCCAGGAGAAGGTGTCACCGTCCTCATTGTAAGGGTAGGCAATGCAGTATGGTGATCCGTACCATGGCGACCTGGTCAGATGTTTCAGCCGGGAGAATGATGCAGAATGAATGGGCCTCCGGTCTGACACTCACCAACGAAATACCACAGCAAGAATGCTGTCATTATTAGGATGGTCTTCTGTGTGAGGGTAGTACTGCCGCGGTCAAGCCGACCTATTCGTGCTGAAATCAGCGTGGCTTTACTACCTTTTTTTTTATGGAAAACCAATTTCTGTCCGTGGTATAACATCACACTAAGGGCAGTAGAAGACGCATATGGGGCATGGGGCTGTGTAGCACAGCTTCTAAAAGATATAATTATAAAGTACTCACGTGATGAATATCGTAGTGTAGGATGCTCTCGATGTAAGTGGGCAGCTGATTGACGACAGTGAAGTAGCCGAAGACAGAGGCACCGTGAGTGAAGATGATAGCCCACACCGCTGGGCAGAGGAGTAGACCTCTCCAGGGTATTGGACTGTGCTGCAAATAATATTGATACATTTAGTTAGTTTAAATTTTAGTGTTATCTATACAAATGAATGAAATTGGAGTGTTTGTATGTAGTATCATCATCATCATCAACAGCCTTCAACAGTCCACTGCTGGACATAGGCCTCTCCTTAGAAAGGAGGTTTTGGTCTACTATACCACGCTGGCCAGACGGGTTGGTATAGGGTTGGTTTCAAGTTTTCTTTCTCTTTGCTTTGATGTTGTCTTGCGTAGTTTATCCCTTAGTCGCCTTTTACGACACCCGCGGGATGAACAGGGGTGGTGACACTCTGTATTCTTAATCCGTCACCACACGAACAGAAAGAGCGTTATATATACAACAACATATGTTTGCAACAATAACCGCGAGTAAAGTTTACGTAGACGGCTAACGTGCTCTCCGAGGCACGGGCGTGAAGCACTGCCGAATTTCCATACTAGGTGGCTGTTTTTGTTAGAAAAACCTAATAACTTTTTTTGGTCAGATCCGGGCATAGAACCCGTGAACTCTAGATCGGCAGACGCATACGTACACAACTAGACCAACGAGGCAGTCAGTATTATATAAAATTGAAAATGAAAGTACTTTGTAAATTTAATTAGTGTTATAAAGTTAACTATATATCTAATAAAACGATTAAATAGAAAACTGCAATTTAATAATTATTTGATAATAAAATTTGTAATATTTTTTATGATAATTCTAAAAATAAAACGTTTGCTTAAAACAAATTCATTCAAAATATTTTTAAATCTTTATTTTTGTAAATATTTTTATATGTATAAGACGAAATATAGCTCGTGTGTAAAAGATTTCTAAGAACATACAAATGCCATAAATAAATAGTTCATGGCAATATTCTCGGAACAGACAAAGACGCTTGATAAGACCTACTTGGGTAATCCCCTGATACAGTACAACTACATAATGCAATTGAATCCCCACTCAACCCTTCATGACTAACGCATTTGATTACACATAAGGAATAGAAGAATTACAAACCTATTATTTTTTATCAGTTTTCTGATAATACTTATACGAGTATATGCTTACAGATAAACTTCAACAAAACTTCTGCTTCAGAAGAATTATCAGGACTATTTGGATGTCTCGAATGGGGGCGAGGGCGATCTGAGGCGTGATCTCGTGGCGGCCATCGGAGTGGGGATTCTCTCGCTCGGTAACATGCTAGCAGTCAGAGAGCAAGAGCGCGTGGAACGTAGAACTCCACCAGCTCTTTCTGTGAGCAAATTATGCTTGCGAAGGAGATGGCGTAGCAGAACCGGGAGAGATATAGCACTCTCGAGCGAGGCCCGGGAACGGTCTAGGTAACGCAGGCTATTCAGGCGCCAGAGATCGCTAAATTGCCTCCGTCCTCAATAAACGCAAGCCTGGAGGTGAGGTGAGGTCATCTGTCACGCTAGCAGAAGCAGGCCGGGCTGGCAACGCGAACGCTAAAAGGCTTTACGATTTACACAGATGTTCATGACAACCGGGACCGACAGATTCACGACGGACCAAACCTCAGAACAAATGATTCTATGGTGAACAGCCAGGGTTACATAATGCATATAGGACAATATTGAGTCATCAGACATGTATCATCAAATCGTCTCAGTTTTAACGCGTTTCACTTCATATGTTTTAAGTGAATACTCTTATGAAAATTATACACATGTTTCGACTTGATATGGAAGTCGATGATATATTTTAAAATCTATTTCAGGTGTTTCGGATTCCAAATTATTTAAATCAAAAGCTATTAAACTGATTCTTGTTCATGGAACTATGTATACATATACTTATTAGAATTTACATTTAAAATATAACAACACTAGTTTTGGAAGTAAAATAATTAAAACCTTAAATAAACTGTGTTATATAGATTTATTACATTTTGTATATTTTTAAACATAATAATTAAATTCACTTTTAATTACGACATAGTTTTCTTTATTTTTACCCGACTACTCGTCGTAGTCGGGAGAAACCAAAAGTAAGAGTAATATTTTTGGCGGTTTTTGTATGTATGTAGCCTATCATCCAGCGTAGCTTCTAAACTGCTGAACAGATTTCAATAAAGTTTCAATAGATTTATTACATTTTCCATAGATTCTTAATAATGGCCAGGTAAAATACGTTGTTCAAATAATATTTAAATCTTTTACGTAATTGGCTTATAGTCTCTTTCTTGAACCTTTATATTTTTTAAATTTCTTGCTAGTCATTAGTACAACAGGCAATATATCCCAGACCTGAATGTTGAACATTTGTAATGACCTGTCAGAAACGCAATAGTAGACCAGAAGCTAAGCTTGTTTCTTATCGTTTTTTCTTTCTTAAATTTTGTTTTTATTGTAACAAACGCTTTCTAAAGCGGTTGGGCGTATTTATGTTTTTATTTTCATGATTTGTAAGAAACAAGCCACAAGTTGTGATTTAGTTGCGATCAAATATATAACGGTCATGCCTTGTGCTATCTCTGTACACTGAACGGACGTAATTCTCACAATGCAATGGCATTTGTCAAGTAAGGAAAAGGCGTTAGAAGTACATAATAAAATGTCCCTTAATTCATATCTACATTTAAAATATAATTTTAAATAAAGTGGTACATGAAAGCGACATTCCGGTACGCATTACAGCCGTTCCGGCAGAGATTAGCCGGCAAAAACGGACAAACAGACACCAAAAGTGAAAAATTTAAACTTACAGAGACATTTATTTTTTTAGATGTATATATATATGTATTTAAATGGACAACAAAACTTTCATATATCAAGAACTGTTCTTGGATCACAGAATGACACGAGTAACGCCGAAATAAAAAAACCGGTGTTATTTTTATTTAAACCACATACCGATAAAGTAGCGGTTTGTGTCCATTCCGTATTACAAACTGGCTTTAAAACAATGAATGTTTGTCTGTGGTTTTGATTATTTCACAAATTGTTGAAAATTAAATATAATAACAATGATTCAACAAATAACAATAGAAGTAGGTGTTTCTATATCCATAAAAAACAAAACAGATGTGTATAAGTGCCTATTTTCTTTCTGAATAAAATAAATTTATGATAATATTGTAAAGCTGAAGAGTTTGTTTGTTTGTTTGAACTGATCTCAGGAAGTAATGCTTCGATTTGATAAATTCTTTCAGTCTTGGATAGCCCAATCATGACATCATGATCAAAAGGAGTAGCAATGAAAAATATGGTAAAAACAAGACAAAGTTGAGAGTCAATAAATTTAACAAAAACCGACTACAAAGAAAAACTATTCAGAGTACCCAATCGCGACAGGTATGCCTACGATATTTGATGAGTTCCCTCAATTTCTCTAGGGTCCTAACATCAGATCCTGGTTTCCTTATCAAGGGAAGCACCAGTTTTTAAATAGAAAGAATAATTTATTTATAATCGAAAGTTCTCAGGTTAAAAGGAATTCAGAATTATTGTAAGACTAAATTTTCCGTTGGAATACAAATTCATTGTAAAAAATAATACACTCCGAGGGTCTTCATTGAATTTAAAATCGTTACATATAGCAGCATAGGAAAATTTCGGTGATACAATGTTACACATTGAAATTCATTCAGCATACTTCAGCTGCTAACTTTACGAGCTCAAGGCTAGTTATTTGAATATAATCGTTTGAATATATAATATATTTAATTAAGCTATGCCAAATAATATGTTATGGAGAATGATTTTGAAACTGCACGGTTGGCCTAGTGATTTAAGGTGTCGTCGCCGCTTTTTATCTCGACGGGTGTTGTTTTTTGACGTGACAACGTCTTATAATTCGATGGAGCCGGCTGCACACACGAAAAAACATGATGAGGCGTTCCAATTAAGGCTTGAAGTGCAAGCGACAAAGAGGCACAATTTGTATTTTCTTATGACATTGTCACGTTCAACTCAACTATAGTCAGTAAACCGACTTTACAGACAACCGATTTTTTTATATATATTTAAACCTACCAAAGTGACTACCTACTCTGCCTGTTAGAAAGCATGAATAAAATTCAGGAGTAGGCATCACCATCCTCATTGAGAGGGTGGGCAATGCAGCATGGTGACCCGTACCATGGCGGCCTGGTCAGATAATTTTTCATCATTCTCCCGACCTCTGGAGACCGTGACGTTGTGACCAATTCTCTATGATCGCTTCTTAAGAATGTAGCTTAGTACAATTAAGCAGTAATAATAAACAGCGAAGGAATCTACTGTTCTCATTAAGAATATTATTCCTTTAAAGTTTTAACATTCCATTTACGAATTACTAGTAAGATATTGTGTAAATTCAGTCATTCTTATCTAATCATTTTTTACTTCAATTTCGGTAACTTTTGAAAGTTAATTTCTAAGTAAGAAGTTTGTTAGTGTTAGCATATTAAAATACAACATTTTCCACGAAGTTACGTTAAGTCTCACAGTTTTGAATTTTTGTTTTGATTACCTATATTATTCAACTGTACTGACAAGCCTTCTGTTCACAGAGTTTATAATATTTAGAGTTTATACGTTATGTCTCACAGTTGTGAATTTTTGTTTTGATTACCTGTATTATTCAACTGTACTGACATGCCTTCTGTTCACCGAGTTTATATGTAATAGAAAATTAGTGACCGTTCAATTCTGGGTTCATTTTGCTTTAAAAGAAAATGGCAGGCCGAGATCTTTAAAATAGATTAACCGGAACAAACAAAACACAGACAGAAAAAGAAATTAAAAACTATTTTAGCAAAAAACGTGTTTGTTTAGTTTTTTAAAACTGTTTTTGAAAAAAGTCTAATTTGTTTAAACATTTTTTTTTGTTTTTTTTTTCAAATTAGTGTATTGTCATCGGTCCTCGATAAATCTACAAAGTTTGAACGGTGTTTGTACATATATATACTTTTTATTTAAAAATAACATTTTGGGCAGTTTTTTACTAGCCTTAAACACTTCTCGACTGCATATTATATAAATATGTTGTACCTATAGTTGGGTATAATGTGTAGAACATTTTTGTAAGGCAGTCAATTTAATTTGTACCAATAACGTCGTAAAGATCGTATTATGTACGCTGACGTGAATTTTACAACCGCTTTCTTATGTAAGCAATTATTATTTTAGTTCCTTATTATTTTTTTGTAAGCTGTACTTTTTTATTGCTGTTGTATTTTTTTAAAATTAATTGTATATAAAATAGTAGCGCCTCATAAAGGGAGTTATAAAACTGAACAAATTAATGTTTGAATAAGAAATAATCGGACATATTTATAACTATTTTAAATTGCATTGGTTGTATAATAGGCTATTGGAGACTTTGTGCGATTATACCTTTGAAAATCTTAATATTTGTTAAACACGAATCCTGAGGTCTAGAGTATAATATGACCTTTCCGTTTCTCTTGATATAAAAAAAAAAACGTTAGTAAAGAATTTTGACCCGTGAAAGCTAGATTTTTGACAAACCTAAAATGAGGCATGTCTTACTTCCTAGCCTTATTCCTAATATTATTTGGTGTGGGCTACTAGTTCAACCGGTTTCACCTGAAGATCAGTTTTTTAGAAGGGAGTACTGAATTCAATGGTTGAACTAGTTGTCAGTGAATTTGAGGGCACTGACTTCCCAATAACAATTGCCATAGATGTTCATGACAACCGGGACCGACGGCTTTACGTGCTCTCCGAGGCACGGGCGTGGATCACCGCCAAACTTCTAAACTCCGGGCTGTTATTGGGAATTTCCTAAACAAAACCCGAAAACCCTTTTGGGCCCGACCCGGGATATGAACCCGAGACCTCCTGGTTAGCAGTTTTTCTTAGTCCAACACTTAAACACTTACCCCTTTGCTGTTAGAGTCCTGTGGTATAACCTTCATCAGATAATTGCGTTCAGTCTCCGAGATACGAGGGTGTTGGGCTGGCGTGTCGTAAACGACGGCGAACCATGCGACGGACCACATCACACCGATTATAGCTGTTATAGAAATAAATTATTGAATTAAACAAATATTTTTTTCGGACATCTTACACACAACGCCATCTAGTCTAGTTACCAGACACAACTGATATAAATAAATAAACATACATTTTCTACCTAGAAAACACCCGAACTCCGAAAAAAAAATGCGGATCACACAAACATTTAGTCCGATCCGGGAATCGAACCAGCAGTCGCATATTCTACCGCTGCGCCACCAAGGCAGTTTATTAAAAAACAAAGTATCTTAAAAGGCAAAAGGGCAGATTACGGATTTCCAATTTCTCTCTAACTAGTCAACATTAAATTATCACTTTACAAAACAATCATATTAAAAGATTCTAAAGAAATGAGAACGTCTTCTTTTTTGAAGTTGGTTAAAAATGTGTATTGCATATGCATTTGTTGGTTACTATTTATTCAATAATGTTAAAAAGTCAGACAGTTAATAAAATGTTACCTATTTTAAATATATACTTCTACATTTTCTACAATACACATATATATAATACTAGCTGATGCCCGCGGCTCCGCTCGCGCCCTAGGAGTATGAAAAAAATAGTAGCCGATTCTCAGACTTACTGTATATGCATAAAAAAATTCATAAGAATCGGTCAAGCCGTTTCGGAGGAGTATGGGAACGAACATTGTGACACGAGAATTTTATATATAAGATATAAATAATAAATATATGATAGTCTGCAAACTCGTTTTGTAACCGGGACAATACAAACAGCGAATAACAGTACCCTCACCTAAATAGGAAAACTAGTAAAATCCCACGTAAATACTTAAAGTCCTTTTATTACTGGTAAATATTCAGCACATCCATAAAACATTGTGGAATTGCTATAAATTCTACTGCTGGGACCATAAGATTCATTTGACCTTAGTTCAGCAACAAATAATTTCTTACGAAGGACAAGACGTTAAGGGTTTATGAGGTATTCGATTTTATACTTTATTACTTTCCTATAATGAGAGTGATTATCATGATGATTTAACGGCAATTATTACTATTCAAATATGTATTTAATTAGTTTTGGTAATCCTAAATCAACGAGTTAAGAAAATGCTCGATGCATGTCCAAATTGTATGTACTTACGAGTAGTCGTTAAAAAAAGCTACGCTGATTGAATAATATTTGGATAACTATCAAAAAATATGTTGGTCGTTTTTATTTACATATTGCAGCCCTAAATGTATAATAAATAAATAGCGAATCTATGCCCTTATAGGCTCATATTACAAAACTGAGGTATATCAAGACAAAAAAAAGCAAAAAATGTAAATAAATAATGATCATTTTTAAACACGTTTTATCTTAGTCGATTGAGCAAACATCTGGTATTCCTTGCCTCCTTTTATAATATACATCTGCAGTACAGTAACCTAGAAGGTGAGTCACCGTACAAAGCCACACGCATTGATTTATGCCTTTTTTAGAAGCGTGAAATTATAACTGGCTAGAACCTACAGCCAACTCTCGTAATATAAATTTGGTCAAATAACTCGATATTCATTTCCGAAGTATTCTCAAAAACATCATAATAGCCAATAGGTATTTTGTACTAAACTTCAACATTGACTGTAATTTGATTACATCGTAGTGTGACCGAAAACTGAATCGGTTATCTTAGTACTGCTTACTAACCGTTTTAGTAATACTATACTATATTATCTGAATGTCGACTTAAGGTTCGAGCACATTATGCCGGGCCGCAGCGTGTCGGGGCGGGCCGCAGCGCTGCGCAAAATGCTAACTTAGCACATTAGTGACGGGCGGGGTCGCAGCGCATTGACGGATTTTGAGTACAGTGTACTGCATGCGTAACTGCTGTGCATTTATTGCAACTGTACGTTATGGATACCTCTGACGAAGAACTTTCTTTTTTTTGCCTGCTGTTAGAAGAAAAAGTTAATGAACAGCATAAACAAAAAGTTCGTCAAAAAAGTAAACGTAAAATATTGATACATCCAATTTGTTCCAAAAGAAGGGTATTCGGCGAATACCATCATCTTTTTCCCGATCTTTTAGCAGACAAAGACAAGTTTTGGGGATATTGCCGCTGCGGCCCGACACAGTGTGCGATAATTCATACAATTTGTATTGAAGCGATTTGAGCGGATTTTTGCGCTCCGCCCCGACACGCTGCGGCCCGGCATAATGTGCTCGAACCTTTATTCTACACGAATCTGAGTTCATTTTTAAAATTTCGTATATTTTTCCAAGTGGTAGGTATATATTTTATTATCAAACTTGTAACACTATATTGTTGAAATGGCTCGCTGTACGTGTGTGGGCAAGCTGTAAGTGCAATGAGCAGTTGATGATTGATTAAATAAATTACTTTAAATATCTTTTATGACATT
Organism: Phragmatobia fuliginosa; assembly: GCA_932526445.1. Taxonomy (NCBI): domain Eukaryota; kingdom Metazoa; phylum Arthropoda; class Insecta; order Lepidoptera; family Erebidae; genus Phragmatobia; species Phragmatobia fuliginosa. The sequence goes on from OW052073.1 coordinate 17,823,356, forward strand.
TGCGAGATCAAGAGTTGATTGGACTTCAATTTTGACTGAATCGATCTTTATAAATGAGGGCCACCGTTTTTGTGCTCGCCAGTGGGCGTCACTAGAATAAGGTCTTAGCTGTCAAAGTTTGACCACTTAATTTTGCACCTCTTCTTAGCTCCGCTTTTAAAGCACAAACATTCATCGAGACGTAATTTGTAAATTTCATAATTAATGTTGCGTATAAAAAAATATTTACAAGAGAGTTAATTTTCATTCGAAAATAAGAAAACGATGTAATGTGACATTTCAGACATTATTCTACACTAGCGCGTCTGGCGGTGAAGTCACTCGCGTTATCCCACATTGGTCTTCAGAAAACCCACATGATGCCACTTGACAATGGACGTAAATTCACAAACCTTCGAGGCTCAATAAAGCATGCTTATGATGACCTTTATACATGTAATAATATTTTATAGGTAATATTACCAGTAAAGTAGAAAGCTGACTCCCATCCGAAGTGTGCGATGAGGAACCCACAGATCGGCATCGTGATCGCCGCGCCCAGGGACGATGCTGCAACAAACATTATGTAAATAATAATGTACCTGTTCCGGGCTTTGTAGAAGTAAAGCCATTGTTACGGTGATTGGTTAACTCTGTCTATGATTGAGCTATACAATAAACTATTATTGCTTATTCGTTATCTATTGCTTTGTTTCCTTGACAGTTGTAATTTCACATCAGTTACAGGCGTGGCTGTGTCGTAAAAGTGGAGCTCTCATCTAAATGAAATCGTTTGAGTGTTTATAAGTTTATTGATCATCAAAACCTAAATGTAGTTTTGTTCGATAGTAGCAGAGGCTATTTTCTTTAGTAACCACTTGAATGGTTGATCGTCAAAACGTGAATGTCCTAATCGAAATATGTCAGTGTAATTGTGTACACGCACAAATCGGTCACATTGAAGAAAAACTACACTGATGCTTTGTCTAGTATTGTGGTCGCAGTAAGTTCTAACGATAGGATATGTTGTTAGTGTAAACAATGTTAAATACACCTACTCGTATATATGGATCTGCCCCGCTAGCCAACTTGCTAAACGTTTTTCGTTTTCTATTCTATAGGCCGACCGTTTATCTGAGTCCTCGCCTGCAGTAACATGGGCGCGGGTTTCAGTCCCCTTTGTCGTCATACCCCCGCGCCCCCTCTTACCGCGCAGGCGAGGACTCAGATAAACGGTCGGCCTTTATGCTGTATTCTTTTTCTCCATTCTCTTGTTTTAATGGCTAATATTTTGTTTTAGTCACGTGACTGAGTGACATTAGCCAATGAAACAAGAGAAAGAGAATAGAAAACCAAAAACGTTTGCAACTTGGCTAGGGGCTGAATAGCTAACGGGGTAACAGTGGACTTACTATTTCTACTAATCTTGTTAATAATATTAAACAAAAACGCGAATATTTGTATAGAAAGATATTAGTTACCTAATCGCCCTCTAACTTAGATCAAATTTAATACAAGCTTACCATTTTGTCTTCTAAAAAACTTTAATTCCCATGAGCGTAGTCGCAAACAAAATTTAATATGTATGTCTAAACATTAAAGATATTAAAATGGTCCTTCATCAAAGTAACAGTACTCACAATACATGAAAACCAAACTTAACACTAGTAACAACACGTAAATCCAAGGCAAATAATGTTCGACTTCAGCAGGTTATCGTGATCTTGGCAATGGTGTAGGTCACGTTGTCGGCACCTAGTTATTGCCCATTATATCTCAGTATTACGTATGTGTATCGAGTTATGAAAGCGATAACCGTTTTACGGAACGGTGGAAATGTGTATGTTATTAATTAATACCAGTAATTTGTAACCAAGCTATATCTTTACAAATATATAATGTATATATTTTAAAAAGAATTAAAACTAGGAGGACGATTGATTTTTTTATTTAACCTCATAATTATTATATAAAAACTCGGGAATTTCAAATATTTTACCTTCTTAGCCTTAGCGCCTTCATCGTGTTAAATAATATTCTTTAGTTTGCGATCGTAAGTCAAGTGTCGTTAATTGAAATCCTACTTGGGGCAACACTTGGAGCGATTTACAAATTGTTGTTCCGAGTCTGGGTGTTCTTTGAGGATAATACTGCCCCGGTCAAGCTTGCCCATTCGTACCGAACACAGTATATGACTCTAGTACCTATTAGATTTAGAAACAACGTAATTTTAAAACTTGAATATTATATTTTATCGATATTATAAACATGTGATATTTGACACGTTAAAAAATAATATGAAGTAATTCAATAACTGATATATTATAGTGGAGAGAGGGTCAAGTAATCAAGTTACCCAGCGTCAAATCAATGAAAGCAAATCTTGACCGACTCACGATAGACAAGAGCGAAAGATAATACCTAGATCGCTTGCTGTCTATCTCTATAAACGCAATAAACTTCAAAAGGACAAAACTCTTGAGACCGATTTCGATGGACACTCGCATACCAGGCGCTACAAATGTGTTACTTGCCAAACAAAATCAACCCTTAAAACTTAGGCATCCGATAAGTCTCATACGTTCGATCAAATATTAATGATCTCACACAATTCACATACAGTCCTTTAATAGTAAACTAAGCAAAACTTTGGTAACCAAATTGATGACAATCATACTTAAAACTAGACCCAGGCAGGATAAATAGTGATTATCACCTAAAAATTGATATCCTCACTGATATGCCAGAGCTATCTGAATGCAAGGTTGACCTAATGGTTTTAGCTGTCGCCACGACGTTTTCCACTGCGCCAAATGTCGTGGGTTCAAATCAAACCCTTTGTGTGATACACAAATTGTTGTTCTGAGACTGGGTGTTCTATGTTTCCATCTCATGTATGCTTGGAAAGTCCACCCCAATACTCGATTTATATTTGTAATGCGGGAGTTATCTTTTAAAGAAAAAAAACGAGTTCGTGGGTTCGATTCTCTTCCACGACCTCAGGTATAGCAGTCAGGATCACTAACCAATAGGCCAATAGGTCGGTCAAATACGAAAACAAAGAAAATCAGTTTTCTGATTTAGCAAAATCACTACCACTAACTACAACTTAAAACATAATAGAAATATCCAGCTTCTATGCAACCTTCCGGCATCGTGTCACTATAATATAGATATTATTAAGATTAGTAATAGCGTCTCGTGATTTCCGCTTGTTCAGGGAAGTATGACTTTATTACCTGCCACTTTGAACAGTTAACTTTACTCGTTACTTGAGGCTTATATACTAAACATGTCTAGTAACTTACTAGACATGCTTAGTATTTATGCCTCAAGTAACGAGTAAAATTAACTATTTACTTATCAGTGGCGCAGTGGTAGTGTATGCGTATGCTGTGCTTGAGGTATCGGGTTCCATTCCCGGGTCGGATCAAATGTTTGTGTTATTCTCAAATATGAAGTGATTCGCAAAGTGGAAAGCGGCGTGTAGACCACTTAAACCACTAGGCCAAACGTGTAGTCTAAACCTAATATATGTACGAATTTCACAAAAAAATTGTAAATTAAAGAGATTGCCTGGAAGAGATTGTCTGTTAATATTCAAAGAATCTATTGTGATTGGTGCACAATAAAGTTTATAAATATTTTATGATCTAGATTTCATAGTTCAAGTTTTGTTTAGTTTGAGGCTAAATGGCATGGCGTTGTGCGCGACATGTGCTAATATTTTATCATTAATTTATATGTACAGTATAACGTAGTCATACACGCAAGTATATATATAAGATTTAAAAAGAAAACTGCTGAGTTGGTTGCTTAATTAAGACTATAGGGAAACTGAGGAACTGATAACTGTAGTTAAATAGGCTGGATATAAAATATACTTTTATGTACAAATATTTAAGTTTGTATTTGTTGTTTTATATGAGATACATGAACATTCAAATTTTATAAATACAAATTGTGAATTACTAAGAGAAAACCTCTGATTCCCATAATACGAGCTAGACTCAGTTTCTTTTTCTATTCTTTTTAAAAAAGACAACTCCCGCATTAGGAATATAAATTCCTGTGTCGCGGGGGACTTTACAAACATACATGAAACGGACACGAAGAACACCCAGACTCAGAACAACAAATTGTGAATCACACAAAGTGTTGTCCTACGTGCCTACTCAATAATTCATAAGTGTGTGCATTCATATTCATAATAAGTATTGTACTTGCTTCTTACTGTTTACTGGTCAATAAAGATTATTATTATTATTAATAAGTAAATGGATTTTGTCTACGATTAAATATACAGTGAACCCCCGGTAATTCGGCCCCTGTCTAATCCGGCACCCCCTGTAATCCGACATGTCTATTATTATAAAAATGTTTTGAAAATCTTCACTAATGCACGATTGAACAGGTTACAATGAAAAGTTATCATTTTTGTAGGTATGTTCTATAAGATTAATAGCGTTAATTTTATAATGAAACGGGTTTTGTTTAATTTACTAAATTCTACATACATAATGAAGTAAGATTTAACATATAAATCTTATTATTGGATTTGTTATTTGTCGGATTAGAAGGTACTCTGTTGTTAAAAATTCCGGACTATAGCCTACTCTATAATCCGACAATTTCCATAGTCCGACACTGACTTGCAAAACGTTTGTCGATTTACCGGGGGTCCACTGTATAAAGATATAAAAGCACGTTCGATGAAAAAAAAAGTAAAACCTAAAACCCAACTAAGACAAAAAAAACGAGCTGAAACAAGTTTTTCAGGACACTGGATTAAACAACAAAGAAAACAAACAAAGTCTTTAGCTTTATTTTATTAGTATAGATTCTATTCTATTCTAACTGCCTGCCTTGTTGGTCTAGTGGTTAGCGTATGCGGCTGCTGATCAAGAGGTCTCGGGTTCGATTCCCGGGTCGGACTAAATATTTCTTTCGGAGTCTGGGTGTTTTCTATGTATAATATATATGTATTTACAAAAAAAAAACAAGTATTTTTATGTATTTATATCAGTTGTTTAGTACCCATAATACAAGATCTGCTTAGTTTGGGACTAGATGATGTTGTGTGTCAGATGTCCAAAATATTTATTATTATTATTATATTCTAGCAGTCAATCAAGGTTCTATAGTACAAACTCTGACTAGTTTGAAGATAGATGGCTAGAGCAGATTGTTGTGTATTTATTTATATAGTCAGTTCTATGGTAATCAAGGCACCATACTTTTCTTGACAGTATATATCTGTGTAGGAAGAATGATAAGTGATTAAAAAAGCAGGGTAACAAATGGACGTCATATTGATAAATTTCCTGTTACGATAAAGTCTTGATCGATTAATGGATTTTACTGACATACTTCTGATTATATCTCTATAATTAGCATGAAGTTGGCAAATAAATACTCTATTCACCTTGTAGTAGGGTATAGACAATCCCAGTTCTTATAGTAGAACTACCTACAACACAGTAATAGCACCAGTGAACCGGTCCTTTGTTAGATGGAGATTTCCGCGGTCGTAGATCTTTATGTCGCGTCATTACTCACGGGTAACATTGCGGGGCTTAACTACTTACAAGAGTAAGTAGTTAAGCCCCGCAATGTTACCCGTGAGTAAAGCAGCGGGGCGAAGTTAGTCTACGAAAAAAAGCCTAAATTAATCCTAATATCATCAACAACCTGCCAGTGAAAGTCCCGTCAAAATCGGTTCCGTAATTCAAAATTATTCGGAATACACAAACGTCTGTTGTTTAGGATACGCAATTAAAAATCATCATCAACATCATCATCAGCCTATCGCAGTCCACTGCTGGACATTGGCCTCTCCAATTACACGCCACTTGGTTCGATCCTCGGCTTATATCTTTAAAAAAATACAGTGTTATAATTAAATTTACCAATGTTTCTGAAAGCCTGGTCGACTCTGGATATCAATATCTGATATTCGATAAAATAAATCTAGAACATTCAACAACTTGACACTATGCTAGTAGGAAATTTCCTAGTTCATTCGCATGAGGTCAATGCTTGTGTTACGTACCAATTAGTCCACATATTATCCGAGCAGTTGGAAGTATTTTAGTTCAATTGTTGCTAGCCGTTGCAAACAATACGTGTTGGGAATATTAATAAGTACATATATTGGAGGCGACTTGGCGACAAATACGTTAATAGTCATATCATGGAACTGGAGTCTCCGATCTCCTGTAATAGATACTAGCTGAGTATTACCTGCGGTTATTGATAAAAATCGCGAGTAACGCCGCGAAGAGAAGCTAGTCATAAAAATAGCCTAAGTTACTCCTTAAATCATGAGCTATTTGCAAGTGAAAAATCGGTCCAGATGTTCCAGAGATTGGCTGGAATAAACAAACAGAAATACAAAATAAAAATAAAATAAAGTTTTTGATGTGATTAACCGTATTTATTAAGATATAAATAAATAATAAATATTTCGGACATCTTACACACAACGTCATTTAGTCCCAAGCTAAGCAGAGCTTGTATTATGTGTACTAAACAACTGATATAAATACATAAACATACTTTTTTTTTTGCAAATACATACCTACATATTTTACATCAAAAATAGATATGGTTGTCTTATAGCGGCAAGCTTAAACATATCCGCTAATCATCATTGATATCATCATGATTTTCATCAATGTAACACCGTCCACTGCTGTACGTAAGTCATCATCACAATGTATTTCCTCGGTGTTTGTTGAGTAGTTCTTCATCAAGAAGAATATTAAATAATTAATTACTTAATGTCATTAAGTTGTTTTTATCGCTTTAAACAGATTTGTTGCGATTAAAAGCAATTTGATAAAATCGTGCTGACATAAGCTGATATGAATTATTCGTATTTATATTATTTATTCATATCACACGTGTATATTTTACATGTCATGTTTATTTATATCTATACGATTATTTTCTTTTTTTTTAAGGCAGCTCCCGCATATTAAGAGTATATTCCTGCGTAGTGGGGAAATTTATGAACATACAAGAAAATAATACAAAGAACGCCCATACAAAATAATACAAAGTGTTATTCAGTGTGAGATTTGAATCCACTACACTTGGCGCAGTAGAATGCAGCGTGGCGACCACTTACACCACTAAGCCAATCGTGCAGTCATAATGTTGAATGTTACAAAGCTGAACAGTTGGTTTGGCTCCACGCCTTTATGTCAGGTATTGCTTAAAATATTGAATTATCTAATACTTATTTTAGTATTTGGATATTCTATTTATTTTGAAATGCATTTACTTTGAAAAAAATAGTAAGGACTATATGTATAACATCATACTACGAGCAATAGGAGTCAAGCAACACTGAATTATTTGAAAAACTCAGGCGCACTTGGGCGCGTCAGCTACCGAATGATATGAGTGACTAAGTACCTTAGTTAATATTTCGGACATCTTAAGCCTTGTATCCACTTGAGCATGCTCAAGTGGATACAAGGCTTTACACACAAAGTCCCAAACTAAGCAGAGTATAAGGGGTACTAGACACCTGATATAAATACATTTAATAAACTACACACATCAAAAGTGTCTAGGGATCAAGCATTTTTATGCGGATTTCTTGAGATTGAGATGTGGCTTTGTAATAAATTTATGATTTTATAAATTTATATGGATCCTTTTTGGTGCATTTCGTAATTTGAATCAGGAACTGTCAATCAAATTCGAGTAAAAGATGAAAATCAGCTGCCAATATTTTCCCTATAAAAACATACAACGCATTGAAGTGTTAGTGCTACTGTTTCCCTACTACTGATTAAAACCAACGTTATTATGGAGCGGCGACGTCATTTAAGCAGGGAAGAAATGCTCAGAGCCGTGGGAATGATATAAGCTGGTTCCCGCCAACGTACTGTGGCTTTAGCTCTGAATACAAGTCAGAGTGTTATCAGTCGACTTTGGACACGTTACCGAAGCACTGGTACCGTGGCTGAGCGCCATGGAGGACGGTATCGCTGCACCACACGGAGACAAGACCGATACATTCAAATCTTAACTCGAAGAGCTCCAACAATAACCGCCATGATGTTAGCCGTGAGGCTTCATCACTCTTCAGGGAACTTAATTAGCGACCAAACAGTCAGAAACCGCTTGCATGAAGTGAACCTTCATTCCCGAAGACCGCTACGGGTACCACCTATAGCAATGCACAATCGTAGGATTCGATATCAATGGGCTCTTGAACACAGAAATTGGGCAGAAGAACAATGGCGTTTCGTGTGCTTTTCTGATGAGTCTCGTTTTGGTATGAGACCGGATACAAGACGTATACGACACTGGAGAACCCCTGGACGCCAACAGCGATTAAAATCCTGCCAGGAAGTCCATCCTTATAGTGGTGGAACCATCATGGTATGGGCGGGTATTTGGATCGGCGGAAGAACTGAGTTGATTTGGATCAGAGGCAACCTCACCGCTCAAATTTATGCTGAGACGATTGTATCAGACGTCATCGTTCCTCTACAAGTGCAAATCGGTCCCTTATTTCAGTTAATGCATGATAATGCACGACCGCACACCGCAAGAGTTGTAAGACAGACTCTCGCCGCAGCTAACATCAATGTCCTGCCCTGGCCTGCTCAGTCGCCAGACTTGAACCCGATTGAGCATGCATGGGATATGCTACAGAGAAGAGCTCTGCCGAATATGGAGGGTATCCAGTCGCAAGAAGACCTTTTTTTGTTGTTGCAACGAACATGGGCGGCCATTCCACAGCGTGATTTGGATGAACTCATTTTGAGTATGCCAAACCGATGTTCTTGTGTTGTTAGTGTTCGCGGTAGAAACACGGATTATTAATTGTTTAAGTTACCTAATAAAATTTTAAAGAAAACTGTTATTTCAGTCTTTTTTTCGAACTTTAATGTTAGTGGTTCAAATGTCAAAAATCCCTTTATTAGGAAAATGGCAAATTTCTTTACTAATGCAAAGGTGACTTGGTTTATCGTTACTGTGACAAACGAAAACACTTTATTTGATGAATCCTTAAAAAAATTTTTAATTAATATCAATCAGGAGAAAAGTTATTGCAAAAATATATGTTGATCCCTAGACACTTTTGATGTGTGTATTTAGAAAACACTCAAACTGTAAAACAGATATTTGAAGATAACAAAAACATTGGGTCCAACCGAGGATTCGAACCAGACCTTACGCACAGCAGTCACATACGCAAGGCAGTCAAGTAAACAATACAAATAGAATACATTTAGATCATCTTTTGGAAATTTTAGACAGTCATGCTAACCCCAAAAACAGGTTTACGAGACCTGTAAAATACGCCCACGATTGTTCTACTCCTAAACATTAAAGACTAAATCTATTTCTATTAAGATTTCAATAGCCGTAAAACGCGTGAAAGTCTAGAAAGTTTTAGGGATACTGATTTTAGCCTTGAATCAAATGTTTACGAGCAATAAACAGTAATATTAAAAGCTATAAAATATAAACACTGTTTAAATCTTGAAGTTCTATGAATACCTAAAACGATGATAAATATATATTACCTACTTTGATTACAGGGTGAATGTTTTGAAAGAAAATTTCATCGATTTGATGTGAATATTTCATTTGATTCTACATTAATTTAAGACGTTTCAATTAAAACATTATTTTCTAAAATGGAAACTTACGTTATCGTTTTCTAATGAATTGTAACTGAACTGTGGACAAGAAAAATAAATTATACATATTTGAAATATCATATATCATAAAATTATGTAATTTTAATACATTAGTGCCTTTTAATATAGAATTTTAGTCATCCTTTTCTACATTTTCGGGGATATCCTAAATAGCGGGTTGGCGTTTTTTAATAAAAATAAACTTAAAAAATTATGTTTATTTAAAAAGAGTATTAATGGAGTATTTCGACATACGACATACAGGCTTTTAGAGTGATGGATGCTAAAGGTATCAAATTCAACTTTAATAAGTCAAAGATAAAAGTATTACTGGTATTTTTTTGCAGTGAGTTAACGTTTATTCATTTTACTAATTAATCTTACATGAATAATAATATACAATAATAAATATTTCGGACATTTTACACACAAGTCCCAAAGAAAGTCCCCAAACTAAGCAGAGCTTGTATTATGGAAAACTAGACAACTGATATAAATACATAAACATACTTTTTTTTGTAAATAAATACATATTATACATAGAAAACACCCAAACTCCGAAACAAATATTTGCGGATAACACAAACATTTGGTCCGACCCGGGAATCGAACCCGAGACCTCTTGATCAGCAGTCGCATACGCTAACCACTAGACTAACGAGGCAGTCCAACATTGATACTGTTGTACTACATATGTATATCGCAAAAGCCGCTTATTATGTGTGCACGCTTTGGGTGGTATTAGTGACCTCTACCAGACAACCTTGAAAGTAATGAAGGCTAACCCATTTCATAGAAGTGACGTAACGATGGGTGAAGATAAATATGTATGCAAATATTTACTAATAATAAGCCGTCTCTCGAGTTTAGTAGAAGTAGGCTAAAACCTCCTTTCTTAAGAGGGGCCTGTGTCCACCAGTGGCCTACGAAAGGTTCTTAATGATGATGATTATTTAGACATATTTATTTTTTTAAGTATGTGTTTATTTATATCAGTTGTCTAGTAGTCTTAGTACCAGCTCTGCTTAGTTTGGGACTAGATGACATTGTCATCGGACGTGCAATGTGCACAAGTTTTTTTTATTTATTTACTAGCAGATGCCTGCGGCGCCGCTCGCGTACCAGGAGTTCGAAAAATAGATGTATGCCGACTCTCAAAATCTACCCGATATGCACAAAACATTTTATACGAATCAGTTTAGCCATTTCGAAGGAGTTTGGTAACAAACTTTAGTATTAAGGCGCATTTTCATTGGTCGTTAGAGCCCGCATGCGGGGTACGGGAGATTTCTGTTCAAGCATTCAAGACGAACTAAACGGTTTGACAGCTCGTTTTTGGTGAGAGTCGCCAAAATTTGGAACGACCTGCCTGGGTCTATTTTTCCTGATGAGTTGAACTCTGGAGCCTTTAAGAGTAGAGTGAACAGGTTTCTTTTGGATGGGCGTGTACCATCTTCGTCTTCATGTACACTTTCCATCAGGTGAGATGGAAGACAAACGCCTATTCCATTACAACAATTAAAAAAAAAAAAAAAAAAAAAAGCATGCCATAGGGCCAGCAAACAAACAAAAATTGATTAAATTAATCGTAGGTAATATTAAAAACAATATTATGCCGATAAAACGCTATTTTTGGCCCTATGGCATGCTTAAACAGAAATCTCCCGTACCCCGCATGCGGGCTCTAACGACCAATGAAAATGCGCCTTTAGTTTGTTAATAAGCGACACGAGAAATTAATACGTTAGATATGTATATAGATATTTTATTTAATGTAGTTACTGAAAATAAATTACAAAAATCTTCAAGGTTCATCCGGCGTTAAGAAAATGTTTACTAAACTTAATTATTCGGTAAATCTTTCGGTTTTCCTCCAAAATACCTAGACCCGGTTGATAAAGGACGTATCGAAGGGCGATGAGTCGTGACTTGATTGGGAAACAATTATTTATGACCATACATTCGAGTAAGGTTACTACATACAATGTAATATATGGTTTAATCGGTAAACATTGGCGCCGGTTAAATATTTACAGTAAATTACCTTCCTTAATCATCGAACGAATACAATACGTAATATTTATTACATTAAACATATTTGTACTGAACTAATAACATTAATGTTAAAGTGTGTTTATTTATATGTACTTTTATTACTAAATTAACGGGAAACTTTAATCCAGAAAATAAGTAAAAAATGTACTATTTGGAGTAGCTAATATGATTCTTCAGTGGAAAAATTATAAAGAGCAAAAGATAGACAATTCTACATGTCTAAACATGTATGTTACAGAAAAATCTATCTAACCTTATCTCTTAATTGCCTGTAAAAGATTGCCTCTGAGCGATAAGGCCGCTATTTGTACTTAAAGCAGAATTGTACTATATGCTTAAAGAGATATATTATTGTACTTCCCCAGCCAAAATCCTTCAAGTACTTTCAACTGTAGAAGGTGCCAAAAACTTACAAACATACATTCGAAAAGCAACTCTCTTTCTGGGCAGTCAGGTAAAAAGTTATCTAACTTTGGAATGAGGAAGACGAAACGGCATTTGGCAGATCATATGGCAAGGGAATTATAGAATATACGCTTCCTGTTACTGAATAAGTATTTACGTACTATGTAATTAATGTAACGAAAACGTATACATACAGTCCACTAAATGAACTTTGCACATAAGTCGATACTTTAATTTGCAAAATGGCTGCTATGCTATAAGGAATAAAGTCTAAACTTGCACAATGAAATACTGAACTTTGTGACCCATGATTTACGAACAATTTAACAATAATATGTACTATCAACTTGCCTGTTTATTATTCTAGAGCAAATACCGCACATACCCACAAGCTGTAAAAGGGAATTAATTTAAATATTTTATTTTTAAATTTGGTTTACTTTGCATTTCTATCAATCTATCCGTCCTTTGTTGAACGAAGGTCACCTTCACGGAGCGCCAACCATCCCGGTCTTGGGCAGTCCACATCCATTCGCTGTCAGTCCGTTTCTTCAAATGCTCGGTCCATCATTAGCAGGGTGCCCTACATTACGTTTATTTATTTATTTATATACTATGGATAATTTACAGCTTTTACATTCAGAATACGTTTGACTAATCACGGTCTCCACTCTAACACATTTCAGTTATAAAGACCATAAGTCCGTCTATAGACATGACCGGCCCACGTCCACTTCAGCGTACTTAATAAAATAACTAAACTTAACGACTGCCCATGAAAACGGTGTTTTAGTGTATATGTGTAGTTTTTTATTGTATAGGGGGTAAACGAGTAGTCTGATTATACTGGTAGTAAGTGATCACCGTCGTTCATTGGGTGCGGCGCAAGCGCTTTGACGCGCCTTGAGTAGTCTCCCCATTTCTCCACTATTTTTCTTCTCAAGCCCTGATGGTACCATTCTGGATGAGTGCCAATATGAGCCGTGGCTTTAGCCTTACGTCCATGTCATAACGTGCCAATAATGATTTTTATTAAAATAAATCAGTATTTAAAAGATTTAATCGCTTTACATAACGAATTAATTAACGGTAGACAACATTGTTACCTTAAATGTTTAAATCTACATATTATGTAATTAATTACTAGCGCCTTCGCCGAGTTCGATGTTACCAAAATAATTATGTGTAGTTTTTAAAGTACATGTATTGAAGAATAAAAGAAGAAATCTGATACCAGCAACGCTACTATCTGTTTTAATTCCAATCGATCGGTAAAGGAGCTGTGTCGTTTATTACTCTTGAATTCGATACTACGTAACTATTTTCATCGTATTTTCATTTGAAATTGGATTCGTATTACATTGAAATTGGGATTGAATACAAGAGTAAGGTCGAAGGTTAGTTTATTAGATCTTTAGACAGATGCGAGTAGCTCCATTTCCAATTCTAAACAAGTGACTAAAATATAAAATACCACAAAGTATTATTTACAATTCAATAATATCTTTGAAGTTCATTGACTATTAAACATATTATGTTGATTGAATGGTTGAATGTCCTTTTTTAAAACGGCTCTCGTTCCATTTTCACTTTTATTTTTACCGCTACACACGAACTTATATGTGGGACAGTTATTCATAATAGGGTAACCAAGTTGCAAAAATCGTGAGATTTTTTGTAACATTAAACTTTAAATTCATTTTTTGACTGACTTAGCAATGACTCTACTCAGCCTGATGGTAAGCATGAGTAGAATCCAGGAGTGGGGGCCACCATACTATTTGCGATGCAGGAAGTGTAGTGATGCCGACCGAATCTATGGCGGCTTAGTGAGATGCTTTTTGCACATATTTGTCGTTCTGTAGCACCTTTTCGTAACATTCTGTTAAACTTTTACATACCTCCGTATGCACTTGTCCTAGAAAACTATTATGGACGACCATTAACTAGTAGTAAGTACCACCAGCAAGTAGTAAGCACAAAATAACCTATTCAAAAGCGATCAAATCAAATACTGACGAAAATTTGTCTTCTTCAGTATTTGATCTCACGGGAAAAACCATATTATCATATTTTCTGCAAAATATGATCTATAAACTGCACTTCTGTGATGATTAACCTTTAAAAACCTTCATAGGTCATACGTTGAACTTGACCTATGGTATATTACCTTGAACGGTTTAATTAGTGAACCAATTTTGTTAATCACTATTAAAATATATATATAAAATATTCTAATCTGTGCAATTAATCATCAGACTTCTAATTCATGAAAAATATTCGACTATCGCAACCTCTCGTCTCATTAACTCATAAAATTGAATAGCATTCCTTGCGTCAATGTAAATTTGTTTTATTACATTCACCTCAGTTCGGCATAAATACGTAATTTCCACAGAGAACATATTATGCTATACAGAATTATCTGTGGTAATAACTGTATCATTCATGATATCGATGAAAGGATACTTGTGTATTGAAATAAATGGGAGTATTGAAAGAACTTTGATTTATATTATTATTTATACAACCTATATTTTAAACAAGCAATGTTTAGTTGGCATGTTTAAGTCTATTGAACTGTTCCGTATTATTTATCAACATCTTTATAGAGTCATAACATAATGATGTTTCGTATAAACAACCCTATTTGATTTTAACCGTGTGAAATTTTCCACCGTTTTAAGAGATATTTCTAATAATTGTTTGTGAAATTGATTTTAGTATGATTTAATGCAAGACAAAACCAATTCTCATGAAAGTACTAGTTGCAAAGTCATCGGATATTATAAGATGACTTTGTAAAGATAGTTACGCAGTGTCAATTTTTATAAAAAATGTTGACTTCTGATTACATTATTGAAGTGATTGTATTTTCGTCAACGTAATATCCTTACTAATATTATATATTTTTATTTTTTTCTTGTTTCTTGTCTATTCTTCTCCATAGGATCTACGAATTGGAACAGACAATTAGCTTCACGACTGACTACGGACTGACTACTTGAAATTTCAAAAGTGCCGTTGTATGGTTTATTTGAAATAAAATGGTTTGATTTGATTTGATTTGAAATGCGAAAGTAACTATGTCTGTCTGCCTGTTGCGCTTTCACGCCAAAACTACTGAGAAGATTTACATGAAATTTGATACCCAGTCTAGAGCCTGAGTAAGGTTATAGGGTTTTAACGCGATAACCGAACATACAAACATTTCAAAAGTATAAAACAAAAAAATAGCTTATACTAAATATATACTAAATAAATAAAAAAAATAAAATAAAAAAAATATATACTAATATACTAAAAACACGACATCTACTTAAAACTGCCATTTAAATGAGACTTTATTACAAATGTAAATTTAAAATGGTCGAACATTAAAAACTAAGTTCCTAATTAAGAAGTTATTATTGTAAAGTTTGCATTTTCTTGTTCCGTATAATAAACCTCTATGTTAATAATAGTATCTACACTGTTTTTTACATCACACAAGGAAGTGCAGACATAGTACTCACACAATAAGTAGGTACTATGTTTCAAGGTTGCATTTAATTTAAATTAAATGTCAACTATTTAGAACAAAAAAAATACTGCATTACAATCTCCTTTTAACTATACACGTCATAATAAATTACGTTTCAGATATTAGGTACACACGTGTAATTGCATTTTTTTTTGCATAAAAAACATTATATCATTAAACCTAGGTGGTGATAAAAAAAAACAATAAATTGTTAGTTCGAAGTAGAACAGAAATAAAATTCATACATTCCTAACCTTGGCAAAAATCATAGTCGCCTCAGGCATCACGTGACCGCGGTTGAATCGTCCCGCACTAAAATAATATGACTCGTAATTCTTAGAACTGGTTAACAGCAGCATGGCAACGGTTGCGCAAGGTTATATCGCGCGGTCAACGAATAACAGCCAATGAGCGTGCGCAGATGGCGTGACGTCAGCGACCACGCCTGCGCGCGCCTCCGCCGCCATATTGTCGCTTTCAAATACACGCAACACTGCAAAATGTTGGCGCGCCGAACGATAATAATTCGAGCCCTCGTTGCGTGTAGATAGAGATATCTATGACATCAATAACGTCAAGGTCTTCTGGTGACGACAGAATAGGTAGACGGAAACTGGTAAAGGCATTTGAATTTTTGCGTCCGATTTCTACTTTTAATTTAGATACGATATTAAATTATGTAAGCTGTTATAATCAATCTACTCTCCTGGGATTGGTCTTGACTGGGATTTTCCCGGAATAACTTGATGAGTTAAATAGGCGATCCGGACTTGTTCGGGAAATTGCTTACATTTCCCAAGCATCCTTTTACTGGATTAAAATCAAATAGGTCTTTTTAGACACATTGAAAACGTTGCCTAGCTCCCAAATGTCATGGAAAAAACTACCACCCTATTTCCCCATCTTATCTCTTGAGTGTCCAGCTGAGGACAACTTGGGAGCAAAGCCTATTGACAAGATGAACACATTTTTAGTTTATACGCTTCTGCCTTATCCTTAGAGGGATTTTGTGTGTGTTTGTGTACATGTGTTCATGTATGTAATCTTAGCATGACATGACTTACCCATCATATTCGACATAAACTTCGATCTGTCCATTGTGGGAATCCATTTAGATGCCATCGGTAGAATAGCTGGCCATGTTGCTCCTAAGCAGAATCCTAGCAATACTCTCGAAGCTACAACCCAGCCGAAGCCGAGAGCGGCAGCGCCTGGTGTCAGGAGGGTTAGGATACTGGCTATCAGGGTACTGTAGCCAAACACCCGTCTGTAGGGAAAATAAAATTAAAAATGGTTAGAGGAGCAGACTATGTAGGAGAATAGCATTTCAAAGAAGGAAACTTGAAACTAGCATACTTTTGGTAAGTATGGTATAAGGAGGTCGTATCTAGGCCTGAAACCTCCTTAAAGGCTAATTGATAGAATAATATTTTTCTACTTCGAGTGTATTTTTCAAACATAAGAACCGTAAACATTACATCTACACACCCAATGTATATTTCATATCAGCAGTTGTAATAAAAACTATTTTTATTATATATTGTGCAATCATTGCGGGGTTGAATAACAAAATTCGTGGCGATACGTTGACGATGCAAATTGAATATTCTCCATGATAAATCCACCGCCCGCATCGCCATCTCAAAATTTGACACGCAAACATTACACGAGCGATCGAATATAATGATCGATTCTCGCACGCAGCCCACATACATTTGTTGCGAGAATGTTCCGCGTGATTCATTCTCCGTAATCTCTTTTTTTTAATTATCTACATTCATTAAACTGTGAGCATTTCAGCAGTCATCGGATTTTCGTTTTTTAACTTTTTATTACAAGTATTTTTTGCCATACTTTTCAGAAGACAATAACAATGTTATTATGATTGTAAAAGTGACAAAAAAACTGGCAAAACTTGATTTCAGCGTCCTCGTGTATTATTATGATTGGTCGTAAACTGGGTTTTTACTGGCTATGATAATGCTCATAGCCATAGAGCAGAGCGGTAGGTGCACGCGCACTCGAGTGCTACGAAACGCGCGCGTCACATTCGGAGACAGTAAGGTAACATGGGGGTTCCCACATAGGAGGGCCGGGACATCTACAAGCCGTAGGCGACCCAAGGTACGTAGGGGTTCCAGAGACTTACTTTCGAGGGTGCACCTGGTTCATTGGCATGTAGTAGTTTTAATCGATTCGAGTTTGATACAGCCTACTGATGGTATACTGGGGGATTTCCGGACAGACAATAAAAAAAGGTGTACTCGCACTACCAATATAAATTAATCAACTGCGATTTAATTGTTTAAATTTATGAATGATCTCAGCGTCAACATTTAATGTGTACATCAGCAACAACATGACCCATTCAATTCCATAGTCATTAATAAAAGAAAATGACTATGTAGATCTAAATCAAGTGGTACAATTTGGCACATATCGTGTTACAAAATCATTACGGCTAATTGTTATTGTTTAAAATTGTTGATGGTAGTCTATTACAATTGATTAGGGTAGTTCAATCGAAGGTCGAAATGATGAGTGTACATATCGAAAAGAACTATTCCAGAACCTTCTCGACTCTGCTAAGACATGAGATTTTGTAGAAATTATATTACCCCAGTCAATTCTGATGGTATTCAAGACTAATAAAATAACATTTATAAGGATTATTCAAAATTACAGGAATAAACCAGATAAAATAAGAAACCGAAATTTAATATTCTATAGTTAGGTCTACGGGTACTCGTGTGCAGTTTTAAGATTGCAAACGAAGTATTAGGTACTACGTAGCTTTGTGGCGTTTGCATTAAATCATTATTTTGCTAATTAACTATTAAGTGATATTTGATGAGAACCCATATCTAACTCCCTACTTCTTACCCTCAACCTCTCCATTACCTTGCAAGTCAATAATGCATGGTCCCTTAAAATAAATTTAAAAAAATAAATCCCTATTATTTATGCAAAGTTGTAATACATATTCATATCGAAATTACATTTGATTGCATCTTTTGAAAAAAAATCGAATAATTTAAACGTATTCAACAAAACGAATGAACCGGTCTCTTGATAAAAGAGAATTGCTTGTCCAATAACAATTCAAATTTGGAATTCGAATACGAATAATGTTCTTTGAGACGTCACATCAGCCGGTCGGCGCCCTCTTCACGATTAATTTGAGTCAACGTCCCGCGTAAATGCATGATGCCTGACAATGGGCGATTTTCTATTGTAAAGAAATGTTTCAAGAGCCATGTTTTTTTGTGAACGGATACAATGGCGAGGATTATTTGCAAATTGGTTGGCATTCCGTCAGAATTATTCGCTAGGGAATAGCTGAGGATGCGACTGCGACAATAAAGGTGCCAAAATGTAAATATAAACTGCGAATGGAATGTCGAGGGATAAACCTGGCTTTCTCACAAGTCTACGTCGGCCGAGCAACGCGCTATTGAAAATAATTATGGATTTACCTTTATCAAAATAATACATGCATAACACCATTATGAACTTGTTCTCTAATTTACACCACCAGTATTAAGGAAAATGGGAATACTATTGTAGTACACAGTAACTAGTATTGATAGAAAATGTTTTGAAGTCCGTAGAGGTTTAATAATTCCCAGCTTGTTGTTAAAAAAATTATAAATTTTCGTTGGCTCGTATTTAATTACTAAAAAGCGCTTAGTTAATTCAACTCCAAAACTAATATTCTACGTAGTCTTATTTTTCTTGTTCATTTTTGTGACACTCGTACTTTGATTTTTTATTTTCAAATTAAACAATTTCCAAGGCCCTTGACCAATTATATTTTAATATGTTCCGCATTCTAAATTTATGTGCATGTGCCTCGGAGAGCGCGTTTAACCGTTGGTCCCAAGAGTGCATTTAAACGTCTTTGGCAATCATTGCGAAATCCGACCTCAGTGTTTCTCCTCTACAGAAGTTTAATATCGTCAAGTACTTGGGGTGTGGAGGTCTGATAGTAGCCTCCCCTCATGAAAATTGAAGTTCAGCCGTATCACAGTAGATATTAAGTCTACTGCGATACGGCTGAACTTCTATTTTACAACAGTATTAACTGACGCCACTTAATTTGGGAAAATACATAAAATCAAGGCTGTTTCCCGGAAAAGGTTGCCAGAGGCATTTTGAACGCCTACGAGTCTATTCCCGTTTACTATGATGTTTTGTTTCCCAGAGCCTTATCAGTCGAGCAGGAGGTGTACCACTTGCAGGTGAAGATGACTTGGGGCCCCAAGTTGTTGGTGGAAACCCTATTCCTAATTTGTGAAAATAAATATACAGTAAAGTTGAATTTGTATGTACTGTTGATATCTAACCTGGCTCCAACGATTTCAGCGAGTCGACCGCCTGGAAGTTCTGTGAGCACGTAGCCCCAGAAGAAGCAGCCTAGTAGGAGATTCTTTTGCTTCGTGTCCCACTGGTAACGAGTTTGTTCTATGTGCTCTGGATGCTGAGGGCAAAAATAAAACTAAATATGGTTCTGATTGGTTCAAATATCTCTTGTCTAATAGGTCCTACAGAATTTACTATTCGAGGTATTCCAGAGACAGAACGTTTGTTTTATATTACATTTATCCTTCCTTCTTTGTTTCAAATATAAATGTACTAGCTGACCCGGCGAACTTCGTACCGCCTTAGAATATTAATTCTTATTAAAGTATTGCCTTTAGTTATTAACAGCTGATAGTGACAAATCGACAGCAGCGCTACCTAAAGGGCCCCGGCGGGTACCGCAACAATCGCTTTGTTCCTGCATTTTAAATCTATAATATCTTCAAAAATATTAATTTAAATTACATACTGTAAAGGGCCATATTAATCTATATAAAATGCACAATGTATTTAAGATACTTGATTGGATAAGCATTAATATTAGCATTAATACTCTATTGCTTCGTAAACGACCCATTATTTCTCGTAAAAAAAAGAAATAAAGATGGGTTATCCTTAAGAGATGGACACATACCATCGCGGACTTTTTTGTACTCCTTTTTAAGGTGTACATTACTGTAGTACATAATATTGATCTATCTCGTAGAGGACAGCCAGCACGCTGCAGCGTTTGCAATGTAAGGATAAAAAAAGCGGCCAAGTGCTAGTCGGACTCGCCCATGAAGGGTTCCGTGTCAGCAAGTAACATCATATAAAAGTTCTTGTAGTTCGTTGTAACTTTCATCGATGTTTTTATACTAGTGTATTGATTGGATGAAAGGTAAATTGCGTGTTACGATTTATGACGTATTAAAAAAAAACTACTTACTAGATCTCGTTCAAACCAATTTTCGTTGGTAGTTTGCATGGTAATGTACAACATATATTTTTTTTTGTTTTATCACTCTCTTATTTTAGAAGTTAGAGGAAAAATGTGTGTCCCCCACACACATTTTTCCACTTTGGAAGTGTCTCTCGCGCAAACTATTCAGTTTAGAAAAAAATAATATTAGAAACCTCAACATCATTTTTGAATACCTATCCATAGATACCCCACACGTATAAGTTTGATGAAAAAAAAATTTTTGAGTTTCAGTTTCAAGTATGGGGACCACTAAACTATATTGTTTTTTTTTCTATTTTTATGTAAAAATCTTAATGCGGTTCACAGAATACATCGACTGACCAAATTTAAACAGTATAGCTCTTATAGTTTCGTAAATAATTGGCTGTGACATACGGACGGACAGACAGACAGACAGACATGACGAATCTATAAGGGTTCCGTTTTTTGCCATTCTGCTACGGAACCCTAAAAAATGGGTTTATTTACAACATCACATTAGAAACTTATAAAATTATCAATGTTTCTTTCTACTATATTATGCATGTATTATATTTAAGTAATTACCGTTTCGACAATAATATGATTGTTACCAGCGAACAGGAATTAAGGTGATTTAGCTAATATTAAATACTTTTTAATTTTACACAGATAAAACATTAAGCTCTTCAAGCAATTAACTTATTTACAAAGTTTTAATATTTAAGAATGAAGGTTTAATCTTACCTCGGTTACGTTGTGAATTGTACGATTGGTGTCGGCGATTTGTGTTTGATTGTACGTCATCTCCACAATAGCGATGGTGAGGTTCACCCGAAGGGCGTAGTTCAACATAAAACCCAGTAACACCATGATGTTGAGCACTTGGACGCATGTTAGACAACCTAGGACAAGAGAGAAATATTATTGGTACAAATATTTTAATGCTTTTAATAGAAGCTACTCGTAGTCCAGTGGTTGTGATTCGATCATAATTCATCTTATAAATTTCTGTACTCCTCCTCCGTATAAACTGTAACTGTGCCAAATTTCATACTTCATACACATATTAGTATACAAGGTTTTAGCCTCACGTATTAATATTCTCATAAATTGAATACCCCGGGAAACATCAACAACTCAACATCCCATTGCTGGGCTCCGATCTCCTCTGAGGAGAGGGTTAAGCCATACGTATATACAATACCATAATCTTTTTTTTTTATGTGTGGAAAATCATCATGGACCGTCACCCCACCGGGGATTACGGCGGGGTGGTGTGTCGGACTTGAACCGACTAAAAACCACACAGTGTGCCCTTTCCGCGCTTCACCGTTTAGGAGTAGAAGTCCAGGGTAGGATCTCTTTCTGAACTTCTCCAGCGCCTGCCCGCTCCTGATGCGGGCACCGTCTCGGTTTGACGACTCTCTCTTAGGCGGCGTCCAGCACACCGACGCCACCCCCTCGCGGCTGGCCACATAGTGCGGGTGGAGGGAAAACCCGTCCCGTCCACCCGCGGCCACACTCAAGGCGGCATGAGGCGCAGATGTTCGCGCCTCCGCCGCCCGAGTCGCCGGCGGTGAACGTATATACAATACCAAACTCAAGCATAAAATTATCTATGAACTGTTCATCCAAATTTTCTGATATTTTATAGACATACAAGCTTCAGATAAAGGTAGATTTGGTACGGCCGTGACAGCTTAAATGAATGCCAAAAATGCATCTGTTAGATGTATCTTGTTCGAGGTAAAAATATGACTTCTAGTTTTCTTTTTTTTGTTTTTTTCAATATCCATTTTTCAATTGTATTTTTATTTGATTGCCTAAGTGTATGAAAGTTTATTACGTATATTGTACGAGTAAAACATAAACTAGGTACTTTTACGTAATCTCTTCTAGCTTTATTTAGATACTTCAAAAATGAAGAAGCTGATTTGTTATTCTTAATTTCACATTCCTTCGTCAGCGATATTTTCTAAAGAAATGCAATAACTGAGAGTTATTAATTCTCTTCACGTATTAATAATAATAATATGTTTATAGATTTACATTGACATATTTGGACTATGCGTCACAGATTTCAAACACGTCACAGTTCAAACAGTAAGGCCGACTGACGCACAAAACTCAATCATAATTCCAGCGTGACTAAAAATGTCGAAAGGTCTATGTATCTAAATTTAATGTTAATTTTAAGACGTCAGGAATTTTATAACACACTATCTGAAACCTGCGGTGTTACCAGCGGTTATTGTTGTAAACCGCAAGTAAGGGCCACAGCACACTAGCTACTTTTAGCATCGGCGATCGGCAACTAGTCGCTTTTTAGAAGCTAAATACGGCGACCGAACGCTCTACACCGCACACTTAAAAACGCCAAACGCGGAGATGAGTCGCTTTTTAGAAACGCGACACAGCCGCTGAACGCTACTCTCCGCACACATTTGGATGCCGGTAGCATCGATTTAGCATCTGAGCAGTCGCTAAAACGCGCGTTTCCGATACCGCGATCGAACGCAGGAAGTCGCTAAAACGCGATGCAGCATCGATGCAGTCGCAAAATCGCCGATGCTAAAAGTAGCCAGTGTGCTGTGGCCCTAAGACCCGGAAAGACGTTACTCTAATAAAATTAGCCTAAGCAACTCATTTTTTAATTGACTTTCTGCCAGTGGAAGTTCCGTCAAAATCGGTCCAGCCGTTTCAGAGATTAGCCGGAACAAACAGACAGACAAAATTAATCAAATAAAAATGCCTTTTTGATGAAAATACAGTATTTACTTTCATATACATTTTCCAAAAACCTGTTCATTTGATATTAATTATATACAGACATCAATTTTCAGTTTGAAACGTTTTTCTATTCTATTCTCTATTATCTTGTTCTATTGGCTATGTCACTCAGTCACGTGATCAACACATTAGCTAGTGAAACAAGGACAGAAATAGAATAGAGAATTGAACAGAAAACGAAAAACGTTTGCAACTAGACTAGGACGTGGCAGATTATAGAGTACTTTAGAGTTGCCAACCGTCCTGTTTTCCCAGGACATGTCCTAGTTTTTAAAGTGTCCTGGGATGTTCTGAATAGTTTTTAAAGAGCGTCCTGGGTTTTAAAATTCAAAATTATTCGCGCTCCTCTTTTACAATTTTGTTGTTACGTTACGACCTCACGGCTCGCAGTCGCAAGTTATCGCGCTGCCGTGCTGTGCCGTGGAAAAACTGAAATTCAGGTAAAACCGGTTGATCTAGTAGCCGACCCCAAATAAACTTGGGAATAAAGGCTAGGAAGATGAAGATGATGAATTACTTAAGTTTCATTTCACGTAATTCACTACATATTAATTTAACTATTGCAAACTCTATTGTTGCGTTTTGTTTTTAAATGAATTGTCCTGGTTTTTCCAACTTCAAATACCAGTTTTTTAATTTGATTTGCCATTCCAACCTTACCCTACTCAATACTACTCATTACAAATCATCATCATCATCATCAACAGCCTTTAACAGTCCACTGCTGGACATAGGCCTCTCCTTAGAAGGAGGTTTTGGCCTACTATACCACGCTGGCCAGACGGGTTGGTATAGGGTTGGTTTTCAAGTTTTCCTTCTCTTTGCATTGATGTTGTTTTGCGTAGTTTATCCCTTAGTCGCCTTTTACGACACCCGCGAGATGAATAGGGGTGATGACACTCTGTATTCTTAATCCGTCACCACACGGATAGGACTCATTACAAATACCGTATCGTATCTACAAGTGAAGGAACCAAAAGCAAACAAAACTATTGAACACACGTTTTCAAAACAGTTGACTGAACAAGATATTGAACTGCCTGTCTGCCGAATGTGTTAATGACAATATTATCGCAATACGAGCTAATCCGGTTCTATCGTAAATGGATACCGTTACGTCTACTGTGAAAACAAACTAAACCGAAGGCCGTGGGAAAGTCTATTTCAGAGAATTTGTTCCCGCGATTGCGGGACGTGTGTGAAACGAAACGTAAAACGTCAAAGTGACATCGATTGACGTTTGAGTAATAGACTTGAACGTGTGTGTGTGGACCCCCGAACGCGTGGCCAAGGCGTGTACATTACAGCATTGATGGGTGGTTTTATAACGTATGCTACCAGTAAACTGTGTGGTAACTTCAATAGCCCTTGATCAGTATACTGGTTAATGGCATGCAGTCCTAAAGTCATTAATTTGATCCTAATATTGAGGTTAGTTTATCAGAATAACCCAGTTGGAACCGGTCTTCGGAATTACTGTGCAAATTAATATGCGCAAATAGATTGGATTTATTAAATGATACAAGGTCGGTATCAGGTTTTTTTAATAGCTCATTTAGATTTAGGGGTAAAGAAATACAGAACCGCACGATTTCACATTTATTCCACACTGTTATGTTTTTGCGCTTTCATCGTATATCGTATCGTAAATTTCGTCGATAGGTATTAAAACATCAGATTAAAAAAAAAAAAATTAGAAACTTCAATATCATTTTTGAAGACCTATCCATAGATAGATATATCCATAGACACGTATAGGTTTGATGAAAAAATTTTTTTGTTTCAGTTTTAAGTATGAACCCCCAAAAATTTTTGTTTTATTTTCTATTTTTGTGTGAAAATCTTAATGTGGTTCACAGAATACATTCAACAACACACTTACCAACTTTCAACAGTATACTTCTTTTAGTTTCAGAAAAAAGTGGCTGTGACTAACGGAAGGACAGACAGACATGACGAATCTATAAGGGTTCCGTTTTTTGCCATTTGGCTACGGAACCCTAGTAAGACAATAACGAGTTGTTAGAGAAAATACAATTCATCATATTGTTCACGATTTAAAGTTGACAGAGATCTGTCGAGGATTATGACATCAAGTATCTATATTGTTTGAATCACGTTGTTTGAGAGTAACTACTTCGGTGGATAAATCTCTCACCTTTGTATTAAAGGCGCGAATAACCTTAACACAGTTAGGCAAATTATGCCATCATAATGTGACGTTTAAAGTAAGTGACTAAGTATATAAGACTGTGGAACTACTACGCAAACCTATTAATATAGTTTCTACTGCCCAGATACGTTTTTAAGCCTACCAAAGTGACTACTCTGCCTGATGGAAAGCATGAGTAGAATCCAGGGGTAAGGGTCACCTTCCGCATTGTGAGGATGCTGCAGCATGGTGACCCATACCATGGCAGCCTGGTCGTATCTTTCTCCCGGCCTCTGGTAGTCGGAAGAATGATTCAGAATGATTGGGCCTCCGGTCTCACACTCACCAACGAAATAACGAAATACGACAACAAGAATGCTATTAATCTTCTATTGATGTTTCGCTTAACTTAGGTTTAGATGCTGCTCTAGATATGGCCCTCTAAAAACATATCTTCCGAAACAAAAGGGCTCGAAAATGATTACAGTTTTGCACACTTAATTTTGAAACGTCCACCTAAAAATGAAGTTAATACCATTGTTTCCAAGAAATGAATAAATTAGACGTAGTTGATTGTCACTTGCAAGTATCTTCTTATGATGATTGATAAAATAAATGCTCTTAGAATACAGACACGTCGTACGAAAAGAAAGTAACACAATAAATAAATGAAGGTAATGTTGACAATTATTTTCAAGTTCATTTGGTTTGGAGCAACAGGCGACAGTGTAATTTCTGTTTACGTCGAAAAGTTACAGTAAAAGTCGCGGCCCCTCAGTTACGTCATAAGCTCATCGAGTTTTCAGCGGTCAAGGCAAGCAGAGATGACTGAAAAAAATTGGCACGTGCGAAAACATGTGATAATAAAACAAAAATAGAGATTTTTTTATTACCGGCTTTCATGTTTGAGACGATGGGAATGAAACCTGGCAACTGTGTGAAACTTGAACTCTTGAAGATAAAACATAGGCAGACGTTGATTTAATAGACTTGTTTTATTTTCAGACTTCTCAGAATTTTTTAATTCTTTTGAGTTTTTGAAGAAAAACTAAATGTTTAGAAACTACAATTCAGAGACAGCATTATGAATTAAATATGTAAGTGAGTAAATATGCATAATAAACAGACTTCTTAGTAGTCCAGAAATACTACAAGTGATATAAATACAACAAGGTCTTGACCTCTGACCTCTTCCTGCAACAGTTCGTGCTTTTGTAAACACTTATATCTGCATAAGCAATATACCTTTCATTGCCTTCCCTTTTCCCTTTGTAAATACTCTCAATTTTGTCAAAATCATATTTTCTTGAATTTAAATGCTTAGGTTTTTACTTTAAGTTTTGCTATGCCCAGTAGACGACATTAGGCCTACGTCTAATTCGGTAAAAAAAAAAAAAAAAATTAGTATTATGTGGGTATTTTATACACCTCTACTCTCTCATTCGTTCAAATGTTTAGAAATAAATAAAATTGGAGTGTCTGTTTATAGTATCAAATTAACAGTTTTTTATTAAATGCATATGAAATTATATACTTACACAAAAAAGCAGTTTTTTAAATTTGTGTCTATCCGGGAAATCTCTGTAACGGTTGAACTGATTTTGAGGTTAATTTACTGGGAAAAAGCTGATTACCTAAGGAGGTAACTATGGCTATTTTTTTTAAGACCAGCATTGCTCCGCGGAATCACTCGCGATAAACACCGAGAGATTCAGTATTACATAAGTTTTTCTACGTAATTTTTAATTCAAGCTTTCATCTAACCACAATATACAAGTATACCTAAGTGACGTCAATGGGTAATGTTTACTTTCACTAATTGGCAATCGGCCAGCTATTCAGTTGCGCAGTTTCGTTACAGAATATGAAAAAGTTTTTAAATTGTATAGAGGTAGACGCTGTCTGTGTTTTTCAGCCGTGACCTACCGTAGATGCATGGTCAGAACTGATAAACAATAACGTCACTTTAGATCTTTATTATTTTGTTGACAGGAGGATTAGGAACTTTTGGATTGGGTCTAGTCAGTACGGATTCATTTATTTCCAGTGTGGAACAATCAAAATTCAACTAGCTGTGAACTACGGAGCAAAAAGTTGATGCTAAACGAAGTTTTATCACCGCTTTAAAATATTTAAGAAAGCTTCCAATAAGAATAGATTCCAGAAATAAATCGTCTTAAGCAATCAAACATCACCAAAAATGATTACAAATTCTCGGAATCCACAAATCCCGTGATCTTTGCCGACCGTAATCCGATTCCCAATCACCTCAATAAAACCGGCTACGTTGCAATAACCAATTTTACACGTGTTTGCAAACACTATTTCCAATGGGCGTGCATTTAACTTCAATAGTTCAGTATGTCGACGACCCTGTTCAACGTTAATAGTAAACAACTGGCCGGTACGTACATTATAATGTTCTGTGTTGTTGGACATCACTAATCACATTCATGGTTACCCCTTTCTGTGCTGTGAGAACTTATTAATATAGCAATTAAAACTACCGACAAAGAAAGAAAATCTTACATTACAAGGCAGCAAAGCAAACTATATTTGCAATGTTATTACACTTAAGAAATACAACGGATTCCTTTTACAGTTAGATTGTTTAATAAAAAGAGTCGATCTCCTCTCAAATACCTTTGTTAGGGTTCCATAGCCAAATGGCAAAAAACGGAACCCTTATAGATTCGTCAAGTCTGTCTGTCTGTCTGTCTGTCTGTCCGTCCGTATGTCACAGCCAATTATTTCCGAAACCATAAGAGCTATACTGTTGAAATTTGGTCAGTCGATGTATTCTGTGAACCGCATTAAGATTTTTGCATAAAAATAGAAAAAAAGCATTACATTTTGGGGGTCCCCATACTTGGAACTAAAACTGAAACTTTTTTTTTTCATCAAACCTATACGTGCGAGGTATCTATGGATAGGTGTTCAAAAATGATGTTGAGGTTTCTAATATCATTTTCTAATATTATGTTTCTGTTTATACTAGATATTGTCGGCAAAATTTAAAATATAAATAGATACAAATTAAAAAGCTAAAAGGAAACATCTAAATGATTTATTATGCAGAGTGGTTATTTCAGTAGTACTTGCCGATGTATGTATTTTTTTTTCTAATTAGTAAAAAGTTTATACAAATATTTTTAATTACATTATTCATTTGTGTGTACAGCAAAAGGAATATAAGTAACTACAGTAATTTTATTCATTACTTTAACAGAAAACTAAGTAGATTCGTTTCAGTACACTGCCTTAATTAACACATTTATTTTTAAACTTAAAATATTTCAGAAGGGAATTTTGTTTGGTTCCATTCAAATTTAAAAAATCTCAGTAGCAATAGCAGAAAAAGAAATACAGTTTGTTCTAAATGAAGTTCAGACCAGTCGTATGTGTTCTTTACGAACCTGTAATTTCTGGTCTGCAATTCAATGACTAAGCTACAATTAGATACTCCGGATGCAGACAATGTAAGACGGTAAGTTTGTCAGACATCGGATAATGACAGGTCAATGGCCTTGTAGGGGAACAAAGCTCGTATGATATAGAAGTATGCCTTAGACCTTTGTCTGAAGATGACGTTAATTGACTTGAAAATCATTTGTCACATTGGTGAAGTATTTAAAAGAATTCACTGAATATTTAGGCATGGACAATATGAATTTGAATAGTAGAGTAATCGGTGAGTCGGGTGAGTTATGTCTAAGATTAGCTTTTTCCTGTGGCATCGCCCACGTGTTATTCTGATGTACTCGTACAAAGCTTTAAGGCCGCTGCATACGTGACGGGATTTTACACGGACGTGACGTGACGGGAAGTTTTGCAAACATCGTTTCATACAAAATGTATAAGGAAGAGAGAGAAGAGAGATACACGGACGGGGCGGAACCTGGCACGCACGGGACGTGCTAAATATCGTCGCCGACGATGTTTAGCACGTCAATAGCAATTAAAGCCAATTCTTGAAATGAAAAATACATCTTTCCTTGTTCACAACACTAACACGTTAGATCCGAGTCACAGTCACGGTGCGTATGCATTTAAATCACGTTCCCGTTTATAACGAGGCAACCACGTCCACGTCCCGTCCGTGTTAAATCCCGTCACGTATGCAGCGGCCTTTATTCCCACAAATTTTGATTACATTTTGCACACTTTTTGCTCTGTGTTGGCCTATACTCCTCAAGTAACATACATGCTAAATCTCAGCTTCCGGCGCCCAGTATTTTCGGCTGTGCGTTGTCTGTCAGTCAGTCTGTACCGGAACTGTTTTATATATATTGAAAAGTACATCTATAGCATTCGTAGCAGTACATTACATAAGGGGAAAAGTCACAATTAAAACTTCTGGTATTATAAGTTTTTAAACCAAATGTTTTATATCACTGGAATAATATGTAGAAAGATAGGAAACCTTCATATAAACTGAACCTCTTCAACTTTTTTGCATAATTTTGTTATTTAATACCTATTTAATAAAACATTTTAAAATTTTGCAACTCTTCTCAGTATACACTTCGTATTAGAAATTTCACATTCCTACATAGGAAATTTGTTATAAATATTATTTAAACTTGTTAGATTTCTACCTCGTATTCATCTAATATATAAAATTCTCGTGTCACAGTTTTCGTTGCCATACTCCTCCGAAACGGCTTGACCGATCTCTATGAAACTTTATATGCATATTCAGTAGGTCTGAGAATCGGCCAACATCTATTTTTTATACTCCTAGGGTGCGAGCGGAGCCGCGGGCATCAGCTAGTTTTCTATAATATGTAAACTTTTAATACACATTTCAAGGTACTTTTCCTTCGCTGGAGAATTTTGTTGTAAATATCGTACAAAGAATTATCTCCTCGTATTTATTTTCAGAAGATTCACTTTTCAATCTTTGTAATCGTTCATTCAGATTTATATGATTCACGTACAGAATAAAAAATGTACGCAAACTTCTTGTAATATTTTTTTTTGTATGGCGGTCTTATCGCAAACGGAAACCGGAATCGTAAATACAACGGTTTTTTATCGTTCAAATTATGACAGATATCACACAAAGTGAGGAACTTTACTTAACATAGTTTTGCATGGCAACAATAACTTTAAGTACAGGATAAGGTTTTTTTTAATAATTTAAATTCCTGGTTAATACTAGATAATTAGATTCTCAGGAAACAAAGAATCCCTTAGCGGGTTATTATCAATCATCTTTATTCGTCCACGGCTGGACACTGACCTCTCTTTAGAAAGGTTTTGGAAGGGCCGGGTTCGTAAAAGGTATATGCACATAAAATTTAATACAGCCGTTTGGTAGATTAGTAACAAACACCGCGACGCGAGAATTTTAAATATAAAGCTATAAAGAAATAAAATTTAATTAAACTTAACCAAGGTACTAAAACACCTATTTAGTAAAACTACAATTCAGAAATGCTTCGGCAACTTTGTATGTTTGTTTCAACACTAGTTTGAATACAGAAATTTTATGAAACTGGTTTTCAAAAAAAGGCAATGCAAGAAATGCAACATTTATTGAAAATTAAAAAAAATAAGAAGTAAGGTATACGTTAAGGCGATTCATACACTGGCGACGCGAACACGCGCGTAGGCGCGGGGCAGCCATTGCAGCCAATCCCGAATCTGCTAGCCGCACGCACTCGTGTTCAGTATGTTGAACCTGGCGAGTTTTTTTAAACTAATCGATGTACTTGCATACAATATTAAAATCTGCCACGCCGCGCTACGCCCGCGGTAACGTGTGTGAATCGCCTAACATCAAAAGGAATGACATGGGCTTGCAGTAAAGGTTCGAGCACATTATGCCGGGCCGCAGCGTGCCGGGGCGGAGCGCAAAAATCCGCTCAAATCGCTTCAATACAAATTGTATGAAGTATCGCACACTGTGTCGGGCCGCAGCGGCTCGCATTATTGCGACGCGGATTTGCGTCCGTGCGATGCGACCCGCCCCGCCCCGCTGCGCCCCGTCACAGTGTGCTATAGCAAGCGGATTGGTGTGCACGCGCGTACGTGTTTATTTACCGTACACTCTACTCAAAATCCGTCAATGCGCTGCGACCCGGCCCGTCACAATGTGCTAAGTTAGCATTTTGCGCTGCGCTGCGGCCCGCCCCGACACGCTGCGGCCCGGCATAATGTGCTCGAACCTTAAGGTGTAGACATGGGCGTACCCAGGGGGGGGCAGGTAGGGGCAGCTGCCCCCCCCTGGAAATCTCGCATAACATGTATGAACGCGCATTAACTATTCAAAATGTCAAGGGGCTTGATGCCTTAACTTTTAAATATCCGCGCAGATAGTACTAGCAAAATGCACTGTGCAATTACCAAAAAACCGTTGATGATTTATGACGTATTAAAAAAACTACTTACTAGATCTCGTTTAACCCAATTTTCAGTGGAAGTTTGCATGGTAATGTACATCATATATTTTTTTTAGATTTATCAACCTCTTATTTTAGAAATTACAGGGGGGGGCACACATTTTTAAAGACCTATCCATACATGGGTTTGATGAAAACAAAAAATCTATTTTCAGTTATAAGTTGAAACCCTAAAATGTATTGTTTTTAGGGTTCCGAAGTTCATCACTTCGAACCCTTATAGATTCGTCATGTCCGTCTGTCCGTCCGTCCGTCCGTCCGTCCGTCCGTCCGTCCGTCCGTCCGTCCTCGACTTACCGTCCAAACCGTAAGTGCTAGAGAGATGAAACTTTGCATGAATATGTATTGTAATTACGCCGACAAAGTGCTACAATAAAATTATGAAAAATATTTTTATTTGGGGTACCTCCCCTACACGTAACGTGGGGATGTTTTTTTTTTCTTGCGGCTACCCTATCATGTGGGGTATCATTAGATAGGTCTTTTAAAAATAATAAAGGGTTTCTAAGACGATTTTTTAATTTAGGTATCCGTTTGCGAGAAATTTCACTTTAAAGTCCACTTTTTTGTAAAAACAGGGCGTCCCCCCCCCTCTAAAAGCTAAACGGCTGGCTCAAAAATTCTGGGAAAATTCGTGATAGTGGTACATATAATGAACTTTAAAAGAAAACTATAATGGATCAGATAACTTTGTTGGTTCAGGAGTTATAGAGGCTTAACTGTTACAACTTTTACAATTGTCAGTACATTTATGAAAACATAATGTATGTTCAAAAAAATTAACATCTCTTCAATCAAAGATATGATAGACATGGGTATAATACTAGGAATAAAGATAAATTAATTCAACCACGTTTTAGACTCTTAAAAGTTCATACATCTTTTATGGGGCTGTATTAAATTTTATAATAAAATATCTCAAAACATACTAGATTTAACAGAGAAACGATTTAAAAATGTTGTAAAGTGCACACTATGTAAGCAAGCTTATTACAAATTAGAGGATTACATTGCCGAAAAGAATGCTTGGCTTAATGCTGGTCCTGCTCCACAGTCACATGATTAATTCTCAAATTATTTAGAAGTTAGTTTGAAGTTAGTTTGTATTTCTGGCATATGTTAATTTTATCTTAATGATTGACATTCTTATATTTTTCTTTCTTTTTTTTTGACATTGGATAACCATATGTCTGACATGTACGTATTAATGATATTTTTATTGTATCTTGTTGTTTGACATTTCTATTATTATTATTATTTTTGTTATTAACATTATTGCATAATAAGTTACTTTTTATTGACATGTTCCAAATATTTATCGCACTCTTAGAGAGTAGCATATTTATAAATAGTTTTATTATTGTATAACTGCGAACATTTTGAATTGTACATGTGAGCACTTTGTAGTCACTAGTAGCATAAGTTTGTTTGTTGACTGGAGGTTGTGAGTATGTCATGCTCACTCAAAAGCCCTGCTGGCGGTGGAGTGTGTAGTAGGTCGTTCGGCTCCCTACGATATGATTGAACTGGACGATGGCTGGTGCATAGGTCATGCTCGTGATACGGGCGCCGCCAGTCGGGGCTGGTCATTTCACAACTTCTATTTATTGTTTAATTATTTTTGGACAATACCTGTGTAAATATCAGCATCGTTACATTGTCCTCACATTTAATAAAATGCCTCAAACAATGTAACCAAAAATTGTAAAAACAATGTTGGAAAAGAGTGTCCATGGAGTTTCTTGTCTGTTCTTCTCCATAGGATCTACGAATTGGAACAGACTACTGACTGACTACTTGATGTTTCAAAAGTGCCGTTGTATGGTTTATTTGAAATAAAATGGTGTGATTTGATTTGAAAAAAAAAATGCGCTTACTTAGAAAATGTCATACAAAATTAACGCATTAATACGTAAACAGAACAATTATCCATTGGATACGATTTCCAATCCACGTACTGGAGGAACACGTCACAAAAAGGGAGGATCCTCCGACCAGGCGAGGTGATCATGCCTGGTGGGCCACTGCCCAACAGTTGATGTTGGGATGTTTTAGCGCGAGAATGTTACTTTCGCGATTCAGGATTAGTAGTTACTCAGTATAGATAATTATTCCATGTTGTCTTTGTAGTTCAGTGTTTCATCGGTAGATGGCGCTGTTGTATGTTTTTCGCTTGGTATGTGGAAGTCGCCACATCACTCCCCTCCAAGACCGGAGGTCGATATGATGAGACAGCTGTCTGTGCTCTGTTGCGGAGCTTGCCAGTGCCAGGAGTGAGCAGTTCCAGTGAGTCGGAACTGAGTGCCGCTAGTTCCAGTGAGTCGGAACTGTATGCCGCTAGTCCCAGTGAGTCGGGGCTGAAGTCCGCTGATCCCAGTGAGTCGGAATCGCTGGCGGTGCGCGGTGCTGCGGTGAAGTCCCCAGTGAGTTGGGGTGATCGCTGCGTAGTGGCTGGCTGCTGCGTAGACGGGAGAGAGATGCTCTTCTTACGTAGACCGTAGTTGCAGTGTGCTGTGCCTAGACGCTGTTGAGGCCGTAGGGGCTACCAGGCTGGAGCGGTCGCATCCTGCGTGTGGTGTCCCTGTTGAGGCCGAGGTTGCTGGCTGGCTGAGACATCGCTGTGGGAGTGAACAAGATGGCGCTGCTAATCTGCTAATTTTGAAGGCTGCTTCCAATCACGTCGGGGTCACCACTGTGGAGAAACGGGTGACGTGTTCCTCCAACACAAAGGGAGGATCCTCCGACCAGGCGAGGTGATCATGCCTGGTGGGCCACTGCCCAACAGTTGATGTTGGGATGTTTTAGCGCGAGAATGTTACTTTCGCGATTCAGGATTAGTAGTTACTCAGTATAGATAATTATTCCATGTTGTCTTTGTAGTTCAGTGTTTCATCGGTAGATGGCGCTGTTGTATGTTTTTCGCTTGGTATGTGGAAGTCGCCACATCACTCCCCTCCAAGACCGGAGGTCGATATGATGAGACAGCTGTCTGTGCTCTGTTGCGGAGCTTGCCAGTGCCAGGAGTGAGCAGTTCCAGTGAGTCGGAACTGAGTGCCGCTAGTTCCAGTGAGTCGGAACTGTATGCCGCTAGTCCCAGTGAGTCGGGGCTGAAGTCCGCTGATCCCAGTGAGTCGGAATCGCTGGCGGTGCGCGGTGCTGCGGTGAAGTCCCCAGTGAGTTGGGGTGATCGCTGCGTAGTGGCTGGCTGCTGCGTAGACGGGAGAGAGATGCTCTTCTTACGTAGACCGTAGTTGCAGTGTGCTGTGCCTAGACGCTGTTGAGGCCGTAGGGGCTACCAGGCTGGAGCGGTCGCATCCTGCGTGTGGTGTCCCTGTTGAGGCCGAGGTTGCTGGCTGGCTGAGACATCGCTGTGGGAGTGAACAAGATGGCGCTGCTAATCTGCTAATTTTGAAGGCTGCTTCCAATCACGTCGGGGTCACCACTGTGGAGAAACGGGTGACGTGTTCCTCCAACACAAAGGGAGGATCCTCCGACCAGGCGAGGTGATCATGCCTGGTGGGCCACTGCCCAACAGTTGATGTTGGGATGTTTTAGCGCGAGAATGTTACTTTCGCGATTCAGGATTAGTAGTTACTCAGTATAGATAATTATTCCATGTTGTCTTTGTAGTTCAGTGTTTCATCGGTAGATGGCGCTGTTGTATGTTTTTCGCTTGGTATGTGGAAGTCGCCACACGTACCATTATGGGTGACTGAGGAACCCTTTCCTGTGCGTGGCCTGACACGCACTTGGCCGATTTTTTTTTTCTATTTTTGTGTGAAAATATAAATGCGATTTACACAATACATCTACTTAATAAGTTTCAAAAGTATAGTTCTTATAGATTCAGAAAAAAGTGGATGTGACATACGGACAAAAACATATATACGACGTTATGGTAAAATTTGAAGCTGTAATTTTTATTATTTGAGCAGGGTATAACAATGAAAGAGCAAACGCTGGTGAATGTTACCGAATCTCGCCTCTAATGAAGATGACAATGAACCCAAATCTAAATAACACATACAACTATAGGCGAAAATATTCGGTTAACGAACCAGCCGGATGATTTGCCCTATATTGTTACCAGCTTGCTGTCCTTGGAAGACGCAGTTTAAGATTCAAAACCTTATCAATTTCATTAGCTGATATTAATAACTCTTCAGTGCCTTCTTGGGCAGAAAATTATAGACTATAATAAATATTTATATAAATAAATAACAATTGGGAAGCTACTTTTCTTGTCCCAGAATTACCTTCCTGTGAAAGCTTTTCCAAACCTTCCACCATTTCCAAATATTTTCGACGCAAAACTGATTTCCTGAAATTTTTTAATCATATCTTTATACACTTTCGGATCTTAGAAACATTATTTAAGTCGTTCGCTACAAGGTTTAGCTAGTGGCAGGCGCAGTGAAAATATAAACTCTTTTTAAATGTTTCTTGCCATCGTAGCACATCGGTCGTAGCCATGTCCCACGCATTCGTTATCATCGATGTTTAAGGCATTGATGAATCTATTCATTTCAGCCTTAACATCTTCAACCAATTTTTCTCTAATTAGAACTCCACATATATTCAAAATCTTATTTTGTATTTTTTGGGACGCATATTGAGCATTTTTCGGTTTTCGAAAAATTTCATCACCAGAATCAATTTTCAGTTTCAACAAATCTCGAAAATCGCCTTCATCGTTTTCTTCCTCACAGTGGCAAATCGTGAGTACTGCAAAAATTTATTGTGTTAACTATAGGTGGTACCGTATTTCTGTTCTCTTCAATAAGTTTTGCTTGGCCTGTTTGCAACGCAACCTGTACATTTGTTTTTACGTTGCCAAAACAATTGGCAGCTGCACTTGATTCTCTCTATTGTGTATATCTTTATATTTAAATAACGGTCTGATAATTAGAGATCCCTGTACACCACATACAAGTTTCGGCGGAAATAAGACGCATTATTTGATTATTATCCTCATTAGAGGAGAGGTTCGATAAAGAACATACACCAGCGTTTGCTCTTCCATTGTTACAGCCTGCTCAAATAATAAAATTACAGCTCCAAAATTTAGAAAATGTATGGACGAAGTATCCCAATTTTATGAATTAAAAGGGATCACATCTAAAGAACTTCGAAGATTCGGAGATAACGGAATTAATACAACAAGCAGAATGTTTTTATCCGAAAGTGAAAAAGCAGAAACAGCAACGACTACAATTGAAAGATCATTCATTACACTCAGACGTGTAAAAACGTGGCTGAGATCAAAAATATTGAAGAAGAAGAATTAAATGGACTTTATTGTCTCAGTATACATAAAAAACTTATAAACAGTATGGGCGATTCTTTCACGGAAGACGTTTTTTATTACGCGTGTAATGCTTCTGGCACCATACCATTCATGGGGTGAGCGAAAGGCGTGTGTGGGACTCCCGGACATTCGATTTAAACTCAACTTAAATCCCACTAAACTCCACGACGGCCAACCTCGGCAGTCAGGAGGTACACCAGGATCGCATCAGCGGCTTCTGGTGCCCCCTGCCTTACCCCTCAACTGGGGTACATCTCGGGGTAGCTGGACTCACTCCCGAGGCAGAATGCTGCTGCGTCTCTCACCGCTCTGCACAGTAAGAGGCGGAACATCAATCCGCCTTAGACGGCACCCCCGACCGCACCGGGATGTCACCTGTCTCGGGACATTTGTAGCGGTCATATTTGTGGGATGTGACCGCAACGACCCTGAGACGACGATTGGGGTGCTAGGCGACATTGCCGCGTCCCCTTCGCCGCCTCCTTCGAGCGGAATCGGTCCTTTCCCAATCCCGAATTGCAGACTCCTTCTGGAGCATAATGTTGTTACAGAAGGGGACCGCGGATTCCCGTCCCTCGCCACTCGCCAGCATTGCCGCAATTAACACTGGCTGTGACAGGTTTTGTCCGACCTGTCCGACCAGGACTCGCGTTCTGACGCCCAAGCAGAGCAATCCACCAGCGTGTGCTGTAGCCTCCCGTCCTATTCGATTCAGATACTCACCGAAGCAACCATGCCCGGTGAGTATCTGAGTCAATCAATAGGTGACACAGTCGGTCCTCTCTATCGACGCTTCGAAGTTCGGCAGAACGGCTCCGATAGCCCGTTGGCTAGCACAGCCCTGAATTTCAAGCCATGCTTGCCAAGTCTCCAGAGCTCGCATTCCAGGCTTATGGTCTGGCGCGGCCTCCCCAGCACTCCGACCGACTGAACGAATTTGGTCGGAGACAGTAGCGTCCATTTCGGCCAGAATGTCGAAGGGTGGAGATCGCGCCAGGACCGTCGCTGCCTCGTACGAAATCGTGCGGTAGCCCCGTACGATCCGTATAGACAACAGCCGCTGCAAACTTCTGAGTTGAGCCTGGCAGCGGGAGGAGCCCGCCAGGTCGTCAGACCAAACGGGCGCCCCCTTCCCGTAGTCCACTAAGATTGGGCAGCAGGCGATGTAGTGCTCCTGCTATCACTCGTACTTGGGGGACTAATCGCCCGAACACTACATATACCTAATGTTTCATGTAGGTGTGTTTGTGTAGTGTGTATGACAAAACAGCCGCGGACGATCCGACCTAAAAAAATTGACTTGCCCCCCCCTAGGCCAGAAGCTGGGTACGCCCATGGGTGTAGACATTTACATATTTACATCATTGTTATTGTTTTC
Organism: Phragmatobia fuliginosa; assembly: GCA_932526445.1. Classification (NCBI taxonomy): domain Eukaryota; kingdom Metazoa; phylum Arthropoda; class Insecta; order Lepidoptera; family Erebidae; genus Phragmatobia; species Phragmatobia fuliginosa. Next base: position 17,862,311 of record OW052073.1, read on the forward strand.
TTGTCACGATTCAAAACTCATTTAGTAATTATTACTTGTGAATAGTATAGAGAGGTATTCAATGTTTTTTTTATATATATTTTAACCAACCAAAGTGACTCTACCCGGCCTGATGGAAAGCATGAGTATAATCCAGAAGTAGGGGTCACCATCCTCATTGTGAGAGTAGGCAATGTAGCATGGTGACCCATATCATGGCGGCCTGGTTAGATGACTGCATTATTCTCCCGGCCTTCTATGTGCTTAAATCATGATAAATTATATGGTGTGATGTTCCTTTCTTAACTTTTTACCTCTAAATGGAATATTTTCGTAAAATTGCAATGGGACCGAACTACCGAAATAACAGACCTATTGTTTTTTCTTATTTGAAAGATCGGAAAAGAATTTTCTAAAAAGGGATTTACAAAAAATATTGGGTAACATACAGAGAATAAATATGTAAATATTTCGAATGGAGAAGTCATTTTGTAGCAGTTTAAATATCCTTTGAGAATATAAAGATGTCCGTAGATAGTTTTATAGTTATTAATTCAAAGATAACAATATCGAAAATAACATAAAGAGAAGTGTGCCACGGTCGATGTACCAACGAACAGTGTTATTTGACTTATTCCAAAAATAACACGCCCACGATGTAGTAAAATACACACACACACATTATTGTCAATGGCACACCTTACAGCAGACCGTTCGTAGACGCGTTGATAGACGTTTATTATTAGCACAGTCTGGAACTAGGTAACTACTTACATTTTCACTTCCAAAAATTCAAGTGGGTATACTCTAATCGTAATAAAAACCTATAATATGTAGACTTCCCGTAACTATTCTGGAAATGAATAGTAATAGCGACTTTCAGCATAATTTACGTAATGTGTCTGTAAACTTATTGAAATAGGAAAAATAAATTTTACAAATCACTAGTAAAAATGATTTTATATTGCTAACGTATGTTAAAAAATAAAATATATACAAAAATGTTGTTAAAACGTTTCTTTCTTATAAAGAGTTACAAACATATTATGTCCATTTGAATAGAAGTTAACGACGAACCTAACACGTGCTGCCATAGAAGAAATATAGTCAGACTCGGAAGAACAAACATACTGTACCTATAGTATAATATATATATATTTTGTAATTATTATGAAAATCTATAGAAATGAATAAAATCAGTGTCTGTTTGTAATATCAGTAATATATAATATAAATTGTATCATTTTCATTTATGAATCTTTTTTTCTATATTGGAGCCTACCAAAGTAACTACTCTGCCTAATGAAAAGCTTAAGTAGAATCCAGGAGCAGAGGTAACCATCTTCACTGTGAGTGTATACAATGCAGCATGGTGACCCACACCATGACAGCTTAGTAAGATGTCTCTGTATTATTCGCAGAATGATTAGGCCTCCGTTCTCACACTCACCAACGAAAGACGACAACACGAATGCTGTCTTTTTAGAGGTTGGTCTTTTGTGTGCTTTCAAAAGGCTATATCGTCCCCGTAGTGGGAAAATGAAATAAGTCCGGTTTTGGCGAAATTGACTTTTTTCCTATTTTCAAAACACCTAAAACATGCCGCATATTTGAGCCTTACAGGCATTTTCGTATCGTATTCCGTTCCAAAAATATAGCCATTTTTTTCGGACAGATGGAATAATAAATATCTTCAGATTAACACAATTTTTTTGAAGGAAAAATAAATAACAGTAAATAAATCAATAACTGTGGTCAATTATAAGTTAAATGTCTAATAATGTAAATAACATGAGTTGTTGAATTTTACCCTAACTTAAAAATTCTCTCACAAAACACAAAATCGCGTTTAACACAGAACCAAGAAATCAGAGTTATTTAATTTTCCAACTACGGGGACGACATATAAGTTAAGTTAACGACACTACTAAGTATCTTGACAATGAAGACAAAAGGAAGGACACAACGTTTGACAAAAGGAAGGACACAACACAACAACAAAAATAATTTGTTGATAAATTATAAAGTTAAATGTAATATCGCAAATTAACCACGACGCTGTAAATCGGTTACGGTGAACGACTCATACAATCCAAGTTGAGTTTAGAGGAAGATTAAACGCAGTTATTAACTTTTTAAATATGTAATATCATTATTTACAACTTCGTCAAGTATCATTGAGCCTATTGTCAAGTCACTATTATTATTTTATTAAAAACTTAATACACTTTTAACATACATAGGTAGAATAATAAGTCGATTCAAATATTGACTGAAAGTTTGCTTATAGGCGGGCTTATGTAGAAAGCATTTTCTCCGAGTCAATTTTTAGTGCAATAAATAAATAAATATTTTGGACATCTTACACACAACATCATCTAGTCCCAAAGTAAGCAGAGCTTGTGTTATGGGTACTAAACAACTGATATAAATACATAAACATACTTTTTTTTTGTAAATACATACATATTATACATAGAAAAACACCCAGACTCCGAATCAAACATTTGTGGATCACACAAATATTTGGTCTGACCCGGGAATCGAACCCGAGACCTCTTGATCAGCAGCCTCATACGCTAACAACTAGACCAACAAGGCAGTCATACTCAATTAGAACAGCTACAACTTCAAAATCTGACAAAAATGAAAGAAAATGCGATTATAGCAATGCACTCTTCAAATCGACCGTGATGGCTAATACTGATATCAGGGGGGTGTCACTCCGCACTTTAGGTATAGTCGGCCGCCTGCCTGCCGCGCAGGCCAGGGTTGTCACTTAAGCGCGATACGCGTCGCCGCGTCGTCGCTCTCGCGCAATATATAAATTTTTGTTTATACTTTCGATGCCCACAATGGCAACTAACCACAAACCTCGATATTCTAATCCATATAAAAGATATTGCTCTGTTTACGGATGTTTGAATAAAAGGCAAAACAAGGAATCAGAATTATCATTTTTTTAAATTCCTGACGATATTGAAAGGTAAGTCATTTTGTTGTATTAAAACCATAACAAGTGTAATGACGGTAGTTTGTATTTTATTTTGTACTGTGGAGAAAGACTACACTTTTGAACGAATTTGCACTCTCTGTAACGGCTAGACAATTTCGACGGGACTTGTGCAATGGGAGAGGCCTATGTCCAGCAGTGGACTGCGATAGGTTGATGATGATGATGATGATGAATATTTTATTACCTTAATCTGATTATAAACTAGACTACGCTATGTTTCAGACGACAAAAATGGATAACAGCAATCCACAGAGAAGAATTACTTGATGAAGAAACGCCCAAGAGGGCTAAAAATAACTTCATCTGTGATGTACAAAAATATAAAATAACAATATTAAAAATATAGTTTGAACCAATATTAAGTCTTTAGGTATTGCCTCCCGAACTACTATTTTTGCGTCCTACGTATGTCGTTCCGATTATTTAAACCGTAATTTATTAAAAAAAAGTACCTAGATTAGTTATACATAGTACGACGTTAGTCAACATCAGGCTATCTCACTTCTCGCAACAGTATCGAAAACGTATGGAGGTATTCGCGAATAAATTATAAGTGCTACGAACAACGTTTGTTTTATTTGAAAAGTAATTTGTTCACTAAAGTAATAGAAAAAAGAAATTAATTATGATTAAATTATTTTTAAAAGAAGACGACCCTATTATCGTTAGAACAGATAAGAGTTACAAGATAGAAAGAGATAGCAATTGTAGGTAAATATAATCGTAGGTGCTTCGGCGCTGTGCAATCTGAATTGAACTTAATGTAATGACACCAAGGGTCCCTATTTCTTTAATTTACTTTTCGGAGTGAAGCTTCTGTACTGGTACTATTATGTATTCTGTGCTGATATCCCCGATTTCAACCTATGGCACGATTATTAGAATAAAAGCCAAGTGATTATAAAAAGGAAAAAATTGTATCCGGGTTCGTTGGTTTGATACGGTTCGGCCAATTTGCGTTTTACAGTTTAATCATCATGATACGGTCACAATTTCGTAAGAAATAACATGGACCTTGGTTTTTGTATGAATTGGAAGATTATCTTTTTCAAGTCTCATCGAGGTTAATTACTGACTATAGCGATGTTGGTAATTATTTTTAGGGGTTTTTTTCAGAATTTGGATAGCTTTTTTTAACGCTGAAAATCCAAATTTAAGAGCAATACTGTATGGGAAACGTTGCGATTCTCCGATCAATGTAATAAATAGTTTTATTGTTAACTAGTTGAATCCCGTGGTGTTACTGTTGTAAATGTAGTAATGCCGCGTTAGTCTAAGTTCCTCCTTATATCATCAGCTACACACCAGGGAAATTCATTCAAAATTAGTTCAGCCTAGTCAGACAAATATAATTTTAACAAAAAGAAACCGACTTCAAAGAAAAACTATTCTGAGTACCCAAATCGCGACAATTGTGCCTATGATATTTGAGAAGTTCCCTCGATTTCCTTAGGATCCCATTATCAGATCCCGATATGGTGACGATGGGACCACCTCTAAGCTAAGCCCATTCCAATGCAAAAAGAATTTTTGAAATCAGTTCATAAACGACGGAATTATCGCTGAACATACATAAAAAAAAGATGCCGACGAATTGAGAACCTCCTCTTTTTTTTTGAAGTCGGTTAAAAATTTACAAAACTGCTTTTTCAATGTAAGTACCGTATATACTTCCATGTGTATTTAGTAAAAAAACTGTTTATTTGATATTACAAACAGACAGCAATTTTATTTGTATAGATTTAAACAGTCTAATTGAAATGATCCTATCTCATTGCAATAAATATTTAGGACATGAAACATCCATTATATTAAGCTTACAGCGAAACTGGGGGAGAACGGCTAGTAAGGGCCACCGCAGACTAGCTACTTTTAGCATCGGCGATCGGCGATTTGGCGACTGCATCGATGCTGCATGGCGTTTTAGCGACTTCCTGCGTTCGATCGCGGTATCGGAAACGCGCGTTTTAGCGACTGCTCAGATGCCAAGTCGCTGCTACCGGCATCCGAAATAGTGCGGAGAGTAGCATTCAGCTGCTGTGTCGCGCTTCTAAAAAGCGACTCGATCGCCGCGTTTGGCGTTTTTAAGTGTGCGGTGTGCAGCGTTCGGTCGCCGTATTTAGCTTCTAAAAAGCGACTAGTTGCCGATCGCCGATGCTAAAAGTAGCTAGTCTGCGGTGGCCCTAAGTACTAATAACCTTTCCTTTCTTATTAAGGATCTAATATTTGTTTTATGAAGTACTACAACAACTGTCCTAACTATTGTTTCTCGACGCAGATATTGTCACAAGAACAAAGCCACACCTGTCAGTTTATATTCGGCAGTGGTATGATCTAACAACCTTACACCTGTTCATAATAATGACATAATATTATCATAACCTACACCGAAACGTGAGAGAAAGAAAAAGAAAGTTCTGTTACTAGTAAGATTTATTTGATGTATTCTACGTTATGAGTTCTCGCAAAATATGAATTTAAGTAGTCCTATCGTGTAAAACATAAATCGCACACGATAGGGTAGACGCCAAAAAAATATTTATCATGATTTTTTCGACGTAATTAATACATATAATCATTAAAGTTTTATCTTTCTAGCATTAACCGTTAAGGCGGTAAGACAAGGACGGAGGTCATGAACTACGGAACCAAACAGTCGGGCTACACTAAACTAACTATAATTTGAACTACTGAATATCTCAAGTCAGATATTTTAGGTATCTTTTACATAAGTTCTTTGTCCTATAATTTCTTCCTTTGTCCCGTCTGAAAACGATAACATTTCCAAGAAAGATCGACGACAGGCGGGCGGCTCGTCATAAAAGAAGCCACCCAAAGCTCTTTGCAGTGAGTAGCTATACGTTCAAGTCCCATATAAAATTAATGGCAAATCAATGACGAATATAATAAACAAACTCTTAAATTCATGATGCCTTATAATAAATAAATAAATATTTCGGAAATCTTACACACAACGTCATCTAGTCCCAAATTAAGCATAGCTTGTGTTATGGGTAGATACTAAACAACTGATATACTTAAACATACCTTTTTTTGTAAATACATACATATTATACATAGGAAAACACCCAGACTCCGAAACATTTGTGGTCCGACCCGGGAATCGAGCCCGAGACCTATTGATCAGCAGCCGCATACGCCAACCACTAGATTAACGAGGCAGTAAAGATCAAATAAAATTTAAGTTGACACGATTATTCAAGCTCAAAGTCGTGACAGCCAATTTGTTCGTTGTTTCCGAGACTGAAACTGCGTCATAGTACATTATCAAGATCTCATCTCTATAAGGATTATCCTTTTGAATTATTTTAATTATATGTATACATATGTACTTTACAGGTATGAGAAAATAATTACGAACAATGACAGGGATGTTCGGCACTCAATTAGCGGTGAGATATAAATCAGAAGAAATAATAATTATAACAAGCAAAAAACTCAATACACATGTTTGATTATATATATACAAGCATGGTTGTTTATTTATATCAGGTCGAATCGTACTAGTGACGTTTTATCAACATAGCTGATACAGTCATGTGAAAATGGCAGTTGTCACGACAGTGTTGGGATGTCGAGTGAACCGGTAACAATAAGCAACTAATGTTTTTGATAGCTGCAAAATCCCTACTATCCCTACTAATATTATAAATGCGAAAGTAACTCTGTCTGTCTGTTACGCTTTCACGCCTAAACCACTGAACCGATTTTGATGAAATTTGGTATGAAGATGAAACTGAACTTGGGAAAGGACATAGGTTACTTTTTACCACGATAACCGACATACATACACGCGGGCGGAGCCGCGGGCGAAAGCTAGTTTGTACATTCATACATAAACATACATATTCAGACAGCTCATAGTTGTTACAGAGATAGTTTTAGTTTAGTTTGGTATTCCATTTTAAGGTTGCCTGGAGGAAATCGCAGTCTGCGATAAGGCCTGCCACTGTTTTTATTGGATTGAATCCTACGATGTATCTTTTGTATTATGGTGTGCAATAAAGAGTATCTATCTATCTATCTAAAATGACAGCATTGCTACAGCATCCGTGCTGTTGTATTTTGCTGCTGGGTGCGAGATTGCCCAATAATGCACCAGCATCTCACTAGACCGCCATAATGTGCGTCAGAATGCAGACAACACAGCAGCATTGTCTGCAGTAACAATTAATATGGTTACCCCTTCTCTTCAATTCTACCCATGCTTTCCATCACGCAGAGTAAACACTTAAGTGGGCGTCAATATAATGAAGCCAATCAATGCACTTTAGACTTTTAATTTACAACCGTATGATTTTGTACTCATTATGTAACCCGATTTAAATCTACTGAAAATTAAAAAAAAAACAATTTATATTATTGTTTTATAACCAAATTATATTCTCAAATTTAAATTTAATGTAGAAAATGAAATCATTGTTTTATAATTATTATTTTTGTTTGATGAAATTGTAATACCCAATGAGTAAGAAAATATTTATTGTATTAACATTTGTACCTACATGCATGGAATAAAAGGCTTTTTTATTTTATTTTATTTTTATTTATTTATTTAACCCAATCAAAATGGATAGAAACTCCAAACTGAATGAACGAACGATGATCATTTACGATATTCAGTATTTTTGCTCTGATCTCTATTAAGTATGTATGTATATATTAAAATCCTTTGACGTACGACCAGACCAGCACAGAACGAGTATCGCCTCCACAATCGGTCATGTTATACCGTTAGGCACTTCACATAACCAGCGCAATTAGCAAACCACTATTTGCATGCACTTCGGTTACCGTTGCCTACACATAATCGTAGCTCATAGCTGACTGTTTTATGGACATTCTTGAACAATAGTATCCGATGGGTGACCAAACTTTTCTTTTAAAATTCAGACATACTCATAATTGGAGAGATTGAAGGCATGCATGAAAGGCATGGTGAAGATGTGTGTAATTATTGCTTGTCTACATATCCTACCTTAGATTTTTATCAAACTTATATCATTTATAAAAACAGTGTATTACAGTGATTGACTTAAAGAAAGTTTACATACAAGCGTCAAAAAATCCTCTGCTTAATCGCTTGTTGGAAGCGCTCCCAAAAGACTGGCAAGATTGCCATGTTGAATAGCAACACTAATTCTCTGTGCTAGAAAAGGACCAGTCTTTTGATCAGAAAAAGCGTTAGTTGCATAGCTAGTTGTTTAAAAATACCCGGACCCCATGAGCCTAGCGTATCTACATAATTGTTTGTATTTACGCAGTTTGAGGATTTCCGCTGATGCAGCTGCAACGCCAAACCAATAGTTACTTTTATTTAAAATTACAAAGCACTTAAAAAAAACTTCAGTGAGCCTATATCATTATAAGTTTTAATAAATTAATTCTTACACTTCTTTACACCTTAATTTTCCATTGAAGTACTATTAAAATACAAACATTAGTATTGAATTGAAATGTCGGATCTCGCGTTCACAAGGTGGGTACTTTGATTATATACATGTCTAGATGGAGTGTTGCGCTGCATTCGCAATAAAAACAACAGGCCAGATTTGCAGGGCTTGTGTGCTTTACACACACATTGAATGTTTGAATGTTTGAAAAACTTGAATGTTTTCCATTAAAGGAGGGAAAATAATTGTGTATTGATTTTGAGATTTATAAGTAATTTGTATTAAATTTAAAGTCAGTCAATATGTATTAGAGTTTTAGCTTTTGAGTTACTAGGTAAAATATATGTTGGTGAAAAATGGAGTTGCTATTAAAGCTTGTTTATTCTTAATAATTAACAACAATTTGGTTAAAATATACCCTAAGCCTTAGAAAGTAGTCTGAGGTTCCGGTACTTTGAAAGGCGCACGAAGGAAAGCCAACTCACAGAGGCCTTTAATTAAGTTAATATACAACATAGTTATATTTAATTTAATTACTATATTTTTAACTAGATGCTCCCCGCAATTTCTCGTAAATCTTGTTTTTATATCGTTCTCGTTAAGAACTCAGAGAAGGTGTAGCTTCCGATTAGTGAAAGAATTTTAAGAATCGGTTCAGAAATTCCGGAGATTAGCGCGTTTAAACTAACAAACAATCTCTTCAGCTTAACGTCGTACATCCATTATCAGCATCCAAGGAGCGGCGAAATCGACACGCCTATCAGATTTTAAATAAAATAAACAATATATACCACCACAAAAATATATTATACATATATATATGATATGTATTATCCAGCACTATAGTTAAATTGAATTGGCTTGAATTCTCGAAATATACTTTTTCGATCATGATTGAACATTATGTTAATTGGCTAACACTCACATGGGAAATTTAAACTCAATTACCAGGCTACCCTGTAAACATTCCGTCAAAATGGTGGTCGAATTTTGATAAAATTTCACAGAGTTAATTGAATTGTTTCTTTACAATATAGTTATTTAAAGTTTACTTATCGATGATAGGTATTTTTTTTAGTTGATTTCAATCGTCCTAAGTAATTCCTGCACACTTATCATGCAAAACGTCATTTTTATACGCCACTCAATACGTGTTTACCGTACAATGACAGTAACGCCACTGATCGGCTGCGACGAGCTTAGTCTCTTACAGTTAAATACTATTTTTTTGGACGTTTAGACGCTCGAACTCTATCTAGACATGTTTATAATCAAAGGGTGGGTATTTCGATGTGTTGAGTAAATAAGTTAATGAAGGTGTTCTAGTGTTTGCGGTTTCTTACAATGTAAAAAATCATTATTTTTATATGCTTAGGTAATACTAATACTTAGGTAAAACATATTACCTACACTATATCATAATCTAATCTTAAAATTATTAATCTCAATCTAGATTTATATCTATAGATGTTAATCTATGAAAATAAATAAAATTTAAGTACCTGCAATTGACACTCCAATTTTGCATTTCCAAATTAATAGGTTTTCATATACGATACTTACTTCAAAATATAATTATTTAAAGTTTTTGTCTGTCTGTTTGTACAACCTCTGGAACGGCTACATCGATTTTGACGGGTCTTTCGCTGACTGATCGTATAAACAGCTTAGACCAACTTAGCTCCGTGGCTTTACCTCCTGTAAAAGTACAATACCAGGCGTGCTTAACGCTTTAAGGGTATCGTTTCCATAATTGCTCGAAAAAGCACTTACGGTTATGACAAGAGAAACAAATTAATTCATTATTTGACAGTAAAAAAAATATCTCAGTTTCTTAATAAATCAATCTATAGAGAAACCGAGTAAAGTTACTAATACGATTATTTATTTTCGAGAAAAAAATCATCAACAGTGACTAAAATCACCGAAATCGACCTTTTCTGTTTGGAATCAATCTAGTATTATATTGCTTTATTTGAAATAAATATTTTATTAGTTGCAAGAAAAAAGTACAAAAAAGAGATTAAGCATTTAAGGTTTCTATTAATTCTCACCAGAAAGTCATAATTTAATCTTAAACATCATTAATTTTTAGCGGCAAAAGTTCCATACATTTTAGTATGGAGAAATAATTTGCGATAAAACAGAGTTCACGCGATCCAAAAATTCAGTGTTCTCCGAATATTCAAGGCGAGCGCACGCTCGTTTTTAGCTCCACACGCACTGTCACGCACACAGAGATTTGATTGTTTACATACGACGACGTGACTGTGTGTAACTTTTGATAATATTTGGTAGGTCTGAGAATAGACACACCAATCTTTATATTTTAAATTATTATTAACCAACTTCAAAAAAGGAGTATTATTTGTGTTTTTTTTTATTGTACATTCATTGATTACTCTGTCAATTGTGGACCGATTATTAAAATTCATTTTATATGACTGCCTCGGTGGCGCTGTGGTAGCATATGCGATTGAGGCCTCGGGTTCGATTCACGGGTCGGACCAAATGTTTATGAGATCCACAAAATTTTTTTTTTTAGGTGTTGGCTGTTTTCAGTGTTAGTTCATAGGGAAACCCTAAAATTTTATAAGCACGTTATAAATAGTTATTAAATATTTTTTTATTTTGTAATGCTATTCCAGACGCAATATCTGACCTGGTAGCCATCATTTCATAATGATGAGGGCAGTAGTAGCGCATGCGACTACTTTGCTTGAGTAAGGATTCAGGTTCGATTCCCGTGTAGGACCAAATATTTGTGTGATCCGCAAATATTTATTTCGGGGTCTGGGTGTATTCTATAGGTAAGCAACAAAAAAAGTATGTTTATGTATTTATATCAGTTGTCGAATCAATAATATAAGCTCTGCTTAGTTTGGGACTGGATGATGTCGTGTGTAAGATGTTCGAAATAGTTGTTTATTTATTATTGTAATATATCATACTGCCTTGTTGGTCTTGTGGTCAGCGTATGCAACTGCTAACCAAGAGGTCTAGGGTTCGATTCCCGGGTCGGACCAAATTTTTGTATGATCTGCAAATATTTGTTTCGGAGTTTGGGTGTTTTCTATGTATAATATGTATGTATTTATAACAAAAAAGTATGTTTATGTATTATAAACTGCGAAATAAATATTTGCGGATCACACGAATATTTGGTAGATGATATTCTGTGTCATTCGTCTGAAATATTTATTTATTGTTATTTATTATAAACTAGCTTTCTGCCCGCGGCTTCGCCCGCGTGGAATTCGTTGATATCACACGACATGGTAAGGGTAGATTAAACAATCTTACCTGATTTTATGTTTGATAATAAGGAACTTCGACACAAACTTTCGTCCCCTATTTCAAACCCTTCTACCTTTATTTTCGCGATAAAAAGTACCCTATGTCCTTTCCCAAGTTCAGTTCTATCTTCGTACCAAATTTCATCAAAATCGGTTCAGTGGTTTAGGCGTGAAAGCGTAACAGACAGACAGACAGAGTTACTTTCCGCTAGTCGTATTTATGTTTTACTAGCTTTAGCCCATGGCTCCGCCCGCGAGTGTGTCGATTTTCGTGGTAAAAAGTAGCCATGTCCTTTCTCGGGGTCCCATATATCTCTATACTGAAATTGATCAAAATCAGTTCAGCGTTTTACGCGTGAAAAGGTAACAGACAAACAGACAGACAGAGTTACTTTCACATTTATTTTAGTAACATTATTGCGTAAATAAGCCGTTTGCATTAAATATATTAAAAAAAAAAACACAGTCCTCTGCCTCTTCAACCTGTCTATTAAACTCAAAACATAACGTAACTTAAAAACTACTGCACCAATTTTCATGATGTTTGCAGCAATGGATAGATTGGTTTTAAAGGAGGGTATAATTTGTCAAATTTTAAATGTTTTTTAAATGCCTATAAGACCATGTATCGTTAATCACACATTATTGACATAATAAAATCTTACACTGAGAGTCACTAGTGTAAGATTACGGCCAATTACGGGTGCGACGGATGAACGCTCTGACGTATTATAAAATATTTATTTAAATAATATTGTGTAATAAACAATTTTATTCTACATATTTCATGTAGAATAAAATTGTTTTAAATGTCTACAGTATTTATTATGATAAGGATTAATATTACATTGTTCCAAATTACTTTGAAATTATTATTCACAAATAAAATAATAAAGAAATATTAAAAAAGTATAATTAAAAAAGTATTACTGTAGGTTATTCCTAATTTATGTAACTCGTAAACTTTTGTCAATATTGGCTTTATTTATGTGTTCCTTTAAAATAATAAAATAACATTAATAAATCTTCTTTAAAAGGTAACCTTAATTATGATGAAAACCGTATTTAAATACCTTGCGTATTTAAAACGATCTGAGTTGACAGACAATGCACGCGAGCAAATTTATTTTATACTGTGTAAAATTATTTTATAATCTTTGACCATTCGATTGGTATACAGAAAGTATTATGACTTTCTGTACTGAATGAATCCTACGGGCTTTACGTTATGGCAAGATACATTGCGTGCGTTGTAAGACATTAAAATACGTTCTACAAAGGCGAACAGTTGATGGATATTTAACATAAGCAAAAAACCGAAAGTCGGTGATTGCTTGCTACGGTATGTATGCGACAGTGCGCGATGCGTCTGTGTGCATGTAAAATATGTATGTGGGTGTTCAATCACAAATTCTCACGCTTGGTGTCGCGGGCCTTAACGCAAAAAAATATGGAAACCCTATTCAAGTACGTTTGCACATTGCAACCATGTTTGGTTTAAGCGTGTATAATGGTGGTAGGTGCTAATTTGCCACACACTATCTCTCTGCTTAACACAAGTCTCCTCAAAGTTTGAAAGATTAATCATACTTTAAAATGATCGCCTATTTTGAATTGTAAGCCTTTAAGAATTAATGTTTAGATTCAGGCAGGTTACCTGATTCTGCGGCAATTAAATAAGCGAGAGTTAAGATCTGAGGTGTGTTCAATAAGAGGTTAATAAGGAGGAAAGTAGTAACACAATTCAATAAAGGCTTCAGTAAATATAATGTTAAAACAATGAAATAAAAGATATTACTTTCTGGTAACCATGTTATGCATAGGTAGGTATACTTTTTGTGCATAGGTATTATATTAGGTTTTTTGGTGCAATTCATTATTTTTTGTTTCATTGCATTTAATGCAATGGATCAGATAAAATTTTTGGTTTCAAGTTGTTAGATGTAATGAACTGCAGTAATTTACTATAAGTGCACATCATACAAACACTGAAAAGGGGCTTTTTTTAATCTTGAATGCATATTTTAGATTACCAGTGCGTTTACATAAGCCATCAGTCATTGTGTTTATGTTCGTTACTTACCTCTCACATGCGACTTCGTTCACTTTTATGTCGATTTAATCAAACAATAAAATACTTTGTATCCCTTATATGCTGTGGTTGAGTAACAAACAGCCTATACATATTAGCATTTCTAATTTAGTATTAATATTACCAACGACCTAGACTTATACATCCATAAAATTTCTACATTTTCTAAACGAAATAATTTCATTTCCATAAAAAAAAGGAAGGCGCCATGACACCTTTCTGAATTCATTATAATGGTCAAGGTGAAGCGTCAATGGCCAGCTTGATGATAACTTAATTATCGTTTGACAGATTCAAGTGTAAAAAATGACAACCGTTATTAGGATAGCGTGACACATCCGCGTTTTTATATTGCTCGAGAAATCAAGTATTACTGACCTAGTCGAGCGATAACTAGAACAGAAGTAGTAGGTATATATGTATGTATTACTTATTGGTTACTACTTAAAAAAAAAAAGTGTGTTGTGTTTTAAACATCAAACTCAAGATATGTTTGTCCTACCTATACTGAGATGGATTCGTTTTTTAGGGTTCCGAAGTTTATGACTTCGAACCCTTATAGATTCGTCCGTCTGTCCGTCCATCCGTCCTCGACTTACCGTCCAAACGGTAAGTGCTAGAAAGATGAAACTTTGCACGAATATGTATTGTAGTTACGTCGACAAATTGCTACAATAAAATTATGAAAAATATTTTTATTTAGGGTACCTCCCCTACACGTAAAGTGGGGATGTTTTTTTCTTCTCGCGGCTACCCCATCATGTGAGGTATCAGTAGATAGTTCTTTTAAAAAAAAGCGGCCAAGTGCGAGTCGGACTCGCCCATGAAGGGTTCCGTACCAGCAAGTAACATAGTATAAAAGTTCTTGTAGTTCGTTGTAACTTTCATCGATGTTTTTATACTAGTGTATTGATTGGATGAAAGGTATATTGCGTGTTACGATTTATGACGTATTAAAAAAAAACTACTCACTAGATCTCGTTGAAACCAATTTTCGTTGGTAGTTTACATGGTAATGTACAACATATACTTTTTTTAGTTTTATCACTCTCTTATTTTAGAAGTTAGAGGGGGGGGGGGGACACACATTTTTCCACTTTGGAAGTGTCTCTCGCGCAAACTATTCAGTTTAGAAAAAAATGATATTAGAAACCTCAACATCATTTTTGAAGACCTATCCATAGATACCCAACACGTATAGGTTTGATGAAAAAAAAAATCGTCGCCCCCCACCCACCCCTCTAAAAGCTAAACGGTTATCTCAAAAAATCTGAAGAAATTCGTGTTGGTGGTCCATATAATGAACTTTAAAGGAAAACTATAACGGATTAGACGACTTTGTTAGTTCAGGAGTTATAGAGGCTTAACTATTACAAAACGGCATACAAAGTTAACGCATCAATACGTAAACATAACAATTATCCATTGGATACGATTTCTAATCCACGTTCCATTATGGGTGATTGAGGAACCCTTTCCTGTGCGTGGCGTGACACGCACTTGGCCGATTTTTTTTTTAGGATTAGGCTAATTGAGCCTGTTTTCATCATAAATTCATACTATTGTCTAATAAAATATTAGAACTAATTTTGCATTTCAATTTTATACTTCACTAGGCTACTTGACCGCCTCGTTGGTCTAGTGGTTAGCGTATGCGACTGCTAATCAAGAGGTCTCGGGTTCAAATCCCGGGTCGGGCCAAAAAGTGTTTTTGGGATTTTCTTAGGAAATTCCTAATAAGCAGCCCGGAGTTGGGAAGTTTGACGGTGATTCACGCCCGTGCCTCGGAGAGGCACATCTACATCATCTATGGCAATCGTTATTGGGAAGTCAGTGCCCTCAAATATACTGACAACTAGTTCAATCTTCGAATTTCAGTTCTCCCTTAGGTTTGCGGAGGTCCGATGCCAGTCGCTCCGTGGAAAAAATGAAATTCAGGTAAAACCGGTTGAACTAGTAGCCGACCCCAAATAAACTTGGGAATAAAGGCTAGGAAGATGACTACACTAGGTTAGTTGTGCAACCTTGTCTGCGTTTTCTATCGCCATTAGCGTGATGTTATACAGTGTTAACAATAGCAGTAGTATACAACTTTTGCAGCACTCATTGCTATGAAGGTACTATTTCATTAGAGAAAATACCAATCAATACCACGAGACCCGTTTGGACAGGGGTTTCCTTCACAATCCCATGCTAGTTTGAAGGACAGAGAGGTCACCAGAGTCACGTCATCAACAGAGCATTTTAATAATAAATGGGGTGAACAAAATTAAAACGTACCAACTAATAAGCAATAAATCGGAGCTACACTATATCAAATCAATTTGCATTGCCTTTTCAGATCATAAAACAGGTATTTATTGGACATGTGAAGTAATTTTCATTATTGAAAACTGATTTACTGTTGTGGAGGTATGTGATAGGTACGGTTTTAATTACAAATACAACTGCATGTTGGTTTACAAATACCTCGACGAATCTGGAGTATAATTAGTTTATTGTATCATTTACTTTTTACGTAAACCAAACTTTCTTTTTTCTTTTCTGCCTTGTTGGTCTAGTGGTTAGCGTATGCGGCTGCTGATCAAGAGGTCTCGGGTTCGATTCCCGGGTCAGACCAAATATTTGTGTGATCCACAAATATTTGTTTCGGAGTCTGGGTGTTTTTCTATGTATAATATGTATGTATTTACAAAAAAAAAGTATGTTTATGTATTTATATCAGTTGTTTAGTACCCATAACACAAGCTCTGCTTACTTTGGGACTAGATGATGTTGTGAGTAACTTGTCCAAATATTTATTTATTTATTTAAAGGGGTGTTGCAATGGTTATTAAAGTTTTTAAGTTCAGTAGTAAATATCTGTTCTACAAATTTACAATTATTTTCTAGTCAATACTTTAGAATTTTACTGAGAACGAGAGTCTAAAGTACATACTAAATCAGTTTTTTATTTCTTTATTTTTGTTAGGTAATATGTATTACAAAAAAAAAATGCATAATGTCATATAAAAATAAATTTAATTAAAGAAAAAATTATAAACATATTATATACAAAAACTACCGTCCTTGTTACATCCCTTATTTATTAACTACGTATGCAAAGAAAGGTTTAAAAAACGTGTAATATATTTGTTTTGTAAAAATCTTTACCTATATAATATTATGTACTATTCCTTTTTGAATATATATGGTATATGTAAGCATGTCATGACCTTTGTAAAGATAAACCATTGTAAAGATAAACCGCAAAATGTTTTAAACAATATTAATTTGCGGTAAAAACATAAAAATATGTTTCGCTGCCAATCTCTATCGGTCCTGCAAATATATTGTTAGCCGTCATCATGGTATAAATAAAATATAAATAATAAATAAATATTACACACATCTTACACACAACGCGATCTATTCCCAAACTAAGCAGAGCTTGTATTATGGATACTAAACCACTGATATGAATACATAACAAAACACTGGGTGAAAACATCCAAATATTTGCGGATCCCACAAACATTTGGTCCGACCCGGGTATCGAACCCGAGACCTCAAGCACGCGGGCGCATACGCTACCAAGTTGGAGCTGGTATAAAACTTTACAAAACGGTATTTCTAATAAAATAAGTTTTGCAAAAAGTCAAAATCAGATCACAACTATCAATCAACTATCTCTAGTATCAATGGATTAAGTAAGACTATAAAGGAGACAGAGAACTTCACATAACATTATGACGCTCTAATACGTGGACATTTTTGTTTTTTTTTTTAACTTTAACTTAAGCTTTGCAGCACTACTGAAGCGATCTGTCAACAAATAATGATATGCAGAGCTGAATCTAACTTAAATAAATGTAGGTGAGAAAAGTATTCGTAAGTCTTAACCGTAAAGGTACATTTTTATATTTACTTAAAATTCACAGATAATGAAATCAAGATGATATAAAACAATTAAAACGTTTAAAAACTAAATGAATATGGAAAGGAAAATATCCTATATTTTTGTAGTGCTGCCGTATATTTTTTATTACCTATACTTAAATTTCATTTTTTATAATATAATGAGATTTTGTAAATAATATTAACAAAGTAGGTTCACATTAGAAGACTTGGAATAAAAGGTTATAAAGACCAAGACATCCGAACGCGACTGTTTCTGAATTAACCGTGCAAAAGATCGCGATATTTTTCGTCTACATTTTAAAGTACATGTAGATGAAACTAAAAAAAAGAATGGCACAAAGCAAACGTCTGCAAGCGGAAACACGGTAACACGTAGACATGGGCAGACGCATTTATTTGCAAGATGGCACTGAGCCAAAATCCATAATATCATACGATCTATTGTGTCTAAGATTACATGATGGAATTGTCTAGAATAATTCGGTTGTGGTTTTAGGCAAATCAATAATTAAAGCAAGGAAAAAGTATTTTCTAATCTAACTGGGAAATATTATGTTCAATGACAAACAGGTCAATTTTTATACCAACATGTTGATACCAGAAATACTTATTACTTTGACTTCA
Organism: Phragmatobia fuliginosa; assembly: GCA_932526445.1. Taxonomy (NCBI): domain Eukaryota; kingdom Metazoa; phylum Arthropoda; class Insecta; order Lepidoptera; family Erebidae; genus Phragmatobia; species Phragmatobia fuliginosa. The sequence goes on from OW052073.1 coordinate 17,880,632, forward strand.
GTTTTTTGGTTTCCATTCCACACCGAAGTGTTGTCATGTGTTTTTATTCATTCTTATGTTTTATTCTTAATTCAGTCGGAATATATTATATTATATGAGATCCAAATCAATGCATAGAACCGATTACTTTTATAACTTTATGTTATTATAACAAGTATTTTTATCATCATCAACAGCCTTTAACAGTCCACTGCTGGACATAGGCCTCTACTTGAAAAGGAGGTTTTGGCCTACTATAGCACGCTGGCCAGACGAGTTGGTATAGGGTTTGTTTCAAGTTTTACTTCTCTTTGCATCGATGTTTTCTTGTGTAGTTTATCCCATAATCGCCTTTTACGACACCCGCGGGATGAATAGGGGTGGTGACACTCTGTATTCTTAATCCGTCACCACACGGATTAGTATTTTTATGTTTAATATATATTTATACAATAAGCTTTTATACATCAATTTTTCAACAAATTTATAATGCGTAATCATAACAAACCCGTACTAACCTCAATAAGATTTAGGTAGATATATATTTACAGAGGCGGTTAAGGCAATGGCACTTACCTGTAAAGTTTCTTGGAAATGTCTTCTCAGTTTTGGCCATGGTGCGCTTTTGGAATGACTTAAAATCTGAAAAAAAGAAGAAATATTGGCTTATATTTTATTGGTTAATGGTATACAAGTATACATTGACTGATTATTCAGTTTTGGTAGAGGGGGGGGGGGGGGGGGGGAGTTGTCCTAAAACTCACCACGTATCACCAGGGGGGAGGGTGGGGTTAAAAAAGGGCTAAAATAACATCACGTTATTAATGGACGGCCCCTATACGGGGTCTTAAAAAGTTATGTTCAGTAAATATATTTTAGAGAAAAAAAATACCATGACAACAAGAATAGAATAAGCTAGCTAGGCTACCAGTTTAACATATTTAATTAAATATGTTAAAGGATTATTTTACATACAGGCTGTATTGTATATGTCACTGTTAAGAAGTGCTTCAAGAGTGTCCTCACTAGATTCCAAGTATTCAAGCTAGGCAGCAGTTTTACGCTAAGTAATAAAGTTACGTGTACACTCAGAAATATACAAAGCAAACATTACGAAGCACATTTAACATGGCCTACTTATCATAAATCACAATAGTATTGACGTAGCCAACAGATTTGCCTAATTTCTTCAATTGCTTAAAAGAAGATAAATCTTTCTTTACTTTTTTCACCGAAAATGGGATTATCGAAAGTCAAAGCTCTTCCCTCTAATTGTGCGGGTAGAAAGAAGGCAACGTCAAAGAACAACGGAAGTTACTGACCATCAAGTGTCACGACTGCTAATTAGCACTTCTTAAATAGTTGTCTATCTTTTGCAACTATAGTAAAATTTGCATGTGTGCAAGTGAGGCGAGAAAGTTAAATAAAAGACAGCGAAGTTATTCGCAATAACATTACCAGTAACTGTGCGGACTGGCCGCCTATATTTGCATTTAAGATTTTTCACAAGCGACTTTGAACACGTTCAAACTGCTAATGAACCAATGACGTGTTGAATTTCGATGGATAGTACTTGTGAATTAGCTGGAAGACTTTGATGGCAGAAAACGCAGTTCTATTTAGGAGGCAATGACATTACAACAGAAACTGTTAAAAATAAGAATCCAATTTTAAATCAGTATTTCTTAATCAAAGGAAAACTTGGTAGTTCTTTCTGAAGCCATTGCTGGTATTAGACGCTTTAGACTTTTTTGCAATGAATATTTACATTAATATGTTCCACTTAAGCCTAATTTATTCAAAAATTACGTATTGAAATGAACTACGATAAAAGTCGCGAGTCCAAGTACCTATGAGTACCTACTTCCAAAGAACTATTACCTACCTATTATATATGAGATAATGAAATACCCCGAAAGAGTAAAAAGGGTGAAAGAACGCTCAGATTTTGAAAATAATAATTTAAATTTAAAAAGATTGAGTAGGTCAGGATCCCGTACTTGAACTTGAACTCGCTGAAAAGTCTCAGCCATCTGAACCACTACTCTATACCTATGTATGGAAACGCTCTACGGAGATTTTTAACTTTAATTTATATACTAACAAGTATTCGTCTAATAGACAGTATTGAATAAATAAGTTTTACAATAAAATACAAATTGCAGTTTCAGCGCCCGATAATTATGTAAATCCACTGGCGTCACTGACTCACTACTATAAGATAACAATTAGTATTCGACGCTATCAATTCAATTCCATTTAATTTTATGGTCGTACATGAACTTACAAATTAGAAACGTTTGTAACAAACACGTTGAATGCATTACAGATGATGAAAGTGCAAAGAGTATTTAATCGTGTTGAATTAAAATATGTTGCCAGTAATAAAATTCACCGTTAAACGTCAAGTTTGCAACGATCGCATGGCGCCACCAGCTAACGGGTAGTGATATCGCCTTTTACGGTTCATTGGTAAGAAATGTTACTTTAATTACCGAGAGCTGAGCAAATTGACATTGGCGGATGACCAATACGGCCGTCCTGTATTGATGACACAAGAGATATGAGAAGATTAATGAAGAAATTGGTTTTTATTGCAAGGTCGCTGAACTTACTGTGGAATATATCGTATAGTTGTTTTTATTGCATTCTTTGTAACATTACTCCAGCTATTGTACTAGGGTTTCATTTTTATTGCATGTCTGTGGCTGTATAGTGTTGCTAAGAGGATTTTTTTTACTTTTATTTTGTGATTATATTTATAACTTTAAACTTGTAAAATTTTGTTTCAATACTTTATTGTTAGTTGCCTTGTAAATAGAATTGAAAATATTAATAATCAAAATATTTTCTAATAAGACGTTAGAGAAAAAAACAGGATTTAATTTATTTTTTCCCTTCCTTTCATTCAATGAGGGTACTAAAAAGTCGGATTCGAAATGACAACGTACTGCCTGGTTTGTTTTGACGCAAAGAATTTTTAAAGGCACCTTCTGTATCAAAAAAGATTCTGATTTTTACATACATACTAATTTATTAAATAAGAGAACATCGTTATATTGTAGGGGTAATCTCTGGTGCTACTGAACCTATTTTTTAAATTCTATTGCCTATAAAAAGCCACATTATTCGTGAGTGTCATAGTCTATATATTAACCCGAAAAATTATTACCGCGATATTCGACTTAGTGTTAAATTTAATTTTCACTTACAAGCATGGATATCGTAAAATGATACGTTAAAATTTCTGCGATGTTCTTACTTTAGGTTCCACGTAAATGAAACCTTCACAGCAGTTCCTAATGCTGACAATTAAAAATTAACTATGATTGATTTTATTTTATTCAAATAATATGAACTGTCTTTATAAAATACATATAAATATTTTGGGAGAAGTACCTATTAGTAAAATTGTATAAAGTATACGTTTCAAGTTCGCAGTTCAACTAAATACTTACAATTTAGTATATTTTTATACCTGGGTATAACTTTAAATATTTGTAAATCGTTTTGATTAAATTTTTGTAATAGAAGACGAAAAAAAAAGAGGAATTCTTAAAATCGGTTAAATGCGGTAAACAGTAGTTATGTCATTTGGTGTAGATTAGCCGTGAAAGTGTAACAGAAAACAAACAGAATTAACTTGACTTTATAGAGTTAGATTTATATTGACGACAATCTGGTAGACGTCTAACGAAAATATAGGTTATTTTGGCGCGCATTGTCCAAGGTTAAATTTAATTACTTGCGTCAATTGCGCTGCAGCTTTTATTGCCACATAACATCCAAACTTTAATAGAATGAATAAAATCGGTGAAAAACCCAAGGAGGTATTTCACCTTTACATATCACCACGATCATTCTCAATGCTATCCTTGCCTTACCGGGAAAATGAGACCGCTTAACAATTTTAGGCTTAAAACGGTTAACATTTTTCTTCGATGTATTTTAGTGAGAATTTAACTGATTCCTTTTGTATCGGATAGAACATTTAAAAAAAATACGTTTGTACTGTAACAAAATCTTCCTACGTCCTCTAGCAGCGGAGTAGCGATCATGAACTCCAGTATTAAACTGCGGACAACTGCTAATAAAATGTGTATCAGACCTACATGGGTTCTCATTGCAAATTAAAGAAGGTAGATGCATATCCGAACAAAAAGAAGGTGCAACTACTTTTTACAATAGACTTGTCAGAACACAAAAAATATCTTAGCGTTTGACAGCTGTACCTATTATTGTAAGCTTCCTCGTGCACTTCCGCCAATGATAACAGTTACCTATTTCTACCGTACTGTATTTTCATACCAATTACCTACTTACTTTTTATACAAGTGCCTTGATAAAATTATATATAACTATCCGGTGATGTTGACATACGATAAGTTCTAGGTAGGTATGTAGGTACCTACTTGATATTCTATAGAAAGCGCAAGTTAAAAAGTTCAATAGCCGGCTGACTTAGTATTTATTAAGTTACAGAGGATTTTCTGCAGCCCTGTATTTTGAATTTCGAACTTCGTATGCTTTACATAAAACAGAGGGATAACATTGAAAGTAAAAATCTATCGTGTTTACACAATGTTCTAAATTTAAAAATGTGGGGAAAATCAACTACAACCCAATTCTAGTGTTATTAATTAATTATATTACAATGTAATATTTTAAACAATTTAAGGTACATATTTGTGAGATCTGAGTGAGCCTAGGCTTGGTAACATTTATACCGCGAGTACAGAACTAAAAAGCGGAAGTGATGAGAAAAAACCACTGATAAAAATAATAAGTTGTTATGATACAAGTGCTCACTTCCAAAAATAGTTTGTTGAATGTCTTATTTTTAATTTAGCGAACAGGAACCTGAAAGATACCGCCAATTCCGTAATCAGAATCACTGTTACTTTGTAAAATTAAAAAAAAAGTTTATTTAATATATTTCGTATTTTATATAACAAAAAATGAGGATAAAATAATTGAAATGCATCTTTACATTGAATATTTAATTACGTGGATGTTTAATTTAAAAATCTAGCATAATTCTTTGCGTAGGTACCTACTAGTAATGGCGCGAAAATATTTGCATGCGATTTACAACTACAATTTGTTGATGTATGTACTTACGTAATATATTTACGAATAAATACAAATGAAAATATATGCCAAGTCACGTAAACTAGAATTTATTTTATTACGTACATAAAATATTGTCGCTTGCAAGAATTCAATTCTAAGTCTGACACGCGATGCCGACTTTTATTGATTTCGTGTAGTAGAAAACGAATTGCTTTATCTAGGTACTAATTTTTTTTATTGATATCTTACCCCTACCTATTAGATCTCTTTTTTATTCGAATAATAAATGTAAAGTAACCAAAAACGTATTGTATAACACAATTTTGTAACACTATGCCTCTGTCGTGTCGTTGGTTACCGAACAGCTGTTCACTTTAAAACGATACAACTACTTTGTGTTTATATCCTATAGTGACTGAAAAGTTAGGTAATTTATATTAGGCACAAAAACTAATTTTATCTATATGTTTTAAAAGAATTTGACTATTTATACTAACCTCTTACTATTAAAACACAATAGGTTAATACACACTTGACATAAAATTAATATACACACTTCTAAAATAAGTACACTATACCCTTATAAAAATTAAATACTGTTAACGCTATTTTAAGTTATAAATATTAGATTTAAATTAACTATGACACGAAATAAGAGTCGAAGAGGACGCACACCAACTCCGGCAAGCGCAGAAACCCGACTGACGCCGACTAACGCGACCTCGTGCGGTGTGCTCTCAAAATATGTATATTGATACGTTCCGTTTCATAATGGTTTCATTCATATAGAGCCGCATAATATGTTAATTGAACTATCGTTCGTGATTTCATTAGTGATTTCTGATTGTTCTTGGATATCGATAAAGTATAATAAGATGTCCATATTATTAAACAATAGGAAACCATTTCATTAATTATTTTCGCTTTATGAATAAAATATTTTTATGCATAAAAATGACATTATTTTATGATATCTTTTAAAAATGGCACCGATATTAGAAAGAATTACGACAAAGACACTTTTAATATTCATATAAACTAACTAGGTAGTACAACAATAAAATAAAGTAATTTTGAAAATTACCTGTGCTGCAGTTTATATTCAAGTACTAAAATAAAAGTATGGAGAAATTAATGAGTTGGCGCCGTCTCGACGCCAGCTTGTGGCGGGAATATTTAATGATCAAGACGAGTCTCCATGTTCCGAACTATATTTATTTATCTTGGTAACATTTTATAATTACTTTTTTCTTTTGTATTATTATTAATTTTACGGGCAGATAAATTAGTGCACCTAAAATGTAAGAAAACTTGCAGTTACTAATTACGTATTTATGTAATGGTAACACATTTGAAAACATTGAAAAAAAATGCCAAACATTAATTATTAAATTGGAATCGACTTCTCAATTTATTTTAACTACCCTCAAATTTCAAATTATGTATCTCACTTCTATTATGAATATATATCATTCTTACTCGGTTTCGGTCAAGCTATACGGGAAGTTGTAGTCGCAAAACCAAAAAAAATATATACTATTAATTTTGTAGTAACTATGAACAGTAAGCAATTAATTTTATTTATTCGTGATTAATACGAACTGACTACTATAGTACTGTAGAAATATTAAATTTACTGTAACATAATTACCAATGGCTTCATCTAACTTTTTAACCGTTAAAACTCATTTATCAGAGTTTAAAAATAATTCAGACAAAGACACCATGAGTGAAGTGAGTATCGTATTTTTATCATTAACTACTTCTTTCATAAGATCCCTAAGTAAAAATTGTGTAATTCTCTATACTGTAAACTAGTGGTTACGGCCATTTTGATTTTTTTAAAAAGCTGAATTGAGATTGCCTTCATTGCAATTCTCGCTTTTGTTTTATACTTCAGCAATTTGAAAAATCACGAATGAAACCCTTCATTGACATAAATTCCTCTACAAGTTACCGTTATTCTTACAGGCTTCCGAAAGTGGAACGAGTAATTCTGTGACGTCAGCAGAAGACCTACAGAAATTAGCCGTGATACTTGGGCTGAACAGTGCTGAAGATGTTTATCAGGAAAGATTCCGTGTTGACAGACGCCGTTTGGAATCAATGCTTGCTGGTAAATTTATCCACATTATAAGAAACTACGTATATAATGTATGATGTACGCAAGTTCATTAGATCACAGTCCTATATAAGTACGATAATCCTATAAAGATGCAAAACATGACTTCTTCTTAGCCTTATTCCCAATATTATTTGGGGTCGGCTACTAGTTTAATTTTAAGCTAAATTCAAAAAGATATGAATTATGTTTTATATTTCGAGTTTTGTAACCCACAACTTAATTGTTACAGAAAACTTGGAGGAATCCCAAACGGCTCAAGCATTTTTTCATCGGGTAAAGAATAATATTGTACTATACAACATGCAAAATTTTATAATAAACTATAACGACTTATTTTTTTCCAGGTCATGACAGAAACTAACACTTTAATTAACTGGCCAGCTCGTTTAAAAATCGGTGCACGTTCCAAGAAAGGTAAGTTAATAAAAATGAAATATCAATTTAAAAAAAAATAACGCATTTTTTTTTAAATTTCAAATTAACCGGAACACCTGCAGTCCCTACGCGGCTTTTTTGGCGTGCTGGCGCCAATTAGACTAGCCTAACGGCGCCAGCCTGGCGGTCTTTCCAAATTTATTCAGATTAATTGTATTTGCGCTTGAGTCCGTTACATGAAATGATATATTCTAATCAATTTTAATTATTTAAACTTAGTAAACATGCATTGCAATGATGATATGAACGAATTAGTGTATAATGTAATTCGAAAAATACGTGATAATAAATTTATAGATCTTTTAAAAGTTATTGGTGTGTAATATAAAAGTGATTTAATTTTTGTTCGATTGAGACATTGTTTTTAAGTGAATGTTTTTGTGTTTAGATCCACACGTGAGAGTCGCTGGACGACCTGATGATGTGAAGCTGGCACGAGAAAAAATAATCCAGTTGTTGGATACCAGGGTATGTAGCTTTTCATCAACTAGATAAATCTTTCGAGTGTTCTGAAATTTATACAGATAGTATCAATTAGTTAAGATTGTGGAAATAACAGTGACAATATATTCTTAAATACTGCTTAGTTCATGCGAAACATTCTTCTAGCTTTTTTCATGACCTACAAGAGTATTCCTTTCTTTATTCGAGAACTGTCACCGCGTTGCCCGTAACGACTATTATCTATGAAAATATCAATGCTGTAATTTGTTTGTTCAATGGTATGCCCTTAAATCATTACTTTTCATAGAAGTTCATAGAACCATATTAATGCTTAGCATAGATTGATAATTTTAAGAAGCTACCAAAAAAAACATGACCTCTGAAATGAATAGGTTTATTAAGATCTATTTAAGAAGAACTATAATTAGTTCTTTATTTTACAGCTTTCATTGAAAGTTACGAAATAAAATATATGGAAGAGTATAATTATTTTAATCATATACCTATCTATGTATAAAACACTAATATCATTAGCGATACATTCGCACCATCACGTTTTCATAGTATTGTTCCTCTTTTAAGTTTTGCGTTCTATTCACGTCGAAGGAGAATATCAACCATTCTTTAAACCTTACCTCTGTTCATAATACCCTATTTAAAAGTTCGGAATAGTAGGTAAAAGGGTGATTAAGTAACAAAGGGCCACCTATCCGTATATGGCGGATGGTTACGGACTGCCCAAGACCGGGATGGTTGGCGTTCCTTGGGGGAGACCTTCGTCCAGCAGTGGACGGCGATAGGTTGACACGTATCCGTATGGTGACGTATGCGGAGTTGTCACCGACGCTATTCATCTCGTAAGAGATAACTACGCAGGACAACAACACCACGATCTATACAAACAAATAAAATTGGAGTGTCTGTAGGTAATATTAAATGAAGTGTTTTACTCAATGCATATGAAAGTATATTGCGGTATTTATATCAAAAATACATTTTTAATTTTTTATCTGTATATGTTATGGTTAATCTCTGGAACGGCTGGACCGATTTTGATGGCTGATGACATAACTTAATATATATTTTTAAGACTAGCTAAACTCGACGGCGTTACTCGCGATTTACAACAATAACCACAGAGGAACACCAGTGCGAAATAAAACTTGATACTAACCCTATACCAAACCGGCTGATTAGAGTGGTATAGTACCTATGTCGAAACCTTCTTCTAAAGAGAGTCCACAGGACTGTTAGTGACATTGATGAATAAGCCACCATTCTGCTGTGCATTCTTAAAGTGTGATTTATCTCTACTTCTTCTCTTTCTTCTTCTTTCAGCCTTTAACAGTCCACTTCTGGACATAGGCCTCTCCTTAGAAAGGCGGTTTTGGCCTACTATACCACGCTGGACAGACGGGTTGGTATAGGGTTGGTTTCAAGTTTTCCTTCTCTTTGCATCGATGTTGTCTTGCGTAGTTTATCCCTTAGTCGCTTTATACGACACCCGCTTGGGATGAATAGGGGCCTTCACCAACGTTCCCTAAATAGACGGGGCTGTTTAGAGAGAGTTAGGTAACTTTCCGTGATGTTTTAGTTTGCACCAAATTTTAGGGGATCCTTAGTGCCTACATTTCTTTTAAATGCTAAAGGCAACCTACGTTAGGGGGTTCCTAGTAAGGAGAAAGTTTAGGTATAGGTACTTCGTTAAAACGGGCTTTTGGGCATCGTCTGGGTCTTTTTTCAATTATGTTCGGCTCCTATTAATTGGTCTAGGCGTGATTTCAACTATCTTAGGAACGTCATAAAAACACACATTAGAAAAAAACGTGATAATTGGTTTGATAATTTGGTAGTTCATCATCGTGAGCAATAACGTGACATGACAGTTACATAAGGTAGATTTCAAAATATATGTCTTAATGTTATTACTTTAAGTTCAAAATCATTATTAATATTATAAATGCGAAAGTAGCCATGTCTGTCTGCACGTTTTTACGTCTAAACTGCTGTACCGATTTTGATGAATTTTGGTATAGAGATAGATGGAACCTTGGGAAAGGACCAAGGGCTCCTTTTTATCGCGATAACCGATATACACGCGGGTGGAGCCGCGGGCAAAAGCTAGTAGGAAATGAAAAGGAAATTCTATTATTATTTTTATATGAGCCGGCCAATGTGACTTCTTTGCCTGATGGAAAGCAGGAGTATTTTTTAGCGTCGCTTTTTGTCGTAGCTTCTCAAGTAAATACAAAGACAATAACAGTTATTTCTTCCTAATGAGTTGTACTTCAGGATTACCGTAATACAGGCCTCGTATTTGTCACCTGAGTAGAAATTAAAAAAAAACTAGGTTATGAATTCCCAGACAGGTTATTGCGAACAAATAATAATGGTATGTTAATGTATAATTGCAGAATAACCGTGTTACCATGAAGATCGATGTCAGCTACACTGATCACTCGCATATTATAGGAAAGGTGAGTTTTTTTTTTTATTCTAAAGGTACTGGCACATTGAACGTGCATTGATGTGAAAAGCAAGTTGTGGGGCTTTCCGCTGCCTCGAACCGCACTTGCAATAGACGCGAGTTTTTTTTTCCCCGACTACAGTAGAGGCAAAGGAGGACTATGATTTTGACAGGCTATGTATTTTTACAAACTTTAATTTTGGGTCATATGTCTCGTTAGTCTGTAATGAAAACATTCAAGTAAAATTTTATTTATTTCTCGAGGTTGCATGTATGTTTGTATTGCGTGACAAAAGGCTAATACCGTGACATGGAGCCGATCCGATACTAGAGCTGGAAGGTGGTCTTAACAGCTTTACAATAAAATGAGACAATCCCATCTATAGTCGTCACAAAATAAGAAGCCCGTTTTGACATTTGTCATTTGACATGCCGCATGTAAGAAATTGAAAAATCAAATTCATAATCCTATTTAATTACTATGTTACCCATACACTATCACAACGCGTATCATAATTATGCATCAAGTTTAACTTTATGTTGAAAAAATACACTCAAAAACACGAATTAATCGTATTAGTTACGCCACGATGACAAATGTCAAACCGGGCTTCTTATTTTGTGACGACTATAGTTTGAGTTCTTTTGATTTACTTATACCAATACAACGGCACTTTTGAAACGTCAAGTAGTCAGTCAGTAGTCGGTCGTGAAGCTAATTGTCTGTTCCAATTCGTAGATCCTATGGAAAAGAACAGACAAGAAACTCCATGGACTCTCTTTTCCAACATTATTTTTACAATTTTTTGGTTACATTGTTTTAGGAATCTGTGTGTGTCTTATCTTGACTAGTACATACTTTGATTCTATATGGTTACTAGAATAAGTCTTTTTTTTCCTTAAATTCTAAAGGTATACAGTACATACAGTACATTGAACGTGCAATGACTTAAAGAGCTAATTAACAATTCATGGAGCCTTCTTGTACTTTGGAGTATAGAAAATTATAATCTGTCAATACAATACTTAGTTGTTGTTTTTGTAGAATTACCTGAAGTATCCATTGAGGTTTTGGACTTATTATTATAGTTATTATTGTACTAAAATAAATAAAACTTTTTATATTGCAGCTGAATAGAGTTAATTTTAACGTAATGACAAAATAAAACATTATTTTTGCATGTAATTGCAGTCAATGCAGACAAACTGAGTCAACTGATGACATAATTGAATGAAAAGTTTTCTAGTACAAAATTTCATTTTTCTAACTCAGTGGAACCCGATAGGACTTATGTATATGTACAACTACTAGAAACTAATAGATTTCTTTTTGCTAAATGATCTTATCTTTCTATCATATTTGTCGTCTGTCTTCGTACAAATTGTTTAAGTTTTAAAATAACACAAACGTAAGAATAAAAATCAGGCAAGTGCGTGTCAGGCCACGCATATAATAGGGTTCCGTAGTCATATACAAAGCCATATGCCATGTTATATACAGTAGATAATTGTTATGTTTACTTCATCATCATCATCATCATCATCAACAGCCTTTAACAGTCCACTGCTGGACATAGGCCTCTCCTTTGAAAGGAGGTTTTAGCCTACTATACCACGCTGGCCAGACGGGTTGGTAAAGGGTTTGTTTCAAGTTTTCCTTCTCTTGGCAGTGATGTTAGCTGCTTATTTTGTTCCTTTAGTCGCCTCTTACGACACCCATGGAATGAATAGGGGTGGTGACACTTTGTATGTTTACTTATTATTTCGTTATTTTTGTACGAAGTTTTCCAAGTACGCGTTTTTCATAAAAGAGGGACGGGGTCGACGCCCTGTTTTTGCAATGAAATGTCCTTTAAAGTTAAATAACTTGCAAACGGATACATATATAGAAAAATCGTCTTAACAACCACTCAATGTTTTGACATGATGAATCTACAAGGGCTCCGAATCATGAAGACGATTCATTGTTTCTGAAAGCAGTATTTATTTTTAAATCACAATTCGTAACGGTCATTGTGAACGATATAAACAAGAATAAAACTATCAGCTACCGTTTGTGAACGTAAAGACAACCTGTCAACGACATCATCCGTTACTAAGTACCTTTCAATATTCGATCAGATATGGAAATGGACATCAACTAATGTAACCTCGGTGGCGTACTGGCAGCGACTGATGTGCTTGAGTTCTCGGGTTCGATTCCCGGGTCGTACTAAATGTTTGTGTGATTCACAAATATTTGTTTCGAAGTTTGGGTGTTTTCCATGTCTAATATGTGTATATATTTACAAAAAAATATGTTTGCGTAGCTATAACGGTTGTCTAGTAGACTAGTACCCATAACACAAGTTTGACTTAGTTTGGGACTAGATGGCGCTGTGTGTAAGATGTTTGAAATATTTATTTTATTAATTTATAATTGTTTACCTATCCGACTTCAAAAAGGAAGGGGTTCTCAAGTTGAAACATTTTTTTTTGTTTCATCATCATCAATTTATTAATCGTTTCTTGTAATAAGAATAATTATTCATTATTCTTAATAAAGAATTTTTCTATTATACATACCTTCATACAAATATGTAGGTGGGTATAATTAGGTATTATACAATGCTCGAAAAAGCTGCGTAATTTAAATATCTGTCCTGATAAATATTTACGCAGTATATCTGCAGGGACCTTTATGATTTAAACATTCCACAAGTCAAAATGTCGGTTGACAAAATATATAATATATCCGATTCTAATTAATATTATACAGCGTGTAAGGCAAGTGGAATGATTCTAATTGGCATTTATCTGCATGTCTGAACATTTAGATCATAGCGGCAGATGTATGACATGTTAGTTATGTATTTTCCACATTTACATATATATGTGTGTACTAGCCAAGACCCTCGATATTACCCGCAGTTATTTATGTAAATCGCGAATCATGCCGCGAATGGAAACTAGTTTTTTTTGCTTCTTATATCATCAGTTATTTACTAGTGAAAGTCCCGCGAAGAAGGGTCCAGCCGTTCCAAAGATTAGTCAGAACAATCAGACAGATAGAAATTAAAAAATGCTGCTTTGATATCAGTACCGTATATAATTTCATATCATCATCATCAACAGCCTTGAACAGTCCACTGCTGGACATAGGCCTCTCGTTAGAAAGGAGGTTTTGCCCTACTATACCACGCTGGCCAGACGGGTTGGTAAAGGGTTTGTTTCAAGTTTTCCTTCTCTTGGCAGTGATGTTAGCTGCTTATTTTGTTCCTTTAGTCGCATCTTACGACACCGTAATCCGTCACTACACGGATTTTAATAATTTCATATGAATTTAGTAAAAAACTATTAATTTGATATGGCAAACATACACTTCAATTTATATCTCTTTGTATAGAGTTCTGAATTTACTTGTAAATTCCAAGTAAAGGATAAAATTTTCAACATATAAATTGTATTAAATATAGCATTGTTCTGTATTATTGTAGTCTGTAAATAATATCACTGATAAACAATAAATTGATCTTAGGACAGTCCTTGAACAAACCTAGCCGAAGAGTCATTGACATTCCTGCAATTTATTTTTAATAAATTTAATGTGGTTTGTGGTTTCTTTAACTTCATAATACCTAACTTAGTTTTACCATCCATTACGTTCCGCGTTTATTCAAAAGAATTTTCCTAGGAATTAAGACTACCAAAACCACAGCCGCATAATTACAAAGACTCAGCTGTAATACATACATCTATTGAGGAGTAGGCAGAGAGAATTGATCTCCACTTATTACGGTCCTAAACACTCTTTTCCTTCGTTCACATTCATCAATCGCTGCTCGCATGCTCGTCTGTTTCTGCTTCCTAGCCAAGTTACAAACGTTTCTCGTTTTCTTTTATATTCACTACTAGCTTTTGCCCACGGCTCCGCCCGCGTGCATGTCGGCTATCGCAGTAAAAAATTGCCTATGTCCTTTCCCAAAGTTCCATATATCTTCATACCAAATTTCATCAAAATCGGTTCAGTGGTTTAGGCGTGAAAGCGTAACAGACAGACAGAGTTACTTTCGCATTTATAATATTAGTAGGGATTCTTTTTCTCTATTCTCTTGTTTCATTGTGTAATATTTATTTATTGATATTATTAAATAACATCGTGAATAAAGTTATTTCCCTTAAAAAGTGATCCAACCTTAAGAGATAGACACAATATGCTGTCGTAGAATTTCTTTCGCTTTCTGCGAATTTCTGCGCTCGCAACAGAATCTCCCATCAGAAGGAATAATTTTCCCCCGCTTTGCAACATTTTTCATTGAAGTTCTGTTCTTATTGCTCGTAGCGTGACATTTAGTCTAAGTATAGCCCTCCTCGATAACCAAGCAATCTAACATTGATTGATCTAAACTCTTTATAATATTAAGTATTGATAAAAAGAAAATCGACTGCACGCTTGGCCTAGTGTCTTAAGCGGTCGCCACACCGCTTCCTACTGCGCCAAGTGTCGTGGGTTCAAATCCCACGAGGGATAACACTTTGTGTGATTCACAAT
The DNA here is from genome assembly GCA_932526445.1 of Phragmatobia fuliginosa. NCBI lineage: Eukaryota > Metazoa > Arthropoda > Insecta > Lepidoptera > Erebidae > Phragmatobia > Phragmatobia fuliginosa. The sequence goes on from OW052073.1 coordinate 17,895,686, forward strand.
TTACTGTTCTGAGTCTGGGTGTTCTTTGTGTCCGTTTCATGTATGTTTGTAAAGTCCCCCGCGACACAGGAATTTCTATTCCTAACGCGGGGGTTGTCTTTTTAAAAAAGAAAATAAATCTAAAAAGTTTTTGTTTAATTACAATTATATGACGTAGGCGGGTATATACATAAAAATGTTACTCCAGTGTAAACCTCACGAAGGACGAGCGTCTTTTCCATATTGTGTGAGGCACCAAGAAAATTATAGTTTTTGTCAGCGCTACGATGTCCGTTGATTGTCCATATTGATTGATAATGTTCCAAGAAATACTCAAGTTAATTACAAAAGTCGTAGTTTTTGCGAACAACGTGAGATATTTTAGCAAATCACGTTTCTATTTGGCGTCACTCATTTAAACTGTCGGCGCTCACAGTCAAGATGTAATTAGAGACTATTACCAAGGGTAAGTAACGATGGTGCGGTCAGTACCTGGAGCGGTGACCGTGATTCGGACGCACGTTAAGCAGTCGGGCATTCAAAGGACGAAAACGCACTAGTATCTTGAGTTGGAGCCACGCTGATGTAGGAGCTGCCACTTAGTTAATTCTCTTTCTACAATCGCTAACGCCTCTTTTCTCTTATTATGGTAAGATGACGTCATTCTAATACATTTGTTGCTTTTCTATTAACGTTCGTTTGATCCCTGTGTGAAAAGAAAACGTAAAATAATTACGATTAGTCCGCCCTACATATTTAAGGCTATAACAACTATAAAACGTATTGATATGGAAATTATCTTTCGCCTTGATTTATCTACTCAATACGGGTCTGCACTCTATGTAGATTATATTCTTCGAAAAACCGATAAATAGTAGTGAGGTCTTAGGTAATCATATTAAAGTATCGGTGTTTATATTACTAATTATTTCCCTAAACACTAAAGGAGGTAAAAAAGAATACAATTGACTGCCTTGTTTGTCTAGTGGTTAGCGTACTGCTGATCTGGAGGTATCGGGTTCGATTTCTAGGTCGGATTAAATATTTGGATGATTTACAAATATTTGTTTCGGAGTTTGGTTTTTTTTTATGTATAATATGTATGTATTGATCTATAAGTATTTATATCAGTTGTCTATTACCCATAATACAAGCTCTCCTTCCTTTGAGACTAGATGATATTGTGTCGTTCGTCCGAAAAAAAAAGAAAAAAAAAATACAATCAAGTAGATGTTGGTACTATTTCGTCAATATTATTTAACACTGATTTCAGCACGAATCCGCTGGCCTGACCAGAGCAGTACTATTCTCACACATAAGACCAATCTAAAATGACGGCATCCGTGTCCGGTCTCACATCACGGTGATTGTGAGACCGGAGGCCCTATCATTCTGCATGATTCTCTCGGCTTCTGGAGGCCGGGAGAATGATTCACAAACAGCTCACTTAGCCGCCATGGTGTGGGTCACCATGCTATATTTTATGCACTCACAGTGAGGATGGCGGCCCCTACTCCTGGATTCTACTCATGCTTTCCATCAGGCAGAGTACAATTACTGTGGTAGGCTTAAATATATTAAAAAAACTCCATAAGACTAATCATTAAATCAATTAACTACCCAGGAGAGGGTTTAAGGCCATACGTCCCCACACTGGATAAGTGCGGGTTGGTGACTGGCATGACACGTTGTGGCTACGTAATCTTACCGTTAGATGTCCAAGTCCTCCAAGTAAGCTTCACGACTGTTATGATAACAACCGGGACCGACCGCTTAACGTGACCTCCATGAATCACACAAACGCTCTAGCATATCATGCCACAAGCGGTCACCCATCTAGGTACTGACCGCGCCGTCGTTACTTACCCTCGGTGATTGTTTCCAATCACTTAAGGCCACACAAGGTAATCATTCGGTCAATTTAATTTGTTAGCAGCGTATGGAAAGTTTGTATATTATGAAGTTTGTAGCTAGTCAAATAATAGCCTATGATGACAGTGACACTGGACTTCTAATTGATTACGACATGTACGCACACATACTTGGTACACAATTGCCCATTAGTTGTTTAGGCAAAATGTGTCTGTTTCTATGTGAGAAATTTAGCATGATATATACCTTCCATCTTTCGATAGCAAGACAATTTCCGTTTTTACCTCTCTACAAAGGGAAGGGAATATTTTAATAGGTTTATGTATGTTTGTACGCATGGGCGTACCCAGCATCTGGCCTAGGGGGGGGCAAGTCAAATTTTTTAGGTCGGATCTGCCGCGGCTGTTTTGTCATACACACTACTTAAACTCACCTACATGAATCATTAGATATATGTAGTGTGCCTCCCAAAAGACTGTACCACGCAGGGCCGTCTTAACCTATTTGGGAGGCCCTGGGCACACAAGAATTAGGGGGCCCCTTTTGGAAAGTAAGAAAGGGAATTATACTAACATCTTTATAATATGATCATTTATTATGGGTAGATTGTATACATTATGCGATCATAGCCAAGTTACCCTAGGTGATTAGAAACAAACAACGAGGGTAAGCAACGCCAGTGCGGTTAGCACCTGGATGGGTGACCGTTAGTGGCATGTTACCATGAGCATCTCCATGATTCGGAGGTCACGTTTAGCAGGCTGTTCCGTTTGTTAATATAGGATAACAGTCGTGAAGCTTAGTTGTAGATCTCAAATAAAAAATCACCTTACCAAGAATCAATTCAGTCCAGGGTTGCAGCCTGCAACCCTGGACAACTGCAACTTGCAGGAAGGAGATTCAGAAGAGAATGATGCTTGGCTCTCTGCTTTGTTTCCTCGCGATCACCACAAACCCGTAATCGAAAACCGAAGGGTACGTCAGATAAAAACCGACCCAAGGAACTCGCACGGCTGAGTAGCTAGGCCGTCGCCGATATCGACTCTAGTATCCAGGAGTTCCTTTGAAGGCCTTCAAAGGGACGAAGGGACTCAAAGGCGGCAAAAGGGCTGCCGTCACAGGTTTGACGACCATCTGGGCCGGAGTGTCGGAACTTTATAAAAGAGCCGATGAGTCGGCACTGACAGACGCAGTGGGGAGGCTACGGAAAGAGAACAAGGCGCTTCGCTTTGAAATGGCCTCCCTACGAAAGAAGGTGGAGGAGGCTACGCCGCGGGGACCCAAAACCCCATTAAAACACCCAGACGAGCTCCATTACTGCCCGAGGTAAGACCAGCAAAGCAGCGTTGTCAAAAAAGAGCAGCTTCCAGGAACGAGACCAATTCGCGGCCATGCTGGACCGAGTTCTTGCTGAGGTCTAAAAAAAGATGATAGGAGATCAGTGCCCAGGTACGAAGAACTTGCTGCTTCCTTAAGTCCGGGGACGGAAGGGGCCACTGGCGTGCAGTCGCCTAAAGCCTACACAGATGTAGCAAGCGCCAGTATCACTTTCCACTGTGCAGTAGAAGCAACAGCCGAAAGCGGCCCCACTATCGAGCGAGACGTGGGTCCCTTGGTCGAAAGGCCAAGGTCAGGAAAATAGCAGAGATGGCCCAGTCAGGGCGACGAGCGGCTGCCCCACCGCCACCGACTATTAAAAGGGTTATGCCGCGACTTCCAACAACAGCGGCTGTCACAGTCTTCGTACCTCCTGGCTCGGAGACGACAATAGCTAAGCTGATGGAGAACGCGAGGGCCACCATCAGATTGGGTGATCTTGGCATCACAGGTGGTCTCCGCACCAAGCGAGCTATGACCGGCGCCCTGATCCCCGGGAAGGAAAGCGCCGCTTCAGCAGACAAACTGGCAGCACGTCTGCGAGATGTTCTGTCTGACACGGATGCTATTATTGCGCGTCCGTGTAGGGCAGGAGACATACTGGTGATTCACCTGGAGGAGTCAATCACCCAAGCTGAAGTCGCCAGGGCGGTAGGAGCGGCGGGGAATGTGCAATCTCCGACGTCAAAGCCGGAGACATACGTGCCTCCCCGTCACGACTGGGTACGGCCTGGGTTCGCTGTCCACTTGCAACTGTTCGCAAAATAGTGAACGCTAAACGGTTACAGGTGGGCTGGCTTTTGGCACAGTTTACAGGGCAGAGGCACTGCTAGCACGCCCGTTACAGTGCTGCCGGTGCCTTGAAAAGGGACACATGAGAGCTAAGTGTCCCAACGAGACGGACCGGGGTGCGAGATGTTACGTGTGCGGTGACACAGGTCACGTGACACGAACATGCACTGCGAAAACGCCGAAATGCCCGGTCTTTTCGGACATTGGCCGTCCCGCGAATCATCGGCTAGGGAGCAAGAAGTGCTCCCCGCCGAGAAAAAAGAAAAGGGGTCCGCGAATCATCGGCTACAGGAGGGACACAGCCGGAAATCAGTCAGGTACAGGAGGCAATGGAAGCCTGAAAATTCGCATCCATCGCATAACGTCTTACAGGGCAACATAAACCACTGCCGCGCAGCACAAGACCTGCTTATGCAGACGATCGCTGAGCAGTCAGTTCATCAGTTGCCTTAGCGGAAGTGGCGGAGCCATATTACGTCCCGAACCCCCGGTGGTTTAGTTCGGATGGAACTGTATATTGGGCAAAGATGGACAATGGCTTACATTGCGCCCTCCTTCAACGAGGGCTGAGGTTTGTGGCAGTAGAATGGGACCCCATGGTCATTGTGGGCTGCTAGCTGCTACATATCTCCGAATCGCGGTCTCTCTGTTTTCGAGGCGTACTTGGTTTGACTTAGGAGTTGCATTTGCACTTTCCTGTCTCGTCCGATACTTGTCTTGGGCGATCTCAACGCCCGCTCCACAGAGTGGGGAGATCGAGAGGAGATACACTCGTCGAGTAGGCGGCGTGACTGAACCTCGGCATTGTGAACCGGGGTTCAGTCAGCACCTGTGTACGGTGGCAGGGGGAGTCGATTGTCGATTAAACAAGGGGGACTCTCTCGGCTTTCGACTATGTGTCCGGATGGAGGGTGGCGGAGGAGGTGGTTACCTTATCGGACCACCGTCACATCGTTTTTGATGTGACTAACTTCACTCCGCGGCGTTACTCGAGATTGACAACAATAACGGCGGGTAACACAGCGGGACTCAGCTAGTGTCAAAAAAATTGCAACCTCAACTCGCAACTCCCTACCGAAGATTACCGAATACAGCCGTTCTAACTCTCGGCTAAGTTCGGTATTTTTCGTCCGCCATCGTCGAGCGCGGTTTTTTAGCAATTGCATCGTGCATTTTGCCAGTGTCTACTGCACGGTTTATTTGAAAGTTATAGCTTATGGCCCTGTTAGTAATTAGGCGAGTTCATACATGTTCTGGGAGATTTCCAGGTGGGGGCAGCTGCCCCTCCCTGCCCCCCCCTGGGTACGCCCATGTTTGTACGTTCTACCGTAAACTACTGTTATTATTATAAATAATAAGATGTCTATGGATTCGTAATAAAGGCCCAGGTGATGTCACCGTATTAATTGTCATTTTATAATTTTAATTGTTTAACAAGTAGCAATCTTCAACAAGTGGCGTGCAACTAGAGAACCCTATGTCAAATGGACTGTGATAGGCTTATGATGATGATGATGATGATGCAGTTAATGATGATGTATCATTCTTGTTGAATCTCACACATTCATATAATTTAAACGGTTGACTTAGAAGTGGGAAAACGTTGTCTTTTATCTGTTGGACCAAGAACTAGAACTCACAGCCATTTGTTAACAAATCCAACTTATTAACGAAGTAGATTACGGAATTTATTAATTTGCTGTTTTTAACGTATATTTACTTGACAGGGTGGGTTGACAATCAAACGGGTGATGGAGGAGACAGGGTGTCATATCCATTTCCCGGACTCGAACCGCACCAGCACTGTGGAGAAGAGCAACCAGGTGTCTATCGCTGGCGATATGGAGCGCGTTGAACGTGCCAGGGCTAGAGTCAGAGTGAGTATCACTGCATATTATAAAGTCCTCCGCCGCGTCTGTCTGTCTGTCTGTCTGTTCGCGATAAACTCAAAGACCACTGCACCGATTTAAATTAAATTTTGTATCCAGATAATCTGAAAAAAGAAATAGTCTACTTTATACTGCTATAACCGACATAGACGTGGACGAAGCCGCGGGCGAAAGCTAATTATTTAAATAAATATTTTAAAAATAAACTTAGAAATAATATAGTTATAATATATAATAATATAAGTTGTATATCAGTTATAAGTTATATATATATCACTATATATAGTTATGTAGATAAGTACTTGTATCCCTACTATTAATATTATAAATGCGAAAGTAACTCTGTCTGTCTGTCTGTCTGTTACATTTTCACACCTCAACCGCTGAACCGATTTTAATAAATTTTGGTATAGAGATGTATGGAACCTTGGGAAAGGACACAGGCTATTTTTTACCTCGATAACCGACATAGACGCGGGCGGAGCCGCGGGCAAAACTAGTATTAAATAATATTTACATAATGTTTCGTTTAAAAGCGGCCAAGTGCGAGTCGGACTCGCCCATGAAGGGTTCCGTATCAGCAGGTAACATCATATAAAATTTCTTGTAGTTAGTTGTAACTTTGATCGATGTTTTACTAATAGTGTTTTGATCAATGATATTATAAAAAATCGGCCAAGTGTGTGATAATTGTTATGTTTACGTATTAATGCGTTGATTTTGTATGACTTTTCCAAGTAAGCGCATTGTAAAAGTTAAGCCTCTATAACTCCTGAACTAACAAAGTCATCTAATTCGTTATAGTTTTCATTTAAAGTTCATTATATGGACCACTATCACAAATTTTTCGGCGGGCGGGACGGCCTGTTTTTAGAAAAAGTTTGCCTTTAAAGTGGAATTTCTCGCAAACGGATACCTAAATCAAAAAATCGTCTTAACAAACCTGTAATTACAATACATATTCATGCAAAGTTTCATCTTTCTAGCACTTACTGTTTGGACGACAAGTCGAGGACGGACGGACGGACATGACATATCTATAAGGGTTCGAAGTCATAAACTTCGGAACCCTAAAAAGTTGTAGATCTTTTAATTACCTACAACTTTGCCATTTAACTATTTTCCTTGTAGTTTTGCTGGAAATCGAGATAAACCGTTTTTTACCCTTTGTTGTATATATTTAGCCATCCAATCTGACTCTACCCTGCCTGATGGAAAGCATGAGCAGAATCCAAGGGTCGGGGCTACCACACTTGCTGCGAATGCGGACAATAATGTATGGCGGCCCACACTATGGCGGCTTAGTGAGATGCTTTTTCACGCCCCGATTAAAGGACCCGAAAACCTCCCTCCCTACCCCTTCCCGACCTCAGATCGCCCGTAAATTATTTTTCCTTTCATTTTTATAATATTCTCCTCCTTTTCCAATAGGTTTCATCCTACTATAATTTTATTTGTTTTCAAAAATTATCTACTCTGGTCTACTGGTCTATATGTCATTTACAAACTATAATTATGGTTGCCATGCAAGTGTGTTATGCCTAGCAACCTGTGAAGTTTTGACAGGAGGTAAACAGTGATACATTTTGACATCTTCGATTTATGTATTTTTATAATCACCTAGCTTTGGTCTTTGTATCTCGATTATTGCAGTAAAAAGTAGCCGATGTCCTTTCCCAAGTTCAGTTCTATTATCATACCGAATTTCATCAAAATCGATACAGTGGTTTAGGCGTGAAAGCGTAACAGACAGACAGACAGAGGTACTTTCGCATTTATAATATTAAGTAGGGATTAAAAAAAAAACTACTCACTAGATCTCGTTCAAACCAATTTTCGTTGGTAGTTTGCATGTTAATGTACAACATATATTTTTTTTAGTTTTATCACTCTCTTATTTTAGAAGTTAGAGGGGGGGGGACACACATTTTTCCACTTTGGAAGTGTCTCTCGCGCAAACTATTCAGTTTAGAAAAAAATGATATTAGAAACCTCAACATCATTTTTGAACACCTATCCATAGATACCGCACACGTACAGGTTTGATGAAAAAAAAATTTTTGAGTTTCAGTTCCAAGTATGGAGACCCCCAAAATGGATTGTTTTTTTTCTTTTTTTATGTAAAAATCTTAATGCGGTTCACAGAATACATCGACTGATCAAATTTCAACAGTATAGCTCTTATAGTTTCGGAAATAATTGGCTGTGACATACGGACGGACAGACAGACAGACAGACTTGACGAATCTATAAGGGTTCCGTTTTTTGCCATTTGGCTACGGAACCCTAAAAAGCGTCTCAAGAATTAGATAAGGCTTGTTTAGTTAATTAACAATCGTAATTTGTCTATTCAACCACGTATAATCTAAAAGAAGAGCCAAATTTGGGCTTAGATGTAAAAATATGTAAAAATATTTCTTATATAAATGATGTCCTGCTTAACTTTAGCTATAGATTTATATTCCTTTATTTGAATATTGGTACGCCACTTGTGCCGAATATGCTGTGATTAGTCATGTATATTGTATATTTTATTTAAAAACTTTGTTACTGCCATATTAATGCAAATAAATATATTGTATTGTATTAATCTTGTATTGTATTGTTTAAACGACTTGTATGTGTTTGTCCGCAATGAATTCAAAATTACACAGCGCCTGATAATATTGAGACAAAGTGTTTACGAAACGCACGACTACGAATTGATGCAATACTCAACTACTTCATTATTTTTACCCGACTGCGCCAGATTGTAGGTTATGTATTTCAAGTATTTTCATTCATGTATATTGTTGTCACATATAAATTGAAATCTGTATAAGCTAAGGTATCTGGGATACATTTTTAGAGAAAAAATGTAAATAAATTCTTACTAGACAGTATCCTTTACAGTCCCTAAGGGCCACCGCAGACTAGCTACTATTAGCACCGGCGATCGGCAAGTAGTCGCTTTTTAGAAGCTAAATACGGCGACCGAACGCTCTACACCGCACACTTAAAAACGCGAAACGCGGAGATTGAGTCGCTTTTTAGAAGCGCGACACAGCAGCTGAACGCTACTCTCCGCACACATTCGGATGCCGGTAGCATTAAAACGCGCGTTTCCGATACCGCGATCGAACGCAGGAAGTGGCTAAAACGCGATGCAGCATCGATGCAATCGCCGATCGACGATGCTAAAAGTAGCTAGTCTGCGGTGGCCCTAAGACTGTGGAGGATACTGGTATAACATTTTTGTTAATTTCTCTTAGGCCCTTACACCTTTGGTATTTTGCTTCGAACTGCCAATAGTGCCGACCTCGCAACCACTCCCAGACATCACCTCGCCGTATGTACAGAGGGTGCAGGAACAGTATAATGTACAAGTAAGTATATTACAGTAGTTTAATATCAACACAGTTCATTTATCCGTAATTATTTTATAAATTCGAAAGTAAATCTGTCCGTTACGAACATACGAACGAACGGAATAATCGACATACACGCATATAGAACCGCGGGCAAAACTAGTGTTCTTATAAACGAGCTAAAATTAGGTTTATAGAAACATTGACATAACGGTTTGTGAAGTCATAACTCGCTGTTGCTTTGTGGAATGACACGATGGCGGTGATGATGATATTGTTGTTGATCTGCCTCTTTGGAGGCTGCTTCCAATCACGTCCAGGATACCTCTTTATGTCATGTCTCTGCTACATAAAGGTAGGATCGGAGGATCCTCCGACTAGTAGGTTACAGTTGATTGGTAGAAGAGCCATGCTGATTCCAGTGCAGGGGCAGTACTACCCTCACACAGAAGACGAACCTTAAATAAATAAATAAATATTTCGGACATCTTACACACAACATCATCTATTCCCAAACTAAGCATAGCTTGTATTATGGGTACTAAACAACTGATATAAATACATAAACATACTTTTTTTAAAATACATACATATTATACATAGAAAACACCCAGACTCCTAAACAAATATATGTGGATCACACAAATATTTAGTCTGACTCGGGAATCAAACCCGAGACCTCTTGATCTGCAGCCGCATACGCTAACCACTAGACCAACAAGGTAGTCAAATGACAATATTAGTGCTGTCATTTGCAATGTATGCACTCACAAAGAGGACGGCGGCCCCTACTCCTAGATTCTACTCATGCTTTCCATCAGGCAGAGAAGAGTAACTTTGGTAGACCTAAATATAAAAAAAATGTTGGCCTGTAGTATCTACCTATGGTTTTGATGCGCTGTATGTGGAAGTCGCCACAACTTAATTAAAAAAAAGTCACTTTAAAATAACCAACTTGATATAAGGATAAAACGAAATATTATTGGACGTTTGAATAATAAAGTTAAAGGTGTAACAACGATGTTTTGCGAATATGTGACATCTAGTTTCAAATTAAGACGCATACATATTATACAAAAACAATGATAATGTATAATTGTTTTGGTAGGTGATGCTGCGAAACCGTCCTAAGCTACATGCCAACTTGCTGGTGGTGAAGGGAGTGCAGTGGGAAGTCCAGTCCACTATGGAGGCCACTAATCTGCTGATGAACTACATGTGCGGTCCTCTCGCGGTATGTATACCTACTGACCCTACTGTAGTAAACAGTTATTGTATACCTACTGACCCTACTGTAGTATACAGTTATTATCAAACTGAATGTGTACAAGTGAGTACAGTTTTACGCTGTACTGTTGCAAAAGTTTTTGATTAGATAAATTTAGAAAAAAGATTTAGAATAGGATTCCCTTTTTACACACTTTATATTAGCTTCACCAGTATTTTTGTTTGTTTTTAACAGACTCCTTTAACCCACTTTAAACGGCCAGACCGATGACAATACACTTATTTAAAAAAACTTTTTTTTTTTAACAAATTAGTCTTTAGTCTAGAAAAAATAATAGTTTTAAAAAAGTAAACAAACACGCTTTTAAACTAAAAAGTAGAAAATAATGTTAATGTAACAAAGCGTGGGGCGACCGTATTGAAATATTTTCACAAAGCACCCCACGCTTTGTCACATTAAATTATTTTCTACTTTTTAGTTTAAAAGTGTGTTTGATTAGTTTCTTAAAACTATTATTTTTACTCTTTTTTAATGTGTTGGAAATTTTGGTGGTTTGGACAACAATCCTACCCCCTAGCCAAGTTACAAACGTTTTTCGTTTTCTATTCTATTTCTCTATTCTCTTGTTTCGTTGGATAATATTTGGTTTTGATTACGTGACTCAGTGACATTAGCCAATGAAACAAGAGAATAGAGGCGTCGGTAACTTGGATCTGTCCGGAGCTTGTGTGGTTCTGAAAGGTAGTGAAGATTTAACATTTTTTTTACAATACTTTCTTACGATAAATAGAACATTTAAAAGGATGTACTTACTTTCTTGTATTATTAATTAAAAACTCATGTTCAAACATATTCCAGAGTCAAACCCAAGTTCAGATGTCACTGGAGATATCACCGATGCACCACAGCGTGGTGGTAGGCCGTGCTGCTGAACAACTCAAGGTCATCATGAAGGGCACCAACACTCAAATCATGTTCCCGGACGCTGATGACCCCAACATTCCCGTGATCAAGAAGAGCTGTGTTACCATTACTGGGAATATCAAAGATGTTTATGCAGCTAGGCAGCAGTTGGTGGTAAGAACAAAATAATTAAACGTTAATTTTAATGGTTTTTATTCCAGGATAGATCGACCTTGCACCTGCTTCCTGGAATAGAATAGAAAACTCTTTATTTGTACACCTTTTTACAGAGTTACAATACAGTACATTAAATGACATATATATATGTAGTGTAGAAAAGGCGGGCTTATTGCCAAAGGCATTCTGTTCCAGAGCAACTAGGATAGATCAAAATATTTTAATAGCAATACCTAATGCACAAAATCAAAACATAATTATTTTTCCCTACTTTTATTTGAAATGTTCAAGAGCTGGTATCACTCAGTACGCTCCCACGTGTTGCACGCTCCTGTAAGCTATGCTTACTTGTGTGCATACCACGCACACCAGCCCTGCAAATCTGGCCTGTTGTTTTTGTTGTGAATGCAACGCAACCTGCGCAACACTCCATCTAGACATATTGTATAATCAAAGGTTTGAAGTTAAGGTTCAGCTAATGTACCTGTATTTGAAAGTTTTGCGCATTTCATAACATAACATTTATTTCGTATCCTGAAAAATGAACATCTTCCGAGCCTTTATTCCCAAGTTTATATGGGGTCGGCTACTAGTTCAACCAGTTTTACCTGAATTTTAGTTTTTCCACGGAGCGACTGGCATCGGACCTCCGCAACCCTAAGGGAGAACTGAAATTCGAAGATTAAACTAGTTGTCAGTATATTTGAGGGCACTGACTTCCCAATAACGATTGCCATAGATGTTCATGACAACCGGGACCGACGGCTTTACGTGCTCTCCGAGGCACGGGCGTGAATCACCGCCAAACTTCCAAACTCCGGGCTGCTATTAGGAATTTCCTAAGAAAAATCCAAAAATACTTTTTGGCTCGACCCGGGATTTGAACCCGAGACGTCTTGATTAACAGTCGTATGCACTAACCACTAGACCAACGAGGCAGTTCCTGAAAAATGAACGTTGTGCAATAATGATCTCGGAAGCATTTGTGATGGTTGTGATGTAATGTACAGGGCAGCCTGCCGCTGGTGGTGCTGTTCGACGTGTCGGACGAGGCGTGTCGCGTGGACGGCGAGGCGGCCAACCAGCTCATGAGCAAGTACAACGTGTACATCAACGTGCGACGCAAGCCCAAGCAGGGCATCACCTCCGTCGTCATCAAGGGCATTGAGAGATGCGCAGGTTACTAGAACTACTTTATTTATTGCCTGCCCAGCTGACCTAGCCAACTTGCTTCACCTTTATGTTTGTTGCAAGCTTCACCTGTATGTTTGTTTGTAACCGACTCCTTTGGGTGCGATTCTGACCCACTTTAGACGGCCAGATTTCGTTCAAACCTTGTAGATTTATTGAGGACCGATGACAATACACTAATTTGAAAAAAAAAAAACAAAAAAAAAATGATTTTAAACAAATTAGTCTTTATTAGTCTAAAAAATAAATAAGTAAATAATTAGTAGAAAATAATGTTAACGTAACCGTTTTAAAGCGTGTTTGTTTATTTTTTTAAACTACTATTTTTTTATTGGCCTTAACCCTCTCTTGAGAGGAGACCTGAGCCCAGCAGTGGGACGTTATGGGTTGTTGATGATGATTTTTTTATTCTATTGTATATTTGGCTATATTGTCATTCAGTCACGTGAACAAAACAAAATATTAGCCAATGAAACAAGAGAATAGAGAAATAGAATAGAAAACGAAAATCGTTTGCAATTTGGCTAGGGATTAGATTAGAGATTTGCAATTTCTGATGGAAAGCATCAGTAGAATCCAAAAGTGGTGGCCACCACACTCACTCATACCTACTTACAACTCTACATTTTTCATGTGATTTCACTTATGTTGATTCCTGTTATGATAATCTACTAAAAGTTACGATGTTTTACAATGGAAGAGCCATATTTTTTGGAATGTGTAATAAGCGGTATGCAATTATTTCGTTGCTTTCATCAAATAAGTGACTCGATGAGCCGTACTGCATATTAGTGACTCTTGACTTGAGTTGCAAATAAAAAAAGACCGTAATATTATGGTGCTCCTTCTTGTAATATAGATTCACTAGACCAGTCTACTTAATTACTCTGTCAAGAAAAATAAATTCTATAACTTTAAAACTAAAATATAGAAGCTGATTATAAATTAATCTCAACCCAGCGGAAATATTTAGAAATAGTTGTTTATATTACATACATACAGTATTTTTTTAAATGGTTCATATAAATAACATAAAAAAATTCCCCTAGGCGACATCTACGAGGCCCGCCGAGAGCTCCTAGGTGACAAAGAACCAGTAATCACAGCTGAAATACCCGAGTCCTACAACATCCCAGCGATATCAACCAACAATATGCCCAACTTTGGAGTATTCAACCCATTCTCGCCAACACACGCCGCAAACTTGACAAACTCGCCTTGCTCTCCGTACAACATGCAACAGCTGACTGAACTGGCCAACTTCCCTAATCTTGGCAGTCCAATGTTTGGACATAACCCGCCCACGCCGGGTGGGTACCCGAGTCCGTTGTCTCCGGTCGCTTTGACCCCTCCTGTGTACCCTAGTTCATGGATGGTGCCTTCTCCTCAACCCAGGAGTGGCCAGTTCCACTACCCCAATTTGTTGCCTAACCCTAATTCGGTGATGTACAAAAATCAAGGTGGATCTTGGAACCGTAAGTATTGTTCCTTCATTTGATAAAGTAATTTTTTTTATAAAGATTTATTTGTATAAGGAAGGTCGTAAATCTATGTCATTTACATGTTGGCAACCGTAAACTCTACTATAACCTCCACCTATCTTTATAGACTTTAAGAAATTCGAATAAAAAAAAAGGTCAAACTCTTTGGTAATCTTCAAAATTTTTGTTAAGTAACATTAATATTTTAGTTATTTTTACACGCTTTTATTAGCTTCATTTATTCACTTCAGTATGTTTGATACCGCCTCCTTTGGGTGCGATTTTGACCCATTTTAAGCGGGGTGATTTCGTTCAAACTTTGTAGAATTATCGAGGACAGATATTAATACACTAATTTGAAAAATAAAATAAAAGAATATGTTCAAATAAATTAGTCTTTTTTAGTCATATTTCTTAAAAATAGTTTCAAAAAACTAAACAAACAATTTTAAACCAAAAAGTAGAAAACAATTTTAAAAAGCGTAGGTAAATATTTCAGTAACGTCGCCCCACGCTTTTTACATTAAAATTATTTTCTACTTTTTAGTTTAAAAGCGTATTTGTTTAGTTTTTTAAAACAATTTTTTAAAGTTTTAATTTAATACAACCTAAAAACACCATGAAAACTTTGATAGTGTGATTTAGGACTACTATTTAGGAAAAACTTTGACTCGTCCTAGATGTTACGTCATTATCTCACTCTCTTGGTGATCAATTAGTCTTCTTTTTTGATCCGTCGAACGATTCAAGAGATTCAAGAGATTTACGTGAAATTTTGTAAATGTTATAAATGTAAATTGTTAATTAAACAGCGATGTCGAACGGCGCGGAGATGGTTGGAGTTCCGCAACCGATGATGATGCAGCCGCAGTTCCCGCAGCTTGCTCAGGACAATAGGCCTGTGAGTTACTTATTAAATACATACGCTGTGCTTGAGTCTCGGGTTCGATTCCCAGATCACAAATGTTTGTGTGATTTGCAATTTGTTTCGGAGTTTGAGTGTATAATATGTATGTATTACCAAAAAAAATTGAAGTTTATGTATTGATATCAGTTGTCTGGTACCCATGTGTATTTCCGAAATACTTAATTTTTTTCATTATTTACATATATTAATATAAAAAGATTTTTATTGTTGGCTCCGTATCATGAAGGATTTAGAATACAGAGTGTCACACTCCCTTTTATTCCAATGTGTGTCGTTAAAGGCGACTAAGGGCGCAAACTGCGCAGAACAACATCACTGCAAAGAGAAGGAAATATTGAAACAAACTATGCCAATTTATTTGGTTTGGCGTGGTATACTAGACCAAAACTTATTTTCGAAGGAGAGGCCTATGTCCAGCAGTGGGCTATTGATCAATGATGTTAGTTGTTGCCCTAGGCGTTGCTCTCTGATTTCAATTTTAAGTTATTTAGTCATTTTTCGGAAGATGGAATCTGTTTTTATTACATACAGTGTTATTTATCTTCCAGACAACTCTGAGTCAGATTCTGAATTCAAGCTCTCAGGCCAGCAGCGGTTACCAGAGCAACTTTACTGGAAGCTCCGTATCACTTGATACGCAGAACATATCAGGTAAGATACATTTGTTTACGTATGCTCTAAATGTTTTGCACCTTACTTGCACCTTTGTTACTATCAACAGGTCTTTAAAATCCATTTCAGGAGCAATAGCTATTGTGAACTTTGTTAAATTTTAATATACAGTCAAACGAAACGGTATGTTCTAGTGTAAGATAGAATGACATAGTGTGGGTCGCCATACTGGCAGTATCCTCCCCATTCTGCCCTGGCGGTTGAGAGTATGTCATGCTCACTCAAATGTCACGCTGATGGTGGCGCGTGTGTCTGATCATTTGATTCCCTTCAAAATGGTTGAGTTGAATGGTGCGGATCCATGCGTCATGTTCGTGAACGGGCGCTGTCAGTTGTGACTGGTCATCTCTTAGTTGCCACGGCTTATTTGAATTAATTATTTTATTTTTCAATTGTATTTTTGTTGTACTATGGACACTTTTAACGTGCACGTCTTGCTACATCGTTCTCACATAATGTACCATCTCAACATGAATGATGTAACCATGATTTTGTAAAAACATTTTGATTTAAAAGAGTGTCCATGGAGTTTCTTGCCCGTTCTTCTCCATAGAGATCTACGCTAGGGAATGGGCAACTACAGTACTTTCACAGTTTTTGTGTCTTGTGACTGGGACTGTAGCTACATTTTTGTTTCGACAATTCAAAAGTGCCTGTAACTGGCCTACTTGAAATAAATGCTTTGATTTTGATTTTGATTTTGATTTTGATTCGGCACCTATATGTTCAGACCGGTAAATCAAATCGTAAAACTTTAAACCAAAACTGTTATGCTATAATTCTGATGCATTATCTGCATTGGCAATGAATACGTTTAACACTACTCTACCAAAACGCAATCCGCGTCGCCGAGCACTGGGCCAAAATAGTGTAAAGTGTTGCCATCGACAAGATAAGAAGAAGAAGAACACTACTCTTAAATTTTACTCATGTTTTTTAAAGTGCCCCGGAGACAGTCATTGTCATTTTTTACGTCATTGACCGTTTCAATTGAAGGTGCGAATGATGGAGCTTCATACGAATCGTCAATTTTTCGGGAATCGGGTCGGGAGCGTGACGCCACATGTCTGCTCTGTTTCTCGACTAGCGAAATCGGTCAATCGCACAAATAGACGTTCAATATTTGACTTCATTCGCAATATTCAATGGGCTTCAACTAAAAATTCAATGGTTTCAGTTGCCTCTTTAAACGATCATTTGGTACTTCAATGACGTAAAAATTGACAATTGCGAATGACTGTCTCCGGGGCACTTTAATAGGCAGAACTCACTACGGCAAGCTCAATTTTTTTTAACTACACACAAATAATAATATAATTATATGTATATATACCAACACCTGGTTATATATTCCTTCCTAAAAGTATAATTATTAAATAACAACAATAATGATTATGTGTAGTTAGTGATGCCACTCAAAGACAATAATTGTTTCTGAATACAATGATTTGTGCTACATTTAAATCATTAGGATATTATGAACCTATCATTAATAAAAATAATATTATATGTTTGATGTAAACAGTACCTTAAAATTTTGTTAAAGTTGATTGATGAAATATTTTGTCAGGAGGTGACGGCAGTAACGTGGTGTCTCCTTCCGTGTCTCCCATCAGCAAGACCCACAGCCCAGCGCCTTCCACTGACGTTGATCGCTCTCAACACGGTAACTATACAACTGCTTACTTTCAACTATCTATGACAATAGTTCCCCGCCATACTTTATTGTCTGGTATAGTACAAAATACGCAAGACAACATCAATGCAAAGAGAAGGAAAACTTGAAACCAACCCTATACCGACCCATCTGGCCAGCCTGGTATAGTAGGCCAAAACTTCCTTTTCAAGGAGAGGCCTATGTCCAGCAGTGGACTGTTAAAGGCTGTTGATGATGATGATGATGATAGTACAAGTAGGTAGTAGAGCCACGCTGATTTCAGCACCAATGGGCCGGCTCGATCGGTACAGTACTACCCTCACACAGAAGACCAGCATTCTTGGTGTCGTATTTCGTTGGTGAGTGTGAGACCGGATGCCCAATCATTCTGCATCATTTTCCCGGCCTCCGGAGTCCGAGAGAATGATGCAGAACAAAAAAAAAAAGTGTGGTGGTCACAACGTATTTTGCCAGTACGGAACCCGCAGGGCCCGGCAATTGGACCCGGTAGGTGGCGCTGCGATCAAGTTCTGGAATTTTAAAGTTGGGCGGTACAAAGTTCGCTGGGTCAACTAGTATTATTATAAATGTGTAAATAATTAATTTCAGAATTAGCGAACATCATATCAGACCTGCCAATATCAGATCGGCGCGCGGTCGGCTGCGAGAAGAAAACTCTGGAGACGCTCAACAAACTGTCACCGCTGTCGGAGTACAGGAAGATGAAGGTTGAAGCTAACAAGGTAACTACCAACACCTCATGATAAGTGCCCACCGGTACCCATACACTGTTCACCACTTTTTATCTTGTCGGGATGTTTGACTCGAATAGTCACCGAAACCTCTGAGAACCTCTAATAAAACCTCATAAAGAACATGTCGGGCAGCAAATTCAAACTGTAAATATAAATATACTAGTTTATGCCCGGGGCTCTGCCTGCGCTTTATTTCGGTTATCGCGGCATACAAATGTCCTTCCTCAAAATTTTAAGTATATGAATGCTAAATTTTATTGAAAACGATGAAGCTGTTAAATCGTGAAATCTCAACATATAAACTTACCTACATTACATCTATTTTCAAATCCATTATATTAGTATGGAAGTCTAAGTAGGTATAACTTAGTCACTTTGGCAATCTGTACATAAAAAATAACTCACAAACGGATACCTAAATAAAAAAGTCGTCCTAGCAACCTTTCAACGTTCTTAAAATAAATATCTAACTGTACCAGACACGATGAAAATCATCCCCATTTTACGAGTAGGGTAGGTACCCCAAATAAAATATTTTTCGTGATTTTATTCTAGCACTTTATCAACGTTATAGAAACACATTTGCACTCAAAATTTCATATTTCTAGCATACGGAACCCTAAAAAGCAAAACAATCTAGTTTCATTATCTGGTTCCTTCGATAATAAGTATCATTATCAATTTACCCTTATCGTCCCTAAACTTTAAAGGTTAAGAAACATTTAAATTATCCTTTTAAAGATACATCTCGAATACGAAATGCATTCATTTAAATTTAATTGATTTATTTAGTGTTCGTATCAAGGCAACACCATGTGCGGAATAAAAATGTGTTGCTACAGTATTGCAAGCGAGGGTGTTACGTTGATAAATTACATTGAGATTTATTTTATAGGGAAAAAAAGTATCGTATTCAAATATGTATTGTACAATTGTTTACGTAAACGTACAAAGAGATCGGGTGTGTTGCCAATTTTAGTTGTTTATGAGGCACTAAGGTTAGTGGTGTTACCTCCGTTCATTGCAGTATCCGGCCAAGTGCTTGTCAAGCCACGCATAGAATACGGTTCCGTAGTCACCAATAATGTATTATATTAGTAATTTTTTGTTGTTTACTTATTAATTCTTTATTTTTGTACGAAGTTTTCCAAGTGAGTGCATTTTACAAGTTAGGCCCCTATTACATTAATTATTAAATACAACCTGCTATAGTTTTCCTATAAAGGTTAATATAATGGACTACGTTTAGCTTTTAGAGGGGGGGGAGGGGTCAGTCGCAACTCGCAAAAGTTTGGGCGGTAGGTCGAGGGCGGACGGACGGTTCCGGTCAAGTCATGAACTACGGAACCCTAAAAAACCAGCCAAGTGCGTGTCAGGCCACGCATAGGCTACGGAACCCTAAAAATTGGTTACAAACAGACACTCCAAACATTATTATTTTGGCGTGATAGACAGACAGAGTTTTTCTCAGATTATATTAGTAAGAACGTGTGATGTTTCCGCAGGCTATGCGCGAGACGGTGGGCAGTGGTTACCGCGTGCCGACCACGCGCTGGTCCGGCTACTACTTCAGCCACACCTCGCCCGGACCTATCAACATTAACGCGAATAACGACTCGACCAATGTAAGTATCACAACTCTGCTAGACCAAGAGCCCGTTAAACCCACAATTTCGTTATTTTATAAAAGCTGAAAGTTTGTCAGCGCATGTCCTAACACAGGCAAGAACGATGGATCATTATGAAGTTTGGGTTGCAGTGGCTTTGGCAGGTACATGGTACTAAAGTTGTGTAAAATACAGATTTAATTTAAAGAGCTATATTTCGGCATTACATAATAAGTATGTGAAAACTGTGCGAGAGACTGGTAACTGCACTAGGAAGACCTGTATGACAGATTTACCATTACCTTCAGAATATTATTAAAATCATATTTTTCTATCTTACATGCTTGTCTGGCAAGGGGTTGGAACTATCAAAAATATCTGGCTACTGAGGAAACATCATCTACTCACTACCTAAGTAGAATTATAATAATTTCATGAACATTAAGGGTGTGTGGCAAGGGCTTGCCACGATGTTGTCTCGCAATGAAAAATATGATATTTAACAATATTTTGAAGGTAATACCAAAAAATCACTCTGTATTATTTGATGAAATTTGATCTTTATTTTGCACACCTTTAGTACCGTTTACCTGCAAAAGTCACTGCAACCCAAACCTGACAATGGTCCATTACCCGTGTTGGGAGCATGCACTTTCAGCATTTATAAAATAATGAAGGTCTGTGGTTCACGGTCTCTTAGACTATACTGACATTTATTTAATTTAATGTTGACGGCCTTGTTGGTGTAGTGGTTAGCGTATGCGGCTGCTGATGATAATGTCTCGGGTTCGATTCCCGGGTCGGACCAAATGTTTGTGTGATTCACATATATTTGTTTCGGAGTTTGGGTGTTTTCTTTGTATATTATGTATTTACAAAAAAGTATGTTCTAATACCCATATTATTTATTACCCAATATTTCGGACATCTTACACACAACATCATCTATTCCCAAAATAAGCAGAGCTTGTGTTATGGGTACTAAACAACTGATATAAATACATAAACATACTTTTTTTTATGTAAATACATACATTCTACATAGAAAATACCCAGACTCCGAAACAAATATTTGTAGATTACACAAACATTTTGTCCGAGCCGGTAATCAAACCCGAGACCTCATGATTAGCAGCCGCATACGCTTACCACTAGACCAACAAGGCAGTCAATATCATCAAAAAAATGTGAGCCGTCACGGGACGCCTGGCAGATGTGAAACATCGCCATTATTTTGTAAAAGTAATATGCAGAAAAGAACATATTGTAATAGGAACTAAATATGTCATAATGATAAAATAAAATATTACTAATTATTAAAATAGTACGGTGTGGCGACGCGTCGCCACACCGTACACACTACTGCATATAGACTGTATATATATACCATCGTATAGCGTGCCGTGGCGACGCGTCGCCAGGCCAGAAATCTGTTTTACGTGCGGCTATACATGTTTCACATCAATAATAGTAATTTCACATCTACTAACTAATAATGATTGTTATTACATTGTATAGGGTGAGAAAGGTTGGAACAGGTCGGAGCTGGTGAGGCCCAACATAGCAGAGCCGGTGTGTTCCCCTCCACAGACGCAGAGTCCGACCGCGTGCCGCTACCAACAGCTGTCTTCGCTGCTCAGAGATGTTGGCCTGCACAAGTATATTGGTTAGTTATTACCACTTATTTTACTATATAAAACCATCATCATCATCAATCATCAACAGCTTTTAACAGTCCACTGCTGGACATAGGCCTCTCATTTGAAAGGAGGTTTTGGCCTACTATACCACGCTGACCAGACGGGTTGGTAAAGGGTTTGTTTCAAGTTTTCCTTCTCTTGGCAGTGATTTTATCTACTTAATTTGTTCCTTTAGCCGCTTCTTACGACACCCATTGAATGAATAGGGGTGGTGACACTTTGTATTCTTAATCCGTTACCACACGGACGGGTGACACTTTGTATACTTAATCAATTTGTATTTAAAAAACGCCCGACTGATTTTACCGATTTTCATCAAATATAGCTGAGAACACTCAACTTTGAAACAAAAAAAAACAATCAAAAACGGTTTATCCGTTCGGGATCTATGATGCCACAGACAGACACACACACAGACACGTCACAGTTACAACACCCTGTCGTTTTTGCGTCGGGGGTTAAAAAGACAACTCCCAACAAGAAACAGACACAAAACCCACACTCAGAATAAAAAAAATCATAGTGTTCATCATAGTGTGTGTCACATTACTTGGTGTAGTAGAAAGCGACGTGGCGACCACTTAAACTACTATGCCAACCGTCCAATCGTTTGTTTTCAATGCGCACATCTTTGATTCGTTATTTATTTTCTGGTTGACTTATAAAGTTATAACTGTCACGTAATATTGAATGTTCGAATGTCGTAGTAGTTTAATGCGTAAGAGTGAGGTTACAGGTGCGATTCTCATAGAAAACACTTTTTGTGATCCACAAATTGTTGTTCCGAGTTTGACGTGTGATCATTTGATTTGATCTGACTGAGTTGTTATATATTATATATTGAGAAATGATTCTGAGTTTGATCTTGAGTCAGTTTGTTCTGCGAGTAATGACAACAGACAATGTAATATCTGGTTGAGGCCTCCTACACAGTAACAAGCCACTGCCATGGTGTGTAAGAGCCCTTACTTTAAACTAAAGTTTTTTACATACTAGCTTTCGCCCGCGGCTTCGCCCGCGTGTAAGTCGGTTATCGCGGTAAAAAGTAGCCTTTCCCAAGTTCAGTTCTATCTTCTTTCAGTGATTTAGGCGTGAAAGCGTAACAGACAGACAGACAGAGTTACTTTCGTATTTATAATATTAGTAGGGATTTAAAAAAATGGTGTTTTACACATCACAACTATAACAGAACTATTTAAATAGACCATATATTATATTTGTTCCTTATATTATTTACAGATCTATTCAA
Organism: Phragmatobia fuliginosa; assembly: GCA_932526445.1. Taxonomy (NCBI): domain Eukaryota; kingdom Metazoa; phylum Arthropoda; class Insecta; order Lepidoptera; family Erebidae; genus Phragmatobia; species Phragmatobia fuliginosa. The sequence goes on from OW052073.1 coordinate 17,918,490, forward strand.
GAAACACGAGTTAGATATGTCGACATTTACATCGCTGAACGAGGCTGACCTCATCGAAATTGGCGTCAGTGCGTTTGGAGCTCGTAGGAAAATGCTGCTACTTATAGCAGGTAACTCTTCATTATCACTCCTATCTCCATAGGCATCACCACATCATCAATATTAGACTGTTTTTAGAACATCACATCTTGTCAACTGCTGGATATAGAGCTTTTCTTAGAATGGTTTTAGTATGTAGTGTATGTGTCAATCAGTCACTCATTCACTCGCTCACTGTATTATCTGTGTATGAATGAGAAGGAAGCATTATGTCATCTCCAGCTCACGTGCGGTCGTGACATAGTTCAGTCGACTCTTGACGACGATAGCGAGTGGGCGCGTGTGTCTGTAAGCCGACAATCTAATAGCGTAAGGTTTATTTCAAGTTTACTTTCTCTTTACAGTGCTATTCCCTTGTCCAGTAGTTTGTTTCCTCCGACTGCCTTGTTGGTCTAGTGGTTAGCGTATGCGACTGCTGATCAAGAAGTCTCGGATTCGATTCCCGGGTCGGACCAAATGTTTGTGTGATCCGCAAATATATGTTTCGGAGTTTGGGTTGGGAGCTCTGCTTAGTTTGGGCCTAGATGGCGTTGTGTGTAAGATGTCCGAAATACTTATAAAAATATTTATTTATTTGGTCGCTTCTAACGACACCCACGGAATGAATAGAAGAAGTGACATTCTGTTTTCTATTCTTTTTTAGCATATTTGACATAACTTTTTAGTTTAGGGCTTACAAACAAAATGACATACTAAAACATGTCAAATCAGTTTTCGTGTGACACACAACTTAAATAAATATCCAATATATAAAAATAAATACTTAATACACAGAAACAAACATTAATAGTTATTTATTTCGTCAGATTTGAAAAACCAGAAGAGCAATTACCAAAATACGACTGGCGCCGAAAGGAAGATGGGGAATTCCCCGTCTCAGTTCGCGACTCTCGCCCAAGACAAATGGTAGCTCGAAACCCAATATAAATAAAACCACGTATACAATAACTTCAGAGAGTAAAAGAAATTACAATGAGTTTTAATTTTGATAATTGATTTATGTATTATGATCAGACTGCTGATATAAAAAAGGTTGTTTATGAATTGAAACCTATTTTCTATCACATATATGTATGATGGAGTAAGTACGTGGTTTTATATGACTGATGGCTGTTAAGACTGATTCGCTAAAAGCGCTTTAAAGTACAAAGTATACTGCAATTAATTTTTGCACTCTCTCCTCATGATTTTTTATATTATTATACAAGTTCAAATAGACCTAATGTAATTTGAAAAAGAAAGGACTGATCTGATGTGTTTTAATAATATATTTGAGTGTGCAATGAGTTTATATTACTGCGTTACTTCAGAACTGCAAGTTCGATTGCTATGAGCTTAGTTTTAATACACATTTTTGTTTGTTTTTTTTTATAATAGTTTCCATGAGATTTGTTTTTTTTATTTTTATAAATATTTTTACGATAGCTAAAAGCAAACGACGATTTGATCTCTACATAGACAATTGTTGAAGTAAAACGGGCCAGGAGCCACAAAATAATATTGTTAAGTTTTGTTTTTATAGATGTTTTTAATCGTAGCATTAGGGAAGCATGTTTTATTTTCTAACCTATAATTGTGTCTAGATGTTAATTTATACCCAATATTCCGACTAAGTATTTTTGATTATCATTTGGCTTTTAACGTTTGATTTATTATCGCTTAGGAAAATGTCTTGAAATCAAGTGAAGCATTCCTTCTAATTCCATATTTTGCTAAATATGATTTTCAAGGAAGCTGTTGAATCTCAAATTGAAAAATCCCACAACATTTCTTTATGCTTTTCCATAATAGACCAACTTACAATTATGGTCATTGTAAAAAGTCTGTACAGACGACGGATTATCCATCAAAGTTGCACAACCACTGTCATTTAAGCAAACTTTTTCGACTTGCAATTATTCCAATGTCCTACGGAAGAAACAATCCACGGACTTCGTCACCTGTTTCAGGCTTGAAGACCGTTAGTGAAGTGACATTTTTCAGTTTAGATAAAACAATGTATCTATTATGTTATAATCATTTTCCGCACAATCGGCAAAAACATCAGCGAAAAATTGACTTGATTTTAAATACGACAAATTTGTTGAACATTTGGCGGGAGCCACACGTGACCAATTATCTTATATCAGAACGTCACCGAAACATTTTAATCAGTTAACATTTTAATACTTATCACCCAATCGTTATATGTTTGTGATTATGAATTTAAATTTAAGTTTCTTTTACTGCATTTTTTTGATTTTAACCATATTAACATTCTAATTTAATGTGAATGCTTTGTGTTTTAGATTAGGTATATTTTATACAGTATTGTAACGTTTTGGTACATAACTATTGCGGCCATTGGCAACATTTTTTTTTAATTTTTAAAGATCTTTTAACCATGGCGTTATGTATCATCCCGTGTACTTTACGATACTTTTATAGGGATCATAAAATGTACTGAATTGTTTTAATCATGAACTTGTGATTACAATATATCTGTTTTAAAGTATGATTATGAGATGTTAGTAGACCTTTTGTTTTTAGATTATGGAATATGATAAATTATATTAATATGTGTGTATTTACTCTTGAAGGTTTTAGTTTCTATGGTGTCAGGTGTTCTATTTTCCTATTCCTATTTGAGTTTTACATTTTCTAAGAAATAAGAAGTTTGTGCACCATTACTTTTAGTTTTGCTTGTCTGATTAAAGTTGGAAGCCTTAATTTCTGTCTTATTTCTTTTTACTAGCTGTACCTTCATTACATTTTCATCACCATCACCATTATAGCGTTCCTTAGCGACTCTCCTGCACTTTGTCTGCGATGTCACGGACTGAACAGGCTGCTGCGAATGCTGGAGTTGCTCACATGATATTTGGTGTCATTCCGCAAACCCACCGCACCATATTCATCTCCGTGCCACGTAGCTCTTGCTTGTATCGCTCCAGCACCGGCCACGCTTCACAGCCATGTAAGAAGACAGGCCTAATGATAGTTTTATAGACCTGTCCCTTAGTCTAAGTAACACCAGTCACAACCCGCCGATTGGCCCATACGGCAGCAATTGCAGCAGGCCTTGACGATCCCACTCCCAGGTCACCCGAAACCCACATAGGCGATGACATGGTCTGTTCGCTCGACCATGTCATCGCTTTTGCGAACGAATGAGGGATCTGTATAGTTAAACGCCTGTACTCGGTCTCTGCCGTACTTTCATTACATATAACTATGACAGGAAGAAAAATAAATATTACTGTACTCGGACCTGCCTGCCATACACAAAGTACCTTCAGCAGATTATAATGCAGTGTGTTCTCATAAATAGGTTTAGGTAGGTTATGTTCCAACCAACCGATACGATAATACAGATCATTTAGATGTAAGGTGACCCTCAACTAGGTACCCTATGAACCATGCTTCATAGATTTGATCCTCATCTGCATCCTCTAACAACATACTGATGGACAAACCTCTCTTTAGAAAGAAAGTGTTGGTTTACGGCTAGAACGCTGGCCTGGTGTGGAACAGATTTTATACATAAAATAATAAAAAAAAAATTACCTTCACTACATATTATAAAACAAAGTACTCTGTCTGAGTGTTCGTGATATACTTATATAACTACTGCACCGATTTTCATGCTGATTTCAGCAATGGATAGATTGATTCTCGGAAGGTTCCAAGCTTAAAATGTTTTTAAATAACTATATCTACCCGTGCAAAGCCGGAGCAGGCCGCTAGTATAATTATTCATCACTTATGACTAGTGAACAATAACTACTCATTCTATACTACAAAAATATTTTTTTTATATATTTCTATCAGTAACCTTGTTAAAAAAAATTGGACGTAGTTGGGCGGTTTTCAAAATTTTGCTCAGGACTATTTTGCCGTGTCCTACGAGTTTGACCATTGATTAAAAGGCAAAAATGTAGGAAGTGAGTATCAAATTATTTTACGTTAGGGTAAAATGTTTAACTTACTGTAAAAAAAAAGATAAACTTAAGACTTAAACGGAAAACATATTTTAATATTTATTAAAATACCAAATATTATCCTACTTTTTTATGTGTCCTTCATCATATTCTGGATTTTGATTACGTATTTTGGAGAATATATAAGCTATATTTGGATATCTTTAGTATTACTCGAATGGAATAACTCATTTTATTTATTTTTAAATAAAATATAATAAGGTTATAGTATATTTTTCTAATATAAATACTGACATTATCGGATTTAAAAAACTGGCCACAGCGGACAGTCCTGTACGTAACGGTATGATTTTATAAAGAATAAAAATAATATTGTCTTTGGCTCTAACTATTTTTAAGCAATGCCATATTGACGATGTTTTTATCATTCCTTCATTCTTTTCCTTTGAATTAAAACTGAAGAAATTCAATCGTCAACACTTGCGGTCCGTGACGTGCGTGACGGGTCTGTTTTGTTTGTCCGGTACGAACATTGATTTTGAAAGGTAAGACCCACAAATTTTATATACTACTCGTGTTAAATTATAAGTAAATATGTTGTAGATAATGAATGTGTACTAGTAAACTACTATAATCAACTTTTTTTATACCAAAAAAACATATAATGACAAGTCCGCGTTATACGTAACGTCCAGGACGTGACGTGATGTATTAGGTGGACTAAAAACGTTACGTACTGGACTCGTAAAGATGCGTTCATACTGTCTTGTGCAATTTAATATAAATTAAAAATATAATCCACCCAGAGAGGTAAACTCATTACCTTTATAGGATCTAGTCACCTCATGGTGAGCAGGTTTCCTTATTATGTTATAAATATCCTATTTAGAGTAGCGATAAAGAGGGTGAACCCTAACATTCCTCACATCCTCGGCACTTCCTTACAAATTAATTTATTCCTACTCAGGTAAATTATGCCGTTGACTGGTGCCGAGAGAGACAAAAACAACGGCGATATGGACAAAAACAAAGAAAATGAAGAAAAATACAACAAATATAAAAAGAAAGAAGTCGAAAGACTGAAGAACATAAACTCAAGGTAAGTGAACTAAATAAGGAAGAAAAGGAAAAAAGACGGAAAATTTGGAGATAACAAAAAAGGAATAAAAGGGAAAATAAAAAAGTAAATAATACTAAGCCAGCTGTTCCAGTGACAGTGCCAGAGATGCAAGATAATACAAAATTGAAGAAAAAACAGAGATTTTTTTTTTTTTTTTTTTATATTTAAGCCTGCCAAAGTGACTCTACTCTGCCTGATGGAAAGCATGAGTAGAATCCAGGAGTAGGGGCCACCATGCTTATTGTGAGGGTAGGCAATGTAGCATGGTGACCCTTACCATGGCAGCCCGGTTAGATTATTCTGCATCATTCTCCCGGCCTTCGAAGGGCGGGAGAATGATGCAGAATGATTGGGCCTCCGGTCTCACACTCACCAACGAAATACGACAGCAAGAATGCTGTCATTATTAGGATGGTCTTCTGTGTGAGGGTAGTACTGGCCGGGTCGAGCCGGCCCATTCGTGCTGAAATCAGCGTGGCTCTACTACCTACGATTGAATTACCGAAATTATAAAAGATATCAAAGGACATTAAAAACTTGTGAAAGGTTAAAGAAAGTTATTAGTAGTTTAAGTAAAAATAGATTTCGCCTGGAGACTAAACACAAAAAGATGATTGAGCTATTGGAAAATGAAAAAGTTACTCTAAAAGAAGACCAAACAATCACGCAGAATTACCTACTTATTGGTTCCCTATTTTATTTTTGTTACTACTTATTTGACATTTTTTTGTATCTGTTGGATTTTTTTGTGAGTTAAGAAGTATTGTTACCTACTTAATGTGAAAATGAAACTGAGATAGACTTGAATCCCCTAAGTTTTTTGTAAAATATATTTTTAAAATGCTCAAATCAAAACAGTCTGTGATATTGACTAATTTTATAGAAATAAGTACAGTAAGTGATGTGACTTAAATAATATGTCACATCACGACGTTTTTGAAATGTTGAATAATATTGTGAAATGACTAGAAATTGTGCTCGTTGTAAACATAGCTTTAGAGTTCCTAAACGTAACGACTGTTGTCCACATACGTAACTGTCCTGTTTTGGCTGTTATAGTTTTTATTTTTTTATGAAAAAACCTTTGGGAGTTATGTTTTTGTTAATATATATTAAATGTCTTTTTGTTATTTTTTGTATTAAAAAAAACTTACCTATAATGTTAGTCTTTCAGAATAGTTATTTATTCACAAAGTTTGATAGTCCAGAGTGCCATTTAGTTACGTACAAGACATATTTTATATTTTAAACAGCACTAAGAGGCAAGATATCACAAAGTGGTATTAAATTCTAGAAGATTTTTATGTTGTTGATTAATTATAAATAAAGCTGATTAACTTTGATATGATTGAGTTATTATTTACTTTGAATGAAAATGTAACGTACAAGACCCCTGTATTGGCAACCCTCACTATAATAATACATTAAATAGAAATTATACTCATTTAACATTGTTTGATTAAGGTTTTTCTTAAACCTTAGTTCATTGTAAATGTCTACATTTCATCGTTTATTTAAAATTTTGTTATGAAAATAAATGGACATCCTGTACGTAACGGAGCAAAATTTTGAAAAACGCCCAGTTACACGAAAAGGATCCAAACCACAATACTGTAAAAAATTAGTTAAGTGCACCAAACTGATGCTACATATCGATATTATCGGTCAGTAAAAAAAAAACACGTAAAAACAGCTGTTTTTTATTGATTATTAACATCGGAACCAACGCACATCTATAGGCACATGTATATTTGTTTTCACTTATATCGATCCAACCGTCGTGGTTCTTACCCAGAATTAAAAACTAAATCAGTAAAACGATCACACAATATTCTGTATGATAGTAAATATACAATAAAAATAATAATAATATTCTAAGATAACATCATACTCACAATCTATTTTATAATGAACACCTATGAACAAATATGTTTTAAACTTCAAATGTCAATATCTCGAAAATGACTTTGTGTGGATTGGATCCTTTTCGTGTAACTACGTCCAATTACACACGGATTTTTCTTTTTACAATTTTAAGGTATGTAGTAAAAACTCATTTTTGGACGAAATGCTTAACGCCATTCGCACGTGAGTTGAGACAGACAATGACAGCAACGGCATTGTATTATGACATATAATACGACATTTTGTCGGGCAAGGTCGTGCGGTGAATCTTGAAATTTTCAACAAAATTGAATCATCTTCATAAACAAATATGGGTAATGCAAGTGCAAAGGGTGTAGAAACTAAAGCAGTTGAGGTTGCGGCTAAGCCTGAGGGTGAAAAACCTAAGTTAAAACCATGCTGCGCCTGTCCGGAGACGAAGAGAGCTCGAGATGCATGGTAAGGTTATAGGAAAATGCTTTTATTACGCAACAGAAGTTTTCTAGAAAAGTCTAAATGTCTTGTAATGTTGAAAAAACATGTGGCTATTAAGGGCTTGTACATTTATAATTGACTCTTTTCACATGAAAGACCCTCTAAATTTCTATTTATTATTATTTACTGTAACTTCGGAACTTCGAATTCAATTAATGTTAGAACCCGTGGTTTGTTTAAAGTAGGCAAACAAGTTTGGGATAACGATTATTAAATAAATAATTACATTACATTACAATACATCTAGGTTGCCTGGAAGAAATTGCTTTTGCCAATAAGGCCGCCCTTTGTACACTTAATATTTTGTTCATTCATGAAACTCTGTAGGTAATATACTGTGCAAATAAAGAGTTGTCTATCTATCTATCTGCATTACAGACATCTAACACAAGATGGGAACTAGTTTCAAATGAAGCAGAGCTTGTACATACATATTGTATATAGAAAACATAACAGAAATAGGAAATATCTCTATATCCTACAAAAATTTGGTTCATCCCGAGCATAACAGCCGCATTTGTTCCTGCTGGCAGTAATTAAATTAATTTAGATTCTACCACAACTGTTAGTCTTCTTCTTCCGGGCCTTATTCATAAGATCATTTGGGGTCAGCTACTAGTTCGACCAGTTTTACCTTAATATCAGTTATTCCAAAGAGTGACTGGCATTGTACCTCTGCAACCCTGAGCTAGAACTGAAAATCTAAAATTATACTAGTTTTCATACTGACAATTGAGCACTGACTTCCAAACAACTATTGTATTGATAAATATATTTATAATCCTTGATTGATTTTCCAATTTCAGCATTATTGAAAACGGAGAAGAAAATTGTGGACCGTTGATTGAAGAACACAAAGCTTGCATGCGAAAGATGGGTTTCAACATCTAAATGTGACATTAGTATTAACAATCATATCTAATTAACATATTGTTATTTTTTATTCTCCTTTTATCAAATAGCAACAAGATCGGCTGAGGAACTGAAGTCAGATATTAACACCTAATGGTCTCTTTATGATATTAAGTTAATTTATATCTTGACTATTGTAAACTGCAACAAGAGATTATTAAGAATCTTTAGTGAATAAAGATGTTTGTATATGAAGTCAAACACAGTGACTATGTACACCATGTTGATGCTTAAAATGCAATCTCTGACACAAATATCTTTATATCTAAATTAATAAATCGTCAAATATGTTACTTAGCGCAAACCATTTAAGTATTTATTTTTATTTAGGCATGAGGAAGGTTCTTATGGATAGAAAAAACATAAAAATTGTGAGGGAAATAGTTAAAACTTACATTTTCCCATACAAACTATAGAGTAAATTAAAACAAATGTCTGGTATAGAGGAAATTAATGCAAAATGATATCTGTCTTTGAGAAGGTAATTAAATTAGAATATTTTCATAGATTTGAAGAAATTACTTAATTTTATAGAGTAGTATTTATTATTAGAAGCTACACTTGGTCAATAATAATGATTTGTGAGTTTTTGAAGACAGTTAAACATCTACGAATGAATTGTTTTAATATTATAACTGGCAATGTTTCATGATTTGTTATTACAGTAGAGCTGTTAAAAGGTTCTTTGTTCAAAAGTGAGTGATTTTCACTTTGATTCCTTTTAAATTATAGTCATTATATTTATAAGAAAATTAGATCTTAAATTTTTAGTTTTAAGTAGTACGAATGTTGAACGCATTTATGTTTTAGATTTTCAGCCATATTAATATGTATCTTCTTAAATACAATTTATTGCCAAAGACAGACAACCCCTTTTAAGTTTGTGTATGGCTGAATACTTCTCATACTGTTTTTGGTTAATTATCATGACTTTCATTAATAAATGCTGCAAATATTAATACGAAACTTTTACTCTTTTGAGCCCCAATATGTAACATGTATCTACTATGCATACCTTAATGTAAAAACGTTTAAACCAACATTTAAAGTAAATTATGGTGTTTGTCTGCCAACATGTTTGTATTAATCTTTATAACTACTATTGTAAATAAAACTACATATGTTAATAAATAATTACTTTTTATTTACTGGATAATGCTTTGCTGCTGATGTTTTATATTTGACTAGCCCGGTGGTGCAGAGGTAGCATAATTGACTGCCTTGTTGGTTTAGTGGTTAGCGTATGCAGCTACTAATCAAGAGGTCTCAGGTTCGATTCCCGGGTCAGACCAAATATTTGTTTCGGGGTCTGGGTGTTTTTCTATGTATAATATGTATGTATTTACAAGAAAAAAGTATGTTTATGTATTTATATCAATTGTTTAGTACTCATAATACAAACTCTGCTTTGTTTGGGACTAGATGGCGTTGTGTGTAAGAAGTTATTATAATATGTAGTAGAAATTTATCAAAGCCCCTTAACAGGCTCATGCCTGGACATTGAACAGACATTATTTTACCAGTTCTTGTTGGCTATTTTCAATCTATCGTTTGCACTGGTATCTTTCCTGATATATTTAAAACCATGATTTGATGATATAATTAACACATAGGTACACATTTCACATAGAAAACATTCAAACTCCGGAACAAATATTTACAGATAGTAACATTTGGTATGACTAGGGAATCGAGCCCGAAACCTTATGATCGGCAGCCGCATACGCTAACCACTAGACCAACAAGGCAGTTAAGCATATCTCCTATTTATTTATAAATATCTATCTCAGTTATTTCTAGGTATATTGTCTGAAATCTTGAGAAGATATAAATACAAAACTTACTAAATAATATTTAGTAAATATCTCGTAAAATTCAATATCTTAGGTCATAATTTGGTTTCAGAAGAGGTATAACTTTAAAAGAATGATGCTGTAATAGAAGTCACAGGTACAATTTCAGACAATTTTGTTAAAAAATCAGAAGGCTCTGGCTATATTTTTAGAAACCTAGTTTCGGACGTTTTCGTTCGACGTTCACGCTCGTGGTCAAGGGGGGTAACGCGTTCGAAACGTCGGAAAGTAGAAGGTATCGTAACTTTTTTAATTTTATCACGAATAAGTCCCGTTTACAGTAAAAAAACATGAGTATGTGTATAAGTCGCGAAAGTCTAAAAACAGTTATATTTTTTAGACCCCTATAAAACATTTGGAACTGTCTCCGTCCCCAAACTTATTTCTAAACTATAGTCGTCACAAAATAAGAAGCCCGTTTTGACATTTGACATGCCGCATGTAAGAAATTGAAAAATCAAATTCATAATCCTATTTAATTACTATGTTACCCATACACTATCACAACGCATATCTTAAATAAGCATCAAGTTTAACTTGATATTGAAAAATTGCACTCAAAAACACGAATTAATCGTATTAGTTACGCCACGATGACAAATGTCAAACCGGGCTTCTTATTTTGTGACGACTATAGAAGGTGGCATATAGTCCTAAACATTTTTATGAGTTAACTCAATGACAGATAACTGCTGAACCGAATACGTAAATCAAAAACTTTGCTGGAAACGTTCAGCAAAGTTTTTAATTTACGTATTGACTTTAGATAGGTCTCATCATCATCATCAACAACCCATAACGTCCCACTGCTGGTCTCGGGTGTCCTCACATGAGAGGGTTAAGGCCATACGTCCCCACGCTAGCAGATAGCGGGTTGAGGACTGGCAAGACACTTTGTGGCTGCGTATTCTTGCCGTTGGAGGTTTTTAAACCGCCCGAAGCCCCCCACGAAGCTTCACGACTGTTAACAGCCGGAACCAACTGCTTAACGTGACCTGCGAATCACGGAAACGCTCATAACTTATCATGCTACAAACGGTCACCCATCTAGGTACTGATCGCGCCATCGTTGCTTACCCTCGGTGATTCTTTCCGGTATATTTTTTTTTAATGATTTAAAAGATAAGTGTCAATTAAAAAAAAAAAATATATATATTTTAATACATATTTATGCCTATGCCATCATGCCATGAGCCATAACAAATTGTCCAAAATAATCATTTTTAAGTAAAAAATAGATGATTATGATGGACAGGATATGATGGTAGTAACGTATATAATAATAATGATGGCGAATTTTACAAGGGCTATTAATTTCTCATAGAATACATCTCATCACAGCTCTTCCGACTAATAATAGGTAGGAAGTGCATTTGTTCGTAATTTATCTCTACACTATACTGATGCTGCATAAAATGTCCCTAAAATATTCAGTTTGTATGTTATCCGGCCTGGCCGAGGATAAAGGAAATGTCCCACTCACTTCCCCTCCTTTACCCCAAATCAAAGTCTTGATGGTGTTGTATAAACAACAGATATCAAATACAAGTAGAATCAGAGGTACATGTGCAGTCAAGCCAAAAGCGTGTGTCCCTCTAACTCATTGTAGTAGTCCATATATTGAGCTATCAAGGAAAACTATAACGGCTTAGATACCTTTGTTAGTTCAGGAGTTATTGAGGCCTAATTTGTAAAATACGCTTACTTAGAAAACTTCGTACAAAATAACGAAATACCTAATAAGTTACCATACCAATTATCTATTGTACATCACTTCCAATAGAGTATAATAACTGATTATTTCGTTATTTTGGAAAGGTTGGGTTACGAGCTGTTTTCCTACGTGGTTGTGCTGTAAGTCTGGCACACCCCGTAGCATAAAGGCCTTATTTTCATACTTTTCTTTCTGATACGTCGACCACGAATTAGATTGATGTAGTGGCAGCCGCGGTTACTACCACCTTCCGGGTCGGGACGATTATTTTTTTAGTCCATCTTTTCTAGCCCCCTCCTCGGCTGAGCGAGGAGAGCAGTGCGTCCCTAAATAGGGCTGCTCTGTCACCCCAGGTGCTGCTGAAATCGCATTGTCGTCCCAAGCTTGCAATGCAAAAGCGACCACAACGTTAACTCACACCCCTGGGGCCGCCTATGTGCAGGTTTCAGACAAAGCCCGGCTTCATCGCGCTGGACCTCTCTACCTCAGCCCATCGCCATAAGACTTAGCGTCCTCGGAGTCCATTTATCGGAAGCGGTCAATTGCGCAGGATATATTAAGGTGCGCAAGCGTTCGAACATACGCAGGCGCACACACTCGTCCTCCCCCTTCCCGATAGTGTAATAATAGGTGTAGATAGGTAGAAAAACATTATCAAGGTAACTTGTAAAATGGTCAACGAACTAAAATAGCAAGAATGTAATACATTTCCAATTAAGTTTTAGTTACCAAAATCCCACAAGTATTAAATAGGTTGAATTGCCCGGAATTGCCAAGGAAGGAACTAATCTAACACTAATAATAGGTATACCTAATCACAATCGCGGCAGGTGAATGTGATTTGCCCGCACCGCGGCTTCCACGCTTTACGTCCGTGACAGAAAGGCAGTGGCGGATTAACCACGTAGCAAGAGTAGCAAATGCTACAGGCCCCGCGCTTTTAGGGGCCCCGCGCTTCAACGATTTCTAACTACTAAAAAGTATGAAATAAAAAATAAAAATAATTAGCTTCCATAGCCTCTATTTTTTGAAGCTTTGTCGTGCCATATTTATTGTTTGAAATACATTTAGTTTAAAAAAATGTTGTACATATTTTAACATAATAGAACCATTTGCTTTTGAGTATACCTAAGTATATCAACAGTCTAAATTCTAGTAGTAAATATTCTATCTAGTAAATATACAAGTTGCTTTTTCTCTTCCATGACTCCAAGATGTTCTTTATAAATTACTAGCTTTGATATTTTGAAAAATAATATTTTTTTTCATGATTTCTTTTTAGCAGTTTGTCGAAGCGATAAAAACATTCATTTGCAAATTAAGTCGAGGACGGACCACGTACATGTCGAAACTATAAGGGTTCTAACAATAAAGAATCCTATAAGTCGTGAACGAACAGAACAGAAAACTAAAAAGGAATGAAAATAGATGGAATACTTTATCAGTTGATCGGTGAACCGCTACGACTGGAGAAGAGGTCGAATGATGTGTCTGGCCGACGATTACTGTACGCCCTCTACCGTCGCCCTAGGCCATCCACCTTGCGTTGCTGAATCGCTGAGTGTACCAAGCCCTTTCGCGTTATCTGCATTGGGTTGCCACATTCGCCGAAACAGACTTTGTGCGGGATACTACAGTCTCGACGGGAGGGGGCCAGATACAGTAGCAGCTCGGGAAGCCGGGGTCGCATACCCGTATACCAGAATACAACTTTCAGCAGAAGTTGTAGTGGGTACCCCTGACAGGATGCATATATGGGTACGGCTGGGGAGACTTCAGAAGCCGCTGATGCGTTCCTGGTGTTCCTCCGAACTGCTGATGTAGGCCGCCGCGGGGCTTAGGGGTAGACTGGGAGTTCCACACACGCCCATCATATACCCCACTAAGGGGATAGTGCAAAAAGTATTCTCTGCGTAAAAAAAGGCTATCCTACAAATCATCTGCGAAAGCACTTACTATGAAAAAAAGATATCTACGTTGTCTGTTCTAATGACAGATTTCAAAAAAAAAAATTCTTATGAGGTGAGATAAAGTATTCCATCTATTTTCATTCCTTTTTAGTTTTCTGTTCTGTTCGTTCACGACTTATAGGATTCTTTATTGTTAGAACCCTTATAGTTTCGACATGAACGTGGTCCGTCCTCGACTTAATTTGCAAATGAATGTTTTTATCGCTTCGACAAACTGCTAAAAAGAAATCATGAAAAAAATATTATTTTTCAAAATATCAAAGCTAGTAATTTATAAAGAACATCTTGGAGTCATGGAAGAGAAAAAGCAACCTGTACATTTACTAGATAGAATATTTACTACTAGAACTTAGACTGTTGATATACTTATGTATATTAAAAAGCAAATGGTTCTATTAAGTTAAAATATGTACAACATTTTTTTAAACTAAATGTATTTCAAACAATAAATATGGCACGACAAAGCTTCAAAAAATAGAGGCTATGGAAGCTAATTATTTTTATTTTTTATTTCATACTTTTTAGTAGTTAGAAATCGTTGAAGCGCGGGCCCCTAAAAGCGCGGGGCCTGTAGCATTTGCTACTCTTGCTACGTGGTTAATCCGCCACTGCCTTTCTGTCACGGACGTAAAGCGTGGAAGCCGCGGTGCGGGCAAATCACATTCACCTGCCGCGATTGTGATTAGGTATACCTATTATTAGTGTTAGATTAGTTCCTTCCTTGGCAATTCCGGGCAATTCAACCTATTTAATACTTGTGGGATTTTGGTAACTAAAACTTAATTAGAAATGTATTACATTCTTGCTAATTTAGTTCGTTGACCATTTTACAAGTTACCTTGATAATGTTTTTCTACCTATCTACACCTATTGTTACACTATAATTTAATGTAATGTAATTTTGTAATCCTATATATTTAAAGGGGATTACAAAGTTTTTAATGCTGTTGGTGTATCTAGAAAACTGGGTCAAAGTAGCAAAATATTATTGTGTTTTTTAATAAACACAAAACGCCAATTATATTCTAAATTTGAAGCTTCTTTGTCTGCTAGAAGTACCATAGCATTTTGATGATCGGACAGTGAGTGAGTGACAAAATTTGGGTAGTTATAATTCCTAATTTGCTGTTTCAAATTAAATTTCTTCTTCTTCATTATTCATTACTGGAAATTCAAGCTTCTAAGTTTATCTGCAACGAAGTCATAGGGGGTCAAAAATGGACTGATTGCTTCGGAATAACGGCCGTGCTACTATTTGGTTGGAGCACTGCAATGCTCCCAGAAACCATCATGTTACAAATTAATTAGCTTCATTACTTAATGTAGAGCTGTTTGAATAAATAAATAAATAAATATGTTGGACATGTAACACACAACATCATCTAGTCCCAAACTAAGCAGAGCTTGTATTATGGATACTAGACAACTGATATAAATACGTAAACATAATTTTCTTTTGCAAATACATACATATTATACATAGACATCTCTGTGATCTAAATTAATTAAAAAAAAATGTTTTAAATACCTTAACTACAGGTAGTGTTCGACCAAAACTTCGATTTCGGCTTCGGCTTGTGCTACTTTCGTTCAAAAAAAGTTATTTTTGATTCGGCTTCGATCCAAAAGTTGGCCGTCATGATAAAGTCGGACTCATTTTTGGTTACCCAAGATTGAGTTGCCCAAGTTCAGCTCGCTGGTGGAGGATGAAAGGTCAGCGCCTGCTCAGCTCTCGCATTTCCAACAGGCTGCTCCCGCTCAGCCCATTCGCCCGCGTCAGCTCGCTTCAATCCGGCTCTAAGGACCAAAATGTAGCGTCCACGCCTTGCGCAGGGAGTTTGGAACGGGCTGAAGGGAGAAGTAGGGTATGAAAAAGTTGTTTAAGTATACCAAAATGTACTATTTAAGGGCTGAGGGCTGAAAAGAGCTGAGAGCTGAGATTGGACTGTATTAGGGGCTGGTTCAAATCCGGCTCGAAGGACCAAAATGTATTGTACACGCCTTGGGTGACGCGTACAATACAGCAGTGTGAGGGGAGTAGAAGTTTAGAAAGAGCTGGGAGCAGATAGGTATGTACTCACGTGTTGGTGATGGCAGGATCTGCTTCGGGTGGCCGGCCTCGTGACACTGAATGCACTATTGAATATTGTTCGGTTTTGTTTCGAGCTGATTGTGTTTATTTTCACTCGCGTGACTGTTTGAGCGGGATATTTTTTTTTTTTACTGTACTCTTAATAGCACGCGCGCGACAAGTTCGTTACACCGTAGTTCAAATTCACCGTCCGTTCAAGTCTCACACAAAACGTCACTTCCCCTGTCAGTTTGACAACCGTTCGGAATCGTTACGCTTTTTTGGCGTAAACAGCTAGCTTCTACATAAATGTACATATATATAAATACGACCTTCAGAGAATATCTTTCAGAAGTAAAGACGGTTCACGGTTTCTAGTGCATGACCGCCTCACCTGGCTAGGTATCCGTCGTAGTGTTAGTAGTGCTAAGAATCACCTAGTTACGGAAAGCTATCACATAATACAATTATTGGACCTTAGCTACGAACCTTGGAGGAACTCTGAGTATCAACAAACATTTAGCCGGAGGTGGAATTGGATTAAGTACGATGTTATGTTCTGGGACTATCGAAGTCCGGAAAGGAGGAGCGGACATAGTAACCTTGGAATCGGGTCAGATGATGACCAAGTGGCGTGCAATTGGAGAGGCCTATGTCCAGCAGTGGACTACTATAGGCTGATGATGATGATGATTTTCATACTTATTATTTTTAATGTTTGGTTTTACTGAAATTTTAAAATATATTTTTTTGCAAAATATATTAATTTTAACCCATGCCTTGGCTTTGGCAGATGGTTATGACGATAGCCGATTAATAGGCTTCAGCTTCGGCCGAAAATCGACCTTCGGTCGAACACTAGATTTGTTTATTTTATTTATGAACCAGAGAATAGACACAGACTATAATAGTTATCTCAATAAAACAGACATGCCTATGAAATTAATATTTTTGGTTGTGTTATTTTATTTATTTAATAACTTTGATAAATGCATTACCGTGAGTATTTTCCATTTATACAAAACCACATGAGTTGAGAAATATTATATTGTAACTTGTAGGTTGTTTTTCACATTCAAATTATTTTACTTTTTATAAAGATGATTAAAGTATGTGATGTTGTGAGTTAGTGACATTGTAGGGGGTCTGGATCTACTGAACCGATTTTGGAAATTCTTTTACCAGCTCCCTGCTTTTCCAGCACTCAGGGAAGCGTCCGGACGCCAGGCTAGCGTCCAACACCTTCCACACATACAGCGGTCCGACATAATATGCTCGAGGACTCGAGCCAGCACTCGTGCTGGTACCCTGTCCGGCCCGGAGATTTTGTTATTGGACCGGATCCGTAAAACCGCCCCTACTTCCGATTCCCTGAACTTAATCTCGCATGTTCAGACGATACTCAAGCGGTGTCAGAATTCAGTTCATTCTTTACGTCAGACACACCACTCGCCAGAGTAAATTTTATTGATATATTAATGTATTTATTTCTCTATTGTTCTAGATATCGTACATGATTACGGAGCGACCTGTGGTCAGTTACGTTAGTGAGGGGTATGCAAAATATTTGATAATTAATAGTCGACGTATAAGTCGCAAAGACCCTCGGTATTATGTCAATATTTATGCTGAAACGCTGATACCTTCAAGTAATTTAATAAAGGTAATTTTTATTTTATCTAAACAACAAAATAGTATGGAAATAAAATAGCTACGGATATACATTCTTAAGAAAGACTTTACTGACTGAAACGAAGTTTTTCTTTTCATTTATTTTGGTACAAAACAATCATTAATACAAAGCAATATATAAATGACAATTGACAGACAAGGAGTACCCAAAAATAAATAAAAATAATAATAAAATAACACAATTGACAGAGTGTCAGCTTCAAGTAACTTGTAGAAGTGATCACAAGAAATGACTAATAAGCTATAGAGACGACTATAGTCGTCACAAAATAAGAAGCCCGTTTTGACATTTGTCATTTGACATGCCGCATGTAGGAAATTGAAAAATCAAATTCATAATCCTATTTAATTACTATGTTACCCATACACTATTACAACTCATATCTTAAATAAGCATCAACTTTAACTTGATATTGAAAAATTGCACTCAAAAACACGAATTAATCGTATTAATTACGCCACGATGACAAATGTCAAACCGGGCTTCTTATTTTGTGACGACTATAGTAATGTTGAATTCGGTGTTAAACTGGCTCAATAAAGAAACATTCAAAAAATCAGAAGTAAGGATAGATATAGAATCGTTACAGGTTTGTATCATCATACTGTTTGATTCATCGTCATATATCCAAGATGCATTTGTTACGTTAAAATCTCCTAAAATTAGAAAGATCTTTAATATACTGTAGATATTAACACGTTCACTGCGGGCCACATTTTGAAGAACTTTCAGCTGGTGCGGCTAAGGTCGAATCAGCCCCAAGCTAAACTTCCTCGTAATGAGGTTGAGGCCTTTTCTGCCTCATGTTTCAATCATTTGGTAAATGTGTTGTAACTTGATCAGGAGCGTGATTCGATGTTTAATTTTATGCTAAAATTACTTGCATGGTATTGTTTTATGTACACCTAGCTTCGCCCCGGGTTCTGATTTTTAGTTTTAGAGAAAACACCTAAAATATATTTGAGGTCGTTTTAGACCACACGTCGCACTAAATCGGGGCGGCATTAGTGATGGGAATGAATTTATATCGATGAATGTCCATGTCTATGTTATATTTCTATTACTTTTTATATTGTTATAGTATTGTGCATAAAAGTATGGGGTGTTGTTAAATAAAATACAAACTATTCGTTCATCTAATTATATACACATACAATAGAACATACTTTCTTACATTGTGAACAATTAGTCATATTTTTTTTTACTTTCTTTGCAGCCTGCATGGCACCTAATGTAAGTCGTAATTTTGTATAGCAAATGACGCAACATTTCCTTATTTGACCCTTTGCTGGATGTGCTGAGACTCTGAATGGTTATGTTATGTTTTGCAGAAAGTGTAAATAAATAAATAAATGTATAGAAGAATTTTCAGCTTTTATAATATAACTAAGGTATGGGTGTCACGGGCTCTCACTCTATAAATATATAACTGAACACACACAAAAAAACATTAAACAAAAGAATTTAACAAAAATAAAAAACAAACAATTAACACGATTGCGCAAAGACACGTGCTCCAGTATCGACTATGGCAGCGTCACTAAAGTCGACTTACCTGCTCTCACGCCGCCCGCGCGCCCCGCCGCTGGAGGTCGAAATCGGCCTCAACCCGCCTTATTCAATAATTTTGTGATCAGTGCGTTTGAGGCGTATTTCGACCTCAAATATTTTTTTTACAATATTGAGTCAATGCTTATTTGTCTTTGTCATACCTCATACGGTTGAGTGTAAACAGCCGCCGCACTAGAGAGAAAACACAGTTTTACGCGCCGCACCAGCGTAAAGTCTACCATGAGGCTGAATCAACCTCAAGCCGCAGTGAACGTGTTAATTACTTGGTTAGTTACCGGGTAATATCATCGGGTTACATAGATAAAATCAACTCGGTCGGTGGTTAGTACAATATATTCTCTTTTACAGATGGACTTCTATTTTTACCAGTTCTTGACTAACAGATACCGCCCAAGCTTTGTTGAGCTACACTTCAGATTTTGTGACATGATAGAAAATGATTCAATATTTGGCTCACAATTTAAACGTAACCTTGGAAATCTAACTTGTCCTTATCCAGCAGTAAGCAAATTTAATTTAAGCTAATTTCTACTAATTGTAGATCTCGTGGTAAGAGAGGATAAGTTTGGAAAAATAAACGAAGGAAAGAAGGACTCTTCCTTTCTCTTATTCTCTGATATATAATAAATTTTGTATGCTACTATAATTATCTCCATTTGACTGCCCGGTTGGTCTAGTGGTTTTAGTGGTCGGGAGAGCGAAGGTTGTATTTCGCCCGTCAGGGAATCGGAGGTAGGGGCGGCTGTTCTATGGATCCAGTACAAGAACACCGCCCTCAGGCCGGACGGGATATCAGCCCGAATGCTGGCCCGAGCCTTTGACCATATGTCGAACCACCTCAGGGAGGTGTTGTACGCTAGCCTGGCGTCCGGATGCTCCCCTGAGAACTGGAAAAAAGTTTAGTGGGAACATCCAACCGCAAGATTACGTAGCCAGAACGTGTCTTGTCAGTCCCCAACACGCACTCGGCCAGCGGCGTGATAAAGTATAGCCTTTACCCTCTCCAATGAGGAGATCCGAGCCTGGCACCCTCGGTACGACTCGCACTTGGCCGGATTTTTTTCATTTATTGTGCATACTTTTGTATATTATATTTCCATATTTTTTTCTTCCAGGGACAATACAACCTCACGAAAATGGTGATACCATTTATACCTAAGAATTTTCCATTTCAACGAGGGCGCATCTATGCTAATGTAACAAGGCAAGAAAATAATAGAAAAGAGTTGTTGATGAGTGGTTATATTGACATGGAAATAAAAAATTTCATTTCTAAGAACATGACAATCTAATGCAGAGCTCCCTAGTATTTTTATTCTTAAAGACCACTTTCCTATACTCCTACCATACCAAATCCTAAATTTTAACGATTTATTAGTTAAAAAGTTGACTGCCTCAGTGGCGAAGTGGCAGCGTATACTACTCAAATCAATCAAATCAAAAATGTTTTATTGTCACAGCAAGATTACATAGTAAAACTGTCGCTTGGCCTCCAAACTAAGTAAAACTTGTAATATGGAAGCCAAGTTGATTGATTCCCTCTAAATAGTTCACAAAAAATGTGAAAAATAAAAGATAAAAGCTAAATAAAAAAGATCTGGAAAAAAAAAATTAACAAAATTAAAAAGGAAAACAATAATAATACGTAGTGAAAACAGCAAAATCCATGCTCCAAGGTTTAAGAATTAGAAGGTATTTGTGTGTGTGAGTGTGTGTGTGAGTGTGTGTGTGTGTGTGTGTGTGTGAGTGTGTGTGTGTGTGTGTATGTGTGTGTGAGTGTGTATGATAACGTTTGCGCGTAGGTTTGTGTGTATTACTAACTTCTAAGCTTCTTAGCCATGCTCAGTCTCAACATAGCTTAGGCCCATAAGCCATTTGGTTACAATGATTTTACATTTATGTTTTGTTTGCATGTAAATATTGTGAGTTTTGTTACAAATATTGTATAATTGTGTGCTTATTATCTCATAATGCCTTTTTGCCAATGTGGTTTTATGTCTCATAGTTTTTAATAATTTTGTGGTTTTGCGTTTGCTTGCGATAAAGCTGGTACTTTGGTTATCAGATGTGTGCTTCCTTAATATGGTATGGAGTATAAAGAGCTTTCTCACGGAGAGTAAATTAGTGTCAGCATACAGTTTGTGGGTTGGGTACATAATAGGCACTGAGATCATAATTTTGAGAACCATCCTTTGCGCTCTTTCTGTGTTTATCAGTAAAGTTTTTGGACATCCACCCCATACACAAATACAGTAAGTAATAATAGACTGGCACAAGGCAAGGTAAACTAGTTTTAATGTAGCAAAATCTGCACTATTTCTGAGTTTTTTGAAAATGTAAGTTAATTTTCGTAGACGAGAAGTTACGTTATTCAAGTGCGGGCCCCAGTTTAAAGTTTCATTAATTATGACTCCAAGATATTTGACGTTACTTTGTCTTTTTAAAAGAACACATGAACATTCGACTGTGGGGGATGGACAGGAGTGGGCTCTAATCGTAAAATCATCAACTGATGGTAGGAGATTTACTTTCATCCCGAATGGTACAAAGAGCGTCTTTTCGGTATTTAATGTAAGCTTACTGTTATACAGCCAGGCCATCACCGATCTCATGGCAATCCCAGCATTTCGTTTCACTTCCATCCAGGTGACACCATTTATTAATAGAGCAGTATCGTCCGCATAGGTGTAAACACTGCATTTTGGGGTTCTGAGGTTACAGAGTTCGTTTATATACACCTGAAACAACGTCGGACCCAGGATTGAGCCTTGTGGGACTCCAAACGTTAGCCATTCCAAGTCACTCACAATAGAATTGATTATCACACATTGCGTGCGATCAGACAGATAGCTCCTGAACATTTCCAGCACTGGACCCCGCACGCCGATCCTCTGGAGCTTATCTAATAATATAGGAACAGCGACAGTGTCAAAGGCTCTCGAAAGATCCAGGAAAATGCCAAGACATTTTGTTTTGTTATCTAGGTGAGAGACAATTTCATTAGTTAGGGCCAAGACCGCATCCTCTGTAGAGATTCCTCTTCTGAAACCATACTGGTTAGTAGCCAAAAGGTTAAATTTATTTAGGAAAGAAACCAGACGGTTGTTAATAGCTCTTTCCAGGATCTTCGAGATGGACGGGAGAACAGAAATAGGACGATAGTTGCTTATACTGGCCCTATCACCAGCTTTGAAGATTGGGAGAACGATAGCTCTTTTTAATACATTGGGAAAGGTGCCAGAAGCAAAGGATAAGTTACAGAGGTAAGTAATGGCTGGGACCAGCCAAGACCTACCCAGCTTTAGAATCCTCGAAGGAATACCGTCCCATCCAGCCGCTGAGTCCTCCTTTAGGTTGGCAATGAGTGAGCTCACTTCATCCTCATCCACGTTCAGCAATGCCATTGAATGAAGGCTTTGGGAATCTGGGAGCACTGATCTATCACCTGACAAAGGATATCCTATACCATTTGCATTGAGATTCAAGGCAAGGCTTTTACCAACATTCGCAAAGAATTTATTTATAGCGTTCACCGATCTTTTAGGGTCTGTATCTATGTTCAAAAGTTCATTTGGTGTAGACGGCACTCGTGAGGTATTTGTAACTTTTATAAGCTTTTATATTTTTATGTGCTTTTTGAAATTCGTTCCGTTCATATTCTTGTTTTAGTTTTTTAAGCAGATTGTTGCAAAAATTGCGATAGCGACTGTACGTCAGTTTTAGTGTAGCATTCTCTGGATTTTTTCTCTGTTTAACGTGCATTTTATCACGTGTACGGATGCATTTGAGCAATCCAGGTGTTATCCACGGTTTGGATGTGCGTCTTTTACTGGGGATATTTACAAGAATAGTACTTTCTTCAACGATGCCAGAAAGAGTACTAACAAGAAATTCAGCAGCCTCGTCAGCATTTTTCATGAGGAATATAGGTGATAAATCAGAACCTTCGATTTTGTTTTTGGCCAACTCGTAGTTAATTTTTTTGTATGTGGCTTGGAAGTTGTTACGAATTATTTTAGTATTAAGGCTTAGCAGGAGTGGCTTGTGATCAGTTACATGAGTTTCAAATACTATGGTAGTGGACTGTAAGTTGGTTTTAAGAATAACGTGGTCCAAGCAAGCATTTAATCTCGTCAGAAATTGGTGGCCAGGCAAAAGACCGTGATAAGCCAATAAGACTAAATATTGAGCTGTGTTACTGGTAGAAATATTTGGCGATATGTCGATATTTAAATCCCCCATAACACAGATAGACCTCGAAGACCTTAGAGTACAGAGAACACTATCTAAACTGGTGACAAAATTATTAATGTTTTTATACGAGGGAGATCTATAAATTCCTCATATAGCAAGGTCCAAACCGATCCTGCAAACCAGACAATTTCCATCAACAATAGAAGGTTCATAGCATGAGAAATCAAGAGACCTTTTTATATACATTACTACCCCCTCGTTTTGGTTACAATTTTGCTTTGTGGAGTACGCGTTATATACTTAGTAGTACTTGAGGTACATTTGTAGCACTCCTCAACCAACACTCCGACAAAATGATCACGTCACAGCTAATCTTAATTCTATCAAGTAGGACCAGTAAACCATCAAAATTTCGGTTTACGCTACGAATGTTTAAATGTAGTATAGTTACAGATATTGATGAGTCTTTTAGTACTTCTAAGCAGTGCTCGGGACTGCAAGTATAGGCCCTTGAAACTTGTAGCGAATCAATGTTATTTGTAAGAAAATGATTATCACAATTTGTCATTTAGAGATAGTAAATAAACGTCTAAAAAAAGTGCAATTCGAATGCCAGTGTAATTGCAGTTGAGATACAACCCATAGGTACTCGTAAGTAATATATACCGAAAATTTTGGTACTCCGAACGCTAAGTAAGCTTGGCCTTTGATTGCACCTTTAGTTGTTTTAAGCTTAGAGTTTATTTTGTGTATTTTGTGGAGCAGTAACATAAGTGTAGATGATTGGTTTGTGCATGAGTTAGTAGTTAATGTAATGTGTATGGAAAACATGTTAACAATTTTATATCTTAAAGTTTCTATGTATACAATAGCTATATAACAAAAGTTGATCATTGTTTCCTTACATAAATAAAAGTTATACAATATTTTAAAAGTCTTACAATAATGAAGCTCACTTATTGAAAATATGTATTTTAATTTAATAAATTTGTATACTGACAGCAGGCCACTATTGGTTTTTTGATAGATTTTTAATACACGAGAGAGACCTGACTGCAATTGAGGCCATGCCTTCACGCTCTCTAAGAAAAATTTTTGCATTCGAGGTCCAGCAATATTTATAATTGTTTTTTCTACAAAAATTTCGAGCTTCATAGAATAATTGACGGATGCTGCCAGGAAGATGCTCAGAGACATAAACTGGGATGAGTGGTCCACTAACTCCAATATGTCCTGTATTTAGCTTCTCTGCCGGAGGTAGACCTTTGTTAAAAGAGCGGGTTGCGTTTAGGACTTTCGTTTTTGTGGGGACGTTTAGAAATTCGGCTACTACAGGCCTATTTGAACCCTTTTTTCCGGGCAGCCTATACACGTCCCGCAGTTCAACTGGTGTTATCAAGGCTTGAACAGCGTTGCATGTTTGTACTACGACGGAGTAGAGATCACTCGTCGTCTCTTTAGCACTTTGAGGCACATTTCGAATCTCAATACTAGAGGAGCGAGAACAAAGTTCTAGATCACTCACCTTCCTCTCCAACTCCAGTATGTAGCTCTTCTGTTCTGACTTCTCCTTTTCCAGGCATTCTATGGCCATTCTCATTTTCTCGAACCCACCATTCATAAACTCGAGTGCTCTCTCAATTTCACTATTGGTTTTTTGAATATCTCTTGTTTGTTGCTTAACTTCACTACTGTGCTTGAAGTCTCAGGTTCAGTTCCTAGGTCGGACCAAATGTTTGTATGATTTGCAAATATTTGTTTTGGAGTTTGAGTGCTTTTTATGTATAATAATATGTATGTATTTAAAAAAAATGCATTTTACCCATACTATAAGCTTGTCGCTTTTTATTATTGTAGCTGGCAACACTGCTGAGTGTCTGAAGGTAAGACACCGACAAGACAGACGCAGCACCGGGCACTGGCGTGTGCGACCGGTGACCGCAGGGATGGGAATCATTGACACTTTAAAATAATAATTACGCGATTGAATTATTGATTTTAGTCGATTACTTTCATGTGATAAGACATAGACAAGGATCACTGGTGACAATGATTTTATCCCATCCCTAGATGATTATTGTTCGTTCATGAGTTCTTTTAAAAGGGAACGTGGTCGTGGAGCGAAGGATAATTATCATGGATCATCTCGTGTGAGCACCACGTGTTCGGTGGAGTGTCTTATTTAAATGGGCTGCTATTCAATGTCCTAACTGTATTTCGTGATCGAGAGTTTCAATAAAGTGATTGTACGAGAATATTCTCACGTCTACCCTCAATTAGACATATGAGGCCTACTATCATTCCCAGTGGATTCAAGATTCTGTGTGAGATGTGATTCAAGTGACTCAAGGCACCATCTCGGTGACCTAACCAAGTCATCTTAGATTTCCTTTAAAGTTCATTACTTACCTATACTTGTATTCGCTCGCGAATCGCTTTATTAAGGTATATAAAAATCAAATATAAATATCACTCTATTATCAAAACATAAGAGGTATGAAAAGTAAAGTCAATGATATTAATAATTCAGTTTTGTGTAACAGTTTTGATATTGTATGCTTTAGCGAAACTTGACTTGACGATTCTGATTGACGAGCTGTTCGATAGCAGGTACTGTGCTGAGGTATCTGGGCCTGGTCCTCGACGGTAGGAGGCTCTTCGACGAGCACTTCCGACGATAAAAATTTCGAAATACATCACCTTATTAAGGGGTTGTGAGTGATTGGGGGGGAGGGGGGCGGAAGGGTAGCAACCCCCCTCACCACCTTTACCTGCCGGAAATACTTGGTTCCCTTAGAAAAAATCAAAAACACAAATAGTAAAAATTTCGAAATACGTCGCGATTTTAAGGGGTTGTGAGTTTTTCGGGGAGCGGGGGAGGAGTCGGAACCTTCCCTAACCATTTTTACCCGCCGGAAATACTTGGTTCATTTAGAAAAAATATAAAACAGAAATTTGTACAAACATTGTTTATTCCAGTTTATGAAAATTATAAACAAACTGGCTCCAATTATGAGTCGATGGAGCCCCGCTAAGCGGGGCTCTTATTTCTGCGTGGTTAAAAAAAAACAACCACGATGGCCATCAAACCTAACTCAATGAAGTCGGATTGTGCCAACTAGGAGTAATACATTGCTATTAATTACCTAAGAATTATATACTGTTCTTATACATTTCCTTTAGCACATAATATATAAAATATAATTACCTCGATTGCGGATTGTATTTTCTTCAAACAGAATCCAAGAACGTAGCTAAGTCGTAGAAAAAACACAAATCGATACGGAAGAAGAAGAACACATTCACTTAAACTCGAAAGCAAAGGAATGACGCACAAATTTGAAATTAGCTGTCAATATCATCCATCCAAGATGGCGGGTTGCATTTCGTTTCACGTTTTTATATAAAACCTAAAAATTACATTTGAAAAACTTTACTAAAGCATAAAAATACGTTCCGTTTTGCATAATTGCAATAGTATTTAAGAATTTTTGGAAACTGTTTAAAAATATTTAGACGCAACTCCGGCAGCCAAAATTACTTTGGGGGGATTAAGACTAACTCCCTTAAGCCCCCTACACCACCAAAATCCTCAAATTCAGGTGACTCGTTTCGAAATCCAACCCCTTCCGACAGATTGCTCCAAGCTGGTGGACACTGCCTTCGCCCTAGGGCAACTTTTGCTCAATTTGGGCGGGGCCAGTGTTCCCAATAGGATGCTGTAGACGGGGGTTTTCCGGTCAATGGCACTGTATGGTGCACCGGTGTGGGCGGGTGCTCTGCCCGCCCGGAATAGGGCGCGCCTCTGGCGCTCCCAAAAATATTGGCGGTCAGAACCATACGCGGATACCGCACGGTGTCCACCGAAGCGGCTTGCGCCTTGGCCGTACCACCCCCGTGTAATTTGGGGCGGAAGTGCTCACCGAAGTTTATCGGCAAGTGGCTGACTTCCGAGGACGTGCGCGAGTGGCGCGAAATCACTTGCCAAGCCACCATGATAGTCGTTCCGGCTGGAGACTCCACGCGCCGCCGTAGAGACTATTTATCGTCGAGTGGGCAGGGCGGCAGTAGACAAACGCAGGTGCTTTCCGGGCACGGTTGCTTCGAAAAGTCGGTTCTTCTGCACTCGGTCGCTAGGAGGGAACTGAGTCCCGCCTGCCACTACTACGACTGCAGTGAGGACTCGGCCCAGCACACGCTGATGGTTTGCCCCGCATGCGCGACGCAGCGTCGAGCCCTCACTGCAGTCATCGGAGAGGATCTCTCGCTACCGGCCGTCACAAGCGCATAGAGGCGCATAGAGGACACACCGTGTGGTTTTATTCGTTTCGAGTCTGACACACCGTCCCGCCACAAACCCCGGCGGGGTGACGAGCCGAGGGGATTTCGACACGTAAAAAAAGAATTTAATTCTATTTTCCCAGATTTTCTGAGCCAGCCGTTTAGCTTTTAGAAGGGGGGACGCCCTGTTTTTACAAAAAAGTGGCCTTTAAAGTGGAATTTCTCGCAAACGGATACCTAAATCAAAAAATTCTCTTAGAAACTCTTTGTTTTCGAAAGACCTATCCAATGATACCCCACATAATGGGTTAGCCGCGAGAAAAAAAAAACATCCCCACTTTACGTGGAGGTACCCCGAATAAAAATATTTTTCATAATTTTATTGTAGCACTTTGTCGACAAAATACATATTCATGCAAATATTCATCTTTCTAGCACTTACCGTTTGAACGGTAAGTCGAGGACGGACGGACGGACGGACGGACAGACGGACATGACGAATCTATAAGGGTTCGAATTCATAAACTTCGGAACCCTAAAAAGTGAACATAAATTATAGTAGGATGAAACCTATTGTAAAAGAAGGAGAATATTACAAAATTTAAAGAAAAAATAATTTACGGGCGATCTGAGGTCCGGAAAGGGGAGAGGGGGGGGGGGGGTAAGGGGAAAAATGGCTTATCTCGATTTCAGGCAAAACTATAAGTCAAATGGTAAAAGTTCAATGGCAAAGATGTAGGTAATAAAAAGATCTACATCTTTTGCATTCACACTTTTTTCACATAACTCAAATTTTATGTGAAAAATTCAAAAAACCAAGTTTTTGTTTTACTACTTTAATAGAAAACACCCACTTTTTTTTAAAAAAGTTGATATTTTGACGGTTCGATTGAAAATTAAGGTATTTTTTCGGTATTTAGTCAAAATGAGGTGAAAAAATAGATATTTCAATTAAATTACCACGTATTCACGACATAAAATTGTAAGTTTTCACAAAATTTCTTGTAAAAATAATTTTATTTGTAACAGATAAAAATAAAAATCCAAAATGTTAGTTCAGGAGTTATAGATAACTCCTGAACTAACAAAGCCATCTAGTCTCTTACAGTTTTCCTTCAAAGTTCATTATATGGACCACCTTCACGAATTTTTTCAGATTTTTTGAGCCGGCCGTTTAGCTTTAAGAGGGGGGGGGGGGGGGGACGCCCTGTTTTTACAAAAAAGTGCCCTTTAAAGTGGAATATCCTGCGAACGGACACTTAAATAAAAAAATCGTCTTAGAAACCCTTTATTGTTTTCAAAAGACCTATCTAATGATACCTCACACGATGAGGTAGCCGCGAGAAAAAAAAATCATCCTCACTTTACGTATAGGGGCGGTACCCCAAATAAAAATATTTTTCATAATATAATTGTAGCACTTTGTCAGCGTAATTACAACACATATTCGTGCAAAGTTTCGTCTTACTAGCATTTACCGTTTGGATGGTAAGTCGAGGACGGACGGACGGACAGACGGACGGACGGACGGACGGACGGACAGACGGACATGACGAATCTATAAGGGTTCCGAGTGATATACTTCGGAACCCTAAAAAAGAAAAACTTTGTGGCTGTGTAATTTTGGCAAGTAGCTGTGTAAACGGCAAGCTTGCGCAGCCACAACATTGTCTTGCCAGTCCGCAGACCCGAGTCCCAGCTATGGAACATCATGGGTTGCTGATGATGAGTCAGTGCTTTTGTCATAGAAGAAAGCTATGCCTACAGCGTTGCTATATTGTAACAAATCTTATATCCTTCTTCTAACTATGTTTGGAGACGGTGTAGTGAGTTTTCTTTTTTCAGTCACCTATCATTATTTTACTGCTTACAGTAACAGTTATTAAATGCTGTAACGTACAACACTAAGTGTTTACGATAATTAATATCTACATCTAGTCATTCGATGTATTTCAAACTATCAAAAAACCTGTTCACTCTACTTTCAAGAGTAGAGTGAACAGGTTTCTTTTGGATGGGCGTGTACCATCTTAGTCTTCATCTACACTTTCCATCAGGTGAGATGGAAGACAAACGCCTATTCCAATACAACAATAAAAAAAAAAGAAATCAAGGTACATACTCGAACATATATTAAGAGATTTTAACATCGATAGTACTGTAATAGAGCAATCAACGAATTTCTATTTCATGACCACATTTCATTATCAAATTTTATTGTCCGGGAAATGTAAACATCTATTCTCTAATTTTTAATAGCACTATTATATTAAATTCCTAAATTATTTGAAATTCACTAGCTACGAGTATTCTCTGCGGCTTCGCTGGCATGATTAATTAGTGTCTCAACTTCGAAAATGAAGAACTTTTACCAAAAAATATTTCTTAGTACCTTGACCTTGCTGAAGGTTGAATTTAACGATAAATCATAGATAAATATGATATATGATTTTATTTTTTCATTATAATCAGCCTGTAACAGTCCGCTCCGGTGTATATATAGACAACTACCACAGTATGACACTCTCACTCCTTTTTGACTATATCTATATAGTCTTGTTTACTAGTGTTTTCGAAAATAATTAAAATAAAAAGATTATAAAAAAACAAAATTAAATACAAAAGCAAAATAGGTTGCAGGGCAGTCGAATAGATGCTATCTACATCAATTTTTCAAAAGCGTTTTGAGGTAAACTTCTATGCGTCTTCTCTTCTAGTTTACGTAACAACATCTTAAAATGACCATGTTAGTATTAGAAATCTTTTATGTTTTAAAAGATTGAGACGACTGGTACCTTCTACTTCCTGAAATTTTCATTGATAATATAGTCTATGGCCCCAAATTGCGAGACATCAGTCGGAAATTGGTTGCATCGCCAGGATCCTTACAAAGTCTACACAATTTTTGCACAACGGTCACTAACGTTGCACTTGGATCCCTCCATCTTATTATACTCAACTATGTTGGTTTCCATAATCTTAAGATACTTGAGCGCCATCAAAAATTTAAATTAGATTATTATACATATGTATAGGCTAAACAAATTTAATCATGTTTTCTGAATATCGCAACCTGTTTCGTGGCTCTGAATTTTTCTTCAGATACATCACACATTAGAGATCCCATAAGTCATCTAAATCTCTCGAACTGGCAGTACCAACTTATTATACCGTATTAACTGGTATACTACAAAATTGATTATATTCTATTCGATTCCATTCGATTTGACTCCAATCGTTTCCGCTCTATTTCGTTCCATGCTACCTCATTCCATTTCATGCCATCTATGCCTCACGTAAGTTAAATAAAATGGCGGTTGATGTATATACTTTTTATATAGCAGTAGGACCCAAAGGTTGTCTGGAAGTATATGACCGCCACGCTTTACGTCCGTGACAGAAGTCACCTTCGCCTACCGTGATTGTGATTATATTTTTTTAATTATGTTTTCTCGAAATCTTTACACACAACGCCATCTAGTCCCAAACTAAACAGAGCTTGTATTATGGGTACTAGACAACTGATATAAATAGATAAACATACTTTTTTTTTTAAATACATACATATTTTACATAGAAAACATTTGGTCCGACTCGGTAATCGAACCCGAGATCTCTTGATCAGCAGCCACATACGCTAACCACTAGACCAACAAGGCAGTCGAAGTTAGTAGTAGCAAGGCAGTAAGAATTATTAGTGTTAGCTTTGTTCCTTCCTTGGCAATTCCGGCCAATTCAACCTTACATAAAAAATACTTAATACTTTGTGGGATTTTGGTAACTGAAACTTCATTAGAAATGTCTCATTCTTGTTATTTTAGTTTGTTGACCATTTTACAAGTTACCTTTGAAGATATATTTTTTCTAGGTATGTACCTATCTACACCTATTATTACACTATAATGTAATGTAATGTAATTTTGTAATCCTATATATTTAGAAGGGATTACAAAGTTATTTACGCTGTTGGTAAAATAATTGTAAAATAAATGTAATTTAAAATATAAAGTGTTTAAAATACTGCCTGCTTCATTACTGAAAATTCAAGCTCCTAATTTTATCTACAAAGAAGTCATAGGGGGTCAAAAACATCCTGATTGCTTCGGGAAAACGGCCGTGCCGCATTTCTGCCGATTTGGCGGGGGCACTGTAAGTAATGCTCCAGATACCATTCATATTACAAAATAATTCGCTTCATTACTTTAATGTAGAACTATTTAAATTTGTTTTAAAAAAAATTATAAATTGCCTTAATTATATAGTGTCCGATCAAAACTTCAATTTCGGCTTCGGCTTTGGCCACTTTCGTTCAAAAAAAGTTCAAGTGTTTCAGTTCCACATAGAAATTTATGTTCAGAGTGAAGTCAGTGATCACTTCCGATGTTGAACCTATTGATCACTGAGATATCTCTAAACGCCTCTTAACCGCCATTATAGAGTCGGACTCTTTTTTGGTCACGTTGTCTTGTACTTTCTCCGAGACTTCTTCTCTTGAAGAATGAGTTCATCAAAAATAGCCCCTTGGGATCTAAAAAGTTGATCTAACATCTGCCCCCTGTGATCTCTGTTCCCAATGCCATGTGACCATTATAGTGTGTGACTTTGTTGACATAATGTACATACCTACGTATACGTACCTGTACGACCTTCAGATAATATCTTTGGATTAATTTTAGTAAGAGGTAGCCCTTTTGGAGATACTGGATATTTCCACAATGTTGAACGTGAGAGCTCTATTGACGAAAGTTAAACAATTTAGTCACTTTCTCGGAAGTACTATGTCCTCTCCTTCTTTCCGGACTTCAGATGGTCCCCGAACATGACATCGTACTTAATCCAACTTCACCTCCGGTAAAATGTTCGTTGATGTTCAGAGTTCCTCTAAGGTGCGTATCTAAGGTCCAATCATTGTATATGTGATAGCTATCCGTGATTAACCAGGTGATTCTTAGCACCATTAACGCTACGACTGATACAGGAGCCTTGCCAGGTGAGGCGGTCAGGCACTAGGAACCGTTTCTTTTTAAATCTTCCATTGGAAGGTAATGCCCTAATTACCACGCTGGCAAGCTGAATGATGAAGCAAACCAGTAAATAGGCAGTAGATTTTTCTGGTATGCTTCATCATTTTGATTGCAAGTGTAACTCCATAAAAGGCTGCTGCCCATTTTCTGTGCTACGGAAGTTTCAGATTTTCTGTCTCATATACTACTCGCCTCTTAAAATACCCAAAGTGATGGGTACTTATACTCTGCCAGAAATGTGGTTTCTAGCAGAGTAGAATTACCAAAACGGCACGTGACAAGATCTTTGGTAACTCATTCTAGCAGTAACGATACAAGTTTGGACATGTATTTTTATACCTATTATGTTTGATGTTTGGTTTTACTGAAGTTTCAAAATATATTTTTATTGCAAAATCTATTAATTTTAACTCATACCTTGACTTCGGCAGAAGGTTATAACGATAGCCGCTGAATCGGCTTCGGCTTCGGCCGAAAATCGACCTTCGGTCGTACACTAATTTTATTTATAAATCAGTGAATATCATTATATACTTACACAGACTATAATATTTATCTCAATTTAGCAGACATGCCGATGAAATTAATATTTTTGACTGTGTTATTGTATTTGTTTAATAACTTTGATAGATGCATTACCGTGAGTATTTTCCATTTATAAAATATAACCACATGAGTTAAGAAATATTTTATTGTAACTTGCAGGTTATTTTTCACTTTCAATTTATTTTATTTTTATAAAGATTAAAGTCTGTGAGGTTGTGAGTTAGTGACATTGTAGGGGGTCTGGATCTACTGAACCAATTTTGGAATTTCTTTTACCGATTGAAAGCCACATTATTTATGAATATCACATGGTGATGTGATATCGGATTTCCGCTCAGGTCCCCGGGCAAAAGCTCAATGTGCCCTGCCCAACCACCAGGGAGACTCCTGTGGTTGCCAGGTGTGCCGCCTCCTGGAAATTCGCCACCCGGGCTGTGACCACAGTGTCATCGGTCAGCCTGGAGGGAAGATGCCCAGAAAGGGTCCAGTGTACCCCATGGTCCACAGGAGCGGTACAAGGACAGACCCCTGCGAAATACCCCACGATTCGGCCCAACGCGACTTCTCAAAAGTCCATCTCAGTCCTCGTACATGACGGTACGCTCCCGTAAATAGTCTGCCACTGGCCGCCTCAGGTACTCTACGGAGCTTTCCCAGATGCAATTGAATAATATAATAAATATATATAATATGGCAATATGGCATCGACCGTCGAAAGACGACCCGAAATTCAAATTGTGCGTCCAAGAGATAAGGGCCCTCAAAGGTGCCGGACGGTGCGGGCAGAGAGCACCCTCTCAAACAATTTACCCGCCTCGTCCAGAACCACAATGGGCCTATAGGCCGCAACCGAATCGGTAGACCGTCCCAGCTTCCTACTTTTCCAGCACTCAGGGAAGCGTCCGGACGCCAGACTAGCGTCCAACACCTTCCTGACATACAGCGGTCCAACATATGTTCGAAGGCTCGAGCCAGAACTCGTGCTGGTACCCTGTCCGGCCTGGAGACGGTGTTCTTGGACCGAATCCGTAAAACAGCCGCCCCTACTGCCGATTCCCTGAAAACATAACTTAATCTTGCGTGTTCAGACGATACTCAAGCTACACTATTTTTTTATTATTATATTATTTGTTTCTTTATTGTTCTAGATATCGTACATGATTACGGAGCGACCTGTGGTCAGTTACGTTAATGAGGCGTTTACAAAATATTTGATTGTTAATAGTCGACGTTTAAGTCGCAAAGACCCTCGGTATTATCTCAATATTTATGTTGAAACGCTGATACCTTCAAGTAATTTAATAAAGGTAATTTTTATTTTACCTAAACAACATAATAGTAAGGAAATAAAATCTACAGATATACATTCTTAAGAAAGACTTTACTGTCTGAAACGAAGATCTATAATATACTGTAGATATTCTTTCCTTGGTTAGTTACCGGGTAATATCATCGGGTTACATCATTGATATATAAAAACCCTAGATGCACAGTCTCAAACAAAAGCGGCATACGAAACTATTCTACTTAGTCATTGATGTATAAAAATATAAATGTGGGTAGTTTTAGTTATGCTATAAACATATCTTTTGCAAATTAAACCTTACGCGCATTGTTTAAAGTTTTTATTACAAAGCAGTGTACAATGACCATTCAAATTTTACGACCGAAGCTAGCCGGCAGGACAGAACATGGAGTGAAGACGAATATTTGTATTTTTTTTTTATTATAATACATTGAGTTAGTATTTTAAGAGTTAGTTAAATTGTGTTCTAAGCCCATAATTATACTTTTAACTGAGCGTAAATATGTTTTTGGGTAGGACATGTGTACATCAATGAAACAAATATTTACTCTTAAAATCATTTATTTCATTTTTTCATATCATATCAGTGACATATCCTGTAAAAAATAATTATATTATTTGAATGTAGGTACGATATTATTTGATAAATTCATTTTTCTGGCTAACGACTACTTACCGTTACACTAGGAACAGCCGTTATAAGAAGACGTTTTTTGCCTTTAGCAGTGACATACATATCTTCGTCCACAAAATGTTCAGAACAAACGACTCATGCACTATTTGGCTTAAAAAAATTTACACGCCTTTGTTGACTGACAATCGATATCCATTTCATCCGCACCGTATTGGGACACGAGGAAAGCTAACATATAAAAATTAGGAATAATGCAAATGAACCAACTCGTCTTGTTCAATAGTCACATAATAAAAAAAAGTGTCATAAAAAACTAGGCAGTTATGAAGACTGCCGACAGAAGTGAAGTTTTGAAGTTTTTAATGTGACGTGTTGGGCCAGAGTGACACTTCTGTCATTAGCATGCAGTATGTCGCGAACCCATTAGTTGTCCCTTAATTAATCGATATAATAGGTAATATAATATTTACGAACTTTAATAATAACACCGTTTGGACGACCTCCTTTCCTTTTGCAATTCAATTAATAACTATAATATTATTATTA
The DNA here is from genome assembly GCA_932526445.1 of Phragmatobia fuliginosa. Classification (NCBI taxonomy): domain Eukaryota; kingdom Metazoa; phylum Arthropoda; class Insecta; order Lepidoptera; family Erebidae; genus Phragmatobia; species Phragmatobia fuliginosa. Next base: position 17,954,324 of record OW052073.1, read on the forward strand.
TATATTTTGTAACGTATACATACTTATTAAAAACTAAATACAAAAAAGTTCAAATGAAATAAACTTATTAATAAAAAATTAAACACAATAAAAAAAATCGACCATTAAATTTAGAACAGGGTCGTTTGGATTAAGCGACTAAAATAAAAGGTTGTGTAATAGTCGTTCTTACACTGAAAAGCGGCCATTGAAATTTGTCGTATTATACTTGGACCGTTGAGTGAAGTTTTTAGACAAATTAAATCAAAATCACATATTGCTTCCGATATTTAGTCATAAAAACAACAAAAACAAATTAACAAACTCTCTTACTCACCGAAAATATGATATCCCATCCTTTTTTAACGTTCTTGACGTAATATTTTTACAATTCCGCATCGAACACTTAGGCATTTTTAACGAGCGCACAGAGACGCGAGCGACGCGAGAGTATTTGAAATAGTAGCACAATTTTAAATAGTGCGCTTATTTTATGAGGACGGTTTTGAGACGCTGAGTGTGTATCTCGGGTTTTTTATACATCAATGGGTTACATGGATAAAATCAACTCGGTTGGTGGTTAGTACATTATATTCTCTTTTACAGGCGGACTTCTATTTTTACCAGTTCTTGACTAACAGATACCGCCCAAGCTTTGTTGAGCTACACTTCGGATTTTGTGACATGGTAGAAAATGATTTAATATTTGGCTCACAACTTAAACGTCACCTTGGAAATCTAACTTGTCCTTATCCACCAGTAAGCAAATTTAATTTAAGCTAATTTCTACTAATTTTAGATCTCGTGGTAGGAGAGGATAAATTTGGAAAAATAAACTAAGGTAGAAGGAAAGAAGGACTATTCCTTTCTCTTATTCTCTGAAATAGAATAAATTTTGTTCGGAAAATCATTTTGAATAATTCTAATAAAAACCCTCTTTTTTGCCTGTGTGAAAAATCTCTTAGGATCAGTGTTGGATTTACAAATTTGCCGCCCCAAAGCTATATTTTTTTTGCTGCCCCTACTTTATCTAAAATTAGAAATAATTACAATAAAGTCAATTCCTTCTTTTTGGGAATAATCTTGTTTCTAGATGATTTTTACAACTTTTTGGTTTTTTTTTTAAGCTAAGAAAAGAAAAGCTTTGTTTTAAGCTTAACTGCACTACTTATAAGGTGTGGTGCGTTAAAGAAGATAGGTAGGTAAGGTCCAATACGGCTAACCATGCATGGTCAACGTTAATATATCCAAAAGTTGGCAGTACTTGGTTAGCGGCGGCGGGATGCGGAGGAGGTAGGCGAGCCGTTAAATTCAAGTACTAGCAAACCACACGACTTAGACAGCTTCAGATGCACAGTTACCAATGTCGGGTTATATTCTTAAAAATTCTAAATCAAAAATAATGCACATTCGATAAACGTTATTAAAGGATTTTTATTCATCATCATCGTCAGCCTATCACAGTCCACTGGTGGACATAGGCCTCTCCAACTGCACGCCACCTGGTTGGATCCTCGGCGACTCGCATCCAGCTCTTGCCAGCCGTCTTGCGCAAATCATCACTCCACCTGGCCTGTGGTTTACTACACTACGTTTGCCGAGTCGCGGGTTAGATCGGGAATTTAATTTTTCAAATAATGTCGTAATTTTTATGATTTAAGCTAAAATACTTCAAGACATGATATTATTCCAATAAGATAGCTATTGGACTTTGATTTGCCTTCTGTTTTGGACTTGTTAACATGTGATCCTGACAACTGTTCTTTATTAACGGACTTTGACTTTGCTATCGACTGAAACTTTTATTTGTGGAAATAATGCCTCGACAATACACTCCGGCCGAATATGCAAACACGCATTTTTACGCACGCAATTACGGCGAATGCTACGACAACGTTACTAGAGAAGCTGCAGTCTACCGTGAAAGATACCCAAATGCTCGGCATCCCGACTACTGAGTGTTCATTGCATTTTCAGGATGTACAGTGCATTCGCAATGCGCAATCGTCGAAGATATTATTTTAACGAATGTAAAATAAAAGATAATGAGATACGATTTAGATTAAAATTGCAATTTTAATGGAATAAAATCATGTCCTGAAGTATTTAGCTTAAATCATAAAAATTACGAAATTACTTGAAAAATTAAAATCCCGACCTAACTTAGTTCTTTTGCTCCTGGAGCTAGTATTGCTTGCTTAGGTACACTTTATCATACCTTTTTATCTACATCACCGGCCAATCGGAGTTATGGGCGGCTGTTCTACGGATCCAGTACAAGAAAACCGCCCTCGAGCCGGACGGGGTATCAGCCCGAGTGCTGGCCCGAGCCCTTGAACATATGTCGGACCACCTCAGGGAGGTGTTAGACGCTAGCCTGGCGTCCGGAAGCTCCCCTGAAAACTGGAAGAGCAGGGAGCTGGTCCTACTCCAGAAGCCGGGATGGTCTGTCGATTCAGTTGCGGCCTATATCGTGTTTTTGGACAAAGGTGGTTAAGCTGTTTGAGAGGGTGCTCTCTGGCCGAATCGTCCGACACCTATGCGAGGTGGGCCCCGATCTGTCGAACGCCCAATTCCGATTTTGGAAGGGGCGTTCGTTCTCAAGGTACTAGTAGTTGGAGAACCATCCCGGTCTGCTTCTGATAGAGTGACAGATTGCGCTTATGGAGGATGAAGATCGTTCAGGAGATCGTTCTGTGACCTCCGGCACCTGATTCGTCTGTGGTGCCGGCCCTATTCCGGACCTGATGAAACGAGGGAGTTCTGAACGTCTCCTGGTCCCCCTCCGCCACCTCTTTTGCAGGCATAACTTCCTCGCAGAAGGAAACGGCGGAATTCCATGCGCTCTTGCTCGTGTACCATAACTGCAATCATGCCACCGAGCGAGAGAACACCCGCCCCGATGGCCACCGATCACGCCTCTGCTCCAACCACGCCGGGCATTCAGCGAGCGTGTGACGAACCATGTTAACTTTTTATCGCTCAGGCCTTTGCTCCTTTCAGTTCAGACACATTCCTTCCAGTTGGAAAATCTGATTTTCGATTTCTCGACATAAGGAGGCGCTGGAGTGGTGGCGAGGTCCTGAACCACGGCACAACTCCAGCGCCTCCTTGTGTCATTGGTAAAGAGCTGCAAGGGCTCTCGCCACCAGGTCCTCAACACAAAATCAACATTTTATGTCAACGCAACGTCAAGTACAGTAATTTAGGGGGCTTAATTTTAAACTATCAACTACTCGCAAGGGAATCAAAATGTAAACGGGCTACTTCCCGTTGACATAGAGTCTTGAAATTTGGTGAAAAGTAATAGCTCACAGCGCAGGTAACTTTGATGAAAGAACTTTCAGTTAAATTATATTATAAAATAAATGATGTGTTTTAAAAATTTATTGGATTCCTGAAACGATAGAGACACTTATGCTCCTTTAACTTTCCACATTGTATCTAATGTTATGGATTTCATTTAGCAATAAAAATACCATAACTTTTACTTATATACCTACGAAGCGCTGATAGCCAAGTGGTCTTAGGTGATTGGAAACAATCACCGAGGGTAGGCCACGACGGTGCGGTCAGCACCTAGATGGGTGACCGTTAATGTCATGATATGTTATGAGCGTTTCCGTGATTCGGAGGTCACGATAAGCTATTGGTCCCGGCTGTTTTCATAAGATAAAAGTCGTGAAGTTAGGTTGGAGGCCTTCGGGCGGCTTAAAAACATCCAACGGCAAGATTACGTAGCCACAACGTGTATTGTCAGTCCCCAACACGCACTCGGCCAGCGTGACGAAGTGTGGCCTTAACCCTCTCCAAAGAGGAGACCCAAGCAAAGCTGTGAGACATTAAGGGTTATTGATATATTATAGCTACAGGTTTGTACGGAACCCTTGGTACGCTAGTACGACTCGCACTTGACCGGATTTTTTATTTATTTAATGTACTTTTGTATATATTTCCATATTTTTCCTTCCAGGGACAATACAACCTCACAAAAATGGTGATACCATTTATACCCAAAAATTTTCCATTTCAACGAGGGCGCATCTATTTAAACGTAACAAGGCAAAAACTTATTACAAACGAGTTATTGGCGAGTGCTTATATTGACATGGAAATAAAAAATTTCATTTCTAAGAACATGACAATCTAACGCAGAGCTTCCTAGTTTTTTTATTCTCATAGACCACTTTCCTACACTCCTCCCATATTCCCAAAACGCAACAAAAAGTGTAAAGATTATATCTGATCTGTGATTATATCTAACAGTGGAAATATGCCGTGCGGAGGAGTACCAGGATTTTTTTATATATTATATTTTTATATATAGGATATATATCCTATTATAATATATTTATATATAGGATAATGAATAATTTTCAAAAAAAAAAGTGAGAGTTGACTGTTTTTTTTTTTTTATTGTTGTAATGGAATAGGCGTTTGTCTTCCATATCACCTGATGGAAAGTGTAGATGAAGACGAAGATGGTACACGCCCATCCAAAAGAAACCTGTTCACTCTACTCTTAAAGGCTCCAGAGTACAACTCATCAGGAAAAATATCTTAATTGATGGTGTTGTGACTCGATGTCAAAAAAAGTAAAGTAGGACTATAGAACAGAGAATAATTCGTACATTTTAACGATTATTAGTTAAAAATAGGATAGGGTTACGTGGTCATATACAATGCCAAGTGATGTCAATTAGATAATTGTTATGTTTACCTATTATTTCGTTATTTTTGTACGAAGTTTTCCAAGTAAACTGATAAGTGATAATGTGCTGCGGACCATATTCGATAGTCTGCTTAGGTCCTTAAATTACTCGTAAATGAACTATATGTACTTATGTATGTTTTATTAACAAATTCAAAATTTTACAAAAAAAAAATAGTACCATTTGGTCAATCTATTTCTGTGACTTTCATCAAAAGGAAATCAGGATGACTATATTTCAAAGTGGGAACTGTGCGTGACAGAAATGTAACAATTATAACTCGTGTGAGCTAAGATGGCACCTGGCTCAAAACATAACCTGATGCCGTGACACCCCTCTGTCATCATGCGAGTAACGTTTATCATCACTATCACTTTTGTACGAATCTTTCCATAATAATTATAGTTTATCAGGTATTACTTAGTATCATTTAAATCACTGCACGAATTTATTTAATTAATATATCATTAGATTCGTCTGAGTAAAGATTGTTTTAGGAAAGGTGACTCGGAAAAAAATAGCATGAAGACTGTAAGACGCAATAGTTTAAAATAAAAAATATATACATTGGATATTTTGAGACTACAATTAAAAGACATGACAATATAAAGTGGTATTTTATTATGACCATATTTCGTTACCAAATATCATTCAAATCACTGCACGAAGAATGCATTCGGGTAAATAATGAATAAGGGCCTGCTTCCTAACAGCACGCATGTGCATTTTCTTAACTCTGGTGGTAAAGTACCTCTTAAGATAAATGTAAATAAAGTATGTTATGAGAAACTACTTAGTGCATAATAAATGTTGAAGTTTTTTTAGCACTCGGTACTTTAAATGACTGTCATTTGAGTCAGGTGCCATCTTAGCTCGCACGAGTCATAGTATCGACATGACTGTGTCTTGAAGACCCGCCTCTAAAGCACAAATATGCAAGTGAAAAGCTACCTTATGCAAATGGAATTAGGTTATATATAGTAAGATTGTTTTGTTATTAACATTGTTAATGGTATGTTATGCGTTGTTGATGATAGTAACGTTGTTATAGTTGTTCAAGATTTATATTCAATCATTAGTTTTTCATTTACACTTGAAGTTTCCACTTCTGTTTCTTAGAATGAATTTATGATCCATGGTGGTATTTCTAAATTTCTAAAGTGGTATTGTTAAATAGCCTATGGGCCCAAATTGCGAGAGATCAGTCGGAAATTGGTTGCATCGCCAGGATCCCTATAAAGTCTACAATTTTTGAACAACTAACTAAAGTTGCACTTGGATCCCTCCATCTTCTTATACTCAACTATGTTGGTTTCGATAATCTCGATATCATGGAAGAGCCACTTAAGAAACTTGAGCGCCTTCAAAAATTTAAATTAGATTAATATACATATCATCATCATCATCATCAGCCTATCGCAGTCCACTGTTGGATATAGGCCTCTCCCATTGCATACCACTCTGATCGATTTTGGGCTTCTCGCATCCAGCTCCAGCCAGCCATCTTACGTAGGTCGTCACTCCACCTCGCCTGTGGGCGTCCCACACTACGTTTAGCCTAAACATATACATATGTATAGGCTAAACAAATATAATAATGTTTTCTGAATATCGCAACCTGTTTCAGTGGCTCTAAATTTTTCTTCAGATACATCACACATTAGAGATCCCATAAGTCATCTTAATCTCTCGAACTGGCAATACCAACTTATTATACCGTATTAACTGGTATACTATAAAATTTATTCTATTCTATTCGATTCCATTCGATCTGATTCCAATCGTTTCCGCTCTATTTCATTCCATTCCATGCTACCTCATTCCATTACATCTATTCCTCACGTAAATTAAATAAAACTGTGGTTTGTGTAGATACTTATTATATAGCAGTAGGACCCAAAGGTTGCCAGGAATTAAGTGACCGCCTTTCTGACACGGACGTAAAGCGTGGAAGCCGCGGTGCGGCAAATCACCTTCGCCTACCGCGAATGTGATTATATTTTTTAATTATGTTTTCTCGAAATCTTTACCCACAACGCCATCTAGTCCCAAACTAAACAGAGCTTGTATTATGGGTACTAGACAACTAATTTAAATACATAAACATACTTTTTTTTTGTAAATACATACAAATGTAAATACATACATTTAGTCGGTGAGTGAGTGACAAAAATAAGTAACTTTGAGTAGTTATAATTCCTGATCTGCTGTTTCAAATTGAATGTAATTTTAAATATGAAGTGTTTAAATACTGCCTGCTTCATTACTGAAAATTCAAGCTTCTAAGTTTATCTACAACGAAGTCATAGGGGGTCAAAAACATCCTGATTGCTTCGGGAAAACGGCCCTGCCGCATTTCTGCCGATTTGGCGGGGGCACTGTAATGCTCCAGATACCATCATGTTACAAAATAATTCGCTTCATTACTTCAATGTAGAGCTATTTAAATTTGTTTAAAAAAAATTATAAATTGCCTTAATTATGTAGTGTCCGATCAAAACTTCGATTTCGGCTTCGGCTTTGGCCACTTTCGTTCAAAAAAAGTTCAAGTGTTTCAGTTCCACATAGAAATTTATGTTCAGAGTGAAGTCAGTGATCACTTCCGATGTTGAACCTATTGATCACTGAGATATCTCTAAACGCCTCTTAACCGCCATGATAGAGTCGGATTCTTTTTTGGTTACGTTGTCTTGTACTTTCTCCGGGACTTCTTCTCTTGAAGAATGAGTTCATCAAAAATAGCCCCTTTGGTTCTAAAAAGTTGAATTACATCTGCCCCATGTGATCTCTGTTCCCAATGCCATGTGGCCATTGCAGTGTGCCTTTGAATTGTTGCTAGCTTCTACATAATATGTGCATATACCTGTACGATCTTCAGAGAATATCTTTGGATTAATTTCAGTAAGAGGTACCCTACCCTTTTGGAGATACTGGATATTTCCACAAAGTTGAACGTGAGAGCTCTATTGACGAAAAGTTAAACAATTTACAAATAAGGCTGTCACCTTCTCGGAAGTAAGGTAGATGACCTGATTCCAAGGTTACTATGTCCTCTCCTTCTCTCCGGACTTCAGATAGTCCCAGAACATGACATCATATTTTATCCAACTCCACCTCCAGCTAAACGTTCGTTGATACTCAGCGTTTCTCCAAGGTTCGTATCTAAGGTCCAATCATTGTATATGTGATAGCCATCAGCAACCAGGAGATGCTTAGCACCACCAACACTATCACTGCTACCGGAGCCTAGCCAGGTGCGACGGTCAGGCACTATGAACCGTAAGTCTTCCATTGGACGGTAATGCCGTAATTGCCACGCTGGCAATCTGAATGATGAAGCAAACCAGTAAATGGGCAGCAGCTTTTTCTGCTATGCTTCATCATTCTGATTGCAAGCGTAGCACCGTTAAACGCTGCTGCCATTTTCTGGTCTACGGAAGTTTCAGATTTTCTGCCTCATATATTACTAGTCTCTTAAAATACCCAAAGTAATAGGTACTATTCTACTCTGCCAGAAACCACACGGCACGTGATAAGAACTTTGGTAACTCATTCTAGTAGTAACGATACAAGTTTGGACATGTATTTTAATACTTATTATGTTTAATGTTTGGTTTTACTGAAATTTTAAAGGGTTTTTTTTGCAAGAAATGCTAATTTTAACCCATGCCTTGGCTTCGGCAGAAGGTTATGACGATAGCCGATTAATCGGCTTCGGTTTCGGCCGAAAATCGACCTTCGGTCGAACACTTTTATTTATTTTATTTATGAATCAGTGAATAGCATTATATACTTACAGACTATAATAGTTATCTCAATATAACAGACATGCCGATGAAATTAATATTTTTGGTTGTGTTATTGTATTTGTTTAATAACTTTGATAGATGCATTACCGTGAGTATTATCCATTTATACATAACCACATGAGTTGAGAAATATTATATTGTAACTTGTAGGTTGTTTTTCAAATAAAAAACTATTTTATTTTCTATAAAGAGTAAAGACTGTAAGGTTGTGAGTTAGTGACATTGTAGGGGGTCTGGATCTACTGAACCGATTTTAGAAATTCTTCCACCTACTGAAAGCAACATAATTTATGAATATCGTATGGTGATGTGATATCGGATTTTCGCGCAGGTACACCGGGCAAAAGCTTAATTTGCCCAACCACCAGGGCGATTAATGTGGTTGCCAGGAGCGCCGCCTTCTGAAAATTCGCAACCCGGGCTGTGACCAGAGTGTCATCGGTCAGCCCGGAGGGAAGATGCCCTGGAAGAGTCCAGTATACCCCATAGTCCACAGGAGCGGCCCAAGGACAGACCCCTGCGAAACACCGCACGATTTGGCCCGACGCGACGTCTCAAAAGTTCATTTCGGTTCTCGTACATGACGGTACGCTCCCGTAAATATTCTGCCACAGGCCGCCTCAGGTACTCTACGGAGCTTTCCCAGATGCAACTAAATAATGGAATAAATTTAATAAATATATATAATATGGCACTATGGCATCCACCGTCAAACGCTCCTCCCGAAATTCGAAGTGGGCGTTCAACAGACCGGGGCCCACCTCGCATAGGTGCCGGACGATGTGGGCAGAGAGCACCCTCTCATACAAGTTACCCGCCTCATCCAGAACTACAACGAGTCTATAGACCGTAACCGAATCGGTTTACACTCAGGGAAGCGTCCGGACGCCAGGCTAGCGTCCAATACCTTCCTGACATATAGCACTCCGACATATGTATGTTCGAGGGCTCGGGCCAGTACTCATGCTGGTACCCTGTCTGGCGGGAGGCGGTGTTCTTGGACCGAATCCGTAAATCAATTACTTACCCCCTACTTACGATTCCCTGAAAACATTACTTAATCTCGCGTGTTCAGACGATACTCAGGCTATATCAGAATTCAGTTCATTCTTTACGTCAGATTCACCAATCGACAGAGTAACTTTTATTGAGATATTAATTTATTAATTCTCTATTGTTCTAGATATCGTACATGATTACGGAGCGACCTGTGATCACTTACGTTAGTGAGGGGTATGCAAAATATTTGATAATTAATAGTCGACGTATAAGTCGCAAAGACCCTCGGTATTATGTCAATATTTATGTTGAAACCCTGATACCTTCAAATAATTTAGTAAAGGTAATTTTTATTTAACCTAAACAATAATAATAAAGAAATAAATTCTATAAATATACATTCATAAGATAGACTTTACCGTCTGAAACGAAGACCTATAATATACTGTAGATATTCTTTCCTTGGTTAGTTACCGGGTAATATCATCGGGTTACATAGATAAAATCAACTCGGTTGGTGGTTAGTACAATATATTCTCTTTTACAGATGGACTTCTATTTTTACCAGTTCTTGACTAACAGATACCGCCCAAGCTTTGTTGAGCTACATTTCAGGTTTTGTGACATGGTAGAAAATGATCCAATATTTGGCTCACAACTTAAACGTAACCGTGGAAATTTAAGTTGTCCGTATCCACCAGTAAGTAAATTTTATTTCAGCTAATGTCTACCGTCTTTTAGACCTCGTGATAGGAGAGGATAAATTTGGAAAAATAAACTAAAGTAGAAGGAAACCAGGACTCTTCCTTTATCTTTTTCTCTGATAAAGAATAAATTTTGTTCGGAAAATTATTTTAAATAAATTGTAATAAAAACCCTCTTTTATGCCTACGCTAAAATCTCTTAGGATCAGTGCTGGATTTATACATTTGCCGCCCCAAAGCTATTTTTTTTTTGCCGCCTCTACTGGATCTAAAATTAGAATTAATTACAATAAAGTTAATTATTTCTTGTTGGGAATAATCTTGTTTTTAGATTATTTTCACAACTTTTGGTATTTTGGTATTTTTTTAGGCTAAGAAAAGAAAAGCTTTGTTTTAAGCTTAACTACACTACTAAGAGGTGCGGTGGGCTAAGAAAGATAGGTAGGTAAGGCCCGATACGGCTAACCATGCACCAGTCAACGTAAACATAATCCAAAAGTGACCAGTACTTGGTTAGCGGCGGTTAGACTTCCTGCATTCACGCTGCATTTTTAAAATCTAGTGGCTTCTTCCCTGAAGATCCGAACCACATTTTCCAGGTTCTGGTCCACATCTCTCGTGGTTTCCATGGCAGCAAATCGGTTTTCCAAATTTGACTGGATTTTATAAGATCCCATCACGGTTTGGAGTAGAATTGGTCAGAGCCTGGATTTCATCAAACGGACTCATTCAGTCAGAGTCACAAGTCGATAATCACAAACAAATACTAGTGTTAAATCTGTTCATCACTGAGACGTCTCTGAATATGTGCTTTTTATCCGCTAAGGTGAAATCGATCTCATTTCTGGTCATAGCGTTGGAGCTTATAAATATTTGAAATCGACGATGTGGACGTAAAATGCTGACGCGCTGAATGTACGGTCATTGGCCCGTACATGCTCTTTTAGCTTTCCACATTGTGTTATGGATTTCATTTAGCAATAAAAATACCATAACTTTTACTTATATACCTACGAAGCGCTGATAGCCAAGTGGTCTTAGGTGATTGGAAACAATTACCGAGGGTAGGCCACGATGGTGCGGTCAGCACCTAGATGGGTGACCGCTAATGGCATGATATGTTATGAGCATTTCCGTGATTCGGTCACGTTAAGCAGTAGGTCTCGGTTGTTTTCATAAGATAACAGTCGTTAAGTTGGAGACCTTAGGGTGGTTTAAAAAAATCCAACCACAAGATTACGTAGCCACTACGTGTCTTGTCAGTCCCCAGCACGCACTCGGCCATAGGCGTGGGGAAGTATGGCCTTAACCCTCTCTAGAGAGATCTGAGCCCAGCTGTGGGACATTATGGGTTGTTGATGTGATATACCTACACGTTTGTATGGAACCCTCGGTACGACTCGCATTTGACCGGTTTTTTTATTTATTTAATGTACTTTTGTATATATATTGTTAGAGTCCAGAAGTGAAAAATAATAAGAATATTTATAATTCTAAACAATTTACTTTAATTCTAAACAATTTATTTCATTAATTACAAAATAATCTTAGAAATGCAATTAGATACAAACAACCGTTAATTAAGTAACGAATCTAAACAAATTACAGTTAGTTATACAGCAAGGGCGGTCACATAGGGCTGTACTAGCTGTTAGACAGCTTTCCTCGCACCCACCGCAATTCAGACAGTACTAACTTGTCAAAGACAGCTTTCCACGTCTGTTAACAGAGTAATACTAATTGTCTATAGACCACTATGCAAGACCCGGATGATGCTAGAAAATGTTACAGAAGTCTCACGGTACTCGGTTAAGGATGTTACCAATAATCACAAAGCTCTCAGGATATGATACCGGGTCACCAATTTTGGGTTATGTCTACAGCTTGACGATTGGCGTCAAGCAACGCCGAAGCATGTCCAAGTATGCCCACGCAGTGAATTCAAGTTCAGACTGATTGCCTTCAAAGTCACTTTATGCACCAGGGCTTGTCCGACAGGTGTCGTTCAATCACTTACTGTAATAGGCCACCGTCTACTCATCGTCCATAGTCGAGTCTGTAGTTAAACCTTACCATTTAAACCTTTGTGCTACGGCGGCCAGTCCCAATGGTGACCAACCAAAAACACAGTAAACACTACAGCACTCAAGTACTTGTCTAACACAGGTGTACGCCTTTGGTTCGATGAGACGGCCACCCAACATGACCCGAAAGAGATCAGGCGTAGGACCGTCGACTCTTTGTACTCATTCGAGTCACGGAGCTTTGACGACAACTTTTAAACTTTGGGCCGCGACATGCATATCTATAATTAGAAGTACACAGTATTATTAGTTATTGTTTGTTCAACCCAGAAATCGAACCTATATTGAACAGTAGTAGCATACACTAACTGTCGGCCCAACAAAGCAGTCGAAACCATCACTAGTACTGACGTTTCAATAAGTACCTCTGTCAGGAAGAGAAAAGATCACAATAACCTGAGCTGACTCATAACGTGCTTATGAACATTTTATTAATCGTGATCCCATATGAATGTCACACCTTTACGATCTTTGCTACAATGATTTTGTGTATGATCTTAAAATTTAACACCTGAAATAGCCTGACAGGCACGAAAATTATCTTTCTGGAACACTATTTGGTACTCTCACATTGTCTAGTCCTTATTTTAGCTCGGTCTAACCTGACCATTAATCATTATTGTTTCACAAACAACATAATGTCTCGTTCGCCATTGTTCTGGCAAGTCATGTACCACACACTTTCGGTACATCTCGCAAGCATACACTTTAAAAGTTCATTTAATACCTGACACTAGTGAGGGTATTTAAAACCTTTCATAATGTTTCTATAACATCAAGAATAGCATGCCTTAGTAGACGTACTAATAACATTGATAGACATGCAGTCTTTACCGGTATCAATACTTTTCTCATTTCGATAAACATTAAAACATAATTAACAAACATACGATATGTTTCGCTTTATCATAAGAGATCTTTCTTTTACATTTACAATTTGTTGTTGATGTTGTGTAAAACCACGATTTACATTTACACGAGATTACATTTAAAATATGAAGTTCCAGTTTGGAGTTCACGAAAGAAGGTTCATAGAAGTTTCATTTTTTTTTTTCTTTGAACCATAAATAACAAGTGAAGTTACTTTCGTACTACCTACTCTGAACTATTAAATAAATTTAACACCATAACTTTATAATTTAAACATTTACCACTATGTTATAACGCTGCATAGATTTTACAATAACAGTTGACTAATGCAATTACCAGTAAATAATGTGACATAGTACCTCGTACTATCTACCGGCGGATGATTAGAGTTCCTCAAGCTGTTTAAAATAGGCTCAGTCAGGACTAGGTCTGCTGTCAACGCACCCTATCGCCGTATTGTGAATAGTTACAACACACATATTTAGGCCCTAGATATATTTGCTCTCACTAACTACCAATATAAAAGAACAGCCCATTCATTGAATTATCAAAATAAAAATGATCTATTAACTTAGTGTACACTTTGCATCTATTTATAATCAGACAAGTATCTATCTTTCGTTCCCATAATTAAAGATAAATGAATTAATCACACAACGTGTGATTAATGTCTTGTCACACTTACTGTGTCAGTTTAACTTCGTATGATTTTAAATCGATAAAAAGTTACTTGGCCTTTAAGTAACAGGTTCGGGTTGCATTAGGCAGCCACTACAACACACACCCCCATCGATGGCCCGTCGTGGTCGTCGTCGGGGCAGCGTGGGTGATGTTCCGCCTGTCAGGGAATCGGAGGTAGGGGCGGCTGTTCTACGGATCCGGTCCAAGAACACCGCCCCCGGGCCGGACGGGGTTCCAGCCCGAGTGATGGCCCGAGCCCTCGACTACATGTCGGACCACCTCAGGGGAGTGTTGGACGCTAGCTTGGCGTCCGGACGCTTCCCTGAGCGTTGGAAGTGCGGGAAGCTGGTCCTGATACAAAAGCATGGACGGCCTGCCGATTCGGTCGCGGCCTACAGGCCCATCGTGTTGCTGGACGAGGCGGGCAAGTTGTTCGAGAGGGTTCTCTCTGTCCGCATCGTCCGGCACCTCAGCGAGGTGGGGCCCGACCTGTCGGACGCCCAATTCGGTTTCCGAGAAGGGCGTTCGACGGTCGACGCGATCCTGCGCCTGAGGGCCGTGACCGAAGAGGCGGTGAGAGGCGGTGGAGTGCTGTTGGCGGTGTCATTGGACATCGCCAACGCCTTCAATAGTCTGCCATTCGGCTGCATCAGGGCCGCACTCCAATACCACGGAGTGCCAGGGTACCTGCGGCGGCTGGTGGCAGACTATTTAGAGGAGCGTACCGTCGAGTACGAGGACCGAGATGGCGCCTTGAGACGCAGGGCCATGTCGTGCGGTGTTCCACAGGGGTCTGTCCTAGGACCACTCCTGTGGAACATGGGATACGACTGGGCCCTACGAGGGCGTCTCCCCCCCGGGCTGGGTGTGATCTGTTACGCAGACGACACCCTGGTCACGGCCCGGGGGGCAAACTTTGAGGAGGCGGCACGCCTGGCCACCACGGGAGTCTCCCGGGTGGTCGGGCGCATCGAGGCGCTGGGTCTGCGGGTGGCCCTGGACAAGACGGAGGCCCTATTATTTCATGGGCCCCGTCGTGGTCCGCCCGCCGGCGCCTCGATCGAGGTCAACTCGGTCCTCGTACCGGTCCGGGCCCAGATGAGGTACCTGGGTCTGGTCCTCGACGGTAGGTGGCTCTTCGACGAGCACTTCCGACAGCTTGGTCCTAAGCTGGTGGGCACTGCCTCCGCCCTAGGGCGACTTCTGCCCAATTTGGGCGGGGCCAGTGTCCCCACTAGGCAGCTGTACACGGGGGTTGTCCGGTCGATGGCACTTTACGGTGCACCGGTGTGGGCGGCGGCTCTGTCCGCCCAGAACAGGGCGCGCCTCTGGCGCCCCCAGCGGATACTGGCGGTCAGAGCCATACGTGGATACCGCACGGTGTCCACAGAGGCGGCGTGTGCCTTGGCCGGAACACCCCCGTGGGATTTGGAGGCGGAAGTGCTCGCCGAAGTTTATCGGCGAGTGGCTGACTTCCGGGCGGAGAGCGGATTTCGCCCTCCGCCCGAGGACGTGCGCGAGTGGCGCGAAGCCGCTCGCCGAGCCACCATGCTGAGATGGTCGCTCCGGCTGGAGACCCCACGCGCTGGCTTCGCCGCCGTGGAGGCTCTTCAGCCGGTCATCGAGGAGTGGGCAGGGCGGCAGCACGGGACCCTTTCCTTCCGGCTGACGCAGGTACTTTCCGGGCACGGTTGCTTCGGAAAGTACCTGCACTCGGTCGCTAGGAGGGAACCGAGTCCCGCCTGCCACCACTGCGACTGCAGTGAGGACACGGCCCAGCACACGCTGGCGGTCTGCCCCGCTTGGGCGGCGCAGCGCCGGGTCCTCACTGCAGTCATCGGAGGGGATCTCTCGCTGCCGGCCGTCATAAGATCGATGACCGGCAGCGACAGTTGTTTTACCGCGGTCGCAACCTTCTGCGAGGATGTAATCTTGCAGAAGGAGGTGGCGGAGAAGGCCCGGGAGGATTCCATCCAATCGGACCCGATCCGCCGCCGGCGCCCCGGGCGGCGGAGGCGCGCATACCTGCGTCTCATGCCGCCCTGAGAGTGGCCGCGGATGGGCGGGACGGGTTTCCCGTCCGTCCGCAGTAGAGGCCAACCGCGAGGGGGCGGCGTCCGCGTGTGACCGGACGTTGCCCAATAGAGAGTCGAGAGCTGAGGTGGTGCCCGCAACAGTGCGGGCAGGCGCCGGTTGGAGTCCAGAAGGAAATCCCCTCCCTGGACTCCTTCCAATACAAAGGCGCAGAGAGGGTCACACCGTGTGGTTTTAGTCGGTTCGAGTCCGACACACCACCCCGCCGTAACCCCCGACGGGGTGACGGTCCGCGGGGATTTCCACACGTAAAAAAAAAAAAAAAAAAAAAAAAGGCAGCCACTACAACTGCTATTAATTCATCATCCATTCGTTAAAAATGCATAACTATAGTAAATAACGCCTAGTTTATTATGCACAGGTGGGGTGGATACAAAAAATCGAAAAGTTTTAATCTCGTTAAACAAAATATTTGCAATAACAAACGGTATAAGTTCATTAAAATTCAACCAACTAAGATCATTACTTAAGTTCTTTCGTTAAACCACAGCTTTGCATCAGCTATAAGGCATTTTCCTATACGCCCCAAGCAGTCGCGATATTTTTATCACTTTAAATCACGCACACGATTCACATTCGTACACTACATATCAAAATTATGTGAAAATAAATCACAACTCAACATGTAAATATGATTTGATCTTACCAGTACAGCGTCAAATACAACTCATAAGTTTTTCATAACTGAACCTTCCAACCTTCTCTCATTACCGTGTCGGCACTGGCTGACCACATTGTACGCCTTGTACATTGGCACGGATGCAGTTTCCATCGCTTAGCACAATGCTTACTATCTGAAAAGAAAGCATTATAAACACGAAGAAACCGAAACATAAGTACAAGTACCCTCGTTATTTTATTAAAATAAAGTACCACACGTTTATCAGTGTTCCAAAATACTAAATCGTTTTAAAACCGTTTGCAATTGTCACTAAAAACCAAATATAGAAGTCGTC
The DNA here is from genome assembly GCA_932526445.1 of Phragmatobia fuliginosa. NCBI lineage: Eukaryota > Metazoa > Arthropoda > Insecta > Lepidoptera > Erebidae > Phragmatobia > Phragmatobia fuliginosa. The sequence goes on from OW052073.1 coordinate 17,971,212, forward strand.
ACTTCCTTTACGATTTTTATATTTGCTATGTTTCAAATTTGTTTTGATTTTTGACTTCGATTTAGAGCGGATAAGAATATCACAAAAGTCGGATTCCCTTAATAAAAATCATAACGAACACTGAATTTCGATAGCGTTCCCAGGACCTCTGCGGCGAATTACTGCGTATATTGACTTTGGTTCTATATGACAGTGCGATCTATTGTGCATTTGTCAATGCTCTCTATCGTAAGACACACTCCTAGATAATGAAGTATAGGCAAATTAAATGAAAATATCTAACTAAATGTCGGTAGTTGATAGTTTCCCAAATATTGAAAATTAATAATTTGTGAACGTAGATCGATCCAACTTCTGATGTTAGAGTCCAGAAGTGAAAAATAATAAGAATAATTATAATTCTAAACAATTTACTTTAATTCTAAACAATTTATTTCATTAATTACAAAATAATCTTAGAAATGCAATTAGATACAAACAACCGTTAATTAAGTAACGAATCTAAACAAATTACAGTTAGTTATACAGCAAGGGCGGTCACATAGGGCTGTATTAGCTGTTAGACAGCTTTCCTCGCACCCACCGCAATTCAGACAGTACTAACTTGTCAAAGACAGCTTTCCACGTCTGTTAACAGAGTAATACTAATTGTCTAAAGACAATGATCCACACTCCGCGACGCATTCGTTAGAAATGAGTCCCGATACAACAGAGCACTCCTTTTTATACCCAAGCGCAGTGAAGCGATGGCGCCAATAAAAATGACAACTACCGCAGTTGTGGCTTATAATATCCATATTTTTTCTTCCAGGGACAATACAACCTCACGGAAATGGTGGTACCATTTATACCCAAAAATTTTCCATTTCAGCAGGGGCGCATCTATGTTAATGTAACAAGGCAAGAAAATAATAAAAAAGAGAGGTTGGCGAGTGTTTATATTGACATGGAAATAAAAAATTTCATTTCTAAGAACATGACAATCTAATGCAGAGCTTCTTTGTTTTTTTATTCTCAAAGACCACTTTCCTACACTCCTCCCATATTCCCAAAACGCAACAAAAAGTGTAAAGATTATATCTGATCTGTGATTATATCTAACAGTGGAAATATGCCGCGCGGAGGAGTACCAGGATTTTTTTAAAGAATAATTTTCAAAAAAAAAGTGAGAGTTGATTGGTTAATATCATAATTGATGGTGCTGTGACTCGATGTCAAAACAAGTAAAGTAGGACTATAGAGCAGAGAATAATTCGTACATTTTAACGATTATTAGTTAAAATTCGGGCAAGTGCGTGTCAGGCCACGCATAGGATAGGGTTCCGTAGTCATATACAATGCCAAGTGATGTCAATTAAATAATTGTTATGTTTACCTATTCTTTCGTTATTTTTGTACGGAGTATTCCAAGTAAACTGATAATGTGCTGCGGACCATATTCGATAGTTTGTTTAGGTGTTTAATATACTCGTAAATGAACTAAATGTACTTGTTTGTTTTACTAAATAAATTCAAAATTTTACAAAAAAAAACTAGTACCATTCGGTCAATCTATTTCTGCGACTTTCATCAAAAGAAAATCAAGATGACTATATTTCAAAGTGGGAACTCTGCGTGACAGAAATGTAACAATTATAAGTCGTGCGAGATAAGATGGCACCTGGCTCAAAACATAACCTGATGCCGTGACACCCCTCTGTCGTCTTACGAGTAACGTTAGCATTACTATCACCTTTGCACGATCCTTTCCATAATACTTATAGTTCATTGGGTATTACTTAGTATCATTTAAATCACTGCAAGAACTTATTTAATTATTAAATTATTTGATTCGTCTGGGTAAAGATTGTTTTAGGAAAGGTGACTCGAAAACAAATCTTGCATGACGACTGTGAGACGCAATAGTTTCAAAAAAAGGTGTTCGATTCACACACGATAGAAATGAAACTTCAGTAAATCGACAAAAGAATGAGATGAATTTCATATATAACAAGGGTAGGATAATAATGATATAAAAATACTCATTAATCAATACACACATTTATAAAAGATAAAAATAAAAAAACAAAACTTGGTTTTTGAATTTTTCACATAAAATTTAAGCTTATGTGAAGAAAGTGTAAATGCAAAAGTTGTAGATCTTTTTATTACCTACAACTTTGCAATTTTATTTTTTTCCATAGGACTTGTAGTTTTGTCGGAAATCGAGATAAGCCATTTTTTTCCCATAACCCCCCCCCCCTCTCCCCTTCCCGACCTCAGATCGCAGTAATTTATTTTTCCTTTAATTTTTGTAATATTCTCCTCCTTTTACAATGGGTTTCATCCTACTATAATTTATTTTGTTTTCAAACACTAAAAGCACTGGTCTATTCATGACAACATTTCATTATTTACACCATCGGAAAGTAGAGATTTCATCGAATAGAAAACACCCTATTTTTTTAAAAAAAGTTGATATTTTGACGGACGAATTTTCGATTGAAAATTAAGGATTTTTTTCGGTATTCAGTCAAAATGAGATGAAAAAATAGATATTTGAAATCAAATAAATTACGGTGTATTCAAGAAATGAATAGCTATGTTTTCACAAAATTTCGTTAAAAATAATTTTATTTGTAAAAGATAAAAATAAAAAACCAAAAACTTGGTTTTTTGAAATTTTCACATAAAATTTGAGGTTATGTGAAAAAAGTGTAAATGCAAAAGATGTAGATCTTTTTATTACCTACAACTTTGCCATTTAACTTTTTTCCATAGGACTTGTAGTTTTGCCGGAAATCGAGATAAGCCATTTTTTTCCCTTAAACCCCCCCCCCCCCTCTCCCCCTTCCCGACCTCAGATCGCCCGTAATTTATTTTTCCTTTAATTTTTGTACTATTCTCCTCCTTTTACAATGGGTTTCATCCTACTATAATTTATTTTGTTTTCAAACACTAAAAGCACTGGTCTATTCATGACAACATTTCATTATCTAATTTTATTGTTCGAGAAATAATGTCAATTTCTTTTGTCTAATTTTTAATTGCACTATTCTATTAAATTCCTAAATAATTTGAACTCGCTAGCTATTCTCCACTGCTTCGCTGGCGTGATTATATTTTATTTAGTGTCTCAACTTCGAAAATGAAAAACTTTTACCAAAAAATGTTTCATGGTATCTTGACCGTGTCGAAGGTGGAATTTAACGCTAAATCATAGACTAAGTCGAATTTTATGTAGACAAGATTAAATTTAGAAGATATGTAATTTTAAACAATTAATATTACACTGTTAATACTTTAGTCTGAGGCCCCAAATTGTGAGAGATCAGTCGGAAAGTGTTTGCATCGGCAGGATCTATACAAAGACTACACAATTTTTGCACAACGGTCACTAAAGTTGCACTTGGACATCCTTCTAAGTAATGGATCCTTATTTAAAAGATTTCTATGTCTTCTTCAGTGACATCACACATTCAAGATCCCTGAGGTCATCTTTATCTCTCGAACGTTCAGTACCAACTTATTGCACCGTATTAAACTGGCATACTATAAAGTTTTATTCTATTATATTCGATTCAGTTCCATTCGATCCGATTCCAAACGTTTCCATTCAATTTCTTTCTATTCCATTTCATGCTATCTCAATTATCTCATTCGATTTCATGCCATATATACCTCACGTAAGATAAATAAAATGGTGGTTTGTGTCTATACCTTTTATATAGCAGTAGGACCCAAAAGTTGTTTGGAAGAAAGTAACCGCCTTTCTGTCACGGACGAGCAGAGTGAAAGCCGTGGTGCGGGCAAATCACCTTCACATGCCGCGATTGTGATTATATTAATAGTTTTAGATTAGTTCCTTCCTTGGCGATTCCGAGCAATACTACTTTGTGGGAGCCTACTTAATACTTTGTGGGATTTTGGAAACTTCATAGGAAATGTATGTAATGCTAGATCAGATGTGTTCCTCTTGCTATAGTTTTGACTGACTGACTGACTGACTAACATACCCAGAAATCAACGCGCAGCCCAAACCGCTAAAGCTAAAATATATAACGAAAGTAAGCACTTAGAAAGGAATTTTCGAAATTCCACCCCTAAGGTGGTAAATCAATGAAAGTATGCGTGAGCGAAGCAGCGTGCAAAAGCTAGTCTCATATGTGTTTTTTATCTGTTTAATGTATGTTTTTAATTCTTGTGTTACTAATGTTAATTGTAAAAATCGGCCAAGTGCGTGTCAGGCCACGCATAGGAAAGGGTTCCTCAGTCACCCATAATGGTAGATACGTGGATTAGAAATCGTATCCAATGGATAATTGTTATGTTTACGTATTAATGCGTTGATTTTGTATGACTTTTCCAAGTAAGCGCATTGTAAAAGTTAAGCCTCTATAACTCCTGAACTGACAAAGTCATCTAATTTGTTATAGTTTTCATTTAAAGTTCATTATATGGACCACTATCACAAATTTTTCGGCGGGCGGGACGGCCTGTTTTTACAAAAAAGTGGCCTTTAAAGTGGAATTTCTCTCAAACGGATACCTAAATCAAAAAATCGTCTTAACAATCCCTTAATGTTTTTAAAAGACCTATATAATGATACCCTACATGATGGGGTAGTCATGAGAAAAATAAAAATCCCCACTTTACGTGTAGGGGAGGTACCCTAAATAAAAATATATTTCATAATTTTATTGTAGCACTTTGTCGACGTAATTACAATACATATTCATGCAAAGTTTCATCTTTCTAGCACTTACTGTTTGGACGATAAGTCGAGGACGGACGGACAGACGGAAGGACAGACGGACATGACATATCTATAAGGGTTCGAAGTCATAAACTTCGGAACCCTAAAAAGTTGTAGATCTTTTAATTACCTACAACTTTGCCATTTAACTTTTTTCCTTGTAGTTTTGCCGGAAATCGAGATAAACCGTTTTTTACCCTTTGTTGTATATATTTAGCCATCCAATCTGACTCTACCCTGCCTGATGGAAAGCATGAGCAGAATCCAAGAGTCGGGGCTATCACACTTGCTGCGAATGCGGACAATAATGTATGGCGGCCCACACTATGGCGGCTTAGTGAGATGCTTTTTCACGCCCCGAAAACCTCCCCCCCTACCCCTTCCCGACCTCAGATCGCCCGTAAATTATTTTTCCTTTCATTTTTATAATATTCTCCTCCTTTTCCAATAGGTTTCATCCTACTATAATTTTATTTGTTCTCAAAAATTATCTACTCTGGTCTACTGGTCTATATGTCATCAAACAAACTATCATTATGGTTGCCATGCAAGTGTTATTCCTAGCAACCTGTGAAGTTTTGACAGGAGGTAAACAGTGATACATTTTGACATCTTCGATTTATGTATTTTTATAATCACCTAGCTTTGGTCTTTGTATCTCGATTATTGCAGTAAAAAGTAGTCTATGTCCTTTCCCAAGTTCAGTTCTATCATCATACCGAATTTCATCAAAATCGGTACAGTGGTTTAGGCGTGAAAGCGTAACAGACAGACAGACAGAGGTACTTTCGCATTTATAATATTAAATAGGGATTAAAAAAAAACTACTCACTAGATCTCGTTCAAACCAATTTTCGTTGGTAGTTTGCATGGTAATGTACAACATATATTTTTTTTAGTTTTATCACTCTCTTATGTTAGAAGTTAGAGGGGGGGACACACACATTTTTCCACTTTGGAAGTGTCTCTCGCGCAAACTATTCAGTTTAGAAAAAAATGATATTAGAAACCTCAACATCATTTTTAAACACCTATCCACAGATACCCCACACGTATAGGTTTGATGAAAAAAAATTCTTTGAGTTTCAGTTCCAAGTATGGGGACCCCCAAAATGTATTGTTTTTTTTCTATTTTTATGTAAAAATCTTAATGCGGTTCACAGAATACATCGACTGATTAAATTTCAACAGTATAGCTCTTATAGTTTCGGAAATAATTGGCTGTGACATACGGACGGACAGACAGACAGACAGACAGACATTATTTATACTACTAAGCGCTAATTATATTCTAAATTTGAAGCTTCTATGTCCGCTAAAAATATAGCCTTTTGATGATCGGTCAGTGAGTGAGTGACAAAATTATGTAACTTTGAGTAGGTAGCTAATTTCTAATCTATTGTTTCAAATTGAATGCAATTTAAGATATAGGTACTGTCACTGCGTTTAAATACTGCATGCTTCATTACTGAAAATGCAAGCTTCTATGTTTATCTACAACAAATTCATAGGGCCTGAATTGCTAAAAAAAACGGCCGTGCTGCATTTCTGCCAACTGAAATGCTCCCAGATACCATCATAATGTTACAAAATAATTCGCTTCATTACTTTAATGTATTGCTGTTTGAATCTCTGTGCGTTAAATTTATTTAAAAAAACGTTTAAATACCTTAATTATAGGTAGTGTCCGATCAAAACTTCGATTTCGGCTTCGGTTTGGGCCACTTTCGTTCAAAAAAACACATCTGTATTCGGCTTTGGTCAAAAAGTTGACTGACGCCGGTTTTGCCTAAGGTTCCACTCTAGCTAAAGTTAAAATTAAACGACCAATGAATGAATACGTGCAAGAGTGACCAGATCACGTATATCACGTGGACTTTATCATTATCATCATCAGCCTATTACAGTCCACTGCTGGACATAGGCCTCTCTCAAAGCATACAACAGACCCGATCTACTGCTTTTTGCATCCTTCTTATTATCTTCGCAAATCTGTTACATTTAGGGCACATTACATTTAGTAGGTAGTAGAGCCACGCTGATTTCAGCACGAATGGGCCGGCTCGACCCGGCCAGTACTACCCTCACACAGAAGACCATCCTAATAATGACAGCATTCTTGCTGTCGTATTTCGTTGGTGAGTGTGAGACCGGAGGCCTAATCATTCTGCATCATTCTCCCGCCCTTCGAAGGCCGGGAGAATGATGCAGAATAAGCTAACCAGGCTGCCATGGTAGGGGTCACCATGCTACATTGCCTACCCTCACAATAAGCATGGTGACCCCTACTCCTGGATTCTACTCATGCTTTCCATCAGGCAGAGTAGAGTCACTTTGGCAGGCTCAACTATAAAAAAAAAAAAAAAAAAGTCGGACTAATTTCTGGTCACGTTGTCGGGGCTCCGCCAGGCCTACTTTCTTCGGGACTTCTTCTCTTGAAGAATGAATTCATCAAAAATAGCCCCTCTGGTTCTAAAAAGTTGATTATCATCTGCCCCCTGTGATCTCTGTTCCCAATGCCATGTGGCCATTGAAATGTGCCTTTGAGTTATTGCTAGCTTCTACGTATTATGTGCATATAGCTGTACGATCTTCAGAGAATAACTTTTGATTAATTTCAGTAAGAAGTACCCTACCCTTTTCGAGATACTGGATATTTCCACAATGTTAAACGTTAGAGCTCTATTGACGAAAAGTTAAACAATTTACAAATAAGCCTATCACCTTCTCGGAAGTAAGGTAGATGACCTGATACCAAGGTTACTATGTCTTCTCCTTCTCTCCGGACTTCAGATAGTCTCAGAACATCACATTGTATTTAATCCATCTCCTCCTCCGGCTAAATGTTCTTTGATACTCAGAGTTTCTCCAAGGTTCTTAGCTAAGGTCCAATCATTGTATTATGTGATAGCTATTCGTAACCAGGTGATTCTTAGCACCACCATCACTACGACTGCTACCGGAGCCTAGCTAGGTGTGACGGTCAGGCACTAGGAACCGTTTATTTGGTAAGTCTTCCATTGGAAGGTAATGCCGTAATTGCCACGCTGGCAATCTGAATGATGAAGCAAACCAGTAAATGGGCAGCATTTTCTGGTCTACGGAAGTTTCAGATTTTCTGCCTCACATTTTAGTCCCATCTTAAAATACCCAAAGTAATGGGTAGCCGGTAGGTATTATTCTACTCTACCAGAAACTACACGGCACGTGACAAGAACTTTGGTAACTCATTCTGGCAGTAACGAGACAAGTTTAGACATGTATTTTAATACTCATTTTGTGAAATGTTTGGTTTTACTGAAGTTTTTAATTTTTTTTTCTTTATGCAAAATATATTAATTTTGCAAGAGGCATTGGTTTCGGCAGAAGGTTATGACGATAGCCCATTAATTGACTTCGGCTTCGGCCGAAAATCGACCTTCGGTCGAACACTAATTTTATTAATTTTATTTATGAATCAGTAAATAGCATCATATACTACTTACTCAGACTATAATAGTTATCTCAATAAAACAGACATGCCTCTGAAAGTTATATTTTTGGCTGTGTTATTGTATTTGTTTAATAACTTTGATAGATGCATTACCGTGAGTTTTTTTTTCCTATACATAATCACTTAAGATAAGAAATAAATTGTAACTTGTAGGTTGTTTTTCACTTTTAATTTATTTAACTTTTTATAATGAAGAAACAAAACACAGAATTAGAATCACAATTTGTCGATGAGACAGTTTTTGTCCCATGTGTGACAAAAAAAATACCCACAACACATGACGGAATAAAACTGAGTGATCGCATGAACCAATAGGCTTGAAGCAACATTTATAATAATAGTATTTAAAAGCAATAAAAAGATGGTCGCCTGAGACTTACTACCTTTCTAATTACCAATGCAGAGTATTAAGATTGAAGATAAAATATAGTTGCATGGTTAATAATATTTATCGGCTGTATGATAAGTTGGAATCTTCTGTGGACAAAACTTACATGAAACGGACACCAAGAATAGATACTTTTTCTGGACTGGGACGCAGGAGCTACAAGGACCGAGTTGATCAAGATGGAGGCGCCGTTGGGCGGTTCACGCCAGGCCCATGGAACAAAAGGGCTTCTGTCTTATCCAGGGTCACCCGTAAGTCCAGCGCCTCAGGAGTCTCCCTTTTGACTGGGTGCTCAATGCACCTAACCAAAAGGGAGACTCCTGAGGTTGCCAGGCGCGCCGCCTCCTATAAGTTCACCACTCAGGCTGTGTCCAGAGAGTCATCGGTGTAACTGATTACGCCTAGCCAGGAGGGGAGACGCCCTCGAAAGGTCTAGCGTACTTCATGGTCCACAGGAGTGGTCCAAGCACAGACCCTTGGAGAACACCGCACAATTTGGCCCGACGTCTCAAAAGTCCATCTCGGTCCTGGTACATGACGTTACGCTCCTCTAGATAGTCTGCCACTAGCCGCCTCAGGTACTCTGGCACTCCGTGGTAGTGGAGTGCTTCCCTGATGCAGCTAAATAGCAGACTATTCATCCGCGCCCACTACCTAGAGCCCATCGCTAGAGCCTTCAGCCCCAGGGAACTCAAGGACTCGAGCTCCCGTCTGGGCACGGCGCAACCTGACCCCTGCCGTTCCAAATTCACTGCCAAGACTGCCCCGGGCCCTTTTGAAAATGACTGCATAGGTCAGCCCGCCAATGGCTGCCTCCGGCGATACGGTCACCACAACAGCCGCGGTTATGGGCAGCTATAGTTTCCGCTGCTTCTTTTGGTGGCCGTTGCCACTGGCGGAGAAAGCGGGGCTTAGACTACTTTTTGCGACTGCGACCGTCCAGCATATGCTCCACCGCGACTAGAACCTATCGCAACTGGGCGTCAGGTATTCCCGAGTCAGTAGGGGCAAGCTAGGACGTTTAAGTGATCATCAGCTCAGGGCGGTTCGTCTAAAAGCGGACAAACTGAGCCATCTGCTCTGTCAAGCGGTCATTGACCGCCCTGAGACGAGACACGTCTCCGATCAGGATCTCCATGACCCCCGCAATCGCGGTAGAGGAGTCCTTAAGGGCTCTCACAAAAAAGCCTTAAGGTTCGTAGATTTAGCAGTCACCTTGTTTATAATGGCCACAGTTACTACTACTTTCACCCTCTCCCGTAATGACTTTAGAAGTTGGGTTGCGAAGACCTCCTCCGTCGGCTCCTGAATTCGAAGCAGGAGTCCTTCGATCTCCTGCTTCATGTCATGCGCGCTCTTTATCCTGGTCCATCTAAAGTATCGTAGCACTCTTTCCCTGGCAACCTAACTTAATGTCGCGTGTTCGAGATATTAATTTATTTGTTTTTATATTATTCTAGAAATCGTATATGATTACGGAGCGACCTGTCGTCACTTACTATAATGAGACGTTTGCAAAATATTTCATAATGAATAGTCGACGTATAAGTCGCAAGGACCCTCGGTATTATGTCAATATTTATGTTGAAACGCTAATGCCTTCAAATAATATTTTAAAGGTAACTTTTATTATATCTAAAAACATCTTAATAAGGAAATAAAATCTACAGAAATATAGTCTTAAGAAAGACTTTACTGTCTGTAAGAAAGATCTACAATATACTGTACATATTCTTCCCTTGGTTTCGGTCCGGTTAGTTACCGGGTATCGTAAACAAGCTTAGTGATAAAATCAACTTGGTCGGTGTTTGGTACAATATATTTTCTTTTACAGGTGGACTTCTATTTTTACCAGTACTTGACTAACAGATACCGCCCAAGCTTTGTAGAGCTACACTTCAGATTTTGTGACATGATAGAAAATGATCCAATATTTGGCTCACAACTTAAACATAACCTTGGAAACCTAACTTGTCCTTATAAACCAGTAAGCAAATTTTATTTCAGCTAATGTCTTCCGTCTTTTAGACCTCGTGGTAGGAGAGGATAAATTTGGAGGAGAGAGGATAAATTAAAGAAGAAAGAAGGAAGGACTCTTCCTATTCTTTGATTCTTCTTATCCTTTGATAAAGAATAAGTTTTGTTTTAAAAATTATTTTAAATTTAATATAATAAATACCTTTTTTTTTGCCTGTACGGAAATATCTTAAGTCGGACATGTACAGAGGAAAAACCGCACGCAGACTCAAGGTACTAGTAGTTGGGGAACCAGGTGTACCCGCAGTACTGTGTATCGGTTCTCACCCCTCTGGGATCCTTCGACCACTGCCTGGTGTCTACCGCTGCACCTCATGCTGCCGCAAAGCCACAAGGAAATAAAACAGAGCGGATGCGCATCGCATTGCACTGATTGGCCAAAAACGTGCATACTAACCTTTGCCGGCTCTCACTACAACCGTTGACATATTCAGATGGAAAACTGGCCCACCAACCGCAGGAGAACTGTTTGTTGCTTATTGATCTCTTTGCGGCTAACTCCCGAATTGACAATAGTGGCGTGGAACTACCTACTAATCCAACCTGCGAATGCGGGATATTAGTATCCGGCAAAAGGATGTCCTTGCGGAGCTGCGGTTTCTCGACGTCCGATAAGCCAGTGGACCTTATATCCTAGTAGTAGTTACAAATAAATATTGCCTATACCGATTGTCATATTCCTCAGGAATTGTCCCGGAGGTTTAGAGAGAGGCGAATGTTCAACCCATCCCTAAGAAATGTGACCGCGCCAATACGGATAATTATCGACCTCTAGCTGTCACCTCTATTCTCAATAAAGTGTTCGAACATATTATCAACAGTCAATTAGTCCGTTAACTAGTAGATCACTTAAATGATCGGCAATATGGCTTTAGACCGAACCGTTCCACAGGTGATCTTCTAGCGTGCATGACACACCTTTGGGGTGAGGCTATGGATAGACATGGGGAGTCTCTGGCCATCAGCCTTGATATTGGCTATATTGGCCTTCGATAGCATCTAGCCCTAGCATCTCGCTAGATGCTTCTCTACAAGCTTCCGTCATTCGGCATGCTCCTAAGCTCTGCAGCTGGATTGCTGCTTTTCTACATCAACGACGCATTAGAGTCCTTTGCGACGGCGAAGCCTCCAACTTGCAACAGATTAATGCAGGTGTACCTTAGAGCTCTGTCCTGTTATTTACTTTATAGATCAACACGTACTAGACTTGGAAGTCACCGCTTTAGAGCGGAGGAAATACGCACCAGAACCCAACGGTATAACTTCCTCCTATATCGAGCAGTCAAAAACTGAAACGCACTACCAGCTCACATGTTTCCTTCCCACTATGATCCCGGGTCCGAACAGGGCGTGAAAAAGCATCTCACTAAGCCTCTATAGTTTGGGCCGCTATACTTTATTGTCTGTATTCGTGTCAATGTTGTGTGGTTTTCCCCCACTCTTCTATTGTGATTCTATTCTATTCTCTCTGATTCTACTAGTGCTTTCTATCAGGCAGGGTATAGTCACTTTGGTAGGCTTAATATTAAAAAAAATGTTCTTCCAGGGCCAATACAACCTCACGAAAATGGTGATACCATTTATACCCAAAAATTTTCCATTTCAACGAGGACGCATCTATGTAAATCTAACAAGGCCAGAAAATAATAGAATTGACTTATTTATGAGTTGTTATATTGACATGGAAATAAAAAATTTCATTTCTAAGAACAATAAAATCTAATGCAGAGTTTCCTAGTCTTTTTATTCTCAAAGACCACTTTCCTATTTTATACCATATGATACCATAAAAGTGTGAAGAATATATTTAACGTTGGAAAAATGCGGTGTGGCCGAGTTCCAACCAAAATTTTTATAATGATTTTCTCAAAAAAGTAAGAGTTGATTGGTTAATTTATCATAATTGATGGTGCTGTGACTGGATGTCAAAAAAGTAAAGGAGTACAGAGAATAATTCATACATTTTAAAGATGAAGTTAAAAACTTGACTGCCTCAGTGGCGAAGTGGCAGCGTATACGAATGCTGTACTTAAAGTCTCGGCACGGTTTCCAGGTCGGACCAAATGTTTGTATTATTTTGTAAATATTTGTTTTGGAGAGCTGAGAATTGCCCTACTCCGTGTCTTCGGCGCGGCGGCGCATTATAAAACAGCGAACGCATGACGATTTGGCCCTTTTCAAGCAGCCCAATTAAGTGCCTCCTTCATCTTGGAGGTATCATCGCAGAAGGAACTCTCTAGGACCACGCCCTGACTTTAATCTCTGTCTCCTGTGCTGGCGAACTTAATTATTTTGTTAATTGTAACTTTAAAGTAATAAACAACCTGTAAACCGAGTTCTAATTTCTCTCATTTTATTTTACCACATGACTACCTTTTTAATGTTTCATTAACGTTAGAAGTTTGGGTGTTTTTTATGTATTATATTATGTATGTATTTGCAAAAAGTGTTTTTTTTTAATTAGTTGTATAGTACCTGTAGTAAAAGCTCAACTTAGTTTGGGACTTTGTATTATAAGTACAATATATTTATTTAAAAAAGTGACTTAAAAATTTTACAGCACTGTGGTAAAGGACCCAATTCGGAGGCCAGGATAATGATGCAGAAACATCTGACCAGGCAGCCATGATATGGGTCACCATGCTGCATTGCCTACCTTGACAATGAGGATGGTGACCCCTACTCCTGCTTTCCATCAGACAGAGTAGATTCACTTTGGCAGGCTTAAATTTAAAAAAATACGTGACTTTGAAATGACGTTTAAAAAAAAGTGTTTTGTATATTTTATTTATTTGCTTTGTTTTGAAGATTTACATAATATATTCTTAGGATATACATACACCATAGTCATTAATGTATTTTAATTCATATAAAGCTAATATTCATATACTACGCTTTTGAAAACATATTTAAAAGTCTTGTTACAAGTTCTTAAACGGCCGTCACGACGCGATCAATCAAACGCTCAAACATATAATGCCACAAACGGTCACCCATCTAAGTCTGACGGCGCCGCAGTGCTTACCCTTATTAGATACTCGTCAGATTTTAATAGCGAAATTTAAACATAATGAATATACCTACATATTCATAATAAAGTATGTGAATTATTAGACCAAATAAATAATGTTCTTCAGACTGGCTCTCAGTCTCAACTAAGGTTTGGTCACAAGACATAATCGAATGTATTCCTTATAACATACGTACTTATTTCCATTTCAATGTACCTATTTGGTAAAAAATGTTACTGCACTCCTTCGGGGAGGGCTGAACGTCAGGCTGTCCCGACGACCTTATATTTCGACAACTACACAACATACGGGCATTGTGTTGCTCAAGATTCAATGTACTCCATAAATTAAGCAATACAATACTACCTCATTTATTATTAACTAAAGTAAACTTACCCCAAAATTATAAAGTTTGAGAGCCATCGCTGCATCGATATAGGCGATGACCACTCTGCACTATACGATTATGCGCTTCGGACCATATTCGATAGTATGTGTAGGTCTTTAAATTACTCGTGAATGAACTATATACCTACATATATCAAACATAAATTTTACAAAAAAAAAACTAGTACCATTTGGTCAATCTATTTCTGTGACTTTTATTTAAAAAAATCAGGTAACGATATTTCAAAGTGCGAAGTATGAGTTATAGAAATGTAACAATAATTACTATCGACAGGACTACGTGCCTTGAAGACCAACCTCTAAAGCAATATATGCAAGTGAAAAGCTACCTTAAGCAAATGGAATGAAGTTGTATTTGGTAAAATTGTTTTTAACATCGTTAATGGTACGTTATGCGTTATTGATGATAGTAACGTTGTTATAGGCCTTCAAGATTTATATTCATTCATTAGTTTTTCACTTACACTTACATTTTCTACTTCCGTTTCTTCGAATGAATTTAAGATCCATTGTGGTATTTCTATCATATTAAATATTCATTTTTATTCCAATATTACGATCGTTCAAATAGATAGTATAACTCGTGCGAGCTAAGATGGCACCTGGCTCAAAACGAAACATGATATTAGTCTGTAGTCTTGCTTGTAGTGTTAGCATCACTATTATCGTTGCACGAATCTTTCCATAATAATTTTAGTTTATTAGGTATTACCTAATGTCATATAAATCACTCCACGAATTTATTTTATTAATATATCATTAGATTCGTCTGGATAACCCAATTGTTTTAAAAAAGGTCACATGAAAAAAACCCAGCATGACGACTATGAGACGCAATAGTCTGAAATAAAGAATATCCATATACACATGATATTTAGAGACTTCGATTATAAAGCTTATCATTGATTTAAAATTGTATTTTACAACCATATTTCAGTTCTTAATTTCATTTAAAATGATATTTTGTATTATTACCTAATATTATTTAAATCACTGCACGAAGAATGCATTCGGGTAAATAATGAATGAGGTCTGCTCCCTATTGGTATGCATATGTATTTTTTTAACTCAGGTAGTAAAGTACCACTTAAGATAAAGTAGTATGTTAAGAGAAACTACTTGAAGCAAAATAAATGTTGAAATTTAAAAAAAAACTAGAATTAATTAATTTTTTTCTTGCACTCAGTACTTCAAACGACTGACATTTGAGTCAGGTGCCATCTTAGGTCGCACGAGTTATAATTTTAGTTTTATTAAACCTTTATAATCAGGTACTACTCATAATAAAAACTTATAGATTTCAGTTTATTTTTTTCTAGAATAAATTGACATTTCCCATCACTATTGTAATATGTCAAAACGGCCATCACAGCGTGCCGCTAGAAGGTCTATAGTCTATGGTATACCGGGTATGTCCCGGCCTGCAAAAATGAAAATTTTGATATAAACAAAATATATATTGATAGATCATAATTAGCCGTTTCGAACTACGTTAATGAATTTATAAGAACCTCTTTCGTTTTCCCAGGACTTTAACTTTTTATTTTGATATTTTGTTGTATGCTGCCCTTAGACTTAGACTAGAGCCGTTGCCGTTTTTCTAACGCGCATGCGCAATGTGCAAATAATTGTCTTCGAAATCCCATTACGGCATTTACGGCTTTTCTATTTTTTATAGGATTATTATTAAATATTTATAATAATTGGCACGAGGGCAATTAAATCAGCTCAAGGGCAATTTTTCTACGCTTGGTAGAATAACAAATAACCATATTTAAAAGAGATACGGGTATTGAAAAGGTGAAAAAATTAAAATTTTGCCTGGGAAAACTAAATTAATTAACGTAGTTCGAAAGGGTTAATTAAGATCTATCAATATATATTTTTTTTATATCGAAATTTTCATTTTTGCAGGCCGGGACATACCCGGTCTATGGTATGGCCGCTAGTAATAGTAGAGCTGTAGATATGGGCGTTTTCAGTTTTTGCCACAAACGGTTATGTATCCGATATACAGTTCGCATATCGATATCGAAAACGGTTTTCTGATATCGATTTCAGTAGTACGATAACATTGATATAAAAAACCAAAAACATGTAACAACTCAAATTTAGGTTTAGATTCCATTGTATAGTTATGTTGATAACTATACAATGGAAACTGAACCTTATTTCTAGTACAGTAAGATACAATAACCACGCAAACATGGCTAAAGTTATTTCATATTCGCTTCTTCTCTCTCATACTAATACAATAACGTATACTTAGAACGAGAGGTAGCGAATATGGTTCATATCTCAATATCGTTTATGAAGTTTGCGTTTTGACCTAATGGTTCTCGCATGTTAGTTTAAGTTTTGGCTCGATACAGTTTTTGTGATATCGGCTACATTTATATAGAAATCGATATGGTATGATATCTAACATATATCCGATATAAGTTACGTTTTGATATATCGAACTCATCATTATAGAGCTGCTACTGGCAAAATGTAATATGTCAAGTATACTGTCAACTGTCAATGAATGAATGTAAATAATCATATAGAATCATGCAAAATACAATACAATGACCTGAAAAGTAAAAACTTATCGAGAATCGTATAATTAAATAACCTGTATCGCAATAAGTATGCGGTGGAGCGAAGCTGTGACTCTCGAATTTGTTAAAATATATCTTAAACATGAGTGTCTGTGGAATCCAGCTCATTCTGGATATAAACTTAAACATCAAAGAGAAAAGGCCTATACTGACATCAGTTCAGAATTTAAGGCGGCGACAATGAAAGCTCTTTCAATTCCTGAAGTGAAGTTGAAAATTAAAAATTTGCGGACAACATATGCCCAACAAGTTCACAAAATTCTGCTCAAATCAAGTCCGGAGTCCATGTATGAACCATCACTCGTATGGTTCCATGAAATGGACCGATGCTTAAAGCATATACCAAGTAATCGTCACTCAGTTACCAACATTGTAAGTATTAATTGTTCTTTTACAGCCAAACTACTGAGCCATTTTTTTTAATATGGTGCACAGAGTGGTGGTGGAGCCGCCGGCGATCTGTATTTTTTGAAGCCAAATAAATAATCACAAGCCATATGTCTTAAAAATATAATTTTGTATGGTTTTCTTTACTTCTTTTATTTTTGTAGGCCCAAGAGTTTCCCGAAGTAGACTCTTCATGCCAAATCTGGGTAGACCAAGAACTGCAGAACATAAACATTGATGAATCTAATCCTGACCCACTTGTACACCAGACGGATAACGAGTATGATGAACAAATGCCTAAAGTTAAATTTGAACAAAATTCATCACCAATATATTACAAGAAACTAAAAAAGAAAAAATTGAGACATAGTCTGGCGAAAAGTTATTTAGATCCAGCATCGGAGTATGTAGAAGAAGATGAATTTGATATCTATGGCAAATATATTGCTTCACAGTTGAGGAAAATGGATTTACAGAAAGCTTTAAGGCTTCAATTACAAATACAGAACCTTGTGAGTGAAGCCAGGATCTCAGATATTGTGTCTAGCGAGTAAAAATCATTAATGTTTTTTAATTCTTTTTTGGAAATTTGATCCTATCTAAGTGACTCTACTCTGCCTGATGGAAAGCATGAGTAGAATTCAAGCGTACATACACCATCAATATGAAAGTCAAACAACTTTTACTGCTATGATATGATATAATAAATGACTAATCCATAATTTCACTGTGAGTGTAGGTAATGCAGCATGGTGACCAATACCATGGGGTCCTGGTCAGATGTCCCGGACTCCAGGAGAATGATGCAGAATGATTGATACTCTGTTTTCACACTCGACAACAGATCACAATAGCATGAATGCTGTCATTATTAGGTTGGTCTTCTGTGTGAGGGTAGTACTGCCCCGATTAATCCCGCCCATTCATGCTGAAGTCAGCATGGCTCTACTACCCTAAAATCTATATATATAAAAATGAAACCCGTTTTCCTTGGTCACGGCATCACGCGTGAACGGCTGGACCGATTTCGCTTATTCTTTTTTTATAACATTCCTTGAAGTACGAGGATTGTTCTTACGGAGAGAAAAATTTAAAAATTTATCTGAAAAAGTCTTAAAACAACAATTTTCTATATTCACATACAAAAGATTCGCAACAATACTGAAAAGTCAATTTAAACTTTAATACCATAACATAAAGTTTAAGTTTTATTGGAGGGGTTCCGAGAAGGCAAAAAACAATTGAGTGATGTTGAATCGACTGTTAGGCGGTACGAAGTTCGCGGGGTCAGCTCGTATGTAATAATTATGTATTTTCTTAAAAATGTAACTGAAATATGAGCTAGTGCTAAATCATTCAAAAAGTTTGTCTTCTATTCTTCCTCTGCATATGTGTATCCATTGTTGGAAATCTTGCTTCACTACTAGAAAAAAAGTTAATTTTATGACTTTAAAGAAGTATGTATAGTATCATACATGGTTAGTTATTCGGAAGCAATGTAAATGATGGTTACTAATATTTTGTAGTTCCTTTTTATTTCTGATTATTCCTGATTATTTCTAAGTGCAAAATAATAAACCAAAGATTTTATAATGTTGTTTTATTTGTGTCATTTTTTTGTTGCACTCAATTACATGTCCCCATTTCTATCACGTGATAAGCAGTTGGAAATAATTTAGACATGCGGACTTCATTTCAGGGAGTCATCAAACAGAATACACAATAATAGAAAATAAGTGGTTTCCCACCAAGAGTGTGTGAGAGTACTCTGTGATAGAGCTCATTCTTCCTTTTTACCTCACAGCGCCATCTAGCGTAGGAAAGTTCGTGTTCCGTCGCTGCTGTTGTTAATTTATTAGTATAATTTAAATGTTTGTCTTCCTGCAACTATATATAGTAGTTCTACTAGCCTTGATTATTCGAAATTTACTCACAATACAATCTTATGGGATGCTTTAGAAAACCCGTACTTACAGGTCTCCAGGGCCTTCCGCAGCAACGATCTATGCAAAGAAACTTATGTATGATCCCTGTATTTGATAAATGTAAGTTTACACAAGAATAAATTTAAAAAAAGAGAAAAAATAAATAAAAACAAACATTTTAAAATTAAGCTGGAAACCAGAACCCGTGTGTTAGGCTGTGTATGTGTAGTAGTGTATTTGTGTATGTGTAGTAGTGTATTTGTGTATGTATAGTAGTGTATTTGTGTATGTGTAGTAGTGTATTTGTGTATGTGTAGTAGTGTATTTGTGTATGTGTAGTAGTGTATTTGTGTATGTGTAGTAGTGTATTTGTGTATGTGTAGTAGTGTATTTGTGTATGTATAGTAGTGTATTTGTGTATGTGTAGTAGTGTATTTGTGTATGTATAGTAGTGTATTTGTGTATGTGTAGTAGTGTATTTGTGTATGTGTAGTAGTGTATTTGTGTATGTGTAGTAGTGTATTTGTGTATGTGTAGTAGTGTATTTGTGTATGTATAGTAGTGTATTTGTGTATGTGTAGTAGTGTATTTGTGTATGTGTAGTAGTGTATTTGTGTATGTGTAGTAGTGTATTTGTGTATGTGTAGTAGTGTATTTGTGTATGTATAGTAGTGTATTTGTGTATGTGTAGTAGTGTATTTGTGTATGTGTAGTAGTGTATTTGTGTATGTGTAGTAGTGTATTTGTGTATGTATAGTAGTGTATTTGTGTATGTGTAGTAGTGTATTTGTGTATGTGTAGTAGTGTATTTGTGTATGTGTAGTAGTGTATTTGTGTATGTGTAGTAGTGTATTTGTGTATGTATAGTAGTGTATTTGTGTATGTGTAGTAGTGTATTTGTGTATGTGTAGTAGTGTATTTGTGTATGTGTAGTAGTGTATTTGTGTATGTGTAGTAGTGTATTTGTGTATGTGTAGTAGTGTATTTGTGTATGTGTAGTAGTGTATTGCTATGCATGAGAGATGCGAACCTCATAAAAGGCACAGGGTATCTATCAGCGCTCAAATGGATTTCAGTAGCCTGATAGTCCAGGTTATATTCTACATACCTACATATAGTATGATTTTAGTTGAGGGTAGATGTTTAGGATTTTATTTAATTTATTGTAGAGTTATGGACCCATAAAACAAAACAATCGTAGAGTGTGAGACAAGTTGTATGTTTTGCGTTGACACTAGTTGACAGTGTTCCCTTTCGACGTTTATCCTTTAATAAATTCTGATCATATCTTAATAGAGAATGTTGTTTTAGGGCTGTATGCAGAATAAACCTTTGTCTAACAATAAGTCCATCCCACTTGTTGTACAGATCGGCTGTAGGAAATTGGAAGGAAAAACCAGTGCTAACTTGTGCTCTATCAGCTTTAATAAAATGGGACTTTGCTGCACCTCCCCATGATGTTACATAATAATCAATAAGCGACTGATAAAGGGCATAATAAATCGTTCTGATTTACAGAATGGCGTAGAGCTTTAAAAATTAAGATTAGTTTTCGTAATCTTTTAACAAGGATGTTGATGTGAGGCTTAAATGTAAAACTATAATCATCAACAACACAACGTATTTACCAACGTAATGTGTTGTTGGGCAACACTGCTGGGCTCGAGTCTCTATAATATAAGAGGGGATATAAAGTTAAATTGCCGATCATAAGTTTGATTTTTACACTCGAAACCCACAAATGATCTGTTTATATATATATATATATATAATGTTAATATTTTATCGATAGAAAATAATCACTAAGTTACGTCTAATTTTCCAGTAAAATCAATTTAATATCATAAATATGTATATTACTGAGTCAATATTTTAATACATTGTATAAAAATATATTACCAAGGGACTCTATTAGTGTTTTAAAAAAATAATGTACAATTTACGAGTAATTACAATAAAATTAATTCGCTTACTACATTCTTATTCCGTGCAGAACGCTCCCTTTCTATCGCACCTGACCCGAGGTAACGGGCATGTTTTGTTTCATCAATCAGCGAGCGGGAGGTGTGAAGCGCGCGGGTGAAATCTGATATTTTTTTAGGTATAAGCGCGCTCTTATGACTAAGTTTCAGGAGGTCTTTATGGCCAAATGTCCCCACACTGACTAAGTGCGGGTTTGTTCAAGCTGGTTGGCGATGGCGACTGGCAAGACAACGTTGTGGCAAATCAACTATCAAGGCTCCAACTACGCTTCACCAATCACGATTAATAAACTATAATAAAACTAAAATATTGTTGATGAAAGTTGTGCAGTGTGTTGAGGTGCTCACTGCTCAGGATACCATTATGCCATCCCATGCCAAAATATGTCCCGAAGAATTTAATAGACAAAAAGAAATTAAATTAAGCGTGTTACACAACTTTATTTCATATAATGAGGCTAGTAAACTCCACCTAGCTATATCCAAATGTTATGTTGATGTTCTTGTAACAAAACAGAATTCAGTAGACAACTTTACTAATAAACTAGCTAGGTATACTATAAACTTCGAAATCTATAGTTTTTTATATAGATAGGTTTGATATAGTTTGATATAGTTTTTTGTAAACCGAGGAAAAGGCAACGGCTCTGCAAAGTTTTCACTATTATCGATTTTAACCAGAAAGCTTTTTGTTTGCCGCACAGTACCGCTTCGGTAGAAAGCTTGTTTTCGAGCAATAATGTTATGAAAACGAAACTGAGAAATAAACTTTCTACGACCTCAATAGAAGGTACCTACCTTGCACACAAAGTCAGAAATTAAAAATTGTTTCGAGTTCAATGTGACAAATGAAGCTGCCCTGAAGCCACCGAGTTCCTCGAGCCTTTGCAGCTGCGAAGAGATATCGCTACTATAGCAATCCTCTATCGCCTTTACCACGGGGAGTGTTCTGATGAGCTCTTCCTACTGAACTCACCTTCTCCCTTCCTTTACAGGAACACACGTGCTGGCCTTGGAAGTCACCGCTTTAGAGTAGTAGAAATACGCACTAGAACTAAACGGTTTGGCTCTTCTTTCCTGTGCCAAGCGGTTAAAAACTAGAACTCGCTACCATCCCACGTGTTGCCTTCCCATTATGATCCCGGGTCACTTAAGAGGGGTGTGAAAAAGCATCTCACAAAGCCGCCATAGTTTGGGTCAGCATTGCCATACTTCCTGCTTCACGGGCAGTGTGGTTGCCCCCACTCTTGGATTCCATTCATGCTTACCATCAGGCAGAGTGGAGCAAGCAGTCACATTGGTACACACACAAAAAAAAAAAATACCTGCCGGCGTATCGATTATTTTAGCTGGCAACACTGTTAAGTGTCTGAAGGTAAGACACTGACGCAACACCGGGCACTGGCGCGTGCGACCGGTGACCGCAGGGATGGGAATCATTGACACTTTAAAATAATAAAAACGCGATTGAATGATTGATTTTAGTCGATTACTTTCATGTCATAAGTCATAGACAAGGATCACGGGTGACAATGGTTTTATCCCTTCCCAAGATGATTATTGTTCGTTCATTCGTTCGTGAGTTCCTTTAAAAATGGAACGTCGTCGTTGACGAGGACAGTTATCGCGGATCATCTCGTGTGAGCACCACGTGTTCGGTGGAGTGTCTTATTTAAAATTATTAATCATGGGCTGCTATTTAATGTCCTAACTGTATTTCGTGATCGAGTGCTTCAATAAAGTGAATGTACAAGAACATTCTCCTCACCCGCTAAACTCACGTCTACCCTCAATTAGAAATATGAGGCCTACTAACGTTCCCAGTCGATTCAAGATTTAACATCAGAAGTGGGATACGCAGGGTAACCACCTGAGGAGAATAGTGTAAAGTGAACAGCAGTGAGCAGCCCGGACAATCAAACTGTTTACAAAAACATGGTGATGAAAATCTCAATTACTGGCGACCGCTAATCCGCAACAATCGGAATTTAACATTACCGTAAGGCTGATTTGTTTTGACCACGACGATATGTCAGCGTTTTGGCCCACAAGGGCACAGCATTTTGCACATGATTTTCTCTATCGAGTGTCGCGAACAGCGAGAGGGTTCTGAAGAGCCGTCTAAATGAGACTTCGGACAGATCTCAGCTACGTATGCGGACAGGCTGGATATGTCGCGTCGGTTTGTGAAGAACGCAAGGGTTCCGAGCTACAGCAATGAAGGAGGTGCACATCTGTAAACATGAATCGACGAGGAGCAAAAGCAACGCAGAATCCGGTGAGATCGTTTCTTTTTATTTTCTCGTTGATTGTGGGCATGCTTTTCGTTAGTATTTTACACAGTGTCGTAGTATCGGGGGTAGTTAAAAAAAAAGGAAGAAAAAAAAAAGGAACCGTAAGATGTTTCGCAAATACTATCTACTACTAAGTTACTATTTTACGTTGTGCCGAAAGAAACGATAAAAGGTAAAGTAATTCTATAGGCAGTGATTTTTTTAAACGAGTACGTCAGTGTGCAAATTAACCGTATTGCTTTTTTTTTACAAAAGTGAGTTTCAGCGAAAAGCATACCCAAACTAAGCTAAGCTCTTGAGGATATAGATACTGACATAAACTGTGTGGACAAAATCAAATCAAAAATCTTATTGATCTTAATTTAGTTACGAAAATATTCTGAATTCTTTATCGATGGTATACCAGGGCATCGCGTCTTTACAGGAGATTTACGGGTAGACCCTATTGATCAATATAAGAATG
Organism: Phragmatobia fuliginosa; assembly: GCA_932526445.1. Lineage (NCBI taxonomy): Eukaryota > Metazoa > Arthropoda > Insecta > Lepidoptera > Erebidae > Phragmatobia > Phragmatobia fuliginosa. The sequence goes on from OW052073.1 coordinate 17,994,938, forward strand.
TTCAAAGACGAAAAAGTTTCAGCCCTCCTAGAAGCGTAAGTTATTTACGGTAGTTCCTCACCCTCACAAGATGGTCAATATGGGTATCTAACTAAGCCCTTTGATCTTAGAAATTCGGCTGCAGTCTATCAAAGGTGTATCAACAAGGCTTAGTTATAAACTTGGAATTAGCGTTGCGCTGGGTTACCTTGATTATGGACTTGGTTTCTCTGATAATCATTCCCATTGTCTGGAACGTTGCTTTAACCCTGAGAGCATTGTCAGACGCAGTTTTCCTTTTTTTATAGAAATGTAGGAGTACATTTTGTGGGTCATGTAGTTAGAGCAGGAGAAGTGGTCGATTCTCCTACCCCGAAGATTGCTACTCAGAATAGACAGTTCTTGGGCCTTGTCTCCTACTTCAGAAACTTTATACCCAAATAATACTCGTATGGTAGGCCCACTTTATTCACTGAAGGGGACAATAAGGTGGACGGACCTACATGACAATATTTACAAGAAAACTGTTCAAATACTGAGCTCAGGAGTCTGTACTAACAATATTAGATCGTGAAGCGGCAGCTATTGAGTTTCACACTGATGCCAGTTCTAACGGTTATGGGGCCATAATCATTCAAAGAAAGAATGGTTTGCTACATGTTGTCATATCTTAGTGTCATATTTTAGTTGACGAACGACTGACGCAGAATCGCGATTTCATTCGTAAGAACTAGAAACTATCATAGTCACCTGAGTAGTCGAGATCTTTAAACAGTGTTTGTATGGGCAGCATTACACAGCATACACCATTAGTGGTGGGTATTTCTACAGGAGTCAATATTGTGCATAAGGTGCCAACAAGTAACATGCTGATTTCTTGTCTAGACATCCAATCCCAAATACAGTTTGTGATGACTCTAATGCCAGTACATTATCAGATGAAACTGTAAACGTAATATTAGAATACAGTAGAGGACCGGGTGTCGTATTCCTCCGACACAGACGGGGGATCCTCCGACCAGGCGAGGTGGTCGTGCCTGGTGGGCCGTTGCACGGCGGTTGGTGTTGGGATGTAGTGTGTGTACTGGTTCGCGCGCGAGTTTCTCCGTCGCGATTCAAGATTGGTAGTTGCTCCGTGTAGTTCATACCGTGTGTTCTTCGTGGTTCAGTGTTTCTTCGCGTGATGGCGCTGACTGTTAACTTTATTATGGGTAGTTAGCGGTAGAACAAAATCGTGATATCGAAATTCGTGACCTCATTAACAAAAATAAGAACAAAGAAACCTCGGACTACTCGCACCATGATGTGCGTAAGGGTAACCAGTTTCCGGTTACCAATAGCTCCGTGATCCTTAACGTGGACCTTAATTAATCATGTTCCTTCGGAAATTAAGAAACTAAGAACTATTTGAGCATTATTGGTTTCCAGAGATGACCAAGTAGGTACGTAAGTTTATTGATTCTTGTACAGTATGCAACGCTTCGAAAGACTGCTCCGGGTCCCAACAAGTTTCGTCAGCAGCCCGTGGTTTCCGTTGCTGGGCTCGGGTCTCCTCTTGGGGAGGATTGACGCCGTGCGTCACCGCCCTGGTTGTGGACTTTTGGAACGCATTGTGGCTGCGTGGTCTTGCCGTTGGATGGTGTTTTTCTGGAGGGCCTCCAGCTGGGCTTTGCGGATGCTGTCTTGTGGCGGCAGCCGGGACTGGCTGCTTGGCGTGGCCTTTGGGTTGCGGTGGCGCTCGTGGCGTGTCGTGCCACGGGTGGTCGCCCGTCCGGTTCTGGCCGCGCCGTCGTTGCTTGCCCTTGGTGGTTGTTTCCGGTCGCCTGGGGCCTTTAGGCTGGGCAAGTTGGCCTTCATCAATGCCTAAGGGCACAGGTCCCGACATGCGATTTACATAGATATTGCGGGGGGATTGGGCGATAAAGACGATGGGAGGGAGTGCGTGTCTTTCATTACTCGGCATCTCTCGATGCTCATACCTTAATTCAATCCCTCAAGAGAGCTGTTTGCCTATTTGGTGCACCGAAGCGTGTAAAAGCAGACTAACGTAGGTGTTATATAGGTGCAAACTTCAAACGGTGTTGATGTGGGCATAGTGTACAGCTTCACCTTATCGGTACTGGTTCCGGTAGGGCTAACGCTAAGCGTATAATGCGTACTCTAAAATGTCTGCTCACAATAGTAGAGAACAAACCAAACAAAACTTCTGTAAGTTCAGCTCGCCTTTAATACCACTAGATCCAGAGTAACAGGCTACTCCCATGCGGAATTAATGCTTTACAAACGAGCAATGTAGAATTTCAAAAGACTATACGTCAGAGGTAGAACGCTTCATCCGAAGTAGAGCAATAGTGAGTCCATTCAGTGCAGGCAATTTCGTCTTTATCAAGGATTGCGAGTGTAACCAAACCAAACTACAATGAAACTTCAAAGGTAAGGTCATTCTATTGTCAAGGTACCAGATCATTATAGAGACGAGCTGAGAGACGTTGGTGGGTCTAACCTAACCTGTAAGTATGCTCATGAAATTCGAAATGTATAGTCATGACAATGGACATAACGTCCTATGAGGAAAGTGATGCAGCATCGACATCTAGTCCACATACATACATTTAGCCTCTGCCTTCGAACATGACAAGTACTAAAGGTGAGTTTATAACGTTTGTGCACTCTTCTTCTTTCTTCTTCTTCCTTAGCATATTTGCATCCACTGTTGGATATATGCTTCCTACATGGTTTTCCATACGCTTCTGGATGCGGTGTGTCTAGTCTTTCTTTATATCTTCCGACCACCTGGCAGCTGGTCTACCAACACTTCGACTTCCTGTTCAGGGTCGCCAGAATAGTTATATGACTTCATCTATCGTAGTTTCTTCGGAAAACATGTCCGGCCAATTGTTATTTCAGTTGCGCAATTCATTTGTGTATATTCTGTTCTTTTATCAAGAACCGATCCAGAGAACGTACGTAGAGTATCGATCCAGAGCGTGCGTACGTACGTAACGTAGCGAGCGTACACTGGATGGGTACTCGGTTGGCACGTGTCTGAAAAAGGGGGCTGGTCTGGAAAACGGATCGATGCCTCTGATCAGACTACGCGGTATGTAGCCTTATTGATGGGTAGTTAATAGGCGCGTATCTGAAAAATGGGGCTGGTCTGTAAACCGGATCGATGCACCTGATCAGACTTCGCGATTTATAGTAGGGTTGATGGGTAGTTGGTAGTCGCGTATCTGAAAAATGGAGCTGGTCTGTAAACCGGATCGATGCACCTGATCAGACTACGCGATGAGACTGGTGGAAGAGACGCTGATGGTTGTCCGGTCCGAGGCACCATGTGAGTTGGTGATCGGTCGAAGGGACGCCTGAGGTCAGTTGTCTGCCCAGTGTGTGTGTGTGTGTGTGATTGGTGGAAGGGGCGCTGACGGGTGGTCAGGCCCGATACACCATGCGAGTTGGTGGATGGTCGAAGGGACGCCTGAGGTCAGGTGGACGCCCAGTGTGTTTAATTTAGATGCGAGGGGTAAAGATCGAGATCTTTTTAAACAGGTGTCATGAATTGGTAGCGAGTCAGTGATGGACGAGCGATTTTTTTTTTCTCTCTCTGATTGACGAGGAGTACGAGACCTGTAGAGGTGAGTGATCGCACAGGGACGTGCGATTGTCAGTATGGCCGTGCCGGCGTATCGATTATTTTAGCTGGCAACACTGTTAAGTGTCTGAAGGTAAGACACTGACGCAACACCGGGCACTGGCGCGTGCGACCGGTGACCGCAGGGATGGGAATCATTGACACTTTAAAATAATAAAAACGCGATTGAATGATTGATTTTAGTCGATTACTTTCATGTCATAAGTCATAGACAAGGATCACGGGTGACAATGGTTTTATCCCTTCCCAAGATGATTATTGTTCGTTCATTCGTTCGTGAGTTCCTTTAAAAATGGAACGTCGTCGTTGACGAGGACAGTTATCGCGGATCATCTCGTGTGAGCACCACGTGTTCGGTGGAGTGTCTTATTTAAAATTATTAATCATGGGCTGCTATTTAATGTCCTAACTGTATTTCGTGATCGAGTGCTTCAATAAAGTGAATGTACAAGAACATTCTCCTCACCCGCTAAACTCACGTCTACCCTCAATTAGAAATATGAGGCCTACTAACGTTCCCAGTCGATTCAAGATTTAACATACCATTTCAAAAAACTTAATAAAAATATGTACAATTTCAACAAAAATAAAGATGAAACGGAAAATCATGAAAACTTACAAAGTGGAAATGAAATAATAGCCAGTAATACCACAGAATACATAATAGTACCAGCACAGAAGACTCACTCCGAAAAGTAAATTAAAGTTATAGATACCCTCGGTGTCAAAAGATTAAGTTCAATTCAGATCGCACAGCGCCGAATCACTACGATTATATTTACCTACTATTACGTCTCTTTCTATCGTGTAACTCTGAACTGTTCTGACGATGTCTGTTCGACCGGCGTGTCTGACCCGGCAGGCAGCCGGCCGACTATACCTAAACTGCGGAGTGACACCCCCCTGGTAATACTATTTAACATGCGGGCACTGGAATAATTGTAACTTTGAGACTTTGATTTTACATTTAATTAGATTAAAAATTCGATAATTAAACGATTTGTCGTTTTTAATGAAATCCCTACAATTAATTCTATTTATTACTATCATTAAATTATATAAAATATAAAGATGTAGATTTACTGTTTTTTAATTTAGTATTACATACTCTTTGGCAATTTTGGCATTAGTATTGTTTGGGTTACATACTCTTTGATTGTTTGTTGTCACATCACACTTGTCAGTATGATCGAAATAGAAGTTTATATTTATTATTTATAAATGCTTTATTCTGTGGTTTTCTTGTAAATTTATTTATTTGGAGTTATGTTTGGACGTTGTCTTGCAAAACAGTGCCAATAGCATACCTACAAAATGAGGTGGAGTGAGAACGAGACACATCAGTTCGTTAAAATCTATCTAAGTCACGAATGTTTGTGGAATCCCGTGCACACAAATTACAAATCGAAAGATAAAAGATTAAAAGCTTACAGAGACATCATTCTTGCACTCAACGATACAACAGGTATATTACTCAATGAAACTGAGTTAAAGATTAAAATAAAGAACCTGCGCTCTACGTATTCACAAGAAGTTTTAAAAATAAAACAACGCTCAGGCCCTAATTATACTTACACACCAAACTTGAAATGGTTTGGTGAATGGCATAAATACTTTAGCGTTTTGAAAAAACCTACAGAAGATACATCATTTGATAGTGTAAGTAGTTATCCTAAAACAACATTAAGTACTTGTTTTGTTTGTCACCTCACTAGTATGTTTTTAAATCTTTATTGTGTTAAAGATTGATTGATTGCCTTATTGGTCCAGTGGTTAGCGAATGCGGCTGCTGATCAAGAGGTCTTGGGTTCGATTCCCGGGTCGGACCAAATGTTTGAGTGTTTCGGAGTCTGGGTGTTTTCTATGTATAATATGTATGTATTTACAAAAAACAAGTATGTTTATGGATTTATATTGGTTGTTTAGTACCCATAATACAAGTTCTGCTTAGTTTGGGACTAGATGATGTTGTGTGTAAAAGATGTCTGAAATATTTATTTATTGAATGAATTTTTTTTTTTTTTTTTTTTTTTTGTGTTATAGTAATATCGGCAATCAGTCCCAGGACTATGAGCAGATGTGAGCAGATGTGTAGCTTGAGCTACTGACAGTTTGTAGTTCTAAGATATCAAATCTTTTGAGCCTGTTGTTGTAACTTTTTGTAGTCAGCTGGCGTGCCAATTCATTTGGGTGGTGTTTTAATCTGTTCATATAGTTCTCGGAGGCATATCGTATTTCCTCTCTCACTGTTTTCACCGACAGCTGTTGGTGTAATTCAGCATTGGTAACAAACCACGGTATATTTGCTATTGACCTTAGGATCTTATTCTGAGCTCTCTGTATGACATCAATATTGGAGTCCTTTGCGGAGCCCCACAACTGAATGCCGTACATCCAGGTTGGCTTAATTATTGTTTTATATATCAGGAGCTTGTTATCCAGTGATAGTTTGGAGTTGAGTCCCAGCATCCAGTAGAGGTTTCTGTGCCGAATGGAAACCTCATCTCTTTTTGCTTTGATGTGGTTCTTCCACGTCAAGCGGCGGTCCAAGTGGAACCCCAGGTATTTCACACACTCACGTTGCGGCAAGATACTTTCTCCGAGCTTTACTTGGGGACAATTGCCCTGGTGAAGAGTAAATGTTATTTGGACTGATTTAGAGGCACTTGCTTTTATCCTCCAGTTCTGTAACCACTTGTGGACTTCATCAAGAGCATTCTGAAGCATGTCTGACGCTCGCTTTGGATCCTTGTCACTCGCAAGTACAGCTGTATCGTCTGCGAATGTGGCTATAGTGACACCAGGTGGAGTTGGTAAGTCGGCTGTATACAATGTGTACAGAGTTGGTCCAAGCACCGATCCCTGAGGGACTCCGGCGTTAATACTGTAGAAGCTGGAAATCTCGCCCGCCTCCTTCACACAGAATATTCTGTCCTTTAGGTAGGATTTTAGGATCAGATAAAAACTATGTGGGAGGGTCTGCTTAATTTTGTAAAGCAAGCCCTCGTGCCATACCTTATCAAAGGCCTGCTGGATGTCCAGAAACGCAGATGAGCAATATTCTTTGTTTTCTAAGGTCTTCCTTATAGCGGTGTAGACTCTATGGGCTTGTTCTATAGTAGCGTGTTGCGCCCTGAAGCCAAACTGGTGATCAGGAATAATTTTGTGTTCTTGTAGGGTTGGTGTTATTCCACTTAGTAAAACTCTTTCAAACATTTTGGACATCAAGGGCAACAGACTTATAGGTCTATAAGATGATCGATCGTTTGGAGGCTTACCAAACTTATAGATCATTATGATCTGGGAAACCTTCCAAATGGTTGGAAAGCACTGCACCCTCAGCATGGCATTGAACAACATAGTTAGGAGTACAATGGCTTTTCTTGGCAACTGTTGAAGAACTTCCTTTGTGATGAGATCAAAACCAGGCGCCTTTTTACTGTCAAGTGTTTTAATTAATCTCCACACTTCTTGAGGGGTTACCAGTTTTATAGGTGCATTTGATTGAAGATCTGTCTCTTGTTGAAGCAATTCGGTGTTATTGCTTGCAACATTGTTTGGCGTAAATACTTCAGCTAAATGCTCAGCAAACAAGTCCGCCTTCTGTTTGTCAGTTCTAGCCCATGTATTTCCTATTTTTATCGGTGGTTTAGCTTCCTGGGGTCTGTCATACGCCTTAGCCATCCTCCATAGTGAGTAGTTGGTAGAGCTAGTTGCTGTAAGTGATTCCAATTTAGTTTGAAGTGTTTTTTCATTTGCATTCCTGATCATAGTCCTCAACTCTACAATTGCTCTATTCAGTGCTGTTTTATCACTAGGATGTCGACTAAAGTGCCATTTTCTACGGAGTCTACGTTTCTCTAAGATTTTTTCTTTTATGTCCAGAGTACAATTTTTGACAAAATTATTTTTTTGTGTAGCAGGAGTATTATTCCAACAAGCAACCTGAATCACATTGGTGAAGTCCTCTAGTACGCTATTAATGTCTTCAGTGGTTTTTAATTTCACGTTGAGCTGTATCGCGCTCTCAATATTCTCTCGGAAGCCATTCCAGTCCGTGCGTGTATTATAGAGAGTAGCAGGCATCCCATACTCTATCAAGTTTCTGCTGACAGTTAGTATTACTGGCGTATGATCAGACGAGCCGTCTAGACAGGAATCCGCCTTGAAATAGTTCCTGGACAATCCTTTGATCACAAAAAAGTCCAGGAGATCAGGCTTCCTGTTGTTGTCTGTGGGCCAGTATGTAGGTTCTGAACTTGAGATAGTAGTGAGCTTATTTTCATTCCCTCTTATCTTTAGTTGTCTGCCTCTAGTGGTAGTCAACCTAGACCCCCAATGCACGTGTTTAGCGTTCCAATCTCCTCCGACTATGAATCTACTCCCAAGAGAAGAGAAGAACCGGCCAAACATAGAGGCGTTTATATTGTACCTTGGCGGGCAATACACCGCTGATACATCAATATTGCCCTGCCTATCCTCAACAGTGATTGTGGTGGCTTGTATATGGTTGGTTTTATACTCTGGTAGTAAGTGGTGTTTGATACTGTTTCTTACTACTATGGCTGTCCCTGCGTGTGCTGTGCAATCTGGGTGGTTAGTGAGATAGGTGCAGCATCCAGGTACTTTAATAGAGCTCCTGTTGGTGCAGTGTACTTCAGAGACCAATACCATATCCAACTTGTGTACAGACATCAGTACTTCTAGTTCGCTTATGTTTGGAGCAAGTCCATTAATGTTCCAGGCCGCTAGACGGAGACCTATTTTGATAGTTTACTGATAAGCGTTGTTATGAGATGCATCAAGGTACTCATTTGTTGTAGGAGGAAGTCAAACTTTTCTGATTGTTTTGTCAGTAACTCTTTTATGGAATCGGTTTCTCGTTGAGGTTTTTTGTTGGGTACAGATTTTAGAGCTTCGGAGTATGTTTTAGTTCCAAGTAGATCATTTTCCTGGGCGGGTTTTTGTTGTACATCAATTGTCTTTTTTGATTGAGTATTGCCTCTTCTGACTTTTGCATTACCATTCTTATTCGTCCGTCTTGCCCATATTTCCTTGTACACTTCACACCCTTTGTAGTTTGCTGGGTGTGCACCATGGCACAAGGCACATTCTGCTGGTGTGTTACGGTCATGTTTAGGACAATCAGATGTTTTGTGAGACATTGCGCATTTGACACATCTATATGGTCTCATGCAGTAATTTTTTGAATGTCCATATTGTTGACATCTTTGACATTGGATTAGCGTGCTCCTTTTTTTGGGATCTTCTATAGTGACTACTTGGTTGTGTATATACTTTAGGTCCTTGACAGCTTTGTTATGCTCATTTTTGACTAAGTTCACAAAGAAAGTGGATGTTGGTTTTTTGTTGGGTCCATATTTGACATTTATTATTTGAATGAATAAAAAAAAAAATTTTTTAACACATTCTTAATAATATTTCTGCATTGGCGCTTGCATAAAAATAAATGTGGAAAATGTTGGAGCTGCTTGGGTATAACAAGCCAACGTAAACAGATACTTTGCTCCTATTAGCCTAGATCTAACTTATAGCTCTTATCTCTATAAGTAAGCTATCTAACACTGAAAGAATTTTCCAAATAGGATTAAATAATTTCCGAGATGAGTACATTGAACCAAACAAACAGACTAACTTTATTATATAAGCAAAGATTTCATGAAATGGATAGTTACCGCCATGGTCGAGCCATCCCATTCCTGCTAAAATAAGCATGCCTTTACTACCTATATGTTAAAAGCTAGCAAACCAATATTTTAATAAAATATTGTTATCTGGTTAAAATCTTTTTTTTTTGTATTACAGCGCCATGACATATCAGAGGACCCATGCCCTAAAATTTGGCTTTCACAAAATGAAGACCATCTACAAGAACAAACTTTGGACCCCTTTCCTGGAGCTGATGAGGAATATACTTTAGTTTTAAAACCAGAACAAGACCAAACTTTGGACTCCTTTCCTGGAGCTGATGAGGAATATAATTTAGTTTCAAAATCAGAACCTCGAGAAGTTCCACACATTATTATTGACAGAAGTTTCAGACACAAGACAATATCAGACAGTAGATATGAAAGTAAACGGAATAAAATCAAACGCAGAAGTCCAAGTTCGGACAGCTTCAACTTTAGAGGCAGCACTGATTCCAACACTGATTGTATGGAAAAGGATGACGAGTTTGATATCTACGGCAAATACATTGCTTCACAGTTGAGGAAAATGGACTTACAAAGAGCTTTGAGACTACAGTTAGAGATACAGAGTTTGGTCAGCGAGGCTAGAATATCAGATTTAAATATTAAATGAACATTTGGTTTCTACAATATTAATGTGTTGTTAACCAATTTTTTGTTGTATGTATATAATAGTTAGGATGTGCTGTGATCAGGTAGTGTATACTAAATGTATCAATGTTCATTATTAGAATAAATCTATTAAAAAAAAAACAAGTTTTTTTTCATTCTTCTTATCATGTCAATGGCAACACTACACGGTTTTGGCCCAGTGCTCGGCGACGCGGATTGCGTTTGGCCTTGCTTGATGCAGGTCGTCAAGCGTACACGAATCTGGGCCCGCGGGGCATGTCAATAAATGGCCCATAGTCAGTGGTGACGCGTAGCTTGGGCCAGTATTTTCATTGACATTTTGTTTTACAATATCAATTTTTGAAGCATTTCATTATGTTCTTACTGCAATTTTTTCATCTTCATCAGCCCATCGCAGTCCACTGCTGGACAATTTTTTTCTGGTATTTAAAAATACATACACAGTTGTTAGTAACGTACTTTAGGCGACTCACACACTGGCGACGCGTAGGCGCTGGCAGCCAATCCCGAATCTGCTAGCGGCACGCGTCGTAGCGCGTTTTTGGTGTGTTGGACCTGGCGTGTTTTCTATACTAATCGATGTACTTGCATACAATATTAAAATCTGCCACTCCGCGCTAAGCGACGGAGCGCGGGGCAGTGTGAGAATCGCCTTAAGGCCCGCGACACCGAGCGTGAGAATTTGTGATTGAACACCCACATACATATTTTACATGCACACAGACGCATCGCGCACTGTCGCATACATACCGTAGCAAGCAATCACCGACTTTCGGTTTTTTGCTTAGGTTAAATATCCATCAACTGTTCGCCTTTGTAGAACGTATTTTAATGTCTTACAACGCACGCAATGTATCTTGCCTTAACGTAAAGCCCGTAGGATTCATTCAGTACAGAAAGTCATACTACTTTCTGTATACCAATCGAATGGTCAAAGATTATAAAATAATTTTACACAGTATAAAATAAATTCGCTCGCGTGCATTGTCTGTCAACTCAGATCCTTTTAAATACGCAAGGTATTTAAATACGGTTTTCATCATAATTAAGGTTACCTTATAAAGAAGATTTATTAATGTTATTTTATTATTTTAAAGGAACACATAAATAAAGCCAATATTGACAAAAGTTTAAGAGTTACATAAATTAGGAATAACCTACAGTAATACTTTTTTAATTATACTTTTTTAATATTTCTTTATTATTTTATTTGTGAATAAAATTTCAAAGTAATTTGGAACAATGTAATATTAATCCTTATCATAATAAATACTGTAGACATTTAAAACAATTTTATTCTACATGAAATATGTAGAATAAAATTGTTTATTACACAATATTATTTAAATAAATATTTTATAATACGTCAGAGCGTTCATCCAGGTCGCACCCGTAATTGGCCGTAATCTTACACTAGTGACTCTCAGTGTAAGATTTTATTATGTCAATAATGTGTGTTTAACGATACGTGGTCTTATAGGTATTTAAAAAACATCATGAAAATCGGTGCAGTAGTTTTTAAGTTACGTTATGTTTTGAGTTTAATAGACAGGTTGAAGAGGCAGAGGACTGTGTTTTTTTTTTAATATATTTAATGCAAACGGCTTATTTACGCAATAATGTTACTAAAATAAATGTGAAAGTAACTCTGTCTGTCTGTTTGTCTGTTACCTTTTCACGCCTAAAACGCTGAACCGATTTTGATCAATTTCAGTATAGAGATATATGGGACCTCGAGAAAGGACATGGCTACTTTTTACCACGAAAATCGACACACTCGCGGGCGGAGCCATGGGCCAAAGCTAGTAAAACATAAATACGACTAGCGGTTTATACATACGTATAAAAGTGAAATACTAATCATCCAAGACCAAACCATTGAGTAGTATTACTTTCCATCATCAGCTGAACATCTTGAAAGATACGACTAAAGGTAACACACATATACGAAATTAACTCTGTCTGTCTGTCTGTTACGCTTTCACGCCTAAACCACTGAACCGATTTTGATGAAATTTGGTATGAAGATAGAACTGAACTTGGGAAAGGACATAGGGTACTTTTTGTCGCGAAAATAAAGGTAGAAGGGTTTGAAATAGGGGACGAAAGTTTGTGTCGAAGTTCCTTATTATCAAACATAAAATCAGGTAAGATTGTTTAATCTACCCTTACCATGTCGTGTGATATCAACGAATTCCACGCGGGCGAAGCCGTGGGCAGAAAGCTAGTTTATAAAAAAAAATGTGAGCCGTCACGGGACGCCTGGCAGATGTGAAACATCGCCATTATTTTGTAAAAGTAATATGCAGAAAAGAACATATTGTAATAGGAACTAAATATGTCATAATGATAAAATAAAATATTACTAATTATTAAAATAGTACGGTGTGGCGTATAATTATAATTTACGCTACACCGTACACACTACTGCATATAGACTGTATATATATACCATCGTATAGCGTGCCCTGGCGACGCGTCGCCAGGCGTCGCCAGTCGCCAGGCCAGAAATCTATTTTACGTGCGCCTATAGATGTTTCACATCAATAAATAACAATAAATAAATATTTCAGACGAATGACACAGAATATCATCTACCAAATATTCGTGTGATCCGCAAATATTTATTTCGCAGTTTATAATACATAAACATACTTTTTTGTTATAAATACATACATATTATACATAGAAAACACCCAAACTCCGAAACAAATATTTGCAGATCATACAAACATTTGGTCCGACCCGGGAATCGAACCCTAGACCTCTTGGTTAGCAGTTGCATACGCTGACCACAAGACCAACAAGGCAGTATGATATATTACAATAATAAATAAACAACTATTTCGAACATCTTACACACGACATCATCCAGTCCCAAACTAAGCAGAGCTTATATTATTGATTCGACAACTGATATAAATACATAAACATACTTTTTTTGTTGCTTACCTAAAGAATACACCCAGACCCCGAAATAAATATTTGCGGATCACACAAATATTTGGTCCTACACGGGAATCGAACCTGAATCCTTACTCAAGCAAAGTAGTCGCATGCGCTACTACTGCCCTCATCATTATGAAATGATGGCTACCAGCTCAGATATTGCGTCTGGAATAGCATTACAAAATAAAAAAAATAATAGTAACTATTTATAACGTGCTTATAAAATTTTAGGGTTTCCCTATAAACTAACACTGAAAACAGCCAACACCTAAAAAAAAAAATTTTGTGGATCTCATAAACATTTGGTCCGACCCGTGAATCGAACCCGAGGCCTCAATCGCATATGCTACCACAGCGCCACCGAGGCAGTCATATAAAATGAATTTTAAAAATCGGTCCACAATTGACAGAGTAATCAATGAATGTACAATAAAAAAAATCATTTAGTTAAACATAAATAATACTCCTTTTTTGAAGTTGGTTAATAATAATTTAAAATATAAAGATTGGTGTGTCTATTCTCAGACCTACCAAATATTATCAAAAGTTACACACAGTCACGTCGTCGTATGTAAACAATCAAATCTTTGTGTGCGTGACAGTGCGTGTGGAGCTAAAAACGAGCGTGCGCTCGCCTTGAATATTCGGAGAACACTGAATTTTTGGATCGCTTGAACTCTGTTTTATTGCAAATTATTTCTCCATACTAAAATGTATGGAACTTTTGCCGCTAAAAATTAATGATGTTTAAGATTAAATTATGACTTTCTGGTGAGAATTAATAGAAACCTTAAATGGTTAATCTCTTTTTTGTACTTTTTTCTTGCAACTAATAAAATATTTATTTCAAATAAAGCAACATAATACTAGATTGATTCCAAACAGAAAAGGTCGATTTCGGTGATTTTAGTCACTGTTGATGATTTTTTTCTCGAAAATAAATAATCGTATTAGTAATTTTACTCGGTTTCTCTATAGATTGCTTTATTAAGGAACTGAAATATTTTTTTTACTGTCAAATAATGAATGAATTTGTTTCTCTTGTCATAACCGTAAGTGCTTTTTCGAGCAGTTATGGAAACGATCCCCTTAACGGGTTCAGATCCAATGTAGAGTAAAGAAATAGTGACAGCGAAATTTGATACTAGGTGGTTAGAAGTCTGACAGATCTGGACCATTTTAAATAAGATAAATATTTCGGATATCTTACACACAACTCCGTCTAGTCCCAAACTAAGCAGAGCTTGTATTATGGGTACTAAGACAACTGATCTTAATACATACACACTTTTTATGTAAATACATGCATATTGTACATTAATGTACATAGAAAAACCCAAACTCCAAAATAAATATTTGTGGATCACACATTCATTTGTTCCAGCCCGGAAATCGAACCCGAGACCTAGCCTAGCCTAGTCGCATACGCCACCTTTTGAAAACTTCTATTAAACAAAAAAAATACCCATTAGACACTAATATATGATGTCAATCTTATGGCTTGTTTGGTATCCCTAAAGTGACAATTATTTTGGGTATTAAGCAATCTCCGATTGCACCTATACCTTAGGTAAATGAGATTAAAGTCAATAATCCATACTTTAGTGAGTTTTCGTTTATTAATATCAATAACAGAATCAGCTCCAGGTTCTTAGGAAACTAAATAGTAATCCATTAATACTGATGTGGTAATAGAGAGTTCAGTGAAATCGGATAAGGTGATATGTATTATTAAAAAGTTCGGTCAAGTACCACAACGCCATCTAAGCAATAAGCTAGCTAGATTGACAATACTTACGAGCTCGAGACCTCCATCATATTTTCACAGCTTACATACGTAAATGTAACAAAGAGGTTTTATATGGGTACTTATTTTGCAAAAGTAGCAAATTTCTGTAGATATGGATTCTTCTAAATTCTGGACTTCATTCATTCTTGTTCATCCCAAATTGTCTGGTAGACAATAGGGATGGCATATAAAAGTAACGTCGTCACCACGATATTTCATTAATCAGATCATACTTACTTCAATAAACATACAAAAATAGGGAAAGAAAAAAAGTAATACTGCAAGTCTGATTTTTTATTGCTGTTACAGCATCTCTTTATAATACAAACAAACATTATCACTTATATTTCACTAGTGAAAATTCCGGTCGTTCCGATTGTACGTTCGTTTCTACGACAACGCCCCATCTTGAATCCTATATGAAAAAATATACATCGGTTTCCGAATTCCAAAAACAGTTCGTTCCGAAAATAATCATCAAGTTTAAAGCTAAAATTAAGTACTTTTTTTACAATCATATTACGTAGTCTCCAAATATGGAACGGAAGTTTAACTTCGAGGGCAGTGCGCAGTCTGAAATTAACAAAAAAACCTAATAATTTTGAAACTTATGAATACAACATTATTTTAAAGGTCGATTTATAATCTGTCTCTCACTGAACTAAAATCTCACTCCTAGAAACAACGGTGCGATGATATAAGATCCTTTTACAATAAATTTAATTATCAATTTATTTATTTTTAAATCCTTGTGGGTAGACAAGTGACTAGTATTTCTGTAGCAAGACAAAGTTTAAATCGGCCTTAGTTAAGACTAGACTGAATGTAATACGTAACAATCTCAGAAAACAAATATTTTCACTTTTCATCATACCAAATATGCGTTTTACCGAAACAGAGCGCATAAGTCCCTATCAAGTACTGAACACTTAAGACGAAACACTAAACTAAATATCGACAATTGCCATATGTAGCCTTTTACAGCACTATGTTTGCATCTCAGAATACAGAAAGAACCAGAAGCCGCATACGCGCCTAATACTGAAGCATCAAAAACTACGCCTAAATAGCGTAGTTTGACGCGCAACCGATCAGTCACTCTGTGAACGTCGTATCGCGTAAAGTGTTTTACTGGTGTCCAATTTATTTTAATTATGCCGTCTTGTGTCATTCCTACCTGTAAAAATGCAGCGGGACTAAAAAAGAAGCAGGGTGGGATCACATTTCACGTGTAAGTAGCGCATTCAGTTATCGTATTATTTAATTACTGAATTATTTGTTCAGTTCATAATTGTCATAGATAATTATGCGTCCATCTTGCGAGTGTTGCCAATTTAGGAGTTTTGATTTTCCCTTCTTATTATTGCTTACTGAGGGCGTTTATTCGTTGTACATATTAGTAAATTATTAAATACTTAAAATAAATTACCGACTTTAAAAAAAGAAAGATTATCAATGCGACCCGTATGTATATAATAATGTTAGAGTTGCATAACATTCATGATTGGTACTGTGTTATTCTATTGAGATTTCTAAACGAGCGTACAAAAATTGTGTTGTGTGAGGGTGGAAGGAGGGGGGTGTGTATGAAATAATGTATTTATCTAACTATATAATTAAATCAAATTTTAATATTGACAATATTTTCAGAAGCTTACTCAGCTGAAAGGAAATTAAATGTTTTTTTTAATCTAATCCTTGTTTTATTTGAAGACCTTCTTTTTCGTGTCATTATCAGGTATAGAGATTAGAAAGAAAATATTAATACGTGTATAGAGTGATTTTATATTATCTTACCTCATCTTTACCCTATAAAAAAATTATATAAAAACTCTCAACAGTTACCCCACAAACGGGTCAATAATGCCTAAGTTAGCAACATTACGCGGGTGGGAAGTGAGACGGGCGCGGGGTGTTTATTTTGTTTTTGGACACACTCGCAACTAGCAATTTCAGTGGAACGCGGCTTCTGGTTCTTTCTGTATTCTGAGGTTTGCATGTACTCTCTGTTGGCTGGCTTCATTGTTAAATTAAAATCTCAAGTCAAATCAAACAATCATAATATCTTGGTCCGTCGAATCCTTCCTGACGTGCTCTTCAGACTTTGCAAAAAAATACTCTTTAGCATTTCGTGTAAACATAGTAAAGAACTTTTATAACGCTTTTCGTACCTGGAAGTGAAATAATGGATTTTACTTTTTGTTCGAAGGACCAAAAACGTGTGTTCTTGTCGTTTAACGTTAAGTGTTCAGTTGTACAATACTAATGTGACAGATGAAATATATGTGACAATTATTATTTATTAATGCAA
The DNA here is from genome assembly GCA_932526445.1 of Phragmatobia fuliginosa. NCBI lineage: Eukaryota > Metazoa > Arthropoda > Insecta > Lepidoptera > Erebidae > Phragmatobia > Phragmatobia fuliginosa. The sequence goes on from OW052073.1 coordinate 18,011,962, forward strand.
AAGATTTTTTGGAGAATTCTACTGTTTTGGTAGTTTTAAATAATAATTTTATTTTTTAAAGATTTTGGGATTGGTACTCAAATAACTTATTTTATACATTTCACGAAGTCAGATTTAAGTACGCTTGCCTTTTCTAAATTAAGATATAAAGAAACATACACACAATACAAAGTTAAGTATCGTATCTTGTACTTATCAAGGATTTATGAAAAACTAATTCGAGTATAGTAAAAAAAAACACGTTTTAATCGTAAGACGATTTAAAAATAAAACAAAAAAGATTTTTATTATCCACCTGCTGGCTTCATCATCAAACTATACTTACTAAATAACAATTTCTTGTCAAACTGAACGAACTGAACACTAACTTGTCAGGTTTACTGCTCTGAAGTTAGTTAATAGTAATAGCAGCTCGTCTTTAGACAAAACAATATCAAAAATCAATCGATTTAAAATCTAGAATCGTTAAACGTAGATTTTAAATAAGTTTGAATTGTTCTCAATTATCAATTCAATGTTTTTATTGTTGCGATATCTTCAAATCAACATTAAATTTAAATATAATTGACAAGCGGCAATTTTGGTCGCAGAAAGTTGAGCAAAACGGCCATAAGAACTGCGCTTCTTGTATTAATTGTAAATGGTTTTGTCGATAATAAACGATACCGATTTGATTTCACTCGATATATTCAATGATTTTGATCAAAGTTCATTATTATTCGTTTGTCTGGTAACTCAGTAGGAATATACATCAAGTGCCGCGAGGGACTTTAATCTCACAGAGTCAGATTAAACAAAGTTATGTGGTGGAATTTGAACTCACAACACTTGCTGCAGTAGATAGCAGCAACTACTTAAACCACTAGTTCAACCGTTTATATTTCATATTTTTACTGTAATCGGGACTTATTCGCGATAAAATTAAAAAGGTTACGATACCTTCTATTTTCCGACGTTTCGAAAGTCCCCAAGTCGAGTCGAGTCGAGTCCCCAAGTCTACCCGTGACCACGAGCGGTATAACCCGTTCGGAACGTCGGAAAATAGAAGGTATCGTAACCTTTTTAAATTTTATCGCGAATAAATCCGGTATACCGTAAAAACATGAGTATGTGTTCGCGAAAGTCTAAAACCGTATATATTTCAGTCTGTCACATAAGCATATAGGTACCCACGGCCTTATTCATAAACGTTATTTATCTTTAAATTATTTATAACTTAAGAGCTGTAAGTTTAAAGTAACAGAACCATTGGTTAAAGTTATATGATACTTTAACTGCAGTGTCACAGTACAGATATCAACAAACAATCAAATGTTACAATTCAGATTCAGCACACACATTGCTTTAAGAAAATAATTGTACTATACAAATGCAATAGATTAATATAAGAACATTAGTGGCGGAAGAACATAAAGTCTATTAGTTAAGATGTAGTATAGGTTGGATGGAATCAAGGTACTTAGAAGTACGTACTCAAGTTGGCTGAGTAATATCTCATTATTTAATCTTATTAAAGTGTGTTAGTGTTACCAGATATGAGTCCAAACGCTAATTCGCGTGAACATTTGGTGATAAAATTGCATATTTAAGCCACATACGAACACAAACGTCAGTTATCAGTAGCGATCTCTATCTAGCGTGGCGACGCGTTACCACGGCATAAGTCGACATGTCATATAATAGTAAACGTAACGTTGTACATTTCTTTTTACAAGCATTTAGAAAATAATTTCGATATTTCACATCTGGCTGACAATTCGCGACGATTAATTTTTATATGAGAATGTCTTCAAAAGACAATGGAGAATCTTCGAGAATGGAAGGTTTTTGGTAGATACGGATTTTGTGAGACTGGTCCACTGTAAAGTATGGATAAAAATTGAGTATTTCTTATTTTGTTATTATTATATTAGTATTATCAGTTTGGTTAGTTCAATTTGCTGTAATTGGAATTACAATATTCTTGCAAAACTACTCTTAATTTTTGCTTTATAAACTCCTGGAGTTAAACTGTCCTACTTGTATGTCAGAATAGCTATATCTGGTTACCCCGGGAACGATATGCAAGATGTACAATAGTATTATAATGAGATATTATCAGTCAACATCTTAACTACAATCTGTCAAACATATATGTATCTATCTTCAAATAGATAAGTTGTTATTAAAATTGTGTGACTCCCAACTCAAATATATTATACATTCTGTTTATATCGGTTATAGTTGTTAGCATTTCAGCACTGAAATAAATACATAAACATACTTTGTTTGTGTAAATACATTCATATTATGCATTGAAAACACCCAATTGCGGATCACACGAAATTCGGTCTGACCTGGGAATCGAACCCGAGACCCCTTGACCAGTAGCGTCATATGCCAACCACTAGACCAACAAGGCAGTCAAATTTATGATAATGGCAGCCTTGCTTGTCGTTTTTGTTTTTTATTATGTTTTGACTAGTATTGTATAAAAGCATCAATATCATTAGTTTACACATTGTATATTTACAGAGTATTTCAGAAAAATGTACTTATATTTAAAGGTTGTATAGTAAATTTAGGCGGTAGGCGAAACTATAGATATTATCTAAATAAACTCAGAAACATATTATTCGAGAATTTTTTTTGGTTATAAACTTCTTTCTAATTTATTGATTTCAAAGAACTATCCTAAATACGACCACACATTTCTGCAACACGCTGTATATGAACCAATATTGAGAAGGAAGTACACACAATTCTAGCTGTACATATGTGTATAAGCCCAGTTTTCTAACTAAACGACAAACATCTAATGGATTATTTTTACTGTCAAACCTACATACATCTGTCATGGTTCACACTGTCAATTTACACACGTGTCAAACAATATTCAAAATAGTCAACAAGAATATGTTAACGTCTCAATGACAACCTGAGAGCCTAGTGTGAGTTTCATCAACAGCCTTTAACAGTCCACTGCTGGACATAGGCCTCTCGTTAGAAAGGAGGTATTGGCCTACTATACCACGCTGGCCAGACGGGTTGGTATAGGATTGGTTTCAAGTTTTACTTCTCTTTGCATTGATGTTGTCTTGCGTAGTTTATCCCTTAGTCGCCTTTTACGACACCCGCGGAATGAATAGGTGTGGTGACACTCTGTATTCTTAATCCGTCACAACACATTTGTGTGAGTTTATTTCATATCTACTCGATTGTGACGGTGAAGTCTTGACGCTATAGACTCACACTAGGCCCTTTGTTGTCGATCATCTTTTTAGACGTAACATGTAAATACAGACAAATTTGGACTAAAAAGTCGAATAAAACTACTAATATACAAGGAAGAAATCTTCATCTCAGATCATAATTTGTACAATTTATCACATAAATTTAAAAGAACACGTATTTATGAGACTGTTGTTTCGATCACGTACGACTGTCGTTCGATATTAATTATGCATAGCGAGATCATTGTAATACTTTTGAATTTTTGTATTTAATTACTTAAATGAATCTTATGTTGAAGTATTTAAGACACAATTTAGCATGAACCGCAGTATTACGTTTTCTACAGATACTTTACATTCACTGTTTTATTTAAGTACTAAAGTGTATCAAAACAGCGAATGTTTTCATTTCGTATTCGTGATAACAATCGTCAATAAATTCACCTCAATTTAGGATACATTGGTGCTAATTCTGTTATTACGTAACAAAACTAAAAATTCTCTAAAATTATCTTCTATACTCTCAATTCAGTAATTTTCAAAATGTTATTTGTGTTTGTATGTGTTCCTTTAACGTCTATTTTTAGTGTGACATTTCTAATTTTCAATTTAGTCAAGTGTCAATCCTTGACATTTATAACGTCGTTATATGACATGACGGAGCTCATATTTTAGTGATATTTAGACAAGGTTCGAACAATAGAATTAGCACCATTATTGAAGAACGCTTGTAATGGAGAAAGGTTACATTTCATATGAAAAAATAAACTTTGTCTCGTCATTTATGTACGTACTAGGTTACAAAACTAACACACTTGTTTTTTTTTTAATTTACTTTTGTTAATTACCGATGTTTGTATGGACATATCGCGGTGACTTGGCGATGCAAACTTCCAAAAAAAAATATTTAATTAATAAAATGGCAAAATTAATACTACACGTGTTCAGTCAACAGTATCAAACTGTTACAATTATAGTACGCAAACGAAAAAGAAAATAATCTCGAATAAAGGAATCACACTCAACAATATACAGAGGCCAAGCGACAACCGCGGACTTGCAAATCACTTTTTAAATTTACCTACAACATTAAATTAACGAAAACATATTGTCAGCTCGCATATGAATAAGAAAACATTCTCATAAAAAAAAAAAAACAAATTGAGATCAGAAAACGCCCATACAAAGACCAGTATTGGCTCCAAGGATTTATATTCAAAGCTCATTGTTGACCAACAGGTACAGTGTAGTCCTTGGATAACGGCACCCTATATTCCACAGATTTTGTTGTATTGTCTAAATTGTTTCATTAAATCACAAACAATGGTGAGGATTAACATTTTTGTACCATTAATTTGTTCAAACGTTACTTGTAAATCAATGTTTACAGTTTATAATTAATATTGCTTGACTGTAAAACTATAACGGAACAAGGATCTTTAGGCGAACGAAATACTTTAAAAAGATTTGCATTTTATTGTTACCAGTTAGAAAAATCATTTAAGTTTAAATTCGAACAGCCCTAAAAGCTTGTTTTATAAATCAAAGGAGTTAAAAAGTTTAGTGAAAAAGTGATATTTGTGGCAACACTGAAGTAAGGTATTGTTTTACACGCCTAAAAATCTTTGTCGTATTATAGTATATTGTTGTCTGGCAACATTACAAATATATAAGTAACTCGTCCGACAAAAGAGTCTCATTACAAAAATATCTTTGATCATTTTTTTCTAGAACCACTTGTGAGTATAGACTATAAACTTTCTTTCATAGACATCAATAGAGATACGTTGTCTATTCCCAACAGCTCACAGCAATAAATTGTTCCTTATTTTAAATTTAGAACACGACTAGACAAATTATTACCGTAAGTAGTATTTATTTCTTTTCTGTTACAATTTGTAAATAAAAAAATATTGTAACAAAAAAAGGCGACTTTATAAATTACGGAAAACTGTATTGGAATAAAATTATTATCGATCTTGTTGGAAGAGCTCTGCGTTATTTGAACACATTATATGTTTAGATATCTACAAGTAGGTATTAATTGTGGAGCAGACTAACAAGTGGTTAGAGAAAGTTATAAGATAACTTTCAATTAAGTACATACCTAAGTTTAAAGTAACATTAATATTGCTTTAGTGAAACAATTTAGACAATATAATCAACAGGATCACGCGGGACATGATGCAGACGTCGCGCCCTGTCCTCATAAACTAGTTCGAGTTCCATTACGGGTCGAGTAGGGCTCGACAGCGCGGTCCTTAAAATTGAGGCGCAGATCGATTTCGATCCACCGAGTCGTACGCGTCAGCGGATATTATGTACCTCAGTTAATGTACGGAGACGGTAACAGTTCGTGGAGCACTCACCGCTACGAACTAAGGCACTGGCCGACGCGAGGGGGGAGGGTCGAGGAGGGCGGGAGGGTTCAGGCGTCGGAGCACTGCGCGAGCTGCTTGGGCGTATAGACGGACGCGTTGGGGTCGAGCGGGGAGCCGTCCGACAGCCGCAGCTTCGACACCGCCCCGCTCACAGGGGTCACGAACTCCGTCGGCATCACCGCCAGCATTTGAGCTTTCAGTTCCTCTATTTCTTTCTCTTGTCTCGATATTACACCTGCAAATAACATTCAACAAATATGCTTTAATACCATTAGAATAGAAATCCACGGGATTGTTACCATGTAACTTTTTGTTAATGAGTTTGTAATTGAGAATTTCAATCGTGAGGATGGGTTTAAATTGTCAGATGTCTGGAATCATGTGATTCGAATGTGCAAAAACCGGCGTAATCAACAAAATATAGTTTCGCGGTCTATACTGTTAGTGTTGTGTCAAGAACAGCTGCGAGTAAATAGTGAGTTAGTGAACAGTGGTACCGGGGTCGATAGTAATAAAAGACTGCAAAAAAAGGGTAGATCGATATGTCTGCCAATAACATCCAAACCGCAAGATCTTAAGTTACTCCGTGATCATGGAGCTTGCAACAGTGCCGAAATGTCGGATACTCATTAATAAAAAGGTATATGGTAGCAATCCCTCAGATTTCTATTCTAATGTTACTGACCATGAAAGTTTAAAATAACATAATACTTAAATACAACCTAGTGAAGGCAAACACAGTCGGTCGCTCAAAAACCGTAAAACACGCTCGGTGTTTGAGGGGGGGGGGATTTAAGGTGGTCAATGCGTGACTTGAGCGTTACGAAAATTGTGATCGGGCGAGAGAGAGGAAGAAATAATAAATAAATATTTCGGACACCTTATGGGTACTAGAACTGATATAAATACATAAACATACTTTTTTTGTAAATACATACATATTATACATAGAAAAGACCCAAACTCCGAAACAAATATTTGCGAATCACACAAACATTTGGATCGACCCGGGAATCGAACCCGACACGTTTTGATCAGCAGCGGCATACGCTAACCACTAGACCAACAAGGCAGTCAAATAATGGGCTTACCAACGTGTCGTTTGTTATAATACATACAACCTCAAAGATACACACCGTCCTGTATTTGCATGTTGCGCTTAGCGTCCCCGAGGGCTGAGAGCAGGTCGAGCTTGACGCGAGTCTCAGCCGACAGCGCCCGTTCCAGGTGCGAGGCTCGCTCGTGTAATGCTTGCCAGCCGCCCGGAGACAGCGTCAGCCTAGGCGCCTCCTGTTGCTGCTGGTGATGTTGATGGTGCTGGTGTTGCTGCTGTTGTTGTTGTTGTTGTTGCTGCTGCTGGTGTTGTTGCTCTTGCCGCTCATGTCGTGCTTCCAAAGACCGTATCTGTTTATCAAACATGTTTTTCTTTTTACACAGCCTTTTCAAGTATTTTTTTTTAACTGTAGTTCATAAACGGTAAAAGTTTACTCTATAGTGAATAAGTTTTTATACGACATCGTCATCGACATCGCGTCCCGGGCGCGCTGCACGTCCCACCGCATGGCGAGGTGTGGGGGTGTGGCGGGGTGTGTTGGATGTAGTGTACCTGTTCGGCGGCGAGCGTGAGTTCCCGCTGCAGCTGCGCGTGCGCTTCCCGGGCGCGCTGCACGTCCCGCCGCAGCGCCGCCGCCTCCGCCTCGCCCGCCGCCCGCCGCGACCGACACGCCTCGCTCTCGCACTCGCCACTGACAACATACACACGAGTACAGCTATTGTTGAGAAGTTCTCCAGCCGATTAACATTTACAACTTCCCAATATCATCGATTACTTCAGCTGGTCATATTGGATGGCCTAAGTGAAATGTAGTAAGATCTTTCTGCATCATTCTGCCTCTTGAGCCAGGGAGAATCATGCAAAATGATTGGACCAATACAAACGGAAACTTCCCTTGTGTTGGAGGGACAAAACACCTCTTTCTACACCCACATTAAGACGGCCTATTGAGATGCTTCTGCAACATTCGGCCATCAGTTATTACCATCTCAGATGTTAACCATCGAATTCAAGTCCTTCGCTCAAACGGAGGACGGCGCCAGGCTGCTGTTGCCTGCCCGGGTATATATAATACCGTACCTGGGCGTCCGTGCCTGGTTCCTGGCCCGTAGCAGCTGATTCTCAGCCTGCGTGCGCGCGCGTCTCTCTTCGCCCAGCCGTCGCTCCAGCGTAGCGCGCTCACCGCTACGCCACGCTGTCACCCTGGTGGAGAGGTAACCTTATTACATAAGAGGAGAAGTATACGATACCCTAAGTAATTAATTTTGAAGTAACTATAACAATATCCATCAATTTTAATCATATCAAGGTGTAATTAAACTAGAAGTAGTCCTAAATCGAAATTATTGACAGTTAAAATTATTTTTGTAGACTTTTCAGCTGCTCCAATCATCAAGATTAGAATAACAAATATTTTAAATTTACGTATGTATATTCTAATTGGGTAGTTGTAGATTCCTGTTGCTAATGATTCATACTGTAGGAGTCGACTTAAGTGAACAAACTAAAAAGTAGAATAAAAGAAATTTTGAAACTGGGTTGGTTTCATCCATCTATCAAGCATGATATATGAGGCTAAAATTTTGGCCTATGTTCAACAATAAAGTACTAAAGGCTGTTGATAATGAAGCTCCAGTGAAGTTGTATGATTTCCAAGTTTCATGACAAAGTAAACTTTATTAGACAGAATACACAGAGAGGTAAACAGGAGTTACCTCTGCTGCAAAGCAGCGTGTGCCTGCTTGAGCTGTGCGTGATCAGCTCGACGCTGTCGTTCAGCGGCTGCAGCGGCTGCAAGAGCTCGCCTTGCCTCCGCCTCGCCAGCACGAGCCGTCGCCAACTCAGCCCGGGCCTGCCGCAGTTGCTCCACGCACTGGGAACCACGTCACCAAAGAATGAATGATGAATGAATGAATCGATACGGACTTGAAACATATGTGAATTTTAAAAATCATCAGGCCAATCCCCGTCCCATTCCATTCCATATAATAAATATAATTATCTTTTATTATAATTACAACGTGGTTATTAATTTACGGTGTTATTTCTTCATAAGTAATCATTACATTCGATTTTACTTTACAGCTTTCGATTTCTAGAGTCAACATATCGCTCGTATCGGTCATTATTACAATAAATATGTAATGTTAATTGAAAAAAGTTAAGCAATTGTGCAGTTCTATCAAAACGAAAAATTATATTATTTTATGCCCGCCGTTACGAGGTTACGTTGTTGAATGTGGCGACTTCTACATACAGTGCAAGCCAATAATATACAACAGCGCCATTTACCGAAGAAACATTGAACTACGAAGAAAACACGTAACGATCTATACGGAGTAACTATTAATTCTGAATCGCGATAGAGAAATTCTTGCGCCGATTAGCATAACATCTCAACATCAACTGTTGGGCAGTGGCCCACCAGGCATGATCACCTCGCCTGGTCGAAGGATCCACCCCTTGTGTTGGAGGAACACTCATCCCGTTCCAAATGTTACTTATTAAAATAACCGCTCTATAGTTGTTTATAAACACAGATCGTCTTACCTGTTCACGTTCCCGTTCCCGCTCCTTTTCTTTCTCCTTTACTTCTCGTTCTCTATCTTTCTGCTCTTTTTCTTTATCTTTATTAGTATTAAACTCCTTAAATTTTATAACTTCTTTTGTACTTTCTATTTCTTTAACTAATTGTTCTTTTGCTGAAACAATTACAAGACAATGTTATTACATTAATTTTATATAAGGTAGCCGAGTCTCGCAGTGTTACCCGCGGTATTTGTTGTAAATCGCTTGTCATCAGCTTTCTGCATGTGAAAGTTTCGTCAAAACCGGGTCCAGCTGTTCCATACATTAGTAGCAACAAAGAGACAGACGGGCATACAAAAATTTTAAAAATTGCTTTTTGATATTAGTACCGTATATGCTTTGATATGCATACATACAGATACTTCAATTTATTTATTTTTATAGGTATTAAAAGCTAAATAGAAATTTAACTTAAAAAAAAACCAGACTGTTAACAATACTAACTGATTGACTGTATACATATTTAAATACATTCATAATTGTTGAATGCCTTGTTGTTTTAGTGGTTAGCGTATGCGGCTGCTGATAAGAGGTTTCGGGTTCGATTCAGGGTCGGACCAAATATTTGTGTGATCCACAAATATTCGTTGCCGAGTTTGGGAGTTTTCTATGTATAATATGTATGTATTTACAAAAAAAGTTTGTATTTATATCAGCTGTTTTGTACCCATAATACAAGCTTTGCTTAGTTTGGGACTAGATGACGTTGTGTATAAGAAGTACGAAATATTTATGATATTTAAATGAAGATGCGTATGCATTCTATTCACTTAGATCTTTCAAACTGCTAACGAATTTTAATTAAGTTTTCAGAAATGGACAAAGTGATTCAATGGGAAGTTTTATATGTGTAATACACGCATATCGGTACAGTAAATCTTTCCTTATGAAGTCTGGCCGAGTCGCTAATTATATAAGTAAATTACATCCATTCACAGAAAAAGTTATCGTTCATCCTAAAAATATTTTTCCTGGGTGGGAATCAAATCTTACTACCTCTGGCTTAGCAGTCAGTCTAACTGCTTAGCTAGAGGGTAGTAGATTTGTTCTAGTAGTTAGGGTCACTAATCACTAGATCAAAAGGCCGGTCAAATGATATAATACAATTGTGATGATGACAGATACTCACTGTGTTCTGTACTCTTATGACTATCAATATTCTCCTTATCTTTATCTCTGTTTTTATGCTTTCTTTTTTCTTCTTTTAACGTATTAGCCTCTTTCTTTTCTGACTTTGGGTTTTTAGCACCACCTGGAAACAGAATTTGTTTAGACTTTTACAAATACTCATTTTTTTTACTGTTCACGGGAATTAGAAGGTATCTTATCGGAAAGTAGAAGGTATCGTAACCTTTTTAATTTTATCGCGAATAAGTCCCGTTTACAGTAAAAAAAAACATGAGAATTTGTTTTATTGATTCTATTGTCTCACTTTAGTTTTGATGTGAAACATTAGAGTTACGGTATATGATAGATATAACGTTCAATATGGTGTGGCTATGCGTCGCCATGAAATGTGGTAGCTTTCAATGCAGCTTCGCTATCATTACCTTATGGGCACACGGAGCCAGTGCCCAGGGCCCCCATCGTCGGGGGGCCCTCCAACGAACCGATAATTTGTTTCTCTCACACATATAGTTTCGAAAAATATTGTTTGACAAATATTTTTTCCCAAAATAGTTACAGTTAAATACATAATTAAAATAAATATATATGATTTATATTTTCATTAGACACACAATAATTTGGGGCCCCCAAACTGTTGTATGCACAGGGGCCCCCGCAAAGATGGCCCTGGTCGCCATGCGCGCCTGTGACTCATTATTTCGATTTTCCGTATCTGTCAGACGTCCTGAGACATTATAATTTTTTTAATCAATTACTATTTGTGAAATTATAGTGTTATACTACCTTTACTACTGTGTTCTGGTTTGTCTTCGTCGTCAGGCGGCGCGTGACACGCCGATCCGTTGCTGAGCCCGTGGTGTGGGGCCCCAGTGCTGGAGTTGACGTGCGAACTGTTTGTTTGCTGTGACTTCTCACGCTCACGGGCTGCCGTTTGTGCAGCTAAATGCTTCTCTAATTTCTCTAACTGGAATAAGAAGATATAGAAAGAACATTAAATTTAGAAAATTCTATATATAACTAGTTGACCCTGCGAACTTCGTACCGCTCAACTTTAAAATTCCAGAACTTGATCGAAGCGCCACCTACCGGGTCCAATTGCGAATCTAAACCATTCCCAGATCCCCTTGAACACACACAAAAAAATTCATCAAAATCGGTCCAGTCGTTTGAGAGAAGTTCAGTGACATACACACTCACACAAGAATTTTATATATAAAGATACTAGCTTTCCGCCCGCGGCTTCGCCCGCGTGGAATTCGTATATATCGCGCGACACGGTAAGGGTAGATTAAACAATCTTACATAATTTTATGTTGTTTGTTTTCAAAATACGTCATTTACAAACTATCATTATGGTTGCCATGTAAGTATGTTATGCATAGCAACCTGTGAAGTTCTGACAGGAGATAAACAGTGATACATTTTGACATCTACGTTTTATGTATTTTATAATCACATAGCTTTGGCCTTTTTATCTCGATTATTGCAATAAAAAGTAGCCTATGTCTATTCCCAAGTTCAGTTCTATCATAATACCAAATTTCATCAAAATCGGTTCAGTGGTTTAGGCGTGAAAGCGTAACAGACAGACAGACAGACAGAGTTACTTTCGCATTTATAATATTAGTAGGGAATAAATATCTCATGTTGCGCTGTTTCTGCAAAAAAAATTAGTGAATGTTACAATTTTGAATGATAGTGATTTTGATTGACATTTTGTCAATATTGACATGCAATGATGACTTATGAATCAAATTACATTCAACACATGGTCTCATAAATAAATAAAAAATCGGTCCAGCCGTTCCAGAAATTAGTCGGAACAAACAAACAAACAGACAGACAATAATTTAAAAAATTGCCTTTTTGATGTAAGTACCGTATATACTTTGCTATGCATTTAGTAAAAATCTGTTCATTTATATTAATATTACATACAGACACTCATTTAATTTATTTTTATAGATATAGATCAGGTACCTTAGCTTGTAGCTGTGCGTGCTCTTGTACACAGTGGCCATTTTGGTCCACAGTTTTGAAGCACTTTTTCCGCAACGAGCCGTTCATATGCTTCGTGTCCCCGCTGGGCGACTGCACCCCTCCCCCTCCACCTCCGCCCGCCCCCGCCCCGCACTCCGCGGTACCGTTGGCGACGGTGCTGGCGTCTTTTGTGGCTGGCTGCTGCTGACTCTGCGACTGAATGGAAACAATTATAAGTCTTAAAACTGTGTAATAAAGTACATATTTGTTCAACAATTGAAAGAAAATTACCTAGGCAAATCAAATAATCACCTAAGGAAATAGCCTTAGGTGATTGGAAGGAATAACCGAGGGTAAGGAAACGACGAGGTCACACCTAGATGGGTGACCGTTTGGGACATGTACAGTAACAATTGTGAAGCTTAAGTGGAAAAAAACTACGTAGCCACAACGTGTCCTGCAAGTTCCCAACCCGCACTAGGTCAGCGTGGGGACGTATGGCCCTAACCCTCTCCTGAGAGACGTCTCGTGCCCAGTAGTGGGACGTAATGGGTTGTTATTGAATTGAAATCGCTACCTTGGGAAGAGAATGTCTATGACGAATAGATAGAAACAATAAAAAAATAAGTTTCAAAAACTATGACCTGACTGCCTCAACAGGGGGTCCAAAACGAAGAAACAAGATGATTTCATATCTGAAATGAATTTTAAGACTAAAAACGTGCCAAAAGAAATAAACACACGCAGTCGGGTTAAAAATAATTATGTGCTTATATATAACATATAAATAATTATGTTCGAAAACGACCGTGTAGAGAAATATCTAAATAAAGCACTTCATTACTATAACGGTGTGTGCCAAAAACAATATATATTTTAAGGAATTAGCAATTCCAAGGCGACCTTGAAGCGCCTAATAGTGCATGATACATTAAAGACGGCAACAAATTATGCACAAATATTTCCTTCTTTGCATCATACTCGAATGTTACTTCCATACAAATAGTCCATTATGTCCATACTCACGCCTCTATCCGAAAACGGGTAGACAGAGGTAACAATAACATTTTAGTCCAACAAAGTCAAGTCCAACTCACACAACAGGGGCGATATCCCATTCCTAGTCATTGAACTGTTATAATTTATTCGATAAAAAAGAATCTTACATTGCGTATTAAATTTGAGTACTAACAACATTGTTACCGCGAGAATACGCAATGTACTGCAATTAAGGAATATTTCGAAAAAAATTGCATATTTGTTTGTCACTGAATACACTAAGACACAAATTTGCAAGTTAAAACTACGTTATTTAAAAGTTAAGGTGGTTTTTGGTAACATTATAAGTGTTGACGTAACGTTGATCACACTTCTGATATTTATTTCTCTGTTCTGTGTTCCTTAACAACAATAAAAGTATACTAAATAATCATACAAACCTGGTCAAGCGCAGTTTCTGGCAGAGCATCCCTCATGAGCTGGAAATAGAACTCATTCATTGCTCTGACATGCCTTTGCCGCCTTTGTCTAAGGCGGTGTGCTATCAAGGCTTTCGCCCCAAAACCTAGGGTAACTACGGGGTATCCGACGCAGTGAGCGGCCAGAGGCCTACATAGCTCCCCGCCACCCCGAGACCCCCGCCATAAACCCTCTACGTAAACTAAGAGGCAGCACATCGCTACAGTCGGTACGCAGACACCTTTGTCTGCAACTGGAAAAAATAAATCTTTATATATATAATTCTTCTGTGAGTGTGTATGTCACTGAACTTCTCTCAAACGACTGGACCGATTTTGATGAAATTTTTTGTGTGTGTTCAAGGGGATCTGGGAATGGTTTAGATTCGCAATTGGACCCGGTAGGTGGCGCTGCGATCAAGTTCTGGAATTTTAAAGTTGGGCGGTACGAAGTTCGCTGGGTCAACTAGTATAGTATAAAATAACTAACAAACACACTAAAGTAATTTCGTAACCGACGAACAAACATGGACAGCATTAGCTTCACACTATATTTTAATAAAAAGTTAGTTAGTAAAAAACTATTTTCATTATGAATTGTATAGAACGAAATTGTATGTACTTTACGGGTTTTGAAATCGATAATCGGGGCCCTCATTTCTACTTTATCGCTCTTTTATCGATTTATTAAAAATAAAATTATAATGGTATAATGGAGCGTTACAACATATTGATTAATATTTTAAATCTGTATTGAGTAAAAATAATTGAGTAAATGTAAGTATAAATATACATAGGTCTTATCGGAATTTAATGAAATTTTGGTACAGAGATAGATCTGGAATGTACTGATGGACAGAAGCGACTTATCGCGTGCAAAGTCATGGAGAAAAGCGAGTAATATATCATCTTCCTAGCTTTTATTATTCTCGGGGGCATCTTTACCTATAGTGCAGGGTGTGAGGTGCACTAAGGCTGAGCGCTTTTTATTGGCGCCGATACACCCATGGAAACAATAAAAACCTCTTTTAATGAATCTTTGGGCTTACTTGGCTTGGCGCTGGAGTAATTATTACGCACAGGCGCTTCTCAATATTATTTAAGGTTAGCTACCAGATAACTAGAATAAGTTAAAAGTTAGTGCTAGTAGCTAGCCCAGTGCTTAGTATTTTATAGGTAACTTTATAGACAAGGTATTAACCTATTAATATTAAACACTGGACACAAAAAAATGGCCCATTTTGTTTCTGCCAAGGTTCTTGAGCATTCTAGAAGCTTAAGGTTGTTTTTCACAATATTTGTCAAGTGAAAAATACGTCGCATCAATCTCAATGATTCTGAATTCGTCAAACTCAAGGGTACTGTATTAATAGCGCATCTATTTCCTAATATACAGCATACATATTTTTGAAAGAAGTCTAACTATTATTTGGTAGATATGTCGCAACGTCGATTGTTTTCAACTGGTGAGAAACATGGTAGAGGTCACATTGAAAACGATGTTTTTCTATTTATAATATATTCCAGAATGAATAAATTCCAATGTTTCGAAAAGTTAAACTAGCTTCGAGAATCAAAAATACTTCTCAACCTTTCAATGAGGCCCTCCCACGCGTGGGAACACTTATCTCAAGGGGGTTTCAATGAGGCCCACCCACGCGCGGGAACACCCATCTGAAGGGGGATAAGCAAGTCGGAAATAAGATTTTATTTGGATCTTTAATTAAAACAGAAACACGTTTCTAGGACAATTTCACAGGACTACCTATTGACGATGTTAGGCCAGAAATCCAGCGGCAGGTATTTATCCCGTTAGATACTCTGCAAGTATCCGGTATATGGCCTTACGATAGATAGGTGTGCTTAGATTGGATGTCTGGCATCTTGTCTAAGTTATCATTTCCTTAAGCTTTACTGCACTGCTGAACGAAAGTATCACTTAAAGACCGCCATTTTATACCAGTCCGCATAGATCCGTTCAACAGCTTTCTTTTTTCTCTCAGTCTGGTGAAGATATATCCCGACTGGTGACCTTGATCAGGATAATGTGCTACACCAATGGGTCGCGTGTATCACTCTCGACGCTACCATTCGCTTCACCATTCAGACTAGATACCATTTTTTTAGCTTGCCACAGTGACTCTGGTTGACGTAAAACATGAGCAGAATCCAAAAGTGGTGGTCACCATCCTCATTATCATCAACAACAGCCTTTAACAGTCCACTGCTGGACATAGGCCTCTCCTTAGAAAGGAGGTTTTGGCCTACTATACCACGCTGGCCAGACGGGTTGGTTTCAAGTTTTCCTTCTCTTTGCATTGATGTTGTCTTGCGTAGTTTATTCCTTAGTCGCCTTTTACAACACCCGCGGGATGAATAGGGGTGGTGACACTCTGTATTCTTAATCCGTCACCACACCGGACGGATTATGAGTGTACACAATGCAGTATGATGGCGGCTTATTAAAAAGCTTTTGCATCATTGGCCTCCGGTCTCGCCCAACGAAGTATAACTGCACGAATTTTGATATTTTTAGGTTGGTCTTCTATAGGAGGACAATACCCCCCCTATCGAGTAGACCCATTCGTGCTGAAATCAGCGGGGCTCTAATACCTTGTATACAATAAAGGATTTAAAGATTACTCGTACGAACGGGTAACCTAAATCATTGTTGCATACTTAGTGTTTATTTCGGGAAACCTCGTAAAACAATGCGATTCGTTAGTGAAACGGACACAGAAAAACATATTACTATTTTAGTAACAGATGAAACTAATTCCCACGGATTAATTGTATGAAATATGAAAGTTTTGAACAATGTAGCTTTTTTTAGTATTTCTTTTAACCTTAATTAATACTCAGTTCACATGTATTCTTATTAAATTAGTTAGGTCGTGTAGGTGCTTATGAATTTCTATCAAAACACATAAATACAACGAGTTTTTAATCATATTTCTATGTATTTTATTTTAAGATCAACTTTTTTGCCCACGGTACCGCCCGCGTATTTGTCATTTGTTAGTCTTCACGGATGATAGAATTTTTAAAATAGATTTGGGCGTAAAAGGTTCAGAAATAAAATTATAGTTTGAGAACAATATTTGTAAAGTACAGTCATGAATTTAAATATCGAACTCATTTAATGTCGTATCTTCTATGTAAAGGAAATTAGATTCATATAATCTATTACTTAAGGAAAAATCATGGTACCTATTGCCAAGACGGTAAACAGTGCATCTAGGTAACTAAAGACGACGATGTTCTTAGTTCAGACGAGAAAATATACTGAACTTTGACCTTTAATGTACTAGTATTTATAATTAAGGTTTTGGAAATATTATGATTTTTCAGGAAATAGTACTTTAGGATTTACTACCCACTAATTGGTCCTTTTCATAGCTAATAAGATATATGTATGAGTCACAGATATAACATCTTGTATCCGGGTCGAAAATAGCGTTTCTCATAATTAATTTTCATAATGTACGTGTGTAGCGTAAGATCGCTTCCACATATGGAGCAAGAGAAAGCATACAACAGCGCCATCTAACGACAAACCACTGAACCACGGTGTTACTAATCCTGAATTGCGATAGAGAAATTCTCGCACCTATTAGCATTGTATATATGCCGATCGGCGCGAGAATTTGTATTATCCCGACTATATTGTATATATCCCGACATCAACGGTTGGGCAGTGGCCCGCCAGGCGCGATCCCCTCGGCTGGTCTAAGGATCCTCCCTTTGTGGAGGGACATGACACCCGTTCCTTCACATACAAATAAACCAAAATCTTAAAGAATGACAGTTACCAGAACAAGTCCTAATGTGTATCTAAAAAGACTACACAACTCACAAGAATCCTAGAACCCTATTGGAGTACCAAGGGTTGTCATTTTTAATCAAAATCAACTGTGACTGGCATTGCCAAGTCACAGGTTTTGATTCTTTAAAACCACCACCTCACAAATATCCATAAAATAGAATAAAAAATAAATACTTACATGTGTACCACACATACTGTACCCAAACATAGGTACTTGCAGCGAAAAATATATACTGCAGTGGTATAAAGAAGAAACATATCATGTCGGATGTGAGCGCTATGCAAATGAAGAACACTGAGAATGCCTGAAAACAAAGATTAAATAAGTACCTTCAAGTAATAAATTATTTGAAAATTAGAGTAGTAGTTGTTAGTCATCATTTCTGTGCCTGACTGTACATGTACACGTTCTCTACATTAATTACTTTATAAAAATTAGATATGGACAAAATATTTAAATTACAAAGTCAATTAAGCAAGACAGTAACCATATGTTTTAATTAAAATTGTTACTAATTTTGTATATTAATGGCGAAAGTAGGTCTGTCTGTCTAAAACTACTGAACCATTTTAAAAGAAATTTGATACAGAGATGGTCTGAGAAAGGATTATGCCAATTTTTTAGGCGTAAACCGACATACACGCGGGTGGATCCGAGGGTAAAAGCTAGTTGTACTTTTTATGTACACAGTGGACAGTGTACAAGGTGTAATTATATATTAAAATTGAGAGGGCTTGCCTGGAAATCTAATAAATCATTGCCATATAGCATTTTTTGGATTCTGATTAATTTTAGACAGTGGATATTGGCTAAAACGGACTGTATGAAATGATCTACTCAACCGATAACTTTGAAAGATAATAGATGGGTTTATGCTTTGTGGTATAGTATATAAGTTTGGATTTCCCCAACACTGGTACTATCACATACCCTTGGGACTAGGGGAGATCCCTATCTGTTTACCCTAAATTACCACTTTCCTGTACTATGCTATATAGATGGTGACCTTTGCCTAAAATAGACAATTTATGCACCTATGAGTCTAATGTCTGTCTTCACAGACAACCCCTATATTCAAGAACCCACTTAGAGTTAGGTACCTCTTAGTGATATATACCTAAACAGACATTAGTGATATGCATATAGACTACACATTCATATCCACTTTTTTTTACTGCCTTGTTGGTCTTGTGGTTAGCGTATACAACTGCTGATCAAGAGGTCTCAGTATTGAAATATTTATTTTTGTCTTTTAAAATAAGGTATAAGATATACATTAATGGTTAAATTGTTTTTTTTTCGGTAAATTTAAAATATTTAACTGACATAATTTTTTAAGCTTCCCTTTACTTTCTAGCTTTAAAAATTTATAAAAGTTTTATTTACTTACTTTTTCTACACTACAATAATAAATTAAATGTAATACTTGGGCGGTTTTCAAAATTTTGCTCAGGACTATTTTGCCGTGTCCTACGAGTTTGACCATTGATTAAAAGGCAAAAATGTAGGAAGTGAGTATCAAATTATTTCACGTTAGGGTAAAATGTTTAACTTACTGTAAAAAAAAAGATAAACTTAAGACTTAAACGGAAAACATATTTTAATATTTATTAAAATACCAAATATTATCCTACTTTTTTATGTGTCCTTCATCATATCCTGGATTTTGATTACGTATTTTGGAGAATATATAAGCTATATTTGGATATCTTTAGTATTACTCGAATGAAATAACTCATTTTATTTGTTTTTAAATAAAATATAATAAGGTTGTAGTATATTTTTCTAATATAAATACTGACATTATCGGATTTAAAAAACTGGCCACAGCGGACAGTCCTGTACGTAACGGTATGATTTTATAAAGAATAACAATAATATTGTCTTTGGCTCTAACTATTTTTAAGCAATGCCATATTGACGATGTTTTTATCATTCCTTCGTTCTTTTCCTTTGAATTAAAACTGAAGAAATTCAATCGTCAACACTTGCGGTCCGTGACGTGCGTGACGGGTCTGTTTTGTTTGTCCGGTACGAACATTGATTTTGAAAGGTAAGACCCACAAATTTTATATACTACTACGTGTTAAATTATAAGTAAATATGTTGTAGATAATGAATGTGTACTAGTAAACTACTTTAATCAACTTTTTTTATACCAAAAAAACATATAATGACAAGTCCGCGTTATACGTAACGTCCAGGACGTGACGTGATGTATTAGGTGGACTAAAAACGTTACGTACTGGACTCGTAAAGATGCGTTCATACTGTCTTGTGCAATTTAATATAAATTAAAAATATAATCCACCCAGAGAGGTAAACTCATTACCTTTATAGGATCTAGTCACCTCATGGTGAGCAGGTTTCCTTATTATGTTATAAATATCCTATTTAGAGTAGCGATAAAGAGGGTGAACCCTAACATTCCTCACATCCTCGGCACTTCCTTACAAATTAATTTATTCCTACTCAGGTAAATTATGCCGTTGACTGGTGCCGAGAGAGACAAAAACAACGGCGATATTGACAAAAACAAAGAAAATGAAGAAAAATACAACAAATATAAAAAGAAAGAAGTCGAAAGACTAAAGAACATAAACTCAAGGTAAGTGAACTAAATAAGGAAGAAAAGGAAAAAAGACGGAAAATTTGGAGATAACAAAAAAGGAATAAAAGGGAAAATAAAAAAGTAAATAATACTAAGCCACCTTTTCCAGTGACAGTGCCAGAGATGCAAGATAATACAAAATTGAAGAAAAAACAGAGATTGAATTACCGAAATTATAAAAGATATCAAAGGACATTAAAAACTTGTGAAAGGTTAAAGAAAGTTATTAGTAGTTTAAGTAAAAATAGATTTCGCCTAGAGACTAAACACAAAAAGATGATTGAGCTATTGGAAAATGAAAAAGTTACTCTAAAAGAAGACCAAACAATCACGCAGAATTACCTACTTATTGGTTCCCTATTTTATTTTTGTTACTACTTATTTGACATTTTTTTGTATCTGTTGGATTTTTTTGTAAGTTAAGAAGTATTGTTACCTACTTAATGTGAAAATGAAACTGAGATAGACTTGAATCCCCTAAGTTTTTTGTAAAATATATTTTTAAAATGCTCAAATCAAAACAGTCTGTGATATTGACTAATTTTATAGAAATAAGTACAGTAAGTGATGTGACTTAAATAATATGTCACATCACGACGTTTTTGAAATGTTGAATAATATTGTGAAATGACTAGAAATTGTGCTCGTTGTAAACATAGCTTTAGAGTTCCTAAACGTAACGACTGTTGTCCACATACGTAACTGTCCTGTTTTGGCTGTTATAGTTTTTATTTTTTTATGAAAAAACCTTTGGGAGTTATGTTTTTGTTAATATATATTAAATGTCTTTTTGTTATTTTTTGTATTTAAAAAAACTTACCTATAATGTTAGTCTTTCAGAATAGTTATTTATTCACAAAGTTTGATAGTCCAGAGTGCCATTTAGTTACGTACAAGACATATTTTATATTTTAAACAGCACTAAGAGGCAAGATATCACAAAGTGGTATTAAATTTTAGAAGATTTTTATGTTGTTGATTAATTATAAATAAAGCTGATTAACTTTGATATGATTGAGTTATTATTTACTTTGAATGAAAATGTAACGTACAAGACCCCTGTATTGGCAACCCTCACTATAATAATACATTAAATAGAAATTATACTCATTTAACATTGTTTGATTAAGGTTTTTCTTAAACCTTAGTTCATTGTAAATGTCTACATTTCATCGTTTATTTAAAATTTTGTTATGAAAATAAATGGACATCTTGTACATAACAGAGCAAAATTTTGAAAAACGCCCACTTATATGTTACTAATCTATGATGTTATATTAAAAAAAAACACATTTTACTTCTTTATGCATTTTTTTTTATTACTGTAATTATTAAATTTCATAATATATATAATATAATGTATATGATAGTTGTTAAAGTAGCCTTCTCCTTTCTCAGGCTCTAGGTTACCTATGTACCGAATTAAATTTAAGATTCAGTAGTTTTGGTGCGAAAGCCTTGCATTTTGCATTTACTTATTGCAAGTTTTGCAATTATAATATTAGTAAGGATTTATTTAGAAACTAGCTGATGCCTGTAACTCCGCTCACTTCCTACGAGTATGAAAAATAAATGTTGGCGGTTTCAATCAAATCTGTCAAGCCATTTTAGAGGAGTTTCGTAACAAACACCACAAGGCAAGAATTTTACATATTAGATGAAATTGTATTCTAGCTATTCATATTGTAGTGGGCAGTATTGTCACACATCAACACATCAGATCAACAACCTTTACAGGTCTACTGCATGCAGGACATAAGCTTCTCCTTAGAAACAGGGTTTAGCATAGTGAGTAATAGAAAATTGTAATTGAAAATTAAA
Source organism: Phragmatobia fuliginosa (assembly GCA_932526445.1). NCBI lineage: Eukaryota > Metazoa > Arthropoda > Insecta > Lepidoptera > Erebidae > Phragmatobia > Phragmatobia fuliginosa. The sequence continues at coordinate 18,034,022 of OW052073.1, forward strand.
CTCACAAGTCCTTGATATTTGAATGAGTCATATACTGATCTCAGCATCATCCAAAAGGGCCAGAGAAACTCAAATCTGAACTCCAGCATGTAGTCAGCCATCACAACTGTTGCCCAAATCATTACAAACTTCAGGTACAGCATTGAACTGAAAAAAATACCTTTTTTTAATTTTGAACAAATAGTTTCTACCTCGGATATATTTAATATATTGGACTTCCGAGTATAAATAATGTACTTTTCATGTATGTAGATTAAAATCAAACATTCTTTGAATAAATTACAATTAGTAAAAATAAAAACAAAGTTTCATGCTTGAAATGTCTAGTGTTACTTCCGTATATTTTGAAGTCTCAGATGTGGTGTGATAAAAATTCTTGAATAAAAAATAAAATATACATTAACTATGATTGTGTATTTTTAGTAGACAATGTTATACACATGCAAAACATGCAATGCAAGTTTTCAATAATTATGAACTTCCGTTCACACATGTTGTGCTTTTAAAAACTAAAATCTAATAAGAATTCCTTATTTAAATTCTATATTTGTTTGTCTGAACTTTGAGAAGTGAGCTCTCCTAGCCAGACGGCACTTTCTACCCCCATAGGAGTTACATATCACATTTGTTATTAAACTTTATCACAGAATTATATACCGTCTTTAACATAGAACTACTTCCAGACGAAACATAAATAAGTTAGACGGTATAGACTCACTTTCCGTACATTCCTTCGGTGATTTTTGTGCGCTTCAGGGGGCGCCGCATCTTCCCAGTTTCGGCATTTCGCCGCTTCATATTTTTACATCCACAATGTAAATCCCAAATATAGGCGCTCGTTCCGCAACACTTATTTATAAGGAAACATCTAAAACAATAATGACCTCCTAAATAGTGCCTTTTGTTGTCAATCAGCCCAGTCCAAGATTTACGAGGGAGACGGATGAAATATCAGCAAGCTCTTTTTGCGTTCACTCACACAGGTTATGTTGCCCTATGAAAAATAATATCCATCTTTTACAACTAAACTCTGTTCTTTTATTTTTTATTTAAAATATTTTGTTTGAAATGAAAAGCGTTACTTGCTTTATTTATGCTATATTAATCATTGTGGTTTATTTTTATTTGATTTTTTAGAACTGTCTCACTTTAAATTAGCATCTTCTTCTCAGATACTTTGAACTTAATGATGTTTGGACATTAGGAGATGGAAGCATAGAAGAATTTTCAGACGCAAACGCAAGGGTCATTGGAGCCCCGTGTAAATAATAATATTGAGGTTTTTATACATAATGTTTTGTGCAATCATGAGTGTTCCGGGACTGCTGAACCGTGGGGTAACGGCCCTATCACGTATACGTAGTGTTACATACTCTTTGGGCCCTATGCTATGTCAGCTGGCTGATGTACTTATATACCTAGTACTGGTATGATTGCCGACCCAGCTGATTAGCCTTCGTATCGTAGCATAATACGATGGAGAATAGTTAGAAAAATAATAATAATATTAATATAATGGGCACTAGACAACTGATATAAATACATAATAAACATACATTTTTTTTGTAAATACATACATATTATACATAAAAAACCCAAACAAATATTTGAGGATGACAAAAACATTTAGCCTGACCCGGGAATCGAACCCGAGACCTCGTAAGCAAAAACATGCAACAGCGCCTTCTACCCAAGAAACATTGAACCACGAAGAAACACGGAACGAGCTATAAGGAGTAACTACTAATTCTGAATCGCGATATAGAAATTCTTCAACATCAACCGTTAGGCAGTGGCACGCCAAGCCCGATTACCTCGCCTGGTTGGAGGATCCTCCTTTTGTGGTAGAGGGACACGAAACTCCACCGCCATCTTGTCCGATCTCACAACAATGATCGTCAACCAAGTCTCGGCCAGTAACTTGAATCGCAACATAGAAATTCATTGACTAGATTAGGTAACATTAACACAGCTGCCCCAACATCGACCGTTGGGCCATGGCCCGCCATGCGCGATCACCGCGCCTGGTAGGAGGATCCTTTGTGTTGGAGGAACACGACACCCGTTCCTACACAAACTCATTTATAAAATATCCATGTTATTACGGATATTTTAAATAATACAAAGCAAAAACTCCGTGGTATGTTATCGAGCCAGATAAAACATTCCATACAATGAGGCGCAAGATATTCTTGATATACTTCATCATGATTTACTTTTGGCAGGCTCACGTCGCAAGCGGACGTGTGCACCGTGCATGCTACCGTGGCGCGACGGGTGGCACTCGGCTGTCACTAGTGAATGAATATGGAATAATATGAAGTTTGTGTGTATTTCAAAAACTTAAGAGAAACAAAAAATACAGTTGACTGCTTTGTTGCTCTAGTGGTTAGCGTATGCGGCTGCCGATCAAGAGGTCTCGGGTTTGATTCCAGGGTCGGACTAAATGTTTGTATGATCTGCTAGTATATCTTTCCGTTGGTTGTAATCTATGATTAATAGGTATGTATTTACAAAAAAAGTATGTATATATTTATATCAGTTATCTAGTACCCATAGTACAAGTCCTGTTTAATTTGGGACCAGAGAACGTTGTGTGTCAGATGTCCGAAGTATTTATTTTATAGTATTTAAAAAAATTGTTATCAATTTATGATCCTTCGATCCCTTAAGATCGTCTTTGAAAGTATTTCTTCTTGTAAACACGAAAAATCATAAAATAAACAAATAATTTAAAAAATCGAATCTTGGACTCGTGCAGGAAAGTTTGTGCACGAGGATTTTTTTTTTCAAATTTCTTACATTATCAACTGGACATTTCCTAGTTAAAGAATATGGCTTGAAATAAATATTTCAGACATTTTACACACAACGCCATCTAGTCTCCAAACTACGCAGAGCTTGTATCACGGGTAACTAGACAGCTGATGTAAATATGTAAATTAAACAACCAATACCAACTTTTTTTTGTATTACATACACAACCACTAAACCAACGAGGTAGTCAGTCGATAAAGTTTTTTTTATCACAATTTAAATTTGTGTTGCGTGATTATTCATTGTTTGATTTTATAACATATTTTTGTTTGATGAAATTAATATTTTTAAAATAATAATATCATTTTCCAGGGTTGCCAGTTGGTTTACTAAAATCTGATATGAAAATGTCATAATAAATCATTGTCAATTGTCAACTTTGACATTTGTTTGTAAATATGGGCGTACAGTACATTCCTTCCTGTTACAATTTATATATGATAGTTTCCTAATTCCGATATAAAATATCACATTAGTGATCATTATGTCTTCACAGTCCACTATTAATGCGGTTCGAATGCATTTAGCATCGCATTACATGTTTGTTGATGAAGAGTGGCTAGTTGGGTTAGAATATGCCATTTATTATTCATCTTTTCCTAAAAAAACATTCATAGTTAATAAGTAATTAAATAATTACAGATGCGTCGAATATTTGTCTGAAGATAACAATTACACTGAAACGGAAATAAAAAGTTTAGCCAAGGAGCAATGGCTACTAAATGATTTAAAAACGATTTGTCCGGGGTCATTACCGGCGAACCTGAAGAGCCAACAGAAAACGCTGCTAACGGGTAAATATGTGTTGCAGATCAACGCTACGATTGATATAGGTAAGATATTTTACATCTAATAAATAAATAAACTTAAGCTTATACAAGATCTGCATTGTTAATGTTCCATAACCCAAAGGTAAAACGGAAAACTAGTACTAAGATTCCGCTGTCCGTATACCACCACGCTCACCACCATCAATTATAGTCTGTAATTATACCTAATGTATACCTTCAACACCATTTTTTTTTTTCGTGTTGAAATCCCCATGGACCATCAATGCGGCGGGGCGGTGTGTCGGACTTCAACCAACTAAAAAACATATGGTGTGCCGTCTTTTCGTTTCTCTTTTAGGAGGAGGAGGAGTCCAGGATGAGATCTCCTTCTGGACTCCTCCCAGCGCTTCATCTCTTGCAGTCCCTCTCTTAGGATACCTTCAACACCACACCTAGCATCATCAGTTAAAAGCAAACCAAGCATAATAATGATGCATGTGTTCAAGGTGATTAACAATAATAAAAGCAAACCCCTGGTTTAGGACCTCACTTGTTTCAAGTTTCAGGTTCTGAAAGGCTTAGATGGCACTATTTGTTAACTGATAAATAAATGTAAACAATAACACAGATACTGAATATTTACTGTGGCTAAATTTGAATGTATTTATTTAAAATAGAGAATGGCTCTTTCGCTATAAAGAGTTTATACTGTATTTCAGTTGGGTATTATTTATTGAGCTATTAAATGTAAGACAACTAAAAAACTTTATTTGTCTAATATATAAAATTCTCGTGTCACAGTTTTCGTTGCCATACTCCTCCGAAATGGCTTGACCGATCTTTATGAAACTTTATATGCATATTCAGTAGGTCTGAGAATCGGCCAACATCTATTTTTGATACCTCTAAAACGCGAGCGGAGCCGCGGGTATCAGCTAGTAATTTATAGATGTCAAAATTTATCACTGTTTATCTCCTGTCAAAACTTCACAGGTTGCTATGCATAACAAACTTGCATAGCAACCATAATGATATACGCGGGTAACACCGCGGGGCGCAGCTAGTATATTATAATATTCTAATTTTATTTCTTTCAAAAATTTTCTCATACCAGGTACACCAGCTTATCAGCAGTACTTAAAACTGCAGAAAGTTAATATGGAAAATGTTGAGGCCACTACAACATTTGAAGAAAAAATTTCTAGTCACAGGTAAATTGAAATATTGTTATTAAAAAAAATTTAACTGTACTAGACTAATTTATAATTGTGCCAAATTAACCCTTCGGGTGCCTGGTGGGTCTGACAGACCCATCACTTCAAAACTTCGATGATATTTTTTTATTTTTTTAACCTAACGCGCTGCGCTTCTCAGTAGCTTCGTAATATGAACTAGCAGCCATTTTGTCTCCTTTCCCGTAATCCGCGACGCACACGCATTCAGATAAGAGGTGTTTTATGTGCGCTCGGGTCTCAGGGACCCGACCAGGCACGCGGCGTAACTTTTGTTCCGTAAGTACTTACTTTTGTTTTTTCTTGTTTATTATGTATTGTGTGGTGAATTGTTTACGAAAATAATATTTTATCAGTTAAAAATAGTTAGTAACGAATTTTGAAATCTGTCAAGCTTTGGAGAGAGATTTAGAAGAATATGAATACGAAGATGTGGTTTTTGATGATAGTGGAGATGAATCAGTCTACTTGGATGTACCACATGGGTAAGATAGTGCTGAGGAAGTAGCAGAAGTCCATGCTGAACCCATTAATAGTGAAAGTGATGACAGTGATGTTGAGATGTCTCAGCCATTGAGTAATTTGTCTCACGCGTCGATTTTTTTTCTTTTTATAATTTAGCCTACCAAAGTGACTCTACTCTGACCGATGGAAAGCATGAGTAGAATCCTGGAGTAAGGGCCACCATGCTCATTGTGAGGGTAGGCAAAGTAACATGGAAACCCATACTACCATGGCGGCCTGGTTAGATAATTGGATAATTGTGAATTTTTGTTACGTAAAATATGAGAATTTTAAATCAGGTAATAAATATTTTGTAAAACAACTTTAGTTTTAATTTTTCCAATCATATAATTTAAATGTCAGTGAAAATTAACAAAAACCCTGTATTTAGCTTTCTGACTCGTTAAGAAGGTAAAAACCAAGCATTTTGTTTACGGGTCTCACAGACCCACCAGGCATGCGAAGTGATTTTTAGGTACCAGGCACCCGAAGGGTTAAGTGCAGTCTGGATTAGTTCTTCTCTTTGGTAAGCGTCTTGCTTAGTCTCAAAAGTTTGTTAAGGCCAAAGTAGATCATCGATAAGATAACCTGTATTGATCCAGTTGTGCCATACAATCGTCTCATCAGATGAGAGTATGTGGGTAAAGAGAATGCACCTGTGTTTGCATACATTTACTTTACTGGCTCCGAGACACAAAGTGTGTGTTGGCCTCTGACAGTATAATGCACCATATTTTTTCCATTCTGTGCCAGTTCAGACCAATCAGGCACTTTGATCTCTTTCATATTTATTTATAGCCTTTTTCCTATACATATGATAGATACATATAAACTTATAAAGATATTTGTTAGTTTTATTAGTAATTATCCTTAAAAAATATGTTACTTAAGTTAGTTTCTTTCTATTTTGTATAGTCCCTTTTCGGGTATAGGCCTCCTCCAAATCTTTCCACTTATTCTTTGTCTTTGCAGTTTGAAGTCACTTTTTTCCTGTTATTTCTATAATATCATCTTCCCATCTCATTTTAGGCCGACCCACAACAATCTCTTTCATATATCACGGGTTGAATATTACTGTTTGCGTACACATTTGTGCATTATAGTATTTGCTGTGAGTTGAACAGTTGAGACTAGACGAGTCGCTAAGACCGAGATCGGCTAGGAGTACTTCATATCATCATCACAGCTTATATACATCATTATCAATGCAGTTGAAGAGCTGATTAAATGTAATATTTCCAGGATGTTAAAGCTGTTTCTGACAGATGGGGTTCAAGAGGTTTCCGGTATTGAATACAGGCCAATGAGAAATTTATCTTGTGATATTACACCTGGCTGTAAAATCCTCGTGAAGGGTACGAAAAATATTTCACTTTATTATATACTAGTTTTCGCCCCGTGTCGTGTATGTCGGTTATCACGGTAAAAAGTAAATTTAAATCGGGTCAGTAGTTTTGGCGTAAAAGCTGACAGACAGACAGAGTTACTTTCGCATTTAAAATATTAGTAAGGATTTTAAATATCAATGTTATCTCATACAGGAATAGTTTTTGTTAGGTATCTTTAAAATTAATTAATATTGTTTATTTGTTTGATCTCCCTACTAATATTATAAATGCGAAAGTAACTCTGTCCGTCTGATTTTCACGCCTAAACCACTGAACCGATTTTGATGAAATTTGGTATGAAGATAGAACTGAACTTAAGAAAGGACATAGGCTACTTTTTACCGCGATAACCGACAAACGCGCGGGCGGAGCCACGGGCGAAAGCTAGTCAATCAATAAATCCGTTACCTCGTGGAAATTATATTTACCTACCTATGTGTATTTTTAAAACATCTTTTATTATTACTGGTAGTCGCATAATTAATTGGCATTATAAATGGCAACATTATAAAGGTTCTATTGGCGAAGACTATAACTTTTAAGATCACAGATTACGCCATGGCTACGCTACAATGTTAATTTGACAGAAGAATATCTATACGTGTGTGTGTCAAATACATGGTAGGGTGTGTAATGTTTTATTATAGACAATATGTTTTAATGCATCATAAAAAAATCATACTCCTAAAAAGGGGTATAAAGTTTTTGCTTCACAAATTAGTAACTAGCCATGCTCCGCGGTTTCACCCGCGTTTTTCTCGTTTCCGTGGAAAAAATAGGTTTTCGATTTTACACCTTTACAAAATAGCAATTTTATTACGGATCTCTAATTTTGAAATAGCCTTCCTCGATAAATGAACTACCCAACACGGAAAGAATCATTCAAATCGGACCAGTAGTTCCAGAGATTAGCGCGTTCAAACAAACAAACTCTGCAGCTTTATAATATTAATGTAAGTATAGATAATAAGTATAGATAATAATGGAAATCCCCAGGGCCAATAGAATGTCGGAGAGGAACGCTCCTGCTGACAGAGAGTGCAGTAGAGTTGTTAGGAGGAGAGGTTCAAGAGATTGCAGGATCCAACTCTCTTTCGGGACTGTTATCAACAAAATTGGGTGTTACTATAACGTCAGGTACACAGAGTCAGTGTAGACACATTATATTATTAAATACGTGCTGTTATTCACGGGAAACTAGTTTTGATATTATAAGATAGAACAAAAGAGTGAACTACTGAAGTCCCATGTTGCTAACGGATGCTAAGAGGAACTTCTGGGACTAAAACACTTGTAGAGGAACGGGAATAGTGTTCCTCCAACACAAAGGGAGGATCCTCCGACCAGGCGAGGTGATCATGCCTGGTGGGCCACTGCCCAACAGTTGATGTTGGGATGTTGTATATATGCTAATCGGCGCGAGAATATTACTTTCGCGATGCAGGATTAGTAGTCACTCCGTATAGATCATTCCGTGTTTTCTTCGTGGTTCAATGTTCCTTCGGTAGATGGCGCTGTTGTATGTTTTTGCTTGCGCTGAATGTGGAAGTCGCCACATACTGGTGTTATCCTTGGGGCTATTGGAACTAAAATTGTCCCATCAAAGTACAACATAGCCTAGCTGTGGGACATAGCCGACCTCCCTGTCATTGTCAGAAGTTTAATTAAAATACTCCCAGATATAACACCTTATATCATATATACCTATACACTAATACATGTCTTTATTTCAATAACTCCACTCACAACATCTAGTAGATAGATATTGTAAGTTGGTATCATCAATCATCATCATCAACAGCCTTTAACAGTCCACTGCTGGACATAGGCCTACTATACCACGCTGGCCAGACGGGTTGGTTTCAAGTTTTCCTACTCTTTGCATTGATGTTGTCTTGCATAGTTTATCCCTTAGTCGCCTTTTACGACACCCTCGGGATGAATAGGAGTGGTGACACTCTGTATTCTTAATCCGTCACCACACGGACTAAGTTGGTATCAGTAAACTATTATTAATTTTATAGGTAGTAAAATTATAAAAAGATTTTATATATATTACACATCTACAGGACCAGATATCAATTCGACGATAAACCAACCAAGAAACTCAAATATACCAACACCACATACGGTTTTCCCGCATGCAGCAAACTACACACCTGAACCAACATTCGATCCAATCATACAGCAAGCAAATACCTTCGCAGATGACGACATAGACATTGATCAACTTGCCGCAATAGAAGCTCAGTTCACTGACAACTCTAGCAAAAGACCACTTAACAGCGATCTTGCAAACCCAGAAAAGAAATTAAAAACCGATACCGGGAACAAACCCGAAGACTATCCAGACGATAATGACTTACTATTCGAAGAAGACGAAGAATACTTGAGGGAGATCGAAGCTGAAATCGATGCGAGGGAAAATAGACTTCAGACTACAGATAATACGGGTCCAATCCGCGTAACTGCTGAACCTTTTGTGTATATAAAACAATTGCTACAGATGAGTGAAAGAGATAGAACTGGGCAGGTGTTCAAAGTCAAGGGTCAGGTGATGACCCTATTGTCTAAGTTATCGGTAAGCAAAGATGAATGGAGTTTGAAGTGTACCATTGTTGATGGAACTGGTCGTTTGGATGTGGATTTCACTAGTGATGTACTATCCAAGTTAGTTGGGGTTACCCCACAGGAAATGAATGCGATGAAAAAGCAGATGCAGGCTAAACCTGAATTAAAGGAAAAAGTTGTTTCGGTAAGTTATGTATTTAACTTTCATTCCCTGCCTTTTCACTAAACCAACACCTCAAGTTGGTTTAGTGATCTCCACTGCTAAACCGGAGTTCGCGATTTCGATTCCTAACCAGGGAAAATTATTGAGCACGATCATTGGCTGTGAGTGACAGCATTATTATTAAAATTTATTTGTTTTTCTCAATATGAATCTGCTAGACTACTCTGCCTGATGGAAAGCATGAGTAGAATCTAAGAATAGTGGTCACCATAAACATTGCGAATGCAGACGATGCAGCATGATGGTCCACACTTCATCTTCCTAGCCTTATTCCCAATATTTTTTGGGGTCGGCTACTAGTTCAACCGGTTTTAACTGAATATCAGTTTTTCCACGGAGCGACTGGCATCGGACCTCCGCAACCCTAAGGGAGAACTGAAACTCAAAGGTTGAACTAGTTGTCAGTAAATTTGAGGGGACTGACTTCCCAATAACCATTGCCATAGATGTTAATGACAACCGGGACCGACGGCTTTACGTGCTCTGCGAGGCACGGGCGTGTATCACCGCCAAACTTCCATCCGGGCTGCTATTAGGAATTTCCTAAAAAAAACCCAAATACACTTTTTGTCCCGACCCCGGATTTGAACCCGAGACGTCTTGATTAGCAGTAACAAACGGAATCCACTAGACCACACTATGGTGGCCTAATAAGATACTTTTGCATTATTGGGTTCTCCGGTCTCGCACTTAATAGCACGATGGGTGCCATTTAACTTGATCTCCTGGGAGAGGGTGGTACAGTCCCGGTCGAGCCGACCCATTCGTATGTTGACCGTGTCTCGACCCACGATGATTTGTTTTCAAATCATCAGAGTTCTACTTCTGTGTATTTCTTTTATTTGGTGGGAATCGAACCGTTAGACAAACAAGGCCAGTGTTCTTTTACCTTTAGCAATTTTGTATTATCATATTTTTTTTCATATTTCAGGCAATTAAAAAAGCCAGAGACAAGCTTCAAGTGTTATATTGTATTATAGAAATAGCGATGTTTGAAGTACCGAAAATAACGGGTTACAAGCCTTACGATTGTACGGACGTGGAATTACTAAAGAGGCGGGTTACGTAAACTACTTTTATATATTTTTTAAAATAAATGTTGATTGTTTATAGCATTTGTTTTTAATTTATTCCATGATTATAAACGACTTATAAAAAAGAGGGTGATAGTCTGTCCGTCCGTCCTCGACTTACCGTCCAAACGTTAAGTGCTAGAAAGATGAAACTTTGCATGAATATGTGTTGTAATTACGTCGACAAAGTGCTACAATAAAATTATGAAAAATATTTTTATTTGGGGTACCTCCCCTACATGTAAAGTGGGGATGTAATTTTTTTCTTGCGGCTACCCCATCGCGTGGGGTATCATTAGATAGGTCTTTTAAAAACAATAAAGGGTTTCTAAGACAATTTTTTGACTTAGGTATTCTTTTGCGAGAAATTCCACTTTAAAGGGCACTTTTTTGTAAAAACAGGGCGTCCCTCCCCCTCTAAAAGCTAAACGGCTGGTGGTCGTTATAATGAACTTTGAAGGAAAACTATAACGGATTAGATGACTTTATTAATTCAGGAGTTATGGAGACTTAACTTGTAAAATGCGCTTACTTGGAAAACGTCATACAAAATTAACGCATTAATACCTAAACATAAAAATTCTCTATTGGATACGATTTTAAATCCACGTACCATTATGGGTGACTGAGGAACCCTTTCCTGTGCGTGGCCTGACACACACTTGGCCGTGTTTTTATGATTGTTACCGTAGTACTTTCGATTGCGTAAACCGATTTGAATAATATTCTTTGCAAATTGTAGACCTATATATACTACAAATTGGTATACTTCCAAATAGTTGTGCTTCAAAATAAATTCTTGAAATATTTTCCATAAAAATGGAATTTCTTGTTGGTGTTTCCTAATAACTTTCTATTTTGGATGACTAACACTATATGGATCATCATCTTAGCGGACCTCCACTTTTGGATCACCGCTTGTTGTGGGTACCCTCCTCTAAGACTACCCACAACAACTAGTCCCTAGACACCAGGCCAACGAACCACTTTGTAGGGGACCTGCCTACGGCTCCGTCTTCCAGTACGTAGCCGCCACTTCAGAACTTTTTGCTTCCTTTTGAAATCTGGCAGTTCTTTGGCCAATGTCAATAGTCATCATCAACAGCTTTTATCAGTCCACCGCTAAATACAGTAGGCCAAAACTTCCTTAGAAAGGAGGCGCTGGTCAGACGGTTTAGCAAATGTCATTAGGTAGGGATAGATTTAATTAAAACCAATACACATTTTAAAACTATATTTTAATACACTTTTTTGTAACTCAATTATGTGAATTCAATATTATACAAAAAAAATATCAAATAATTAACACAAGCTAATAACTAACGGTACATGACTATCATAATGTTGTCAAATGCAATCATAAAAATCGTCTATCGCAACATGGAACTTGAACACGGATACATTTCGGGATATTGAGATGGAAATACTTGGACCTGTATTAGAATAATTCTTTTGATAAGTTGCTATACTATCTTTACAGTCGGGTAAAACTTACATTTCAATTTAAATCAGAGTACTGCAAATTTTTTGTTTAATAAATGGCTACCTTGAGCAAATAATGATGAAAGTTCTTCACATTAATGGAAGTTATATATGTACTATGTAACATTAAACTATGAGCTTTAGGAACGGGGCAGTGCTATATTAGTAGCAGAAACATAGACAATTTGGAAAAGTAGGCACATTGTTTGAAGTACCACAATAGTACGAATATGAATCTCGAATAATGTAAGAATAACAAGTATTTTCATCTCCAACTCGAAATACCATCGTGACAAGTTCCATAAAAAACATAATTAGTTGCACGCGGTAAAATCAACAACTAAATTGAGCACTCAATGTTACATAATGCGTTTAAAACTTATTATACATGAGATATATAAAAAAACAAGGGGATCTGCGGCGATCAAGTGCGGGCGCGTTTACACCCCCTCAGCATGCTACAGATAGGCTAATATAATAAAAAATATATGTACAATCGACTCCAAAGGTTTCGATATGAAAATTAACTAATTTTGTGTCCGATTTACTTCATGATTGTATTAATATTTAATAAAACCGTTGTACATGGTTCAGAAGCGCGAGACCGTAGTCTAAATAGCTATAAAAGTATTCTCTGGACGTTCGAAAAACTGCCACGTTTAGACACAAGTCTTTTGTAAGTAAACGCGTTTAATGTTAGACTAAAATACTTCATTTTTATTTTTGTAAAAATGGTATCATATTGTAATGTAAGGTTAAAACATTTCAACAACGCGAGATCAATTCGATATCTAAGATTAAATATATTTTTTAATATCCGATTATACAAATATTACATCGACAAGAGATATCCTAGTTTTAGACCACGCAGGTAATAGTCTTATCGATATTATTACTGATATCAATACAATGAATCGAACAATAGTTGAAACACATCAGTTAGGGCCACCGCACACTAGCTACTTTTAGCATCGGCGATCAGCGATTTGGCGACTGCATCGATGCTGCATCGCGTTTTAGCGACTTCCTGCGTTCGATCGCGGCGATGCTACCAGCATCCGAATGTGTGAGGAGAGTAGCGTTCAAAAAGCGACTCAATCTCCGCGTTTGGCGTTTTTAGGTGTGCGGAGTGGAGCGTTCGGTCGCCTTATTTAGCTTCTAAAAAGCGACTAGTTGCCGATCGCCGATGCTAAAAGTAGCTAGTGTGCTGTGGCCCTTAATGGTGACCAATGTTAAAATATACATTTCATAATCAGTACATACATTTTATTGAACAAAACATATAACAACTAGGTGAAGTAGTCCATAAATTGACAACAGCACATGAATAAATAACTTATCTAGTTCGTTAAAAGCGGGTACCGAATGCAATCAAATCAGTATTAAAATCATTTCAAAATAAACGCCGGTAATGCAGTTACATTTCGCTTGACACCTCAATGGAAGACTATACGCCAACGGGACAGAAACGGTACACGAACCCGTAACGATTTCAAGCCAGATCGACTGACCACGCCGAGACACTTTCAGTGTATCATGTCTACAATCTATAAATACTATGAATATTATATCGTAAAATTACATAGATATAAGGTTCATTTAATCTTATTCGGGATGTTATTTTTGAATTTCCATCACAAAATAAATAAAAGGCATGCGTAGCTTTCGTTTTATCAACTAGTACCGTACCAATCACTACGGTTTGGACCTACGAAGTTAATAAAACACATTGTCAGTTAACAAACCTTACAATATATTAATTGCGTGTGACATCACAGATTAATCTATGCTATTAGAAACTCATGATTGTGTAAACGTAGTTAGAATAAAGCTGAAGCTGTGAGCATTGTGTCTAGCAGTTTTAATTCAATTACGAAGCTCAGGATGAGTCCAATCGGTTAAGTATGCTCAGTGTGCTCGTACAAACGTTCCGTCTAGCACCTATGGTAACTGTTCTACAGCACAGTGCGTACTACATGACAACGTGCTATCGTCGAACATATATTACAACCAGCGCCATGACAAGTTATAATATACATATACAATTAATTTAAACAAGCGGCCGGGACTCACTCGTGTTACGATAACCCACCAGTAGATAGATACTCGTAAGCTATTTACAGCACTCTTAAAAACGTATTTCATTCAAACCCTATGTATAACTGATCCTACCAGTCTTCCACTTAAATGCCAATCCAAATCTTAGGCCAACGTACACGGACGATTCGCTTATAAAACTCTCTCGTAGAACAAGAGATAGGCCTGCGCCCTGAGCACTTTGTCCTCACTGACTTCAGAGACCATACTATCGGATACGTAATACCATTTACCGGTAGGCGGCTCCGCACTGGGCAGTGGGCCTTCTCCAGACTCGTATCCTGACAGCTCAGATTCAGAGTCGTTCTCGACATCCCCACTACCGGCCGGTGACGCGACTATATTTCCACTTTTAGGCAGGAACCACCACCGCGGATCTCCTGCTTTCACGGGTCCTCTCACTTTGACATAGGCCACGTAGTGACCTCCGTGCATGCCTCCCGAATGCTCCACTACACCATACAGTGAATAGAGAAGTTCATTTTGCCCCTTCATCACGTTTGGAAGTTTTCTAACTTTGTCCATAGCGCAGAACGGAGCCAAGTCCAATATTGTAGGGAAGTCTACATGCTTAGACATCTTTCTGAACATGCACCTCGGTCCGATCTGGAACCGCTTGAGGTGTAAAATGAGGATTGCCGGTGGACTCGAAACCAGAAACCGTTTAGTAGCATTGGTGTATACTGTTTTCCCATCTTTGCCATTGTGGTGTTCAGTGCAAGTCTCGCAACCGACTTTGTTGTTACCAGTCAGAAGTTCTAGAGCGGTGAATTGGCTAAGACACGATTGTATACTGCATTCATCTTCGTCGCATACATAGCGCGGTGAAAGCGGACTTTGGCGAGAATACGGGAGAAAATCTCTTTGGCTCTTTTCGGCCTCGATATTATTGATTTTAGGTTTCGGTGCAGGCGGAGGAGGATCCACTGGAGTCTCGGCTGCAACCGGTGAAGGTAAAGCAGGTTTTTTAGTCTTGGGATCGTCCATGTACAGTTTGAGTTTATCCAAATGATTGTTCAAGTCGTTGAGAGTTTTGCTCTCGGGGAGTGACTCGTAACTGCTTTCTCCGCTATGTTCTAGTAAACTGCGACATCCTTGAACGCTGATGCCTCTAGATACGACCTCGTTAGTGTACTCCGGAACGAAGGATATTCTAGATACGGGTCTCTCGAATTCTGATTTAGGAGATAGTTTATTATGTTGTGGACTCGATAAGTCCAAATTTATCTCGCTCGAAAGGGAACTATGGCTACCGAGTTCTTTGCCATTGGTCGGTGAGTCGACGTTGTCTACAGTTTCCGTTGAATTATGTTTAGTCGCTTCTGGGCTCGCAACTCCTGAATCCGGATTGGAGAGGTTCTCTAGAGATATCAAAGGTTTATAATCAAGTGGAACGGCAGTGGTGGATGTGGATATATCCGCGAATTCAACTTTATCTTTATTGATATGTTCGGGGGTGTTGTCTGTCTTCTCTTTGTGCATATCGATGGGACTAGTTCGGATAGAGTCCGAGCTGATTACTTTCTCGGAGTTGTACCCGGATTCCATGTGGTAAGCGGCAAAGTTTGCCGCGGTGTGAGCGACAGCCTGTGTGCCGACAGAAACGGTGTGAGTGTCGACGGGCCGGGGCTGGTCTTCGAGGTTGTCCTCTACGTCAGCGTCTGACTGCTCCGAGGATGACTTACCGTCAGCCTTGGACGTGCCGTTTGTATCCCCAGGCGGAGCATCATCTTTTGAAGTAGAATTACCTAAAATAAAGAAAAGGGTTGAAGAATAACATTAAACATATAAATACTATCCAATCCTATTACTGGAACTTTCAAGTACTGTTAGTATATGTGAGTAGAAAGTTTTCTGAATATTAACCAATAATAAAAAATATTATTTTTAAGTGCTGACATTTTGTTTTACGTATAAGTGATTGAGATATTTCAAGAAATTATTATACACAAGTTATGGTGCAAATAAGTCTTGTGTCATCGTCATCATCATCATCAACAGCCTTAAACAGTCCACTGCTGGACATAGGCCCTCTCCTTAGAAAAGAGATTTTGGCCTACTATACCACGCTGGCCAGACGGGTTGGTATAGGGTTGGTTTCAAGGTTTCCTTCTCTTTGCATTGATGTTGTCCTGCGTAGTTTATCCCTTGGTCGCCTTTTACGACACCCGCGGGATGAATAGGGGTGTTGACTCTCTGTATTCTTAATCCGTCACCACACGGACAAGATATCAATCTTGTGTGATAAATACAACTATAGCTTTGGCTTCATTTCCCTAACACCATATATAAAAAGAAACATTTCTTATAAGTCTAAGATAAGCTAGAACACATATACATAAAGTGTACACAGTACATGCTACATGTAGTACCACCTTTATTTTTCCTAGCAGCCTTGCGGGCAGCTATCCGCTCCTTCTTCAGTTGATGTTTAGACGGTTTGTTCTCCTCTTGAGTATTGTACATATTCTCTTCTGAAAATATGCTCTCATCAATACATGCTTTAGTTACTACACATCGAGACGCGTTACGGACACAAGCTGGGGTAAGCATGCAGGGGACTTGCTGTCTGGTTGCGACATCAATAAAGGGAAAACAGAATCATGTTTTTTTTATGTTTGTAAACTTTAATCGTTAACTTGAAATAGCCTCGTATTGTAATTAAGACTTTTTGGAAGGTCATGTTTTTTCAGTTTGGTTTGTAATTAAAATTGGCATTGTCATAGACTTCTGACAGAAAATTTATGTAAGTTACTTGACGAATTTAGGTTTATATAGCCATTTTTAACTTTATCATTATTATTTAGGAATTTTATAGTAACTTCTTTCGCTTTTTCTACATATTAAGTTTTAAAGCATTAAGTATTCCGAATATGATATGCTTTTGCCAGCATTATTTGTTTAAGGGATGTAAATATTTATATTTCATCAATATATAGATTTTTCAAATCATATACTTTTTACACCTCTTCTTGCCTTCCAGAGTTATAGAAAAAAATTATACCTCATGTCATACCATATTGGCTTTACTCATAAAAAATTATACTACATACCGAACAGGGCTAGTGTTTTTTTTTCTAAGAACATCTTATAGTTAAAGAGATCACCGTGAATCGTTAACAATAATGTATGACAGCAGATTCGGCTGTCTGCACTGACTAGAACCCTACTGTTTTGCAAATAAGAATTCTGACCAATCTAGGTACAGATTTAAGTTGGAAATTGTTGTACACATTAATTTAAGAATATTTACAAACGTTTTTGCTCAGGGTGATACTATTATATTATACAAGTATTGTTGTCACTCATATGTCGGTGTATTTATTGGAAACCTTTCTATTTCAACTACATACGGCATTTATTACTCATAATTTTTGGATCAAAGTAAAAAAATACCAAGGAATCTTAGAAACACATGGACGTATCACCTATATAGGAAGGAGACTATTTCATAGATACATCTGCTCTAATACACACAAAACAACACAAACATTTATTTATGAGGGTTTTTAGCGCTTTTTATTTTCAGCATCCAACAAATTCATTTGAAAACATATCAAAGGCGTTGTTAACCTTATTTAATATGTACATACTAATATTACATGCCTATATTTATATTCAGTGCGTCACTCTTTTCAGCACGACCCTAAGGTGGAATGGAAGTATTGGGTCTTTATGTAATCGCTACGGAAGAGTGTGCATCAGACGCTGTGAAGGATTGACAAATAAATATTACTTCAGTGCTATATTATTGAAGTATCTCAGATAATTCAAATATGTTATGTTGAATATTGAAAACAAAACGCGCTCAACACACTCTCGTCAACTTACCATTAGGCGTTTTTCTTCTCACTACAGCAGGGGGCTGGGGTCGGCTCGCTGCAACGGGCAGTGAAAGATCTAAGAAATACTCCGCGCGATCGGATTGATGAAGACACTCTTGGCACTCCAGGGTTGAGACTAGGAAACCGCGGAACACCTGAAACATTGTAATCGTATATTTTACAAGAAAAGCACAAGAAAGACAGTTGGTCTAATGGTTAGCGTATGCGGCTGCTGATCAAGAGGTCTCGGGTTCGATTCCCAGGTCGGACCAAATATTATTTGTGGGATTCACAAATATTTGTTTCGGAGTTTGGGTGTTTTCTATGTATAATATGTATATATATATATACAAAAAAAAAGTATGTTTATGTATTTATATCAGTTGTCTAGTACCCATAGCACAAGCTCTGCTTAGTTTGGGACTAGATGATGTTGTGTGTGAGATCAGATGTCCGTAATATTTTATATAAATAGTTATTTATTTTATAATTTAATTTGGATTCGCCACACCAGTTTTGATAACGGGAGAGTTTGGCAGCACAGCGTCCGGAATGGCGGGAGATTGTGAAGAATCGAATCCGCGAATTTGAGGAACAGCGTTCAGCTGACCTTGACGCCAAGAGCGATGAGCTTAAAGCCCGTCCACTCGCTGCCATTCACTATAGTTATGAGAGCGGTAAGCTCACTTGCCCATTTTGTGCAAGGGAGTTTGCTGCGAAAATCGGCTATATAAACCATTTCCGGGCGCATCAGCGCCAAGCTCTATAAGGGGTCGAAGGGGTCGCCATAGCCGAATTCGTTCGGATTATTACTTTGATAATGGATGGATACACAATAAAAGTATGTATTTATTAGAGCTACAGATTGGCATAGTCAATAATAATGACGTTTTGACATCTCACTTAATGCATACACTCGAAAATATGTCCGTACCTTAATAGGTAAAAACAATTGGCAAGAAAGCGAAAGGAAAGATTTACAGATAATAAAATAAATCATCTTTAGTACGCAGTACTCGTTTGTGTCCTGACAGATTTAATAATAATATATTTATTTATTTAAACTAAAGATTAAACAATTTCTCATAACCTAGGACATAATTTTATACAACCTTAATAAAAGAATAAATGCAGAGTATAAGATGCTGTCGTTGACTGCTATACTAGTAATAACTGTGATAAAGCGTCTTCCACCCTATATGACGCTCGTTACATCAATTTAATGTGCAAAACACATTACTTCATACAACAGAAGTTTAGAATACGGAATGTCACAATCCCTATTAATCTTGTGGGAATTGTAAGAGTTATCTAGGAGAGCAAACTAAACAAGACAACTATATGGTATGTTACCACACAACTTTTACTGATATGATACTATATGCTAAAATGATACTTAAGTTTAAGAGCCTAAAGAGTTTATTACAATAATGATAAGAAATGATTTAATATTTAACAAATTGCTAAATGATATTGATGTTGAGAACAGACGACGTGTTCAATGACCGATACTGAACGTAACTATTAAATGGATTTTAATAATGAATATTGATAGATTTGCTGACGCGATGTTTACAATTTCGCAAAATACGGTTGCACCGTACAACAACATCACCACATAAGAAGAAGAAGAACTCGAAAAAAGCTTGAAATCAGATTTTTTTCCGTGCGGAAATTCCCCCGCATGACACCAGTTGATGGCTATGTCGGACTAGAACCGACTAAAACCGCACCCCATCTCAGGTACTATAAACCGAGGAACCAGGTGTACCCTCGAAAGGAAGTCCCTGGAACCTCGACGTACCTCGGGCCACCCACGGCTTGCAGCTGGCCTTCTTGGCCTGGCCAATGTATAATATATTTTTTAAGTTTAAAAGACAACTCCCGCTTTAGGAATAAAAAATCCTGTCGCGGGGGTCTTCACAAACACACATGAAACGGACACAAAGAACACCCAGAGAGCTAAACCTCTTTAAAGAGATGCTTATGTCCAGCAGTGGGTTATCAAAAGCTGGTTTTAGTTTAAGAGAAATGTGTATACTAACCTGTTCAGGCCTTAACATAGTGTCGGAGGCCTGTTGTCCATAGAACTTCACCTTTTGCTTGACTTCACCATCGACCTTCGCAGGGTCTACCTTGGAACTCATGCCGAGGCTACTCAATATCACTGACTGGTAACGCCGAAGATCTTCTGACCTGTAACAATAACCAACTTTATATTACTGTATCCATGATTAAACTTAAATTTTAGACCATTTAAATCGAGGAACAGGGCTAATGATAAAGAAGATCCAGAGTAGTACACACTGATTTCAGCACAGAATTTAAATTAGCCAAGTGCGTGTCAGGCTACGCATAGAATAGGGTTCCGTAGTCAACCTACTCATGCTTTCCACCGGGCAAAGTTGAATAACTTTCGGAGGCTCATACAAAAAAAAAATTGGCAGTATATTCCATACCTGACAGCTTCGAGGAAATGTCGGAGCAGTTCGTGGGCGTCATGTTGATCCCCACCACCGAATTGCGGCAGCTTAGTCACCAGGGCCGAGAGCAACTTGCGGGGAGTGTACACGCCACCTTCGCCTATAACATAATAAAAGTGGTTTTAGTACATGGTGAATGATAAACGGAGAAATTTATCCATCAATGGACTCGCAAATATACAACACATCTATATAACTATCATACTGCCTTGATGGTCTAGTGGTTAGCGTATGCGGCTGCCGATCAAAACGTGTCGGGTATCGATTCGGACCAAATGTTTCTATGATTTGCAAATATTTGTTTCGGATTTTGGGTATTTTCTATGTCATCATCAACAGCCTTTAGCAGTCCACTGCTGGACATAGGCCTCTCCTTAGAAAGGAGGTTTTGGCCTACTATACCACGCTGGCCAGGGGAGTTGTTATAGGGTTGGCTTCAAGTTTTCCTTCTCTTTGCATTGATGTTGTCTTGCGTAGTTTATCCCTAAGTCGCCTTTTCCGATACCAGCGGGATGAATAGGCTCGTTTTACTTTTTATTTTTTATTATTTGAGAAACTTACAGACAATAATATAAATAAAGTTGTATTATTACAAATTAATGTACTTATTTATTACTTATTACAAGTGTTTCTGTATATAAGTACTCTGAAGAGAACTGTCTACTTTACAATTTAACAGCAGTGTACTCTAAGTTTTTCTCTCATCCATATCTAATATCTCCATAATAAGATCCATATCACACAAAGAAGTGCTAATGCCAAGATATGTTAAAAAAAAAAACGTAACCAAATAAGATACAAAAATAAGAACAATATAGACAAAGTAATACAGTTCGCGTGCCGTTTTAAGTTAAAAAAAATGATTGAGCTAATTTCTTCCTAACCGTGTTCAAAATACTATCATCTAGATTCGATTCATTGTATTCCCTAGTGTTTTCTCCCCATGCAAGTACTTAAAAATCTCTCTAAAGTACTCTATTTCGTAACATATAAGATGACATTTAAAAAAATATGATAGTCATTACTAATCATCACTAATTACTACAGTAATTAGCCATTAGTGTAAAAGTTATGACTATATTTTACTGAATCACACATATATCTACAAGATAATCTTCTAACCTGATAGCAATACAACACAATTAACCTTATACGAAAAGCAATAAACATTGACGGTAAATCTTCTCTCGGATAAATTACCTATAATTACTGTGTTGTGTAAATTATTTCTGCAATTGTAAAGTTCATGTTGAGATACAATCAGATTTTGGTTTCAAAGGAAAATACTAATAACATACTTTACGTTTGTAAGGCCAAAAACGTGCAGGTTTTATGCGACTAGTATAATATATGATGCTTATTTATTTATTAATCCACCAACGGCTCGTATACTTCGCTAATAAAGTCTTGTATGTTATTTAAAAATTACAATGTGCATTTCGCTAGGTACAGATAGGCACCAGCTAGGATTTGATAAATTACACACAGTCACAGAACAAATAATCGACCTCATCACACAACTATGTGTCTTGTATGGGAATTGAACATACGCCTTTTTTTTTAAATCAAATCAAAGCATTTATTTTAAGTAGGCCAGTTAAAGGCACTTTTGAGTTGTCGAAACAAAAATGAAAATTAAATGTGGCTACAGTCCCAGTCACAAGACATAAAAACTGTGAAAGTACTGTAGTTGCCCATTCCCTAGCGTAGATCTCTATGCAGAAGAACGGGCAAGAAACTCCATGGACTCTTTTAAATCAAAATGTTTTTTACAAAATCTTGGTTATATCATTCATGTTGAGATGGTACATTATGTGAAAACGATGTAGCAAGACGTTAAAAGTGTTCAGTCCAGTAAAAGTGTGCACGTTAAATATGTGGACACCTGTGTTCAGACACCCCACCGGAGTTTACGGTGTGATGATGTGTTCTGTCAAAACCACATAGTGTGCTAATTTCTGCCTGAAATGGAGGAATCTGGGAGCTGATGTTATTGAGACATCCGAACTCCTTCTAGACCCTACGACCCCTGCAGTTAGGGTTCGTAACAGGCACGCCTATTCTAATATATAAAATTCTCGTGTCACAGTTTTCGTTGCCATACTCCTCCGAAACGGCCTGACCGATCTTTATGAAACCTTATATGCATATTCAGTAGGTCTGAGAATCGGCCAACATCTATTTTTCACACCTCTAAAACGCGAGCGGAGCCGCGGGCATCAGCTAGTTATATGATTAAAAATAGACGCAAATCCATTCGCTGTTGCGTGAATAGACTGGTCAATATTGTTAAATGTATATGCGATACCATGGTCGGTGTAAGACTTCCCTGATTAATGTAACATTATTAATGTCTGAATGTCGAATATTTGTCCTTTGCTTTTTTTTACACACACATCTTTATGGATATAAGTCTCTTATTGCTTTTGAACCCCTATACTCTTATACGTACAATTTTACGACTTCAATCAACAACCCATATTGTTCCACTGCTGGCTCGGGTATCCTTTTAGGTGAGGGTTAAGGCCATAAGTCCCCACGCTAGCTGAGTGCGGGTTAAGGACTAGCAAGACACGTTGTTGGATGTTTTCGATCGACTGTTATCTTACGATTACAGCCGATACCGACTGCTGAATGTGACCTCCGAATCACGGAAACGCTCATAACATATCATGCCACAAACGGTCACCCATCTAGATCTGACCGCGCCGTAGTTGCTTGCCCTTGGTGAATGTTTCCAATCACCTATGGCCACTACTTTTGTCGCGATACCAAACCCACATACACGCAATACAAAAAGTATGCTTTACGCAAGCTAATATACAAGTAGGTACTATAAGTTCTGCATGCATATAAGTACTACAGTATTCAGGTAACGTGTTGTATAATTATTGCACTATCAGACTTGCGTTTTTATATAACGGAAAAGAAAACGAGAAACTCGGCACCGCGGTTTAACTTTACAAGGCATCTTTTCATTTATCTATATGCAAAAAAGTTACGTTGGTTTGTGTACGCTTGGAGAGGCATATAGTCCCGTTTTTCACTAATTATACTTAAACCGTCTCATGATAACATTTGCATAGTATGGCCTATTTGAATAATTCAAAAAATTATTTACAGGTAATGATGGGACTTGATTATAAAGTGATTTATTTTGATAAGAAATTAAAATTTATTAAAATTTGAAATTAGTTTGTTGGGACGTAAATATTTATTGAATATTTTAATATGAAAAAGTTGTTATTGTGACCAAACTATAATAGACATGGTGGTTTCACAGACTTTTTTGTAGATGTCCTCAATAAAAATGTAGTAAATCACTTTGCTCTATTGCCAACAGTTTTCGCAGGGTACGCAAAATAGTGATTTTATTGGGTATTTTTTCAACACCTTAGGTTACATTATCGAATTTTTCATACGGATCCCTAACTTTTTTGAAAACTTTCTATAGCCTATGTCCATCAGAGATAACGAACGAATCTAATATTGAAAGATTTTTTTCAAATAGGTCCATTACTTTCGGAGCTAATTCAGTTAAACAAACAATAAAATCTTTCCTCTTTATAATATTAGTATAGAGATTTAACGGTGAATATTTAATGTCCAACAGACTTCAGACTTTTTTTCGTGTTCTCTGTAACATTCATCTTTTATTACACAACCTTCAAGTTCGCAATAAAATGTCCTTCTCTAACATCTCTAATACATTACACAGGTCATCTTCACAGACAGGTAGGTATTTTTACATTTATTATTTACTAGCCTTGGTCAGCGTGTATCTCGGTTATCACAGTTAATAGTAGCCTGTGTTTTTCAGATATGTAAGCTATATTATTGTGAAGTTTCATCAAAATCCATTCAGTAGTTTTTGCGTAAAAGAGCAATAAACATACATATATACATACTCAGAAACTTTCGCGTTTATAATATTAGTATGATAATAAGCGGAGTCCTTAGCGAAGTTACTCCCTATGACATCAGCTATCGATCAGTGAAAATCTCGCCGAAATCGATTCAACCGTTCCAATTAAAAATGCTTTTTGGTGTAAGTATTAATCTATTTATATAAAAGTGAATTGCTTGTTCGTTAGTCTCGCTAAAACTCGAGAACGGCTGCACTGATTTGGCTGATTTAGGTTTTGAATTATTTGTGGAAGTCCAGAGAAGGTTTAAAAGGTGAATATATACAAATGAATTGCATTTTTTTTATTAATTATGGATTCCTTTTGTTTTAAGTTTATTTTATACAAAATTTTAGGTCCTCTATTTATCGATTGAGGCAGTACGAAGTCTGCCGGGTCAGCTAGTTCAGTATAAAAATGTTCATTTGATATTATAAACAGACACCTAAATTTTATTTGTTTGTATATATATCGCTCTCTGAATAGATGACTAATCGACATTGAAATATGACAATTCCGCTCCATTTCTTATCATTCGACTTCTATTCATTTGATTTAACAAAGACAGACGTGCATACCTAGTAGATTGGAGCAACTCATTTAATTTTTTTTATATTTCATTTAATTTTATACTCGCGTTTGCCCGCGGCTCCGCCCGCGTGTTTATCGTATACCACAATAAAAAATAGCCTATGTCCTTTTATAAGGTTCCATGTATCTCTATGCCAAAATTCATCAAAATCGGTTCGGTGGTTTAGGCGTGAAAGCGTAACAGACAGACAGAGTTACTTTCGCATTTATAATAATAATAGTAGGGATAGTAGAGACATAAGGATTTTAGAAAGCTCCTTGCTAAACAGTAGTTTTCTCGTAATTCCCATGTGCTACACTAGGAGACAGATTAGGACTTCATTTCCTTTAATACAGCAAAATAAATATCGTTCCTTATTATCGGTTGGCATCCATGTCAATCGACGATATATGTATGTCATACTAGATTTCAACCGCGGATCTGCCCGCTTTATTTAAGTTAGTTAAGTTAAGTTTTATTTAAATTGGATCAGTAGTTTTCCCGTGAAAACAAAGTTGGTTTTGCGTTTATAATACTAGTAAGAATACATTAATCACATGTTGCATTATTCACAGAACAATAAAAATTCATAGAACAAGCATTATGCTGTATTATGTAAAAGCAGATTAGCTCTTGTTGCTGCTCCAAATCTTTTACTCTTATCAGAATTTAAGGAAATGGTTCACCTTGTTTATATGTAAGACAGATTCGTTACGAATATTTTTTCCTAAAAGAACAACCGTTAGAATAACTTAAAATATATAATATCCGTTACTGGGCTTTACAAGAGCATTTTAGCTTTAAAAAAGCGTAATAAATATGCATGACATGACTGCCTTGTTGGTCTAGTGGTTAACGTATGCGGCTGCTGATCAACAGGTCTCGGGTTCGATTCCCGGGTCAGACCAAATATTTGTGTGATCTACAAATATTCGTTTCGGAGTCTGGGTGTTATTCCATGTATAATATGTATGTATTTACAAAAAAAAGTATGTTTATGTATTTATATCAGTTGTTTAGTACCCATAATACAAGCTCTGCTAACTTTGGTACTAGATGATGTTGTGTGTAAGATGTCCAAAATATTTATTTATAGATTTTATCACGTTGGACCTTTTTAGTTTTAAAATTTTCCAAATTTCATTCACAAAACTGTAAAATCATAAAAAATAAAGGCAGATAAATCACAAAATATGCGCAATGACATGTAGTTGAGGAAAATAGTCCGTATAAATCTACGCAATCTTTGTTGTTACAATTTTTCTAGTTAGAAAATCTATATTTTTATAACATCTTTGGGTAATATACCGGAAACAAAATTCTCTCAACAATCACTGTTTCGTCATTTATTTGGTCTAGAAATGTAACAAATAAATTTAAAATCTCCAGACTTCGAGCAGAGCTGTACAAGTGTGAAATCAGGTCACTATCTAAATATAGGCAACCTACAGCCGGTTGGCAACCGGTCACATGGAGATGGCACCAAATTCTTATTGGATACAAAAAAATCATTCAAATCTATACTTGGGGTGGTATTTTTTTTCTTAATTAAAAATTTGAAAACACTAAAAAGATAGCTGTGCATGACATTTAGGCTAAAACACCGCTAAACTATCATTTTTGAAAAGGAGCGACTATCGTCAGATATCGAAATACTAAAATATCGAAGTTTGGTAGAAAAATTTGTCGAACGATTGACACAGATGGTCGTACGTTTTCTATTCTCTTGTTTCATATCTATATGACTGTCAAATGATCAAAACAAAATATTAGCCAATAAAAGAAGATAATAAAAACGTTTGTAACTTGACTAGGGGGCAGAACTGCCTGTTACTAGATCGATCTATAAGTATTTAACCTATTAGAACATATTTTACAACTATCTGACCAGCGGTTATTGCTGTACCAGTACACCGACAACAGTCTCATTAACTACTTAATTTAGTTCTCCAGACGTGATTATTTCGCGTTTCACAAAGTTTGAAATTGAAAATCAATCGTTATCTCTTATTTGACACCCTTTGTTGCACGCCACTTTGTTCAATCCGCGACTCGCATCCAGCTCCTGCCAGTCGTGTTGCGCAAATCATGACTCCACCTGTGGACGTCCTACACTACATGCAATTAGAGAGACTTATGTCCAGCGGTGGACTGCGATAAGCTGATGATGATAGGGGTTTCCAAAAATCCTTGCTTAAGCATGGTTTGAGCTCTACGTTGATGATTCATTCAGTCAGTCAGAACAAGTAATTTTATATGTAAGATTAATGATATTGTGATAATGCCCTTATAACAGTGCTATTGACCTCTTTACCGTATCGCAATATACATATCTATATAAATATATATAAAAAAGAATTGCTGTTCGTTAGTCTCGCTAAAACTCGAGAACGGCTGGAACGATTTGGCTAATTTAGGTCTTGAATTATTTGTGAAAGTCCAGAGAAGGTTTAAAAGGTAAATATTTAAAAATGAATTGCATTTTTTTTTCATTAATTATATCAATAATTTCCTTTTGTTTATTTTATACAAAAGTTTAGGTCTTTTAATTATGGATTGAGGCAGTACAAAGTCTGCTGGGTCAGCTAGTATATAAATAAATAAAATTAGAGTGTCTGTTTATAAATACACAGTACACACTATAAAAGGATACACAGTATTACATCAATAAACTTTTTTTTAATTTATCTATCTGTTTGTTCCGGCTCCTCTCAAGAACCACTGGACCTTGACCTTGACCTTGAAGGTGCTTCCACTAGCAGAAAGCTAATAATATAAAGAGTAAATTAAGCTACATTGTACTTTTCATAATTATCGAATTTTGTTTGTTTGTAAACAAACAAGAGCGATTAACACTACGGGGCGCAGCTCGTAAGCAATCCTAACAATATTATAAATGCAAAAGTTTGTGAATATGTATGTTTGTTGCTCTTTCACGCAAAAACTACTGAACGGATTTGGATGAAACTTTACATTAATATAGCTATATATCAGAATAACACATAGGCTACTTTTTATTGCAAAATTCGAGATACTAGCGGGCGGAGCCGCGGGCGAAAGCTAGTTATAAATACACGAACAAAGCATGTCTGAAAAACGTTGATAATTACAGTTAGACACAAAGTTGACCTTGATATTATTTCTCAAAGCAATATGGCTTCATTTTGTACTGTTACACGAGTGATGTTTTATTCTTTACGTTTTTGTTTTGGATAAATCACAACTGATTTTACGTTGCAGTGTATTACTTCAAGTTTTTCATACTTATTTGAAATGAGAATTATGTTAATCTTCCTATACAAATAAATAAATTGTAGTGTATGTAATATTGAATGATCAGTTTTTTACTAAATCTATGGTACCTACAGCAAAAAAAAACATTTTTTGTCTGTTTGTTTCGGGTAATCTCTGGAATGGCTGAACCGATTTCACAGGAATATAGCTGATGACATTAGAAGTAACTTTTTAAGACTAACTTCGCTCTTCTGCTTTACTCGCTATTTACAACAATAACCACGGGTAACATCAATATTAGTAGTATTATAAAGCACTAGCTGACCGACACAGCCCTGTCTGCGTCTTCTATTGCCATTAGCGTGATGTTATACAGCGAAAACAAATATGTTTACAATAAACAAAGTATATATCAATCAATCAATCTCTCAAAAGATGTAATTTTTCTTGGCCTTATATAGCCTTTCTCGATAAATAGAGTAGGTAACAATAAAAATGTTTCCACATCAGTTCCTAAGATTATGGCGGTCCAACAAACAAAAATATAACTCTTACCCTTTATAATATCAGATATACATTCATAGATATGAAAGGACAACAAAGAAAAGTAGCTTCTTTGTCATAATATAATGCTTTGTTTATTTCTTCAAATAAGTAGCGATCAAATCACAACCCATTTAAAGGTATAATGTGTATGTCAGATATCACAGTAATTAATTTTAAGGTAAGTTCCCGGGACAGGGTATACCTGGTTCCACGACTCATAGCACCCGAGACGGTTAAATTAGAGTCCAACATAAATAAATAAATATTTTTTCGGACATCTTACACACAACGCCATCTAGTCCCAAACTAAACAGAGCTTGTATTATGATGGGTACTAGACAACTAATATAAATACATAAACATTTTTTTTTTTTGGAAATACATACATATTATACACAGAAAACACCCAAACTCCGAAACAAATATTTGCGGATCCGTGTGGATTGCCGCACGAAATAAAAAGTGTAAATTTAATATCCTATGATAGATACAAATAATTTGGCTATCTATTGGTAAAATAATTTTCAAAATAGGACTAAACGCTACAACCTCACAAACTATAGCTTTTAAAATATTGGTAAAAAAGTATAGATAACAAATAGCATGTAATGTTTACATTTTTTAATGTTTTAATCTTTTAGATTTATCTATACAAAACATTTTTTTACTTAATGCATATTAAAGTAAATAAGTATGGTACTAACACCAAAATAAGCAATTTTGAAAAAAAAAATGGATGCAAAATAGGTAACAGTATTTAATGCATATTTATTTACAATGGTTGACTGGTAGAGAATGCCTTAGGCATTAAGTCCGCCAATGTACCTAAGTGTATGATGTATAAAGAAAAAAAAAGTCTGATCAAAAACTACTTTCTAAGGAGAAGTTTATGTTCAGCAGTGCATTATGAAAGGAAGATCATGATAACAAATTTATACATCCTTTGTGTTATAAAATTGTTCTAATCTTCAAATGATAAAACAAAGAAACCCAACAAAGACTTTTAAAAGACAAAGAGTCCTAGACAAAAAGCTGTATGACGCATAATTATAATTAGTATTAATGAAGATTTTTCATATAAATAAACATCATACTACATGAACCATTAAGAGTAGGGTGAGGTGGGTCTTCAGTAAAGTACA
Source organism: Phragmatobia fuliginosa (assembly GCA_932526445.1). NCBI lineage: Eukaryota > Metazoa > Arthropoda > Insecta > Lepidoptera > Erebidae > Phragmatobia > Phragmatobia fuliginosa. Next base: position 18,063,884 of record OW052073.1, read on the forward strand.
TCCTATATCACACTTGATCAAAATTAAGATTAACTTTTATTTTTGTTAACGTGAGTAAGGCTGCGGAGCAGAGCTGGTCTAAAAAGAATTTGCCAAAGTTTTCAACAGTTTTCTGACAGTGAAAGTCCCATTAAAACCTTCGAGACATTACTCAGAAAAAACAGACGGACAGACAACATTTTTCAAATTGCCTTTTTAATGTTAGTACGGTATTTACTTTGCTATGCATTTAGTAAAAAATATTACATACAGATACTCCAATTTTATTTATTTCTATAGATTTCATATTTACTATAGAACGGGTAGCATGTACTACAAGTGATCTTCGAGAGGCATAAAAGAAAGATCGCATATTATGGGTGTGTTCTCTAGAAAAGTAAATGTATTGTAGACAAAGTTATAGTTCTATATCTAATACCGTTAAAGGGGCATTCTTGTATACATACAAGTATTTATTTATGAAATGGAAATGGCTGTAACAATATCTGTGAAATATCGGGTGGGGTGGGGGTTTTCAGGGGGTGAAAAATCAATCTAGATTAGTGTTATGTTTGGAAAAATGCAAGTTTTCATGTGATTTTCTTTCATATTTATCATAACTCTTTGCATTGCTTGCAACATCTATACTACTCCTTCAGTAATACTTGGTTGTTTGTTAGTACATCAACACAGCAACACTACTGCTACTTGAAAGAATAGATGGTGTTGTTAAACAATCATCATCATCATCAGCCTTTAACAGTCCACTGCTGGACATAGGCCTCTTTCCTCCTCCTTTCTAAGGAGAGCCTTAGAAAGGAGGTTTTGGGCCAGACAGGTTGGTTTAAGTTTTATTTCTGTTTGCATTGATGTTGTCTTGCATAGTTTATCCCTTAGTCGCCTTTTACGACACCCGCGGGATGAATAGGGGTGGTGACAGTCTGTATTCTTAATCTGTCACCACACGGTAAATAGTATTAACCGAGCAAAACTCAGTCGCCCAGGTACTATACATATGGCTTACATACTAAGTTGTGCACGTGTTATCATTAATTATCACTGAAATATGACACAATATGGTATCTATTATTTAACATTAGGTATTTGGTATAGTTGATAACATTTAAATTGGGAAGCCATTTCAATGTCATTAACCAGTGTGATATAAAGGTTGATTAGAAGATGAGAGATATTTATAAAAATCCAACTAGTTTCAGACCTGAATGTGGTAATACTTGAGAAGTAAAGCATCCTACTTTAATGTGAGCTCATATGTGCTATCCGAAAATACACCCGTAATCAACATCCGAAAATGCAAGTGACTAAGTCATAATCAGATGTTTTATCATTCCAGTGTTGCTTAGAAGAGAAATCTTGACAATTTACACCCTATATCCTAACACAAAAAAAAAGGCAAATATGTATGGTTCTCAGATACTAATATAATGTAGAAAAAGATAAAAATACATACCTGCTTGAAGTTCACTTAAAGTTTCAGCCAGTGTACGGGTAAGCGGACCCCATTCAGCCAACTCTCCCGTTATAGGAGGTAGTTCCACTTCTTTCTCTTCCTCACCATTTAATTTTAACTTTAATTTTCCACCAGGTAGAGTGAATCTCTCCCCCGGATTAGCCATCTCTTGAAGAACTTGTAATAAATAAGGTGTCTGCACCAAACACTGCATAACAGAATTGAAAAAGCAGGTGTTTCCCAAGTTTGTGAGACCCCTCACTCTAGGCAAGTTCAACATGGCTTTATCTTTTGTTACCGGTTTTGATAATGGGTCAATTTTGATTATAGTTTCAACAGGCACTTCGATTTTAGGATCTGTATTAAATGGTAGCTCAATTGGAGGCAGAGATTTGGCATTTCCACCACTCACAGCTTGCTTTTTTAGCCACTCTATACATTCATGAAGTTTTTTAGCACTAGAGGCTGTTACTTCATTGTTGCAGTTGTAACAGAAGATTTCCCATGTAGTGGTATTAGCTGTGACTGCGTGACAATCAGAATGAGGAGTGTTGAAGTGATTCAGAGCGTGCTTGTTGCGCGACCGTCCGCACAGTTGAGACCCACATCGCAAACACATCCACAATGTCAAATCCTCTTCATAGTCGGGGTCGGATACCTCGTTTTTGGACAATTTCTTGCACTCCGAACATTCCTTTTCGAAACCTCCAGTCTTGAGTGATTTCTTCAGTCGGGTGAGGTCAACAGCTTTAGCGACGTGAGGACATGCGGACTTGACATTCTCGTCGCAAGATTCCGTAGACTCATCGCCGTTCTCACCAGGGTCGCTTTGTCTCTTTTTCTTTACCATTTTCACGTCTCAACGTAACTGCCTGCAATACGTAACAAGATACATGTGGTAAGAATAACCGCACTAACACAAAAAGAACAAAATGTCATGTCAAATCTGTGTCGATAGCCATTGCACGCGTGACAACGCACATTCATCGCGTATACTTTCCAGAAATTTAATGGCGACTGCAAAAATACTTAATTAGAAATTTTGACCACTTACAATTACATACGATGGTGATTCACAAAGTTTAAGACGAAAATAACAAACAAATTGCCTTTTCGAAAATTTTGTCAGAAAAGTATACGACCGTCAACCATCTTTATTAACAGTGTTACCAACTTTTATGAAACAAAGAATAAAACAAAATTATGTGTCGCCACTACTCAAATAGAAATCGCAATAGAATTTGAGTATGAACATCTTCTCCACCTTTATTTTTCCCGATATGATTTGGGGTCAGCTAAAACTTCAACCGGTTTTACCTGAATATCAGTTTTTCCACGGAGCGAATGGCATCGGATTAACAGTTTAAAGTGCTTTCCAAGGTACGGGGGTGAGACACCACTAGATTTTTATATCCTGAGCTGCTATTCAGAATTTATTGTAAGGAAAATCCACCAATTCTTTGGCCTGATTCGAAAATCAAATCCTGAAATTTCTTGATCAGCAATCACACACGCTAACCGAAGTAACCGCTAGACCAACGAAAAAGCTATGTGATTATTTTAAAAAAGAGTGACTACTTCCAATTTCATATAAATTAACAGCTGTTTGTCTGTTTTGTAGAAGGACAACTCTGTGTTTTGTTCATCATCTAGCGACAAATAGCTGAACTAAAATTCTGAAACGTCAACATGATTGTGATGGAATCTGCTAATCAAATTGTGAATTTTCATTGATTTTCGTTATTTTTACGCAAGGATTTGTAATTATTATATTAAAATTTATATTGTGAAGTGTGACTGAAACGTGTTTAAAATATGTAGTTTACAATTAATTGTTTATTCAGTTAGTTATCAAGAAGTTGTTGATGTTGACCAGTTCTTGAGATAAGTTTTGAAGATGTCGTTACCAGGAAATGGAATTTTCGTGGTGCAGGGCGAAATGGCTATGCTCGTCACGGCCATGCGTCGAAGCACCCGATGGGGCTCGCACTCTTTCCCTAACGAGGAGTACGATGTACTAATGCGCACCTTTCAAGATCTAAAGACAATCTTGAATCAAGTGGATGATCTACGGCTCTTGGACCCAGCTACGTACTTGAGCCCTTTCCTAGAGGTGATTAGGAGCAAGGAGACGACAGGTCCGGTCACAAGTCTTGCCCTTTCTGCTATTCATAAGTTTCTGTCTTATGGGTTAATTGGTGAGTAAAATTGAATCTTATTAGAATTCTCGAATTAGTACCTGTATGATTTATTTATTAAAGTTATTTTATTTGCATAAATATCATACATTACAATACTTACATGTTTCCTGAAGGGTAGAAGTTATACATCACAACTATAATACAAATATATAAACACACTTAAAAACAAATAAGTATGCTCGCACACACATGGAGACACACATGATATACTATACATAAAAATCGGCCCTGACTGAGGAATTAGGCTGAGGAACCCTTTCCTGTGCGTGTCAGGCCATGCACAGGAAAGTTCCTCAGTCACCCATATTATGTTTTCGTAATGCGTTAATTTTGTATGACGTTTTCCAAGTAAGTGCATTGTAAAAGTTAAGCCTCTATAACTCCTGAACTAACAAAGTCATCTAATCCATTATAGTTTTCCTTTAAAGTTCATTATATGGACCACTATCACGAATTTTTCCAGATTTTTCGAGCCAGCCGTTTAGCTTTTAAAGGGGGGGGGACACACCGTTTTAAAAAAAAGTGGCAGTTAAAGTGGAATTTCTCGCAAACCGTCTTAGAAACCCTTATATTGTTTTTAAAAGACCTATCTAATGATACCCCACATGATGGGGTAGCCGCCAGAAAAAAAATACATCCCCACTTTACGTGTAGGGGAGGTACCCCAAATAAAAATATTTTTCATAATTTTATTGCAGCACTTTCACATTGATCGCGGCAATGCTGGCGGTGATAAGTTTCGTCCGATCTGTCCGACCAGGACTCTACGCTCGGACTCCCAAGCAGGGCAGTCCTCCAGCGTGTGCTGGGCGGAGTCCCGGTCAGACCCGCAATGGTGGCATTGTGCTGTAGCCTCCCGTCCTATTCGATCAGATACTCACCGAAACAACCGTGACCGGTGAGTATCTGAGTCAATCGATAGGTGACACAGCCTGTCCTCTTTACCCACGCTTCGAAGTTCGGCAGAACGGCTCCGACAGCACGTTGGCTAGCACAGCCCTGAATTTCAAGCCGTGCCTGCCAATACCGCAGAGCTTGAGCATGTGCGTTCCGCCGTAGCATTCCGGGCTCTAGATCCGGCGCTGTCCCCTCGCCGTCCCGACCGATAGAACGAATTTGGTCATAGACCATCGTGTACATATCGGCCAGAATGTCGAAGGGCGGAGATCGCGCCAAGACCGTCGCTGCCTCATACGAGATGGTGCGGTAGCCCCGTACGATCCGTATGGCCATCAGCCGCTGCAGGCTCCTAAGTTGAGCCTTACAGCGGGAGGAACCCTCCAGGTCCTCAGACCAAACGGGTGCCCCATAGAGGACCATGGATCGCATGACGCCCATATAGAGGCAGCGAACTTCCTCCCTTGGTCCCCCGAGATTAGGCAGCAGACGATGTAACGCCCCTGCTACCCCTCGGACTCGGGGGACTAATCGCCCGAAATGCTCTTCGAAGCTCCACCGACTGTCCAGGGTGAGGCCCAGGTACTTCATGTACTGGCCCACCTGGACTTCAGTGTCACCCACCCGGAGGCATGAGCTGGGTGGTTCCTGGCGCCACTCTCAGGCCCAGCTCACGAATCTTTTCTACGACACAAGCCACTCCCTGCTCGGCGAGTAGGAGCACCTCCCCGAAGCATGACCCTCTAGCCAATATTAGAGTGTCATCTGCATAGCAGATGACACTTAGGCCAGAAGGCAGACTCGTGCGAAGGACCGCATCGTATGCGAGGTTCCATAGCAATGGGCCCAATACAGAGCCCTGAGGAACCCCGCAACACACCTCCCTTCGTCTCTCCATCCCCATCCCGTTCCGATCAACAAACTTTACCGTCCTGTCGCGCAGATAGGCCTCTATGACAGCCCGCAGATAGGGCGGCACCTCGTGATATTCAAGGGCCACCCTAATTGCCCGCCAGGGGAGGGTGCCAAAAGCGTTGACGATATCTAGGCTAACTGCCAAAGCCAATATAATAAAAAAATAATTTCAAAATAATTTCAGTAGATCAAGACATTATTGCCCCAAAATTTTTTTTCTTTATATTTAAGCCTGCCACGGTGACTACTCTGCCTGATGGACAGCATGAGTAGACTTCAGGAGTAGGGGTCACCATTCTCATTGTGAGGGTAGGCAATTCAGCATGGTGACCCTGTTTATTAGGATGGTGTTCTGTGTGAGGGTAGTAATGTTCTGGTCGAGCCGGCCCATTCGTGCTGAAATCATAAGTGCTAAGTTTACGACGTAGAGCTGTCATAAACTTACAAACTTAACCTCTTTATTAGTCTTCATAATATTAGTATAGATAAGGATTAGTAGGATATACGTATCTAGACGTCACATACTCAATCTATTAACCTAGTTATATAAAAATTTAGTGTAAGCAAATACAATTAAACAAAATACATAAATGATATGCAAATTTGTACTTTATTACAGACCCAACACATCCTAGCGTGCCAGCAACAGTAGAAGATATAGCTGATGCAGTTACACATGCAAGATTTGTTGGCACAGACCATTCATCAGATGGGGTAGTTCTTATGAAAATATTACAGGTTCGTAAGGAACAACTACACAGTCTTATAATTAAAGTCTGTTCATGATTCATTCTCAATAATCATGAGCATGAGATATACTATGCTTGTAAATTTAGAATGCTTGGGGATAAAAAGAGAAGAAAAAAAAACCTAAAGGATCATAATGTATATTATAATGGAAATTCTAATAGACAAAAAAATACTTCAAAATGCACTGTAATTTTCATCAACATTTCTTTTAAAATTTGTTAGAAAATTAATTAAATTCAGTTAAAGATTGATTTCAATTGATATAAGTAGGATTTATAAAACCATAGTTTTATGAAATTAATTTAGCGAATGCCTGACGGATATTAATAATTAAGAATGTAAAGTGTTAAAACGCTTGTCAACAACTTTAAAAATATGAACCGACTATGTAATTTTGTAAATATAATTCAACAAAAAGGACCCGACTTCAAAGAAAAACTATTCTGAGTACCCAAATCGTGACAATTGTGCCTATGATATTTGAGGAGTTCACTCGATTTCCTTGGGATCCCATCATCACATCCGAATATGGTGACGATGGGACCACCTGTTAGCTACGCCCATTCCAATGCAAAAATAATTTTTGAAATCGGTTCATAAACGACGAAATTATCGCTGAACATACATAAAAAGAAAAGATTCTGACGAATTGAGAACCTCCTCCTTTTTTTGAAGTCGGTTAAAAATTTAAAACATCTGTCTATTACAAAAATGTAGGTATCTACATACGAAGAAACACGGAACCACAAAGAAAACACGTAGCGATCTATACGGAGTGATTACTAATCCTGAATCGCGAAAGTGACATTCTCGCGCCGATTAGCATATATACAACATCCCAACATCAACTGTTGGGCAGTGGCCCGCCAGGCATGATCACCTCGCCTGGTCGGAGGATCCTCCCTTTGTGTTGGAGGAACACGTCACCCGTTCCTCCACATTATTACAAATCTATTGACACCTTCATTCATTATAATGTAATCCGAAAATATTTATTACCCTTCCTTTTGCCTTCACCGCTGTCAGGTAAAAAATAGTTTACTGACCTGTAATTTCAATATTTTCAGGTACTTCGCACTTTGATGTTAAGTCCAGAGGGCGCAATGTTGACGGACGAGAGTGTTTGTGAAATCATGCTCAGCTGTTTCAGAATATGTTTTGAAACAAGACTTACAGGTAAATTATTTTTTAATTATTTTTTTGGTTCAGAATAATATATTATAGAAATTAGTACAAATAAAGGTTCATTACAACTTGTAATGTTATTAAGAAATATAATTTTTCAAAAACGAACAATCCCGAACATTTGCACTTTGTAGTCACTAGTAGCATAAGTTTGTTTGTTGACTGGCGGTTGTGAGTATGTCATGCTCGCTCAAAAGCCCTGCTGGCGGTGGCGTGTGTAGCGGGTCGTTCGGCTCCCTACGATATGGTTGAACTGGACGATGGCTGGTGCATAGGTCATGCTCGTGATACGGGCGCCGCCAGTCGGGGCTGGTCATCTCACAACTTCTATTTATTGTATAATTATTTTTGGACACTACCTGTGTAAAATTCAGCATCGTTACATTGTACTCACATTTAATAAAATGCCTTAAGCTATGTAACCAAAAATTGTAAAAACAAAAAATTGTAAAAACAATGTTGGAAAAGAGTGTCCATGGAGTTTCTTGTCTGTTCTTCTCCATAGGATCTACGAATTGGAACAGACGATTAGCTTCACGACTGACTACTGACTGACTACTTGACGTTTCAAAAGTGCCGTTGTATGGTTTACTTGAAATAAAATGGTTTTGATTTGATTGATTTGATTTGGGGAAAAACAGCCACAATCAGTTTTACGGTATAAACTCTAAAGTTCTAATAATAATGCTGTCACGCAACTCGGCTTTAGTCGCCGGTTTGTGCACGATAGATAGGAGAAAGAGAAATATACCAAATCACGAGAGTTTACAAGAAGTTTAATGTTTTAACAATCAATACAATTAGATAGATATAAACGGAATACAAGGGCTAGTTCGCGAGCACGTTAGGGCGTGGGCTCTTGAGAGTTTGTCGGTGATGCCTCCAGAAATAGGAGACACTTATCTTGGGCAGCGACGCAGTAGAAAAAAAGGGCAGGGCTCGAGGCGCGCGCCGTTTATATAGGCGCGCAGTAGCGGGGAGGCGCTCGCCTGCTCGCGGGGAACGGGGCAGTATAGCCACGTTACAATGCATTGTTGCACAGGACGTATATAATTATAAAAAACTTAAGGTCGAATATGAATTGATTGTCACGCGTTGTCAATTCGTTTAAATTTCCCGGAATCGTCATGTACCAGATGTTTTATCGCTGTAACGTCGTTGTCGGAAACTTTCAGAAAAAAATAGCAATAGTTCAGTTTAAGCTAAAGAGCGATAAATATCTAAATGATTTAAGTGATTAACGACCTCGAATGTCATTAAGGACGATTCATCAACAACCCTTAATGTCCCACTGCTGGGCTCAGGTCTCCTCTTAAGAGAGGGTTAAGGCCATACGTCCCCACGCTAGCCGAGTGCGGGTTGGGGACTGGCAAGACACGTTGTGGCTACGTAATCTTGCTGTTGGATGTTTTTAAGCCGCTCGAAGGCCTCCAACTAAGCTTTACGACTGCTATTTTATGATAACAACCGGGACCGACTGCTTAACATGACCTCCGAATCACGGAAACGCTCATTACATATAATGCCACAAACGGTCACTTATCTATGTCTGACCGCGCCGTAGTTGCTTACCCTTGGTGATTGTATCCAATCATCAAAGGCCACTCGGCTATGAGCGCTTCTTAAGGACGATTATTCAGAGTTATTCTGTATTTTTAAGAGTGTTTATAATAAAGTCAGTGTTCATTTAATCGGAAGAAGTCTTATTTTAAGACCCTAACACGTAAAACTATTTCTAAAATATTTCAGAATTGCTTCGTCGGAATGCTGAACAATGTCTTCGCGACATGACACAGTTGATCTTCATGCGCCTGCCACAGTTCCCGCCAGAAGACAACTCGGCCAGTTTCTCTACGGTCGGCCTCTCGCTCAAGAAGAGGGAGAAATCTAGCAAAAAAAAGAATGTAACTAGTTTGAATAGTGGGTATCTGTTCATTAATTCCATAGTAGCTTTTATAGTATTTAGGTATTTCTTAAGAAAAGCGCCTTTCATTTGTATTTTTATTAAAATTAGTAGGCGAGGAGTGAGGAGTTTTTTGTTTTGGACATCAGATGCAACATCGTCTAGTCTCAAACTAAGCAGAGCTTGTATTATGGGTACTAGACAACTGATATAAATATATAAACATACTTTTTTTGTAAATACATACATATTATACATAGAAAACACCCGGACAATTGTCCGTACAGACATTTGGATCGGACCGGGAATCGAACCCGAGACCTCTTGATCAGTAGTTGCATATGCTAATCACTAGACCAATAACGCTGGTTACTTCTCCTAACCTCAGTCACTCAGTGAAAAACATGCATTAAGCTTTATCTGAGTTCACGAAATTACTTTTTTTGTTCATATATTTTTAAATCTTACACATTTTTTTTTCTTTTTAGGTAGTAACTCGTTGGAACGCAAGTCATCAGCGTGTGAGCAGCCAAGCACGGTGACTGCAGAAGTGACAGAATCTGACAGTGATCTCAATAAAATTGATATTGGACAGAGGTATGCCGATTATTTTTAGTTACATACTGGCAAACCCACAGTTCTTGTTGAAATGATTCCACGCCCGCGACCCTAGTTCAAAGAGACCTTTAGCAAATCCAAATTGCTTTTGATGAAGCAAGTTATATTTAAGTAGCTGAGTCCCGCGAGTAATCGCGAGTAACGCCGCGGAGCGAAGCTAATCTAATAAAAGTTAAGCCTAAGTTACTCCATATGTCATCAGCTTTCTTCTAGTAAAAGTCACGTCGAAATTCCACAGATTACTCGGAAGAAACAGACAGACAAAATTTTTAAGTTATTTTTTTGATGAAGTACCATATATATGTACTTTACAATTTAAATTTCTTACATTTAGACAATACACATTATTATATATATAGTATATCTTCGATTAACCTTTGTGAGAGCTGGTGTCTATGCTAGGTTTCATACAAAACCTGTATTAAAGAGAGACTTTCATATGCATTGACTCTGACTGACTGCCTCGTTGGTCTAGTGGTTAGCGTATGCGGCTGCTGATCAAGAGGTCTCGGGTTCGATTCCCGGGTCGGACCAAATATTATTTGTGTGATTCACAAATTATATTTGTTTCGAAGTCTGGGTGTTTTCTATGTATAACATGTATGTATTTACAAAAAAAAAGTATGTTTATGTATTTATATCAGTTGTCTAGTACCCATAACACAAGCTCGGCTTAGCTTGAGACTAGATGATGTTGTGTGTCAGATTATGTCCAAAAATATTTATTTATTTATTTAGTAAAAAAAATGTTATTTTCATATTACATACAGACACTTCAATCTTATTTATTTGTATATATGTAGAATGTTGTAACATTTGGTTTAAAAGCAACTCCCCAACAACTTTACTCTGTTGGACGTATTGAGATAGGTTGGAAGTTACAAGGATCAGAACTGCCACCAGATAATACGGAATTAGTGACATATGCCTGTAAAACGCGGGAAACGCCGCGGGGCGAAGTTAGTCTAAATAAAAGTAGCCTAACCCACGATACTTTTGCAGCATCTTCTTGTCTTGCAGCGTCGATATGTATGATGTATTAACAAAAAGCTCTACTCAGTTTGAAAGTAAATGGCGTTGTGAGGCAGATGTCTTCTTCTTCCTAGCCTTATTCCCAATATTATTTGGGGTCGGCTACTAGTTCAACCGGTTTTACCTGAATATTAGTTTTTCCACGTAGCGACTGGCATCGGACCTCCGCAACCCTAAGGGAACTGAAATTCAAAGGTTGAACTAGTTGTCAGTAAATTTGAGGGCACTGACTTCCCGATAACGATTGCCATAGATGTTCATGACAACCGGGACCGACGGCATTACGTGCTTTTCGAGGCACGGGCGTGAATCACCAGGCAACTGTGAGGCAGATGTGTAAATTTTTATTTAAATCTGAAATTACTATTATTACTTCTAGCCAAGATAAAAATCTACTCAACGAGGCGGAAATCACGATCGAACCTGTGGACGCCATCAAGAGTCCTGTTAAGAAACATGGCCGCCATTCGTCTATGGATTTAGCTGCGAATGGCAACACTTCCATCACCCAACTGCTTGAAAAGTGTGTCAGTGCAGATGCTGCTGATGAGGTGGTGGACTCCACTGATGGCAACACTGTGACTAAAGAAGAAGGTAAGTTCCCGAATAACAAAGGCACGTTGCTATGCATGATATGGTAAAATAGACTTTAAGTACTGTGGACAAGATTTAATATTAAGTAACTTTATTGAAATGGTATTGTTGTTTGCCATCTGGTTTGATTCTTCTTTTCTTCTTTATTAATGTCTGTTGGTTAAAAACCCTGACTGATAAACCGAGGTTGTGGGTTCGATTTCCATTCAAGAGAAATAGGTAGATTGCAGATTGCACAGAAAAAATAGGAATTTTGGAACTTAAATTTATAGATTATATTTATATTTAAAATTCAAAACATAAGTAATGTTTTTCAACCACTGCTTATTATGTGTCTATACACATATAACCTTATACTACCTACCTGTAAGTAGCGAGATACTTAGTTTATATAAGAATTATATGTTGGTGATTACATACGTATGTACATTGTATATAATTAGCGACATATAGCTGGTTCTTAAATAAATAATCATACGATCAATGAACCCTTTTAGACCAACCTATTGTGCGACTTAGACTACCGGGACAACGCCATCTATCGAGTGACAGGTTGAACTTTTTTTAATACTATAAAAGTTTACTCTTTTATATGTGGTTTACAGAAGTACCAGAAGCAGATATAACTAGTATAGAGACAGTAGAACCCGAGCCAGAACCCGTCCTAGACACCAGCGAGAAAGAACAGAAACCCTCAGAGTACGTGAACCATCGCGGCATAAGGTTCACTCCTCAGGAGGATGGTAACTTGCAGCCCTACGGCCTGGCGTGTGTCAGAGAACTGTTCAGGTTAGTATTAAATATCTTATCCAGAAGTCTTGGCAAAATGGACTCAGTGGTATTGAAGTTTAGCCTGGATAAACGGACAGACAAATTAAAATTCTACCTTAAAATAGAAGTCACATACAGACGTTTTAAATTTTATTATATTTATAGGAAGAAATCTTTGTCTTATAGTGTATCTAATTCTGAAAGGCCTTAATAAAATCTATCATAACAACATTACAAATGAATTTCATAATACACTTACCACCTAATTTCAATGTATTTCTGTTGTTATAGGTTTCTAATATCGCTGTGTAACCCACTAGACAGTCAGAACACCTCAGGCATGGTGCACCTAGGTCTATCCCTGGTCAGCACAGCCCTGGAAGTGTCAGCGGACCAGCTCGCCAAGTATCCCTCGTTGTTGTTTCTAGTCAAAGATCCATTGTGTAGAAACTTATTGAGTGTAAGCATTTTAACTTTTTTTAGTTTGTTTATGACAAGTTGTATAAAAAAATATCTTATTCTTATAGCAATAGCATTGAAAGTCCTAAAGCTAACATTATTTTAGAGATTTATTTGAACAAACAAATAAGACCACCAAAATGTAACCACCTGTTGCCTACAATAATACAAAAGCCTTTAAAATGATGTAATGTAACGTTTCTAATATATTAAAAATATTTATTCTTATGAAAATATAACTTCTGAATCAAACTTGCGCGTGTTAGTTAAACGGGGACAACGCCATCTATCGAGTGACAGTTTAAACTTTTTGTAATACTTTAGACTATATACTATTTTTGTTTTTCAGTTGCTAAGTACAGAAAGAATATCCATATTCGCATTGGACTTGCAAGTATCCTTCCTCCTTTTTGAAGCTCTACGAACACATCTAAAGTTTCAAATGGAAGCGTTCTTTAAAAAAATTATAGAAATAATTTCAGCAGATACAACTAAGGCCATATATGAATTAAAAGAGATCCACCATCTAGCGTTAGAAAGCCTGGCTCAAATATTTAGAATACCAGGCTTGTGTGCTGAACTGTACATAAACTATGACTGTGATGTGTACTGCCTAAATATATTCGAAGAATTAACTAAACTTCTTTCTAAAAACGTGGTCTCATCTACAGCTTATAACATTCATTCTCTATCATTAGAAGCGCTAATGACTATTATAGAGGCAATCGAAATGGGCTGTCAAACTAAAGAAGTGAAAACAGAGATAGAGATCCCGAACGGTGAAGAGGAGAGAGAGAAAGATTCAAGAGGACATATATCTTTAGAGCTTGGAGGTATGGATGATGCGTCTGTGGTGTCTGACCTGGTGACTCATGATATTAGCCAGTATTTTGGTGGAGGCAGGATGGGGAGACACAAGCAGGCTTCTGAGTTACCAACTGAAGCTGAACTGGATAATATTAAGAATATGAAGAAGGTTAGTTAATTATTTTACTCTCTAATTATTTTAAGGGGTTCCGTATCCAATGGGTAAAATCAGGACCTTATTACTAAGACTCTACTGTCCGTCCATCTGTTTATCACCAGGCATTAACAACTAACTTATGATATATATCTGTTATTGCTAGGACAAATACTAAAAACATAATAAATTAAATATTTAAGGGGGCTCCCACACAATGTGTACAAAATTTGATACGTAATTTATTGGTGTGCAATGAAGTTTTCAAAAAAAAGTTGGCTTTTTGGCTCGATATTAATGCCGGTAGTATATAGATATGGAATGAAGCCCTACCTGCGGAAGTCGACTTGCACTCAGAGGATTTTTAAATTATTGTCATCACAGCTAAGTTTAGTTTAACAACTAGATAGAATTACTTATACAACTTGACTAAAAGAATGAAACTTAAATGATCCAATTAATGTAGTATGTGGTTAAAGTATAAGAATATGTAGTGTTATATTGACTATTCACCCCTTGAGTGTTGAAAGAAGTGACTTGAAGAAGCAAACTACACAGGACAGCATCATCAACACAGAGAGAAGAAAAATTTTAAACAAACTATAATTCATGTAGTGTATGTGTCACTAAGTTATTCATTCACTCGTTCACTGTGAATGAATGGTGAGGAAGCATTATGTCATCTCGTTGGTACGTGCGGTAGAGACACAGTTCAGTCGACTGTTAGCGACGATAGCGAGTGGGCACGTGAGTCTGTGAGCGACAATATAGAAGGGTACTACAATACCAATCTGGCCAGCATGATTTAGTCGGCAAAAACTTAATAGGCAGTAGAGCCACGTCAATTCCAGCACTAAAGGGCCGGCTTCACCGTGGCGATACTACCCTCACATAGAAGACCAACCTTAAAATGACAGCATTCGTGCTGTTGTACTTCGTTGGTGAGTGCGAAACCAGAGACCATGGTGATGCAGAAGCGTCTCACTAAGCCACCATTGTGTGGGTCACCGTGCTGCATTGTATGCACTCACATTGAGGATGATGACCACCACTCTTCTATTCTGCTCATGCTTTCCATCAGGCATAGTAGAGTCATTTTGGCAGACTTATCATTTTAGATACCAAAATAAGAGGTTTTAATGATAGTACGTACAGTACTGGTCAAGAAATAATGCACATCGACTTCTAGAAAGAGACAATTTCGGCTTTGTAGAGCATCGTCCCTTTCGCACACTACGTGTGTTACGTTTTGTCAGTCGTTCGACAAATGCGTTGGAGTAGAATTTCGTGCGAAAGGGCCAACGATCTACAAAGCCGAAATTAGCCGATTGTCTCTTTCTAGAGGCCGATGTGCATTATTTCTTGCTCAGTACTCTATCATAAAGATAATATGAATAATAATATGAATATTATTTTCAGTGGGTGACGCAAGGTACAGAGCTATTCAACCAGAAACCTGAACGTGGTATAGAGTTTCTACAGGAGCATGGAGTCCTGAGTACACCCTTAGAGCCTCACCAAGTGGCAATATTCCTCAGAGAGAACCCTGATCTCGACAAAAAGATGATTGGTGAGTACATTATGTAATAATATTAATGGTTTATTTTTTTATGAATAAGATACAAAAATGTTAACATTTACTGTGACAGCCACACTAGGTAGAGCCTGTGCTGTGGCTATCAAACTCATTTAATCAGGAAGGCTATTTATTATCACGTTATCAAAATAATAATCCTTTAATAGACGATATTGCACCAGTCGGTTGTCTAATATCTTGATCTAATATCAAACTTTTCTTATGTATTTTTTTTAAAAGATAACTTCTTCATTATATATAATATAGTCCCGTGTCTCGAGGGACTTTACAAATAATAAAGAAACGGACACAAAGGACACCTAGACACAGAATAATAATTTATGTATCACACAAAGTTTTATCCCGTTTAAAATTTGAACCCACAACACTTGTCGCAGTAGAAAGCAGAGCGTCGACTGCCGAAACCACTAGGTCAACCGTGTAGTCAATTATGGAACAGTATTGGAAAAGCTGAAATTGTAATTGACGATTAGTTGTTTATAATGAGTGAAGAAGAATCTAGAATGAGTGTGTTGCCAAGGCAACAGATAACGGCCGGTGACGGCAGCACGCATGCGCTAATCTGCCTATAGAACACGGAGCGGCCACAACCTTGTCGCACTGCAGTCATAATCATGTCCTTTTTTAGGGTTTTAGGTTTTTTCGTTACGGAATTTCGTGATTCGGTCGCCGCGCTCAAAAACCCGCGATAATAGCTATACAATAGCTTAAAAATATCATTTTTACGTACTCAGGTGAGTACATCTGCAAGCGTTCGTCCCGCGGCGAGGACGAGGAAGGCGGTCCGAGCGTGCTGGGCGCCTTCGCCGACAGCTTCGACTACGCGGGGCTGCGCATCGACCAGGCGCTGCGCCTCTACCTGGAGACCTTCCGCCTGCCCGGCGAGGCGCCGCTCATCTTCCTCGTCATGGAGCGCTTCGCCGAGAGGTGGCATGTGAGTTTCTGTCACATGCTTTAGTACTACCGACAAACCCCCCTGACACCATTCCGGCAATTTGGAAAAGTCGCTAGAAGCTCTTGGATACGGAGCAACACTTTTTTGTGGAGAGAGGAAAAAACTTGAAATAAGTGTTAAGGTTGTCTGGAAATAAATACAGTCCTATTTTTTATTATTACATTTACACATTTGAAGTCATCATATCTTTTATGTGCATACAATAAAGATAAGTAATAGGTAGTAGAGCCACGCTAATTTAATTTGTCCGTGTGGTGACGGATTAAGAATACAGAGTGTCACCACCCCTATTCATCCCGCGGGTGTCGTAAAAGGGATAAACTACGCAAGACAACATCAATGCAAAGAGAAGGAAAACTTGAAAGTAACCCTATACCAACCCGTCCGGCCAGCGTGGTATAGTAAGCCAATACCTCCTTTTCAAGGAGAGGCCTATGTCCAGCCGTGGACTGTTAAAGGCTGTTGATGATGATGAATTTCAGCAAGGATGGACCGGCTCGACCGGCGCAATACTACACTCGCACAGAAGACGAACCTTAAATTAACCATTCGTGCCGTCATTTTTCGTTGGTGAGTGTGATACTGGAAATCCAATTAGTCTACATCATTCTCCTTCGCTCCGGAGGTCGGGAGAATGGTGTAGAAATATCTCACTTCGCCACCATGGTCACAATAAGGATGGTGGAGTGTACTCCTGGATCGTAGAGTAGACTCACTTTGGTAGGCTCAAATATCACCGTCCGGCCGGAGAGGTTTATAGTAGGCCAAAACCATAATGGAATCTGGTAACCCCCGTCACTGGAGGTAAAACAGATAAATAATTTTCCATTGTCTGGTTTCTAGACGACAAACGGTGAACCGTTTGCGAACACAGACGCGGCGTTCCGTCTCGCTTACGCTGTGATCATGCTGAACATGGACCAGCACAACCACAACGCCAAGAAGCTCAACGTGCCTATGACTGTTGAGGATTTTGTCAAGAATTTAAGAGGATGTAACGGATCTGGAGACTTTGACCAGGCCATGTTGGAAGCTGTGTTTAATTCTATCAAGTTAGTATAGAATTTTTTAATTTTTTATTACACACATTTTTTTATTATTATAACACAGTTACGTCTACCATTACAGATATGTAGAATCTCATGCGGTATACGTAAACGTACTATGAACGTAGTATGAAACTCGTTTATTTCTCACGGCAATTTTTCTCCATCCTAAGGTTTGCCTGTAAGAAATTGCTTTTTAGCGATAAGGCCGCCATTTGTACATGGTCAATCTGTTCATTATTGTATTAGTTTATATATAGTGTAATAACTAGTGTACAATAAAGTTTATTCTATTCTATTCTATTCTATTCTATACGTAGACAATATGTTTTAATTAAATTGTTTCTTATAGCCAGGCGAGTACCGCGGTGAGAGCCGTGGTTATTATTGTAAATCGCGAGTAACGCCGCTGAGCGACTTTATTCTTAAAAAATTAGCCTAAGTTACTCCTTGTGTCATGAACTTTCTCTAAATGCAAGTCCGATTAAAATCAGTGCAGCCTTTAGGCGATTCACCCACGCGCGTAGGCGCGGGCGGCCAATCCCGAATCTGCTAGCGGCACGCGCTCACGCGTCGTAGCGCGTTTTTGGTGTGTTGGACCTGGTGTGTTCTCTGTACTAATCGCTTAAAATAAAATCTGACGCGACGGAGAGCGGGGCAGTGTGTGAATCGCCGGGCAACTGGAACAAACAGATAGACGGACAGACTAAATTTAAAAAAAATATTTTTTCGTGTATGTAAGGGAATGTCATGTTATAAATACGATACTTTTTTATTTTTTAACCACATTTTAAGTAATTTACAGATAATTAAAATTATAAAGTACTTTTCTCTACAAAAAAGTATCATCAATATTGCTGTTCGTTTGTTTGTAAACTTTTGAACTGTATTGATTTAATAATAATCTTGACTGGACTTTCTCTAACAGAAAGCTGATCTCATAAGGGGTAACTTTAGACTAGTTTCGCTTGTATTCTTTACTAGCAGTTCACAACAATAACAGCCTGTAACACCTTGGTAAGCAGAAGATCCAAGCAGAGATTTTCAGTTTACCCGCGACTTCCGTGCCGTACACACGACGAAAGTTCTAATAATTTCGTGTTGGCTGTTGTTATTCGATTATTATCTTTTAGATCACTGTTATTCTTATAACCTTTCGACATGACCAAATGTAATATGTGTAAGGAAGTGGCCAGTGATACTGTAGAATGCAAAGGATGTCAGGGGAAACTCCATTATGCCTGTGCGGGTATCAGTGAGTCGACTTACCGTAAACTAGGTACTGAGAAAAAGGCTGCTTGGCGATGCCCCCAGTGTCGGAGTTCCTCTGCCTCAAACAAAACTGACCAAGACACGTCAGTAGTCTTGCAGGAGATAAGAGCATTGAGAGAAGAATTCTCAATTGTAAAAGAATTTATGTCCGAATTCGATATTTTGAAATCAGATATACGCAGTGTATCTACCGGATTGCAAAACTTAAATTCTAAATGGGACGAGATGGAGACCCGTTTCTCATCATTGGAGGATCGTTTGGTTGTTCTTGAAAATAATTACCCTATCATAGTATCTCTCGAAGCTGATCTCTGCGAAGCGAAACAACAAATATCTACCCTACAAAATGAAAGTAATATCCGCGATCAATTCGCTAGAATGAATAACGTTGAGATTTCGGGAATACCCATTACTAAGGGAGAAAATCTTTTTAATATACTACACTCGGTAACGGCAAAGGTCGGTCTAACTCTGGAAGACAGGGACCTGGACTCCATCCAGAGAGTGCGCCGCTTTCACAGTCGTGAGGGTGCTCCTGGCAGTACTCCATCGGAATCTCGGGCTCCCGCCATCATTGTCAAGTTCTCCCGACGCCTTGTGAAGGATCAGCTACTGTCGTCAGTGCGTGCACGTCGGGGCCTGACAACCGCTGATATCGGAGTTGCGGGCCCGGCAGTGAATGTGTACGTTAGTGACCATTTAACCCCCGGTAATAAAATTCTTCTTAAGAAAGCTCGAAAACTAAAAACGGATTTGCATTATGCTTATCTTTGGGTACGAGACTGCAAAATATTTATGCGTAAGAATGATAAGTCTCCCGTAATCCGAATCCAAAGTGACAGCGATCTCAACAAACTTAATAAATATAAATGACTTTCATTAATGTGTTTTTACTTTAAAATGTTAGATCATTCTTTGTTTTTGTTTCAGTTATTGCTATTTTATCTAAAAAAATATATATTTAAGAGCTTTTTTGTGTTAAACACGTACTATTGTAACCTGAGTGAGGCAGTTAACATCTTAAAAAAACGTTACGGTATTTATTTTTCATGTTTTTTAATTTTTCGTGTGGAACTTCACACGGATGAACAACTATCGCACAGTGAATCAACTATCTTTCTATTGAGCGGCTATTACTTAATTTACCCCGTAGCATTATTAGTTTTCATGTTTTTTAACATTAATATTTTCATGTATATTTCTCATAACAACTATGACATTTAAACAATTCGAATGCTATTACCAAAATGTCAGAGGGCTTCGTACAAAGTCACATAACTTCCTTTCTCAAGTATTATTAAGCGAATACGATATCATATGCTTAACAGAGACATGGCTAACAGCTGATTACTTCGATCGTGAATACATAGATAAGAGATACGAAGTCTACCGTAGTGATAGGTGTGCCTTGGCGAGCGGTGCGGGGCGGGGCGGAGGTGTCGCAATCGCGGTGCACTCCTCGCTGCAGTCGCGCGCGCGCCGCTGGCCTGAGCCGCCGCGCGCCGGCGCTGACACTCTTTGGGTATCTGTACCGCTAACCAAATCTCATGTCCTTACTGATTGTACGTACTTGAATATAGGATGTATTTATATTCCCCAAGGCCCGGGTTACCGTATCGCTTTAGAAAGTTTTTTAGAATTAACTGAAAAGTTAATAAACGACCATCCTAAAGATTTATTTATTTTGACGGGTGATTTTAATGTTGGCCACGCATCTTGGGTGGATTGTTTACCGCGCGCGATGTTTTTATCTGCAGACAGCACTCACGCTGTTCAGTCGCTAAGCGAGTTTTTGGCCCTAACTAATTTGCAGCAATATAATGGTATACGAAACTCGATGAATCGCTTACTTGACTTAGTATTGTGCACTGAATCGTGTAAGGTTACTCGCTGTAGTCGGCCACTAACTCCGGAAGACGCGTTTCATCCAGCGCTTTCAATAACTTTTTCTAGTGAAAATATTTCGTTTTTAAGAACCCCTATTATTTACAAATATAATTTCCGTAATGCAGACTACCAAAAAATCAATAATGAGTTATACAAAGTTAATTGGAACAACTTCTTTGGTTCTTTATGTATGGAGGACTGTATTACTATTTTTTATAACTTTCTAAATGACCTGATATCAAGGTATGTTCCTCGTCGTCGCATACATTCGTCAACCTCGATACCCGTTTGGTATACTAGACCATTGATCAAGTTATTAAATGAAAAGCGAAAATTTCATAAACTTTGGAAAATGTATTCTAATCCTCTTGACGGGGATAGCTTTAAAATTCTTAGAAAAAGGGCAAAGCGTATGGAACGGGATTGTTATAATAACTACATGTCCTTCTGTGAAGGAGCAATTAAGAGAAATCCGAAGTTTTTCTGGACTTATGTAAAATCTATTTTCTCGAAAGGCAGCGTGCCACAAGTTATGACATACAAGGGGACTTCGGTTTCTGACGGCGAAAGTATTTGTAATCTTTACAATGAACATTTTCACTCTGTGTTTGAACCGACAAACGGTGATTTTATTTATCCCGTTCATCCCGAAAACGCTGCCGTAGATATTGCTTCTGTCGAAATATCACAGGAAACGGTTACGGAATATTTGAAGTCAGTAGACTCAAATAAGGGTGCTGGCCCTGATGGAATCCCTCCTATTTTTATTAAAGAATGTTGTGATTCTCTCTCTTTACCAATTTTCATTTTATTTAAAAAGTCTCTAGCAACTGGTTGTGTACCGGACATATGGAAGAGAGCTCTAATCACACCCATACCTAAAGGCCCTATTAGTCAAGACATAGAAAGTTATCGTCCAATATCCAAACTATGTCTGTTCGGTAAAATTTTGGAAAAAATAGTTGCGAACCAATTATTCGCTACCTTGCAACGACACATATGTCCGTTTCAGCATGGTTTCTTTAAAGGTCGTAGTGTAGACACGAATCTACTTAGTTTTACTGAGATTATTTTGAATTCTATGGAGCACAAATGTCAAGTCGATGCAATCTACACTGATTTCGCCAAGGCCTTCGATAAAATCTGTCACAACACTTTACTTTTAAAACTTTGGAACCTTGGCGTACACGGTGATCTCTTCCGGTGGATAACCTCCTACGTCAGAAACCGAAGTCAAGCCGTGGCCGTAAGTGGTTTTACTTCCCTATACAAACCTATAAGCTCAGGTGTACCTCAGGGCTCCCATCTCGGACCTCTGCTATTCATTCTGTATATTAATAATATCTCAGACACCATAAAGAACTCAAACGTCCTGCTTTATGCGGACGACACAAAAATCTTTCGTGTTATTCGTGATAGCTCAGACTGTAATTCACTTCAGGATGACATAAATAATTTTGAATCATTCTGTCAAAACAATAACTTATTTCTCAATACTGATAAATGTCATGTGATCACTTTTTCCAGAAGAAAAAATCCCATTATTTTCGATTATAGAATGAGTGGTAGGGTTCTGGGAAGAGTTACTGAGGTTCGCGATTTGGGGGTCATTTTAGATAGCAAATTAACATTCGTTCCACACATTGATAAAAGCGTAAACAAAGCGTATAAACAATTGGGGTTCATCTTGAGGGTCGGAAAACCGTTTAAAAATGCTTTAACCTATAGGCTCTTGTACAATGCCTATGTTTTTTTTTTTTTTTTTTTTTTTTTTTTTTTTTTTTTTTTTTTATTCCTACTACCCCTAGCAAATGAATGTAGCCAGGGTCTTTGGCAAGCTACTCCTATCTCTTTCATTGTTAGGTTTTACAGTCCTGCCCTTAGGGGGCTTTACTCCTATTCTCCTTACAATTATTAACCTTATTCTATCTTACAATTCATTCTTATATTATTACAATTTCTTATTTGTTACATTTTATTTCCTTATTCTACATTACGAATTATTTTTACTTTATTATTATTTCCTTCGTTTAGTTCTCTGTTTTATTTATTTTCATTTACTTATTCTATCTTACACATAATTCTTACTCTATTACAATTTTCTTTCTTTAGTTCTCTGTTTTATTTGTATATATTTTATAATATTTTCTTGCAGCTAATTCTTACGCTATTACAATTTCTCTTATATCTAGTTTCTTATTCCATTAAATTAGATAACTATAACAATATACTATACTGTTAGAGTCCAGAAGTGAAAAATAATAAAAATAATTATAATTCTAAACAATTTACTTTAATTCTAAACAATTTATTTCATTAATTACAAAATAATCTTAGAAATGCAATTAGACACAAACAACCGTTAATTAAGTAACGAATCTAAACAAATTACAGTTAGATATACAGCAAGGGCGGTCACATAGGGCTGTACTAGCTGTTAGACAGCTTTCCTCGCACCCACCGCAATTCAGACAGTACTAACTTGTCAAAGACAGCTTTCCACATCTGTTAACAGAGTAGTACTAATTGTCCAAAGACAATGATCCACACTCCGCGACGCATTCTTTAGAAATGCGTCCCGATACAACAGAGCACTCCTTTTTATACCCAAGCTCAGTGAAGCGATGGCGCCAAAAAAAATGACAACTACCGCCGTTGTGGCTTACACGGCCTCTCCTGACACCCTGACGTCCTCGGCAGGTCCGGGTGACCACACTTCTTGATTGTTCTCATTCCCGGTTACTGGAACATTTACAAAAAAAGTTTATTGGACGCCTCTGTAAGTACATTATCGTCCAATTGGTCAGTTACTGAAAACAGTTATCAAATTTAGCGTAAACAGAGTTAACGAATAGTTTTCAAGATAACAGTTAACATGAATAGGAAAGGTTCGAACCTCCAAGGAAAATAGTGAAAGATTTATAATCCACGCCAGATTAGAAACAAACAGTCACTGTTAGATATATTTAAAATAAAACTAAGTTTAGTACTAAGAGTAGACTTCAGCATGAAGGTCCACCGTTACCATAAGAACAATAATATCATAAGAACAGTTACCATAAGAACAGTTACCATGAGAACAGTTACCATGAGAACAGTTACCATGAGAACAGTTACCATGAGAACAGTTACCATGAGAACAGTTACCATGAGAACAGTTACCATGAGAACAGTTACCATGAGAACAGTTACCATGAGAACAGTTACCATGAGAACAGTTACCATGAGAACAGTTACCATGAGAACAGTTACCATAAGAACAGATAACATAAGAACAATTATCATAAGAACAGTTATCATAAGTGTCTGGGTCTTAAACATTTAAACTTAAACTTAACAAGACCACGAGTTTGGGGCTGGTTACCCTGTCCATGGGTCTTAAACCTCTCTCATCAAGACCACGAGTTTGGGGCTGGTTACCCTGTCCATGGGTCTTAAACCTCTCTCAACAAGACCACGAGTTTGGGGCTGGTTACCCTGTCCATGGGTCTTAAACCTCTCTCATCAAGACCACGAGTTTGGGGCTGGTTACCCTGTCCATGGGTCTTAAACCTCTCTCATCAAGACCACGAGTTTGGGGCTGGTTACCCTGTCCATGGGTCTTACCTCTCTCAACAAGACCACGAGTTTGGGGCTGGTTACCCTGTCCATGGGTCTTAAACCTCTCATCAAGACCACGAGTTTGGGGCTGGTTACCCTGTCCATGGGTCTTACCTCTCTCAACAAGACCACGAGTTTGGGGCTGGTTACCCTGTCCATGGGTCTTACCTCTCTCAACAAGACCACGAGTTTGGGGCTGGTTACCCTGTCCATGGGTCTTAAAATTATCTCAGGAAGACCACGAGTTTGGGGCTGGTTACCCTGTCCATGGGTCCATTCCAATATACACACCTCATGCTCTCCACCATCCGCCATACATTGCACCACACCTCACGCACACGGGGATCAGGCCGAAGATTGCGTCTCGTACACACGGTGAACAGGCGGAAGGTTTCATCTCGGGCACACGGAGAACAGACCGCAGGTCCGCTTATCACTGAGCGGCATGCAGGACGCAAGTCCGCACCTCGCGATACAGCGAGCAGGCCGCAAGTCTGCGCCTCACCAGGCAGCAGCAGACACCAGGTCACAGCCCGGGCTCGGCTCGCGTAGACTGCACCTTGCACAGTGACGAGGCTCTCAATGCATCGTTATCATCTAAGGAAAGCATGAAAAATTGCATTAGTTTTGAATACGGTATTACTTTAACGTCACCAATATGCTTCATTATCGTCATGAATAATCAGAGCTTTTAGAAGGCGATACTAGCAAGCAAAGCTTTTAGGATATTTAAAAATAACAGTGCCCTCAGTATGTACGCAGTAATATCGTCAAGAATGTTACTAACTTTCGCATATCTCTCAGGACGCAAGACCCGGAGGATGTCAGAAAATGTTACAGAAGTCTCACGGTACTCGGTTAAGGATGTTCCCAATAATCGCAAAGCTCTTAGGATATGATACCGGGTCACCAGTTTTGGTTATGTCTGCAGCTTGACGATTGTCGTCAAGCAAACCCGAAACATGTCCAAGTATGCCCACGCAGTGAATTCGAGTTCAGACTAATTGCCCTCAAAGTCATTTTATGAACCAGGGCTTGTCCGACAGGTGTCGTTCAATCACTTACTGTAATAAGCCACCGTCTGCTTATAGTCGATCGTCTCGAGTCTGTAGTTAAACTTTACCATTTTAACCTTTTTACCTTTCTGCTACGGCGGCCAGTCCCAATGGTGAGCAACCAAAAACACAGTAGACACTACAGCACGCAAGTACTTGTCTAACACAGGTGTACGCCTTTGGTTCGATGAGACGGCCACCCAACATGACCCGAAAGAGATCAGGCGTAGGACCGTCGACTCTTTGTACTCATTCGAGTCACGGAGCGTTGACCATAACTTTTAAACTTCGGGCCGTAACAAGCATATCTATAATTAGAAGTACACAGTATTATTAGTTATTGTTTGTTCAACCCAGAAATCGAACCTATATTGAACAGTAGTCTCATACACTAACTGTCGACCCAACAAAGCAGTCGAAACCATCACTGGTACTGACGTTTCAATAAGTACCTCTGTCAGGAAGAAAGATCACAATAACCTGAGCTGGCTCGTAACGTGCTTATGAACATGTTATTAATCTTGATCCTATATGAATGTCAGACCTTTACGATCAAGTTTGCTACAATGATTTTGTGTATGATCTTAAAATTTAACACCTGAAATAGCCAGTCAGGCATGAGGATTATCTTTCCGGAACACTAATTGGTACTCTCACAATGACTAGTGCTTAAACCTCATTTTAGCTCGGTCTAACCTGACCATTAATCATTATTGTTACACAAACAACATAACATAGTTCATTTAATACCTGACACTAGTGAGGGTATTTAAAACCTTTCATAATGTTTCTATAACATCAAGAATAGCATGCTTAAGTAGACGTACTATTAAGATCGATAGACATGCAGTCTTTACCGGTATCAATACTTTGCATTTCGATAAACATTAAAACATAACTAACAAACGATATGTTTTGCTTTATCATAAGAGATCTTTCTTTAACATTTACAATTTGTTGTTGATGTTGTGTAAAACCTATTAGATTACATTTAAAATATGAAGTTTTAGTTTGGAGTCCACTATAGAAGGTTCATAGAAGTTTCTTTACTATTTTTTTTCTTTGAACCATTAATAACAAGTGAAGTCACTTTCGTACTACCTACTCTGAACTATTAAATAAATTTAACATCATATCTTTAGAATTTAAACATTTACCACTGTTATAACGCTTCATAGATTTTACAATAACAGTGGACTAATGCAATCACCAGTAAATAATGTGACATAGTACCTCTACCGGCGGATGATAAGAGTTCCTCAAGCTGTTTTAAATAGGCTCCGTCAGGACTAGCTCTGCTGTCCACGCACCCTTTTGCCGTATTGTGAATAGTTACATCACACGTTTATATACTCCCGATTTATTTGCTCTCACCAACCACCAATATAAAAGAATAGCCCATTCATCGAATTATCAAAATAAAAATTAGAAATGTAATTGATCATCAACTATTTCATGTTGTAATTTTTTTTTTTTTTTGATCATCCCTACTATTATTACTATTAAGTGCGAAAGTAACTGTCTGTCTGTCTGTTACGTTTTTACGCCTAAACCGCTAAACCGGTTTTGATGAATTTTGGAACTCAAATAGTTTAGAACCTGAGAAAGGACATCATACACGCGGGCGGAGCCGCTGGCTAAAGCTAGTTGTTTAATAATGGTCATTTCAATTTTTAAATTTACGGAGAAACATCTAGTAACTTGGTGTACACACTGTAAATTGTTATAATCTGACAAGTATCTATTTTTCGTTTCCATAAATAAAAATTAAACAGATTAATCACAACGTGTGTGGGTATTATGTCCCGTCACACTTGCTGTGTCAGTGTAACATTTTAAGTAAATGGATAAAAGTTACTTGACCTTTAAGTAATAAGTTCGGGTTGCATTAGGCAGCCACTACAACTGCTATTATTCATCATTCCTTCGTTAAAAATAGTTCGTAACCATAGCAAAGAACGCCTACTTGATTATGCACAGGTGGGGTAGTTACAAACATTCGTTTGAGCGCTATTCACTATTTACGTTATACCAAATATTCGCAATAAATGCGAAAGTAACCGTCTGTTACGCTTTCACGCCAAAACCACTGAACCGATTTTGATGACATTTGGTATAAAGATAGAAACATACACGCGGGCAATAGCTAGTACCAAATATTCGCAATAACAAAAGGTATGAGATGAGGTCATTGTTAAAACTAAACCAACTACTTAAGCCCTTTTGTTAAGCCACAGCTTTGCATCAGCCCTAAGGCATTTTCGTATACGCGCCAAACAGTCGTCATTTTTTCATCATTTTAAATTGCGCACACAATTCACTTTTGTACACTACATATCAAAATTATGTGAAAATAAATCACAACTCAACATGTAATATGATTTGATCTTACCAGTACAGCGTCAAGCACAACTCACAAGTTTTTCTTAACTGAACCTTCTAACCTTCTCTCATTACCGTGTCGGCACTGGTGGACCACATTGTACACCTTGTACATTGGCACGGATGCAGTTTTCATCGCTTAGCACAATGTTTACTAACTGGAAAGAAAGCGTTATACACACGAACACACTGAAACATAGCGTGAGGTACAAATACCCTCATTATTTTATTAAAATAATCGTTTTAAAACCGTTTGTAATTGACACTAAAAACCAAATATAGAAGTCGTCACTTCCTTTACGATTTTTATATTTGCTATGTTTTGACTTTGTTTTGATTTTTGACTGATTTAGTTTTGATTTTTGACTTAGATTTAGAGCGGATAAGAATATCACAAAAGTCGGATTCCCTTATTAAAAATCACAACGAACACTGAATTTCGATAGCGTTCAAATGAGCACTAATAGTGTGCAATGCCTTTTTTTTTAACGAACGATCGCGTTTATCGTTCCCGGGACCTCTGCGGCGAATCACTGCGTATATTCACTTTGGTTCTATATGACAGCGCGATCTATTGTGCATTTGTCAATGCTCTCTATCGTAAGACACACCTAGATAATGAAGTATAGGCAAATTAAATGAAAATATCTAACTAAATGTCGGTAGTTGATCGTTTCCCAAATATTGAAAATTAATAATTTGTGAACGTAGATCGATCCCACTTCTGATGTTAGAGTCCAGAAGTGAAAAATAATAAAAATAATTATAATTCTAAACAATTTACTTTAATTCTAAACAATTTATTTCATTAATTACAAAATAATCTTAGAAATGCAATTAGACACAAACAACCGTTAATTAAGTAACGAATCTAAACAAATTACAGTTAGATATACAGCAAGGGCGGTCACATAGGGCTGTACTAGCTGTTAGACAGCTTTCCTCGCACCCACCGCAATTCAGACAGTACTAACTTGTCAAAGACAGCTTTCCACATCTGTTAACAGAGTAGTACTAATTGTCCAAAGACAATGATCCACACTCCGCGACGCATTCTTTAGAAATGCGTCCCGATACAACAGAGCACTCCTTTTTATACCCAAGCTCAGTGAAGCGATGGCGCCAAAAAAAATGACAACTACCGCCGTTGTGGCTTACAATACAATATTTAATAGTTATTCTCTTTCTTATTATGTTTTATTTTGCTTATTAGCTATTTTTACAATTTTTGTGCAATAGCCCAAGAACCGGTCTCTCAATTTCTTGTCTGTCATTATAAGTGGTAATGTGTTTTTTGTCAATTTCATGTTAATTTCATTTTCTAATTTAAATCTTTCCCTACAGTGCACTGGGCATTCCAGTAGTAGGTGGATCGCTGACTCTGACTGACAATGCCTATGTTCGAAGTGTACTGGAATTCGCTTCCGTAGTATGGCAACCGCATTATCAAGTTCATATAGATAAAATTGAAAAGATTCAGCGTAAATTTGTGAAGGCACTCGATTTCCGCACAGGGCATCTATATGAAGACTACGAAACGTCTTCCAATTATCATAAAATTACCCTTTTAAAGCATCGCAGAGACTTAAATGATCTCACATTTTTATACAAAATTTTAAATAACAATGTAGATTGTCCTTTCCTACTACAAAAAATTAATTTACGTATTCCGAGTAGACAAGAAAGAAGTTGCCGCAAAAGGAAATTATTTTCAGTTCCCCTATCAACTACCTGCTATGCAAGTAATAGTTTTCTTAAACGAGCCTGCCGCCTATATGATGATGCACTGTGTGAAGTTGACATTTTTTGTTTGTCTCTTGACTCCTTTAAAAAGCGTGGTCTTCACTGCCTCACAAGATGAAAAGGTATTTTACTGTTTTTGGTTGTACTGATAATTAAATTTTCTTTGATCTAATTGTTATATTAACTTAGGGAACTTTTAGGTCTATAAGTACATAAAATTATGTTTAGTCTTAAGATGTATATGACTGTTTGTTCCTTATTAAACTAAAAAAAAAAAAAAAAAAAAAAAGATTAATGTGGTATGTGTGGTGGTCGTGGTGGTGATGCAGGAACGAGGAGATGGTGATGCCAGCGGAGCGTGTGGGGGCGGTCCGTGACGCGTACCTGTGGCGCGTGCTGCAGCGGCGCGGCGGGGCGGCCCACGCGCTGTACCGCGCCGTGCCGCCCCATCACCCCATACACGCCAGGCTCTTCGCTGTCTGCTGCCCACCCACTGTGAGTATTCTACTTGTTACTAGTTCAATTAGGGCCACAGCACACTAGCTACTTCTAGCATCGGTGCCAACTAGTCGCTTTTTAGAAGCTAAATAAGGCGACCGAACGCTCCACTCCGCACACCTAAAAACGCCAAACGCGGAGATTGAGTCACTTTTTAAAAGCGCGACACAGCAGCTGAACGCTACTCTCCGCACACATTCGGATGCCGGTAGCATCGATTTGGCATCTGAGAAATCGCTAAAACGCGCTTTTCCGATACCGCGATCGAACGCAGGAAGTCGCTAAAACGCGATGCAGCATCGATGCAGTCGCGAAATCGCCGATCGCCGATGCTAAAAGTAGCTAGTGTGGTGTGGCCCTTAAACATCGACTCTCGTGACACACAAGAGAGTACACAAGAGAGTACTATTTAGATTGCACGTTTATTTCGTAACACAGCTAATAGAATACGTATCTCGGGCACCACTCTCTCACAGGTGTACTCTCAATTTGACTGCCTTGTTGGTCTAGTGGTTAGCGTATGCGTATGCGTCTGCTGATCAAGAGATCTCGTGTTCGATTCCCGGGTTGAACTAAATATTTGTGTGGTCCTCGGTGACTCCGAGTGTTTTGACGTGATAACGTCTTATAATTCGATGGAGCCGGCTGCACGCACGAAAAATCATGACTCATGCGGCGTTACCTCGCTCTGAGGCGTTCCATTTAAGGCTTGAAGTGCAAGCGTGAGCGCGGTACGAGCGACAAAGAGGCACGATCTTATGACGTTGTCACGTTCAACTATCGTCAGTAAACCGACTTTACAGACAACCAATTTTTTTTATTTATAATATATATGTATTTACAAAAAAAAAGTATGTTTATGTATTTATATAATTTGTTTAGTTCCCATAATACAAGATCTGCTTAGTTTGTGGACTAGATGAAATAGTATCTGTAAGCATTTCACAATAACCATTTCAAACACAATATATTACTAAAATGACTGTATTAGGTAACAGCATTATCAGCTGCTTTCGAGCGCGCCCCTCCCCCTACAGCCGAGGAGCTGGAGTGTACGGGAGGGGCGGGTGTGGGGGACGCGGCCGGAGCCCTGGCGGCGCGCCTAGGCATGGAGCGCTGCGCCGCGCTGGTGGCTCGCCTGCCGCCCCTGCCGCCTGACGCCATCACCATCGACACCATTCTGCTGACTCTCTGCAAGTTCACCGGACTGCTGGCACCACAACATGCCACTTATATAGCTATAGGTCAGCTTTCTTTCATTTATTACAAAAATAATAATAATAGTATTTAAGAAAGTTTAAGTATTTACAAAAAAAAAGTATGTCTATGTATTTATATCAGTTGTTTAGTACCCATAATACAAGCTCTGCTTAGTTTGGGACTAGATGACGTTGTATGTAATAGTCCGAAAGTATTTATTTATTTATTACGAGCTACTGTTTCTGCTTTGTTTGCTAAGAATTTCTCATTAGTCTAACTCTTATCGTTTAAC
Source organism: Phragmatobia fuliginosa (assembly GCA_932526445.1). Lineage (NCBI taxonomy): Eukaryota > Metazoa > Arthropoda > Insecta > Lepidoptera > Erebidae > Phragmatobia > Phragmatobia fuliginosa. The sequence goes on from OW052073.1 coordinate 18,095,147, forward strand.
GAAAGAGAAAAACCAAATAAATTATTAAGAAGATCTCGATTATTGAGATTCTGAGTTAAGGTAGTCTGTGCGCGCTCTTAGAGGCATTGCATCCAATGACTTGGCATGGAGATACTTTGAAGCTTGAAGAAGAGCATAAGCTACTATTTGCTACGACAACTGACATTTCTGAGTCGCTGTCAAAAGCTAGTATTGATTGATGATGATGATGATAGTATGACAATAATAGTGGAAGCCAGTATAATGAGGGCTAAACGATAAAGTCCTTGTTGTTGTGTGTAGGCGTGTCGCTGGGCGGTGCTACAAAGGCTCAGCTGGCTTTACGTCGCGCCTGTGTGCTGGCGGCTCGACACGCCGACTACGTACGCGACTCGTGGCGCCATCTGCTCGAGATCGTCAAAACGCTCTACATAGGCCGTCTCCTACCCAAGGTACCTACAACTTCCATTCATAGTAAAATTACTATGATTGATATTCAATTTATACAGTAAGTTTTATATTTGATATTCCCTCTCGAACTAAACGGTTCGACTCTTCCTTTCTGTGCCGAGCAGTTAAAACTTGGAAGTTTCCCTTTATGATGCCGAGTCTTTCAAGCGGGGCGTGAAGAAGTATCTCTCTAAGTTACCATGGGTCACCGTGCTGCATTGTCCACATTAACAGTGAGAACGGTGGCCATCACTCATGGATTTTGATCATGCTGGAAAGCATGGTAGACTCATTTTGGCAGATAATTTATTGAAAAAAAAATGTGTGAAGTAATTATTTCTGCATAAAGAGTACCTGATATCATTCATGTCAGTGTATTTCGCCCGATTACTTTTTTGGTCATCATAAATTTATTTAAAAAAACGATTTGAAATTACTGAAAGTGAAATTACTTTGTTTGGTAATTAAAGCATATTCTGAATTGAAATATTATGACTGATATTCATTTACCCTTTTTATTCTTTCATATATTTACATAATAATAAACTAGTATAGACACTCATTCATGTTTTCAGTGCCTTGTGGAAGCTGAAGACTACTTAGCACCTAATGGAACAGTATCACTGATCAGAGAAGCTGCGAGAGGATCAGAAGCGGGCTTGCTATCCAGCTTGTACTCTTATATAGCACTCGGCGAATCAGGTAATATTTCTATAACACTACTAATATATAAACACGCACTACTATATATGTATATCATACACTTACACTTGTATATCTAAAAGCAGAGCCGTCTGATTCAAAACAACGCAGAGAGCGGCAATCAGACTGACGATAAACATACATACACACATATTTATGTTAGGTAAATTACACCCACACAGAACAAATTAATGTGCTCATCACACAATTATTTGTCATGAGTGGGAATCGAACCCATGACACTAAAGTCAGACCAGATTAAATTTAGAGTCAATAAACAACCACTAGACCAACAGATGATTTTTGTTTTACTCAAACAAGCCTAGTGCCCTCTACAACAAACATGTGAAAAAGCATGTCACTAGACCCCATGATTCCAGGATGGTGGCCATCACTCTTGGATTCTGCTTCATGCTTTTTATCAATCAGTCATTTTAGCAGCTATTATTAAAAAATCATCACCTGACGCTAAACATTACGTTACAAAACCATAATTATTTTTCACGACAGTATTGTAATATTTTTTTTAGGAATGCGAACCCCTACACCCCATGAAAAAGTCCTAATCGACGAGGCTATGGACTGTGTAGCTAAATGCAATCTTCCCGGTTTACTCATCACTGAGACTAAATTCCTTCACCTGGATAGCTTACAGGTACAGTGACTTGTTATTTGCTTATTTTAGTTTGTCGCTATTTTCATGTTAATTTTGTCCTAAGAATAATGTTCGCATTCTGTATTTATCGAGTTACATTATTTATATTGGACCTAGAAAGCCACCTTGTGGTACACCGTTAGTAAGTTTGTTCTATAATGACAATAGAAATATTGAGTTTTTGTATCTAAGAACGTGTAAGTATAAAAGAGATAAAAGGATAGATAACAGCAGAGTATAAAAGATATAGCATTATTAAACTAGTTAGAACTTTGGTGTAAACAGTGTCAAAAGCTTTAAATGAAATTATTGTTTTATTTCTATATCTCTATTTTTATTATATATCTATCTCTTTCAACATAAACTTATTTAACATCACATATTTAAAAAAAAATACAAAGGTTCCAAAATGTTGGCATTGTCCATGCCTATTATTTTCACAGGAGCTGGTCCGAGCAATGGTGATAGTGGGCACTCCTCCGGATAGTGACAGCCTACAGTTAAATCCCCAATTAGAAGACATTACAGTATTTTTCTTGGAGCTATTGGGACAGACACTTATACAAAATCGGTAAGGTTTACTATACTTTTTAGGGTTCCGTAGCCAAATGGCAAAAAACGGAACCCTTATAGATTCGTCAAGTCTGTCTGTCTGTCTGTCTGTCTTGTCCGTATGTCACAGCCAATTATTTCCGAAACTACAAGAGCTATACTGTTAAAATTTGGTCAGTCGATGTATTCTGTGAACCGCATTAAGATTTTTAGATAAAAATAGAAAAAGAACAATACATTTTGGGGGTCCCTATTCTTGGAACTGAAACTCGAAATTTTTTTTTTCATCAAACCTATACGTGTGGGGTATCTGTATCTATGGATAGGTGTTCTGTGTATAGGTGTATCTGATAAATGATGTTGAGGTTTCTAATATCATTTTTTTATAAACTGAATAGTTTGCGCGAGAGACACTTCCAAAGTGGAAAAATGTGTGTCCCCCCCCTCTAACTTCTAAAATAAGAGAGTGATAAAACTAAAAAAAATATATGTTGTACATTACCATGCAAACTACCAACGAAAATTGGTTTGAACGCGATCTAGTGAGTATTTTTTTTTAATACGTCATAAATCGTAACACGCAATTTACCTTTCATCCAATCAATACACTAGTATAAAAACATCGATGAAAGTTACAACGAACTGCAAGAACTTTTATATGATGTTACTTGCTGCTACGGAACCCTTCATGGGCGAGTCCGACTCGCACTTGGCCGCTTTTTTAATCAATTCTGAATTTGGTCAAAGAACCACATAGCCTTTAACAGTTTACCGCTGGACAAGGATTTTTATTCAGAAAGGAGGCTTTGGTTTATTTTATCACTCTGTTATCATGTGAGTGAAATTTATCTATTCAAATAAAATTGGAGTGTCTGTTTGTAACATCAAATAATCAGTTTTTACTAAATGCATATCAAAGTATTTACGGTACTGAGATCCAAAACTGAATTTTTAAATTTTTTGTCTGTCTATCCGTCTGTCTGTTTGTTCCGGGTAATCTCTGGAACGGCTGAACTGATTTTAACGGGACTCTCACTGGCTGGATGGCATAAGGATTCACTAACTATTAGTGTATAATATAATTATCTGACTCTGCCTACTGACTAGTTTAAAATTGACGGCCGTGTGTGAGATACGTCTCAATCCATACTAATGTTATAAAGCTGCAGAGTTTGGTTGGTCGAACGCACACTATTTACATGAAGCATAGCCCCCTTCATCATCAACAGCCTTTAACAGTCCACTGCTGGACATAGGCCTCTCCTTAGAAAGGAGGTTTTGGCCTACTATACCATGCTGGTCAGACGGGTTGACTTCTCTTTGCATTGATGTTGTCTTGCGTAGTTTATCCCTTAGTCGCCTTTTACGACACCCACGGGGTGAATAGGGGTGATGACACTCTGTATTCTTAATCCGTCACCACACGGACAGCCCCCTATTCTGTTGTTTCATTGGCTAATGTCACTCGATCACGTGTTCAAAACAAAATATTAGCCAATGAAGAGAATAGACAAATGTAATGATTATACAGGGACCGTTTGCTGAGCGTATGGGAGGAAGCTGGCGCTCACATGTCGCGGGTGCTGTCGTGGGCGGCTGCTGGTGGCGGTGGTGGCACTGGAGCTGGTGGGGGTGGGGTGGTGCGGCGCTGCGTGACGGCGCTGCTGCGAACTGCTGCGCGTCTGATGCGCTGCGACGCCTGCGCGCCCAGCGTTCTGCATCACCTCACCTTGCTGTTCCAACTGCCGTACAAGCTGTTCTACCAACAGGCTGATGTCGTGAGTAGTAGAGCCACTCTGATTTCAGCACGAATAGGCCGGTTCGATCGGGGCAGTACTACCCTCAGATATCCTAATAATGATAGCACTCTTTCTGTCGTATTTCCTTGGTGAGTGTGAGACCAGTCATTCTACATCATTCTCCCGGCTTCCAGAGGCTAAATTTCCATTTTCTTTTTAGAACTAATTTTCAATTGCTTGAGTTGTAGCTGCAGGTTACTTAAGATCGAATGACGAACCATAGACTATATTTGACCACTTTCTCCCAAATTGGGCAAATAATTTGGAAAAACAAAAATATTTGAAGAAACCGTGCGAAGCTACAATGGAAGCCCAGCATTTCTATAAATTTATTTTTTGATATCATCTTTTTAGATTATTTGGGGTTGGCTACTAGTTCAACCGGTTTTACCAAAATTTTAGTTATTCCACGGAGTGACTGGCATTTGACCTACGTAACCCAGAGTACAGTATAAATAAGGATTTCATTAAAAGCTACAGTACTTTCACAGTTTTTATGTCTTGTGACTGGGACTGTAGCTACATTTTTGTTTCGACAGTTCAAAAGTGCCTGTAACTGGCCTACTTGAAATAAATGCTTTGATTTTAATTGATTTTGATTTGGAATTTGATGAGCTGTTAAATTGAAAATACAAACAGATCCTTTTAAATTCTGACTGCCTTGTTGCCCTAGTGGATAGTGTATGCGGCTGCTTATCAAGAGATTTTGGGTTTGTATGATCTGAAAATATTTGTTTCGGAGTTTGGGTGTTTTCTATGTATATTATGTATTTACAAAAAGAAAGTATATATGTATCTACAGGGCCGGATTTAAAGGTGTGGAGGCCTCGTGGCAACAAAGGAGTGGAGACCCCTTGGTCCCAAATTATATTCCAAATAAAATGAACAATTTTTTTTAATCTAGTTTCCCAATCAATAATTTATTGTAAAACTAAGTATAGACTATTTTATTATTTAACGAACATATAAATATAATAGGAAACAAGAATTATCTAAAATTAAATTCTAGCGTTAACGTTTACTAGTCTGAATTTGAAAAAAAAAATCCGAAGTCTCTATTGTGGGGCCCCTCTTTTGAGTAGGCCCCGGGGCTGTTGCCCTGGTTGCTCTTCCATAAATCCGGCCCTGTGTATTTAGAACAGTTGTTTGGTACTAACCACGGATATAAATACATAACCCTCTCTTGAGAGGAGACGCGAAGCCCATCAGTGGGATAGTTATGGGTTGTTGATGATGATGATGTTAAGTACTATTAGTACAAGCTCTGCCTAATTTGGAACTAGATGATGTTGTGTGTCTGATGTTCAAACTATTGATATATTTGTACAGATATCGTGCGGCGTGTACGAGATCGTGAAGACATCAGCTCAGAACGTGCACAGCGCGGCGGAGTGGGACGTGCTGTTCGCTCTGCTCTGTGCTGCAGGAGCAGGCGCCTGGCCCAACGACGCCGCTCACCACAGTAACTTTTTTTTTATATTTAAACCAACTTTTGACTGCCTTGTTGGTCAAGCGGTTAGCGTATGCGACTGCTGATTAAGAGGTCTCGGATTCGATTTCCGGGTCAGACCAAATATTGGTGTGATCCACAAATATTTGTTTCGGAATCTGGGAGTTTTTCTATGTATAATATGTATGTATGTATTTACAGAAAAAAAGTATGTTTATGTATTAAATCAGTTGTTTAGTACCCATAATACAAGCTCTGCTTAGTTTGGGACTAGATGACATTATGTGTAAGATGTTCGAAATATTTATTTATTTATTTAACAAAGTGACTCTACTCTGCCTGATGGAAAGCATGAGTAGAATCCAGAAGTAGGGGTCACCAGCCTCATTGTGAGGGTAGGCAATGCACCCATACCATGGCGGCCTGTTCAGTTGTTTCTACACCATTCATAATCGGCTTCCAGAGGCTTGGAGAATAATACTACTACTTCTACTACACTCTTCACTCTTCCCACCTACATTTCACCTGTGGCTCTATTAGTAGAGACTCTCATCTATCTTACCTTCATACTGTTGACCTGGTGGTTTCTACTGCATTAATGTTGTAGGTTAATATCTAACATGATACAACACTTTCTGTGACCCACAAATTGTTTTTCTGAGTCTGGGTGTTCGTTATATGTATGTATGTTTGTAAATTCCCCCTCGACACTCGAAGTATTATCCTAATACGGGAATTCTCTTTAAGAAAAATATTCCCAATATTATTTGGGGTGGGCTACTAGTTGAACTGGTTTAATCTGAATATCAGTTGTACCAATGACATCGAAACTTTACTACCCTAAAGGCGAGCTGAATTAGAAGAACCAGCTGTCAGTATGTTTAAAGGCACTAACTTTCCAAAAACGAAACCATTACATCTTCATGACGACCCGACTCATCGTGATCTCGTTACTTGCTTACTCTTACAATAATCTCAGATAGAATAGTTTCCTTATATAATAATAATACATTTTCAGCACGTGTATACAATAATATTGTTTAACACGGCACGTATAGTGAGGAGATTCCTGTCTCGGAGCCCTAACCGCCGGTTTCTTGGTCCCTGTACCTGAAGTCCGTAGTCTACTATTTTTATATTTTAAAATTTATTTTTTTATATATATTTCGCATCGCATATGCTGTCCACTAGACCAACGAGGCAGTTTAATGAGAAGTACATAAATAATTTAATATCAATTAAATTTTGCAGGTCCTGCCGCATCGAGCCGGTCAGAAGGTTCGGAGGACGAAAGCGACAGGCGACCGACAAGTGTCTCGTCTGAGAGCGAACTGTCGCATTCACCACAAACACAGGGATGGATACTAGTGAGTTTCACAATGCATCTTTTTTTATATATATATATTTTAAATATGACGCCCACCTTAGAAATATAAATCCTGTGTGTGGGACTTTACAAACAAATATGAAACAGACGCAAAGAACACTGAGACTTAGAACAACAATTTATGAATCACACGAAAGTGTCGTCTCACGTGTGGTTTGAACCACGACACTTAGCGCAGTAGAAAGAGGCGTGACGACCGCTTTAAGGTACGCGTCCATTGGCCCGGACGCACGGCACGCACCGCACGCAACGGATTTTATTTTGCTTTGTATGTGACACCTCTGTGGTTTTGTTTCGGCGTTTCTTCCCAGAGTGAGTCGAAGGAAATGCCGGCGCCTTGTAGCTATAAGTCCGACTTGTAAAAATGTCTGAAAAGATTTACTTACAGAAATAAATATCATATATGATTTCACATAGTGCTGCGTCCACTATCCGCGCCGCCCGCACCGAACGCCGGCATTTATGAGCAAGGCAAATCCGTTCAATCCGTTGCGTGCCGTGCATGCGGTGCGTGCCAATGGACGCGCACCTTTAACCACTACGCTAATCAAAGAGAGAGGTTCTTAATTCCTTTGAATTTTCTCTTGGGTAGACTCTTGGAAACGGTGGCTTGAATGTGGCTAAATCATTATTTGGTTACTAAAAGGATACTTCAAGAAATGATAAACTTTGATGAATAGAATCCATATTTCAGAATTTTAATTCAATATTATAATTTACAGATACATGTTTTTGCTTCTAGAACTATCAACGGAATCAATAAATTTTGAATTACAAATTTCCTCGTTAAAAATCAAATACTTAAAAAATAACAATTTAAATATAAAAACCTGCCAGTAACCTAATACAAAAAGGTTACTTATCTGAGATTAATAATCAACACACCCCCTTAATCTCAGATAAGTACCGAAAAGCATTTCACACATTCTTACACATTCTTACTTCCACAACCACAAACACTTATATCCTGACAACAACAATTTAGAAATTATAACAACAAACTCCTACAACAGCAGCTCCAATAACCACTTCAACAACTCAAACACCAACAACTCCTACACCAACTTCGACAACAGCTCCAACACCAGTTCCAACAACAGCTCCAACAACAGCTCCAACAAACAGCTCCAACAACAGCTCCAACAACAGCTCCAACACAAACAGCTCCAACACAAACAGCTCCAACACAAACAGCTCCAACACAAACAGCTCCAACACAAACAGCTCCAACACAAACAGCTCCAACACAAACAGCTCCAACACAAACAGCTCCACTAAACAGCTCCACTAAACAGCTCCACTAAACAGCTCCACTAAACAGCTCCACTAAACAGCTCCACTAAACAGCTCCACTAAACAGCTCCACTAAACAGCTCCACTAAACAGCTCCAACAACAGCTTCAACATCGGCTTCAACATCGGCTCCAATAACTCCTACAACAATAACTCCAATAACTCCTACAACAATAACTCCAATAACTCCTACAACAATAACTCCAATAACTCCTACAACAATAACTCCAATAACTCGTACAACAATAACTCCAACACCAACTTCGACATCAGCTCCAACACCTACTTCAACACCAGCTCCAACACCTACTTCAACACCAGCTTCAACACCTACTTCAACACCAGCTCCAACACCTACTTCAACACCTACTTCAACACCAGCTTCAACACCAGCTCCAACAAACAGCTCCAACAAACAACTCCAACACGAACAGCTCCAACACAAACAGCTAATCAAATCAAATCAACCATTTATAACATTAACATTCATCATATCATCTCAACTCTTTCAATAAAAACCAAAACTTTTTATAATAACCAACCACAATTTAGAAATTATTAAACACCAAACAGTAATATACTCTTTCAGCAGAAACCAAAACTTTTTATAATTAACAAACCACAAAAAATACAGAAAAGAATACACTATAAAGGAAAAAATTAAATGTCAAAAATTCTGTCAAAAATTCTGTGAAAAATTTATCTAAAATATTCCATTATTTTTTTTAAAATTAATTGAATAACAAAATGTTAAATTATTTTTCCCTTTACAACAATTTTACACACACGCTTCCACTGCGCGACTCTGCTATTATCTCACACCCCCTTAAACTAGCATACTTACACAAAGGTTTCGAATTCAAATACCTAAAAAGACCTAATAACATACATATATATATTATGACGAGAGAATAACACCAAACGCTTTAAAAAACCTAGTCACTAGCTTAATCTTCATCATGACCTTCAACAACATCACAGTCTACATCTCATCTTCATCTTTATCTCCATCGTGACCTCCAACAACATCCATCTACATCTCATCTTCTTTATCTACTCCACCATTACCTTCGTGACATCCATCATCACCACTTCTACAACTTCATGATCACCTCCATCATGATCATTAAAAACATCAGCTTTACCAAAGCATCAACAAACTCCGTCTCCTCCTCATTTATCTCATGAGCTTCACCAAAAACAACAACCTCCGTCTCCTTCTCATTTCTCATCAGCTTCACGAAGAACATCAACCTCCGTCTCCTCCTCTTGGTCTCATTTTTCAATTGTTTTTATTTTTTAAAATAATTCGTCCTTTCTTTTCTATATCTCCTTCAATAAAATTTTCATTTCATTACTCACATTACTTCACTTTGTTCATTTTTCAATTTCGTAATTTCATTTTACAATTTTCTTCCGGGGGCTTTTCACTTTTCTACATCCTCAATAAAAATTCTTTTTCCTGGTATCATGCTGATAGCGTGCTGGGCCCATAACCTCTTGGAAACGGTGGCTTGAATGTGGCTAAATCATTATTTGGTTACTAAAAGGATACTTCAAGAAATGATAAACTTTGATGAATAGAATCCATATTTCAGAATTTTAATTCAATATTATAATTTACAGATACATGTTTTTGCTTCTAGAACTATCAACGGAATCAATAAATTTTGAATTACAAATTTCCTCGTTAAAAATCAAATACTTAAAAAATAACAATTTAAATATAAAAACCTGCCAGTAACTTAATACAAAAAGGTTACTTATCTGAGATTAATAATCAACATAGACAATCCAACATTAAGGGTTAATCTATACAATTATATAAAAGTGTATGTTTATAATTCTACATATTATAAAGAAAGTCTTCCGCCGCGTCTGTTTGGCTGTCTATAAACTCTCAATAAACTCAAAGACCACTGCACCGATTTAAATGGAATATTGTACCCAGATAGTCTAAAGCCTAAGAAAGAACACAGGCTATTGTTTACCACGATAACCGACATAGACGCGAGCGAAGCCGCGGGCGAACGAGCGAGCGATTATGACGGTACTTTCACTGAGAGATGGCAGCTGACGATATAGGCTACTTTTTAAACTAGCTTCTATGCACCCGCAACGTAGCGGGTTAAACTTCTAAAGTCTTAAAAAAGAGAATCTTTTAAATGTATCATTAAATGATACATTTTCGCCCTCCCCAGCGAATAATATGATAATGTGCTATTACGATAGTTTACGTTTTATTGCATATTCGGTATTTAGAACACTAATTACACCCAGTGCTGGATTTACACATTTGCCGCCCCAAAGCTTTAAAATTTGCCGCCCCTACTGACTCCCTAAAGTTAATTCATTTCTTTAGGAAATAATCTAGTTACTAGATTACTTTTACTTTTACTTTAGTACTTTTACAACTTCTGTTGTTTTTATGCTAAGCAAAGCTTGGTTTTTACTGCACTACTTATAATGTTTGGTAGGCTAAGGAAGATAGGTAAGTAAGGCCGGATACTGCTAACCATGCAACCTTTTTTTTTTGTTTTCGAAGGGAATGCTTTTCGCACCATACCCTCCGTGGGGGAGACAGAGGGCGTGTGTGGGACTCCCGGCGCACCGATCTACTCACTAAGTCGGCCTACCTTGGCAGTCGGGAGGAGCTCCAGGTACGCATCAGCGACTTCTGGATTCCCCCATGCCTTACCCCATGACTGGGGTACATCTCAGGGTAATCAATAAATTACCCTTGGGACAAGACGATATCGTGCCTCTCACCGTTTTACACGGTAAAAGGCGGGGCACCGACACGCCCCAGACGAAACCCCCCAGACGACACCCCCCAGCCGCACTGGGGTGTCGCCTGCTCAGGTCGCTTGCAGTGGTCACATTTCCCCAAGCTGTGGCCGCAACGACCCTTAGGCAACTATTGGGACTAGCTGCCTCTCCGCCACCTCCTTCGAGCGTGATCGGCCCTTTCCCGATCCCGCTCTGCGGACTCTTTCTGGATCATTAAGTTCTCACAGAAGGGGACCTCGGCCTCCCATCCTTCATCACTCGCCTGCATTACCGCATTCAATGCTGGCGGTGACAGGGTTCGTCCGATCTACCCGATCAGGTCTCGACGCTCGGACTCCCATGCAGGGCAGTCCTCCAGGGTGTGCTGGGCGGAGTCCCGGTTGAACCCGCAGTGGTAGCATTGTGCCGTAACTTCACGTCCGATTCTATTCAGATACTCACCGAAACAACCATGTCCAGTGAGTATCTGAGTAGGTGACACAGTCAGCAGAACGGCTCCAACAGCGCGTTGGCTGGCATAGCCCTGTGTTTCAGTCGTGTCCTGCAAGCCCGTAGGCCTACGTGTGTGCGTTCTGCCGTAACATTTCAGGCTCATGAGCCGGCGCTGTCCCTTCGCCATTCCGACCGACAGAACGACCGTCGTAGACCATGGCATCCATGTCGGCCAGAATGTCGAAGGGTGGAGATCGCGCCAGGATCGTCGCTGCCTCATACGAGATCGTACGGTAGCCCCGTACGATCCGAATGGTCATCAGTCGCCGCTGCAGTCTTCTAAGTTGAGCGGGAGGATTCCTAAGTTACAGCGGGAGGAACCCGCCAGGTCCTTAGGCCAGACGGGTGCCCCATAGAGGACCATGGATCGCACGACGCCCATGTAGAGGCAGCGAACTTCTTCCCTTAGTTCCCCAAGATTGGGCAGCAGACGATGTAACGCCCCTGCTACCCCTCGAACCCGGCGACTTATCGCCCGAAATACTCTTCGAAGCTCCACCGATTGTTCAGGATGAGGCTAGGTACTTAATGTACAGGCCCACCCGGATTTCAGTGTCACCGAGTTCGCGAGCTGGGTGGTTCCTGGCGCTTACGTAGGCCATTGAACCAAATCGCCTCTAATTTCTAGGGCGCCAACCTTAGGCCCAGCTCACGAATCTTTTCCACAACACAAGCCACTCCCTGCTCGGCGAGCAGAAGCACTTCGTCGAAGCGTTCTCCCCTGGCCAGTATTAGGGTATCGTCCGCATAGCAGACGACACTTAGGCCAGAGGGCAGACTGGTGCAAAGGACCGCATTGTATGCAAGGTTCCATAATAATGAGTCTAATACAGAGCCCTGAAGAACCCCGCAACACACTTCCCTTCTTCGATTCTCCACCCCGTTTCAATCCACAAACTTCACTGTCCTGTCATGCAAATAAGCCTCTATGATCTAAACATGCACCTGTCAAAGTCAATATATCCAAGAGATGGCAGTACTTGGCGGAGTGTGGAGGAGGTACGCGAGCGAGTGAATAAAATTTAAGATCTGCCAACCGACACGACCTAGACAGCTCCAGGTGCAGTTACCAATGTCGAGTTATAGTCTTAAAACTGCTAGATCAAAATATTGCACATTCGATAAACGTTATTAACTGATTTTAATTCAAATGGACGGAATTCGAAAGCACGCTACATTCTACTGCGCCAAGTGCCGTAGGTTCCTACGTGGGAATAGACTTTGTGCGTTTCACAAATTGTTGTCCTAAGTCTGGGTGTTTAAGTCTTTCTGTGTCTCTTTAAGTATGTTTGTAAAGCAACACAGGATTTATACTCCTAATGCGAGTATGGTCTTTAAAAAAAACAAAACATTTGTGTGTCCACAGCCTTACTTTTTTTCTGTACCAATTTATTTTTTGGGTCATTTTGCCGCCTCCCTAATTCTGCCGCCCCAAGCTTCAGCTTTTTCAGCTTCTATGGTAAATCCGGCCCTGATTACACCTTATAAAAAAAAATGTACTTTTTATATGGATATTTAGAAAAGTACACTAATTTCAATGACCCCGTGATGAACATAACAATATTACTCGTTTAAAATCTAACATACCCTTTTACACGAATAATACCAAAACAAGTTAATACTGGTTATGTAATAGTTAATTTTTTCGATAAGTGACTATTACCATTTTATTCATAGAAGAAATACTTAAGTGTGTTTCATGTAAGGTGTAAAACAATTATTTTAGGGTTTTATTTTTATTTACGCAATTTGGTAATGATTTCTTACAATACATGATAGTTAATAGTGAAAATTCGTAGTTCTGTTAACGGTATCATATAGATAAACTTTATAAAGTTTTTAAATTATCACTTCGATTTCATGCAAATAATTTTGTAATATCATATTACAGTTAACATTTTTAACAGCACATTTTAACGAATATTACTGTAATGTACTAATACTGACTAAAATTGTTGGATTTACACGCGAACAATATGGCAATGATGCATTACACAATATACCTTTGAGCTGCAATTTCGGTAATATTATTTTCGCCAATAACTTTATTTTGAAAACTATTACAAAAAAGAAACCAAAAGAAAATATAAAGTAATTAAATTAGTTTTGTTTTGACACATAAATGGTTACCTTACGATGCTCCCTTGCTGAGTTATTACTCAAAAACAGTATTTTATTTTTCCTGTAAAATTTAGAAATTGCCATTACGATATTGTTCGGTGGGGAGGGCGTTATTCACGAACGATTTGGTACGAATTTACAAAGGAATATTATGAAAAGTTTTTCCATTAACTCCCTAGATGGCGGTGTGCCGAAAAATTAACTCGCGCTATGGTTTCGTTACGCAGTAGTTTATAAAAGTTTCGCGTGACCGATATTTGCCAAAAGGGTGTTTGCCGCTTTGATGGCACGTTCGCTGTAATGGTGAGCGGGGTATGGTTATCAAGACATACCCAACATGTAATTTTTGTAGTCAGAGAGGCTGTTGGCTACCTCCTATGTACCGGCGCCTTTTCTCTGCATCTAAACCTGGAATTAAAGTGAAGTGTTGTTAGGTCTATTGTTTAATGACTTCACATTTCAGAATAGAAATTATAGGAATTTGTTAAAATTTTATGAAAATATTTCGGACCTCGCTTACCGTGTAGGGATAATTTTTAATAAACACGTTTTAGTATAGTATAACCTCTATACAAATAAAAAAATTGTGAGCCGTCACGGGACGCCTGGCAGATGTGAAACATCGCCATTATTTTGTAAAAGTAATATGCAGAAAAGAACATATTGTAATAGGAACTAAATATGTCATAATGATAAAATAAAATATTACTAATTATTAAAATAGTACAGTACACACTACTGCATATAGACTGTATATATATACCATCGTATAGCGTGCCGTGGCGACGCGTCGCCAGGGCATGCGTCGCCACGCCAGAAATCTGTTTTACGTGCGGCTATAGATGTTTCACATCAAAAAATTAAAGTGTCTCGTGCCAAGTCGTGTCCGTTTGTCATATAAATTATATAAAATGACCAGTATTCTACTAAAGGCACATGCAAGTATATACGGAACTTGTATCAAAACAGTTGTTTTATTTTGTCTGTGATCTGTGTATTCGTTTGTTCCGGCTAACCTCTGGAACAGCCGGAACGATTTTAACGAGAATTTAACTGACAGATAGCTGAGAAGTAACTTTAGCTACTCTTTTTAGACCAGCCATTTTTTAATCCGATCGATTGAAATATTAAGTGAAGTTTACCGCAATACATGAGAGAATGCCCCAATAAATAGCTTGTTGTTGTTTACAACAAGAACTGTTGGCGCAGATAGTTAAAAAAACAATTTAAATGAAACCCAAACATTTAAGAAATTAAAAGGTTATTTCTATCTTTTTTCTTAGATGTGACCAAACTAATAATGACGTGACGATGTATTATATTTTTCAAATACAATTATCTGTTTAGATCAGGCTCATGAAATTACTTAAGACTGTAAAAGTTATATTTGTAATTAGATGAGTCCCGCAGTGTTACTCACGGTTATTTTTGTAAATCACAAATAACGTCCAAATAAAATTTTGCTTTAGGTACTCCTTTTATCAACTTTAAAGTCCTGATCCAAAAAATCTATCCCCCCGTTCAAAAGTTTGCCAGAACAAACAGTGAAAATTGCTTATATTATGTACACGTACTTTTATTTGCATTGAGTAAAAAACTGTTTATTTGATATTACAAACAAACACTCCAATTTTATTTATTTGTATAGATTTTCGCCTTTTAAAAGTTGAACCAAATACATATTTGAAGTAGTTGATAGATAAATCAGTTATTTCTTAGAATAGGCTAATGTCCATGCTAAATAGTCATTAAAGTTCTTGAAAATAATTATGCAATAGTACTGTGCAAGGAAGCTCTAACGAATGCATTGATATAAAGAACCTTAACTTATTTTTATCTATCAACGAAAGCAACGATAACATTATACTATTATTTAAAAATGAGGGATAAAAGTTTTTGCGATACATTCATAGATGGCGTTGTACTGATCATCTAACTCGCGCTATAGTTTTGTTACCCAGTGGTATGTAAAAACAGAGAGTATATTCGTATTTGCCAAAAGGGTGTTTGCCACTTTGATGGCACGTTCGCCATAATGACGAGCGGGGTATGATTATCAAGACATACCCAACATATAATTTTTGTAGTCAGAGGGCTGTTGGCTACCGCTAAGTACCGGCGCCTTCTGCATCTAAACATTTAATTAAATTGAAGTTACAGATACTGAGTTCAAAATAAAAGTTTTTTAAAAATCTCTAAGGTTCTGTAGTTTATATAAATAAATATTTTTAACATCTAACACACGACATCATCTAGTCCCTAACTAAGCAGATCTTGTGCTATGGGTACTAGACAACTGATATAAATACATAAACATACTTTTTTTATGTAAATACATACTTATTATACATAGAAAACACCCAAACTCCGAAACAAATATCTGCAGAACTTACAAACATTTGTTCCGACCCGGAAGTCGAACCCGAGACCTCTTGATCAGCAGGGGCAGGCGCTAACCACTAGACCAACAAGGCAGTGAGTATGGCAGAAAATATATTGAATTTCATCTTATTTCCGAAATATAGAACAACACAGGCTCGCGGAACGGAGGGGAGTATTTATAGCATCTTATTCCTATCCAAAGAGTCTGTCATTTTTTGTGCTGAGGAAATCTTCACACATATACATTTTAGACCCTATACAAAAAATTACCTATCACTATGAACTCACACATAACAATAATTTAAATGAAATTCAAAGGTTCACATGTTTTCAGAATATATTAAAGTCTAATTTTGTTTATTTTTAGTTCATTAATAGTGATGATGGTTCTACTCCACAGTATACTTTAATCGCTAAAAATAAAATGCTGAAATCGAGCAGGTTTTGTGTACTTACCAAAAGTATCACGAAATAAAACACCACACTCAGATTAGAGACACAATTGTATTAATATTTTATAATTATAAATACACGTTGGTATATCTCAATAGCGCGATTCAGAAAAAAAGATCAATGCCATCTATCTTCAAATAATAGAACTAAGTTTTACAAAACATATTACAAACAACATACATAACATACACTTAGTAAAATAAAATTTGGAGTATATGAGTCGGTTATAGGCCGACCGTTTATCTGAGGCGGGGGCGCTTAGAGAGATACACACGAGATGTCCACCCGCACCTGTCTCAGTCCCCTTTGTCGTCATACCCCCGCGCCCCTGTTACCGCGCAGGCGAGGACTCAGATAAACGGTCGGCCTATAGTTTCTAGGGTGGATTACTGAACAGTTAATAACATTGATTTTGGTTTGTTTCATGGATTGGATTTTCAGAAAGTTTCCCTTTAAGGGTCTGTTAAAAAAAAACTTTTATAGCAAGTTGTTATTCTTCCTACAAAGGATGAAAGTCGTCTCTATTGATCTCGATTTCGTGGTCCCCAGGTTAAGAAAGAGGGTGAAGCTAACCCAGCGGCGGAGTGGGAGGGCTCGGTGAAGCTGCGAGCGGTCCGTGCCAGTGCCCTGTCTCGGTGCTGTGAGGCGCTGGCTCTGGTCGTCAGAGATGTGGCGCACGTGACGCCCTACAACTGTCGCGCCGCCGTGCGAGCCGTCAGACTCTTCGCTAGTGCCACCCTGCAGCAGACAGCACCTCACGGTACGGCTCATTAAATCAACATTTTTTTGTTCAGACATCTGACACACAAAATCATCTAGTCCCAAATTAAAGGTGGAAACATTATCGGACGCGAATGACAGCCGTGATCTAGAGTATGAACATACACTGAGCTGTGCAAACTATCGGACGTAAGTCGTCGACGTGACCTTGAACGTCCGACAGAAATCTGGTACAAGACCGACTGACGAGACTGTGCACACTTATCAGTCGCCGCTGTCAGCCGCATTCGATAATATGTTTCCAGCTTAAGCATAGCTTGTACTATGGATACTAGACAACTGATATAAATACATAAACATACTTGTTTTTTGTAAAAACATACATATTAAACCCCCAAACTCCAAAACAAATGTTTGCAGATTATACAAACATTTAGTCCGAAACATTTAGATCTCTTCAGCCGCATACGCTAAACACTAGACTAGTATTAGATTAGTCATAATAAAATATCAAGACAACTAGGAATATTCCTGTATCGAAGCGGGGGCAAAGAACACCAAAGTCAGAAATGACTGCCTTGTTGATCTAGTGTTGCGCGGCTGTTGATCAAGAGGTGTCTGGTTCGATTCCCGGGTCAGACCAAATGTTTGTGTGATCCGCAAATATTTGTTTCGGAGTCTGGGTGTTTTCTTTGTATAATATGTATTTAAAAAAAAAATGTTTCTATATTTATATCAGTTGTCTAGTACTCCTAAAACAAGCTCTGCTTAGTTTGGAACTAGATAGCGTTGTGTATAAGAAAAATCATCCATAGAGAAAATAATATGTAACAATCCTATTATGCATCATAATATTGCCTTGCCTCGCAGCACTCATTAACCCGTCGGTCCCGGTTGTCATGAAGATATATGGCAATCGTTATTGGAAAGTTCAACAACTAGTTCAACCTTCGAATTCAATTCGCCCTTAGGGTGTGGAGGTCCGATGCCAGTCACTCCGTGGAAAAACTGATATTAACACTGGTTGAGCTAGTAGCCGACCCCAAAATGTTTTCTACCTGATGTAATTATTGTGAGCAATGTAAATAATATACAAAGCATTCATGGAATCCTTTAAATAATAAAAAACAATATTTCGGACATCGTACACAACGCCATCTAGTCCCAAAGTAAGCAGAGCTTGTATTATGGGTACTAAACAACTGATTTAAATACATAAACATACATTTTTTGTCCGACTCATGAATCGAAACCGAGACCTCAACACTGTCGTATACACTACTACTGCACCACTGTTACAGTCAATTAATATGTATAATATGTATGTACTAGTTGACCCAGCGAACTTCGTACCGCCCAACTTTAAAATTCCAGAACCTGATCGCAGCGCCACCTACCGGGTCCAATCGCGAATCTAAACCATTCCCAGATCCCCTTGAACACACACAAAAAATTTCATCAAAATCGGTCCAGTCGTTTGAGAGAAGTTCAGTGACATACACACTCACAGAAGAATTATATATATAAAGATTTACAAAAAAAAAGTATGTTTATGTATTTATATCAGTTGTTTAGTACCCATAATACAATCTCTGCTTAGTTTGGGACTAGATGAGGTTGTGTGTAATTGTCCGAAATATTTATTTATTTAATATTTAATATTAATACTTATAATATTTGTCTCTAGTATTCAATTTTCAAAAGAATTAAAAATAAAACTGACGTTCAGTTATATTTAACTCTTATTTCTCAGAAAAACTACTACTAAATATTTTAAATCAAACTTATTTTTCAACAGGCAAAAAATCAAGCAAATCCCGTTCAGGTCGCAAGTCCCGGCCGGGCTCCGGCCGAAGAAGGTACGATGACTCCAGCGACGAGGAGACGGATACCCTCGATCAATACCATCTCGTTAGTATACAGGTATGTTGGATATAGGTTCCTACTAATATTATAAACATATGTATGTTTGTTGCTCTTTCACACAAACGCTACCGAATGGATTTTGATGTAACTTCACAATAATATAGCTTACATATCAGAATAATACATCGGCTTTTATTTACCGCGATAACCTACACGCGGGCTAAGCCGCGGGCAAAAGCTAGTATAAAATAAAGGTATAGCTTTTGGACGCTACTTTTCCCGCGATATCTCGGCTATCACAAAGTGACCATGCTCAGCCTGATAGAAAGCATAAGTATAATCCAAGAGTGGTCGTCACCATCCTCATTGTGAGTACACATGATGCAGTATGGTGACCCGTACTATGTCGGCCATGAAACGGACTCAAAGAATACCCAGATTCAGAACAACAATTTGTGGATTACACAGTGTAGATTGACTGCACAGTTGGCCTAGTGGCTTAAGCGGTCGCCACGCCGCTTCCTACTACGCCAAGTGTCGTGGGTTCAAATCCCACGTAGGACAACACTTTGTGTGATTCACAATTTGTTGTTCTGAGCCTGGGTGTTCTTTGTGTCCGTTTCATGTATGTTTGTAAAGTCCCCCGCGACACAGGGATTTATATTCCTAATGCGGGAGTTGTCTTTTTAAAAAAAAAAAGAAAAAAGTTTTGTCCCATGTGGGTGAGTTCAAACCCACAATACTAGAAAGTGGCATGGTGACCGCCTAAATCGATTTTATAGCTATCGATTTTAGAACAAAACGATGTTTTTTTAACCTGTATTAGAATACGTTTCAAATCCGCATATGATTTTATAATAGTTATGAGATTTGCTATGTTGTCAACAGCTCTTGGACCTGATGCATACGCTTCACAGTCGTGCTGCGCAGATCTTCAAATGGTGGAGAGATGAAGCCGACCAGGCGGCAAGTTAGTATTCATCCATCATCATTAACATCTGCTTTTAAAAGTCCACTGCTGGACATAGGCCATCCTTCGGAAAGTTTTTGGCCACAGATCATACTAGCTAGATCTGTTGGAGTGCAGATCCTCCACGTACTTGACCAGATAGTACACCTATATGACCTGATTTAAGATCTAAAGTGGTTTGGTTTTAGATGCTGAAGAATACGACTTATGGGAAGTTGCCTGGAAGCCGTTACTCCAAGGCATTGCACAGTTTTGTACGGACAGACGGAAACAGGTCAGTTCATAACCTGTATTTTTGTAAGGAAATTTTTTTCTCCTGTTTGTAAACTTGTCCAGTGTTTCAAGTATGATGGTGGTACTTCTAGCCGGTTTTGCGGCTAATTTTAATAGACCAGTCAACTACGCAGTAGATATTATAATGCACGAGTGTGTACGCAAACAAGTGCACTTTTTGTTCCCTTATTTTCACAATCCGATCATCATCATCAGCGTATCGCAGTCCACTGCTGGACATAGGCCTCTCCCATTGCACAAGATTCTGATCGATTTTGGGCTTCTCGCATCCAGCTCCTGCCAGCCATCATCACAATCCGAGAGGGTGGTTTTCTTAGGATTCCGAAGTTCATGACTTCGTCGCTTCCTTATACCGCGTCTGAACCCTTATAGTTTCGTCATGTCCGTCCGTCCGTCCTCGACTTACGGTGCAAACGGTTAGTGCTAGAAAGATGAAACTTTATAAGGATATGTGTTTCTATCACGTCGACAAAGTGCTACAATAAAATCACCAAAAAACCATTTGGGCTACCTCCCCTACACGTAATGTGGGGGAGGGTTTTCTTTTTCTCGCATCTACCCCATCGTGTGAGGTATAGTTAGATAGGTCTTTCAAAAAGATTGAGAGGTTGCTAAGACGATTCTTTGATATAGGAATCCGTTTGTGAGTTATATCACTTTAAAGAGATTTTTTATTTGTAAAATTGGGCATCCCCTCCCCCTCTAAACGGCTATTTCGAAAAATCCGAAAAAAATCATGACTGTAGTCCATATGATGAACTTTAAAGGCAAACTATAACGGCTTAGATGACTTTGTTAGTTCAAGAGTTATAGAGGGCTAACTTGTAAAATACGCTTACTTGGAAAACTTCACACAAAATTAACGCATTAATAAGTAAAGATAACAATTATCAATAGGATACAATTTTAAATCCACGTTCCATTATGGATGACTTCCGAAACCTATTCTATGCTAAAATCATTATTGGTAAAAAAAAAAAACTTGATTATGTATTTATGGAAAGGTATATCGTATATAGGAAGTCCAGCTGTGGACTGTTAAAACTGTTATATTGATGTTATGTATGTATTGTTTTGTAGGTAGCAAACAGCGCTATAGCATACCTACAACGAGCCCTGCTGGTACCGGGGTTGTCAGCGATGGGCGCAGGAGGGTGGGAGGCGTGCTTCCAGAGCGTTCTGTTCCCACTGCTGGAACAGTTGCCCAGACGGGCCGATACCACTGCCAGAGCTAACACCATTATGTGCAAGGTAATTATAAAAATAATTGAAATTAAACAGGGCAGATAGAGTTACAAAAAGAATAAATAATATAAGGTGCTTAACGCCCGCAATGTTTTTTGCGTTTTAATAAAAGCTAGGAATACTTATAGTTGTGCTATTTGAGGGTCAATTCTAGCATCATGTAATTATTAGTTTCCCAGATTTCCTGTTATACACATTATTGTGTGTGTGTGTGTGTGTGTGCACACACACACAATAAAGTGTAAAACAGGAAGTCTCACACGAGTGGTGCGAGTGCGTGTGTTTATGTGATTTTTTTATTCTCTGCGTGAGAATGTATGTATGTATGTGCGTGCGTCCATCTATCTGTGCGTATGTGTCTTTGTGTGTGTAAGAAGGCTATGTAGTGATGGTGCGTCGCTCGTACAGGTGTTCCTGCAACACCTGTCGGCGCTGAGTACGCGCGCCACGTTCGGCGCGGTGTGGGCGCGCGTGCTGGGCGTGCAGCGCGCGCTGCTGGCCGCGCCGCCCGACGACCCGCTCACCGAGGCTGCGCTAGAGTCGCTCAAGAACATGATCCTCGTCATGGACTCTGTCAGGGTACGTACACCATACACCACATTTTCTTTTATCACAAAGCCTGAACCCAAACTCTACTCTGCCTGATGGAAAGAATTAGTAGAATCCAAAAGTATATGTCACGTTTTAACGATCAGACAATACAGCATGGTGACCCACACCATGGCGGCCTGGTGAGATTATACAGACAACCCAAGAGTCTTCAGTCTTTCCGTGTGGTGACGGATTAAGAATACAAGTGTAACCACCCCTTCATGCCATGGGTGTCGTAAGAGGCGACTAAAGGAACAAAATAAGAAGCTAACATCACTGCCAAGAGAGGGAAAACTTGAAACAAACCCTTTACCAATCCGTCTGGCCAGCGTGGTATATACATAGTACGCCAAAACCTCCTTTCAAAGGAGAGTTCTCGATATGTCCAGCAGTGGACTGTTAAAGGCTGTTGATGATGAAGAGTCTAATCAGCCCCTGTGTCTAACATTCGTGGATTATGACTATGCCGTTCTCGAATTGTTCAAAAATATATTATTATATAAGACAGTGCAGTTGGATAGAAACAATCTCTAGGACGAGGTGAATATCAGAATTCAGTAGGGTTGGGCAGCATTTGGAAAGCTACGTCGAGTCGAGATATTGTGTAGGTACGGGTGTCTTGTCCCTCCAACACAAAGGGAGGATCCTGCGACCAGGCGAGGTGATCGTGCCTGGTGGGCCACAGCCCAACGGTTGATGTCGGGATGTTGTATAAATGCTAATCGACGCGAGAATTTCTCTATCACGATTCAGAATTAGTAGTTACTCCGTTATAGGTCATTCCGTGTTTTCTTCGTGGTTCAGTGTTCTTTCGGTAGATGGCGCTGTTATATGTTTTTCACTTGCTGTATGTGGAAGTCGCCACACTATTTAACTCTTCCCCTACTCAGTAGCGATTGTTACCTATATTCGTAGAACGACCCAAAAAAAATGTAAATAAATAAACATCGTGTTCCACTCACGTGAAACTTTCCACGTTGTAGATATTCAGCAACGGAGACGGCTACAACGAGCTCTGGTATCTCACGTGGGACAAGATCAACGAATTCCTGCCCAATTTGAAGGAGGAACTGTTTCCACAAGGTATTTGTTTTTTTCATGGTTTTATAAAAGTTCGTCTTTTTCAAAGTTGACGAAATTAAAAATAAATATGCGAGCGAAGCAATAGGCTAAATCCAATTACGTCCCACTGCTGGGCTCGCTTCTCTTATGAGGAGAGGATTAAGGCCATAAGTCCCCACGGTGGCAAAGTGCGGGTTGGTAACTGGCAAGACACGTTGTGGCTACGTAATCTTGCCGTTGGATGTTTTTAAACGGCCTGAAAGTCTCCATAAGCTGCACGACTGTTATCTTACGATAACAACCGGGACCGACTGTGCACGTGACATCCTAATTACAGTAATCATAACATATCATGTCACAAACGGTCACCCATCTAGGTACTGACCGCGCCATCGTTGTTTACCTTCGGTAATCTTTCCCAATAACCTACGGCCACTGTATGAGCGCTTCGAGCAAAGCAATAGCCAGTAATTATTAATGTATTGAATCATAATATTAAAGTTTATTAAATTTTCAGTGAGAGACAACACCAACAGGCCGCCACCGACCCTACCAGGCCACATGCAGCCCCAGTACCCGCCATCTCTACCCACCCTCGTCCCCGTCGGACCCAACAGTACGCCAACAATTGTACCCGTTCCCTCCCCACAGCACCAATCCCACACAAACGGGCCCCGCCTAGTTCCAGTACCGACACAATCGCCAATATTGGGCCAAAGTAATCCACAGTCACCAGTGACGGTAGTTGAGACGCCACCGTTGGCCGCCAATGCGCCAACGTTGGTGGCTCCTACTCCCATCAGCGGTATGGTGCCTATAAGGAACTCGTTGTACGATCAGCCTGGTTTGACCTCCTCCGTATTGCTACAGCCTTTAAATGAGGTAGGTAACTGACTGAGGACATTATATAATTCGAATAAAAAATTAAAACTTAGAAATTTCATGTTATGATTGACTAGCTGACCCGGCGAACTTCGTACCGCCTTAGAATATTAATTCATAATAAAGTATTGTGTTTAGTTAATAACTGACAGTGACAAATCGACAGCAGCGTCAACTAACGGGCCCCGGCCGGTACCGCCACAATCGCTTTGGACATCACATTAGAAACCTCTGAAATTATTATCTACTATATTAAGCATGTATTATACATAGAAACCTTTCTCTTGAATCACTCTATCTATTATAGAAAATAGCATCAAAATCCGTAGAGTAGTTTTAAAGATTTAAGCATACATAGGGACAGAGAAAGCGACTTTGTTTTATACTATGTAGTGATGTCCAAAATATTTATTTTCAACTTTTTCCTTGACTTGCATAAGTAAAATATTTGGCTATATTTATAATAATAGTCTTTTCAAGTGACAAAAACAAATATTAATTTTTTGGCTTGACTTTTTAACATACAACTTCTGCGGTCAGAATTAGGTAATACTAAACTAATACTCGAATTAATAAATAATTTTAAATTCGTTTCAGATGATTTCTACACCGATAGGCATGGCTATACAGTCACAAATACCGATACTGTACCCGCAAACCGTTGACCAAACTCCGCTAACTCCGCCCAGTAGACCGGAACCTCCGTGCTTAGACCAACCCCGAGCTGACCCGCAGCGCGATCACCCTGACACCCCTCTCGACATAACCATAGAGCATCCAGAGACCAACGCCGAACAGAGTGAACTCTACGCGGAGTACATAACCAACCCCTACACAGAACTGAAAGATATCACAAAAGAAGCCACCCTATATGACCCAGAAAACCCTAAAATAGCAGAAAAAAATCCTTTAATATCGCTCTTAGATAAGAAATCTTACAGCGCAAATGCAACCCCTATGCATACTGTAAATAAGGCTCAATTTGGCTCAACAGATAACGTGAAACAAGAGTCAATTTTTAACTTTGCGAGTTACTTTGGTTCCGTGAGTGAGAATATTGCTCCAGGGTCTGAGGTGTTCGATACGTTGATGTCTACGCAGGAAGGATAGCTAAATGAGTCGGATATTGGTACGTGGTTGTAATTTATAAGTAGGGTGGTTAGTTTAGAAAAATGCAACTACCGACATGCAAATTTGTACAGTTGGAACAAAAAATAACTATTATTATTATTATTTTTGTATATTCCGAGTTTTGATAATACCGCTCGTGGTCACGGGTAGACTTGTATAAAAGTCACGAAAGTCTAAAAACGGCTTTTTTTTAGTTTCACCTGTTTGTAATGAAATTTTCAGACATCAGATATCATTATTTTGATCAGAGACAAATTGTTATATTCAATTTTGTTTATCCACGCCAATATTCGAAAGCAACTCTATCTGTTTGTTACGCTTTCCCGGCTAAACCGCTGAACTTGAGACACTTTGATTCCTGAGTAAAGATTAGATTAGAGTTTTTTGGTAAGTATTTTCAATGTTAAATATTTTCTTGGCTAACTACCCACGCTAGTGAAAAAAATTACTTGTAAGTAGTTTGTAAAAAATATCAATTACATTTGGACTTTGTTCTTATTGTTATGAAGTCCAATTTACAAGTTATCACGAACCACATATATATATATAATTATTGTTACTGGTATTATTGTGTTTTATAGGCGATTTAAATCGATTAAGTCTAAAATTGACGGCCTATTAATATTTTATAGTTATTGTTTTATATATAACATTCCAGGCCATTCTATTTTTGTATTTATTTAAGTTAGTAGGTGTTATTTCGTCTCCTATTTATTATCGTAGGCATAGTGTTCAGGGTGACCAAACTTTCGGAAAAGGCGGGAGATGTAAATTGTGTAATTATATTATCGATGTTTAATTTGTATAGAGAGTTATATATACTTACTAATAATTAATCAGTGTAATATAATGTTTAACAATTTATTATTAAAATGTGTTTAACAAAACTTTTTTATTGTAGTTTTATTTCGGTGCTAGCTGAGTCACGCTGTTATTATTGTAAATTGCGAGTAACGCCGCGACGCGAAGTAGTCTATAAGAAATAGCCGAAGTGACTCCATAAGTCATCAGCCATCTGTCAGTAAAAATCCGTCAAAATCGGTCCAGCCGGGGTGGGAGGGAGTTTTGATAGTTCTTCCATAAGATCACAAAAATACGCAAAGTAGTGATTGCATCCAAATAATTAAAATGAATCCTAATTAACTTGGTTGTAAACTTTTCAAAGTTATATAATTTTTTTCCGTTACATTCTTACGTAATAAATATTAAAAAGGGGGGAAGGCATCTGCCTATTCTTATTTATTCTTTTTAAGTGGATGGAGGGGGTCATAAAGTAGTGAAAATCGCTTTACGTAGGAAATCAATGGTTCCCTATGATACAAATTTTTGTTTTTGAATAGACCTACACACCTCCCAACTATGCCATGGTTTTTATAAACTGGTGCTGCCATCTACATGTTGAGTTTGGAAAGTTTTTACCTCGTAGTGTAGCTAGTTGAGATCAAAGTAAAATTACTCATTAGGCCGTAGAAAAGATCGTCACATCAATGTATTTTTTTTTTATTTGCACCGGAAGAATAAGTTTACTGAAGCCTAATCCCGCGTCGGCTCTTAGGCGATTCACACACTGCACCGCGCTACGACGCGTAGCGCGGAGTGGCAGATTTTAATATTGTATGCAAGTACATCGATTAGTATAGAAAACACGCCAGGTCCAACACACCGAACACGCGTCTAGGCGCGTGAGCGCGTGCCGCTAGCAGATTCTGCCCCCGCGCGCTTAGGCGGGGCGGGCCGCAGTAGTAAACACATTTATATACGAAATTGAACAATGCCTAGCAATTTGGGATATGAAATGCAAAGAATACAGACGACGACGACCAAATGGAAAGTAACCTTTAGTTTGGTGCCGGCCATGTACAAAGCCGTCAGGCGCGGAGGCGCGGTAAAATTGCTCGAAGAGGCAGATCTGCTCCTCCGTCGCCGCGCGCGTGGTCTGCTGCCACGCGCCTACGCGCGTGGGCGCGTGGCCAGTGTGTGAATTGCCTTAGGATTTTTCTTGATAGCAGCCCGAAATTTAGAAAACAGGCGAGATGATCATGCCTGGCGGGCCACTGCCCAACAGTTGATGTTGGGATGTTGTATACATGCTAATCGGCGCGAGATTGTCACTTTCGCGATTCAGGATAAATAATTACTCCGTATAGATCGTTAAGTGTTTTTCTTTGTAGTTCCGTGTTTCTTCGCTAGATGGCGCTGTCGTATGTTTTCGTTGCGCTGTATGTGAAAGTCGCCACACTGTAAATACCCATAGTTTTTTAATAACAGTTTAAGGCTACCTATACCCTATTTAAGACTGTTTCGGTGGCGAAGTGATAGCGTATGTGATTACTGTCTTTGAGATCTCGGTTTTGTTTCCCGAGTCTGACCAGATACTTGTATGATTTGCAAATATGTATTTGTATTTTATGTATAACAAGTGTTGGTATATTATAGATAAAAAAGAAACATATTTGCATATGTATGTAGTACAAAAAAATGTAAATTGGTACATATTTATATCAGTTGTTTAATACCTTTAGTACAAACTTTCCTTAGCTTCCCATTAGATGGCGTTGTGTGTACTAGAATATTTATTAACCACTTATTGTATTACATCTTAGAATAATAATTAGATGTTTGCTTGTAGAGCCCTCTCCACTGTCAGTGAGGAATCAAATATCTTTCTGCTTTCCAAGTCCCGTGATAATAATACGTTATGATAAAACGATTGGTACAACGGTGAGTCCAAGCACCCCGGGATGTACCCCAGTTGTCGGGTACGACAGGGTGGACACCAGAAGCCGCTGATGCGTTCCTGATGTTTCTCCCAACTGTTGAGGTAGACAAAAAAAGGCCAGGTGGATGGGTGGATCGATGGATGGATGGCTGGCAGGAGATGGATTCGAGTAGCCCAAAATCGACCAAATTGGTGTGCAATGGGAGAGGCCATGTCCAGCAGTGGCTGATGATGATAATAGACAACTATCTAAGCTTTTATTTGTCTACTGTTGAACATAGTTGAATTTACCATGTACCCTGATTATAGTCTTTTAATTCAGGCGATCAAGAGTATGTTTCAAGATTTCCGTCTTTTTTAAACCGACTTCAAAAAAGGAGGCGGTTCTCAATTCGATTTTTCAAATGGGTGAACCGATTTTAATGTTTTTTTTTTTTTGAAAGCTGGTGCCTCCCTAGTAGTCCTATATTAAGAAAATCAAGATCTGATGATATACCTATCGCGATTTGGGTACTCGGAATAGTTTTTCTTTGAAGTCGTTTTCTTTTATTAAATTTATTTCAGTGCCCTTGTGCTCTTACGATACCCACTTTATTGTTTGGATGAATAGGAGTAGTACTACTTAGTGTTAATATTTTTAATAGACTTCAAAAAAATGAGGAGGTTCTCAATTCGTCGGAATCTCTTTTTTTCTTTTTTTTTATGTATGTTCAGCGAAAATTTCGTCGTTTATGAACCGATTTTAAAAATTATTTTTGCATTGGAATGGGCGTAGCTTAGAGGTGGTCCCATCGTCACCATATCGAAATCTGGTGATGGGAACCCTAGGAAATCGAGGGAACTCCTCAAATATCATGCACAATTGTCGCGATTTGGGTACTCGGAATAGTTTTTCATTGAAGTCGGTTCCTTTTTGTTAAAATTATGTCATTAAACGAACAGCCTACGTAATTATTACATCTATTAAGCGCATACATAACCTACACTACGCTTAATGTATAATATATCATATTGTGCGTACTTATACGTTGATTGGTTGGGTCCTCAACTGCATACCCTAATTAAGAGCAAATAATTACGGTTCATTATATATTTGTTATGCCATCAAACTCGAGATCTTAAACATTTAAAAGGCCGTCGGAAAGATATAATCTTAATTTTAACTGGTTTTATTTTATTTTTGGGTGTCTTTAGTATCTCAGAGCCGGGTCGCCTTAGGTGATTGGAAGCAATCACCGAGGATAAGATACTACGGCGCGGTCAGTAAATAGATGGGTGAACATTTGTGGCATGACATCGTGAGCGTTTCCATGATTTGGTGATCACGTTAAGCAGTCGGTCTCGGTTGTTATTATAAGATAATAGTCGTGATGCTTCGGAGGTCATCGGGCGACTTACGTCTAGCGTTAACATTTACGTAGCCACAATGTGTCTTGCCAGTTCCCAACCCGCACTCGGCCAGCGTGGGGATGTATGGCCTTAACCCTCTCCTGAGAGAAGACCTGAGGCCAACAGTGGGACGTTTTGCATTGTCGATGAAATATATCGAAAATCTTAAGACTGAAATACATTACTTGGCCAAGCTGATTTAGCACGAGCCGGTTCCGACGGGGCGGTACCACTCTCTCGTAGAAGACCAACCTAAAATTACAGTATTCATGCTGTCGTCTTTTGTGGTGGTGAGTGGGAGACCGGAGTCCGAATGATAAAGAAGTGTGATTGTTGTAAGTTGAAATCCCGCATGCACGCCACTTCGTGTTATCCACAAATTATTGTTCTGAGTTTGGTCGTTCTTAATAAATAAATATTTTAGAAATATTTCGGACATCTTACACACAACGCCATCTAGTCCCAAAGCAAAGCTTGTATTATGGGTATTAGACAACTGATATAAATAGCGAAACATACTTTTTTTTTGTAAAATATACATCCTCCGAAACAAATACATATGCGAATCACACAATCATTTGGTCCGACCCGGGAATCGAAACCGAGACCTCAAGCACAGCAGTCGCATACGCTACCACTACGCCACCGAGGCATTTAATGTCTGTTCCGTGTATGTTTTGTGAAGTCCACAGAGACTCTGGCCTAATGAGGTAGTTGTCTTTTCTAAAGAATTGTCTTTTTAATTAAAGAAAAATGGGCCGCCATAATGTGTCATCATACTAAATTGTCTGCGTGTATACAGTGTTGTGACTACTACTCGTGAATTCTACTCATGCTTTCCATCAGAGAGTGGAGTCACTTTGGCAGGGTTATACTTAGTCTCATTTTGGACCGTTAAATATGAAATTAAATGAGTCATACAGTAACATTCTACAGTATCCTAATTCGATTGTTAATTGAAATATCGATTGTTTGCCAGTAACATATTTAGGGTAATTAAAAAACAACATCATTATAAAAACAACAGTATATTATAAAATTTACATTATTTACAGTTTTGTACACATATAATCGAGAGCGCCTTCACAGAAGGCATAATCAGGCACTTTACACAAGTTATAAATACAAGTCAGTCTAACACTAGAAGGGTATATCATACGCGCGACACATGTAACGGTCTTTTGTAGTACGGGTGGGGGGACCTCAGCAGCGGAGGGGCGCAACAAGGGGCCTTCCGCGGGGGACACAGCGCCCGGCGCCATACTGCTGCAGACTTCCTCGACCACGCCCACACCCCAGCCGCGATACCACAAGATAACCACAAACACACTGACACTCCACCGGAGCCCACACCTTGTTCTACTTTTCCAGCATTTAATGCTACCAGTAGTTCAAAACCGGACTGACTTGAAATGATTTCCTTCATTCGAGCTTCAATTACTTTCGCTCCTGTAGCTGAAGCAGCCAGGATAAAGTACAACAGCCCAGCAGCAGCCGCACGAGCCGCCAACCTTCCAACTCGTTTAGCTCCACGGGAATCCAACGCTCTACGTACTCTCATAATACCAGGGCATGCTCCTATTGCCAAAGCCACTGATGTTACAAGTAGAGCGCCTCGAGGAACCCCAACCAGGGCAGCGGCAGCCGCATCAGATATTCCGCACGTTCCAGTCAATTCATCTGCTGTTACTCTTCGTAACGCTAAAGCTGCAGCGGTCCAGGCACCTGCCCAGCCCCAGGAAACGGCATGAAGATACGCCGCTGCACGTTCTAGTGCTTCCGTCGACCATTCACTTGCAGCGGTAAGATACCAAGCGACGCAAGCATTTGCAAACCACGCGTCGGCTGCCAGTGTAAAGTAATAAGTCAGTGAAAAGAATGCTACGCAGGTTGGTGATGCTAGACCGTCGACAGCTAACGTACTACCGGCACAGGATACCATTTTGGATCCCAACCAACCTCTGGTTACATATGCCAGAGCGACTATTGCATGGCACGCAGCCATCCACACAACGGGCCGCTCCGGGTATCTATATCTTGATGGTTCCGCGCAGAATGTCAGCAAAGCAAATGCCGTAGATAGCAACGAGAACCAAGCTAGTGTGCTCATCCAGATCTCTGCCTTTCTCTTATCATTTTGGCTGTACCTAGCGTGTTGACCACACGCCGGCCAGCATTCTCCTGTTGGCGCTCTTGTATGTGCAGGAGGACAACCATGCTCAGTTATGTCATGATCATGGTACGGCCACCGGGCCGGTGGTGGAGGTTCTGGCTCCAAATCGCTTGCATTCGGTGGTCTCATACATAGTCTTCGATCTGCTCTTAGAGGAAAGGCAGAGCAGTCAAGCATGACGGTGGGGAGCATCACTTTTAGCTGTTCCTTACAATCGCCGACGACGGTCTCACAGAGCGCTCTGCAGGCGCTCACTGAACCCGACACTTCCTCTGAGCAAAGAGGCGCGAAGGCCGAGCAGAGCAGGAAGCGGGCGTGTTGCGAACAACCGCTGGACAGGATACCCGCGAATGAAACCATCTGAAACAAACCAAAAATATATAATTAAAACATTTGCACAAAACAGCAGACGATTTCTAATGTAGGTACGTTTTTAGTTGACAGTCTACGTAAACCGCTCCCACGAGGGAAATTATTATTCAACATCGAAAAGCAATAGTATTCCACGGCTCGAAAGTACAAAAAGACAACAGTTGAGAAACAATGGCAAGGTCGAGCGAGAGACTCGTTTTTGTTCAACGACAACGGATGTCCCGCAATCAAAGAGAGAGACGCCGAAGAGTTGTGCTCATGGACTTTGTTAAAATTACTTAAAATGACGTTTGTTTAACGCATATTGCATAAAAGATTAAGTAATAGAATCGTGTTGATAGACATCTGACATCATAGTGCATCAATATTTTAACTGTGCTACCTACTTTCTATTGCCGTCTTTCATAACTTACGTACACTGTTTATCACATCGTATTAAGTATATAAACAAGTATGTATTTGAAAGTACCGCATATAGAAATACCTTATGTAAATATTCTCTGGTCTAAATCACAAGTAAAACTATACCGGCGGTATTTGCATAACACCCAGAAAGGTGATTTATCGATGTATAAATTCTTTGTACCATGAAACGGATACGTGGCTTCTAGTTCTCACCAAGTAACTACTCAAGTTTCACCACATTTCCTGTTAAGCAAATCGCAAACGTTCGTGAATAATTGTTTTGAAAGGACTCGCAGAGACATAATTTACTAGTCAACAAGTTAAGAAATATTTTTTGGATATTCCTGCACCGGACAGGTGCAGGAATATCCAAAAAATATCAAAAACATGAAAACTTTTTAGTGTCTAATTTAAAACACAAGTAAAAAGTTATAAGGATCACAACTCCAAAGATTTAACGAGTCATTATTTCGATGTTAAAGGCTGACGCTCATTTTTGAACGCGTACGTTTGAAAGGCTTTTTTTCCAACGGATGTCTGTGCCTCTGTGGCATTGTTGTAGGATAATTGCCTTCTGGTGGGCAAGCTGCGCAAAAAACGTTATTTCACAAAACAACCGGCCTTGGGACGGATAACACGTCTCGACTCAGAGACCAATTTCGTCTCGGCTAATTTGAAATAGAGTTGTTCAATCGTGAAGATGTCTCTGTAATTCCAATTATGGTAAAAATAATTTAACAGGCGTCATATTCTCTGACAATATGATGAGAACATTTGCTGTAGTTTCATGTCGAATATGGTTTTATACTATTTTTGTAACAAGAAGTTATAGTATGTTTTGTTCTTATTTTAACCTTATGCACACCCAAGAAATAGTAAACGTTTTATAATAATGTTCTATAATTGTGGTAATATATATATCGAAAATCTATATTTATCTAGAAGTACAGAAAATCCTAACATTATCGGCCATAGAAATTATAAAATGCGAAATAAAAATTTGTTTGGTTTCGGTTTGGTTCTAATTTCAGATCATGATGTGACTAAACCACATGACAAAAGGATTTCTACTTTTGATGAGATCGCAATTAGCCGAATAATATTAGCTATTTCTGCCAATGTCAAGTATTTAAAGTCTTCAAATCGTTGTCGTAATGGAATTAGTGATAAAAAATGTCAATGAGATAAAATAGACTTTCGAAAAAATAAAAAATGATCACTGACAAAAGAACTTGTTAAAAATCATATAATTTATGTTAAAGAATATCACTGTACTGCTGAACCCAAATCATCGTGTACGAGTGATTCAATTATCGAGTAAACCCCTGTAGACAATCGATCAGACATCGACAGTAATCGAAATTCCGAATAGCATGTCCTATTGGTCAACAGTGTTCAACCTTTTGTAATGGGAATGTATGTTTTTTATTGCCCTTTTCGTCTTAACTAATTGAAATTCACTGTCCCTAACCGTTATAAAACTTTATTTTAAGTTTTTTTGACTTCACTAGTTGACCCATCACTTGATAAGTACCCTTTATTCTATCAATAATACAGTGCAGCTATTCATAATATAAAGGTATTCGAGATTTATACTGATGTGTTTCACGTTTTAAAGTTAAAAAAAACAGAGTGCTCTTCTTCTTCAATATGTTGTTAAAATGCTTTTAAAAGATCGTACTGACATAATAGCTGCAATCGTAACAAACAACTTAATTTTGCGTTTAAAAAATTAACAAAAGACTTTTTAGTAAGTGAACCTCGCTTTCATAAGATTAAGTGAAGTACTGGACTGATAAATAGTTACCTGTGCTTATCCTATTAGAACGGTAGACTACACACTCCAAGTGAAGTATTTTTTTCGTTCTAAAACGTTCGCTTTAAGCTAACAATATGAAGGCAAACATGATTGTTTGCGTTCGGAAAAGGTTGTCTTGTCGGCTTCACTGTGATATTTCTGTTAAGGCTAAGCCTATGTTGATTTAAGCTCGTTTTATATTTGTTTAGATTAAACGTAAGTGTTATGTTATGTACGTATATGATATATCGATATCCTAAAAAAGGTTAGGCTTATTTTGTTGTTGTTACGCTATGATAGTATTCAGACACTTACGATAACGTTTTATGAAGATTACTTTCCTAATTGTGCTTTTATCGTAAAAAACTATCAAAATGACGTTGGAATTTTTATTATTGTATTACTTTAATTGCAGGTGATTTATTCACTGCTGTTTGTAAGAAAGGCAGCTGGAAAAGAAAACATAATTAAGTAGTTAAGTTAAAATGTGTTTTGAACATACGCATGCATAAATATATGTATATGGAAATAGTTTAAATATCAATTCTGTATCTAACTACCATCCACCAACATTTTAGATTTGAAAGTAACTCTGTCTGTTACGCTTTCACGGCTAAACCGATGCACCGATTACAATAAATTTGAGCATGGAGATACACTGATTCTTGAGAATGAGGAAAATCATATTATAAATATCATATAAATAAGAATATATTTTACTAAAATGCAATGTCTTCTTTACCAAGGTAAATCTCTTGAAATAATAAGCCAAGCCTTTATGAATTAAAAGTGGTTTGTAAACATCCTCTTAACAAACATTTGCTCGCATGAGTGCCATCAGATGTTTTTGGATCACATACAAGGGTTTCCATTGATATAAATACCAAGATCACATCTAACACACAAATTTCAACCTTCAGTCTACACAATAAAGATTAAGAGCGTTATTTGTTAAGAATTCGTGGTTGAAATTGTTTACTTTAGCTAAACCATTGAGTTGGTTCTCGGAGTTGTATTATTTATTTGCTTGGATAAACATTCGATACCGCGATGCAAGTCGATTGATTGATTACGTCATTTGCCAGTACGCACAAAGCGGATACCATTTGAATATTTAAATAAACCAATTCTGTAAGAGCCCCTTAATCTTCTGTGAGAAGGACAAGATTAGACCATTATAATCAAACTAATTAATACATAAAAATGCTTTTAAACGTAGTTTATGAATGTCGTAATTTTCTTACAAAAGATTGTTTAAAAATGGCTGAATTTTAACTATGAACAACAAAGGACGACAGGCCGTGACAAAAAATTAATTACCGACATGTTCTGAAAATAGCCGAGTGCGCCCGATGCGCCCTGCGCAAACGCAGCTTTGATGTCTTCACGGGACAGTTGATGGGAGTACCGACCGGTCTGCTTGTGATGGCCCGTGTTAAAACTTTTAGTTACGTCAGGATAGTGTTTTTGTAAGGACGCGTTACAGATATTTGTTTTTCACTCAACTTAGAACATAAAGTTTTATATTGTTTAATAACTCGTAACATTGTCTTTGGCAATAAGTCTGACTCCTATTACGTTATAAATAAAATATTGCTGTTACATTTAAAACATTAGTAAGAAAAGAACTTTGTCTGTCTGTCGTCGCTCTTTCATACCAAAACTACTGAACCGAGTTAAACGAAATTTGGTGGA
The DNA here is from genome assembly GCA_932526445.1 of Phragmatobia fuliginosa. Taxonomy (NCBI): domain Eukaryota; kingdom Metazoa; phylum Arthropoda; class Insecta; order Lepidoptera; family Erebidae; genus Phragmatobia; species Phragmatobia fuliginosa. Next base: position 18,130,964 of record OW052073.1, read on the forward strand.
CAGATAGTCTAAGAAATGACATAGTTTTTGCCGCGATCATACACGAAAGCTATCATATTCCTCTAGTCTTAAACTAGATCAGCATAGGTGGACTTCCAAAAAAAAAATCACCAACTACAACTATAGTCATGTATATTTCAAAACTAAATTTATTTTTTTACTTAAGTTTCTAATTTAAAGGAAACTTTCTGTATTCTAAGGTTAGTGTACACGTATCTTAATTCAACGTAAAACTTCAAAGCCCTGTCTATGGTATAGGTGATGGGTAGTCATAGCTCTATATGCCTGATCAAAGAACATGCCTCGCACAGATCCATTCGTTTGGAACAAATAACTTTGATTTATCTTTAATCTACGCTACCCACTATCCGGTGTATACATTAAATTACAGTTTATTTCAGTGGTTTCAGTAAGTGCCCCATTATTTTTCATTTGCAAATGGTTCTAGATATAATTGAATAAATATAGTGAAAATTTTAATCAATTTTGTCGATTGAGCTTGATTTTAACCGACTTCAGAAAGTTGGAGATTTCTTTTTTTATGGATGTACAGGGATTACGCTAAGATTTATGATTCGATTTACGCGATTCTTCTTTAATTTGATGCAGAATAGTTGCCAATTGGTCCCATAATTTTGTGTTGTGAAAGTATTGAATATTGTTTATTTATTTATTTATTTAAACTTACTGCACATGTTGTACAAAGGCGGACTTAATGCCATGAGGCATTCATTCTCTACATATTTATTTATTATCAATAATAAATATTAATGATAATAAATTTACTTGATACTATGTATATTAATATGTACATCTTATATGAAATATTGTACATCTATACAAATGAATATAATTAAAATGTTCCTCCGAACAGTTTTTTACTAAATGCATATGAAAATATCGGTATATATATCAAGAAAGCTATTTTTATTGTCATATGTGTATTTAAAAAATTGTCTCTCTCTTTTTGCTTGGAACAGTTCAAGAGATTCTGATGGTTCTCTCACTGGTAGAAAGCTGATAACATAAGAGGTATCTTAAACCAATTTTTGTTGGACTAGCTTCATCAACATCAACAGCCTTTAACAGTCCACTGCTGGACATAGGCCTCTACTTTGAAAGGAGTTTTTGGCCTGCTATACCACGCTGGCCGGATGGGTTGGTAACGTTGGACTGGCTTCGCTTGCAACAATAACCGCAGGACTCAACTAGTTTTTAAATATTTATCGCTAAGTGTTTTACCTACATGTAAAAATAGGTTTTAAAATTATTATCAGTACAATAGTTAAGTGATAATTTATGTTTTACAGTATGTATGTTTGTCGGAGTAAGTGACTAGCTATGAACGAGGTTTATCTTGACTATCTATCTATTTATATAATGTAATGGTACGCTGCAATGCTATTTATCACTTCATTAGTTACGGTGAAGCCCTTTGATGTAAAGTTGTGTGTATACAACTAACTCAGGGTTGTCACGCACAGAATGTCGTACTGTAATTTCAGTGAGATTTTTGTGTATGTTGTTCTAAATAATCCACATTAATATTATAATTTCGAAAATAACTCTATATATCTGTCTGTTACTGACACGTCACATCACATAAATTTTGATTTTACTGCATTCTCAACGCGAACGAACCATAAACCGATTTTAATAAATTTTCGAATACAGATAGATTGGACCTGGGAGAATAACATAGGCTAACTTTTTATCGCGATAAGAAACATACATTCTGGAAGATTATTTTATATTATCAACATCGTTTTCATTGCAGCCATTGGTCGCGTACTGCTCGACAAAAGACTCTTCTATACTTCTACAAGTATAATCACCGATTTACTACGTTTCAATGTTAATTTGAGAAAAGAGTGATCTATGCGTGTGTGTTTTAAAACACATAGTAGTGTGTGTAATGTTTTATTATTGATTTAATGTATTTTTATGTATAATTACAAGAAAACAGCATTCTGAACTCCTCTACATATACCTTCGTCTCCGTTCGCATATTTATCGTAAAAAGGGGTACAAATTCAATATACTTAACTGTTCAAAAAGTAGGCATCTAACTGTATACGGTTATGTAAACATTTTACTTGTACATACGGGTTTTTTATAGTACTATAAAACTTACATAATATGATCACTTATACGATAAGCTTGCTCAAAAGAATATATAATTAATTATACCGCGTTTTACATGTGTAGCAGCCCTAAGTAACGGCGACATCAAAGAGTTTTGCCGGTGTATAAACATGAGTTTGCGGAGTGATGGCTCGTCATAAAAACACTACAATCGCGTTTATTTTGATTGTCAGTCCCTCCCCAGCCCTCCTCACACCCTCCCGAAACATACAACGTGCGCCCGCGCAACTTCGCATTGATTAAACATTGTTTGGAAATTATTAATAGTTTTTAATGAATCGATTTTTTGTGGGTAGTTAGGACTTTTGATTAAGAGCGCGCATAAAGCCAGCAAAATTTTAGATTTCACCCGCGCGCCCCGCACCCGCCCGTTACGTCGACAGCGATCTCAGCGCAGTTTGGCGCCAAAAGACAAGTACTTCGCTGCTCTGCTGCACTCAGCTGCACTCTGTCGACGCGTATTTCTATAGTAGTAAACGTAAAATAATCAGATGATTATTTCATCTGATTATTGTGTGTACGCGAATAATACATAAATATATTTATTTATTGTCTTTAAGTATATACACAAATCATACAAGAAAGAAAAACAGAAACAATTGTGTTACAAACTATGTACAACAATAGGCGGTCTTATCCCTCATGGCGATCTCTTCCAGTTCTCTAAAAGTGAGTAATAAAATATGAGTATAAAGCTAAAGAGTTTGCTGAGTTGAACACGCTAATCTCAGGAACTACTAGATCACGCTAAAGATCAGTGGCCATAGTTAGTGGCGTCTAGCCGGAAGACGCAGGTTTGAATTCTGCCTGCAGTCAAATTTTTCTTTCATATTATTATATTAAATAATTTAATATGCGAGCATGAAAAATTCCAAAAAAAATACAAAAAGAATGAATTCCATTTATATTAATAAATTCAAAACTACCTATCTTACAATAATAACAAAAATATATAAGAAATCCTCATAACAAGACCTTTCATTTATGACAATAGTAAGATTTGCGAAACTTTTTTTTATTTCCTAAATTGTCCCCTGAAAATGAACCTTATTTTCAATTGATAGAATTCTTATAGGTTTTCCTGTAATCTGCAAGCAATGCACTATATTTCAGATTTATAAGAATGAGAAATAGTAATTAGCATAGAATAAACACTAAGATATCTACTAAAAGCATCTTTTTATTTTGCGTATACTATTTATACTACACGACACGCGTAGGTATTAGTATTACTACTCGAGCATAAAATAAAGCGCGGCAGTAGATATATTATTTTGCCATTTATTTTTATACAATTCTAGTAAGATCCATAGTATTTTTCTGTAACTTATCCAGACCTTTATAGATCTCATTACTACTGGTAAGTGATCACAAAATTGTCTACGGAGGGAGAAACTAATTTAGACCCTATGCATGTTGCAATAAAATCTAAAATTGCATGCATTAAATTTCACAAATGAATAATGTTTTGATTTATTTTTTACACATAAAACATAGGTACGGTGGCCAGTAACACAATCATTCAATTTTTTTTTGATCGATTTTCAACTTTAATTTAAAGTCATAAGTTTCATATTCAATTGGGAAAAAAATATTCATCTTTTCTTCTTGTAACTTCTTTAGTTGTCGTGTCTGAAGTCTTCAATAATCTTCTCTTGTTTCCCATTTTAACGAATTGTTTTTCTTACGATTTATTTCAAACCACGCGATCAATTAAGACAGCGATTCAAAAAATTGAGCGCAGTCCACTCGTCTCAACAGAGCGTGTGTGACTGATTTGTGAAATAGAAATATGCTTGAAGCTCCCGCAACATGCGACGGAACATGAAATCTTCCGCGGAATAATAGCGTAGTAAGCGCCAAAAGTGTTTTATCCCAATAAATCCAAAATTAAAAGTAATTTTAAGAAATGCATAAGCACGTTCCTTGGTCATGCACAATTACAATGAACAATATTTTTTTTATCATAATAATCATTGCCATATTGAATATAAAACGAAAAAATAAGAAAATTAGAGGTTACTTCGTGATTTTTTTTTATCGAAGAAAGTGTATTAGTTTATGTTTTTGTTCACATTAAGTCCTTGAAAGTATAATGTAGTTACTCACGCTGATTTTTATTTTAACAACAATTTGGAACTTTTCATGTAAAATCAAATATAAGATAGGCGATTTAGCTTTATGCGCGCTCTTAATTTAAAATTGCTTGTAAAGGATGTAATGTTTTCAGATTCTGTTATTGTAAAAACAGCCATTAAATTTCTTGTAATTGATGACTTTAAATGTTTAGCGGGCCGCGAATTTGAGAGAATGATGAAAATTAAAAAAGAAACTATTTTTGTTTATATTAAACGATTTTGATTTGTATATATTATATACGATTACTTCCAAAGTCATCAACATAGCCCACAGGATTTGCAAGCTGAAGTGGCAATGGGCTGGCCATATATGTGGTAGAACCGATAACCGTTGGGGTAAACGGGTTCTTGAGTGGAGATCGCGACTCGGCAAACGTAGTGTAGGACGTCCAGGCCAGGTGTAGTGATGATCTGCGCAAGATGGCTGGCAGGAGCTGGATGCGCAAGCCAAGGATCGAACCAAGTGGGGTGCAATTGGAGAGGCCTATGTGCAGCAGTGGACTGTGATAGGCTGATGATGATGATGAGTTACTCTGTCTGTTAAGCTTTAACGCCTGAAAAGCTTCACCGATTCCGATATTTTGGAAGATATGGAAGATATTTTGATATTAAGAAAGGACATGCTGCTTTATATTATAACTGACATAAAAGCCAACGGAACCGCGAGCAAAATCTAGTTTTTTCATAAAAATAGAATCTACCAAGATGAGTTCCTAGTATACATACTTCCTAACCTACGCAAAGATGCCATTTTAACCATTTATGTAACATTTTATGATTCCAACCCATAAAAATTATAGTACCCAGACCTCTTCATTCGTTAAATTAAATCTTTAAAAGATCCATTTGTCTTCAAGAAAGCAACCGACAAAAAATCTCACACTGAGGTTATTGACTGGTCTTTATTGGCTTTAATTAGTTTATTGGAGTCGACTTTAATTGATTTTCTACACATAGACGCCGCTTTTTGTTCCACAGTAGCATGGACTCAAAAAGTTATCTTCAAATGAGTATGTATGCATCAATTAAGACTAAAAAGATTAATTAGAAAATAAATACGTTTATAAATGTACAACGGTTCGTAAGTCAATTAATCTGGTTTAATTTTACAACTTCTTGGATTAAAATGTTTTGAGTTTAGTTGGTAACTTAAAGAATTCTTGCCTAGAGTAAAAAATAATTTTAATGTAACAAAGCGTGGGGTGCTTTCTGAAAATATTTCAATAACGTCGCTAATTTTGGTTTTTAATACTATTTTCTTTCTAGACTAAAAAAGACTAATTTCTTTAAACATTTTTTTTGTTTGTTTTTAATTAGTGTATTGTCATCGGTCCTCGATGAATCTACAAACTTTGAAACGAAATCAGGCTGTTTAAAGTGGGTCAAAATCGCACCCAAAGGAGTCGGTTATAAACAAACATACAGGTGAAGCTAATATAAATCGTGTAATATTTAAATGTAAATTTTACTTGTTTAATATTTAATTCCTATGTAATCTCTGCTTTATTACAAATGGGAAAGTGCCTTGTTCTGTTTTCACCACCACTGAAATGCAATTGGCATTTGAAATTTGTGCCCTATCATTCTTGAGACATATGCTACTTTTTATACACGAGCGGAGTCGTAGGCAAAAACTAGTAATAATAATTATTATTTTTTAACATTTAGGACAAACAATGCCGTCTAGTCCAAACTAAGCTGAGCTTGTATTATGGGCACCAGACAACTCATATAAATAGATACAACCAAACTCCGAAACAGATATTTGCGGTTCACGTAAAAAAACATTTGGTCCGACCCGGGAATCGAACTCGAGACCTCAAGCACAGCAGCCGTATACGGTCCCACTGCGCCACCGAAGCAATCGAGAATAAGACACTCGCTGAAATAAACTACGATATGTAACAGAACCATTATCAGTTTCAAATACCGTATGTTCCATCTCTAAAATGACCTACTTATTACAGCTGAGATTCTTCACACAAACTTCCGCATCTCTTATGAAGAAACAAATGTACATCATACATGGAGAACTGTTCCCATCACAACATCCATTGACAGCAATGAGTTTATATACCTCTTTTTATCCTACTAATATAATAAACGCGAAAGTTTGTGAGTACGTAAGTATATGTGTATGTATGTTTGTTCCTCTTTCACGCAAAAACTTTTGAACGAATTTGGATGAAACTTTACAGTAATATTAGCTTATATTATATATCAGAATAACACAATATGCTACTTTTTACTGCAATAATCGAGATATACTGGCGAAAACTAGGTGGTTAAAAAAATACATATGTAAATCGTAGATATCAACATGTATCACTGTTTATCTCCTGTCAAAACTTCACAGGTTGCTATGCTTAATACACTTGCATAGCAACCATAATGAATACGCGGGTAACACCGCGGGGCGCAGCTAGTATGTATATAAAACATTAATAGACAGTAGTTACGTTGGCATAACCCAACGCACCGACAGCATCACATTACACCCATTAGCGATAAGATTATTTTAACCATTGTTATACTTTAAGAAATAAAGTCAGTTCTATTCTAAACGTCTCAGCGGACAGTAGTCCTGCGTTTTACTTTTTAAAAAGCCTCCTGCCGGATCTCGTAACTTATCTGGCGCAGTCGTGGTAGGATCGCGTCTGATTTAACGGTGCGCGTATAAACGAGTAAAATCCTCTAAAAACGCAACATCCGCGACGCGATTCAGCAATCCTGTTCTCCCGAGATTCCGGTAGCGAAGAGAAGAGAAGAGAAGACCAGACGAGGCGTGAAGATAGCACTCAGCCTAACATCGGCATGCTCGTGGGGTAAGCATAAAACTCTGTTTGCTCTCGAGAATCCTGTACAAAATCACCTAATTGTGTTTTGGTACTTTGTTTTGATTTAATTGTACTGTATACTAGTGTTTTATTTTAGTGAACACTCTTGTGTTTTATTTTGTGTGTTTTTAATATTGTTTCGGCGGGTAAAATGCCCCAAGAACCAAAAGTAGAAGAATGTGGAGCACGGGAGATAGATTATAAAACTTTATCCTCTTTCTTGCCCACATACGACGGCAATAAGAAGACGTTAGCATTTTATATAAAGAGCGTAGAAAGTGTGTTAGACTTAATAGAAAATAGGCAGCATCCTAGTTTTGCATGTCTGATTCGAAATAAGTTGAGAGGTAAAGCTGTTGAGGCACTCGCAGAATGCACTGAATTTAATACCTGGGAAGACATTAAAGCTATACTTACCCGGAGGTTTGGTGAATTTAGGGATGAAGTGCAAGTAGTTCAGGAGCTCATGCACCTTCGTAAAGCCAGTTTAGACGTAGAGTCATTCGCAGATAAAATTAGAGAGTTAACTTATACGTTAATAAATCTCGATCAAACAAAGAAAGCTTACTACGAGAAGATGGCTACGAACGTCTTTCTAGACCAGTTAGACTCAATTTTAGCTCTCTGTGTTCGCGTCCAGAACCCAGAATCTCTAGAGCATACGATAGTCCTTGCTAGGCAAGAGGAGCTCAAACTAAAAAATAAAAGATCATCTGAGTTCAGATTAAAAACAAATATTAGCAGACCCAGTTTAGCACCAAACAACAATAATTATAGGTTCCAACAACCCTTAATTCATCCTAATAGATCTACAGGATATAATCCACAAGTGGCACAAAACCCTATAATTAAGAGACGACAGAATCTTAATTATAAACCAGCACCGCAACCTGGTACTTCGAATAACAATAGACCCTTTGAACCCGCGCCCTATGCGCCCATTAACTTTCAGTCGGATATAAACAATTTCCAAGAAGATTACCTAGAACTAGAGTCAGAAAATAATAACGTAGAAGAACTAGAGAACAATCAAAATTTTTACCAGTTTAAAAACGGAAATATAGTATTTTTAAACTTTCAGAATAACAAACGTTTACCATACATATACATTAAAGAGCTAGGTGGTCGTTTTTTAATTGACACTGGAGCTTCGCAGTCGCTTATCTCGCCGGACGCAATAATTCATCCCAGCGCCCGAGTCGAACGTGAAGTACACTACATAAGAACCGCTCACAGCGTATCCAAACACGACACCGTTGTTTATGTTCCACTCCCGCCTTTGTTTAACCGAAATTATACTCACAAGTTCCTTTTGTTTAACTTTGACCCAGATTTTATCGGACTCATAGGTGTCGACTTACTATCTCAATTAGGCTGTAAGATTGATATGAAAAATATGGTACTGAGAACCGATGTCGCAACGATCCCGATAAGAGGCGATATGAGATCTTATTTGTTTATTCAACCACGGTGTGAACAGTTAATTCATCTCATGTGTAACTATCGCGACGGCGATTATGAATTGTTAGAACACACAACCGACAACGGTCTAGTGTTTCCTTCTGCATTAGTGTCAGTTAAATCCGGTATTATAACAACGTCCGTTATTAACGAATCGGAAATTAAAATTAGTTTATTAAATAATTATAAAATAAAGTTAACGCCATTCTCCGAGAATGAACACTCAATTTCACGAGTTTACTCGTCAGATACGCAAACATTAGATAGAAATTTAGATCAGATATTAAAAAATAACCTAAATAGACTTAGAACAGAGCATATGAATTCCGAAGAACGACGCGAAATAGAACGATTATGTTACAATTATCGCGATATATTTTATAGCGAAAGTATACCTCTCACCTTTACCCATCAAGTTAAACATAAGCTTAGAATCACCGACGATACACCCATATTCGTTCGTAATTATAGGCAAGCCCCTAAACAAAAACAGGAAATACAGAAACAGATTGACGAATTATTACGCCAAAATATTATTAGGGAAAGCAGATCACCATGGTCGTGCCCTGTACATATTGTACCCAAGAAGATAGATGCATCTGAACAACAGAAGTGGAGGTTAGTAATAGATTATAGGCGACTCAACGAGAAAACCATTGAAGACAAATACCCATTGCCAAATATTAACGACATATTAGATAGATTAGGTCGTGCTCAATACTTTACAACCCTAGATCTGGCTTCTGGATACCATCAAGTTGAAATGGATCCAGACGACATTGAGAAGACAGCTTTTAGCACTGATCGAGGTCATTATGAATTTCTTCGAATGCCTTTCGGTCTCAAGAACGCCCCAAGTACTTTTCAAAGGTTAATGGATGTAGTTTTAAGAGGCTTAGATAATGTACTGACATACCTCGATGACGCCATAATTTACTCGACATCACTACAAGAGCATGTGGAAAAGTGTAAACAAGTATTTGACAGATTTAGATTACACAGGCTCAAAATTCAACTAAATAAATCCGAATTTTTACAGAAGCAAGTTAAGTTTTTAGGTCATACGCTCACAGATAAAGGCCTTATGCCTAACGCTGATAAAATAGTAGCCGTTCAACGATTCCCACTGCCTAAAACACAAAAACAAATTAAGTCTTTCCTAGGCCTTGTAGGTTATTATAGAAAGTTTATACAAGACTTTGCGAAACTCACTAAGCCCCTCACTTCGTGCTTAAAGAAAAATGCAAAAGTAGAAGCAACCCCGGAGTTTGTACAGTCCTTCGAAAAATGTAAAGAAGTACTCACTAACGCACCCATATTGCAATACCCCGATTTCGAAAAACCGTTTATCCTTACAACAGACGCATCTGACGTAGCCCTCGGTGCTGTATTGTCACAAGGCAAGGTAGGCTCAGATAAACCTGTGGCGTACGCTTCCCGAACGCTTTCAGTAACCGAACAAAAATATTCCACAATTGAAAAGGAATTATTAGGAATAGTATGGGCAATTAAGTATTTTCGCCCCTACTTATATGGTAAGAAATTTAGTATATATACCGATCATCGTCCACTCACTTGGATAATGACACTAAAAGATCCCAACTCTAAATTAACAAGATGGCGTTTAAAGTTAGCTGAATACGACTACGATATAGTTTATAAGAAAGGACAGACAAATACGAACGCCGACGCGTTATCACGTGTACAAATATTTTATAATAATGAAGTAGAATTAGAACCATTACGCGAAGACGAAGTAATAGTCATGATCTTAGATAGTGAAGCTCAGAATAACTTACCGGCTGAACCACAGCCCGGCACCTCAAACGAACACAAGCAAACAGTTATAGAAAAGAATAATAGAAACGCGGATTCGCCTAACTTTAAAGTTGGAGACAAGGTTTACAAACAGGTTGCGAAGTGCGCTCGCAGTAATAAACTGGAGCCTAGATACATAGGTCCATATACCATAGTTAGAATACACCCTGAGCAGATCGCAGAGATTGTAGGTAAACACGTCAACGCTAAGACAATTAGAGTCCATTTCAGAATGTTAAGACGGCCTGGCAATGTTACAGGAACACACTCGCCTTCATCGCAGTCCTCTGGGTCGTCGGAGCAGTCACCGTTATCGAACCCATAAATAACCACAACAAAACAGATACGTTTAATTTAGTTGTAGTTTATAATGTTAGTAAAATACGAGATATAAACATAAAAGTAAGCAGAAATTATTATACTTTTAGGCTAACTCAGAATAACGTGTCTAGCTATAAACACGATTTATTTATTAGAGATCAGGTAGAATACCTCATAGATAAGATAGAAAGCAAGTTAGTTTACTTAGGATCTAAGGAAATTAGTGTAGGCAGAACATTTATCCCTAGGACTAAGAGAGGTTTAATTAATGGTTTTAGTATCAATAATGAAATCTATTACGGGTAATTTAGACGAAGAAGATTATCGAAACAGAATCAAAGGATAGAGAATCGAATAAATACGATGCAAGTATATAACCAAATAGATAGTAGCAAATAATATGCAATTACCATTCGCACCAACAATTAAAAACATACATTTATTAGAGAAGTAAATTGTAGTTAAAGCTTACAGTACAATCGAATCAATTAACTTTGTGCTAGAAATCCCTCTTGTAACCAAATACCCTTACAACTTACTCCATCTCTATCCAATCCCGAATAAAAACAATGCTATCCTCATACCCAAGAATCCCTACCTCATCTTGGGCAGCAACGAGTTCGCATATCCGCACGAGCCATGCGCTACCATCACCAAAGACAATGTTATTTGTCGACACGTCGAGTGGCACCAGTTGGGGAACAGTCAAGATTGCATAGTACAATTGCTACAACACAAGGAACCGCAAAACTGCACGTATGCTACGGCCGACTATAACAACGATATAATTAATCAAATTCGAGAAAACTCATGGATTGCCATCCTAAAACAAGAAGCAACTCTCACAATAAAACCCAGTTGGCCAACGGTATGCCTATATGCATTACTATCATTATGCCTATATGCATTACTATCATCAATCATCGTGGGCGGCATCCGCTATAAATGTCGCCAGCACCTGAGGAAGAGACCAGCAACGCCGGAAGTCAAACCGCTCCAGTTGCAAGAATCCTCACAACCGCAGCAGTCATCTTCGGCGTGCTTCGCAGTCAAGGGGGGAGGAGTTACGTTGGCATAACCCAACGCACCGACAGCATCACATTACACCCATTAGCGATAAGATTATTTTAACCATTGTTATACTTTAAGAAATAAAGTCAGTTCTATTCTAAACGTCTCAGCGGACAGTAGTCCTGCGTTTTACTTTTTAAAAAGCCTCCTGCCGGATCTCGTAACTTATCTCAGTCAAAAACTTTTTCTTTACATATAATTGTAATCCTTACAAATATTAAAAATGCGAATAAATACGAAAGTAACTCAGTCTCTCTCGCTTTCACGCCAAAAGTACTGAACCGATTTTAATTGAAATTAGGTACACAAATAGTCCGTCTAGATCCTGAGAGAAGACACAGACTAGAAGAATAGGACATTTACTTTTTACCGTGATGATCGACACACACAAGTTCTCATCATAGTTCAATAATGCTTACTGCGCTTCGATTTTAAGAGAGAGCGGTCAATTTTTAGGGTTCCGTAGCCAAATGGCAAAAAACGGAACCCTGTCAAGTCTGTCTGTCTGTCCGTCCGTATGTCACAGCCAATTATTTCCGAAACTATAAGAGCTATAACTGTTGAAATTTTGTCAGTCGATGTATTCTGTGAACCGCATTATGATTTTTACATAAAAATAGAAAAAAAACAATACATTTTGGGGGTCCCCATACATGGAACTGAAACTCAAAAACTTTTTTTTCATCAAACCTATCCGTATCTATGGAAAGGTGTTCAAAAATGATGTTGAGGTTTCTAATATCATTTTTTTCTAAACTGAATAGTTTGCGCGAGAGACACTTCCAAAGTGGAAAAATGTGTGTGTCCCCCTCTAACTTCTAAAATAAGAGAGTGATAAAACTAAAAAAAATATATGTTGTACATTACCATGCAAACTACCAACGAAAATTGGTTTGAACGAGATCTAGTGAGTAGTTTTTTTTTAATACGTCATAAATCGTAACACGCAATTTACCTTTCATCCAATCAATACACTAGTATAAAAACATCGATCAAAGTTACAACGAACTACAAGAACTTTTATATGATGTTGCTGATACGGAACCCTTCATGGGCGAGTCCGACTCGCACTTGGCCGCCTTTTTTATTACTTTTGTTTCCAACTAATCGATATTTCTTATATTGTGTTGTTGTAAATCGCTTCTGAGTTCATTGCTCAGGGTCAGCCCTCCTAGCCAAGTTGCAATCGTTTAAGTTTTCTATTCTATTTCTTGTTTTTAACCGACTTCTAAAAAAAAGGAGGAGGTTCTCAATTCGTCGGAATCTTTTTTTTTATGTATGTTCAGCGATAATTCCGTCGTTTATGAACCGATTTTAAAAATTATTTTTGCATTGGAATGGGCGTAGCTTACTGGTGGTCCCATCGTGACCATATCGGGATCTGATGATGGGATCCCAAGGAAATCGAGGGAACTCCTCAAATATCATAGGCACAATTGTCGCGATTTTGGGTACTCGGAATAGTTTTTCTTTGAAGTCGGTTTCTTTTTGTTAAAATTACATTGACTATAGTCGTCACAAAATAAGAAGCCCGTTTTGACGTTTGTCATTTGACATGCCGCATGTAAGAAATTGAAAAATCAAATTCATAATCCTATTTAATTACTATGTTACCCATACACTATCACAACGCATATCTTAAATAAGCATCAAGTTTAACTTGATATTGAAAAATTGCACTCAAAAACACGTATTAATCGTATTAGTTACGCCACGATGACAAATGTCAAACCGGGCTTCTTATTTTGTGACGACTATAATGTCAGTCAATCACGTGATTAGGTTATAAATACATAATAAGGTTTATTCTTCGTAAGGACAGGGAAACACATCGTAGGGCCAATACATACAATCTTAAATTATGTGACGACTTGTCATAAATGTCGTGGGAGACATGTTCTAGCATACATTTGACATTTTATTTTGTACTACCGTTACCGACATAATCATTATGAGGATCGTTGTGCACGTTCTAGGACACGGCCATTTCCACACGCCATAAACAGACACTCAAAAATAATGTACATAACTAATGGACTCACAAAAGTTGGCAGGTAGTACTAGTTTTTAGGTTATTTTTGTCTAAATAATTATCTATGGCTTGTATTTATTCGACTTCGTTTCGTTTTAACCGACTTTGGAAAGGAGGAGGTTCTATGTTCCACTGTTTGTATTTACTTCTACCCTTTAGTCATGTGTCCACAAGCTTTTGTGTTCTGTTGCAAAAAATCTGCATTGGGAATTTGAAATCGTTTTACATTGGTTCTTAATAATATTGAAGGAGTTTCCTATTAAATTATTTTATATGTTTTATCATTGACTGGGTATTCGATTCGAAGGGCATTCGGCCAGCGTGGTTTAGTAGGCCAAAACTTTTTTTTATAAAAAGTGGCATAAATGTTCAACAGTGGACTTCTAAAAGCGCGTTGATGATAATAATGAAAATACGTCTGAATGTACACATAAAAATGACTTGCATCATACTTAAAACATGTCTTAATTTAGCTAATAGCTATGATCGAAAATCGTGATTATTAAAAAGAAATAAAAACTATTCACCATCAGAACAAAAACATAATTTGGCCACAACAGGTGTACATATCGTATGCCGATTATTAAAAAAAACAACGTAGTTACTACTTGAAATCGGAATAAAAACTCAAGATCAAAAACTTTAAAAATGTTACCGAAACTTTTTCCAAGTACTCCAACATGTTATTCCAAAATCCAGCAAAGAACCGCCGGACGGTTACCCGTTGAAGCGTGGCTAATTCATAATAATCGTACGACGCTCGTGACTATCCCTGATACAATCCATTTACCACACCTGTTCATCTTTTACACAACCTTATCCCCAAGATACAAAGTTTAAAATCGACTATCAAAATTCGACATAACATTGGTCAGGGCTGCCTCAAATTTGCGTCCTCTATCAATCTTATTTCGATGTGTTACAGTTTATTTTTGCTTGTGAAGGTTTTGTTAGCCTTTTGTAGATGGTCAGATTCGTTGCGGCGGCTTCTTGAGAAAAGACAATCGTACCGTGATTACGGCTGCGCTCTGATGCGTGTTAATTCATAAAGATATTAAAGGAAATTCTGAACAGAGTGATGACCCTCTATGGCGGTAATATGTTAAGGTTTAAGGGATATCTTGAAGTAAAACGGATTTATAAATTGTTGATTAAATTTTTTCGAAATTGGAATTGATTTTATGTAAGGGAAAAACATTCTTTAGTCTTTCTTCTATGCTCAGGGATGTTGACACAGTGAAGTGGCGGTCAGAGGTTCGATTCCTACCCAGGACAAATCTGTGTACCCTTTTAAAGTTATGTCTACTCCAAAAAAGGCTGGTTTTAAAATAACATAGTATACTGCTATGTTTAACGAAAAACCAAACCAGTTATCCCGGTTAGCGAACTCTAAGAAGCTAGAAGAGTTATTACAGAATAAAACTATGATATATCATTGCAATAAATAATCTAAATCCGTGAACATAATATAGAAAAGTTAAAGCTTCAAATTTTTAAGTTGTTAAAGTTAAAGAATCAAGTGTATGCTTACGACGATTTGTTACCATGAGGTTGCGTAGAAGCGAAGTTAGCTTTAGAAAAAGTATTGATAGCCTTTTATTCTTTTAGCAGACACACGAATCCGTAAATATACATCTCAAAGAAATCATTTAGAAAAATTTCAATATCAGGTCTAAAAAAGCTAGATATTATGTTCTTCATGTGGCTATCAAATAAATACTTTATTATGTGTTCAAAAGGGATAAAGTCGAAAAGAATAAAGGTAAAACATAAATAGAATGCTTTCTTTTATAAATTGCTGCCTGATGGTAGCAGAATTCAGGAGTGGTGGTCCCCGTTTTCAATGTCAATGCAGCGGTCTTCCCTCGAATCATTTCTCGAATCATTGTTACATTTTGTCCTCGTAATCCTAAAACGTATTTTGTTTACTCTATGAAGATACTTATTAGGTGTTGAAAAAAGAGGTTGACCTTATCACTATTTTTAACAAAATTCATAAAAAACAGATGATGATGTAGAATGTTTTTCCACGGTGTTTTATTTTTATACATACTTAGTACATATATTATTATGTACTTATATGTATAGATTTCCTCAGTAATGTTTATAAATAATAATATTATTCACTTTAATAACTCATAAATCATATCTTATTTTGACTGCTTGTCTACTCTAAAATTTATTAAAAACGAAAAATCAGTCTAATCCTACGCAAGACACTGAAATTAAAAAGTAAGTCATCTATCATCTAGCGCGCTCTTTTTATTGCAGATGACAGATAAAATTGTCTCTGGACAGATAATAAAATCAGACAAAAAAAGACAACTTTAATATATTCTTGTCTATGCCTCGTGAATTTTCGCGGTAAGACAAAGTTTATTCCTGCGAGTGATGTTGCTTGGTTGGTTCAAAGCTATAATTAATAATGTTTTGATCAATGATCTATATATATTATAAGCTATAGGTACATATTACTGTGCCATACCTAACGTGACCATTTTTTTTTCGTGTCAAAGCGGGACGCCTACGGAATTTTGTATATTTAATAAATAAATACATTTATAGGGTACATCGGTGTAATTATATATAATATACATTATATATAATATAAAAATTATGGTTTAAAAATGACTTAAAATAATTTATTGTTGTATCTTATCCTCACTGGCATCTAAATTCTTACAACGCTGAAAATAATATTTATAAATAATTTCGCAACAAAAACTACCTACTTGCTACAGCAAAATCGGTTCCACGGTTTAGGCATGAAACATAATGACCCAATTTAGAGTTACTTTAGTAAGTATTTTTAACCGACTTCAAAAAAGGAGGAGGTTCTCAATTCGTCGGATTTTTTTTTATGTACTTATGTTCAGCGATAATTTCGTCGTTTATGAACCGATTTCAAAAATTCTTTTTGAATTGAAATGGGCGTAGCTTACAAATGGTCCCATCGTCATCATATCGGGATCTGATGATGGGATCCCTAGGAAACTCCTCTAATATCATAGGCACAATTGTCGCGATTTGGGTAATCGTAATAGTTTTTGTTTAAAGTCGGTTCCTTTTTGTTAAAATTATGTAATATAATAAGCATAAGCAAGTATTCAGTAAGTTTCTAAATAAAGATATGATGCACAATAGATAAATGAACTAATAAAATATTTATTTATTCAAATATAAAGTCAATCTTAACTATTTCATAAATTAGACTGAGATATTAATTTAGATTTATAGAGGTTTATTCGTAAAAGCGGGACAATTATGTTCTCGTTGGGGACAGCGGGACGGACAGCTTGAAAGCGGGACAATCCCGCCGAAAGCGGGACGTATGGTCACGTTAGCCATACCATAAGTAAAGATACGAACACCATAAAGGGACTAATTTCGTCACAATCGGTAGCATACGACTATTTACGCAAACAAATATTTTACGTTCGTACTGTTACAGGCAGTAACCAAGATAATTTGAGTGTCTTTACAAATAAAGCTTGCCATAGAAGGAAAGTACTACTGTGCAGCGATTAATTAATTAATATTCAAATTCATGGCTTGTTAGATACAAAAATTCTTGTGGATAACATAATCGTTTTGTTAAAAAAAAACCATTAGAAATGTTTTAACTGATTAGGTAAATATTCTTAAAATAGGGTTCTTTAATATTTTGCCGCCTTTCAACGAGTTTCTATAAGAATCTAGTCAAGTCTTATCATGTTTAGCGAAGATGTTTCCCATCCTTTTATGAACGCATTGCGATGTGGGTTACACTTACACATGAGAAACATTTCCTATTAACTTCTATAAAAAGTTTAAATACTTGTGCCCGCTTGGGTTCGGTACTGTATGGAATGGAATTTGAAACCGTTCTACGATACTTTAATGTAACTGTGTGCTAACATCGCATGGCACTTAGCACACAGACAATATAGATCTTCTTACACGTATACACAACAGAAGTTGCACATTATTTGCAGATTTTTTATGAGATATCAACTTATTATATTATTTATTTATTTAAAAGTATTTTAGATAATATAATTAAATATGGAAGATGTTCTTAATTTGACTGGTTTATTTTTGTTGTCTTAAAACTGACATTTACAAAAAATCTGGCAGAGTAAGTGTTAGAGTAGGTACATCTCGATTGTTGTCGATATTCAAATATGAAAAAAAAGTCCCTTCTTAGTCCCGAAAATTAAGAAATCAAGTTTAATGTATTTTATTTTGATGATAATTAAAAGTTAACTTTAAATTACTTTTGGTTACCTTAGTATTGTCACGTGACGCCACACACTTTCATTAATAAATACCTGACATTCGAGTACATAAACAGTTGCACATTACACATTTCCTACGATAATTATCATCCTAATAAAAAGCAAGACATGCCCTATCGGATATAAGTCGTGCCGTTAATAGGCAGGACACGATAGTCGCATGAGAGAATGGCGCCAGCGGTTATCAGCTGATAAACTTAATTGGGACAGACACACAGATGACAAGAGCTTTCTGAAAAGATACATAACGCTTACATTTTTTAAATAGTTCATTAATTAAACGTTAATGTACTATAGTAACACTTTAGTTGGTCTTTGTTGAAATTGTTACTATTTAAATGAAAGGTATGTATAGCAAGGACATTAATATATTACACTAGTATATTATGGTACCTATACCTTCACTCCATCGAAAGACGCCTTTGGACATAGGCCTACCCCATCCTGCATCCAACTAAAAGTGATAAAGTTACAGTAGATAAGAAGAAAAAAGTATGACTACGTGTGACCACGGCAATACAAGTTGATCGAAACGTCAGGCAAATCAAAATGTTTATCATCTGACCGCGCTTATTCCCATAGGAATAACCCAAGTATATCATGGAGAGCTAAATTCATTTTATAAAAGAGATATCAAGCTCAATTAAACCTTGAGGTATGTTTTCTTTTTAACAGACGGCATTCCTACCGAAAATAACTTCAATAACAACGCTACAAATATCTATAAGAAAAGTTATGCATTTGCGCAAACCATCGTACATTTATAACGGCAAATAAAAAACAATCTACTTCACCAGAACCGACACACTGACACTGTTTATTTGTTTTGGAACAACTGCTTGCCAAAACATCTTCGCCAATAAAACATCAGAATTGCGCGTAAATGTTACGGAAAAACTATAAATTTAACAAAATAACCTGTAACTGTTAAGATTGTGACATTTCTTTGCCATAATTTCATCAGCAGAACGACGAAGAAAAGAAAATCTACAAACGTCAACTTCAATAGAACTTCAAAAACATCGATATTCTATGTGGGAGATCACAATTCAAATTAGTTATTCAACGCAAAAAAGGAACATTATACAAATCGCTAATGTCTACATTAAAAAACACTTAGCATAATTGTGCCGTTTCGATGCAAAAACTTTAAAGCAAACCTACTGTGTCAACCTCGCATTGTAAAAATATGTAAATACCAAAAAAGTAAAAATAATAGACAACCACAATCGTTTAATAAAGTTTCAAGATCCCATAAATACTCAGTGCGATAAAAAAGTTTATATATTGCATCTGCCGCGATTAGAGGCGGCCATTACCGGGGCTCTAATGACTTTCTATTGCTTTCCACTCATTATTTCATAGCTCTGCCAGCGGTCACTGGCATATCGCATTCAGCCGACACCGGCACGAATAATTAATACTATTGTGAGGGGAACTTTCTAAGTTTTATTTAGAGAATAACGTTAAATTCTAAGAAAAGATTCGGCCAATGTACTCAAGACATGTAAATCTGGTTTGTTATAATGTAAGTTAGTGTCATATCGTTCCGTTTTCTAGAGCACAAAACGGAAAAAAAATGTATATTATCTAGGTCTGGCTGTACTCCAATACCTGAATTTAATGGACCTTAAGGTTATTTACTTAGAATAATGACACATATTCTAAGGTTATTTAACTAAACGTTCGAGTAATAACTTTGCTACGTAACCAATAACCTTCGGTCAAGAATACTCTATTCAACTTTAAAAAAAAAAGATGCTAGTTATCTATGCTTAAGCTTTGCTTTAGAAAATCTTTATGGTTTTATTGTAATTTATTACAGAAACGTAAAATCGTGAAGCATTAGCATTCTACATTTGAAAAATTTGTTTATTTCATAAACAAACACTCGACATTCTGTTTTCTTTAATTGAATCAACTTTGGCCTAAAATGTAGTTAAACAACCAGGTTTAGTAAACCATAAGAAAAATAAATGTTTTAGTTTTTAAAGTAATTTACACGATTCCTTTCGATACATTGGTCTACAGACCAGATATGTATAAGTATCAAATTAATAAGCCAGTACAGACGTATCAAAAGACGATTTTTGTCCCTATCTAAGGATCAAATGAATAATTCACTCTCATGTATTAATTATAAATTAAATTGCGACCTTATATCAGCCATATCTCGTCCTCGGAAAGTATATTTATGCCAACAGATACACATGTTAATTCAGCCGGACAGTTCTAGTTAATTGACAAGCACGGCGAATAAATTCAAGTCTACGTTCGTGCCGTGGCATTTTCAACTATTCATTTGATAGTTAATTTATTTTTAAACACATGTAAAGCGGCGGTGAGCAAAAAGGATTTAGCCATTCAACTTGTATGGCAGTTAACGTATGCGTCTGTGGTGGAAGTGTAATTGACAAGAGAACGAGGCGGCGTTGTCGTGAGCGGAGATAAACAGTTTTTAATGGTTATTTATGCGCGCGCGCTCGATCGCAACGACCCACCTCTAAAAGGCACAAGTTGAATTAAACACTAGCCAATACCGCCAACCTTTTACTGTTTTACTCGTTACATTGTATGGCAGTACAATTGATCACATATTAGAAATCCGTGATTTGATTCTTAAGATTTTTTGAAGTTAAAGTGTGTGCAATTTTCTCCCCGTATCCAAACTTGTCTATGGCTAAAAAAATTGTCTGAAAAATCTACACGCACTGTTGAACTCATGATAGATTCCCTTTGCCTCAGAATTCAGATGATTCAAAACTTACAGTTATAAAAACAAAAAATAATACATATTAACAGTGAGAACGTGTCGGATTGCTACGATACATCGAGGGATCTAGCTAATTGGGCAACATTCCTCTCGCCCCGACCACTAGCGAGCACAATGGGGCCCTTTCTGACGATGACTACGCCATTTTGGTACATTCACAAACTTTACAATTCTTTGAAATAATTTGCGGGTTCTAGTAATGGTTTTGTGATAGAATGGCAGTAAAACACCTGCAGATTTAGTTTTATACAAAAATTTGTATAACTTTAATTGCCAACAGCATTAAAAGTAATCAATAAATATGATGATCCATAGTATAATTTTAGCATTCAGCTGCCAAATGAGTCTGATGTATTAAAGTATGTATGTACATATTTAAAGGTAGAATACATGAATAAATATCCCAACAATAAATTGATAAATTACCGCTAACCAATAATATTCTGTATAACCGCAGCTGTAGACCAATCTCCAATTACTATACTAAAAAACGAAGTAGCAATTAAAAGCTAACCAGTAATTAAGAGCGCGCATAAAGCCAGCAAAATTTTAGATTTCACCCGCGCGCCCCGCACCCGCCCGTTACGTCGACAGCGATCTCAGCGCAGTTTGGCGCCAAAAGACAAGTACTTCGCTGCTCTGCTGCACTCAGCTGCACTCTGTCGACGCGTATTTCTATAGTAGTAAACGTAAAATAATCAGATGATTATTTCATCTGATTATTGTGTGTACGCGAATAATACATAAATATATTTATTTATTGTCTTTAAGTATATACACAAATCATACAAGAAAGAAAAACAGAAACAATTGTGTTACAAACTATGTACAACAATAGGCGGTCTTATCCCTCATGGCGATCTCTTCCAGTTCTCTAAAAGTGAGTAATAAAATATGAGTATAAAGCTAAAGAGTTTGCTGAGTTGAACACGCTAATCTCAGGAACTACTAGATCACGCTAAAGATCAGTGGCCATAGTTAGTGGCGTCTAGCCGGAAGACGCAGGTTTGAATTCTGCCTGCAGTCAAATTTTTCTTTCATATTATTATATTAAATAATTTAATATGCGAGCATGAAAAATTCCAAAAAAAATACAAAAAGAATGAATTCCATTTATATTAATAAATTCAAAACTACCTATCTTACAATAATAACAAAAATATATAAGAAATCCTCATAACAAGACCTTTCATTTATGACAATAGTAAGATTTGCGAAACTTTTTTTTATTTCCTAAATTGTCCCCTGAAAATGAACCTTATTTTCAATTGATAGAATTCTTATAGGTTTTCCTGTAATCTGCAAGCAATGCACTATATTTCAGATTTATAAGAATGAGAAATAGTAATTAGCATAGAATAAACACTAAGATATCTACTAAAAGCATCTTTTTATTTTGCGTATACTATTTATACTACACGACACGCGTAGGTATTAGTATTACTACTCGAGCATAAAATAAAGCGCGGCAGTAGATATATTATTTTGCCATTTATTTTTATACAATTCTAGTAAGATCCATAGTATTTTTCTGTAACTTATCCAGACCTTTAAAGATCTCATTACTACTGGTAAGTGATCACAAAATTGTCTACGGAGGGAGAAACTAATTTAGACCCTATGCATGTTGCAATAAAATCTAAAATTGCATGCATTAAATTTCACAAATGAATAATGTTTTGATTTATTTTTTACACATAAAACATAGGTACGGTGGCCAGTAACACAATCATTCAATTTTTTTTTGATCGATTTTCAACTTTAATTTAAAGTCATAAGTTTCATATTCAATTGGGAAAAAAATATTCATCTTTTCTTCTTGTAACTTCTTTAGTTGTCGTGTCTGAAGTCTTCAATAATCTTCTCTTGTTTCCCATTTTAACGAATTGTTTTTCTTACGATTTATTTCAAACCACGCGATCAATTAAGACAGCGATTCAAAAAATTGAGCGCAGTCCACTCGTCTCAACAGAGCGTGTGTGACTGATTTGTGAAATAGAAATATGCTTGAAGCTCCCGCAACATGCGACGGAACATGAAATCTTCCGCGGAATAATAGCGTAGTAAGCGCCAAAAGTGTTTTATCCCAATAAATCCAAAATTAAAAGTAATTTTAAGAAATGCATAAGCACGTTCCTTGGTCATGCACAATTACAATGAACAATATTTTTTTTATCATAATAATCATTGCCATATTGAATATAAAACGAAAAAATAAGAAAATTAGAGGTTACTTCGTGATTTTTTTTTATCGAAGAAAGTGTATTAGTTTATGTTTTTGTTCACATTAAGTCCTTGAAAGTATAATGTAGTTACTCACGCTGATTTTTATTTTAACAACAATTTGGAACTTTTCATGTAAAATCAAATATAAGATAGGCGATTTAGCTTTATGCGCGCTCTTAAGCAAGCTCCGATAGTCAATCGCATCAGATCGCATCGAGTAGGTATCGAGCACACCGCACGCATCGATTGCATCGGGTCGACGTACCGAAGCGCGCAATAAAACGAGACGAAATAAAGAGCCTGCGCATCGTGCGGTAATCGCGTTCCTTTGATCTTACCGCCGCTCCTTCCCCCGCCCCCCGCTCTCCCCCTCGCACTGCCCAACGCACTTGACTACGACTTTATTATGAGTAATTTGTGACTGTTAGCGGCGCAATTGCTTTATAATTAAAATAACACTTAAATGCATCTTTTGTACCTATAAAAATATTTGCCCTTTGGTTGGAAAATTATCACTTTTTTTTTTCTGATGATGTAAAAATGCCTTTGTATTTTGTTTGCAGAAGTATTTTACTAAGTCGCCATAGTGTGTGTCACCATGTATGTACTCAGAATGAAGATGGTGACCCCTAATCTTGGATTCTTTCTACTTGTGATTTCCATCAGGAAGACTAGTCACATTTTCACAAATATATTTAAAAAAAAAACATAAAAATCAAGCTAATTACTATTTAAATATAATTAATATTATAGAAAACGAGAGGAAAAACATCATGATAAAAAAAAATTAAAAAGAAACAATAAATGGGCAGCTAATTTAGCACTTTATTCACAAACAGAATATTTTTGTTTCGACCAAAACCGTACAACATTACATAACACCTTGACATCATATTTCAACAGTTTTTGCATCATAGCAAACGTACAATTATAGTTATTTTACTATATATAGTAGGGCTACCATCTATAAAATTTGGAAACCAGGACAAAAGGTACAAATTCCCCGGATTTTAGAGTTCAAAACCCGGACGGTTCGGACCCGGAGGTCAACAGTTCTTTTAATTAGTCAATAGGTATAATTACAAAATACATTCAAATGGTACTATATTATTTATATATTTGTTAAGAATAAGTCTAACGTCATATATTTCTTAAATCATAAAGTGTATTCTTTTAGAGTTAGAAATCTTTAACCGACCAACCAAAAACCTAAAAAATCGTAAGTTCCAGACGGATTCAAAACTAGGAGGAATCCAGGAAAATTTAGTCGAATGGCAACCCTATAGAATAGTCAAGGTGAGACCGAACAAGAAGACAAGGCCCGCGGCGCCCGCGCAGTTAAAACGGCAAAAACGAACCGAGCAACTCACAAATTGCTGCCCCTAATTACCTCAGGTAGGCGGCCGCACAAAGTGCTTCTTTTTTATTACAAAAAGTGCTAAGTTATTCAAAACAGGTTCGGTACAGCAATAAATATGATTTCGAGCCCCATTAGATGTATAAATTAAGATTTTTACTTCACATTTGAAGTAAAAAACTAAAAATCGATCAACTTTTTGCAAAATTTATTAGCTATATGTCTTGTAAGCTATTGTTTAACGACATTTATTAAACAGGAAAGTTTTTAATAGCGAACAAACACATAAATAATAATTAATGTACAATAACAGTGAATCGGATAATAATTACAACTAGCCGAGTCGTGTGGTGTAAAGTTGTTAATCACGAGTAACGCCGCGGAACGTAGTATAAAAAACCTAAGCTACTTCTTGTGACATCAGCTATCTTCCAGTGAAAGTCCCGTCAAAAAAAGTCGAGCCATTCCAGAGATTAGACGGACTAACAGACAGACACAAATTTTAAAAATTACTCTTTGATACGAGATGATCTTGTAAGCTATTGTTTAACGACATTTGTTATTCAGGAAACTTCGAACACATAAATAATGTACAATAACAGTGAACCAGATTATTATACATAATTAAAAAACAAATAAGTTGTCCATCAAAACCGATGTCAAGGATAAAAATTTCGAGTATCACAATAACGAAAGAGGCTTAACGTAACTTTATTGCATCCGAAAGACCGTTCTTTTATGTTCGTATATAGTTACATACCTGCGCTAATGATAGGGTGCCCGTTCAAAGAATAATTCCGGGGACTCCGCAATAACACCTCGTAGCTGTACCTGGTATCTTGGCCCTTCGGAGCGTAATTTTAACACAAAAGGCGCCGGCTAATGTAAGGAAATAGGTTACAATGTTGCGCAGAATGCATCTTGTCTTTCTTCTAAAATGGTTTTATTTTTGTATTGTTACTAATACCGAGTTAAAACACTAAAAAAGTTCATTTATGAACGTTTAAATTGGTCCCTATTTTTTTTATTGTTCTTTGAAGTCTTTGTCCCAATTTCACTGGATTCGTCTACACGGTGGGCCTAGTGGTTTAAGGCCCGCGACACCAAGCGTGAGAATTTGTGATTGAACACCCACATACATATTTTACATGCACACAGACGCATCGCGCACTGTCGCATACATACCGTAGCAAGCAATCACCGACTTTCGGTTTTTTGCTTATGTTAAATATCCATCAACTGTTCGCCTTTGTAGAACGTATTTTAATGTCTTACAACGCACGCAATGTATCTTGCCATAACGTAAAGCCCGTAGGATTCATTCAGTACAGAAAGTCATAATACTTTCTGTATACCAATCGAATGGTCAAAGATTATAAAATAATTTTACACAGTATAAAATAAATTTGCTCGCGTGCATTGTCTGTCAACTCAGATCGTTTTAAATACGCAAGGTATTTAAATACGGTTTTCATCATAATTAAGGTTACCTTTTAAAGAAGATTTATTAATGTTATTTTATTATTTTACAGGAACACATAAATAAAGCCAATATTGACAAAAGTTTACGAGTTACATAAATTAGGAATAACCTACAGTAATACTTTTTTAATTATACTTTTTTAATATTTCTTTATTATTTTATTTGTGAATAATAATTTCAAAGTAATTTGGAACAATGTAATATTAATCCTTATCATAATAAATACTGTAGACATTTAAAACAATTTTATTCTACATGAAATATGTAGAATAAAATTGTTTATTACACAATATTATTTAAATAAATATTTTATAATACGTCAGAGCGTTCATCCAGGTCGCACCCGTAATTGGCCGTAATCTTACACTAGTGACTCTCAGTGTAAGATTTTATTATGTCAATAATGTGTGATTAACGATACATGGTCTTATAGGCATTTAAAAAACATTTAAAATTTGACAAATTATACCCTCCTTTAAAACCAATCTATCCATTGCTGCAAACATCATGAAAATTGGTGCAGTAGTTTTTAAGTTACGTTATGTTTTGAGTTTAATAGACAGGTTGAAGAGGCAGAGGACTGTGTTTTTTTTTAATATATTTAATGCAAACGGCTTATTTACGCAATAATGTTACTAAAATAAATGTGAAAGTAACTCTGTCTGTCTGTTTGTCTGTTACCTTTTCACGCGTAAAACGCTGAACTGATTTTGATCAATTTCAGTATAGAGATATATGGGACCCCGAGAAAGGACATGGCTACTTTTTACCACGAAAATCGACACACTCGCGGGCGGAGCCATGGGCTAAAGCTAGTAAAACATAAATACGACTAGCGGTTTATACATACGTATAAAAGTGAAATACTAATCATCCAAGACCAAACCATTGAGTAGTATTACTTTCCATCATCAGCTGAACATCTTGAAAGATACGACTAAAGTTAACACACATATACGAAAGTAACTCTGTCTGTCTGTCTGTTACGCTTTCACGCCTAAACCACTGAACCGATTTTGATGAAATTTGGTACGAAGATAGAACTGAACTTGGGAAAGGACATAGGGTACTTTTTATCGCGAAAATAAAGGTAGAAGGGTTTGAAATAGGGGACGAAAGTTTGTGTCGAAGTTCCTTATTATCAAACATAAAATCAGGTAAGATTGTTTATTCTACCCTTACCATGTCGTGTGATATCAACGAATTCCACGCGGGCGAAGCCGCGGGCAGAAAGCTAGTTTATAATAAATAACAATAAATAAATATTTCAGACGAATGACACAGAATATCATCTACCAAATATTCGTGTGATCCGCAAATATTTATTTCGCAGTTTATAATACATAAACATACTTTTTTGTTATAAATACATACATATTATACATAGAAAACACCCAAACTCCGAAACAAATATTTGCAGATCATACAAAAATTTGGTCCGACCCGGGAATCGAACCCTAGACCTCTTGGTTAGCAGTTGCATACGCTGACCACAAGACCAACAAGGCAGTATGATATATTACAATAATAAATAAACAACTATTTCGAACATCTTACACACGACATCATCCAGTCCCAAACTAAGCAGAGCTTATATTATTGATTCGACAACTGATATAAATACATAAACATACTTTTTTTGTTGCTTACCTATAGAATACACCCAGACCCCGAAATAAATATTTGCGGATCACACAAATATTTGGTCCTACACGGGAATCGAACCTGAATCCTTACTCAAGCAAAGTAGTCGCATGCGCTACTACTGCCCTCATCATTACGAAATGATGGCTACCAGCTCAGATATTGCGTCTGGAATAGCATTACAAAATAAAAAAATATATAATAACTATTTATAACGTGCTTATAAAATTTTAGGGTTTCCCTATGAACTAACACTGAAAACAGCCAACACCTAAAAAAAAAAATTTTGTGGATCTCATAAACATTTGGTCCGACCCGTGAATCGAACCCGAGGCCTCAATCGCATATGCTACCACAGCGCCACCGAGGCAGTCATATAAAATGAATTTTAATAATCGGTCCACAATTGACAGAGTAATCAATGAATGTACAATAAAAAAAACACAAATAATACTCCTTTTTTGAAGTTGGTTAATAATAATTTAAAATATAAAGATTGGTGTGTCTATTCTCAGACCTACCAAATATTATCAAAAGTTACACACAGTCACGTCGTCGTATGTAAACAATCAAATCTCTGTGTGCGTGACAGTGCGTGTGGAGCTAAAAACGAGCGTGCGCTCGCCTTGAATATTCGGAGAACACTGAATTTTTGGATCGCGTGAACTCTGTTTTATTGCAAATTATTTCTCCATACTAAAATGTATGGAACTTTTGCCGCTAAAAATTAATGATGTTTAAGATTAAATTATGACTTTCTGGTGAGAATTAATAGAAACCTTAAATGCTTAATCTCTTTTTTGTACTTTTTTCTTGCAACTAATAAAATATTTATTTCAAATAAAGCAACATAATACTAGATTGATTCCAAACAGAAAAGGTCGATTTCGGTGATTTTAGTCACTGTTGATGATTTTTTTCTCGAAAATAAATAATCGTATTAGTAACTTTACTCGGTTTCTCTATAGATTGATTTATTAAGAAACTGAGATATTTTTTTTACTGTCAAATAATGAATTAATTTGTTTCTCTTGTCATAACCGTAAGTGCTTTTTCGAGCAATTATGGAAACGATACCCTTAAGCGGTCACCACGCCGCTGTCAAATCCACAAGGAACAACACTTTATGTGATTCACATATTGTTGATCTTATTCTGAGTGTTCTTTGCGTCCGCTACATGCATGTTTGTAAAGTTGCGACACTTGGGATATGTGTGCTCTTAATGCGGGAGTTGTTTAAAAAAAAAAGTGTTTTTAAGGCGTTCCACATACCATTCTCTTAGTTGCTTCAAACAAATCGCAACCCAGTCTATCATAAACTCCTCAAATAATGTTCGTATTTAGAGTTAGAATAGATTGTTAGTACAACGCTGTGTTAATAGCTCGAGGTAGGGTTGCCATCTCTGAACTTTGAAAACCACAGTTAAAAAGTGTCAATTCCCCGGATTTTAGATTTCAAAACCCGGACACGTCAACAGTTTTATATTATTTGTTTTACATACACATCATAACATTAATTCTACTTTTTTGGAACTGTTAGAGTTCTAAAAGACTTCATAAATATTTATCCGACCGACCAAAAACTAGAAAAATATCGTTAGTAGTCCAAGTTTGACCCGGATTACAAAGGAAACCTCACCCGGACAGTTTCTAAATTACAGGATAAATCCGGGAAAGACCCGACGAATGGCAGCCCTAGTTTGAGGTAAGGTGTGGGTGCTTCAAAATTGGCTCATTACCACCTTCCAGAGTTAAAAGCCGTTCTTTGTTAGCCTTGGAGCCATGTTTGTTTGGGATTTGGTATTTGTACATATAAAAAATGGATAGGAAATTGGATCTGTTCATTTTAAACGTGAAGTTGTTTGTTGAACACGTTCACGAAAATATCTTGCGTTGAATAGCTAACAGTCGTTCCATTCTGCGTTTTCGTACTGTCGGAAGATGGCAGTTTATAGGCGTTCATAGCCAAGTAGTCATAGGTGATTAGAAACAACACACGCACACACACACACACACACACGGAGAGTAAGCAACGACAGCGCGGTCAGTACTCAGATGGGTGACCGTTAGCGGTATGATACCCTAAGCGTTCTGCGATAAGTTGAAGATGTTACCATAGGATAATAATCTTAAAGCTTAGTTGGAGGTCTTTGGGCGGCTTAAAAATATCCAACGGCAAGATTACGTAGCCACGTTATCTTGGCAGTCCTCAACCCGCACTCGGCCAGCGTGGGGACGTACGGCCTTAACCCTCTCCTCAGAGTTGACCCGAGCCCAGCAGTGGGACGTTATGGGTTGTTGATGAATGAGGAAGATAGCAAAAACAAAATGTAACAAAACACTATTCTAGAGATATGACTATAATTGCCTTATTTGAAGGTGAATGTCCGTTTACCAGAACAGACATGAACGTGAATGGACCGGCCCACTTAAGCTCGGCTAGATTTTAGTGGCGACTATCTGAGTGTACACGCTGTTATAGTTGTAATTCACAGGAGATTAGTCCTAAAATTAGCCTAAATTATTCTTCATTTCATCAGCTATCTACTAGTGAATGTCCCTTCAGAATCGGTCCAGCTGTTCCAGAGATTATAATACATAAATCAATATTTCGGACATTTTACTCAAAACGCCATATAGTCCCCAAGCTAAGGAGGGCTTGTATTATGGGTAACTAGACAACTGATATAAATTTCATAAATACACTTTTTTTTGTAAATACCTTCATATTATACATAGAAAATACCCGAACTCCGAAACAAATGTTTGTGTGATCCGCAAATATTTGTTTCGGACCCGGGAATCGAACCCGAAACCTCTATCTTGATCAGCAGTTGCAAACGCTAACCACTAGACCAACGAGGCAGTCTTAGGCAGATTAGCCGAACCAAAAAGACATAAATTGCTTTTTAAATGTAAGCACCCTAGGTATATACTTTGATATTTAGTTAGTAAAAGACTATATATTTAATGTTACAAACTTATACTTCAATTTTATTTATTTATATGTAGTTAAAGAAGAAGTTAGGTAAGACTTGACTTGACTCTAGAGATACACTTTTTATGTTGACCGACGCCGTAACAAAAACATAGCTGAAAAACCGGCATACGTTCCTCAAACGATAAAATACTTAAAACTGATGTTCCGTCAAAGATAGTAAACTGTTCTAAGTCGATTGTTTTATAGCGATAAGGATAAAAAAACGACCGTCAATTTAACAATGCTTATAACACCATCAAATCAGCCGATAACTGGTACTAATAACGTTTATAAATACATACGTAGATGAGTATTTAATCCTGTATAACTTATAAAGTATGCAATATTATTTATGGATAGATATAATCAAGTCGAATATTGGGCGTCTTAGATCGATATTGATTGTAATCGGCAAGATAGTTTTTTGTTAAATGATTGGAATGAAGTTAAATGAATTATTGCAAATCAAATGACATTAGAGTTTTTTTTTTAAGGTTTAAAGACTGGAGCCACGTATTTTTGTGTACATAGTTCGCAAAACCAAAATATTTGTGAACAAAAGTCCAATGTCTTGTTATGTCAGTTTAGCGAATTTCAAATACATATAACTAAAGATATCAGATAGAGTTTAAAAGTGATGCCGGCGATAAAATGGCATTAACCGATACACATCGGTACTTAAGGCAAAGATAGCAGCCATTCGATAAGGGATATAAATAAAAATAATTGGTTACTCTTGCGTTATGCCGTTGTAAAGATATAAATATCGACACACGCGATAGTAAGCATGAAAGTGCCCGCTTTCTGTTTATTGATTTAATGTACCACACTAACGATATTATTCCTGTGTCAATTGCCAATATCGAATATATTTACAACCCTAAATGCGTTATCGAATCACGTGGGGGTCGATTCGCGTATTACCCTAACTGTTCTCAGCGCAGCTTCAATTTCTAAATGGATATTTCTAATTACTACAGGATGTTCTGTAAATTAGTCGTATTTTGCGCAGTTAATCACCATGTACATTTATAGACAGGTGTAGTGAGTGGCCTAGAGCTCAGAGGCTAGCGGCGGCATTCAAGATCGTGTCTTTGATGTGCCGCTGATAACAGAGGCTATTTGCTGTTATCGCTCACGTCTGTCGTTCGACGCCCACACATTATTATTTATCACGTAAACAATGCCGAACACTTTATATGGAACAAGAATTAGATTATCAAGTCGCATTTATGATTTTTTTACAACTATGACATTTGTGTATATCATGTCGTAAAATCCTAAAAAGGAATGGTGTCAACTAAGTGAACAAATAAAAGAAAACTTTGCAATTTAGATCTGTCACTTTAAAATTGTCAAATTTAATTTGAATATGGAATAACATTCTCGTGAGAAACAAGGGTTTGTTTATTTCGCAATAAAATCCCTTGTAGGTCGTAGGTACATCCATTGCAAATATCATTGGTGTCTGAACCCCATGGAAAAACGAGACGTATACATTACAAGCCACTGAGTCTATTCAGCAATGAATCGTAAATCAAATGACAACAAAAACTTACAGCTCACATGACACATGAGTTAGCCAGTCGCTGATGTTTGAAAAGGCAGTTAATTATTACAACGAATGATTTATCGTTTTATTCGCATTTCGCAATTATTTTTTTGTAAGTGTAGTGAGCTAACAGAGTTAATCATTTCGGTGAAGAAATCGCTAGGAAATTGCTATTACCTAATTGCTTAGTTCGTTTCTCTCATTAAAGTTTTATAGCCTAACTTTTATTCTCTTTGAAAACTACATGAGTCCGCAGTTTCTATAAAACTTATTTCACTCAATACTTAAACTAGTTTCAAGTTCAGTTAAAAGTTTCTCTTACCGCTTCTTCAGCTTCCTTCTGATCTTTATGTCCCATTAAGTTCGGCATAGCAGTCCAATTGTATCCCAAATCCTGGCATAGTGGTAGCTTGATCCTCTCACACTTGCCACCTTCTTCCTGGTCAGCAGACACCAGCCACACAAACAGGAGAAAACAAAAAATCCGAGCCATCGTGTGGTATTTATTCACAATATAAGTATCACTAATTAGTATATCAGGTCATATTCAAAAGAAGTCAGTCACAAAATCACTGTTAGTAAACACTGGTGAATCGTAAACATTATTTTACTTATTTTTATCTCCAAGCGCACGTCCTCACCCGTCTACTGTTCGACGCAAACTGATTCGAAATTCGAACGCGGCGCGGCGTTTCAATTCAAAGGCAAAGGAACGAAACCGGTCGACCGGTGCATTCAGAAACATGCATATGTTTCGATAAAAGGTCTGAACGCATGAACAGGGCATTAAGATGAAAAGAAAAAAACGAAAAGGGCCTAATTCGTGTACGGCTCACTGCAATCAGTGGGAGTAATTTTAGCCGTCCTTGTCTTCGTTTGACGATCGAGTGAGACGGGAAGAACAATGAAGAACGTATAAAATTAAGTGTATCTGCCCATGAGGTTGGATTTTATTTTACGAAATTGCTGCAATAAAAGTGTTGGATAATTGAGAGGTTCAAACATTTTATTATAAAGCTTGGACGATATACTGAGTCGTGGGTATCTATGGCTTGATATACTGAGGGCATTTCTAATCGTGGTGTTCTAAATTAGGCCTGAAAAGGTATCTATCTCCTTTATGGCAGTTTTAAGGCTTTAATAGAAATTTATCAAAAAGATATGTCGTCTCGAAGTTATTTATAAAGCATAATTTATGGACCGAGGACCGCTCAAGCCATTAGCTGCCTCCTGCAGTGATGTTGTTCTAACATTTTAGTATAATTTAATTTGAGAGTGCCCTACATTAGCCCACATATATACATACATGTTTTTACATCACAATTAATTTGTGTATTTTTTATACTTTACTGTACTAAGTTAAAGATGAATATTATTGGGTAAAAAATATATTTAATGCAAATAATATTAGATTTTAAATGATAATATTTATAATACAAAATAAAAAAAACACCGGGCGCACTATATTTCTTATCAACCCCTTCAAATAAATTAATTGCTTTCGTGTATCGGGCGGGAATCGACACCGTACCATTCGATCGCAATTCGAAGGCCTTATCTTATTTATTAGCTTACCGCAATACGTTCTAAATTATAGTATAGTAGAACTATACATATAATATTATTGTATAATAAAAGTAGTAGACAATCAAAATTAATTAAACTGATAAAGAAATTTTAGGAGTATCGTGTAGTCTAGACGATAAGATAAGCAGAGTCAGAAGAGATTCCTAAAACTAGAGATTGCACATTTGGCCTTGTGGTTTAAGCGGTCGCCACGTCGCTTTCTACTGAGCCAAATGTTGTGGGCTCAAATCCTACATAGGACAACACTTTGTGTGATACACAAATGATTGTTTTGAGTCTGGGTAGAACACCCAGACAGAGTGTTCGTTTCATGAATGTTTGTATAGTCCCCTGTGATACAGGATGCTTTTCCCGATGCGGGAGCTGTGTTAAATATCATGGAGGCGTATAAATTTATGTCTACCTGTAATATGTTCGGAATTAAGGAGACGGAGTGTGACCACCCCTTTTTTCTCTGTGCGGAAATTCACCTGGAAACTGGTGATTGTGTGGAACTCGACCAGCCAGCCGCAGCCGAAAAACCGCACGCCGTCTCAAGGTACTTGTAGACGGGAAACCAAGTGTACCCAGGAATTCTGGGGGTGACAGATGAGGCCATCGAGGTAGAAGCACGATGCGCTACTGAGCGCGCGCACTTCTGGGGGCAGATAGGGGAAATCGTGGTTCCCATTCTTAAGAAGGTCATCGGCCAGCCGTAGGTAGATGGCCCAAGGTACGTCGAACTTCCAGGAATTTCCTGTCTAGAGTAACAAACGTACATGAAACGGACACAAAGAACACCCAGACTCAGAACAACAAAGTGTTGTCCCATGTGAGACTTAAACCCACAACACTTGGAGCAGTAGAAAGCGGCGGCCACTTAATCCACTAGGCCAATCGTGCAGTCTGTCTAACTAAGCCTCTTCTGTAGGAAAAGGCCATTGTCCTGAAATGGACTATTTAAGGCTATTGATATCCATACTAATTGTAGTAATGTTACAAATTCGAAAGTAACTCCATTTGTCTGTCTGTTACGCTTTCACGGCTAAACTGTTACACCAATTTCAAGGAAACTTGGTATAAAGATACTTTGATTTTTAAGGAACAATATAGGCTACTTTTTACCGCGATAACCGACATACACGATGGCGGAGCTGCGGCCAAAAGTTATTAATATTTTAAGTAAATTACTTAAAACCACGTTTGGAAATGAGTGTAGCAGTTTCTAACATACTCTTTAAATACAGACAAACAAATATTTCTCATTACGAATAAACACATCTTAAGTTTAATGACCGTTTAATTAATGACTTCGCCAATACTCATTAGAAACTGCAATCTTTATCAGGATTTACGGTTACGTAATCTATATCTTTTTAAAGACTGAAAAAGTAAAAAGCTATAAAGAGATGGCAGATATTACTACCCCATACTCTTTTATCTTCAAAGTCCGACATGCCAAACAGAATACACAATTAGGTCCCTTCATTACATCACTCCAATAACACCTTTGAGACTCCTATAGAAATAACTAACATAAAACTCTGTACGAGAACATTTAAAGCTCAAATTCCAAAAACAGTTTTAGTATCTTCCTAAGATATCAGCACCAAGATAAATTGATCCCTCACAGTAAGGAACACTGTTTGATATTGAAAGAGAAGTAGAGACCAGCCTTTGTTGGTGTATAACATGAATAGTTGCATTGTGTGAGCAAGACGGCGCGACGCGGTGTCAAAGGCGCCGCCTGCACGGTGCGCGTACGCCGGCCGGACGACGCCGGAATGCCTAATTAAGGACGCATGCGTGGACTGTGGGGTGAGGCGCGGGGTCTTACTGCGAGCGGGGTGAGATTCTATGTAAAATGAATATTAATTAATTATGCAAATATATTTAGGTACGTAAATAATGTCAAGATGATTAATAAATGACATATGTAATTAGGACATTAAAGGCGTTAGGGTTAATGATGGATGACTGTACCCTGACACCTGACACGCTTTGCTGTTGCTCATTATGATTAAATTCCTGTTGAAATGTGATTAAACTTAGCGCAGGTAACGCAGGTCAACAGCGCTGCAAAAGAAGGATTAACTTTACTGAAACTCTTCCTGACCGTGGGCGTTTTAAGGCCAAAAACTCCGTTCTAAGGAGAGGCTTAGAACTTTAGTTGTAGGCTGTTGATTGCCTTCGGTGATGCCACTCGACCAGCATGGTGACGTATGGTCTTAACCCTCTCCTGAGAGGAGGAGGCTTGGGACCAGCAGTGCTGCAGTGGGACATTATGCCTTGTTGATGAAGAATGAGGACGAAAGTGACATGTTAAGTGGCTAATAACCATCTTTGAACCTTGTTGTAAATATCAAAGAGTTAATTGGGTACAAACCGTTTAGAAGTTTTGAAACGTACACAAACCACTTGAGGATAAAGAAGATGTTCAGTAAATGATAATCTGAAGCTGAAGTTTACTCCTTAAATATAACGAAACATTAATATATTCATCGATTCGATCCCTCTAATGTCCGACTAATAACATTGCAAAACAGAACATTGCTCTTTAAAATGAAATGCGCCTTGCCTCTTTTACAACATAAAGAGCTTATTTGATTAACAATCTTTTGCTTTCAAAGGTATTTCAATGTTTTTCCCGAGTCTATCCGCTTTACTTATCCAGTCGCTTCATCAGAGATTTCCAGACACTAAAAATATGATTACGCTTACACTGCGACCACACCACACCCGCATACACTCCGGAATCGTAATTAAAATGTCAGATATGGCTGGCTCGATGCCGATCAACGCAAATGCAAATATCACCCAATTGTTCGACAGGAAGACAGTTCAACTGAACGAATAATAAATGATGATGGTTATAGCGCCGCCATTGATCACCTAAAGAGGAGGTGTGATGTATTACGAAGGTATACAATAGCTACGTGCAATGTAAGTATACTGCTAGGTGATGAGATAATATTGTATTTGTAGTTTTTTTAAGGTCATCATCATCAGCCTATCGCAGTCCACTGCATTACATCTCCAATTGCACGCCAGTTAATTCGATCCTCGGCTATTCGCATCCAGATCCTTCCAGCTGTGTTACGGAAATCATGCCACCTGGCCTGTGGACGTCCTACACTACGTTTGTCAAGACGCGGTCTCTACTCAAGAACACGTTTACCCCAACGGTTTTCGGTTCTGCTGCTAATATGGTCAGCCCATTGCCACTTCAGCTTGCTAATCTTAAGGCTTCAGTTCTCTGCCAGATTACCTAGTTTTTTAATGTTATTTAGGAATAAAAGGAGCAGAGCGGTACTAGAGTCACCTGATGGCTGACTACCGTCACCAGATGCCAGTAACACAAGGGTCATGAGAGCAATGCTGCCCTTGTGGTTGCCCTTCTTAAACTCACTTATTCGCTAAAAGCTCCGAAATAATTACTTAACACTGGTTTTCTGTGTTACCGTAAATCACCAAAGGATCAAAGATCCTGATTTTTATTTTTACTAGCTGCGCATCGTGGTTTTTCTCGCGGTTGTTATTGTACCTTTAAAACAACATACGACAACGAGACAGACAAAATCATTAAAAATTGTTTTTAGTAATATGCTGTCAATTAAAAATTTCAGACAGAAATAAAACAAACGGATAAAATTGTATTGGGAAAAAAATTTAGAAAAATTTGAATCAAACCTTTCAATCGAAGAAATATTTACTAACACAGGAGAGTCTATTAACATAACTCAGTGGTTAATTTTTGTGTTTAAATTCTATTTATTTTCCTATTTTAAAAAGATATATCTCGCATTAATAATTTACCTCCATACGGACACAAAGAACACCCAAACTCAGAACAACAATTTATGGATCACACAAAGTGGTCCTATCTGGGGCTTGAATCTTTGAACCCACAACACGTGACACAGTAGAAGGTGGAGTGGCGACCGCCCAACCGTCAATCGCGCAGTCGCATACTATTTCAAGTGTATTGTAAATCCGAAGTTTACGGGAGTTGAAGAATTCGCGAAGCCGTAGGTAAGCTGTTAAGAAACCAGTGCAGATAAACTTGAGAATCGGTATCACGTGACGTAGTTTATAAATAGCCTCTTAGAAGTCTCCACAGTTTAGAGGTACCCGCCTTTCTTATTAACACTATACTTTTATTATGCTGTTCCGTGAAGCAACAATTGAACATTGAGTAGCTACTAACAAAATATATTTGTGTCACAGACTTGTTAGTGCTACAACACCATGTAAGATACTGCTTCTAGGAGTATTTAATGCTTATTATAATTTTTATACACTACTCGAACCAAGCATTAATTAATTAGCATTATAGTGCTATATATGTATTATAGTGTACTTCGATGCTTGCTGTCTTTATTTAAATAAATAAATATTTCGGGCATCTTACTCACAACGTCATCTAGCCCCAAACTTAACAAAGTTTGTATTATGAGTACTAGAGACAACTGTATAATACTTTTTTTTGTAAATACATTCATATCATACATAGAAAACATCCAAACTCCGCAACAAATATTTGCGGATCACACAAACATTTGGTCCGACCCGGGAATCGAACTCGAGGCCTTTTGATACCAGCCGCACACGCTAACCACCAACAACAAGATCGTTATGCTTCTCTCTTTTCTTTTTTTTTGATTCTTCAACTTCTTTATGTTGTTTTTGATTCTTGGGTCGGATTTTTTTATATTTAGCCTACCAAAGTGACTCTACCCTGATGGAAAGCACAACCAGAATCCAAGAGTGGGGGATACCATACATCATTGCTGCGAATGCAGGCAGTAAAGTATGGCGGCCCACACTATGGCGGCTTAGTGAGATGCTTTTTCACGCCCCGCTTAAAGGACCCGGGATCATAGTGGGAAGGAAACACGTGAGCTGGTGGCGAGTTCCAGCTTTTGACTGCTTGGCATAAGAAGGAAGAGCCGAACCATTTCGTTCTAGTGCGTATTTCCTCTACCCTGAAGCGGTGAATTCCAATTCCAGCACGTGTTGTCCCGTAAAGGAAGGGAGAAGGTAGGACCAGTTGGAAAAGCTCTTCAGAACACTCTCCAGTGTAAAGGCGATAGAGGAATGTAATAAATGTATAAATAAATAATGTATAAATGTTCAAATGATCTTCAATTATTTGTTACGGAGTTTGGTTGTTTTCTATGTCTAATATGTACATATTTATTACCTAATTGCCTCGTCGGTCCAGCGATTATCGTATGCGACTTTCGATCGAACCCTATTCTAAAAACTCTAAACTAATAACTAATATCTGCGGTTTTTTTTATAGCGTTTCA
Source organism: Phragmatobia fuliginosa (assembly GCA_932526445.1). Lineage (NCBI taxonomy): Eukaryota > Metazoa > Arthropoda > Insecta > Lepidoptera > Erebidae > Phragmatobia > Phragmatobia fuliginosa. The sequence goes on from OW052073.1 coordinate 18,169,957, forward strand.
ATTTCACAGTGTAAATAATTCCACAGTCGACTGCACATCGCATGACGTATAATTTATACATACATTAATAATTGCAAAAACGTACCATCTGTGTTGCAAGTCATGCACGTCTGCATTTCACGACAGCTGCTAGATAACTGGTTAATTAAACGGTGTTTTATTTAGTCTATGGTCTTTTATAAATCCGACGAAAAAAATATTAGAGGATTCAATTGCTTTTCAGCGAAAAGTCCGCCATTTGTACATATAGACCTTCTTTTAACATGTTCTTTTAAATTAACTGTATTAACTGGTGTACAATAAAGTTTATACTACACCTGATCGGAACAATAGTCAATATTCCCTGAAAATGAAAAGAGAAAGTTAGTCTTTTCCTTGACCTGAATAAGCGGGAGGAAAAAATGTATGAAAATCCATTTCTAACGTGTTTTAGCGGGAGAGAAAGTTGTATGAATTTTAATTTCTCATGTGTTGTGTGTCAAGGAGTTTTCATATAATTTAAATATGGAATCGCCGTGCCACTGACATCCTTTTGTGAAGAATAAAAAAAAAACAAAAGAAGCGTGAAATATTTGTCAAATTCTAAGCTAAACTGTGGTAACATGGTGTCTTACGTTTTGATTTTATTTTAAAAATACTTTAAATGTTCCTCACAGGTGTAGTATAAAGCACTGTGTAGCACTCGGTTGAAAGTCCCATTCCTACCTCGGGAGTATTGTGGCCCTAGGCTGCGCCTTCGGGCTCTCGCTAGTAATCGGTCCCTTTCCTCCCTCGGTGAACAATGTACTATTATTCTATTCTATTCTATCACAGCAAAAGGAAGGAAAAGCTAGTCAATCTAGGCTAACATTCTTCGTTTTCTATTCTCTATTCTATTTCTCTATTCTCTTGTTTCATTGGCAATGTCACATTGGTAATGTCAGTCAGTCACATGATCAAAAGAAATTATTAGCCAATCAAATAAAAAACTAAAATAGAAAACGAAAAACGTTTCCAACTTTCCAACTTGGTTACGGGGGCTGTAGGTGCATTGTTAAGGCTTTTGTGATATGATGTGAAACATATACATGTTTTAAAGAGCACATATTGTCTTACTTGATGGAAAGTAGCTGCAAGAAGAGGCCTACAATCAGCAGTGGATTCTTTATCTTAGGGTGTTCCTGACGAAGAAGCAGCTGATGAGAACGTACAATCTAAGTCATAAATGTGTTCGCGCCTTTTCAATTCTGCTTTGAGAGTGACGAATGTTTTGCTTTGCCATAACCTCACATAATTGGAGAAAAGATTTTGACATAAACAAAAGTTATTTCTTTTAAAACATGTTAAACGTTTTTTCCTTTATGATAGTTCCATTCACAATTTGCCAATCTAACCGAACTTTCTTGTATAAATTTATTAAACAGTTAAAAACTGCAGATACAGCATAACGGTTTAAAACGTACACCTGGTTAAACAGCTTCGTTATATTATAAAGAAAAAAAGGAAAACGACATGGTAAAAGAACCTCTCAGTTAATTATATAATAAACAATATAATTACATCATAAGAATGTTAGGCGTAATCAGTGTAATTGTGTGTACGCTATTACTGACTGGCACTTACTGGAGGAACCAAAAAGGCCATTTGTGAAGACTGCAATTATCGCGGGACTCGCGCGTCGCGGGGTCGCAGACACAATTAAATAAATTTGCCGGCCGATAGTAAAAACTGAGGACGGCTGAGGGACTGCGGTGACAACACGGCGTTGGCTACCCGGGATAATAAACTTTCGAGGGTACACTTGGTTCCTCGGCTTTTAGTACAGAGTCCGACATGGCTGGATGACTGTGGGAACTTCAGCCAATTCCACCTCCCCTAATTCTGAGGGATTATATTTGCAACACACACACACAACACATTATATGTATTGGGAACACAGGAGGTCACCATTAGATGACCGAAATGCTTCTTTATATCCTACTTGTATCCTACGAAAGTTTTTGAGTATGTGTGTATGTATGTTTGTTGCTCTTTCACGCATAAACTGCTGAACGGATTTGGATGAAACTTTACAGTAATATAGCTTATTTATCAGAATAATACATAGGCTACTTTTTACTGCAATAATCGAGATAAACAGGCGAAAGCTAGGTGATTATAAAAATACATTAAATCGTAATGTCAAAATGTATCACTGATTATCTCCTGTCAAAACTTCACAGGTTGCTATGCATAACAAACTTGCAGAGCAACCATAATGATACGCGGGTAACACCGCGGGGCGCAACTGGTTATTTATATATTATAAAATAAAATTAAAATCTCCTTAAATGAAAATAACTTTTTCTTTTAACTTGAACACTGTGTATGCATGATGATGATGCTTGAGTCTTCTGCCTATTGCAGCTATAATTAATCTACAAAATAGCCTTCAGGATAGTCCTGTTTTATATCTGACATTTGGGTTCCCTGTAAGTATAATTTAAACGGAATGTCAGCGGTCTGCAGTGACGTAAAAACTATGACGAACGCGCGCCGCTCGACGTGGTGGAGAAAAAGTTTAGCTCCCTGATCCCTGAACACTCGCCTCCAACTTAAAATTTGAAGATGTTTATGTTGCGGCACTTTAGAGAAAAATACAATACAATTTTATCACGGGACTTTTTCTCCTAAAAGGAAAGTTGGAAATCAAAATAATAAAAAAGTTGTTATGATATCAAATCAGTTCTCTGATGAATCATGAATGAATAGCATTGAATAATATACTGCGGGCCTCTCCATAATAAGAAGATTTTGGCCTATTATATACGACGCTGGCCAGACGGGTTGATTTTCCTTGCCTTGCCTTTGGAAACTATGCAGAACACCAGCCCCCCTAGTCGAGTAGCAAACGATTTTCGTTTTGTAATCGCTGATGTCTCTATTGTCCGTGTGGTGATGGATTAAGAATACAAAGTGTCACCACCCCTATTCATTCCATGGGTGTCGTAAGAGGCGACTAAAGGAACAAAATAAGCAGCTAAGACTGCCAAGAGAAGGAAAACTTGAAACAAACCCTATACCAACCCGTCTGGCCAGCGTGGTATAGTAGGCCGAAACCTCCTTTCAAAGGAAAGGCCTATGTCCAGCTGTGGACTGTTAAAGACTGTTGATGATGATGATGATGTCTCTATTCTCTTGTTTGATTGGCTAATGTCACTCAGTCACGGCACAGAATACATAATAGTACTAGTGTGACGGCATCAATAATTTGCCTATGTAGATCTTGTCTCTTTAGACAAATCTATGCATAATATTATTATAATATATAATGCTGAAGATATAGCTTGTTTGAACACGCTAATCTCAAGAAATACTGGTCCGATTTGAAAAAATATTTAAGTGTTAGATATCCCACTTATTGAGGAAGGCGTCAACACACGTCGACCAAATTCGACGATCAAAATTAGATCAGTATCAATGAAAAATGTTGCAAAAACAGGAGATATTTTTTTTGTTTTTGAGAGCTTTCATTTTCCATTACATGCACTGTGTAAAAATAATTCCAATGTATAACATCACATTACGGGCGACAGAAACCGTCGAGGGGCTGCGTAGGTCAGCCAGTGCTCAAATAAATAAGGACTAGTTTTATCAGAGGTATCAATAACGTCTATGGTACATGTCTAGACAATTATTTACGGTTATCATTAGCGCAAAATGTCGCTATTTTCTGTTATTAAATGCCACCTGTGACTTCAGATGTCGGCTTGGGTTTTTTCTTGTTCACAAGTTGCCTTATAGAGGCTTATAATTAATTTAATGATTGTTATTGTGTTACATACAAGAACAATTCAATTTTTTACATTCATAAGACATATTTATAGTCTGTTATTTTATTTATATCGGGTTGTCTTTTCTCCTGTGAGTTAAATATTTTAACTTCTGTTTGTAGGGTAAGCTAAATTGGTGTATGAAAACCTTACTAATATTATAAATGCGAAAGTAACCTTGTCTGTCTGTCTGTCAAGCTTTCAGAGCCGAACTACTGAACCGATGTAAATGAAACATGTACACGATAGGCTAGACCCTGAGAAAGGCTTGAAGTAGGCTACTTTTTACCAACAGCGTGGGCAGGCACCGGGAGCGGTCCAGAAGGAGACCCTGGCCCCCTCCCTAAGCTCAAGCGCGGAGAGGTCACACAGGTTAGGTTTTAGTCGTTTCCAGTCCGACACACCACCCCGCCGTAAACCCCCGACGGGGTGACGGTCCGTGGGGATTTCCACACGTTAAAAAAAAAGGCAACTTTTTACCGCGATAACCGGAGTGTTTAATTTTCCAACATTTAATTTGATCTAAATTTGTATTGCAAAACATTAATTAATTCATTAACTCCATTATATTTAGGTAAGAGTGTTTGCTTACTGCTATACAAATTAGTTATATTTGTAAATCTAAATTCTAACTAATCAGGCAAAAATTTAATCACAGAATAAATATATTAAAAAATCGTATAAAAAATCTCTTATCCCACCTTTGGGTTCGCTAGCGCCGACAACCCACAGACGTCATACTGAGCTAAAGAAAGTGTGAACGCGACTTCCCACAGAGCTCAACAATCACCTTGACAGATCACTGCGGGCGTCAAGAAGAACGTTTTGAAAATGCTTTTGTGTCTAAAAAATAACTAATTACCCATCGAGATTTATTCTGCTTTTGCAAAACTTCATTTGCTACTTGTATGAAGTTGTTTTTTGACCCAACTACGGTTAAGTCAAAAGAAAGGGTAACGTGCTTTTGTTTGTTTCTATTAAACTACTGAACCGATTGAGTGAATGAGGTGTCAATAGATTCGTAATAAGGGCTCGGGGATTAGAAATCTTAGAATAATTACATAAGTCTAAGCTAGATATATTTTATCAAAACATTGTATGTGTTTATTTTTTTTCTATTTCTACTTGGGGTATAAAGGTGGATAACCAAATGGTTTGACAAATTATTTCACGTTATATCTATTAAAAATTGGCTACCATTCTCTTTTTGATATCTATAGCTCAGCCCCCCTAGTTATGTAGCAAAACTTTGTTCGTTTTCTATTCTCTATTCTCTTGTTTCTCTTGTTTTCTCTTATAATTTTGTCACGTCAACAAAATATTTTCCGAAAAAAAAACCAGTTTATTGCGGAAAATAGACAGGAGTGGCGATTGCTCCACCGACAAGGGACTGTCCCTAAATTAAGAAGAAGAAGAAGATCAAAATATTAGCCAATGAAACGAGAGAATAGAGAAATGGATTAGAGAATAGAATAGAAAACTTTAGAGTAGAAAACGTAAAAAAATAGAATAGAAAACGAATAACGCTTGCAACTTGGCTAGGCGGGAAGATTAGAAAACAAAGGTTTATTTTGTAATCTGAGGTCTAGAGTAAGTTCTTTACGTCTTGATCGGTTGTTTAGGATCAAACCTGTTCACTAAATATACGTGGGTATACATAATATCTTCCAACAGATGCTTATAGCCATTAAAAACACCTTTAAGTCCCTATACTATAAAGTTGAAATTCGAATACATAAAAAATCGGGTATTTATAACTGCCGACTGACACTGCTGAGAATGAAGTCTTGTACACATGTAAATGTAACTTTAAATTTATGTCATAAAGTCTAAAATCCAATACATGTGTTGCTATTATGGGATGATTATGATGCTAAATATCACATGTTATAGGTAACAATACTTATTTTGTAACATACAGTATTTTGGAGTGTGATATTCGTCAAAGCTTTTAAACGTGTGGCCTTTGCCGCAATGAACATAAAGACGCTTGTAAACGGACTATAAAAATTGCATCTTGTTGGCTATTTTTCTTGACCAATATAGCTCAGCACATTTGCAACTTTAAGCAAGCGGGATAAATCATTTGGAATATCATTTGGCTAGACATTAAATACTTGCAACTATAATGAAATATATTGACAATCGCCGGGCTATACAATATTGCAGCAGTTGTTGCACTGTGTTGAGATATATATTAAGCAACTTGGCGGCTTTATTATTGCATCAAGAAATTGTCAAAAAAATAGCCCTTTACGAGTTTACGAGCACCTTTAAATTTTGTTAAATAGCTTATAAGTGACATCTGGGGCGGTATACCTACCGTGAAGATCTTGCGAGACTTGTTTCAACTCAACTTGCACGAATATCTGTGTATCGATTTTGCCACACCTACATTTTATCGGTAACAAATATTGTTAATTCAGAATTCATAAAGTTTTGTATCACTGGTGGTGGTGGTGGTGCTTCCTATTTGAGTGTATGCCTATTTTTACTTCTTTTTGTCTCCCAGTTTGCTGAGTGGCACTGGTATACCATATTAGGGAAAAAGTCCCTTTAAAAATAAAGAGTTCGCTAAGGAAAGAAGTTGATTTTTAAGAAATCTAAAGCAGGCACCACACTTCGCTATTCGCTATTCGTTATGCGGGTTATTCGCGCGCATACGGCGAAGTGTGGAGAGTATATTCGCCAATATTCGCTTTATTCGTACGCATCGAATAGCGAATCGCATATACGTCGACTTGTCGGTTTTTTGACACACTTCAAAGGACACGAATAAGGCGAATACACGCATCGACTGCCCACACTTCGGACGGGTAGTGAAGTGCCCTGTGCATAACTAACAACCATAGACTATAAAACAGTTTTTGAAATAGATAAATCAATTAAACGATTAAAATAACCTATCATATGATCAAAATAATTTGACTTCATTTAAGTATTGTTTCTGTCAATTTAATAAAATAAAAAGGAAAATAAAATAATATGTTTCGTTCGTTCATTGACCATTAAAAATGACAATGCCCTGTGCATAACTAACAACCATAGACTATAAAACAGTTTTTGAAATAGAATAAAACGATTAAACGATTAAATTAGTTTATTATATGATCAAAATAATTAGACTTCATTTAAGTATTGATTCTGTGAATTTAATAAAATAAAAAGGAAATTAAAAGAATATGTTTCGCTCGTTCGTATGGTTTCGTTTTGTTCACCATAAAAATGACAATCACACATCTCTACAACACACATATTTGCCTTATTTGATATACCAGTACGAAGTGTGGTGGCGTGTTTGTTGTTTGCGCGCATAACAAATATTCGGGCGAATACGGCGTAGACAAATAACGAATAGCGAATAACGAAGTGTGGTGCCTGCTTAACTCTTTCAATTTACTTTTACAGATATTGCTTTGTCAGTTTGTCACAGATATTAAGACAGGAATAGAGGTATAGCTTTCCTGGGACTCCCTGAATGTCATGACTCAGTGTGGTCACTGGTCGTGACTCTCTGCTGTTAATAAAAAATATTAGCCTCATGCAAAGAACCAATGATTTTAATATATATATATCATACAATTAGTTCTCATGGAAAAAAAAACATCCTAAAACTTCTAGTGTAGGATCAGGATTTTCAACCACGAGACTAATAGACCTCAAAAAATACTGTATTTGTATCTGTATTTGTCCGTAAGTCATTCACGTCTTTTGTAAACCTATTGTAAGTTGTTAGTTCACAAAATAAAGTCAAATTTAACGTGCCAACATCCCACCCACCCACAGTATTAATAGAGAACTCATCAAAGATACCCTCTCGGGTTTCAATCACTGGAACCCTTTTAACACTTCCGCTATTAACACTCGCAATAAACACTCAAAAAAGTGTGACTAAAAATCTCAACAACAGCCAAATGAAAATCAACCTTCTGGCTATTTCTAACCGTCAAAACTTTCCATCTCGATACCTTAACATAGAAGATTCAAAATCCTGTATCAATATTAAAATGTACCGTGTAATAAAGTTTTAACATGACAACACGAAATTAAGAGCATTATAACAACATGTGTGAGACAATAGTCGGCGAGTACAAAGAATGGCGGTCGCTTTGATGTCGGCGCTCGGACGTTAATTTTACACCGGTCGGTGCCCACACGGGTCGAGTCGGACTGTGCAACTTGTACAACAGACTATTGTGCGTCCTTTAGTGGTTATAAAAGAATAAAACTTTTGTCTTCTCAATGCTATGAATGGTCTTACCGATACTAATTGTCAGGTAATATTGTAAAAAGATTCTTTGAAAGATTACGAAGATTATTGTGGGAGATTTTAAAAATGTGAAAGTAATGTTTGCTAGTCATAAAAGACCACCTCAGAATTGATATAGGTAGCTTATTCGCAAAATAAGATTAAGGCAATAATTGTTTGAACAAGGAAGGACGAACACTTATTTTGTTCAATAATTTTTATCTTTAAAAACATACATGTAAGGTTGTCTATTAGAATATTTTTCCACGCAGAAACTGTTGCGCAAAAACACGTCAACTTCAGACTATTCTAACTTCTAAAGCAAGTTATTATGAGTCATGTTATTATAGGTTAATTAAGAAAACAGTTATCTACAGCTGTGCTGTATATACGTGTAGCTAATCATAGTGTTTCAATACAAAGTTTAAAATGATTTCAGTAAATCCTTAAATCGCCTGGAAGAGATAGTTCTGAACAATAATAACACCGTTTGTTTTCGTTTCCAAGTATTATCAAGAAGAGTAACATTGGCATTAAACAAATTTTCTACAGCTGATGGAAAAGTTTTGCGAAACCAAATGTTGCTGATATTGCTCACAGAAAAAAAATCATGACCATGCAAATTCTGAGGATGGATAGAAATAGTAGTCAAGGTACTGGAACAACGCTGATTTCAGGCCGGCTCGACCAGGACGTTACTACCCTCATACAGAAGACCAACATCAAATGACACCTTCGTGCTGTCGAGGTTCATTGGTGACTGCGACGCCGAAGGCCCAATCATGCAGAAGCATCTCTCTAGGCCGCACTCAGCCTTAGTGTGGGTCACCATGCTCCATTGACTGTATTCACACTGAGGGTATTGATCACTACTCTTGAATTCTATTCATCATTTTTGACATCAACTACCTCGTTGGTCTAGTGGATAACGTATGCGACTGCTAACCAAGAGGTCTCGGGTTTAAATCCCAGGTCGGGCCAAAAAGTGTTTTTGGGTTTTTCTTAGGAGGGTTAAAGTTTGGCGGTGTAGTAGAACGGTCGACTTTGGTGGGCTTAAATATAAAAAAAGTATCTATTTATTATTCCTTGAAAAGCCATCCTGGAGGTATGATATAATATTTGTATTGCGTTTTATTATAGTGCAGTAAAGAAACATTGTAAGAACTTTTATAACACCATTTTTTTCTTTCTTTTCTTGTTCTATACCTGTGGTGTATCGGTCTAAACTCAATTGAGGTTGCAGTTTGTCCAGCACTATATTTTGTTGAATGACCTGCAGTATACGTTGGAGTCTTTGGTTTGGCGCGCAGCAATTATTACATCCTGCGGGCTCGGCGTCAGTCGTCCATGGAAACATACTGTCCAACCCTCTAAACACCACTTTTATTGTAGTGTGAATTAGGGTTACCATGTGAACCGAGCCTATTAGTTAAAAATAAACGTATAAATACTAGCTATTAAACACGATTTTTCCCGCATTGATTAATTTTCTCAAGTCTTACAAACTCGAGCTGTGTTCTTTTCTGATTTCATTTTATTCACTTATGGACTACTTTAAGCTCTATATTCCTTTTTAGACTTTCGTCACTTTTACGCATAGTCATGATTTTTTATGTTATATCAGTGTACACTATAGCGCACTAGAGCGCTATAACAAACTATTCAGTAATCTGTGGCTGTAACCCGTTTGAAACGTCGGAAAATAGAAGGTATCAGGAAAAGAGATGTCAGAAAAAAACCATGCTGATTTCAGCACGAATGAACCGACTCGACCCGGCAGTACTTACTCACACAGAAAACCAACCTAAAACTGACAGCATTTGTGTTGTCGTATTTCGTTGGTGAGTGACTCCGGAGGCCCAATCATTCTGTATCATTCTTCCGGCCTCCGTAAGCCGAAAGAATGTTGGGGACGGTCTTTCAAAAAAACGATCTCCTTACGAAATATTTCTTTGGTGTATACACTATGAGATCAAAACTATGGCAACCCTGTAAGGCAACATATACCAAGACCAGTAGACCATGAAGGTAAGTATAGATAATACAAACAGTTTTTAATTACCATTATAGCTAATGTACTATTGTATCTTCACGTAGAGGGGATCGTAATTGTCAGAAGTAATTTCTTTATCAACTTGATAATGAATAAGTCTTTAATGACTTACTATAAATATGAATGCTAATGTAATTATATGTTCGTGTAATTTTATTAGGGATAATAGGTTATTAAGAGAATTTAATGGCTGTATATGAAACCGGATAAGAGTCTCACTTGCTTGATAATATACATGGGTTGTGATTTTTTACGAAATACTATAATTATAATGTAAAATGTGATAAAAATATATTAGGTAATATTCTTCGAGTCCGACATAACCACCAGCTAGTTGGCTACCTAGCTGCTGACGCGGAGCTTTATTAATATGAAGCATTAACCGCAAATAAGATACCGCAATTAAGAACAAAAAGATACCCAGGACGTCAGACTGTCATGTTATCCGTCTGGATGACAACGCTATTCGATGATACCTTTACGCTTTATAATGTTTATTTGTATGTAAAAGTGTTGTGTGTTTTGTTTTATTGTACCAGTTCATCAAGTAAAACATCTACACATAACAGAGCAAAATCCATACATCCGCCGTGCTCTGAGGTTTAACAAGTCAAACAAAAAAATTAAATAGGTACATAATTATATTGCTCTGGAAAAGTTTAGGGGAGGCCTATGTAGAAATAAATAAATAGTAAATAAATATTTCGGACATCTTACACACAACGCCATCTAGTCTCAAACTAAGTAGAGCTTGTAAAGTAAGTTATCTAGTACCCATAAGGGTACTAAACAACTGATATAAATACATTAACGTACTTTTTTTTTGTAAATACCTACATATTATACATAGAAAACAACCAAACTTCAAAACATATATTTGCGGAAACACACAAAAATTTGGTCCGGCCCGGAAATCCATCGGATTCCCGGTTAACAACCAGACCAACAAGGCAGTGAACAAGTCATATTGAACATCCTTTGGCTGAGATGTAGCTTTGTACTGTATTGATCTGTATTTATAAATGTAACTAAATTAAGATATTTTTGTTGCACACGAGTGAAAAAAACCGACTCTACTATGCTACTTGGGACTTCAGTAGCAAGGATGTACTTGATGAGGACACCAAGTACATATAAAGGATTATAAGATGCAAATTCGATCATCACAGAATTGTGTTTTCAAATCATACAGAATTATGCTGAAAGAAATTCTATTTTTTTTATGAAAGAATGTTGCGTAATTTGGGAATCAAGCACACGGCCAAGCTACACAAAGATTGTTTTATTTTTGCAACGATAACATCCTTATTATTTTGTTGCCATTATTAAAACATTACAAACATTATTCATTGTTTTGTAAATTAAAAGAGTTAAACTTTCATTTGTTTTGTGATCTTACCGCTTTCTATTGTTTTATTGTTTCACTTTGTTTTATCCAGTTAGTACATAATTGCTTTTTAATTGCTATTGTATGGTTTTAGGAATGAATGAGTAATTGTTTCATTCATTTTGCATTCATTAATTTCACAGCATGGCAGAAATGTTAGTTAGTACACAGTACCTATTTCTAAAACCTAACAGCTACCTTATAAAGAAAGAGAAAACGTCGAAATAAGAGAAAAGAAACAAGAATTTTGAAAAGTTATTACGCCTTTGAGAATTGTGTATCTAGGATCTAACAAATGACCTAAACAAAAATGACTATGTCGTCGTTAATTTATGCGCGGTAGAAGTAGGAGCGAGAGGTATACCAGCAAAATCTCTCTATAACCTTCTGAAAGACCTTGGCCTGTCGAGAACTGCAGTAATTTCTATATTAGAACGAGAATCTAAGGCTGCACTAACAGGTTCCTTCCAAATTTGGGTAGGTAGGGCGGGCAACTCGAGCAGTGAAAGTGAGCGTTGATGCGCATCTCAAAGGGGGCCTCCTTAAACCTACGCCTAGGTCGCAAGTCCTGGGAACAGCTTTGGGTTTCTCCCTCTACCACACTATGGACCTGGCACCCGCACGGCGAATCCATGGAATGCTAAGAAGTTCGTCTCTCTATATTTTTTTCTGCATTTACCTCTATTTGTCTCTATTTCATTCTGTTGATGCAGAATGCAGTTTATAAAGTACAAGAATGCATGAATTCAAACACTAACAGTGTCAAAGTATGTATTCCTATTTTTATCGTTTAGTGGTTTAGTTATTAAAAAAGCGGCCAAGTGCGAGTCGGACTCGCCCATGAAGGGTTCCGTATCAACAAGTAACATTATATAAAAGTTCTTGTAGTTCGTTGATTGAATGAAAGGTAAATTGCTGTTTACGCTTTATGACGTATTAAAAAAAAACTACTTACTAGATCTCATTCAAAACAATTTTCGTTGGTAGTTTACATGGTAATGTACAACATATATTTTATTAGTTTTATCACTCTCTTATTTAAGAAGTTACAGGGGGGGGGAAACACTTTTTTCCACTTTGAAAGTGTCTCTTGCGCAAACTATTCAGTTTAGAAAAAAATGATATTAGAAACCTCAATATCATTTTTGAACACCTATCTATAGATACCCCACACGTATGGGTTTGATGAAAAAATTTTTTTTGAGTTTTAGTTCCAAGTATGGGGACCCCCAAAATGTATTGTTATTTTTCTATTTTTATGTGAAAATCTTAATGCGGTTCACAGATTACATCTACCTACCAAGTTTCAAAAGTATAGTTCTTATGGTTTCGGAAAAAAATTGGCTGTGACATACGGACGGACAGACAGACAGACAGACATGACGAATCTATAAGGGTTCCGTTTTCTGCCATTCGGCTACGGAACCCTAAAAACATTCGATAACAAAACGCCAAAATTGAAAGTGTATATATTAGTATTACGTAATAGCACCATACTATAGTACACAATAACAATAAAAAAACCTTTCATTCTGTTGAAAAAACAACTTTATGATCTTTTTTAGGGTTCCGTAGCCGAATGGCAAAAAACGGAACCCTTATAGATTCGTCAAGTCTGTCTGTCTGTCTGTCTGTCCGTCCGTATGTCACAGCCAATTATTTCCGAAACTATAAGACCTATACTGTTAAAATTTGGTCATTCGATGTATTCTGTGAACCGCATTAAGATTTTTACATAAAAATAGAAAAAAAACAATACATTTTGGGGGTCCCCATACTTGGAACTGAAACTCAAAATTTTTTTTTTCATCAAACCTATACGTGTACGTATTCATACGGGTCTATCTATGGATAGGTGTTCAAAGATGATGTTGAGGTTTTTAATATCATTTTTTTCTAAACTAAATCGTTTGCGCGACAGACACTTCCAAAGTGGAAAAATGTGTCCCCCCCCCCCCTCTAACTTTTAAAACAAGAGAGTGATAAAACTAAAAAAAATATATGTTGTACATTACCATGCAAACTACCAACGAAAACTGGTTTGAACGAGATCTTGTTAGATTTTTTTTTTAATACGTCTTAAATCGTAACACGCGATTTACTTTTCATCCAATCAACATACTAGTATAAAAACATCGATGAAAGTTACAACGAACTACAAGAACTTTTATATGATGTTACTAGCTGATATGGAACCCTTCATGGGCGAGTCCGACTCGCACTTGGCCGATTTTTGTTCTGTTATGTTCGACTGTTGGTTCATAAAGCAACTGACGGCAATACAATAAATTAGTCATACACACTTAGGTACTTAGGTAGGAGAGCCATGCTGATTTCAGCACGAATGGGCCGGTTCAACCAGGGCAGTACTACCCTCACACAGAAGACCATCCTAATAATGACAGCATTCTTGCTGTCGTATTTCGTTGGTGATTGTGAGGTCTCGGGTTCAAATCCTGGGGACCAAATGTTTGTTTGATCTATAGATATTTACTTCAGAGTTTGGGTGTTTTCCATATATAATATGTATGTATTTACATTAATTTAAATAATGATTACATAAATACAAAAAATAAACACAATACTTAAATTAACCCGTGCCCGACCGCATCTGGTGGAAAGGTGCCCATTATGCTAGCAGCATTGCCACGTTGTATGGCAATGGCCAACCATTGCACCAGAAACGAGCAGGAACGAGAGTACCCGTTTATTTCAGATAGCCTACGACCAAGTTCCCCCACGAAGCCCAAAGTTTCAGCAGCCCAGCTCCCCATTGTCTCCACCGCCACAGTGACGAAGTGGTAGTGTTGCTCCAAAGCCGCATATTTCTGCCTCTTCTTATAACAAGCATCTTCCGCCGCGGCCGACGGGGAGCGGACTGTGCGGCTCAGGTGGCTGGCGGGCAACAGTGCTGACGCAAGTAGCATCCCAGATCAAGCACTTGCCATTCTTCCAGGGCACCAGAGTCATCCCATCCGGCCTTTTACCATCGGATCTGCACAGACCCGGAGGTTCAAGGAGACAGGGGATGTTAGCCGAAATGAGGGCCCTGCGAATGTATTTACAAAAAAAGTATATAGGTATTCTATCAGTCAATTTAGCTTTCATAGCACAAGCTCTGATTAGTTTGAAGCTAGATCGCGTTGTGTGTTACATGTTCGAAATATTTATTTATAGGTTAGTGTGACTTTATTTCACATCAACTTGCTCTCGATGCGGTGTTGTGATTGGTGAAGATTTCACTGGGAATCAATCGCTCTAATAGATATGAAATAATCTCAGGCTAGACTGTAATTATTCAACTAAATACTTGGCAACGCAGTGGTAATGTACGCGACTGCTGTATTTGAGGTCTTGAATTCGATTCCCGGGTCGGACTAAATGTTTGTGTGATCTGCAAGTATTTGTTTCGGAGTTTGGGTGTTTTCTATGTATAATATGTAAAAAAAGTATGTTTATGTATTTATATCAGTTGTCTAGTACCCATAAGCTCTGAGAGCCTTCCGCCTCGACATAAATTACCGTGACCAATCTTGAGAGACTTCGGCCGTAAGTTGGCCGAAGCAAGGAGGACCTGTTTAGATGGGGATTCTCGGACGGTGATGATCTCAGCTGTTTGTGCGGTGCAATTAAACAACGTACCATCTTGCATCTGCATGCAGGAGGACCTGATGGCTGCCACCGATAACGCTATTAAAGGGGCCGCGTTCTGGGCTGAAAAAATATAATTTTTCCGAAACGTAACGTTTGTCATCGAAAAGCTAAGAAGTTTCGGATTAGATGACGTTGTGTGTAAGATATCCGAAATATTTATTTAATTTATTTATGTAGTGTTTAAGATTTACTTCATCTCTGAAAAGGTAAATGTAAAATCACATATCAGACGTTAACTTTTTATTCATTCGTGTCTGAAGCAATCACAGTATAAAACTCATTCAAATTTATTCACATAATTGATTAAATCAATTAATTCAATAACTCTTAAAGTTATATAGATAACGAAGCTTTTAACGAACTTATATAAATAATAATAGGTCGGTTATATTGACTATATTCGATCTACTACAAATTGGACACGTAGCATTCCCACATTGGGTTTATCTGTGAGTGTTGCGGCCATAGATTAAAAACAGTTATTCAACCATAGATGATGTTGTTGGATTAAATCTAATTTTGTGTTTCGAATCACATTTGATGGGTAAGGCTCTTGTCATAGTGTTAGCGGGTCATATCCTACTAATATGTATTATAAACGTGAAAGTTTGTATGTATGTGTGTATGTTTGTTGATCTTTCACGCAAAAACTACTGAACGGATTTGGATGAAACTTTACAGTAATATAGCTTATATATCAGAATAACACATAGGCTACTTTTTATTGCAATAATCGAGATACAAAGGCCAAAGCTAGGTTATTTTAAAAATACATAAATCGTAGATGTCAAAATGTATCACTGTTTATCTCCTGTCAAAACTTCACAGGTAGCTAGGCATAACACACTTGCATGGTAACCATAATGATACGCGGATAACACCGCGGGGCGCAGCTAGTAATATAATTATAACATGGTGAAGTCTGCTTCGTTGGTCTGGTGGCTAGGGTATGCGACTGCTAATCAAGAGGTCTTGGGTTCATTTTACGGGCCAAAAGTGTTGTTGGATTTTTCCTACATGAAATTTCAAATCAAATCAAATCAAACCATTTTTATTTTAAATAAACCAATACAACGGCACTTTTGAAACGTCAAGTAGTCAGTCGTGAAGCTAATTGTCTGTTCCAATTCGTAGATCATATGGAGAAGAACAGACAAGAAACTCCAATGACACTCTTTTCCAACATAGTTTTTCAAATTTTAGTTTTTTTTGGGTACACTTCTTAATAGAAGTCCGGAGTATGGCAGTTTGACTCGTCGTGAGCACGCTAAGTCTTCGGATCCGGTTGTCATGAACAACTATGGTAATCGTCATTAGGAAGTCAGTGCTCTCAAATATACCGACAACTACTTCAACCTTCGAATTTCAGTTCTCCCTTAGGATTGCGGAGGAAGGATGCCAGTCGCTCCGTGTAAAAACTGAAATTCAGATAAAACAGGTTGAACTAGTTGCCGAATACCGACCCCAAATAATAATAATATTGACTCTGCCGTAGTGTGGTAAAAAGAGGTTGCCTTTCAGAGGATCTCCCATTCATCATCCTCAATCCCTTTACACATGTCTAGTTAACACATCAGCCCCCCAAGTCAAGTTGTAAACGTTTTTCGTTTTCTGTTCTATTCTCTTTTATATTTCTCTATTCTCTTGCTTCATTGGCTAATATTTTATTTTGATCACGTGACTGAGTGACATTAGCCAATGAAACAAGAGAATAGTAAAATAAAGAGAGAATAAAATAGAAAAAGAAAAACGTGTGCAACTTGTGTAGGGGGCAGTTTTTGTTTTTAATTTAAGCCTACCAAAGTAGACTCTGCCTGATGGAAAGCATGAGTAGAATTCAGGAGTAAGGGTCACCATGCTCATAGTGAGGGTAGGCAATGTAGCATAGTGACCCATACCTAGGCGGCCTCAGGCCTGTTTGGATAATTATGCATTGTTCTCCCGGCCTCCGTAGGACCTCCGGTCTCACGCTCACCAACGAAATACGACAGCAAGAATGCTGACATTATTAGGTTGGTCTTCTGTGTGAGGGTAGTACTGGCCCGGTCGAGCCGGCCCATTCGTGCTGAAATCAGCGTGGCTCTACTAGATGATATTAAATTAAATAAGGTTATTAAATCGCTTATCGCGTATCATTCGGACGGTCGGACCACGGCTCGTAAAATCGGTATCAATGATATAAAGCCGCGTGGGCACTCTGCGAGCCCGCTAATGGCGACCGCAGATAAAACGAAGTAATTAACGAATCAATTTCATTATGTACGTCCGCTTTGTACCCACCGAGTAGTTTAGGAGGTAGTCACAATATGCACCGACGCGACATATTTTTGTGGCAATGTAAAATTTAATATGAAATACATGATAGGCAATAATTTATTTTAAAAGGCACAAATAAATTATAAGTGTCTCTTTGTACTTGCAAATTACAGATTTTCACAATAACTGTATATGAAACGAAGCTAAATACGGTAGGTACCGACTTACATAAAAAAAATGAACATTTTTGTCTGTCATTTTGTTCCGGGTACCTAATATCTGAAACGACTGACTGACGAACAGTCTGACTGACTTTCACTAACAGATAGTTGATTACATTAGGAGTAACCTAGGCTAATTTTTAAAATGAAGTATATGCTTCGTACCGCGGCGTTACTTACAATTTTCAACAATACCCAACACCGCTGGACTTAGATAGCTTTAAATTAAAATCTTGTTAATTCACTTTTTTAAATATTTGAGCTCCTTTTAAATATTTAATTCAAAAAGAAAACGTGAGCATTAACATATTTACGTGTTACACAAAAGAATGCTTTTGTTACAATGTTTAATACCAAGTGCAAAACGTTTAACCGTTTACCAAGAAAGTCATCGTCTTATTATGCCTTAAGACTTAACCATCGACTCACGACACGTAATTGTCGTAATTAGAACTAATAATTACTCTGAAACGATCAACTATTCGCTTTATTTCAAGTAATTAATGTAATAAGGGCCTATTAAAGTGTTTATACGTTCAGTTATTTTAACACTGAGTTCCAAATTGCCGCCATGTTTAAGTCCTTTCTTCTTTTTTTGATGAGATGGCAACCAGCCGAATAATATCAGCTGTTTCTGCCAATGTCAAGTTTTTTATCATCATCATCTTATCACAGTCCACAGCTGGACATAGGCCTCTCCCATTGCACACCACTTTGATCGATTTTGGGACTCTCGCATACAACTCCTGCCAGCCATCCTGCTCAAGTCGTCACTCCACCTGGCCTGTGGGTCTCCAGAACTCTTCTACCCCAACAGTCATCAGATCTGCGGTTAATATCGTCAGCCCACTGCCACTTCAGCTTGCTAATCAGGTGGGCTATGTCGATGACCTTAGTTCTCTGACAGATCACCTCATTCATGATACAACCCAGTATTTAATGTGTTTAATTCTAAAGTCTTCTAGTCTTTAAATCGTCGTCTAATTATTGTTGTTGTAGGTATGAAGCAACATAAAAAAGGTGACGGCTAAAAACACCTCAATATACGTTAGGATATTAGCAGAAGTGATTTAATTTTTTTACTAAAGAACTAGACCTCAAATTATTTCACATAATCAATGTCAAAATAAAAAAAAAACAAATTTAAAAATTAGAATGTAGTATTACCGACCACGCACACTGACTCTCTGCCAACAAATACTCGACCCGCTGATTTTATTGCCGTAAAAAGCGATAAAACTCAAATCGGAGCTTCGTGATAGCTCCAATTTAATACTTATTGACAGTTTGCCCGGTTTAGTAACAAATTCTTTCCCCATTCACTCCTTTATGTATATATAATTCCAGATAAGATTAATGTTTTGCGATTAATTAATTTATGATCTTGAAAAAATATGTTTGGTTACCAATTTATATGCTTTACATATGATGTTTGAGCTTTAAGATAAACAAAAATTTAGAAATGTTGTAAATGCTTTGAAATGGATCATGAAGATTGTCGGTGAGATTAAATAGTAATATCTCGTTTTGTGCAGTAGACTTTAAATACCTAGTTAGTTTTCCATTATTTTTTTAGGTAGGTAGGGTAATACTTACCTTTTTCCTTTTATTGGAGGCCCTCGAGCAGCTCAAAAACACAACACATGGTGGGGACGGATGGCCTTAACCCTCTCCTGAGAGGACACCCGAGTTGATATTGATTTGTCCGTGTGGTGACGGATTGAGAATACAGAGTGTCACCACCCCTATTCATCCCGCGGGTGTCGTAAAAGGCGACTAAGGGATAAACTACGCAAGACAACATCAATGCAAAGAGAAGGAAAACTTGAAACCAACCCTATACCAACCCGTCTGGCCAGCGTGGTATAGTAGGCCAAAACCTCCTCCTATCTATCTTTTCCAAAACTGTAATAAGTAAGATATCCATAATCGCCAGATATTGAAGTAAATCTTACCAATAGTTAAAGGCAAAAATCTGTTCAAATGTTTGTTACTCTTTCACGCAAAAGTGTCTGAACAGTTTTTTTTACTAAAAAAACAGCTCCCGCATTAGGAATATACATCCTGTGTCGCGGGAACTAGACAAACATACATGAAACGGACACAAGGAACACCCAGACTCAGAACAACGATTTGTCGATCACAGAAACTGTTGTCCCACGTGGGATTTGAACCCACGACACTTGATGCAGTAGAAGACTCTAAAGTCTGGGCCAATCGTGCAGTCTAAAGTGTGATGCAGCATTTGGATGAATTTTATCATAGATATACATAATAGTCTGGAATAATACATAGCCTAGTTTTTATCCCGAAAAAATGTAGTGTTTTCGTGGAATAAGCGAGTTAAAACAGCAATGTCGGGTAACACTTTATAATACGGAACGCAAAAGTTAAAGTTAATATGTCAAGATAAAAACAGATAAGATCTAAAACTAACGTGTTGTAGTAGTGATGTCTTTTGTTCCGTCCCATAGTAGCCGCCTGCGCGTCGTGATCCCGGCGTTAAAGCAAGCAGAGACGAGCGCGCCTCCAGGGCATCTAGGGATGTGACAGTTTATTTATACCGATATCGTTAGTTCGTAACATATTTGTTGAGAAAAACAGTAACAGCTTGACTTGAAATTGTTTTGAAAGTGACTCTACAATGATGGAAAGCATGCAGTGGCGTAACAATAGGGTGGCAGGGCTGGCAAAATGCCACGGGCCCCCGACCTAAGAGGGCCCCGGCCCAAGAGGCTGCGAGCTCAAAAAAATTTTTTTACATCATACCTGAGTATTTTATTTTATTTAAAAAGTATATTTTATAAGTTCTGCTTAAAATCCAAAGTGAGACAACTAAAGACTATAATACAATTTCAAGTTAATCGTTAAGCATTTCAACCAACGTAAACAAAAAGATTTTTATTCATTTTCAGAGAGAGTAATTTTGCGTACTTATGACCGTCAAAAAACCGTCAATCAAAATACCGGTAATTGCACATTTTTATCAGAATGCACCCATTGGATGACTTAAAGAATGAAAAGTCGAGTGAACAGTGCTCCAAAAGTGAAGAATTGGACCTTCCTCTCTACTCTAGCAAAAATCAAAAAGAATTATATTTTAGCATGCACAATATTGTATCTTCGCGATGTGTTACTGATTAGGGTAATTTTAAAGAGCTAACTGATCAAGTGAAAAGCTACGTGATTGAGAACGGACATTGTAAACCTAAGGGCCCTTTCTTAAAAGATAGTGACAATAGATCTTTTCTAGAAAAACATTACTATATTGATTCCAAGTCAGGCGTGAAACTTGAACATACATGGCTATCCTATTCTTTAATACTTCCGAAGGCGTATTGTGAACCGTGTTGGTTATTTTCAAATCGGGCATCTAAGAAAATACAAAATGTTTGGATTGAGGGCTATGACGACTGGAAACATATTGTAGATGCCATACAAAGACACGAAACATCATAAATTCATCTGGATTACTGTCTTACGTATTAAAAGTGGCGGCTACATGGAAAACTCGATGAAAAGCAAGAATCTATGATTAAATACGACCCGATTTTACAAGAATTGTTAAGAAAACCAAGGGCCAGATAAAATACATAAGTCCAAAAATAAAAAAGAGCTAATTTCTGTCCTGGTTCTAAAAGTAGAAAATGCACTCATAAATGAAATAAATGCCGCACAATTCTACTCTATCATATTCGATACAACTCAAGATATTTCAAATATATATCAAATGTGTGTATTTTACCGTTATTGTATGATCGAAAAAGATGTTAATGGAATCCCAAAGGCACGTCATTAAAGAAACATTTTTAGGATTTCATGAAGTTAAGGATCAAACTGCTTTAGCAATTTCCAAGCAAATTATTAAATCTATAAATGACAAAAATATTGCTCTAAATAAGTATTGAGATATTATGTTCTATGGATAATTGTGAAGTCTTCAATACGCATTGGGCTACTGTGGGGACTACAGGCCTTTTGCCTAAGAGAGGAGTGGGACAACAACGTGTAATTGAGTACTCTGGAAATTCCAAGTTTATTAAAATTAAACTGAGTACAAGGTGACGATTTTTACTGAAAGGGCCCCATCAAAAGAGTTTGCCACGGGCCCCAGATGGTATTGTTACGCCACTGAAAGCATGAGTACAATCCTCATTATTAATGCAGACAATTGCACTATGGCGGCCTAGTAAGGCACTACTGCATCATTAAACCTTCGGTCTTACACTCACCAGCGTAATATGGCACGAAAGCTGTCGTCATTTTTAGGTTGGTCATCTGTGTGAGGGTAGTCCCTTCCCGGTCGAACCGGGCCATTCGTGACCTAAATCATTGTAACTGTACTTTACTTAACTACCTTTACCTTTAGCTATAAAATTTAAGTTCAATTTAAATGAATAAATATTGTAGGTAAAGATTTGAATCCCTGCAATGTTTTTGTGGTACTCACAACTATTATTTTTAAAGAGCAGAGTTTGTTACAGACATTTTAAGAACGTTTTATTGACAGTATACTTAGCAATTTCTTCCAGGCAGGCTACCCTTGATAACCGTTAAGAAGTACAATTATTATTGATGTCATTTTAATGCACGTTTCTCACATAGTTAACTGAACCACATTGGCGTTTTCTACTGGTCTGAGTGTTGTGATTGTTTGTCCAAATCCCACATGGGACGACACTTCGTGAAAACCTCAAATTGTTTTTCTGGTTCTGAGTGTTTATGTCTATGTATCAGTTTTATGAATAAACGTAAAATCCACCGCGCTACAGGAATATTCCAAAAAAAATTGGAAGAATACAAGTAAATTTGACGGATTGTCTCATTTATGCCAATCGAAATGAGGACGTATACAATATTTACTGTTACCGTATCCAAGACATTTTTTAAGTTTAGCGATTGATAACTTGCTCGGTCAAATAGAATCGGATCAACACCCAATCCTCAAATATCTGTTAAAATAAGTTTCTTAGAACAAATATTTTTATCGACATCTCATAAGTAAATCTCTATGAGACCGCTAGTGACGCGCTCACGCACCGTACCCTATGATCAGGCGCACAATCGTGGTGCATTAGCGCCGCGCCCCGCCCCTCGGCGCCGCGCATGCGCCCTGCTACAAATTACTTTTTATTATTATAATACCTCGCGTGTTTCCCGGCATTATTAACACACTGTAAAAAATATAATTTGTTCGTTTCCTTGAGTCTTTTTAGTGTAATTATCATTAGGCTTGTATTAAAACAATATTAAGGCATCTTTTCCTAATTTATTTGGTAGTGTGTGGTCTAGCTCTGCTTTAGACTAAAAAACTTTTTCATGTTTTACTTGTTTAGAATGTTTTTCTTACTGGTTTGGATATGGTTGGACCACAAGGTACACAAATGCCAAATTTCAGCTTCCTGCGCCCAGTACTATCGTATGTGCGTTGTCTGTCACTTCTGTCAGTCTGTCAGTTACGGAACAGTTTTATTAATAGTTATATATTAGCTTGCATACTGTAAAAAAAAGTGGTCAAAATGTACATTATAAATTTCACCTGTCAAATTAAGCCACCAATTAACTTTTGCAAAATCATTCGCATGTACATTTAATTGCGACACTTTCACTTTGTTACCTTCATATATAGAATGTTCACATAAGTTAACGAATATAAAAACCATTACTTTGGCATATCAAAACAGTTTTCAAAATCAAGGACGTGAAGAAGCATCTAACAGTAGGGACGGTGACCACCAGTCTTGGATTCAGTTTATGCTTTCCATCAGGCTGAGAAGAGTCATTTTGGCAACAAATTATTAAAAAAAAAAAGAAAAACATCAGCTTATCGCAGTCCATTGTTGGATATAGGCCTCCTCAACTGCACGCCACTGAGTTCTGCCTCGGCTACTTGTATCCTGCGAAACACAGGCAGGGAGTTGTCTTTTAAAAAAAAACTAAACTTTAAGTCGGGTTAAAGCGAAGTCTGGTTAAACATACACACAATAATTAACTGCAACTTTTATAACTAATGATGCAGGCGTGCAGATGGGCGGCAGTAGTCACTTTACTTCAGCCCGTCTACTCGTTTGTCGGTTATAAAGAAAAATATTTATTGATTAACCAGAACTTATTATACAAAAACATTCGTAGATACATGATAAAATAGAACAAATCTTAATCTAAGGGTACAATTTATGTAGGTGCATTATTTTCAGGCATATATTCTAAAAAAACTTAATACAGAGGTGGCCAAAAAATGAGCAAATATATGAGGGTAGATTGCTGGCTATCCCTATTAGGGACATCATAGTACATGGTTAATCAGTGGTATGAATCTGTTTTTTTTATACATTTAAGCCTACCAAAGTGACTCTACTCTGCGTGATGATGCAGAATGATTGGTCCTCCGGCCTCACACTCACCAACGAAATATACCAACAAAAATGCTGTCATCTTTGATTATAACCTGTATATAATCAAAGGCTGTCATTGTTAGGCTGAATGGTTTTTCCTCACACTCACCAACGAAATACGGAGGCAAGAATGCTGTCGTTATTAGGATGGTATTCTGTGTGAGGGTAGTACTTCCCCGGTAAAGCCTCCCATTCGTGCTGAAATCAGCGTAGCTCTACTATATTAAACTATATTAAATATGCAGGTATATTATTACAGCCTGTATATGTACTTGATACTACTGTAGCGTTTTATATTTCCTCTTTTTAAGTAGGTTTGTAACTAAAGTACAGATATTGTAATCTTACTTTATCTTAACTTAATTAAATTTACTTGCCACTAGCTGAGTCCCGTGATGTTACCCGCGGTTAAATCGTGAGTAACGAAGCTAGTCTAAAAAATAGGCTAGGTCATCAGCTTCCTGCAAAAGTGAAAGTCCCGTCAAAATCTCTCAAGCCGTTCCAGAGATTCTTTGGAACAAACAGACAGACAAAATCCAAGAGCAGTCGTCAAAATACTCATTGGGAATCCAGAAAATGCAGCGTGGGGACCTATCCACTTCATTTCAAGAATGTATCATCATTCATCAGATCAGGTCCTATTCGTCTAAAATCTTTGTTCTGTGGTCATCTAAACTAGATGTCAATTATATCGATTTGAATTCGGATCAATAGTGTAACCATTTCGATTATAAGAATTTTTTTCCAAGTTGAGAAACATAATTTGGATTTTACTTTTTATTCAAGTAATGCTACGTTTAATTTGATAATACCACAATTACTTTTTTCATATATATTTTATGTAATAAGTTATATTTCACCTAACTGGTATTACTGTAGCACCTTCTGTAAAGGATCACTGAAAAATTGTCTCATTCCATAAAAGTCCACAATATTTGGTACTTCTGGCCCACCTGGACAAAAGATTTAAACTTACAAAGGAATATACCTACGACTTTACATCGAAATCGCCGTGAGATATATTATGAGTAAAAACATGAACACCACAACATAATAGTCGGTTGTTGGGGAATCGAACTCGCACCGCGAAGTTGTAACAGAATCGATTGGACACACCTCACTGGGCACAGAAAGCAAATTGCCCTCGGCCAATGAAAAAAATACTTCTAAGAAAGCTCTGTGGATATTATAATCATGGATTGTGTTGGATTCACATTTTATAAAAAATAAAACATATGTCATTTATTGTCTATGCTTTCATCGGAATACTTTATTGCTTTTGTTACAGTTCTTTTCAGAATTATAACTTATAACACAGACTATTCCATATATCAAAACTTCAGACTTTGTATTAAATTACAATATTGGACAGTTTCCATAAAATTATTTATTTCAGTGCAGCAAAAGTACGAGGCAACTGTCTATTGGCGCGTAAATAACATAGACAAGAAGACGCGAGTGTGGTTTTATTTTTAATTTCAAAGAATAATTATGTTACATCGTTTAAAATTAATTTTATCACGTTCTTGCTTACACTCATCCGTATGATCAAACCGATTGATTCTCGGGTTGGACCAAATGTTTGTACTCTCTATGTATAATAGGTATGTATTTACAAAAAAAAGTTTGCATGTATTTATATCACTTGTTTAGTATCCATAGTACCCAAGATCTGCTTAGCTTGCGACTAGACGATGTTGTGTGTCCATTGGCCAAAATATTTTATATTTATTTCATAATTATTTTCATTGATAAATAAAAAAAACTAACGGCCCGGCTTGTCGCTGCATCTATTGCATACATATCAATATCAATATCAATGCATTAACATCCGTTGAGTAGTTTATAAGATCTAAGTGAACAGACAATGGGAGCAAGCACTAAAGCAAGTTTTTAACAGCCAAAATGACAGCTTCATTCTCAATTTAAAAATCGATGAAGTCAAAGTACATTAAACAATAATTATTACTAAAATTTCCACAAAATGGCATCCTCATTCTAAATTCAAATCTCAGCGAGGTCTAAATTAACTGGAAGTCTTCGCCAATCAGACGGCACGATGTCCGGTATTTTATCTCATCCAAATTTATTCTCCACAGATTAGTCACGGCGATACTTAAATACGATGCAAACTTTTTAGCTTTAAATGAGCAATCAAACCTTTTTCTGGGTCACTATTTAACGTTAATTAAAAATACTGACGTCGTTTAATGCAAGATAAACGTAAACACATCATGTGACGAGACTAAAGTACTGTAATATATACATAATTGGTAGCTATGGGTGATAAAGAGTATGTAGAAATTTCGGTTTTATAACCCAATGTAGGATATATAAAAACTTTACGATTTAATCTTTTTCTTGATATAAGTGTCTTTTTAATTTAGTTTCCTAAGGGGGGGTTCATTTATTACGTAAGTTTTACGTAAGTTTTTGACCAACTCCCACTATTAAATAAGAAAAAATAAGAATAGGCTGACCCCTCCCCACAATTTAAAATGTATTACGTAAGATTTTAAGGGCATAAATGAATATACGTTTGGTTGGTTTATTTTTAAAAAGTTTCATTTTTTATTATTCTTAGGAAACTTTTAAAATCATAATCATATTAAGATGTACACATATCATATCATGTGTATCATATATTAACAGTAAAATCATAACAGCGTATTTTTGTGATCTGACGTAAGAAAATCTAGATACCCTCCCACCCCCTTGAAGTAAGAATAAAATAAGATGACCCCTCCTCCCTCCTAATTTGTCTAACATAATAAATGATTAGCCCCTTAGCTTTGTAATTGACCAGTGAATACTTTTTGCGTGTTTATAAAAACGTCATTCAATGAATAATTAAATTACTGTGATGTGAAAAAGTAGATCAAAGTTTGATTTATGAACAGTTAATTAAATCAAGACGGTGGTCGCCCGCGGCTTTCAAGCGTGGTATAGCCATAAATATTAAGTGATGGTGTAAAATAGTTTTTTTATACCATAGAGTAGTAATTTAAAAGTGTTGCGTGGGTAACACCCACTTTTATATAAATATAAGTTACTGATATTTTAAAAATGTTTCGAATTAATCAAAATGGCGCAATAAACAATGATTACATTAAATAGTTTACAAAAATTATAGATGTACACGTTTCAAAATATTTAGTGGTATAATAAAAATGTTTGGTTTTAAATATTATGTAGTATGTATACTAGTTGTGCCCCGCGGTATTGCCCGCAGTAACGTACGTTGTGTTCCCGGGAGTAACGTTGAGGGGCGGAAGTAGTCTAAAAAAAGTAGCCTAAATAACTTCTTAAATCATCAAATATCTGCCAGATATAGTTCGAAAGAAATAGACCCAGCTGTTCCAGAAATTAGTTCAGAACAAACAATGAAAAACTAAAAATAGATTTTTGAAAGTACTTGTTACATACCTACTTTTATATGCATTAGTGAAAGGCTGTCAATTTGAAATTACAAGCCAACATTTCAATTTAATTTAATTGTACGTTTTATAAAACCAAAAATAATATTATCATGTACTCATACGGAACTTTTTAACCGGCTTCAAAAAAGGAGGAGTTTCTCAATTCGCCGGAATCTTTTTTTTATGTATGTTCAGCAAGAATTTTTAGAAGTTAAAAGTTTTTTTATCTGTTTCATTGTTTCTGCATTTTGATAGATATTTTGGCGGGAATGCACGTTGCAGCATATCTTGATCATGCTCATTGCAAAGCTGGTCGGAAATCAAAACCACAACACCCTTGGCTGAACAGTCAAGATTCATATGATTAAAGGTCGCGTCATGTGCTATGAACATTAATCAACTGATTTCTTTGTCTATCACAATAGAACGCCATCTATAGTTAATAAACGTAATTAAATACCATTATCACGAGAGCGGCCATTTTGAATAGAGCTGGCCGTCGGATGTAAAAGGAGTGATGTAATTAGAAAAGGTTTTAAAACAAAACTATTCTATATCGAATGTATTAAAGGCAGCCGAGTGAGCTTTCAATAACGACTAATGAATACCGCGGGCTCTTTTTGTAAAGGCTTTTTTCTTGGATTGATAAAAGTAGGATATGAATGAATTCTATTTAAATTTGTTCTTTTTAAGCGATCGTAAAGAATTGTTTGTTTGAATTTTAAGAAAATCTCTGTTTTGAAGTCTATGTCTGTCTGTGCGTCTTAAACGTGGACGAGTCATGCTTCAGTAAAGGAGAAGATATGATCGAAGTTATAACACGGCCCCAAAGAAAGCTAATGTTAAGCAATAGTGAGTGAGGTTACCAGTGCCTAAAACTGAGTCCAGAAAGGGAACATCGTGATCCCCACACGTAAAGAAGCCATCGACAAACCGAAGGTGGTTCGATACACGTCGGGGTTCCAGGCATTTCCTTTCCTAGGTGCATCTGGTTACTTCAAGTAACCGAGACGGCGAGCACAGCCGCTGGCATTTCCGGAGGGATTTCCGCACAAAAAAATATATATCCCTTGGGCGAAAACATCATAAAAAAGGAAAAACGTACATTGAAAAGAATAGGAGATAAGATCACCTTAGAATATTCATGTTTTTAAGAAAACTACAACAACAATCTAGAGGTAAGTCGTCAATTTTACTTTTAAAATATTATATTTCAGGAGTCAAGTTCACAGATTCAATATGAAAAACAAAAAAGACATTTTTTCAAAATTAAATTCTTATCCAACCAACTGGCTAATCTAGGAACTTTGCTGTCGAGACAGTGACGACGGCATATTTTTTCTTATCGATAAAAAGTATCTCTCGGTGGGTTTAATATCGATATCGAGTTAAATAATTTGGGCTTTGAAAGCTGTTTTTGCTGTGCACGGCCGAGAGCTTAATCGATGTTCTGAATACAAAGCTATTTTTGATCCGCTCAGTGTACTCGCCATAATGGATTTA
Source organism: Phragmatobia fuliginosa (assembly GCA_932526445.1). NCBI lineage: Eukaryota > Metazoa > Arthropoda > Insecta > Lepidoptera > Erebidae > Phragmatobia > Phragmatobia fuliginosa. The sequence goes on from OW052073.1 coordinate 18,198,885, forward strand.
ATGTACAGGAAATACCTATGTATATACTCTGTGGTGTTTTTTATTGAATACGCTATTGAAAGATAATAATACATAATATGTACGTACATAACTAAAGTAACACTGTCTTTAATAAATCGGACTTACTATTCTGTGTTCCCGGGGTTCAAACTCACCTAATGTCCCAAAGACCACAACTTAAGATGGAAAAAACGTTTATTTTAATGACATTGCATCACAGTCAGAAATAGTAATATAAAAGGCAATTAAACAACCAAATATGTATTGTTACAAATTAATCAAATTCTATGTTCTCAATACTTAAAATAAAAACAAAATACAAACATTTGGTGTACAGTTGCGTCGCAGTGTACATTAATAAACAAAAAGGAACCGACTTCAATGAAAAACTATTCCTAATACCCATATCGCGACATTGTGCCTATGATATTTGAGGAGTTCCCTCGATTTCCTTGGGATCCCATCATCAGATCCCGATATGGTGACGATGGGACCACCTGTAAGCTACGCCCATTCCAATGCAAAAATAATTTTTGAAATCGGTTCATTGACGACGAAATTATCGCTGAACATACATAAAAAAAAAAAAGCGGCCAAGTGCGAGTCGGACTCGCCCATGAAGGGTTCCGTATTAGCAAGTAACATCATATAAAAGTTCTTGTAGTTCGTTGTAACTTTCATCGAAGTTTTTATACTAGTGTATTGATTGGATGAAAGGTAAATTGCGTGTTACGATTTATGACGTATTAAAAAAAGACTACTCACTAGATCTCGTTCAAACCAATTTTCGTTGGTAGTTTGCATGGTAATGTACAACATATATTTCTTTTAGTTTTATCACTCTCTTATTTTAGAAGTTAGAGGGGGGGGGGGACACACATTTTTCGACTTTGGAAGTGTCTCTCGCGCAAACTATTCAGTTTAGAAAAAAATGATATTAGAAACCTCAACATCATTTTTGAACACCTATCCATAGATATCCCACACGTATAGGTTTGATGAAAAAAAATTTTTTGAGTTTCAGTTCCAAGTATGGGGACCCCCAAAAGGTATTGTTTTTTTTCTATTTTTATGTAAAAATCTTAATGCGGTTCACAAAATACATCGACTTACAAAATTTCAACAGTATAGCTCTTATAGTTTCGGAAATAATTGGCTGTGACATACGGACGGACAGACAGACAGACAGACAGACAGACAGACAGACTTGACGAATCTATAAGGGTTCCGTTTTTTGCCATTTGGCTACGGAACCCTAAAAAGATTCCGACGAATTGACAACCTCCTCCTTTTTTTTGAAGTCGGTTAAAAATGGATGTTGCTCAGCATAATGCTGGACCACTTACGGTACAGCACTGATTTTCAGCTACACCTGATGGTAATAAGTGTGTCTAAAAAGTTAAGTTCGAATATGTTTCAAAATTTAAGTAAATAAATTAAGTACACGAATATTCTTAAAATTTATGTATACAAATAAATAAAATTGGAGTGTCTGTTTGTAATAACAAATAACTAGTTGTTTACTAAATGCATTTTAAAGTATACATATAAGGTACTGACATCCAAAATTGTATTTTTAAATATTTTGTCAGTCTGTCTGTCTGTTTGTTGCGGCTAATCTCTGGAACGGCTGGACCGATTTTGACGGGACTTTCACTGGCAGATAGCTGATGACATAAGGAGTAACTTAGGCTAATTTTTTTTAGACTAGCTTCACTCCGCGGCGTTACTCGAGATTGATAACAACAACCGCGGGTAACACCGCGGGACTCAGCTAGTTATACATAGGATAATTAACGGAGTAATGCTGACAGTGAGGTAATACATAGTTGAATATATGAAATACATACGGCGACATTAAGTTATTTTATTAAGAAGCACACATGTACATGAGAAAACGATTAATATTATTAAAACGTTATTTTAACTGGTGGAAAATGCTTTATCATATCATTTCATGATGTTTTTGAAATTGTACACACTGCAATACTATCACAAACAAATTAACAAGAAGAATAATAGTCGGATTAACTATAGATAATTTAAAGAATATTTTTTCTTTAATCTAATAGTTTAAATACTGCGTCAGTAATCCAGTCTGCGTCAGGGCGAGTCAGCCCCGTCTACATCTTCTAAAGCCCGTGCTGTTATTTCGAGGAAGCTTTATTTCCCATAAAAAGGGTTGTAGTGAGCCAGCAATAAAAGAAACAATTATTTCGTAATTCGTACGTTATTTTCACGAATTTTAAACCGTTTAAGCAGTGCACGCAATAGCAGCCCTCGAAGAAAACAATACTCCCACTAGTTCCTGACATTAGCGTGTTCCAACAAACAAATTCTTCAGCCTTATAATATTAGTGTAGATTGTCTGCAGTATTTATGCGGCATTCAATAAGCATTGATGTTTTCAAAAAACTTTGCAACCACACTTTTTTTAAATACCAAAGACCACACACCATCCAGCTGTCATCGGACACAATTTCGCTCCCTTTGTAAGGATGCAATTAGTTCTGCTGTAATGAATTGCAAAATACTCGAACGGGTGCTTTCAAAGCATAAAATACGAATTTTGTCTATTATTGAGACATCTTCACCTAGCTGAGTCACCCAAAGCGTCGGTAACAAACCTCCAAGGAGATCAACAATAGACGAACAGAATTCATCAAAACGGTCCCAAAGAAAAAAAAATCTTCACACATTTTATAAAGTCAAAAACTGGCCGAATCGGAACGCATCGGGCGAGACATCATCGGCCGAAAAAAAAAGAAATAAAAACAAAATGGAGGCAGCGCGCTTTGTGGCGGGCCGCCATTACCGAGTCCATTACGCCGGTCGTAATTACCAGTCATTAGAGGTGGGCCTGCTCCCGCAACCAACGCCATTACTACGGACAAGATATTGCCTTTTAATATCTTCGCATTGGCATCCATTGCCATCGGAAGATGTATTCATTGTTTGTTACAGAAGATATTTTTATACGTGACATTGCGAATAATATATTGATGACTCGCATACGCGAATAAACTTATTTCTTTTGTTTTTTTGGTTAATTTACCATCCGAATTAAGGTAATACAAGTACAATAAGAACTTATTGCTTAGAAGAATGCTTAGAGGATAACCGTTAATTATTTAATAGTTCGATAAGTGTCAATTTTATGCTAATCAAATGTACCTACATGTAGGTACAAACGGTGTGTAAACTTAGTGCGTACATATCGAACAAAAATAAATAATTTCAAAAACAAAAATAATGGAGGGTACCGTTCTTCATTAATACTGTCCTATAGAATGCAACTTCACATAAATTAAAAGAAATAAAAAAAACACAATACATGTATTTTGTAAAGGAAATAGATATGAAGGATTGAAACCTCGGACTTAGTTCGACTAGAAAATGTGCTATTCCAAAGTAATTAATAATTTACTGATACGTACGTGTAGTACGGTAGAAAATTAGTTGCTTCATCAACAGCCTGTAAAAGTCCACTGCTGAGCATGAGACTCTTTTGTAACGAGATTTTGGGCTGCTATACGCGCTGGCCAAACGGTTCATAAAGGGGTAATTTTAAGTTTTCTTTCACTTTTAGCACAAGATTAATCAAACAAAACATAAACTACGTTGAATAGCCAATGTACTGAAAATACTCTAATCGAAATATTTTGTAATTTGTATCTAAGTTATAAAAGTTCTTTATAAATCATCATCATCATCAACAACTGCCTTTAACAGTCCACTTTTGGACATAGGCCTCTCCTTAGAAAGGAGGTTTTTGCATAATATACCACGCTGGCCAGACGGGTTGGTATAATAGGGTTGGTTTCAAGTTTTCCTTCTCTGCATTGATGTTTTCTTGTGTAGTTTATCCCAATATATATTTACAATAATTATACCTAATTTCTCGAATGGACATTTTAAGAACCGAATAATTGGTTTGGAAACAGTTTCGTACAAAAACACAAAAGGCAATGGTTAGACAAAAACGTATGTAATTACGTATGAAATATCCCAGACGAAGGCAAGATACATTTTATTGTTATTATGTGTCATCAAAATAAGCCAAAGTTTGGCATCACTAAAAAAATAATTATCTCCGCGTCCCTACCGGACCCACTGAAGGTACATTTACACATGACGGGATCGCTACGACTACTTTAATAAAGCAAGCTCCATGCAAAGTTTCATGTTTCTAGTATTAACCGTTTTTTTAAAGGACAAGAGCTATCAATAGTAGGTACATTGTTGGAGATAGGCCTCTCCTAAGGAAGCAGGTTTTGGACTACTATACGAGATTTTTAGGTTTTATTTAAAGATTGCCTTCTCTCTGCAGTTATGTTGTCCTACGTAGTTTAATTCCTTAAATACACAGTATTTATTTATTAAACTTCGTGTATTACATTTGCATGAGGCGGATTTAATGCCATATGGCATTTTCTACCAGTTAACCTTTGGACGGTACAGTAAAGGACGTGGCAGGTGACGCGTCTTCTCAAAAGTGGATTCTTAATTCGATGAAGGAATTTTGCTAAAATCTCTTTCACTGTAATCATTTTCAAATCATTTTCTTAAATTAAGTTGACATTATGTACTTAAAGCTTAGTTTGTTTTCATTCAGACTCCTTACAGTGCACTGCAATAAGAAATTCAGGATGCAATCAAAAAAGACCAAACTCCGTTCCGTCTCGTCCTCGTCCCGTGATACTAAAGGAGACCTCAATTATAGTGTAATTTAGTCAGCGGAGGACATCTGTTTTTTGTTCGGTGAACATTGTCATTCCGACGGGATTTCAAACTAAATAGATAAACGCATTGTTTTTGTACATAGATAACATTTTTGTATACTTTTAATGATGGGTTGACGATTCTAATTTCATGAAATGAGGACTGAATTATGTTATGCGTGGACTGTGTGGTTTTACACAAAAAAATAAGGGAAAATGCCTTTTGTCTGCGGCTTCCTTTTGCTTAAACGTTGTTTTTTAGGGTTCCGAAGTTTATGACTTCGAACCCTTATAGATTCGTCATGTCCGTCTGTCCGTCCGTCCGTCCGTCCGTCCGTCCGTCCGTCCGTCCGTCCGTCCGTCCGTCCTCGACTTACCGTCCAAACGGTAAGTGCTAGAAAGATGAAACTTTGCATGAATGTGTATTGTAATTACGTCGACAAAGTGCTATAATAAAATTATGAAAAATATTTTTATTTGGGGTACCTCCCCTACACGTAACGTCGGGATGTTTTTTTTTTCTTGCGGCTACCCCATCATGTGGGGTATCATTAGATAGGTCTTTTAAAAACAATAAAGGGTTTCTAAGACGATTTTTTGATTTAGGTATCCGTTTGCGAGAAATTCTACTTTAAAGGCCACTTTTTTATAAAAACAGGGCGTCCCCCCCCCTCTAAAAGCTAAACGGCTGGCTCAAAAAATCTGGAAAAATTCCTGATAGTGGTCCATATAATGAACTTTGAAGGAAAACTATAACGGATTCGATGACTTTGTTAGTTCAGAAGTTATAGAGGCTTAACTTTTACAATGCGCTCACTTTGAAAACGTCATACAAAATCAACGCATTAATACGTAAACATAACAATTATCCATTGGATACGATTTCTAATCCACATACCATTATGGGTGACTGAGGAACCCTTTCCTGTGCGTGGCCTAACACGCACTTGGCCGATTTTTTTTATCTTTACCTTAAAATCAGTACAGTTTTTTAATGTTTCTTAAGCTGCAGATGTAATTTAAATGGGAAATTGTATTAAACAAACAAATGCTAAAAATGCATCGAATACACAACACACATAGGACAAAACGTGATCCACACATAAAATTTGGTTTAAATAATGTTTTTTTGAGTTTGGACCTTCCTTGTGTCCGATTCATGAAGTCACAAGCAAAAAACTTTTATTTCAAGTAGACATTTTCAGGTACGTAGCGTTTCGTTATTGAATCTAGGAAGCGCAGTTTCAAAATGTCATTCCTTTGGAGAAGAACCGAAAAGAAATTTTATCTATAAAAATAAATGAAATTGGAGTGTCTGTATGTAATAACAGGTAATAACAATTTAAGTTTTTACTGAATTGACTGCACGGTTGGCCTAGTGGTTTAAGCGGTCGCCACGCAGCTTTCTACTTCGCCAAGTGTCGTGGGTTCAAATCCTACGTGGGACAACACTTTGTGTGATTCGCAAATTGTTGTTCTGAGTCTGGATGTCCTTTGTATCCGTTTCATGTATGTTTGTAAAGTCCCCCGCGACACAGGATTTATGTTCTAATGCGGGAGTTGTCTCTTTGTTAAAGTTGTTCTTTTTTTGTTAAAGAAATACTTAATATGAAAGCATATAGGTACGGTACTAACATAAAAAAAGCAATTTTAATTTTTTTGTCTGTCTGTCTGTATGTTTGTACCGGCTAATCTCTGTAATAACTGGACAGATTGTAACGAGACTCACTGACAGAAAGCCGATAACACAAGGAGTTTTTAGCCGAGATTTACAACAATAACCGCAAGTAACACCGTGGGGCTAGGCTAGTATTTTAATAAAATAAATTCGCTATGTTCGTCGACGAGGACATAAAGACTGCAGTGTCTCGCCGAGATGCCCACGCGCAGGCGGCCAGCTTTGTGACGGCACGCTACGAAGGGTTGTGGCACACATTAATTAAATAGTAACTTACACACCTACAATTTTTTAACTAAGTAAATTTTATACAAATTAGACATTATTTGACATTAATGCGCAACCTTTTTATGTATAGCCGGCTTTCGCCCGCGGCTCAAAGCTCAAAGGACATAGGCTAAAAAATAGCCTATATCCTTTCTCAGACTCTAGACTAATAGTATAGCTATAGCCCAAACATTACACTGTCATGACACAGAATGTGTTCATGTGTGTGTGAAGTTATGAATTATTTGATTCAATGATTATGTGGTAGGTAGTGGTCTATGGTATATCTAACTTCATTGTATATAATTGGAACCAAATTCTTAGCTAGATGGCGCTGCACAGTCATGTAAATCGCGATATGTTTTGTTACACGGATTTTGATATAGGTTTGAAATATTTTCTTATTAAATCGTCTCGGTTATTAAACATGTTGTTTAACACCTGGTCTATCAAGCCTTTGTACATTAGGCACTACAATGGCATTTAATAACTCAACATGCTCAATGATCGAGACAATTTAAGAAAATTAGCTCAAACATTTTATGAATACCCGTGTACCGAAATCATATCGCGATTTACTATACTGATCAGCGACATCTAGTTGACAATTTGGTACTTAATAAGTAGAGAGGTCTTCAAGAGACGGAGCCCGCGTTAGGAGCGGGCAGGCGCTGGGAGGGGTCCAGAAGGAGATTTGTTCCTGGACTCCTCCTAAAATTCAGGCGCAAAGAGGGCACAGCGTGTGGTTTTAGTCGGTTCGATTCCGACACACCACCCCGCCACATAGAAAACTCCAGCGGGGTGAAAAAAAGTTATTCAAGTGGTCGATACGCCGCTTTCTACTCCGTCAAGTGTCGTTGGTTTAAATCCCACGTGGGAAAACATTTTGTGTGATTCACTAATTGTTGTTCTGAGTCTTGGTGTTCCTTGTGTTCATTTCATGTATGTCTGTACAGTCCCACACAAAATTTATATTCCTAGAAGCGTATTGTCTTTTAAATTTTTTTTACCGGTAACTCGCGAACGAATTGTTGTACTCAGTTAGTTTAAACCTTCGTCTAAACATTTAATCCTAAGAAATATAATTTTATTCCACACAAGCTCCAGAGATTAGCCGGAATAAACAGACAGACAGACGGACAGACAAACAGGCAGATAAAAAAATTAAATTGCTTTTTTGGTGTATTATGTACCGTATACATATATTTTCATCTGCATTTAGTAAAAATTGATCATTTAATATTACAAACAGACACTCTCATTTTATGTTTTGTATGAACTATTTATAGATTATTATAATTATATGATTTAATTTCTTTGCCAACCCTACCATAAAGACTGTACGACCAACCATTGAATCATTTAGTTTGCTCATTCCACCATAACTATCAATGTGACAACTGACAACCCTATAACGAATGAAAAAAAAAACCTTGAGACGCTGCACTTCCGATCAAACTGACAGCATGTACTTTGTCCGTAATTTATTTATATTAAAGTTGGTCTTCAATGAAATATCTGCCTTGTTGGTCTAGTGGTTAGCGTATGTGGCTGCCGATCACGAGGTCTCAGGTTCGATTCCAAGGTCAAACAAAAGGTTTGTATGATTTAGAAATATTTGTTTCAGACTTTGGCTGTTTTCTATGTATAACATGTATGTATTAACAAAAAAAAGTAAATTAAAAAAAAAAACCATTTCGAATTTAGAACATTAACCACGAGACTTAGCACTGAAGCGAAGCGAAGCCAGTGTAAAAAAAAGAGTAAGTTACTCTTTATGGTTTTCTGCCACTGAAAATCCAGTTTAAAATCGGTCCACCCATTCCAGAGACAACAAACAAAAAAACAAAAAAAAAGCAATTGCTTTTTGATGGCTATTCCTGCGTCATATTTTGGTTTATGTAAAAGACGGAAATTATACAGAGATATTATGCTTGATCAGCACATTGCAAATATGTGCCGATTATCGAGCACGTAGGATTCCGGCTGTCATTTCCTTGTTGATATTAAGACGTGTTTATTGTGCAATGTAACGATAGATTTAGAATATATAATGTAGCTATAAGATCATAACTAAGAGATTCCATGTACATACCTTAAGACGTAAGGTTAGATAATAGTACAGTTATTAATTAATAAACATGGCTCCAAAAGAATACACGATCATTGTTATTCGATATCCACCTATAAGTCGCCATAATCGTGGACCCCTACGACGGACCAAGATAGAAGAAATAAGTTCGCTATAATGGCATCGTTTATATTTTCATATGCATTTAGTAAAAAACTGGTCATGTGATCAAACAGATACTTCAAATTATTTTTCTGAATAGATTTATCTGTAAGATTTCTCGACGCAGTCGGGTTTGTAGTTTTTTTATATATTATTTTTATTGCAACCTTTAACGAACCATTTTCTAACCGACAATATAACCTACGCTTCTACAAGAATGCCCTGAGATAATGACAGTAATGATCTCTCAGTATTTCTTAATTGCCCTTATCACTGTATTCAGCGCAACAAAATTGTAATGGTTGTACTTGGCTCACTATTTGCTGTGTATTTTTTGCAGTTGAAAATCATCATGAATATTCTGCGTTAGTTAGTTAATAAAGATCTGATTACTACTAAGGTCATAAAAAAGTGATGTGGAACCTGTGAAAACTCACTGTGGAAAAGTCAATTCTAGTGGTTAACGTATGCGGCTGCTGATTAAGAGATATCGGGTTCGATTCCCAAGCGAACTACCTGTTTGTATGATCTGCAAATATTTGTTTCGGAGTTTGGGTGTTTTGTATGTATAATATGTATGTATTTATTATATCAGTTTTCAAGTACCCATAGTAAACGCTCTGTTTTGTTTGGGACTAGATGTTGTGTTTTAGACATCCAAAATATTTATTAATTAGATGTTATTTACAAAATAATATGTTGACCTCTGACACCCCCAGTATGCTACAAATTATTTGCGTAATACAAACGAACTTACATAGTATTCAATTATATATAATTATTTACACGGCAAAACGTGCAGGTGTTACCACGTCAAAAGGCAGTCTCCGCTTCGGTACGTGATAGGCCATCTAACATCGTGACAGGAAATGCAAATAAACGATGCTAAGCAAATATTTACATTAGGAACAGTGAGAAATACAAAATTATGTGAAAAGCTATGTTTGACTTCAGTTGGTATATTGTAACGAAAATTTTGATTTTGGTTAGATTTTTTGACTGCCTTGTTCATTTAGTGGATAGCGTATGCAGTTGCCGATCAAGAGGTCTCGGTTTCGATTCCTCGGTATATTTGTTTCGCAGTTAGTCTCTTCTATGTAAATTGTATTTACAAAAAAAGTATTTCTATGTATTTATATAAGTTGCCTAGTACCCATACTGGGACTATATAGTTCTCTGTCGTGAAGGACTACAAACATACATAAAACGAACACCAAGAACACCCAGACTCAAAACAACAATCTGTTAATGACACAAACTGTTATCAGATTTGGCAATCAAACCTACTACACTCAGCGTAGTAAAAAGCGACGAACTGACCGCCAAACCACTAAGTCATGGAATCAGTTATTTATATGGTATATTTAATATAATTCATACAATGTATGTCTATCGGTCTCTCTACGCCTAAATCAACGATTTGACTGGATTTCGGCATAGGGTTAGATTGGACTTTGGAAAAGGACATTACGTTACGTTTTGTCGCGAAAAATACACACACACACGATCAAAACCGTTGGGAAAAGCCATTGTATGAATAACTATTTTAATTACCAAGCAGATTCTATGTCTATGAAGCGTATAACATAATTAAATGGAGATAAATGTCAGCGAGATAGGCGCGCGATTTATTGACGTCCGGTCCTTCCATGATGCAGAGTCAACGTAATCGGGCACACTGGCATCCGGGCTATTTGTTAGTGCTGTGTACGATTTGATAAACTGTAATAAGACACTGGTAGGAACATGAGAGATTATGGCTAAGTACACACGAAGCGTTTTTCTCCCGTGCCCGCTGCGGTAGTAGAACTGCGGTTTTTTTTCTATACACACGAAACCGGTTATTTGCGCGGTTTACACGCGGCCGTCGCAATGATCGCAAGACAGGCGGTTGCAAGATGCGGTAATGTTCAGTTGAGGTTCAGACCGCCATGGACACACACCAGAAACGAGCTGTAGCATTATATTTACTTCACAGAAGAATTAAAAGCCTCGCCAAGATACGTCGGCCGAGGTACCCCGGACATGTTTGTAACATGTCACGATGCGGTCGCCCGCCAAGCGAACGGGCGCAACCCGCCGAGGGCGCGGGCGACCGCGACCCGCGCGGTTCTACAGGTTGCCCGCCGGTGCAGCGGGAGCCGCAAACAACCGCGCACGCCGCGGACGTAAAACGCGTCGTGTGTTGTGCTTTGTTTTTTTAAATACAAATCTGCATTCTACGGAAGTTGCGGGCCCGCAACCGCAGCGGGCACGGGAGAAAAACGCTTCGTGTGTACTTAGCCTAAGTGGTCGCCTCGTTAGGCTAAGTACACACGAAGCGTTTTTCTCCCGTGCCCGGTGCGGTTGCGGGCCCGCAGCTTCCGTAGAATGCAGATTTATATGAAAAAAAACAAAGCACAACTCACGACGCGTTTTACGCCCGCGGCGTGCGCGGTTGTTTGCGGCTCCCGCTGCACCGGCGGGCAACCTGTAGAACCGCGCGGGTCGCGGTCGCCCGCGCCCTAGGCGGGTTGCGCCCGCGCGCTCTTCGTTCGCTTGGCGGGCGACCGCATTGTGACATGTTTGTATACCTCAGCCGACGTCTGGTCTTTCTTTTTTTAATTCTTCTGTGAAGTAAATATAATACAACAGCTCGTTTCTAGTGTGTGTCCATGGCGGTTTGAACCTCAACTGAACATTACCGCATCTTGCAACCGCCTGTCTTGCGATCATTGCCCGCAAACGTGGCGGGCGAAGATCGCAACCGCGACGGCCGCGTACCCGCGCAAATAACCGGTTTCGTGAGTATAGAAAAAAAACCGCAGTTCCACCACCGCAGCGGGCACGGGAGAAAAACGCTTCGTGTGTACTTAGCCTCACTATCCCCTTCCCTTTGGAGCTCCGAGGCGATCGGACGTGCCAAGTAGTTTCTGTGTCATTTTTATAAAATTAATAAAATACATAATTTATACAAAGGACCTTAAAAATAGTGTAAGTGAATTGAAAATCGTTTGTCACAACTTGATTTACCTGATAGTGAGTACTTGCACTACCTATTATACTGCATCCTTTTTCCACGCGGGCTATAAGCGCTGCAGGAGAGAGATAGATAAGCGGGGGTCAAGTTAAAGTTGACGGAAAGCGATTCTGTTTTAAATCCTCGCGACCGACCAGTTAACTGAGATCTCCGTTTTATTAACAGTGTTGTTGTTGTGAACTGTGAACTAGCATTGATTTGTAATAAATACCTAACAAAATAAAGCATAATGCCCGTCGATAGGACACCGTCGCCACAGCCATCCCTGCCTATGCGCATAGTACGTCAGCTTAGTGATTCTGAACCAAATTTAAGCGATAAACAAATAGATTTGGAGGCGCTTAACATCACGACTCGGAGTAAACGCAAAAGATCTAGTGGCGAGTGTGAAAAAAACATATTTGAATTTATGAGTGATATAAAACAAATGTTTTTAGAATTTAAGACTCAACAGGAGCAAAAAATGGAGAAAATTTATACCTTTATTTCGGAAATTAAACAACAAAACTCTGAGATTTGTAACTCTGCAGACTTCCTCTCTAAATCATATGATTCATTGGTGGAAAAGATTGATAAATTGGAAGCTGACCGACGGGCGAATCTGGACTATATTAAAACCCTAGAAAATAGATTGGAAAGGGCTGAATGTTATGCAAGGGCTACATGTATGGAAGTTCGGAATATTCCTGCACCGAATAAAGAGTCTAAGCCTCAATTACTAAATACAATCACTAACCTTGGCAAATTGATTAATATAACTGTTCAACCCCATGAAGTGAGGGATGTTTTCCGGACTCGCAGTAGGGAATCAGAATACAGGCCTATTATCGTGGATTTCACCAGCGTTGTTATGAAAGAAAAGTTTGTTCACATGTACAAACAGTATAAAAAATCTAATTCATTAACTACAGAATCACTTAAAATGGCCGGACCTATCAAAAACATATACGTGTCGGAAAATCTATCAGCAAAAATGAAAAGATTATTTTTCTTGACGCGAGATTTTGCTAAGGTAAATAATTTTAAGTATAGCTGGACATCTCACGGAAAAATTTACCTCCGTAAAAGCGATGGAGCCCCTCATTATGTGATAAGGGATGAGGGTGATCTGAGCAGGTTGCCGGAGTGACTAGTTGCCGAGGTCCCGCTAATTAGAATATACTCTAAGTTAAAAACACAATTGTTGTGTAGATGTAACTGCCTTATACCATATCTATTGTTTTCATTAAAAAACAACGGAAATTGTAAATCTACTATACTAAATAACCTAGTTACTGTAATTAAAGTTGTTAGCTTCTCCGAGTTAATAGACTTATATCTTTTGCACTATTTTGTATACTTACCAAATATTACGTCTTTATTATATAATTTTTACACTAAACCTTACACAAACAACAATTACAAAACACTTCATTCATATACAAACACACACAAACACAACGCGATTAAAGTCAACGTCGGATTTTACTATTTATTTTCTGTTATTGTTCTGGTATCAATAACTATACAGCCCTCATTATTTAAATGTAAACAGATAGGTCCTGTGAGTATTGGATTCACGTGTTATCTTAATTTGCAAATCATTTATGGATAGCTTGGATGTGGTAAATGATATTGAACTACTGGAAATCTCTGAGTCCTTTATTTGCAGTCCTGAACAGAGTGACTTATACTTAAGAAAAAACACAACTTCCCTAAACATAATTCAACTTAATATTAGAAGCATTTCACGTAATTTTGATCAATTTCAAACTCTTCTTCATAGGATTCAGAAACCAATGGACATTATAGTTTTAACGGAGTGCCGTTTAAGTCAATGTCCTATTATGCCCACATTAAGTGGTTATTCATTTCACATGTCGGATTACAGTCTTCAGAATGATGGCGTAGTAATTTATGTAAGCGAAAATATAAAGTGCTCCGTAGAAATACCGAAATTAGCCGACTCTAACTGTCTTATCATGAAACATAAAGAACAATTTGCTCTTGTTGCTATCTATCGATCACCATCTTTCAGACACACTGACAATTTTACGAATTCTTTAAATGACATCCTAATTTCTCTGAGGAAATTTCAAAACATAGCAATTGTTGGTGACATAAACATCAATATAGGACCCAACAGTAACGCCAGTAATAACGATCGATATCTTAATACACTTATGTTTCATGGTCTTATGCCTGCTCACACCCTTCCTACTCGTAATAACAACTGTTTGGATCACGTGATTTTGAAAGTCAAATCCAAAGCAACCACACTAGTTCTCAATACTAGTATTACCGACCATGTGCCTGTAATTCTGAGTTGTAACATTAATATTAAATCCAAACCTACTAAACAGAACTTTAAGCGTCTCGACATAAAGTCTTGTTTGAGTGAATTGTCAGTAACCAATTTTAGTCCTATATTGTCCACTCAAAATGCAAATGAAGCGGCGTCTTCACTTGTAAACACAATCTCCAATATTGTCGAAAAGCACACGCGAACGTTGGTAGTTCCTAGCCGGAAAAAAATAATAAAACCTTGGATAACTCCTGGTCTTCTACGCTGTATAAAAAACCGCGACAAACTTTACTACAAACTAAAAAAAGATCCCGAAAATCATATTATATCTGTGACCTACAATCGCTACAAAAATTTTTGCAATAATTTATTAAAAAAAGTTAAAAAAGAATACGAACGTGGTGAATTTCAGCGTGTTATTAAAAATCCAAAAGCTACGTGGAATCTTATAAAAAAACATGTAAATATGGATAGTGAACAAACTACCAGTAATGATCTATTGGGTACTCATGCAGACCCGATTGTTGTTGCGAATGATATCAATAAATACTTTGCTAACGTGGGGAAAAACTTAGCTTCAAAAGTAGACTCCAAATCCTTTACTGCTCATTCGGAATTAGATGTTACGGTTCCCTCCTTAACCTCGATGTCTGTTCTTGCTACTGACTGTGCTGAGATTGATAATATTATTATTGGTCTCAAAAATACATCGGCCACTGGTTGGGATAATATACCGATTTCAATCGTTAAACAGTCTAGACCTATTTTGGTACCTATATTGGTACATGTTTTTAACTTATGTCTACTTGAGGGCATTTTCCCTGATGTATTTAAGATAGGTCTTGTCTTGCCGATATACAAGGGTGGTGATAGGAGCAGTGTCCATAATTACAGACCAATTTCAATTTTAACCACTTTTTCTAAAATATTAGAAAAAATAATAAATGTTAGATTAGTAAACTACTTAAATAGCACAAACGTTCTTTCAAACAATCAATTTGGTTTCAGAGCAGGTAAATCTACTGAAGATGCCGTTTTAACTTTAACAGATTCGATTACCATAAATCTTAATAAGAACCTTAAATCAGCTGCTATATTTCTTGACCTTTCAAAAGCTTTTGACACTGTTCCTATTTCCACCCTACTCAGGAAGCTGGAGTGTATTGGCGTGAGAGGCGTTGCTCAAAATCTCTTTAGAACTTACTTTGAAAATCGATTTCAGTGTATTAGGATGGGTGGTGTCATTAGCGAGCGTGAACCCCTACTTTTTGGTGTCCCTCAGGGTAGTGTCCTCGGGCCTACGCTGTTTTTAATATATGTCAATGATCTTTGTAAGTTATCTATAAAAAATTGTAAAATAATCATGTACGCTGATGACACTGTTCTAGTGGTGAATGGGGTCAACTGGAACGACGCTCAAACTCATGCTGAGGTAGCTTTGGGTGTAGTAACCCACTGGCTTTCCCAAAACTTATTGACTCTAAACGTAGACAAAACTAAGTGTCTGACTTTCTCACCCAACTCAGTTTCACTTCCTCCTTCCTCTTTTACTATTGTGGCCCATGTCCCTTCCTGTGAGAGAAAACCCATCTGTAACTGTCTCCAAATCGATTGTGAATCCAGAATCAAATATCTTGGCGTATGGATTGACAACCATCTTTCTTGGAAGGAACATATTAAAGTAACTACAGGCAGAATTAGGAAACTTATGTACCTATTCAAAAAGCTGCGCACAATTCTGGACTTCCCTATACTAAAAATTATATTTATGGCGTTAGTACAGTCAGTGGCAGGATATTGTATTGCGGCCTGGGGTTGTGCAGGTAAAGTCAAACTCCTTACTCTCGAAAGAGCACATAGGGGTGTGTTAAAAGTTATGTCATTTAAGCCCATATGGTTCTCTACTTCTGAGCTGTACCATGAACTAAAAATTCTAACAGTTAGAAAACTCTTTCTCCTAACTGTTGTACTACGGAAACATGCGAATCTTGAGTTTATTCCGAATCCAAAGAAGCGCAGAAGCGATATAGTTTGCACAACACAATTGTGTAAAACGCAACTTGCCAAACGACACTTTAATTTCTTTGCCCCTTCGTTGTATAACAGGGTAAATAAAACTCTAAACATCTATCCCACTACTAGACTCGAGTGTAAATCACGAGTTACAGAATGGCTCCTTGGTTTGACCTACAAAAACACGGAAGACTTAATCGCATCTATTATTTAATTCAACATACACTTACTTAGTTCATAATCACACACAAACATAAACAAATACAACACACACACACACTCACACTCACACGCACGCGCACACACATACACACACACATACACACACACACATACACACACACACACACACACACACACACACACACACACACACACACACACACACACACACACACACACACACTCTTTAAAATCCTTAACCTAACACTCCACAACTCTAGTTATAATTTAGTCCTTAACTTCTTTAGAAATAAGGAACGTATGCATCGTACCCAAAGGTGGGCGTTAATGACTGCGCCACAGTGTTTCACTAATGCAGTCATTTTCGAACGTATTTATAAATTGTTATTTTGTTATTAGTTCCAAATAAAGAATTTTATTATTTATTTATTATTATTATTACTCTTTCACGCAAAAACTACTGAACGGATTTTAATGAAACTTTACAATAATATAGCATATATATCAGAATAACACATGCTACTTTTTACTGCAATAATCGAGATACACGAGATCGTAGATGTCAAAATATATCACTGTTTTATCTCCTGTCAAAACTTCACAGGTTGCTATGCATAACACACTTGCATAGCAACCATAATGATATACGCGGGTAACACCGCGGGGCGCAGCTAGTCTTTTATATGCGAACGTAACTGTGTCTATGTGTCTGTGTGTTTGTCTGTAGCGCTTTCACACCAAACCTACTGAACTGATAAATGAAATGTACACAGATTTTTGATTGCCTTTTTGATCTAGTTCTAGTAGTTAGCGTATGGGGCTGCTGATCAATAGGTCTCGGGTCGATTCCCGGTCGGACCAAATGCTTGTGTGATTCGCAAATATTTGTTTCGGGGTCTGGGTGTTTTCTATGTATAATATGTATGTATTTAGAAAAAGATGTATATTTTTCTATTCGCATCAGTTGTGTAGTACCCATAATACCAACTCTGCTGAGTTTGGGACTAGATGGCGTTGTGAATTAAATGGGAATTAAATGGATAGTCTAGAGACTGATTAACATTAATCTACTTCTTACCGCGATAGCCGACATTCATATATACATATTTTTTAATTTGTTTACGTTACGATGATGAATTTAATAAACTATATTCTTCACTCCTTAATTTCCCATGTTACTTTATGACGGACAAACCGACGGACACGGAGCTCGGGCCCTGTCGTAATACCAGCGCTGCATACCTCAGACTGCAGCGGTATTCTGCAAATGCTGAGATAGGAATTAGAATACCTTGTTTTTTCTTTCTTCTCTCCAATTCCTCTTTTTTTAATTTGAATGAGAGAATGAAAAGATACCGCGATTCAGCTATCAACGCCATCTATCGAATTAATTGGTAAACAAAAACCAAGAATAACTTGTGTTTATTTAATTAATCTAGCAATATTTATTTGCTAAGTATTTTATAGACCTATTGTGTTGATGTTGTGTGTCAGATGCCCGAAATATTTATATATTAAAAAATGTTATTAAATAAACAATTTTATTTGTAAAAGCAAATGGAATCAATATATCAAGTTGTTTCTACATCAAGTACACCGGGACCCCATGTCGGGACTTACAATTTATTGCAAGTTTGCGATAGTCTCACGAGTTCACGACTCGACTACCCACAGCTAAATATAATTACACAACCATCCGATACTTTTCTTAATAAATAGCTATTAAACTCCAATAATGGGTATTTAGTTTCATTTCAAGACGTATAAAATATTATTTTTATATTATACTAGCTTTTGCCCGCGACTAGTAGTAGTAGATAGGTAGTAGAGCCACGCTGATTTCAGCACGAATGGGCCGGTTCGACCGGGGCAGTACTACCCTCACACAGAAGAACATCCGACATAATGACAGCATTCTTGCTGTCGTATTTCGTTGGTGAGTGTGAGACCGGAGGCCCAATCATTCTGCATCATTCTCCCGCCCTTCGAAGGCCGGGAGAATGATGCAGAATAATCAAACCAGGCTGCCATGGTAGGGGTCACCATGCTACATTGTCTACCCTCACAATAAGCATGGTAACCCCTACTCCTGGATTCTACTCATGCTTTCCATCAGGCAGAGTAGAGTCACTTTGGCAGGCTTAAATATAAAAAAAAAAAAAAAAAAAAAAAAGACTGGCCGCGTTTATGTCGGTTAACACAGTTAAAAGTGGCCTATGTCCTTCAAAACCAAAATAAATCGGTTCAGTGGTTTAGACGTGAAAGCGTAACAGACATATAAACAGTTTAATACATGGATATAAAATCGAAATCATCAACCATCAACAGCCTTTAACAGTACACTGCTGGACATAGGCCTCTCCTTAGAAAGGAGGTTTTGGCATACTATACCACGCTGGCCAGACGGGTTGGTATAGGGTTTGCTTCAAGTTTTCCTTCTCTTTGCATTGATGTTGTCTTGCGTAGTTTATCCCTTAGTCGCCTTTTACGACACCCGCGGGATTAACAGGGGTGGTGACACTCTGTATTCTTAATCAGTCACCACACGGAAGATCGAAATATCTGTTAGTAGTATCAAATGAACAGTACTAAATGCATATGAAAGTATATAAAAAAGCAAATTTAACATTTTTGTTTGTCTGTTTGTTCCGGCTAATCTCTAGAACGACTGGACCAATTTTGACGGGACTTTCACTAATAGATAGCTGATGACATACGGAGAAACATGGGCTCTAATACTTTTAGACTAACTTCGTTCCGTCACTTACGATTTACATCAAGAACCGTGGGTAACACTGCAGAAGGACTCAGCTATAATCACTACATTTTGCCTTGTTGGTCTAGTGGTTAGTGTATGTGGCTGCTGATCAAGACGTCTCGGGTTCGATTCCCGGGTCGGACCAAATGTTTGTGTGATCCGCAAATATTTGTTTCGGAGTCTGAATGTTTTCTATGTATAATATGTATGTATTTACAAAAAAAAAGTATGTTTTTGTATTTATATCAGTTATCTAGTACCCATAATACAAGCTCTGCTTAGTTTGGAACTAGATGTCGTTGTGTGTAAGATGTCCGAAATATTTATTTATTTATTTTATAAAACAAACGTCCTCTGCTGCGTCTGTCTTCTCGCGATAAACTTAAAAACCACTACACCAGTTTTCGTACTGTTTTTATATAGGTACCTATATCTATGTCCACAGGCCAGGTGGAGTGATGATTTGAGCAAGACGGCTGGCAGGAACTGGATGCGAGAAGCCCAAAAGTCGATCAGAGTGGTTTGCCTATGTCCAGCAGTGGACTGCAATAGTCTGATGATGATCAAGCCGGGCGCTTCTGTGCTGCTATTAAAATAAAATAAAAACATTAATAATAACTAACTCATTAAATGAAACATAAAACAGACAAAACGCTCTGCAAATCTTTACTGTGAATTATTGTTCTATTAGCCATAATTACTGTAATGTATCGTTAAGACTACTGCCAATATCAAGTGCCCTAAGCTTGGCGAATCTTTAATATGCTAGTACTCATCCTAATATTAGGGTTGACAGTAAAATTTCACTTGTCTTCCATCTTCTTCTACCTCTCTATTTTCTATCTATCTATCTTGACTGCACGGTTGGCCTGGTGGTCTAAGCGGTCGCCGCGCTGCTGCGCCAAGTATAGTAGGTTCAAATCCTACGTGGGAAAATAAATTGTGTGATCTAGAAGTTATTGTTCCGAGTCTAAAGCCCGATTTCCACCGCGAGCGGAACGGACCCATTAATGACTCCTTTTACCTCGCAATACAAAACTGCATACATGTGTTTCCACCAACAAAGAGTTGATTCATTTCTCATTTTCCGTTCGTCTCGCTCCGCCGAGTCCGCTCTGTCATTACACGCTCGCAGTATCAAAACTCTTTGTTGGTGGAAATGCAAACCTATTTTGTTTAAAAGGAGTCCGTTCCGCTTACCATTTCTCGCTCATTACCCTTTCGCGGTGGAAACCGGGCTTTAGTGTTCTTTGTGTCCGCTCATGTATGTTTATAAAATCCCTCGCGACAGAGTTGACTTTTAAGAAAAATAGAATGTATATATGTCTATCTATCTTTTATCTATATTTTATCTATATTTTATCTATCTTTTATCTATCTTTTATCTATCTTTTATCTATCTTTTATCTATCTTTTATCTATCTTTTATCTATCTTTTATATATCTTTTATCTATCTTCCTATCAAATAATAAAATTGGAGTGTCTTTAATGTAATAAACGTCAAATTACCATTTTTTACTAAATGCATTTGAAAGTAGTTATATAGGTACTTACAGCGAATGTGTCATTCCACCTACTCATTTTCTGTCTGTCTGTCTGTTTCTTTGTTCCGGACAATCTCTGGAACGGCTGAACCGATTGTGACGAAACTTTCACTAGCAAAAAGCTCACAGCATAAGGAGTAACTTAATTCTTTTACACTAGCTTCGCTCCGTGGCATTACTCGCGTTTTAAAACAATAACTTCGGGTAACAATGCTGGACTCAGCTAGTATTGCTATTAATAAGTAAAGGCTTAATAATAATAACTTTAGCAACTTATCACATCCCAGACGGATAGAATTGAACGACTCAGCAGGAGCGGGACTACCCTAACAAAAGCCTTATCTAAAAATTACAGCATTCGTGTTGTACTATTTTGTTGGTGAATGTGAAATCGAAGGCCGCAATAGTGTGGGTCACCAATAGTCACCATGCAACAGTGTCTGTACTTACAATGAGGATGGGGACCCTTACTTCTGGATTCTACTCATGCTTTCCATCAGGCAGAGCACAGTCACTATGGCAGGACCATAGATAAAAGGAAAAAAACAAATAGAAATCGCTTTCTAGGTTTCCTGTATACTTGCTTCTGTTCCCTTTTCACGTTATCATTACCAAAATTGCAGGGAACATAAAAATAATCAAAACCTAATGTGTGAACCCTGCCAGTACAGTTATAATAAATCTTTATAAATGATTGTACAGCCGTATCGGCTAATAGCAATAATATTGCACTTTACGTTCAAAAACGGATAGCATTTACGCATAATATTCATTCCATTCACCACGCCACTTATTAGTTTTGAATGTAAACTAATAGTAAACATAAATTAAAACCATATATAAAATAAAACCAACCAAAATATTTAAATGAAGTATCTGTTGATAATATCAAATTAACAGTTTTTTAATAATATATAAATATAATAATAAGTACTGTAAATTAACAAGCAATTTTAAACATTTTGTTTGTCTTTATGTTAGTTCAAGTAATTTCTGAACGGCTGGATCAATTTTGACAGGAATTTCAATGGCAGTTAGCTGATGACATGATGCCAGGAGTAACATATTCGTAGGTAACTTAAGCTAGTTTTTACACTAGCACCACAGAATACTTAATAGTAGGTACCCTAGCACTATTAGACCAGCTTAAAACAATAACAGCGCGGGACTTAGTTTGCAAATAAAATAGTTCAATATTAAAAGATTTTTAAGGTATTCGAGGATACATGAGTTTTTCGGAATTAGGGTGTTTTCTATGTATATATAATGTGTATGTATTTACAAAAAAAGCGACCTAGTGCGAATCGGACTCGCCCATGAAGTGTTCCATAAAAGCAAGTAACATCATATTAAAGTTCTTGTAGTTCGTTGTAACTTTGATCGATGTTTTACTAATAGTGTATTGATTAAATGAAAGGTAAATTGCGGTTTACGATTTATGACGTATTAAAAAAACCTATTTACTAGATCTCCTTCAAACCAATTTTTATCACTCTCTTATTTTAGAAGTTACAGGGACACACACACACACACACACACACATTTTACCACTTAGAAGTGGGGAACCCCAAAAATTCATTGTTTTTCTTCCATTTTTTTGTGAAAATCTTAATGCGGTTCACAGAATACATCTACTTACCAAGTTTCAACAGTATAGTTCTTATAGTTTCAAAAAAAAGTGGCTATGATATACGGACGGACAGACAGACAGACATGACGAATCTATAAGGGTTCCGTTTTTTGCCATTTGGCTACGGAACCTTAAAAAGTATGTTTTTTATGAATACATAACAGTTGTCTAGTGCCCATAATACAAGCTCTGCTTAGTTTGGGACTAGATGGCGTTGTGTAAGATGTCCGACATATTGATTTATTTATATTTTTGTATGTGAGTCAAAAAAATATGTATATGAAGATTTCCCTTCGCAAAAATGACATACTATTATCACAGCTATTATTTTGTATCGGCAAAAACTGTTATGGCTACTCAATGCCGTCATATAATGTCACTGTTGATTTATGTGCTTAATTAAAGGGAGTTATTGTTTAGTATCGTTTGTGCCTCTTCCCCAATGGCGACTATAGTTAATTACATAATAACATGGTTGGCAGCTGGCCCAGACGACAATTAACATCAGGATCTAAGGTTACGGAGCGAGACGGTTCACTATTCGTTCAATTGAATGTGATGTCATGGCGGAGTCTATACTTGGAACTATGCCTATTTTAAACAAAAGAATTTCCTGCGCTCACAGTTGAGTGGCCTTAGTTGATTTGAAACAATCACTGAAATTAAGCAACGATCTAGATGGGTGACCGTTTGAGGCATGACATGCTATGAGCGTTTCCGTGATTCGGAAGTTACGTTGAGCAGTCGGTACTGGTTGTTATCATAAGATAGCAATCGTGAAGCTTAGTTGGAGGCCTTCGGACGGTTTAAAAATATCCAACGGCAAGATTACGTAGCCACAACGTGTCTTGCCAGTCCTCAACCCGCACTCGGCCAGCGTGGGGACGTATGTCCTTAACTCTCTCTTGAGAGAAGACCCATGCCCAGCAGTTGGAAATTGAGTTTTAGACATCTATGATATGAAGTACATCTGTGCGCTGCCGCCCTTTTGGCTCCGGATGAGGAGGGTATCAGCTTCGTTAACGTTACTCAGTGGAAATCGACAAAAAAATTACTGGACACCGATTTTCTGTAAGTTTAAGGTGTCTCTGTGGTCATACCGGTCATACCCTTTGTATAGGAGCATGGTTCTTCCACACCAACTTTCTTGTCGCAGCAAGTATGTGTAATATCTGGTTTATATTTAAAATAATTTAATGTGAGAACCTTTCTAATTGCCAATTAACGCCTTCCTTTACGCGACAACACGTTCGGGCTTTGAAAGTTACCGTTTTAGAGTGGCAGACATAGGCTCTCGAACTAAATGGTTCGGCTCTTCCTTTATGTACCGAGCAGTATACATATATTCGGAACCTATTACCAGCACACCTGTTTCTCTGCAAATATAATGCGTGACGTGAAAAAGCATTTTACTATGCCACCATAGTGTGTCAACATGCTGCGTTGTCGAGAATAGCGACCACCGCTTTTGGATTCTTCTCATGTTTTCCATCAGATAGAATAGAGAAATCATCATGAAAAAATAGGACTCTGAAGAGTAGATAACTATATATTTAGCAAAAGCAATCAGTTGTCTATGCAGTCTATGCAGTTGTCTAGACGAGTTGTCTCTGAAACTGTGTTCTTCAAATTCATTTGACGTAGACTTTTATCATTACTGTTCAAGGTATTTCTTTTGCTATTATAAAATTGCCATAAATAATAAACTGTACAAAAGAAATAACAATATAAAATAGGTACAAATCATATAAACCATGAAATGCCGACATTTTTGAGGCTGATGAAATGCCAAAAGTATTCGTGAAACTCGGAAGAATGACCCATCCCCGGTCTAGAAACTGTTATAATATTTTAACAAACAGTTACATCATCTGTTCTTTGTAGTATCTGACAATTAGAGCGATATCCTGCACGTCACTGAGGCCTATCTAATTGGCGCGGTCACTTCATTTTGCTTTGATGTCTTATTTCCTGCCCAGTGCCGATAACTCTACGTCTATCTCGTTCTCACATGAATGAATCTTATATTCGTTTCGTTTCTCAAATGGTCCGTGAAATATATCCGCGACCACACAAGATTAGATGCGATGATTGAACGAACTTAGTTTTAAAATTGAACGCAGGAAATTAGTAGTGGTTCATCTTTTGATAATTACAACATAGCTGAGCATAAAATTTAATAAGTTCTACGAAAACACTGATTTACAACGATACTGTTAGCTGCCAACTGTGTTTTCTATCATAAATGTACCTATCTCTTTCTTTTATTAGGAGCTTCTTTATATTCTTATGATTATAAAGGGCTTACATTTAACTTTAATTATGACTAGAGACAATAGTCCGCCAAAGTGTAGCTTTCAGGCTTGAATATATCATAAACATCACACACCGCCCTGCTGGCGGTGGCGTGTGTAGCGGGTCGTTCAGCTCCCTACGATATGGTTGAACTGGACGATGGCTGGTGCATAGGTCATGCTCGTGATACGGGCGCCGCCAGTCGGGGCTGGTCATCTCACAACTTCTATTTTTTGTTTCATTATTTTTGGACACTACCTGGGTAAAATTCAGCATCGTTACATTGTACTCACATTTAATAAAATGCCTTAAACAATGTAACCAAAAATTGTAAAAACAATGTTGGAAAAGAGTGTCCATGGAGTTTCTTGTCTGTTCTTCTCCATAGGATCTACCAATTGGAACAGACGATTAGCTTCACGACTGACTACTG
Source organism: Phragmatobia fuliginosa (assembly GCA_932526445.1). Taxonomy (NCBI): domain Eukaryota; kingdom Metazoa; phylum Arthropoda; class Insecta; order Lepidoptera; family Erebidae; genus Phragmatobia; species Phragmatobia fuliginosa. The sequence goes on from OW052073.1 coordinate 18,223,944, forward strand.
ACTGACTACTTGACGTTTCAAAAGTGCCGTTGTATGGTTTACTTCATTACTTGAAATAAAATGATTTTGATTTGATAAAGTTTTTCAAATAAATATATAATATTTCGGACATCTTACACAACGTCATCGAGCCCCTAACTAAGCAAAGCTTGTATTAAGGGTACTAAATACTAACTGATATATACATAAACAGACTTTATTTATGTAAATACATACATATTATACAAAACAACAAAAAAAACACCTTGAGACCTCTTGATCAGCAGCCACATACACTAATTACTAGACCAACAGTACAGTTAAGTCAGTTAAGGCAGGCAATTACATCATCAACAACCCATAACGTCCCACTGCTGGGCTCCAGTCTCCTTCTAGGAGACGGACTTGCCCTACTCTCTAGAGACTCTTTGCCCTTAAGAGGCCGGCGTACGACACTCGAAACTGCAAGTTGAAATTTGTTCGTAAAATATTGCTGTCTCTGTTTGACAAAATACAACGTAGATACGAGTGCACCGCTGTATGTGTGTATGTGGATTGACATTCGTTCGTAGTAATTCGGACTCTCTCGTGGAAGGTTCGGCTATCATTATTTGACTGACACGAATCACACACACATTGAAATATTTTTTGATGCGATAGCACTACTAATTGCTTGAAATTTGTGAAAATATGGATGTGTTTCGTAATATCGAAAATCATGAATGAAAACTCAATATTTTTTCGATTTATTTTGTGTAAATAGTAGCATAATAATATGACATATGTTATTGATGAAACAATATTAGGAATATTTTTGTTTTTAAGACACAAAAAAACAAAATGAAAACATGACATTTACAATGTAAAATATGTAAAATTTAATTTCATTATATTTTATTCTATATAAGTTTATTTTAAAAAATAAAGACGTTATAACCTAAATAAATACAGTCTAAGTCCGAATATCAACATATCATCGTGGAAATATGTTTATACTGCAAATGATCTTGGTATACCGTTTGTATGGACAATTCAGCCTCCGGGGGCCCCTTAAGTCCCAACGCTTAGCTTAGCTTCACGACTGTTACGTTATGACCCGAGACCGACTGCTTAACGTGACCTTCGATTCAAGGAAACGCTCATAACGTATCATGCCACAAAACGGTCTTTCATCTAGGTATTGACCGCGCCGTTATTGCTTACCCTCAGTTTCCTACGGACACTTGGCTATGGCTATTTCATTCAAATCCAATTCCAATCAAACTAATTAATACGGTCACAGTTACAACTATAATCGGCCTAAAAACGATTAGACTTAGTTAAGTCCTGTGTTTTTGTGGTTTCGATGAGGTTTTAATAGTATGATTTTACCATAAAAAGTCATTTTGCGTGTAAAGTTCTAAAACTTTACCGGCAAAATGACTTTTATGGCAAAATCATACTTGTAAGACGAATCTTTCGTTGAACTAAAATACTACAACCAAAGACGCACACAGAAAACATTTCTACTTAGCACGTTGCTTAAACGTGCAAATCTACCAAATAGTAATCGTAGTAAACTATGGCTACACACTAATGAATAAGCTTCTTGTCAAAAGAAACCGGCACGTGGTCAATTTAAGAATTATGTTACAGTTAATAAAATTGAACAAATGCTAACATAAACGTTATTTTATTACCCAAAAAAGAATTAACAATGCAAATGCACGAGTAGTTTTACTAAGCTTTAATATTGTAACAATGTTATATTCTGCGCCGGCACAGCATTCGTGGAACAATAATAATAATCGACGCAAGTGCACTGAATGGGAAATAAATTACACACGCCGCGGTTAGAGATGGAAAACTAGTTATCGATAACACTTGCTTTTATTTATACATATTAAATTATGCTTAGCGTATTTAAAAAATGTTTTAAGGGTAGATTTAAATTAACCTCTTCATAATAAAGTAGTTTAATAACGCATCGTTAGTGTGACGATGGCAACGACTCTAAAAAGCTCTTCTTAGCGTTACTCTTTCAGAAGGTGAGGGTTTCTGGTGGAACACTATAAATAATAAATAAATAAATATTTCGAACATCCTTTACACTACTCCATCTAGTCCCAAACTAAGCAGTGCTTGTACTTGTACTAGACAACTGATATAAATAGGTACTTATAATAAATATTTTTTTTGTAAATAAACACAAATCATATTATATAAATATAGGCTATTGCGGTATAAAAATGCATGACTGTGTATACTGCATTAAAACTAGTAAATATTATAATTATTATATTACATTCGTACCTTTAATTGTATTTAGTGTTTCAGAGAAAAATCATTTCCAAACATAGACATTTTTTATGACGCTAATAGCACCTGTAAAGTTTATTTAAATTTTATGATTTTTATTAAAATAAAAGGATAAAGATTTAAATGTCAACAATAACAGTAAAAAATCATTAATTATACAGATCTCACAAAATTACACTGAATCATAACAAAGACAAAAAACTCAGACAAGTGAAGTTGATTTCTTATATTCGCTTTATCGTTATAAAACGGCTACTAAAGTTATAAAACTTTAAAACTGCCTCGGAGAAGCAGTGGTAGCTTGAATTATACTAATGTATTTATATCAGTTATCTAGTACTCAGCTTAGTTTGGGACTGGATGGCGTTGTGTCTAAGATGTCCGTAATATTTATATTAATTATATTTTTACCATCGATATTTTCACATCACTATCAGCGCCCGGAGCAATGTGCGTACGCATCGCCTATAGCAATTTCGCTGTGTGCGCTCGCCGCTCGCTTATTAAATCCTTCTGCCCCTCCCTAATGCCCCCTATTACAGGTAATATAATAAAACGATGAGATCGATGCGCCTCGCATCTATCATTAAACTGACATTAATGCATTTTATTTATTTTATTACAGCAATATTTGATGTCTACTGAGTCATGTCCCATATATTTAGCTGGATAGGAGTATTACTTAAGGTTATAGGATTAGGGCCGTGTGGTTATGAATTGGTTTTCATTACATCGGTGTCGTAAGAACCGAACTAAAGGAGAAAACTACCCAAGACAACAGCATTAAAAAAGAGGAAAAGGAAAACTACTAACGCATAAGGTATAACCTCCTTGCTAAGGAGAGTTCTATGTTCAGCAGTATATATAAAGGGTATAAGGGTAAGGTCAAGGACAAGTAAAGCTAATTTACTCAGGGGAGAGGACTTGGGAAACAGTTGTTCCTTTTGTCCTACCTTTTGTATACTTAAAAGGTACCTCTTTGAGTTATTTTATTAGATACTAGCTAGGCTCCTCCCGCGTGTATGTCGATTATCGAGGTCAAAAGTATCCTATGTCCTTTTCTAGGCTCTAGACTATCTGTGTACCAAATTTCATTTAAATAGGATAAGTAGTTTTGCCGTGAAAGCCGGACAGTCAGACAGACTGACAGAGTTACTGTAGTTATTATATTAATAAAGATTGTGTCTATCTAGCGATACCGACGAAAACTGTAATCACGGACAAACCCAATGATTCATAATATAATTGGAGAAACCGCTTAACTTTTATACATAACTAGCTTTTGTCCGCGTTTATGTCGGTTATCGCGGTAAAAAGTAGCCTATGGCCTTTCTCGGGCTTTAGACTGAGTAGAAGATTTCATTTAAATTGGTGCAGTGGTTTTTAGTTTATGGCAAACAGACAGACGATTAAATAATAGAATAAATAAATAATTATTTAGGATATCTTACACACAACGCCATCTAGTCCCAAACTAAGCAGAGCTTGTATACTGCTTATTATTATTGGTACTAAACAACCGATATGAATACATGAACATACTTTTTTGTAGATATAAATATATATATATTATACATAGGAAACACCCAGACTCTGAAACAAATATTTGCGGATCACACAAACCAATACGTCCGACTACCGACCCTGGAATCGAAGCCGAGACCTCAGGCACAGCAATCTGTGTTACCGAGGCAGTCTGATAAAACATATTAAGAAAAAGTACTCTTAGTATCTACTTTATATTTTAACTTGAATGGAAAAAAAAAATCTAACCTTAAGTGTTTGACGTTAAAACTGCATTTAAAAACTTAATTAAACAGTAAAAATATTTGTATCATTAAACTTAATGAAACCCATTATTATACTTCAAATCATTATCAGGTTTTTATGAAGGTATTATTGGGTTGCACGTGTGTAACTTAGGGCTGCCATCTCTAGATAAAAAGTTAAGAAGTAATAGGTTCTTGGTATGGATATGTTATGCGGAGGGATGAGGAAAATGGGAATCACAAAGTTTGCCGCCACCCGGCGCGTACGTACACAGCTCGTCGAGACACTGCAACTTTTATGATTTGTTGAAATATTGCCAACGTTTTAAATTATTCTTTACTCAAATTTAAATTTGTCTTATTACATCAATCTATAAAATTTCTAGGATAGTCTCGAGTTGTCCATTAAAATTTACAATTATAAGTTATCGTATTTTTACTGCTTTTAATTTATGATCAATTCTTAGAGATGGGAGAGATAGACGTGCATTTATTACTAATTATATTTGTTAAATAAAAACTTGAGCCAACTTTTCTTTTTCTTGATGAGGATTGCTAAATTTACTCTACTCTGCCTGATGGAAAGCATGAGTAGAATCTAAAAGTACTGGTCACCATACACATTGTGAGTTCAGAAAATTGTAGTATAGTGATCCACAATTATTTACACGCTACAAGACTTTTCCAGATACAATTAATGATCTCATATATACAGAAAAATCAGTTTGAAGCGTCCGTTTGTAATTTCAAATAAACGACTTACGTGAACAAATCAATTTTTATATTATTTATCTCTCTGTTTGCTCCAGTTGTATTTCTAATGGCACAACTACGACCGAAGTGCTCAGTTAGTCATAGAATAAATTATACTTATTGACTATGATTGAGACACATGACTTGAACCACTATTAGCACTATCACATCAATCTATCAACTTAACCAGTCTTACATTTTCTTTTCATTTTACCTGATTACAGTAAAAAATCGGTCAAGTGCCAGTCACCCATAATGGTTCGCAGATTTAAAATCGTATCCAATAGATAATTGTTATGTTTACGTACCTATTAATGCGTTAATTTTGTATGACATTTTCCAAGTAAGCGCTTTATACAAGTTAAGCCTCTATAACTCCTGAACTAACAAAGTCATCTAGTCCGAATCACCATCACGAATTTTTCCAGATTTTTGAGCCAGCCGTTTAGCTTTTAGAGACGGAGGGACGGACATGACGAATCTAGAAGGTCCGAGTCCGAGCCATAAACTTCGGAACCCTAAAAATCATTTTTAACCGACTTCAAAAAAAGGAGGAGGTTATCAATTCGTCGGAATCTTTTTTTTTTTTTTTTTTTTTTTTATGTATGTTCAGCGATAATTTCGTCGTTTATGAACCGATTTCAAAAATTCTTTTTGCATTGGAATGGGCGTAGCTTACAGGTGGTCCCATCGTCACCATATCGGGATCTGATGATGGGATCCCAAGGAAATCGAGGGAACTCCTCAAATATCATAGGCACAATGTCGCGATTTGGGTACTCGGAATAGTTTTTCATTGAAGTCGGTTCCTTTTTGTTAAAATTATACAAACAGACACTTCAATTGTTTTTATTTGTATATAGAATATGTAAAGATAAAACTTGAACATATCTGAGTCTCTCTGTCTATCAAATATTAGTTACATATTATATCAGCTATTTCTCTTTGTGACATATTTCGCGTTATAAAATACCGAAGCTTGCCAGATCTAAAACTTAAACGGGTTGCATTCTTGTCCTATCCTGTACTGTATGTATGATCTGTTACAATATAATGTCTGAAGTACAACGCATCGATATTTATGTGGCATCATGAAGACATCGGGCCTTAGACTGCGCTTACGATGCTTTTATGACTGCGGTGTGGCTTTGTGCTAAGGGGCATGGCTCAGTGCGGCCGGGATTTCATTTTATATCAAAAGAAACAACTGTTTCTTTAATTTAACGAAATATTTACATCATTTTTATGATAGAGAAGGGGGGGTGGGGGTGGGAATGAAGGCATTCTACTGATAGGCGATTGCCGCCAAATTTGGATATTTTCAATTCTATTGGTGCTCTTAAAGTAACTAGAATGTCAGTCAGTATTAACTGTAATAAGTCCACTTGATGTTTTTAATACCGGTTACTTTTTTATTTTTTTTATATTTCAACCTACCATAGTAACTCTACTCTGGAAAGCATGAGTAGAATCCAGAAGAAGGGACCACTGTCCTCATTGTGAGTGCATACAATGCAGCATGGTGACACGCACCTCATGGTGGCTTAGTGAGATGTTTCTGAACGATTGGGCGTCCGGTCTCACATTCACCAACGAAAGACGACAGCACGAATGCTGTTAGGTTAGTCTTCTGTGTGAGGGTAGTACTGGCCCGGTCGAGCCTGCCCATTCGTGCTGAAATCAGCGAGGCTCTACTGCCTACGTGTACCGATTGTGTCACAGATCATAGGAACAAGGAAGATTTGGCGAATACATTCAACTGTTAGTGTAGGTACCGATGTCTCCATATTTCTGCAACCAGTTTACACCACTATTTTGATACAACATTAAAACTATATCTATGAGTACGATTCACTTGCAAATATTTTTCAAGCACACTAAGAAAGCACAACTTTCAATTTTATTATGAACAGCACACATTTGGTACTTAATATTATAAAGATGTAGCTAAAGTTTATGAGCTTGTAAGGGATAATCTCTGGATATACTAAACCTATTTTCTTCTATATTATATAATATTAAATATTCAGCTATTTCTGCCAATGTCAAGTAGTTAAAGTCTTCTAGTCTTCAAGTCTTCGTCGTAATGAATTTAATGATAAAAAAATGTGGATGAAATGAAATGGGGACCGTCTTCCGAAAGAACAATTATCGATCGCCCAACCTATTTTAAAACTTCATTTACCTATTAAAAGCCATATTATTTCTTAGTGTCAAATGCTATATACTAACCCCAAAATGATTAAAGCAAAATCAAACATACACGCGGATGGAATCAAGGGTAAAAAGGTAGTAATGTATGTAAATCGATTAGGTGACGGTGAAGAACAAAGAATGGACTGCCTTGTTGGTGTAGTGGCTAGCGTATGCGGCTGCTGATCAAGATGTCTCGGGTCCGATTCCCGGGTCGGACAAAATATCTGGTGTTTTTCTATGTATAATATGTATGTATTTACCAAAAATAAGTGTGTTTATGTATTTATATGAGTTGTTTAGTACCCATAATAAAAGCTCTGCTTAGTTTGGGACTAGATGACGTTGTGTGTAAGATGTCCGAAATATTTATTATTATGATTACATGTTCATGCAGACAAATATTTTCTTATTGAAAGTACCTATTTGTCTGGCAAACATTCATCCTAACATTGACATTTATTACTCATCTTCAAAGTACATTTGTTGCCTTACCTTTGGCCAGATCGCTTCTCTACCCGCTGCGCTCATCACTATATCAATAATCGTAGCCGCGAGCGTATCGCAAAAATGAGATATTGCGATTCCGGACACGCGCGCGATTTTGCCAGCACCACTATTCACAGCCGACATTTATAATCGCTTCTACTTTCATATATTTTATATATATCGCCCATTCATATGGTTCCGTACAATATTCGATTTTTATATTACTTCATTTCGTGTTACACTACACATACAATACCTATATTTACAAGAAAGAAGGGACAAACGAGCAACTTTGGCCTTTTACCCACACACAAATATTTGTTTTTTCTCTTGCATATTTACCTACCTATAACGTTTTTTTTAGTTCTGTGTGGCTAACTAATATAGTTTCTTGTCTAGTTTTTCAGATGGATCAACTGTTGGAAAGCGAGTACCACTTCTTTGTTATATCCACGACGATAGTTTTAACTTTTTACGCTGCTAGTTATTATTCACACTTATGTTACATTAAAATATTGTGAGTTGTTGTCATTGCTCTTTAAGTCCTCCTCGAGATTTAGAGGGATGTGATTTTTGGTCTTCAATATCTCCACTGTCTCGGCTTTTTTACTTACCACCAGTTTTCTGTTTCTGAGATGCTCGACTTGCAGCATAAAAGCATAAATTATGTCAGTTTATTTTAATAATTTCGTAGTACTCTAATCTAGATATAAAATAGCGAAAGAGACGAAGACATTTTCAAGGTTTAAAACATGAAACCTAATTTTGAAAGAGTTGGTGATATCCAATAGTAAAAAACATAACTGTCTCATTGAAAGAAAGAGCCCCCGTGCTTCAGAGAGTACGTAAAGCCGGTCCTACGCCTGATCTCTCCCCGGCCGTGTCAGTAGCCCATCAGAATATGAGTGTGAGTGAACAGAGGGTGCACCTGTCTTGCGCACACACATGTGCACTATAATATTTGGGGCTGCTGCAATCAGCTAGGTTGACATCATTATCATAATAATTATGGAACGAAAACATACCTATACTATAGCCTTTGTTCATATTTAATATTTAGAGTTATTGTTAGTTTACTCGATAGATGCCGTTAGGAGCGATTTACGTCGCACTATGGTTTCGTTGCACGCCATAGTATATAAGCCTTGATTTTGTATGACTAAATTGACTCGCTCTGAAGTACAGAAGTTTTATTTAAACGGTTATCACTGGAGGACTTAGGGGTAACATGTGCCGGTATTGTACATGGTCCTTCGAGCCGGATGGGCGTTTTGGATATGGAACACGGCAAGTAAATTAAAACTACGGACGGAGTGACATACGCGGAGATCTGCAAGCAGAGTGCTGTTGAAGATCAATGAGGACACTGTACTTCGAGGATACACTTACGTGAGTAATGAAGTGCAAAGTGGACTATAAACTGTGAGTACTATTTCAAGTGTTTAGAAACGATACTTAGAAAAAATAAGGTGGTTGGTTGCTCTTTCGGACTTAGAATAGTTTCGATAAAAACGACGATACGAGGAATCTATGCCCGATTTTTGATCGGTAAGAGCACCACAAAATAAAACAAACAACACTTAGAAAAATCACGCTCGGTTTTAACTTTGAAATTTTAACGAAATCGACACTTAGAAAAATTACTTGCATTCGACGACGCTTCTCACATAAGATACAAGATGGAAAAGGAACTTAGAAAAGTAAAGGATCTTAAAGGACAAATTGAGAAAGGTTTAATCAACTTAAAAAAATCTTCAAAGGAACGAATTACCTACAATTACGTGGATACGCGGTTAGAGGTTTTGGAGAATCAATTTAAGAATTTTTCTGCCAAATATGAGGATATAGTCGGCGAGTACGAAGAGGAAGAATTGTTACGTTATTTTCAAGAGGACATTTATGAAAAAGTTTATGAAACTTATTTAACTTATAGGGTAGAATTAAAATACGCATTATCTCAATTAAAATTAAGTAGTTCATATAAAGAAGCTTGCAATGTATCGTCTGACAATAAGGTTAAATTACCAAAAATTGTATTACCTAAATTTAGCGGAAAATACACAGAGTGGTCATCATTTCGGGATTTATTTGTATCTTTAATTCACAATAATAAGACCTTAGATGACGTACAGCGGCTTCACTATTTAAAGACCCAATTGTTAAGTGAAGCAGAGCAATTAATAAGGCACGTTCCAATAACAGATAGTAACTATAAAAAATGTTGGGAAACGTTAGAAAATAGATATAATAATAAGAAATTTATGTCCACGTGTATCTTAAAAAGGTTATTTAGCCAACGAAATATTGTTGTCGAATCCGCCAATGAATTAAAAGATCTGTTGGATGTTACAAGGGACTGTTTGCACGAGCTGACCAATCTTGGTATTGATATAAATTCTTGGGATGTTATTGTTATTTATGTAGTAAGTTTGAAGCTGGACGTAGAATCTCGGAAGCAATGGGAATTGCATGTTAGTGAATCCTCCGAAGATCTACCTTCTTTCAAACAGTTTGGTAAGTTTTTAGAAACACGATTTCGAGCCCTTGAATTTATCGAACCAAAAGGAAAGCCAAAGTGGGTCCCTTCTACGTCTCACTCCAAGGTAATGCATGGTTCTATTAGTGTAACATGTCCACATTGCTCCGATAATCACAAATTAGCGAACTGTAAAAAGTTTTCTGAAGAGAATAGTGACAAGCGACGTAGTCTTGCCCAGTCTTTGGGGGTATGTTTTAATTGTTTAAGACTTAATCACACTTCCCGAGACTGTCGTGTTCTTTTAAAATGCCGTATTTGTCAGCGGAAACATCATACGTTGTTGCACCCTAAGAGCCCTAGTGTAACCAGTGCGGTGGTAACGCCTACCACCTCACATGAAAGTATTTCAGAGTCAGAGCCCACACCATAAGATATTAGTGCAAATATAGCAACCCATTTTGTGAATGAATGAGCGCAAGCTCAAGTCTTATTAAACACAGCCCTAATCAGGGCTGAATCTCAAAATGGGTCATACCAAACATTGAGAGCATTGGTAGATCAAGGATCGCAAGCATCCTTCATAACTGAGGCAGCAGCGCAATTACTTCGTTTGAAAAAAGTTGTTTCGAAGACAACTATTGCAGGAATAGGAGGTGGTCATGGTGATATAGTCTCTAGACATGTTGGTAATATTAAAATGCAGTCATTGCATGACCCTTCCTTCACCTTAAAAGTAATGGCGCATGTTTTAAGTGCACTGACCTCCGTTATGCTAGACGCCAGTTTTAAACTTCAGAATTGGCTAGCAATTTACAATATTAGTTTAGCTGACCAAAAGTTTAATTCACCCAACAAAATTGACATTTTGTTGGGAGCTGAAACATATTGTCATATTTTAAAAGCAGGATTAATCAAGAGTCCCACAGGTTCTGCGATCGCTCAAGACACACATTTAGGGTGGATTGTGTCGGGTCAAGTTAACAAAGCAGGAAATTCTATCCAGTCACATAACACTGTCATCGCAATGCATACACAAATCGAAGAAAACGAGATGTTAGAACGATTATGGGAATTAGATTCTGAACCTGTGGTAACTAAAAGACCCTTTACCCCCCAAGAACAGGCCTGTGAGGATTTCTATACAGCCACTACGAAGAGGTAGGTAATTTGTTGTCTCAACTCCCCGATGATACAAAGCACCCAGTTGTTATTTCTCATGAATCTAGTTTGGCTAAGTTGATTATAGCCGATGCTCATGAAAGGACCTTTCATGGAGGACAACAACTGATGCTCAATTTTATACGCACCAGATATTGGATTAGCCGAGTGAAAGGTATAGTTCGAACCCATATACACAATTGTGTTCCATGTATAAGATATGCTGCGACAACGAAACAACAGTTAATGGGTGAGCTTCCAGCTTACAGGGTTACTCCAAGCTAGCCCTTTCTTGACACCGGTGTCAACTATGCGGGACCCATTAACATGAGGGTATCTAAAGGCCGCGGGCAACGGTCATTTAAGGGGTATATTTGTTTGTTCGTGTGTATGGCCACACGTGCCGTGCATATTGAACCGGTTTCAGATTTAACGTGTGAGGGTTTCTTGGCAGCCTTCAAACGGTTTGTCTCCAGACGTGGACATTGCCGTCATGTCTGGAGCGACAATGGTATCAATTTTGTGGGTGCTGCAAAGGAGTTACAGAAGCTTTTTGCTCGAGAAAGCTCATTGTTTAAAGACATTGCAGCTGCTCTCGCCAACTCTCAAACTGAATGGCACTTCATCCCTCGCCATGCTCCAAATTTTGGTGGACTGTGGGAAGCAGAGTTAAAAAGTCTGAAGCACCATCTGAAACGGGTTATCGGCGAATCTACACTTACGTTTGAGGAGATGTCTACAGTTCTCTCTCAAATTGATGCGTGTTTGTTTTCGAAATTCGAGGCCACTGTCTCAAGGTAGTAGTGACCTGGATGATCCCGCCCCTTTAACCCCTGGGCATTTCTTGGTAGGTCAACCGATTGTGGTACCACCTGACGACAATTATGAGTATAACACAGTTACCACTTTACGTAGATGGCAATTAGTACAACGTACGGTGCAAAGCTTTTGGCGTAGGTGGAAACAGGAATATTTGACCAACTTCTTCCAAAGACACAAATGGACTGCTCGGATTCCTGATATGAAATTAGGCAATATAGTTTCAATAAAGGATGATAAGTTACCTCCTGCTAAATGGTTGTATGGTAGGATCACTTAATTGCATCCGGGCAAGGACAATTTGACACGCTTTGTCTCTGTACGTTGTAAAGGTACTACGATTAAACGTCCAGCTTCAAAATTATGTTTACTGCCTGTCACTGAATAGTGACATTGTGTACGTTTATACCGAAGTATTTTATTTTACATTTAAAAGTTATAGGCTAGTGTTTGTTATATTGCATGAAGTTTATTTTTATACATTTGTTATTTTTTAATAACTGTGAAACTGAGTAGGAAAATAATTTGTAAATGCCTCGTCTACTATTATATATTTTTTAAGTATACAGTCCATTGTTCGAGAATTTATATTGCTGAGTTTATTAATTGTGGGCGGTACTAAAAGGAAAGGTTCTTCCTTTTGGTGGGCAGAATGTTCATATTTAATATTTAGAGTTATTGTTAGTTTACTCGATAGATGCCGTTAGGAGCGATTTACGTCGCACTATGGTTTCGTTGCACGCCATAGTATATAAGCCTTGATTTTGTATGATTAAATTGACTCGCTCTGAAGTACAGAAGTTTTATTTAAACGGTTATCACTGGAGGACTTAGGGGTAACATGTGCCGGTATTGTACAGCCTTCATTTATGTATGTCAACTTTTGGTTTCTAATCATGCTTTCCATCAGGCATAGCAGAGTCACCTTGGCAGGCGTTATATAATAAAAAGCAAAGAGTGCCTACCTAGGTCCACGGATCTCTAAAACATATCATCGTTGGCGGCGACATATTTGATGTTAGCTTCATACCAACTATAAACTATACAGACCTGTATGACTCGAGAATATGTAAACATAACACGCAAAAAAAACATACGGAGGTGGCTTTTCGTGAATTCGTAACGTGGGATTGGCTATTCGCCCGACATACCAATTGTTGCGTTAATAACTTAGTTTTTTATTATGTAATAAAAACGTCACATTAAGTAAAACGATTTGATTACTTGTGTGCTACTGGGTTTACAATAAATAACATGTATGTGGTTATTCTCTTGGTTTTAGGAATCAAGTTAGATTTCCACTAGAGGTTTCTATATGTGAAAAAAAAAATGCTATAAAGCAGTCGCGTTTATGAATGATAGCTAGTGGTTGAAATTTGACCTTAATTCATTATTTCATTAGCTTTCTGCACTTCTCCTCTACATAAACTTAATAGTAGTCATAAAATAATAGTTAACTTGCGGAAAACGTAGACAGGGTGGTCCAACCAGACCCAAGATCTCGTACCACTAAACTTGCAACTCTGACGGCCAGCTTTACTGTACGGGGTTCGACAGAACTTTTAAAACTAAGTTTGGCTTTGCTAGCCATATCAGAGCCCATCATAGGGAGAACCCGGGCTGAACAGGAGGGAGTCGCGATCACCGAATACGGTGTGGATAGACGGATAGACTAGTCATACTATCAGCACGAATGGGCTGACTCTACCGGGGCAGTAGTATCCTCATACAGAAGACCTAAAATAACAGCATTCGTGCTGTGGTATTTTGTTGGTGAGTGTGAGACCGAAGGATTCAGTAGCATGTCATTAGGTCGCCAAAGTGTTGGTCACCATGCTGCATTGTGTGCACTAACAATGAGGATAGTGACCACTACTAGTGGACTCTACTCATACTTTCCATCAGGCAGAGTAGTCTGGCAGGTTCATATAAAAAAATGGTGTTCTTCAGTCTGACCCGTCACCACTTAATTTGGTTACGAGACCTATATCAATAGAATGTACTTCTTGATACAAACATAGTTACTTACTTCGTTTTCAATGTACCCTCTTTAGTAAAATAGTCACAGGTACTTCTTAGGGGCCGGACTGAAAATGTCAGGCTCTGTCCTCTAATATTTCTACTACATAACATATAGATATTTCATGCTGCGAATCGAATGTACGCCGTATGGTGATCGCACACTTATCCGCGCCCAACGCGCCGAACGAACCGAAGTCAAGGAGGCCTCGCACACTTATCCGCAGCGGAAGAATCGACCGCGCCGAAAGCATCGACCGCGTCGAAGAAATCATTTCAAATAGTACTCGTGCGTTGCTCTGTTATACGCAACTGATAGAATGCGGGCGCATCGACCGAGGCGACCGCATCATCCGCGCCGAATGTTATGACGTCATCCGAATTTGTCTACGATTTCTGGGGTTCTTCCAGATGCGGACGATTCGACGCGGGTAAGTGTGCGAGGTTTCATGAGATTTCATATAAAGAATTCTAAAATTCGTTTCGTTCGGCTCGTTCGCCTCTGATAAGTGTGCGATTACCTTTAAGGTACATTGAAAATGAAGTGAGTACGTATTTTTGTATTACCTAAAGAGTACCAGTAAATTCGATTGTATTAACAAGTGTCGTGACCAAATTAAGTGGGGCCGGCCAGCCTGACGAATACAAAAAAATGTGGTGTTGTCCTACGTAGTGTGCTCCTTAGTAGGTTCCTATGACACCCACGGCATTAATAGAAGTGGTAACACTTTGGTGGATATATCCGTCACGTCCGGACCCTTTTAAATTTTAAAACAGAATAGGGCATTTTCTATTTCCCTACCCATTATTTCCTTTCTTAAATATTTTCAATGCAAAACAAAATATTATTATTATTATTTTATAAATTATTTGATTTAAAATTGTAGGTCAATTATTTTTAATAAGTACATATATTACTATAATTTTGGTAACACATGTGCATACAGATTAAAAAAAATATGTTAATACTTTTTTTGCTAACTGTACAAGTGGTGAATTAGAAATGGTAGAAAGTTATTCAATTTTTTTATGAATAAATAAACCTTTCATTTCATTTTTTTCTACAACATAGTAATCTGCTAAAATTTGTCCTTTCTGTGCCTAGAAGTTAAAAACTGAAACTAACTATCAGCTCGCGTGTTTCCTTCCCATTATGACCCCAACGAGATTTAGTGGGGCGTGAAATAGCATCTGAAACAATCTCAATATCTCAAACCGCACGGTCCCCGCTCTTGGATTCTACTCATGCTTTCCATCAGGCAGAGTATTTATCTAGGCAGGCCATTAAATATAAAAAAATAGTTTTAATTAACTCAACAAACACGCTTTTAAACTAAAAAGTAGAAAAACGAAATTAGATCCGGGGCTGCTTTCTAGTACCAACCGTTTGGCCGGTAGGTCGAGGACGGACGGACGTACATGACGAATCTATAAGGTCTCAGTTATGAGCTACGGAACCCTAAAAATAATGTCACAGAATGTATCCAGGAATGTAAGAACGCTATGTCTTTTAAATAGTTTGTGCTGAATTAATTCACATCAACTCCAATGAATGCCAGTTCATTCATATTTTCAGATAGTCTGTGTCAGGAATTATATTTATAACCAGCTGAGTCCCGCCGTGTTACTCGCGATTATTGTTGTAAACTGCGAGTAACGCCGCGGAGCAAAGCTAGACTAAAAAAATCGGCTAAGTGCGTGTCAGGCCACGCACAGGAAAGGGTTCCTCAGCTCCCACCCATAATGGTACGTGGATTTAAAATCGTATCCAATAGATAATTATTATGTTTACGTATTAATGCGTTAATTTTGTATGACGTTTTCCAAGTGAGCGCATTTTCCAGTTAAAACTCCATAACTCCTGAATTAATAAAGTCATCTAATCCGTTATAGTTTTCCTTCAAAGTTCATTATACAGACCACCATCACGAATTTTCCTACATTTTTTGAGCCAGCCGTTTAGCTTTTAGAGGGGGGGGACGCCCTGTTTTTACAAAAAAGTGCCCTTTAGAGTGGAATTTCTCGCAAAAGAAAACCTAAATCAAAAAATCGTCTTAGAAACCCTGTATTGTTTTTAAAAGACCTATCTAATGATACCCCACGCGATGGGGTAGCCGCTAGAAAAAAATTACATCCCCGCTCTACGTGTAGGGGAGGTACCCCAAATAAAAATATTTTTCATAATTATATTGTAGCACTTTGTCGACGTAACTACAACACATATCCATGCAGTTTCATTTTTCTAGCACTTACCGTTTGGACGGTAAGTCGAGGACGGACGGACGGACAGACGGACTTGACGAATCTATAAGGGTTCCGAGTGATATACTTCGGAACCCTAAAAACTAGCCACAGATAACCCTATCAGCTTTCTGCCACTAAAATGAACGAATCAATAAACTGATAACTCATATTTTCGATATCATTCAATACAACATTTTAATATTCTTACCCCAGTAGGGTCACGCATAGGAAAGGGGGTCCCGTCAAAAACGGTCCAGCAGTTCCAGAGAGTAACCCCTACAAACAGACAGCTGTGTTTATTTTTAATTCTTACCGCATATACTTTGATCTACATTTTTGATATTACAAACAGCACTTCAGTTTTATTTATTTGTTTTGTATTTTCAATTTGGCTCGATTTTGAAGCTTTATGTGTTTCTATCAGATAAGATATAAAATTGATTCCTGTCTGTGTAGGTGGCGCTGCAATCGCTTTCTTAAGGTTATTTGAACTTTTTGTAATGTGCCTAAGTTTAATAATATATTACAGCTGGTTCAATAAATACACAATGAGATCTCGAAATTTTTCTTTTACTTTTTAATTATTTCAATTAAGTTTATTTCATTACAAAAATGTAAACGAGGCCAAATACAATTCTACATTTTCGTACAAGATTTTTTGAGTATGTGCTATATAAATAATTAAATATTACTTCGTATTTATGAGCCGTTATACAAATTTACTATTAGATGTGTATGCTAGTTTACCATATTAGGGATATGTCAAAGTAAAATTGTAAATACTTAGATTATAATTTATCTAGCGAGATTGTAAACTGTTAAAAATTGTAAACCGTGTCCGTAATATATTGATTACAATTTGACGCATTTTTTTTAGTTAATTCGTTTGTTGTCGAATATAAACAAAGTGTTGTAGTGATTGTAAATTGATTTTGTGTTGACGGTTTGGATTGTCCCTGCGGTGACGGATTAAGAATACAGAGTGTCACCACCCCTATTCATCCCGCGGGTGTCGTAAAAGGTGACTAAGGGATAAACTACGCAAGACAACATCAATGCAAAGAGAAGGAAAACTTGAAACCAACCCTTATTTTTTTTTTTTTTTAGTGTGTGAAAAATCATCATGGACCGTCACCCCACCGGGGGTTACGGCGGGGTGGTGTGTCGGACTTGAACCGACTAAAAAACACACAGTGTGCCCTCTCCGCGCTTCTCCGCTTAGGAGTAGGAGAAGTCCAGGGTGGGATCTCCTTCTGAACTTCTCCAGCGCCTGCCCGCTCCTGATGCGGGCACCGTCTCTGTACGACGACCCTCTCTTAGGCGGCGTCCGGCACACACCGACGCCGCCCCCTCGCGGCTGGCCACATAGTGCGGGTGGAGGGAAAACCCGTCCCGTCCACCCTCGGCCACACTCAAGGCGGCATGAGGCGCAGATGTTCGCGCCTCCGCCGCCCGAGTCGCCGGCGGCGAATCTGGTCCGATTGGATGTCGTCCTCACGGGCCTTCTCCGCCGCCTCCTTCTGCGTGATTACGTCCTCGCAGAAGGTTGCGACCGCGGTGAATGCGCTCTCGCTGCCGACCATGGAACGAACGACGGCCGGCAGTGAGAGATCCCCTCCGATGACTGCAGTGAGGACCCGGCGCTGCGTCTCCCATGCGGGGCAGACCGCCAGCGTGTGATGAGCCGAATCCTCACTGCAGTCGCAGTGCGGGACTCAATTCCCTCCTGGCGACCGAGTGCAGGTACTTTCCGAAGCAACCATGCCCGGAAAGAACCTGCGTCAGTCGGAAGGTAAGGGTCCCGTGCTGCCGCACTGCCCATTCGCCGATGACCGGCTGAAGCGCCTCTACGGTGGCGAAGCCAGCACGTGGAGTCTCCAACCGGACCGACCAGCGATCCATCGTGGCTCGGTGAGCGGCTTCGCGCCACTCGCGCACGTCCTCGGGCGGAGGTCCAACTCCACCACTCTCCGCCCGGTAGTTAGCCACTCGCCGATAAACGTCGGCGAGCACTTCCGCCTCCAAATCCCACGGGGGTGTTCCGGCCAGGGCGCACGCCGCCTCCGTCGATACGGTGCGGTAACCCCGTATGGCTCTGACCGCCAGAGTTCTCTGCGGCCGCCTAAGGCGCGCCCTATTCTGCTCGGTCAGAGCCGCCGCCCACACCGGTGCACCATAGAGTGCCATAGACCGGACAACCCCCGTGTACAGCTGCCTCGTGGCGACACTGGCTCCTCCCAGATTGGGCAAAAGACGCCCAAGGAAGGAGGCAGTGCCGATCAGCTTCGGAGCAAGCTGTTGGAAGTGCTCGTCGAAGAGCCACCTACCGTCTAGGACCAGACCCAGATACTTAAAGTGGGCCCGGACCGGTACGAGGACCGAGTTGACCTCGATGGAGGCGCCGGCGGGTGGACCACGACGGGGCCCATGGAAAAGTAGGGCTTCCGTCTTTTCTAGGGCCACCCGCAAACCCAGCGCCTCAATGCGCCCGACCACCAGGGAGACTCCTGTGGTGGCCAGGCGTGCCGCCTCTTCGAAGGTCGCCCCCCGGGCTGTCACAAGAGTGTCGTCGGCGTAGCAAATTACACCGACGCCGGGGGGGAGACGCCCTCGCAGGACCCAATCGTATCCCATGTTCCACAGGAGTGGTCCGAGGACAGACCCCTGTGGAACACCGCACGACATGGCCCGACGTCTCAAGACTCCTTCTCGGTCCTACTTGAAACCAACCCTATACCAACCCGTCTGGCCAGCGTAGTATAGTAGGCCAATACCTCCTTTCTAAGGAGAGGCCTATGTCCAGCAGTGGACTGTTGAAGGCTGTTGATGATGTTGATGAAGTCTATGGACACTTATAGACCAATCAGAGAGAGCCTTCGGATAGTTGATAATTTAACAGTTGAATTTCGATAGATTATAATAGTAGCAGTAGTTACGGTTCACAATCACGCGAGATAGATTATAATATAACGGTGTTGGCAATTTCACTTGGGCAGATATAAAATAAAATAAGTCTTACATTCGAAGAGTCTCGCTATCAATTAAATACTACTTTCTTGTTTACATATTGATTTTGAAACTGTTTAATGTTGTGACATTTTTATTGAATGAGAATAGATCCCACGACAGGGAACTCTAGTGTCGGATCTGGGGATCAAACCCAGTATCTGCATTTTTGGAAACAATAAATAAAGTTATTATGCTGCCTCAGTGGCGCTGTGGCAGCGTATGCGACTGCTGTGCTTGAGATCACGGGTTCGATTCCCGGGTCGCACGAAATTTTTGTTAGATCCGAAAATATTTGTTTCGGAGTTAGGATATTTTGTATTTATAATATTTATGTATTTAAAGAAAAATAAAGTGCGTTTATATATTTATTTCAGTTGTCTAGTACCCATAATACAAGCTCTGCTTAGTTTGGGACTAGATAGCGTTGTGTAAAATATAAATATTTCATTTATTCATTTTTATTATTGTTATATATACATATAAAAGTATGGGCAGTTTAAGATGGCATCATTCCTTGACTTCGTTTCCACTGGGCTCCTTGTCTTCTGCTGTGGTTCCCTCTAGAAGATTTATTCTTCTCTTTCTTGTCCCTGTTATGGAGGACCTCCTTCTCTTGACCTTGCCCTTTGGGTTTGCCCACTACGTTCACATTTCTGGAAGTAAAATGTAAAAATTATGTTAAAAAATATCTGTTTGCCAAGTCACTGTGGTATGCAGTCAGTGCCCTCAAATATACTGACAACTAGTTCAACCTTCGAATTTCAGTTCTCCCTTAGGGTTGCGGAGGTCCGATGCCAGTCGCTCCGTGGAAAAACTGATATTTAGGTAAAACCGGTTGAACTAGTAGCCGACCCCAAATAATATTGGGAATAGTGCTAGGAAGAAGACTGTGGTATGAATTTAAAGTCAAAAATTTCTAATGTAGTGAAGTGTGAATGAAGTCTTGTGAATAAACTTTCTTGTCATATAAATTGTGTTTCTTAATTCATCATCAACATCAACAGCATTTGACAGCCCACCGCTGGACATACCATAAAGTTTAGCCTTTCCTCAGAGGAGGTATTATTCTACTATACCACGCGAGCTAGATGGCTACGATACCCATGACATGAAAGGTGGTGGTCAAACTCCGTAATTTTTATCCATCCACACCGTTTTTTTTTTACTTCAGATTTTTTTTACTTAATTCTGACATATATGTAATAAAATAATATACTATTTTGTAGAAATAATAAGTATAAAAGGATAGCATATAGAGAAGGTAAGAAATGTAGTAAATTTAAAAAAGCAGCAACACCACTTTACATGTAATATGCATAATTCACAGAGCGTGGCGACGTATGCCGTGGCGACGCTTTGTCATCTCAAAAATACCTTAATAATAAAAATTTTAGACTGCTCTTATCGATCCTTCAAAGGAATTTTTGAGTAGGACTTAATTTTTTTTCATTTTGACAAAATCCAGTAGTACCTAGGCTGAGCCTGAGCGGCAGGCCGGTGTCCCTTGCCCCTGCGCGCGAGGTAGTTGGCCTCTCTGCGCGCGCGGACCTCTTCAGGGTTCGCGCAGAAGTCCATCTTGTTCTTGTTGCTGCTGGCTGCCACTTCCACGTTACTATCTGATTCTTCTTCCGACACCTCCTGAAGTAGAGTTATAAATATATAGAGTGGGTATCTGTTTTATGTGATCATGAATTCTATATTTATCTAGCTGACCCCGCGAACTTCGTACCGCCTAACAGTCGATTCAACGTCACTCAATTGTTTTGCCTTCTTGGAACCCCTTCAATAAAACTTAAATTTTATGGTATGGTATTAAAGTTCAAATTGACTTTTAAGTATTATTACGAATCTTTTGTATGGGTATATAGAAAAGTGTTGTTTTTATACTCTTTCAGATATATTTTTTCACCGTAAGAACCATCCTCGTACTTCAAGGAATATTATAAAAAAAGAATTAGCGAAATCGGTCCAGCCGTTCACGCGTGTTGGCATGACCAAGAGAAATAGGGATTCACTTTTATATATATAGACTAGTTGACCCAGCGAACATCGTACCGCCCAACTTTAAAATTCCAGAACTTGATCGCAGCGCCACCTACCGGGTCCAATTGCGAATCTAAACCATTCCCAGATCCCCTTGAACACACACAAAAAATTTCATCAAAATCGGTCCAGTCGTTTGAGAGAAGTTCAGTGACATACACACTCACAGAAGAATTATATATATAAAGATAACTTCTCATATATTACGTATGACAGTCTTAGTTTAATATAGTACCCTGTACATAGTTGTTTTAAATTACATAGAGTCTATGATATGGTAACTACACAGCTAATAAATTTTAATTAAATATTTTTAATACGAGTACATAATATATAAATTATACATAGGCATACAAAGAACTAAAGATACTTCATAATATTATACACTTATATGTAACCAATACATATTTTGAAGTGCTCCTATGACTCAATCGTTTCGGAAACGATCATCAAGGGTAAGCAATGACGTCGCGGTCAGACCTAGATGGGTAACTTTTGAGCGTTTCCGTGATTTCGAGGTCACATTAAGCAGTAGGTCCAGGTTATTATCATAAGATAGCAGTCGAGAAGCTTAGTTGGAGGCCTTCGGGCGGCTTAGGTACCCACCGTGTGTCTTGCCAGTCCCCAACCCGCACTCGGCCAGCGTGGGGAGGTATGGCCTTAACCCTCTTCTGAGAGGAGACGCGAGCGAGGGTTGTTTATACTTATTTTAATTTATCTTACCACGAATGGAATGGGATGAATTTGAATTCAATGAAAATTAGAATTTATGGAATAAATTTGTTTATGTTGTACGCAAGGGCGGATCCATGGGGGTCACAGGGTCATGACCCCCCCTGGGCTGTGGTGGAAAACTAAAGTCAGAGAAGTATTATTTTGTTATTTGTTTATTTTTATAAAAACTATGCATTTTTAACAATGGTCAACTAAAGTTCGGAACCAGAGACAAAGATTAATCTTTCATAGGTTTGTGTGTTAGATTTATCGTGAATATATAGAACTTTGGCGTACTATATATATTTTTTAATAATATATAGTGATCCGAAATATATTACAATACTATTTATTATAGTAAGGTTGGCAACCCTAACTTGACCACAGCTACGTGACCCCCTGGCCCCAAAGTTGGATCCGCCTTTGGTTGTACGCTACCAGTAATATAACTAATTACAGATAGTAAATAGAGTGTAGTTACCTCCGGTTCTTGTCTACTATCCCTGGTCTGCAGCGCCCTCGGCGTGACGAAGGGTCTGCGAGGGTCATCAGCCGCGTCAGCGCTCGGCGTCACCTCCTCGTAGTCGTACGTGTCGTCGTACTCGTCAGAGTACATATCTACTTCGTCACACACCAAACTGCAACAACGAATATTTAGGTTAATCAACTATACTTAGGCCATTACATTTAGTGTTGTGTGAGCGAGAGATCCGATATGCCTAGTGTGAGCGAGAGGTCTGATAAAAATGACTACACGCTTAATTAGCTTCACCTGTATGTTTGTTTGTTTGTATGCTTGTAACCAACTTTTTTGGGTGCGATTTTAACCCACTTTAAACGCAAGATTTCGTTCAAACTTTGTAGATTTATCGAGGACCAATGACAATACATTAATTTGAAAAAAAAAAAAAAAAATTAGTCTCATTTAGTCTTAAAAAAATAGTTTTAAAAAATAAACGAACACGCTGTTAAACTGAAAAGTAGAAAATAATTTTAATGTAACAAAGCATGGGGTGCTTTCTAAAAATAATTCAATAATGTTGCCCCACGCTTTTTACATTAAAATTATTTTCTTTTGTTTGTTTAGTTTTTTAAAACTTTTTTTTTATGACTCAGTTCGCACGTTTGTAATGGGCCAAGTATAGCTTACGTCCGCGTGTGTGTCGGTTAACGCGGCAAAAATTACCCTAATTCCTTCCTCAGACTTTGGACTAGCTGTGTATTTCTTTTTATTTAAATCGCTTCAGTAATTTTTGCGTGAAAGCGCGACAGACAGAGTTACTTTAGCATTTATAATATTACTAGCTTTCGCCCGTGGCTCCGCCCGCGTGTTCAGTTGTCGTAGTAAAAAGTATCCTATGGTCTTACTAAGCTAATAGTCTGAGGATTTAGACTATCTGTGTATCAAATTGAATTTAAATCGGTTCAGTAGTTTAATCGTGAAAGTCGAACAGACAGACAGAGTCACTTGTATAATAATAGTAAGGATTGTACATTTTATATACATATTTTATATGATGACCTGCTTTTGCACACTGCTCCACCTGAGTGTAAGTCAGTTATTGCGGTAAGTAGTAGTCCATGTCTTTCCTCAAAGTTTCTCCATGTCAAATTTCATTAAAATAGGTGCAGACAGCGTTACTTTTGAGTTTATACTCACTTATATTTACTATAAATATCTTCCCTCTGCTTGATATGGCTCTTATCGTCAAGCATATCTTTAAGGTTCCTGTATTTGGACTTTTTCTTGCCGACATGGATCCTGCTGACATCCACGTCATCCCGGGTCATGATGTCGAACTCGTCTCCATCGAACACGTTCAGTCTTTGGATGCCGGTCTCCAGGAAATTCTTGTCTAGAATATCTTCTGGGATTATTGGCAGGGACTGATCTAGACCTGAACATAAACAGAACTTCTTCGGTATTGTGTTGTTTTAAAACAAAAATCTTTATAAAAAAAAATATCTTCAATATGTATTCAGATACAATAAAAAAACTTTCGACTAATCTCTAGGACGACTGGATCAATATTGACGCTACTGGTGGAGAGACTTCCACATGCAGTGCAAGCAAACAACAACAGCGCCATCTACCGAAGGAACACTGAACCACGAAGAAACGCGGAATGAACTATACAGGGTAACTACTAATCCTGAATCACGATAGTGAAATTTTCACGCCGAATTGCATATATACAGAGTTCCAACATCAGCCCTTAGGCATTATCACATCAGGCACGATCACCTCGCCTGGTCGGAACATCCTCCCTTTGGGTTGAAGGGATATGACACACGTTCCTCCACACTTGCAATGGCAGGTAACTCATGCTTTAAGGGCCACAGCACACAAGCTACTTTTAGCATCGACGTTCGGCGTTTTTGCGACTGCATCGATGCTGCATCGTGTTTTAGCGACTTCCTGCGTTCGATCGTGGTATCAAAATCGTGCGTCATCATGTTGCATCATTCGCGACTTACTGCGTTCAAACGCGGTATCGGAATTGCGCGTTTTAGCGACTGCTCAAATGCCTGGATCGCGTCGTCTGTTGTGTTGTCTATAATTTTCCGACGCCAAATCGATGCTACCGGCATCCGAATGTGTGCGGAGAGTAGCGTTCAGCTGCTGTGTCGCGCTTCTAAAAAGCGACTTAATCTCCGCGTTTGGCGTTTTTAAGTGTGCGGTGTAGAGCGTTCGGTCGCCGTATTTAGCTTAAAAAGCGACTAGTTGCCGATCGCCGATGCTAAAAGTAGCTAGTGTGCTGTGGCCCTAAGAAATAATTTAAACTCAGTGCAAAGATAACTGATTAAAAAATGGGAGTAATACCACAGGGTATACGTAGTTAAATAAAAAAAACTCACCTGTCAAAGGTTCCGCCAAAGTGCCTTCCAATATACTATTAATAACTCTTTCAGAATTAAAACCGTAATGTTGTAAGCATTTTAATATAAACCCATCCCCCAAATGTGGCAAAATATCCTTCACTTCGCTTATCAACGACTCTTCTCGGATATTGTCGGGTATTTCCGCATCCTTGGAGGGCGTGGCTTCCGATTGAACATGGTTGGCGTGTCCGTTGGTGAGTTGTGGTGTCGGTGCGGGTAGATCTGGAGCGGGCTCGTCTAAGTTAGAATATATAGCTTGTAGGATGAAGTCAGTCTTAACTGTATCACTGGACTGGGTTTAGGAACATTATTAGAGATAGAGAGAAAAAGAAAGAGAGTCACTATCACACAGAAAAATTAGTTTATATAAGAAATCAAACAAATACATTCTGTGGGTAAGATCCAGTACACTGTTTTTTGGGTTCCGTAGCCAAATGGCAAAAAACGGAACCCTTATAGATTCGTCATGTCTGTCTGTCTGTCCGTCCGTATGTCACAGCCACTTTTTTCCGAAACTATAAGAACTATACTTTTGAAACTTGGTAAGTAGATGTAATCTGTGAACCGCAATATGATATTCACATAAAAATAGAAAAAAAACAATACATTTTGGGGGTTCCCCATACTTGGAACTGAAACTCAAAAACTTTTTTTCATCAAACCCATACGTGTTCAAAAATCAACGTGGATAGGTGTTCAAAAATGATGTTGAGGTTTCTAATATCATTTTTGATGTTACTTACTACTACGGAACAATTCATGGGCGAGTCCGGTGCGAGTCGGACTGGCAGCGTTTTTAAGTATGGTCCTTCCAAAGTGACTCCATTCTGCCTGATGAAAAGCATAAGTATTGGATTTATGCAGATTAGTGGGCACCATACTGATTGCGAATCGCAGAAAATGCAGTATGATGACACAAACAATGGAGGTCTACTGCAATGTTTTTGCATCATTGGCCATCATTGGTCTAGTAGACATAATTTACTTCTTTTATAGCACAGGGGGCAAACAAGTAGACGAGTCACCTGATGGTAAGTGACTACCGCCGCCCATTTTTACTAAAAGGATACATATCGGGGTAAGCCTGTCGTAGCATTTCCAAGTCCTCGTGAACAGAGTAGCAGGCGTGGTAGTCCTTGATGAGCAGTTTCTCTGATAGACCATCCATCATAACTGCCAAGTACTCTTCTACGTTAGACTCTATAGTACCTCTGGAATACAATTTAAAATAATATCTAATTAAGTTCATATCGGTAAACGTAGTGTAGGACGCCCACAGGCGAGGTGGAGTGACGACCTGCGTAAGATGGCTGGCAGGAGCTGGATGCGAGAAGCCCAAAATCGATCACAATGGTGTGCAATGGGAGAGGCCTATGTCCAGCAGTGGACTGCGATAGGCTGATGATGATGATGATGAAGTTCATATCTGAAATGTAATGAGAACTACTACTGCAAAAAGTAGAGTAATGAGTTTAGCGTGAAAACATTTATAGTAATGTTGTTATTTGATAAGAATTTACATTTTTTTATGTTTAAGCCTACCAAAATGACTCCACTCTGCCTGATGGAAAGCATGAGTAGAATCCAGGAGCAGGGGTCACCATCCTCATTGTGAGGGTAGGCAATGTAGCATAGTGACCCATACCATGGCGGCCCGGTCAGATATTTTTGCATCATCTCCATTGACCAACGAAATACGACAACAATAATGCTGTCATTATTAGGATGGTCTTCTGTGTGAGGGTAGTACTGCCTGGTCGAGCCGGCCCATTCGTGCTGAAATCAGCGTGGCTCTACACCTCCTTATATGTAGTCATTTTCTTCTTGATTGACAGCAGTATTTCGTATAACCGAAAAAAATATTTGGTCATTTGAATATCAATAGAAAAATTATGTTAGTTAATTAACCTTTTATAGGAGAAACGGGAGATGAAAAACAAAAAAATAATCTCTTGACACTTCTCACAATTAGAGAATCTCAATCTAGAACAGCTCCCGAGCCAAGTTTCAAACGTTTTTTAGGGGGGCTGAGCCCATAATACTATAGTATATATAATATACATTTACATTTCTGAATACATACATACATCATCAATCATCAACAGGCCACTGCTGGACCTAGGCCTCTCGTATCCTAGAAAGGAGGTTTTGGCCTACTATACCACGCTGGCCAGACGGGTTGGTGAAGGGTTTGTTTCAAGTTTTCCTTCTCTTTGCATTGATGTTGTCTTGCGTAGTTTATCCCTTAGTCGCCTTTTACGACACCCGCGGGATGAATAGGGGTGGTGACAATCTGTATTCTTAATCCGTCACCACACAGACAGATAAATATAAAATACATATTATAACTAGCTGATCCAATTCGTTCATAGTAAATGTTCTGCAATATAAATTATAAAAGAAATACTAAAATCGCGATCAAAACATACATTTAGAAAGATGAATAGTACTTTATGGACTATTTTACTATACCTAATTAGTACCTCATCATTCACATTAGCAGAGACTTGACACCAGATATTTCTCTCAACTCAACCTACCGTCCCCTGCTGAAGGTCTCCCAAGGAGCGCCAACCATCCCAGTCCTGGGCAGTCCGCATCCATTCTTATTTATATATGATGAGTAAGTATTAAATTAACACTTACTCTCCACTAAATATCTTATTCTTATACACCGCAAGCACTTCTCTGAAGACATCTACCAGCTCTGCTCTTGCGGTGTCTATGTAACCTTCTACTTCTGTGAACTGCACGCTCGTCTCATCCCCCGTCTCCTCCAGCTTCTCGTACAGAAGTGGAATGCCGTACTCATAGAGTTGAACTATACTGGAACAAGATTAAACGCTTGTAACATACAGTACTGCGATAATTCAGACTTATAGTACATTCGCGTTAAGAAAATAGTGACGTATTTCGCAAAGATATCAAGAAAATATAGTTTCTTACGAAAGCATAGTACTAAATGGCGTTTTGGTTAGAAAACGCAATCTAGTGTTTGGTTCGATATTCTATACATATGACTTTTATTTTAAATAAATAAAAGTTGATATATAGTTACTTTTTAACCGACTTCAAAAAAAAGGAGGAGGTTATCAATTCGTCGGAATCTTTTTTTTTTTATGTATGTTCAGCGATAATTTTGTCGTTTATGAACCGATTTCAAAAATTCTTTTTGCATTGGAATGGGCGTAGCTTACAGGTGGTCCCATCGTCACCATATCGGGATCTGATCATGGGATCCCAAGGAAATCGAGGGAACTCCTCAAATATCACAGGCATAATGTCGCGATTTGGGTACTCGGAATAGTTTTTCATTGAAGTCGGTTCCTTTTTGTTAAAATTATATGGATTATAAGATGCTGTGATCACAATATTTGAGAAAAAATATTTTTCGTTTAACAGTTCCATACTTTAAATTGTATTAATTTAAGTGCTACAATATTATCAATTTCAACCTCGATCAATTAAAAAAAATTGGAATACGTATAAAACGTGTTGTTTATTCAAACTCTTTTTTGTCATAATTTAATTATTGCAACTCAATTTTTTTTCTTAATACACCATACGTAGAAAAAAATAAATTCTACTACTGAATAAGGCGTAAGGTGTTACCATATGAAAAAAAACCATATCAATCATACCTATAGAACTCACCTAATAATAAAATTCGTTTTCCTGTATATATCTACTGCTTTAGGGTACACTTCGATGAATATTCTCATAGTCATAGCAGAATCTACCAAATGTATTACTAAGTCTTTCAGTACATCAAATGTCAGTCTATCAGGAGTCTTCGAGCTGGACGGACGCCTTATCTCCGAGAATCCCTTGAAGGTTTCAGGCAAATTCGGCGGTTCATCACTGTCGTAATTTTTGTTTACTTGTAGTATTATAAATTTAAAAGCCTGTAAAAATATAATAGGTGAATTAATGTATACACAACTTATGAATTTAATTTCGCCGCCTTGTTGGTCTAGTATGCCAGTATGCGGCTGCTGATCAGGAGATCTCGGGTTCGATTTCCGGGTCGGACCAAATGTTTTTGTCATTCGCAGTTTGTGTTTGGGTGTTTTCTATGTATAATATATTTGTATTTACAAAAAAAATGTATGTTTCTTTACTTATATTAGTTGTTTGGTACCCATAATACAGGCTCTGTTTAGTTTGGGACTAGATGGCGTTGTGTGTAGGATGTCCGAAATATTTATTTATTAATTACTAGCTTTCGCCCGCGGCTCCGCCCGCGTGTATCTCGATTATTGCAGTAAAAAGTAGCCTGATATATAAGCTATATTTCTGTAGAGTTTTTGCGTGAAAGAGCAACAAACATACATACTCACAAACTTTCGTGTTTATAATATTAGTAAGGATTTACCTCTTTGACGAAGTCGAGTGCAGCCGTTACGTCGCGTTCATATTGCGGTTGCAGTGAAAACACGCAGTTCAGAACCCGGCCCACGTGTCTCCCATTATCGACCCCATATGTTAAACATAAGTCCCATATTATAGGGACTGTGAATATGAACTTATTATATATTAAGTCTGCCATGTATTCTTTGCTCATCCAATGTGACTGAAACAAGGAAATAGAAGTACATGATTAACTTTAGAACGTTGGGTTGACGGATCATATCATACCTAATGATATGATCCGTCAACCCGCACTCAGCCAGCGTGGGGACTTGTGGCCTTAACCCTCTCTTGAGAGGGGACCCGATCCTTGGGTCATGGGTTGTTGTTGATGATGATATGATCTTGATCCACCCCGTCAATGCAAAAAGGTATGATCTTGATAAGGAATTCTGGAGATTTAGTGAAGAACGCTGATGGATGCGAGCAGTGCAGAACTAAGTATTGTTAGTTATCCCTGCTTAATATGGATTTTAAACTGCGCAATATGGATGCATGGATTGTTTATAAATATTTTAAAGTTTTTCTGAAGTGTAAAAGCAATTATAATAACTACACACACTGCATTTTTGGTCTAGTGATCAGCGTATGCGGCTGCTGATCAAGAGGTCTCGGGTTCGATTCCCGGGTCGGAACAAATGTTTGTGTGACCCGCAAATATATGTTTCGGAGTTTGGGTATTTTTCTATTTATGATAAGAATCTATTTACAAAAAAAAGTATGTTTATGTATTTATATCAGTTGTTTAGTACCCATGATACAAGCTCTGCTTAGTTTGGGACTAGATGGCGTTGTGTGTAAAATGTCCGAAATATTTCCAAAATAATTATTTATATTTTCAGCATTTGCAGTGAGTGTGGTGGCTAACACTCTTGGATTCCTATGCTTTCCTTATGCTTTCCATCACTACCTGATGGAAAGCATAAGTAGATTCACTTTGGCCTAATCCACACTAGGCAAAGCCTAATCGTTAACTTTTTTAACTAGATAACTTACACAGATACTCATCACACAAAGTTTTGTCCTAGATGGGAATTGAACTTACAATATCTGGCGTAACGAGGTTCACTAACCATGTCTACCAACAGGTCTATGTTCTTTTAATATTTACCTTACTTTCTTTATTAGTGACGAGTCTACTAAATACTATCAGAACCAGTCTCCTGATATCCTCGTATAACTTCTGTACGTCTCTGGACTCGTGTGGTGGTAGATATGGAGGGTTTGCTTCCTGCAGGAATGATACTAATGTATCCATACAGCTTGGGTGGTGAATTATTGTGCTCCA
The DNA here is from genome assembly GCA_932526445.1 of Phragmatobia fuliginosa. Classification (NCBI taxonomy): domain Eukaryota; kingdom Metazoa; phylum Arthropoda; class Insecta; order Lepidoptera; family Erebidae; genus Phragmatobia; species Phragmatobia fuliginosa. The sequence goes on from OW052073.1 coordinate 18,254,491, forward strand.
AAATCTAAAATGAAAATACTACTTATAGCGAACTTATTTCTTCTTGCTTGTTACGTCGTAGGAGTCCACGATTATGGCGACTTATAGGTGGATATCGTATAACAATGATCGTGTATTCTTTTGGAGCCATGTTTATTAATTATTTACTGTACTCTTATTCTAACCTTACGTACTAAGGTATGTACATGGAATCTCTTTGTTATGATCTTATAGCTACATTATATATTCTAAATATATCGTTACGTTGCACAATAAACATGTCTTAATATCAACAAGGAAATGACAGCCGGAATCCTACGTGCTCGATAATCGGCACATATCTCAAATCTGCTGATCAGAAATGTTTCTGTATAATTTCCGTATTTAATTGTTATTAATTTATGACGCAGGAATACTACTAATTAGGTTTTTAAAACGCTTTTATTTTTACCGGTTAAACTAGTAGCCAACCCCTATTTGGGAATAATGCTAGGAAGAAGATTAATTTGTGACACAGGGGCGGTAATATGGGGTCTTTTTTGAAGAATTAGAGAAGAATAACGGAATTTGGGACTCCTTCACTCACTTGGTGTGACCACACGTCAGAAGACATACCCCCTACCTCTGATCTTGAGAGGGAGTTAAAAATTGCTGTTTAATGTGATCAGATAATCACTTACCATCGAATAAGCTGCGCGTTTGTAGTTACCTTAGTTACATGGTATTCATCAACATCACTCACTGCCTTGGTGGCACAGTGTGTGTACGCCACTGTTGTGCTTGACGTCTCGGGTTCAATTTCCAGATCAGGGCACATACTTGTGTGATCAGCAAATATTAGTTTCGGAGTTTAGGTGTTTTCTATGTATAATATGTAGGTTTTTCCAAAAATACGTGTTTTTATGTATTTATATCAGTTGTACCTTAAAACCTCTGCTTAGTTTGTGTCTAGATAGCGTTGTATGTAAGATGTCCGATATATTTATTTAAATTTATTAACAGCCTTTAACAGCTTACTGCTGAACATAGGCAAGTACTTATAAAATAAGGTTTGGAAGCAAAACTTATAGATAGGATACCACACTATCCAGATGGGATGGTACAGTACAATTTTTTCTTCTTTTTGGAGTGATGTTGTACATAGCTTGCTCCCATAGTCGCCTGTTACGACACTCATGGGATGGTGGAGGGTGGTGATCTTCTTAACCCATCTCTTCATGGACACCCACCATTGGATTACTTGGAGTTATTAACAAAGGTCTCTTACTTGTAGTGTTCTAATCCTAGCAACCACTTTAAATCTTCAATGTAGCCTTCCATCCTGGTCCTCCATGCGTCTATGGCACCTAGTACTATCCTGCTGCCTGAAGGTGGCCTTTCATATAGTGTCATCTCACGTTTCTCCACCCAATAAGGGTCCTGGAAAGTAAAATTTAAAATGTTGAAGTCAAAATAACTAGTCTCTTCTTTGGATCCTTTAGAAAACGAAATGCATAATATACTAGTTAAGCCTTGCGGTGTTTTCCGCGTTTGTTGTTGTAACCGCGGGCAACGCGGCGGGGCGAAGCTAGTCTAAAAAAAGTAGCTTAAGTTACTTTTTATATCATCAGCTATCTGCCAGTGAAAGTCCCGTCGAAATTGGTCCAGCTGTTCCAGAGATTACCCGGAACAAACAGACAGACAAAAATTGTGAACAAAAATATTTTGGCATATGTACTTACTGTGTATACATACATATGCATTTAGTAAAAAGCGTTTTTTTTAATATTACAAACAGACACTCCAGTTTTGTTTATTTGTATAGGTTTATTGTAATCAATGGCAACAGATAGGTGCGGACAAGTCAATACCAGGATGGTTGGTACTCTGTTTGGTTCGTTCAGTAGTAGACAGCAGTAAACTGAAGAGAATAAGTAGTATCTAAATATGTGAACCTACACTTGCATTTAAAAAAGTTATCCAAATGTCCCTTTCAACCTAATATGCATTGTTCACGGGTGATAAATGTTGTACTACCCACGTTTATTGTGGGATGAAGCTAGTAAAATATGTGCTTAAATAACTCCTTGTATTATCAGCTTTCTGCCAGTGAAGGTTCTATCAAAATCGGTACAGCAGTTCCATACACAGGCCAGAATAGATAAATAATAAAAAAAAGATATAAGTACCTTGAGAACAAAAGCTGTTAATTTGAAATAAAAATATAAACAGATACCTAAATTTTTTTTTTAATTATCTGTCCACACATATCTGTAACATTCTGTCTAGTGTGTTACAATTAATTATCATAATGAGGATACAAATAAAAAACATTAAAAGGGAATTTACCTGCCATAGATCTCAGTCTCTAACACATTATTGCTCTACAAAATAAAATTATTGGGGATTTCCCATTTCATTTTATGCAAACTAACCTTGAACAATACAATTATTAAATAAGGTCATCCAATCAGAGTGTGGCGACTTCCACATACAGCGCAAGCGAAAAACATACATACATAGAAGGAACATTGAACCACGAAGAAAACACGGAATGATCTATACTGAGTAACAACTAATCCTGAATCGCGAAAGTAACATTCTCGAGCCAATTAGCATATAAACAACACCCCAACATCAAATGTTGGGGAGTGGCCCACCAGGCATGATCACCTCACCTGGTCGGAGGATCCTCCCTTTGTGTTGGAGGAACACAACACCCGTTCCTCCACAAGAGCATTCATTAAACTTAACACTTAGATAGAAATTATGTTGATGTATTATAGCAAAAAAAAAAAGAAAATAATAATTTGGCTAATTAGAAAGAAAGAAAATAATAATTTGGGAAATCAGAGTAGCTCTACTACCTATTATGTACATGTTTTGGTACACAATGTTTATACAAGGGTAGATTAAGCTAATTATTGTAAACTTATCTGTACCAAGCCTTATCTATTACATGAGAATATTAGGTCTGCGAGATAAAAAGCACATTTGACGCTTAATGACTAGTCAAAATAAACCACATATGTATTTATAATGTTATTTTAAATACTAATATTTAATTTAAAATTGTATATCTATCTATACAAATTACCGGTACTAACATCAAAAAAAAAATTGTCTATCTATTCTGAATAATCTCTAGAATTGATGGGCCAATTTTGACGAGACTTTCACCAGCAGATAGGTGATGATATAAGGAGTAACTTGAGATATTCTATTTTAGACTACCTTCGTTCTTCTATGTTAACCACACCAACACAGTGGGTCTCAACTACATGAAGTATAGGACAGATGTTACATATAGACATATCCTGCTGAGCCTGCCAAAATGACTCTACTTTGCCTGATGGAAAGCATGAGCAGAATCCATGAGTGGTGGTCACCATCCTCATTATGAGTGTACACAATGCAGTATGGTGACCCACACTATGGTGGCCAAATGAGAAGCTTCTGCACCATTGCAGTATCATGCATCACTAGGTAACAATTTGAAATATTGACATCATTATATCTTCTGAGCCTTTATTCCCAACTTTATTTGGGGTCGGCTACTAGATCAACCGGTTTTACCTGAATTTCAGTTTTTCCACGGAGCGACTGGCATCGGACCTCCGCAACCCTAAGGGAGAACTGAAATTCGAAGATTGAACTAGTTGTCAGTATATTTGAGGGCACTGACTTCCCAATAACGATTGCCATTGATGTTCATGACAACCGGGACCGACGGCTTTACGTGCTCTCCGTGGCACGGGTGTGAATCACCGCCAAACTTCCAAACTCCGAGCTGCTATTAGGAATTTCCCAAAAACGAAAAGAAAATCCCAAAAACACTTTTTCGCCCGACCCGGGATTTGAACCCGAGACCTCTTGATTAGCATACGTCGCATACGCTAACCACTAGACCAACGAGGCAGTTTAAAAAATATTGACATCATTAGAAATGTTTAAATAAACAAGGGAACTAAAGACTAGAGAGCAGAATATACCACATATAACAAAAAACATCTGGCTCTGCCCTGAAAGACTTGCCAGGAATACCACCCTGGCAAGTCTTTGTGTTGCAGAATGTTACTTAAATCATTACTTACCAATGCCTTGATTTCTCTAATAACGCCAGCATTTGTCACAGATAAAGTTAACTTCTCTACGGGTAAGTTCTCTGGATTCTGCAAAAACATTTTAATAAAAGAATTCACCTCGCTACATACGTGTTACTAAGCAAGTAGCAAAGTACTCACAATAAATTCAACATTAACATTTGTCATTTCTCCGCAGAAGGTATGTTTCTATTTATTAAAAGGTACACTCTAAGACTTTTAAACTTTAATACTCGCAAACTATACTATTTAAGTTTTTAAAACTATTTTTGTATTTAAAATACTGCAAATCTGACAAAATTAATTGGAATCGTTGACGAATTCACTTTCTGAAGTATTTTTTCGACACTGAGACAGATGATTGTGACAGTTTTGTAATCGTTCAACAATTCAGTGTTCAATAACAAGAATTTTTTACAGAAATAATTCATTGAGTTAAAATTAATAATATTAATCTTCGGCGATCATTGTTCCGACAGTTGTTTCTGCTCATGGTTTGATGGTCAGGAGCTTTGACCAACACATAAAGAGGCTCACGTTAGATGGCTGGATCAAGGGTCTGATGCAGAAGGCAGTCCTCCTTAAAACGGCACGTACCTATAGTGAGGAGGTTCCTGTCTTTGGAGCCCTAACCATCGGGTACTAAACAACTAATATAAATACATAAATATACTTTTTCTTTTTCAAATACATACATATTATACATAGAAAACACCCAGACTCCGAAACAAATATTTATGGATCACACAAATATTTGGTCCAATCCGGAAATCCAACCCTTCTTCTTCTTCCAATCCAAGACTTCTTGATCAGCAGCCGCATACGCTAACCACTAGACCAGCAAGGCAGTCGAAATAAATGCAGTTGAAATAAAAATAAAGGCAGTAAATCAATCGATCATTTACTTATGGATACATTGGGTTAGTTACAGATCTTATGCTAAAATTAAAGGTACACCATAGGTATCCTACCCCATAATGTGGTGTACAATGTACATACTGCACAAGAAAACTGTTTATTTAATTTAATATATTATAATTTTATTTTATATAAGAAACACAATGTTGTTTCATTCAGTGGGTTTTGGGTTTGCTACAAATAAATACAGTCCAAAAGTTGACAAACATTCCGTTTATTGTTTAGTTTCATACATGCTTCAAATAATAAAAGAACAAATACCTTTTACATATATTATTCTGACTTAGTTTTGTTCAACAAAACTCTTGCTATACAATCAACGGATGTTGTTCAATACTTTTATATTTTAAATAACAATTCAGGACATATTTATGCTTTCAATATTTCTTACGTTCTGACATGAAAAATATTAACCAAAAACTTATCGCCTTTCAATAGACATTTAAAAGAATACCTTCGAATATAGAATTATTAATTGGCTTTTATCAAGGATTATAATATCAAAGTTGGACTAGCGTCAATTTGATCCAGTGAGGACACGGCCCAGCACACGCTGGCGGTCTGCCCCGCTTGGGCGGCGCAGCGCCGGGTCCTCACTGCAGTCATCGGAGGGGATCTCTCGCTGCAGGCCGTCATAAGATCGATGGCCGGCAGCGACAGTTGTTTTACCGCGGTCGCAACCTTCTGCGAGGACGTAATCTTGCAGAAGGAGGTGGCGGAGAAGGCCCGGGAGGATGCCATCCAATCGGACCCGATCCGCCGCCGGCGCCCCGGGCGTCTGCCGCCCTGAGAGTGGCCGCGGATGGGCGGGACGGGTTTCCCGTCCATCCGCAGTAGTGGCCAACCGCGAGGGGGTGGCGTCCGCGTGTGACCGGACGTTGCCCAGTAGAGAGTCAAGAGTTTGAGATGGTGCCCGCAGTGCGGGCAGGCGCCGGTTGGAGTCCAGAAGGAAATCCCCTCCCTGGACTCCTTCCAATACACAGGCGCAGAGAGGGTCACACCGTGTGGTTTTAGTCGGTTCGAGTCCGACACACCACCCCGCCGTAACCCCCGTCGGGGTGACGGTCCGCGGGGATTTCCACACGTTAAAAAAAAAAAAAGGCGTCAATTTGGTCAATTCTCAACACACAAGAAAGGGTATAAAAATAAATATTATAAAAATAAATAGTATAAAAAAAAAAATATATATTATAAATTATGATTATAATCAGTATTCAGTACGCAACATCTGCAATATTGTTCAGTGAATACTGGCAGCCCTGACGGTTACTGCCAAAAATTGACAATTAGCCTAGCCGTTTAAAGTTTTGAATTTTGATGATAATAAATACTTGTAAAAGTATTTGTAGATTTAAAAATTACTAATAAATTTAACATGAATAAAAATAAATCTGCATCTGATTTAAAAGTAAAGAAAACGCTTTTACGAAACTATGAATTGAAAGTGAAGCCGTCGATGAGGCAACAAGTCGTTCATGATGTAGCTTGTACTTCAAAATCAACAGTAAAATCTAATATAACAGGAAAAGAAAATTTAAGTCAACCATCTTTATGTTCTAGTGAAGCTTTAGCTAATTATTTAGAAGATGTAAAGAAAGCAGTTCCACCACCATTGTCTTCAGAAGATTTAAATGTTGATCAGGGCCAAATATCTGCTAAAGTAAGAAATATTGGTTTTATAATATGTGTCTCATTAATTATCTTACTTTATGTGTCCAGTATACATTTAGACCTTGTGCTGTTTACAAGTCTCTATATAAATAGTTCAAGTAATACTGGTCATGAAAATGAGTATTAAAACTTAACTGCCCATATTTTTTCGGACTTTTTAATAATATTTAATAACTTCAAACTTGAAACTTTTAAAAAGCAGTTAAAGTCTATATTCTTTTCTCTATAAATATTTGTTATTTTTTTTAATTTAAGAATCTCAATTAAAGGAGCCTGCAAACATTAGTAACAAGTTAAAGTTATGCAGGAAATGTTCAACTTAAGTTTTATTTCAGATGACTAAGAAACTAAACTTTCATTTCAATGATAAAATGTATAAAAACCTCATTGAATTAAATGCAAGTGTTGAAGAATTTAAAAGTAAGAAAGGCAGACGGCCATCCAGCAGTACCATGTCTAGTAAAAAAGATCTTGAGCCCAACATTGAAGATTTCTATGAAGATGAGAAGGAAATAGACTCTCCACCAAGTATTTCAGTTTTAAAACCCAAATTTAAACCAATAAAAAGAACAGAAAGTGGCCAGTTACACAAACTCGTTGCAGCTTTTGAAAATTTATGACAATTATTTATTTCTTGTTATGTAGTATTTATTGTGTTAATTTTTTAATAATTTAAAAGGTTTTTTTAAATTTAATGAATTACTTATTTTAAAATTGTGTTTTATTATCAAACAGTTTATTGAACTTCTATGCGTGTTCCTTATCAAATATGGAACAAAAATTATATTAGATAACCCTCAACCTATAAATCAATATCATTATGATTAGTACCTACTAAATTAATATTGCCAAGTAGGAAATATAACTTCCCCTATTCATAATTTAAATGCAACTTTTTCGGATGTGTAACTTTTCTCCCCCAATTTCGTGAAAAGGAATGGATGTGTGTAAGAAGCAAACCTAATACTTGACCACTACTAGAATTGGCTGTCTTAATAGTAGTGCAGCTATGATATGGCACATCATTATTGTAATTAATGTGTCTGTGAAATTCGTGAGTCATTTGCAAATCTTTTACGTTTTTGTACTTCCTTCATGGTGACAGAAGACGTATGAATACCTGTTTCTTAAGTCGGCTTATTGTAATCAAATTGACGAAAAGGAAGGTTTTGTTTCACCATACTCCACAATCGTGTTCAGCATTAGAAACCACTTATTTCAATGTCAGTGAATAAGTTCTTTTATTTTCTGGGATAAAGATCTTGACTTAGTATCTGTATCAATGATATTATATAAAAAAAACTATATAATATCATTGATCTGTATAGTTTAACACCATGTAATACCTGCCTCCTAAACATGCTCAATAATTACCGACATTGTTATTTTAAAACATATAGGCTACTTAAATTATTGCCGTATGATTAGAAGCAGGTATATTTTAAGTAAATAGATACCTACTTTATCTAACGTAATAAAGTAGAGAAAATGCTTAGGATATACATCTTTTCAACAGTATTGGACCTATACAACCGAAATATAACAAACAAATATCTGAGTAAAATATAATGCATGGCTACAGATGCTTAGCCATAATTTACCAATAGGAGTTATCTTGTCAATAAGTTTCCTATAAATTGAACATAAAAAACATTGGCAATACAAGTTGTTTTATATAAAAGCACACAGTTGACAGATTTTGTTCTTGGTCCGTGATTCCGAACGCAACGCGCGCCGACTCGCTCGCTCTGAAAGAAAGAGATGGTATATTCTTCTCTTCTTTCACCAGTATTTTGCCAATAATTTTGTTTCATTTCGTCCGTCAGTCAACTTCCGACTTCTGATCGTTGCGTTTGTGTGCCAAGTTTCAGTGAAATTAATTTCAATTTAAACACTTGTATTTCTTTAAATCTGTATAAATAAGAAAAGCCATGGCTGAAACGGAAATTATATCTAGTAGTGATAAGAATGAGCAATTTTTTGAAGGAGTGGAAAAGCTCATTGAGATTTGGTTTACACCGGCAAAAAATGCAGATTTGAGAAAAATCACTCGGTAAGTAATTTTTAATCCTTTATATTCTTTCTTGTGTGATTTATGAGATAAGTTTATTTTTTATTTATAAATTGCCAGTAGATTACTTGATTACTATATAACCTAAACGATATTTCTTATTAGAATCCTACTACTGTAACCGATTATTTGTTGATATTTTGAAATTGTTATTTATTTAGGTAACGTGTTAAAACATTTTACATAATATTTTATATGGTTTATTGCTAAGGAAAGTTCTGGAATCAGCTGTTTTATATGTTAGAATGGCTATTGGATGCCGGTGAGTTCGGTGAAGTTCGTGGTTGGTGCCTGGGCCCGGGGCCGCCACTGTTTCGGGTTATCCGCGCGTGATTTCAAATTAAAACCATTGTTCTTGAATATATATATTAATTCATTACATTATTTTAAAACTGAAAAAGTGTACTTGCTGCTTTTCAATTATTAGATCATTCTTTTAATACCTATATACTTTCTATACCTACATTTTGGATATGAGATTTCTGTTCACTTTAATACTTGATAACCTGTTTTATCTCGAACTTATAACAAACGAAAATATTTTAATAACTTAAAACTATTTTGTAAGTTTTCTATCATCTGGAAACAGAATTATAATTTTTAATTTCTTGAATGAAACAGTTATATGACAATAGACAAAGGAGACTTGCAAGAAAATTGTAATAAAAGTTAGAGTGAAGGTCGGGGAAACGGGGACCGCAGTTTTTTTCGTATGTAGATGTTTATGTAAATCAAACATATTATTGTTTTAGCCAACAATGGGAGAATGTACTGAAGATAGTACGTTGTGAGATCATCTCTTTCACCCAGAGCGAGCTAGTCGACGCTTATGTTCTTAGGTAAGTGTTTTTGTTTTTTTTTTTACTTAAAATTTATGACAAAGGAATTTCATACAAATTGTAGTTGAAATCATTATTTAACACCATATAGAATCTTGTAATTTCAAATAAAACATGCCACCAGTGCAGCAGTGTCTGAATGAACTGTTTACAATACGAAAATTATTACACCTGTAAATGTATCTACTCTATTGTGGAATCATTCATTTAATTTCATTCGAAATGTTCGAATACACACCATAATACTTATGAACCCTCTGATAGTATTCTTATCTTATCAAATTTATTATTATATTTCGTCTTGGGTCACTGCCATGGAGAATTACCACAATCAATCATTATTACATAAGGTATAACATACAAACCGAACATTCGAGTAAAGATCCAATATGTACAATCTTCAAACCGCATTCCATGAAAAACCGATTATTTTTACAGGGCATTATGTATCGGGATGAAGTCCCTATTCAACGAAAAAAAAAAGGTCTTAAAAGGAGGTTTTAGTGTTTAAAAACCGGTATTTGCGAACTACCTATACACACTACACGTTTCGCCCTATATATTTTGTATGATTCATTCATACCTACCTACCTAGGTACTTTTAGTTGCCTAGGAACATAATTGTTGAGTAGCTGTGGTGCGGAAAGTTACCGAAAGTTGTATACCGATCAGATCAGCAGTAGGTATATTGAATAAGGGCCTCCTTAAAAACTCTCGTAATCATCAGGGACTGTATGACTGGTCTGATAAGTGTGGATCAGGCTGTGGTTAGGATTAGGAATGACAGAATCGTGACGAATAACGACCTGTGGCTTCTGCCAACCCTGAAAGTAGATTCATATTACATGGAATGGTTTCACTGAATTTCATGTCCCAAAACTTTAACAAGGTTTTTGGTCACTAAAGCCCTCATAATGCCCTCATTACTCTTTAAGAGATTTTATCTTCAATGGTAACCCAAATTTAATTTAAAAGCTCACCATCCTAAATGTTTCGTAATAAGTTTTTGGCTGTGACCTTGCATAAAAACCGGTTTAGAGTTTTGACAGCACTCGGTAGAATACTTATTTGCCTATCCAGCAATAAATCTTTCGCAAACTTTGAATGAAACGGATATTAGATAACATGTCTAATCTTCTAATTTAAACCACTGACTGCGTTTTGTTTAGCTGTTTATCATTTTCTACTAAAAACAGTTATATTAACAACTTGAGAAGGAAACACTGTGAAACTTCAACACATATTTACCATATGGTATATTCCCAGCCGATTGAAGCTATGGTGTTCAGTCTCAGCGGAGACCAGCCAGGACAAGAAGATAATTTTCTTTGTCCCGACCCCGGCAATCGAAATCGACAGTCGTATAAGAAAACCGTTACACATGTAACATCAAAAACATTGTTTGAGTTTATCGTTCATAGTTAATAGGAGTAATTGGCAATTGCGAATGCGGTTAGGTCAACGGTTTTGCTTGCAATTAGATGCCCTTACTGTGTTCTCGGGAATTCCCCGAAGTACTTTTCTTCATTGAGATATAAGAAATTTGTATTTAAACACATGTATATTTAAACCTTACTTGTGGTCGATGAATGTATAACTACCTATGTAACTATACTACGGTGTACCGTCTTTTATGAAAATTGTTTAAGCTGTTTAGAAGACGTACCAGGGTAGACGCCAGGGGGTACTAAACTGATTTTGAAAAATCTTTTATTAATAGAAGGTCACATATTTGTGAATGTCATAAATATTAACCCAAAATTAATTATGCGCGATATCCGATCGACGACGGAGCTGAGGTTCAAAGCTAGTATTTACATAAAAAGAACATACATAAGCCCATGTTTAAATACCTAACATGACTCATAAAGTTTTATCTTCTATGAAATCTGACGTGAAATTAAAATGCAAACCAATTTGTATCGGGTATTAAACATGAAAACGGAAATGTTTTACAATCGCTCTTTATTCAGTTGTTCCAAAAGTTATTTTCAGTGAAATAACATTTTCCAATTCAAAAAAAAATTAAATAACAACCCATAACCCACATTGCTAGGTTTGGGTTCTCCCTCAGGCCATACGTCTCCACGGTGCCCAAGTGCGGGTTGGAGACTGGCAAGACACGCTGTGGCTACGTAATCTTGCTGTTGAATGTTCTCAAACCTCCAATTAAGCTTCACACTGTTATCTTATGATAACAACCGGGACCGACTACTTAACGTGACATCAGAAACACGGAAACGTTCATAACTTTTCATACTACAAACGGTCACCCATCTCGGTACTGACCACGCCCTCGTTGCTTACCTCGATGATTGTGTTCAATCACCTAAGGCCAGTTGGCTACGGGTGGAATATAAAAATCTAATAACTACGGGATAAGTACTTACCCGTGTGGTGACGGATTAAGAATACAAAGTGTCACCACCCCTATTCATTCTATGGGTGTCGTAAAAGGCGACTTAAGGAACAAAATAAGCAGCTAACATCACTGTCAAGAGAAGGAAAACTTGAAAACAAACCCTTTACCAACCCGTTTGGCCAGCGTGGTATAGTAAGCCTAAACCTCCTTTCAAAGCACAGGCCTATGTCCAGACTGTTAAAGCCTGTTGATGATGATGATGATCAAGTACCTGCTGCGGTTTGGTTTTCATTCAGTACATATATTCTGGGTCTTTCAATCCTGGTTCGTAGGGGACTTTACAAAACATAATACCTGAAACGGTCACAAAGAATACCCAGACTCAGAATAAGGGATTTGTGTATCACACAACATATGGGTTTGAACCCATAACACTCACCGCAGTAGGAAGTGGCGAGGTGGCCGCTCAAACCACTGTGATAGTAGTCATTACTCTGACCTACATATTATTTTATACTTTATTATTTAACTTTATATTATTTAATTTAACTTTATACTTTAATGATTACAATCAAATGATTGTAATTCAATTGTAATTGTTAATGAACATATTAATTAGGTAAAGTAATACATAATTTGCGTACGGTCAAGGATTTCTAATATTGACTTAATTTTAGTATTTTTACTGATTTACAATTAAAACCGCGGGCAACACCACGGGACTCGACTAGTCTTTAATAAATTAAATGGAAAGTTTGTATTTTAATATTTTTATTGTTTACAAGGACGCTAGTGTTTCTGAAACACAAACTTACAAGTTGCAATCGATCGATGGAGTTATGCAACAATTAATCGAATCGACCTTTGCATTCGATAGTGGTTACTCGTGCGCTCAGTTTTAAATAATGCCTGTATCAATTTGAATAACCAAATATTGATTGAACACTTATAAAACACTGATTGAATAAGTCTTAAGAACTATTTTCGAATCGAATGAAAAAGCAAAACCTTAGATACGGTTTTTTTTAATGAACCGATAAAGTGTGGTGTGGTAACGGTTTAAGAATACAAAGTGTTACCACACTGATTCATCTCATCGGTGTCCTAAGAACCGACTATATGAGTCGGTTTGCATTGGAACTAGGCTGGGCAACAGTTAGAACGTCGCAACTGGTATAAAGTTAAAAAACTACCTTATATACTGCTAGACTGCGCGGTTGATGGTTCAACGTTCAAATCTACAAAATGTTGTTCTGAGTCTAGGTGTTCTTTGTGTCCGTTTAGTGTACATAAGTTTGTAAAGTCTCCCGCGATACAGGATGTATATTCCTAATGTAGGGTATGTCTTTAAAAAAAAACTGTTATTAAATATTAATAGTTACAAATGGTATATTTAAATGCAACCGAAATGGCACTAAAGTGTGCTCTAACGAGAGAGAATTTAAAAGAACAGAAGCTATCGACGAAAATGAAAATGAAAAATCACATAAATAAAAAATGGCCAAGTGCGTGTCAGGCCACGCTTAGAATAGGTTTCCGCAGTCATTTACAAAAACACTTGGATTTAAAATCGTGTCCAATAGATATTTGTTATGTTTACTTATTATTTCGTTATTTTTCGTAAATTGGGGAACACGTGTAAGGGAGTTATTCCAAGTAAAATATTTTTCATGATTTATTGTAGCACTTTGTCGACCTGATAGAAACACATACATGCAAAGTTTCGTCTTTGTAGTACTAACTGTTTGGGCGGTAAGTCGAGCACGGACGTACGGACGGGTATGACAAAACTATTTTCTACTTTTTTGTTAAAAAGCGTGTTTGTTTAGTTTTTTAAAACTATATTTTTTTTTTATATAAGACTTTATGCATAAATGTGACAAAGGCGGACTTAATGAGGGTTCCGAAGTCATGAACCACGAAACTCTAAAAATGAATGAAAAATTACAATGTTTGATCACAATCTAAGAATATGTGCAATGGCTTCTAAAAACACGAATTATATAAAGAAAACAGCACGTGACGCACTGTCAACTATATTTAGTGTCTAACTCATTGGACAACACAGTTGGCAAGTAAGTGGTAAAATATTACTCCAGATATCCACTCTTCATTATACTGAACAGCTTGATGTACTATAATATCAGGCCATTTTTCATAGGCCTATTCTTAGAATGTAGGTTTTGACCATGCTGGTTGAACGGCTTGGTGGCCGCAAGCCGTCTGAGAGTGATAACCTCTGGATAGTGGTTGAAAGATGGGGTAGTGGAGAGGGAAGTTTTCTCTCCCGATAGGGCCTGACAATGCGTGGTGTTGATATTAAGAGTACTTGAAATAACATGGTACGGGTCCGCGCAGAGTATACTGACTTAGGCCGACTGTCGAACCGGGAGGGTCCCGAGTAGTGTGCTCCTTTGGTCGTCTCTTACGACTGCGATGAATATGGGTCGTAACACTCCATATTCTTGGTACGTTACTACAGCAACAGTTGAAAAAAAATAAAGATAGCATCTTGTCAGTATGGTGACGGATTAAGAATACAGTGTCACCACCCCCATTCATCCCACGCGGATGTCGTAAAAGGCGACTAAGGGATAAACTACGCAAGACAACATCAATGCAAAGAGAAGGAAAACTTGAAACCAACCCTATACCAACCCGTCTGGCCAGCGTGGTATAGTAGGCCAATACCTCCTTTTCAAGGAGAGGCCTATGTCCAGCCGTGGATTGTTAAAGGCTGTTGATGATGATGAAAGATAGTAGAGCCACGCTGAAGAATGGGCCCTAAGGAAGACCAACCTAAAAATGATAGCATTCCTGCTGTCGTATTTCGTTGCTGAGTGGGAGACTGGAGGCCCGAAGATGCAGTTGCTCACTAGCTCACCATACTGAGGGTCACTATGCTGCATTGTCTTCATTCACAATGAGAATAGTAACCCCTACTCCTGACTTTACACATGCTTTCCATCAGGCAGAGTATAGTCACTTTTATAGACCTAATTATTTAAAAAAAAAAAGAGGCCGACCACTCAGACCCAGTTGATTATATGTATATCTCAACAAATTGTCATATCTAGACAGTGAACATTATCATTAACGATTCTAACGACGTGCATAAAAACCATTACATTAGATAACTAAATATAAACGTAATTAATACAAATACGAAGAATAGAACTGTGACCTATCACCCGAACACAACGTCAAGTTAGATAAGGAGACCACGCGCCGTAGGTGTGCAATGTATCTGAAAGACCTCAATCCCAAATTACAGAAAAAAAAATCATTATCACTGTCAAGACAATACGTCCAAAGCGATAACCTCTAATATATTGGACGCTGGGATGCGGGTGGCCGCAATATCGTCACTATGCGGACTAGATAATTTAATAAACCAGGATATGCCCACTTTAAAATTTATTTTTAGAGATTTATTTAGACGTACATCCAATTTCAATGGGACACTCTTTATAAAATGATAAATGTGCAAATTATTCGTATCTCAAGAGCACGAAGATAAGAGCTCGTTTTTGTAATATTTTTCTTCTTTTTCTCTTCCTATTGGTTGAAAATTGATTGACCCATTAATTGAAGAAGCTAAACTTGCTATTAACTACCTTGATAAAAAGACAATCTATCTAACACTAAAAATTTCGTTTCGAACCAGTACTGCCTGGGTTTAGCGCGTTCAACCCAGCAAACCCATTAGACCGTTTTACAAGCTCCACAACTTTCGGACCCGACAGGGAATTTTTACAAGGAATAGATGCGATTGCGAATAAATAAATATAATAAAAGAAGATTAGCAACAATAACCGAGTATAGATACCTACATCTTTATGTCAACTGACAAATGACACTAGTGACAACTGTTACAGAGGTCAAGTTACATTTTAAGGACTATAACGGATCCTGAGCATACAAAACTAGAAGTATTATTCGAAAGCCATTTATATTGATGTTGTCGTAATTTCACTTAAGTCATTTTCGTCTCATAACAACAGCTTACCTAATACCACAAATACTACCTAGTATTTGAGTATAGTTACGTAGGAACGCATTTGTGTGTGAAGTGGTAGTAACGTATGTTTGTGACGTCATGAGTAGGCGCGAGGCCAATTATCACGGAACAGCTTACAATGTCTCTTTGTCGATAATATATTTTACTGTTTGTCTGGAGAAAATCTGGTAGAATGGGAATAGATATCCGTACACTGATATGATATTGACTGCCTTGTTGCTTGTTGGTCAAGTGGTTAGTGTATGCTGTTGCTGGTTAAGAGGTTTCGGGTTCGATTCGCGAGTCGGATCAATTGTTTGTATGATTTGCAAATATTTGTTTCGGAGTTTGGGTGTACTCCATATATAATATGTATGTATTTACAAAAAAAAGTATGTTTCTATATTTTTAACAGTTATCTAGTACCCACAATCCAATTTTTGTTTAGTTTGAGACTAGATGGCATTGTGTGTAAAATATCCTTCTTCTTCCTAGCCTTATTCCCAATATTATTTGGGGTCTATTTTCATCTGCCTGCCCTTATCCCAATTTTATTTGGGGTCGGCGCAGTATGTTTTATCCTTCCATTCTACTCTATCACTCGTCATTTCACTGTTAACTCCCTTCCTATTCATATCTTCTTTCACACAATCCATCCACCTTTTCTTTGGTCTACCTCTTGCCATGTAACCTTCAATTTCCATACCCAACATTTTCTTTGCCACAATTTCCTCATCCCTCCGCATAACATGTCCATACCAAGATAACCTATTACTTCTTAACTTTTCATCCAGTGGCGCTACTTTCAGACTTCCTCGTATGTATTCATTTCTGACCTTGTCCATCCGAGTTACACCACACATCCATCTTAGCATTCGCATTTCAGCAACGTTCAGGCGTCTCTCATTCGCTTTCTTAATGGGCCAACTTTCAGAACCATACAGGACGGCAGGTCTGATGATAGTTTTATAGACCTGTCCTTTAAGTTTTAAGGGGAAACTAGGGTCACAGATTGTCCCCGTTACTTGCCGCCACTTCACCCATCCCGAATTGATTCGGTGTTGTACAGCTCGATCGATCTCACCGTCACATTGCAGTAGAGAGCCAAGGTACTTAAAATTGGAGCAGACTGTTATTGCTGTCCCATCCAGCGTAATGGTTCCAGGGCTGGAGAGACCGCCGAAATCGCAGAACATGTACTCGGTTTTGGTTCTGCTGATTTTCAAGCCAACACTCTCCAGCTTTTGTTGCCATTTTTCCAATCTGTTCTGGATTGGAAAAATGGCAACAAAAGATTTGGGGTCTATTTTATTTTATATTATTTGGATGCTACTAGTTCAACCGGTTTTACCTGAATATCAGTTTTTCTTCGGAGCGACTGGCATCGGACCTCCGCAACCCTATGAAATTCGAGGGTTGATTTTCCAAAACTATTGCCATACATGTTGACAACCGATATCCGAAACCGAAGATATCTAAAAAATAAA
Organism: Phragmatobia fuliginosa; assembly: GCA_932526445.1. NCBI lineage: Eukaryota > Metazoa > Arthropoda > Insecta > Lepidoptera > Erebidae > Phragmatobia > Phragmatobia fuliginosa. The sequence continues at coordinate 18,271,900 of OW052073.1, forward strand.
AATCAATAAATACCTAAATATCATAGCAATACAATATTGATTTAAGTATAGATAAGCAAAATGTTGAAGTGTGGATTTGTTAAAGTACCAATTGAAACGATAACCCTGGCACTTAAGATATTGTGGACGTATAATGACAAATGTGATGATTAATAAACGAACGATCAAATTAATTAAATTTAAGTTTAGATAAACTAAATGTAAGTATTTTGGATATATATGCAACACACAAAACTATCTTGATTTAAACCACTTCTTTCAAACTAGATCCAAACGTTAGAATAGAATAGAATAGAAACCAAACTAAGCAGAGCTTGTATTATGGGTACTAAATAACTGATATAAATACATAAAACATACTTTTTTTTGTTAATACATACATGTTATACATAGGAAACATCCAGACTCCGAAACAAATATTTGTGGATCACACAAATATTTAGTCCGACCGGGAATGGAACCCGAGACCTCTTGATCAACAGCTGTATACGCTAACCACTAGATCAACACGGTAGTCCATGTATGTTTGTAAAGTCCCTCGCTACAGGATTTATGTTCCTAATGCGGGAGTTATCTTTTACAAAAAAAAAGCGGCCAAGTGCGAGTCAGACTCGCCCATGAAGGGTTCCGTACCAGCAAGTACCATCATATAAAAGTTCTTGTAGTTCGTTGTAACTTTCATCGATGTTTTTATACAAGTGTATTGATTGGATGAAAGGTATATTGCGTGTTTCGATTTATGACGTATTAAAATAAAACTACTCACTAGATCTCGTTCAAACCAATTTTCGTTGGTAGTTTACATGGTAATGTACAACATATATTTTTTTTAGTTTTATCACTCTCTTATTTTAGAAGTTAGAGGGGGGGGGGGACACACATTTTTCCACTTTGGAAGTGTCTCTCGCGCAAACTACTCAGTTTAGAAAAAAATGATTTTGGAAACCTCAATATGATTTTTGAAGACCTATCCATAGATACCCCACACGTATAGGTTTGATGAAAAAAAAATTTTTGAGTTTCAGTTCCAAGTATGGGGACCCCCAAAATGTATTGTTTTTTTTCTATTTTTATGTAAAAATCTTAATGCAGTTTACAGAATACATCGACTGACCAAATTTCAAAAGTATAGCTCTTATAGTTTCGGAAATTATTGGCTGTGACATACGGACGGACAGACAGACAGACAGACAGACTTGACGAATCTATAAGGGTTCCGTTTTTTGCCATTTGGCTACGGAACCCTAAAAATACTTATACCAACACTCAAACTCCAATACAAACATTTGTTGATCATAGAAACACTTGGTCCGACCCAGGATTTGAATCCGAGACCTGAGGCACACCAGTCACATACACTACCACTTTAAAGCAATCTCGCGTATTTGGCAGTTATCGCGATAAAAAAATTCTCCTTCAAGCCAAATTACAATAAAATCTTTACCTGTGAAACTGCTCAGTGGCTTCTAGTAACCACTGCGAGTTATGAAGCATGTCTTTTGTATCACTCTTTAAATCAGATCAAATCAAATCAAACCATTTTATTTCAAATAAACCATACAACGGCACTTTCTAAACGTCAAGTAGTCAGTCAGTAGTCAGTCGTGAAGCTAATTGTCTGTTCCAATTCGTAGATCCTATGGAGAAGAACAGACAAAAAATCCAATGACACTCTTTTCCAACATTGTTTTTACAATTTTTGGTTGCATTTTATTGTTCCCGTATAAACTTTGAAATGCATTTAATAAACAAATGTTCATTTGATATTACAAACAGACACTCCAATTTATTTATTTGTATAGTGTATAGTGTATAGTTGAAGAAATCTGAGTATTTCAAAGACTGCCGTGCGAAGCCGGGTCGGGTCGCTAGTATTCAATACGTAAGTATTCTCATTACGTAGCAATAAATACATCTTACTACTATTAAAGTTGGCTGTATTTCAAACCATAACTACAGCGTACGTAGACGAAACGATATTTTTGTGTAAAAACGCAACAAACTACTGACGTACGTAAATTGTGTTATGAAGTCACACTAGTCGACCAAATTTAATTTAGTAGTATTACAAAGTTTCTGAGAAATAGTTCGTGATTTCTTTAAATCTTCTTATATATTTAAAACCAGCTGAGTCCGACGGTGTTGCCTATGGTTGGAGGGTAACGCCGTGGAGCGAAGCTAATCTATAAAAAAAAAGTTAGTAGCACTCCTTAGTGCATCAGCTTTCTGTCAGTCAAAGACCCGTCAAAATCGGTCCAGCCGTTCCAGAGATTACCAGGAAAAAAAAGACAAACAGACAGACAAAATTTTTCAAAATTATAGTTTTGGTGTAACGTAAATATGTAATATCATATGCTGTTAATTTTATACTAAATACAGACACTCCAATTTTCATAATCATCATCATCAACAGCCTTTAACAGTCCACTGCTGGACATAGGCCTCACCTTAGAAAGGAGGTTTTGTCCTACTATACCACGCTGGCCAGACGGGTTGGTAAAGGGTTTGTTTCAAGTTTTCCTTCTCTTGGCAGTGATGTTAGCTGCTTATTTTCTTCCTTTAATCGCCTCTTACGACACCCATGGAATGAATAGGGGTGGTGACACTTTGTATTCTTAATCCGTCACCGGGACAGGGTTTATTTGTATATATAATAAAAACAATGTTGCTGCTTCTAAATAAAAATATGATGTCAGTTATCACTGCAAAGAGAAGGAAAGCTGGAAACAAACCCGTTTTACGAACCCTTGTGGTCAGCGTGGTACAAGTAGGCCATGCTGATTTCAACATGACGGGCCGGCTAAACCGTGGTGGTACTCTACCCTCCTGTGAGAGGGCAGTACGCAGGGACCCAGGGGCGTATCTAGTTCGTGAAGCGTGCGGGACCGGACTCCCAATCTCAACAGACCGCCACAGTGTTGATCACCATGCCGTATTTTGTGCTTTCACAATGAATTTTACTCAAGCAGGACCTTATAAAAAAATAACCTTCTTTGTACAGCCGTTGATAGTTAAAGACTATTGATGTATTTCATGTAATGTGAGTCTGGGTAGGTAGGCAGAAAAATGTTGAGCAAACCTTGAGCAAGCTTTGGGGCGTGCAATTGGAGAGGCCTATGTCCAGCAGTGAATAGGCTGATGATGAAAACTTTTTTCTTTCAATGAGACTTACCAGTGTATAGACAACTTCCCCCCTCGGATTCCGGCAGATTTAAAGGGCAGCAACCTAGTTGTGACACTCGTTGCTAGTGTCCATAAATGCTAGTGTTCACTTAACATCAGATGATCCTTATGCCTGCTAGTAAGTTCCGTTGCCCTTTAACTTACGGGCAAAACATCTTACTATGCCGCCGTAGGCCTATGCTTGCGATGTCTGAATGAGCAATGAAAGAATGGCCCCCACTCTTGGATTTTATTCAGGCTTTCCGTCATGCTAATAGAGTTATTTTGGCAGCTAGGTATATATAAAAAACTCAGTTTAAATTTGAAGTGTGTTTTTTTTAATTTAAATAAATTACAATTTATTATCAACATAATTACTTTAACCTTAATATGTATGTTGTTGACGGGGTTTAACGAACCCTAGATTTATCGTTGACTAATAAACTTAAATACCCTATAAATAATTCTTTCGAATTAGATCTACCAAAAAAAATCTAATTGTATTGTATGTAAAATACTAGTTTTAAATCAGACCTTATGCTGATACATACAAAATTTAAATTTGTACGTAACTAATACAGTTACTTGCATCTTTATAGCATCTAAATACTAAAATTGTGAGATTTCAATGACTGTACTAAGTTTTAAAATTAATGAAGGGTATTTATTAAATTAACAAAACTCAAAACAACAGTTTTTAAAACTATTCGTGTGTATGTGCGCGTTAATCTCAGGAGTGGCTGAACCACTTTGGATGCAGTTTTCTCTTATGTATTGTACTATCCTACTTTTAAGATTTAGTGTTTTTGACGAATAAAGAAGTTATATTAGTTCAAAGAATCGATATATTCGCACTCTTAGTAGTATAAGGGCACAACTCATTTTTTTATTGAGTTTTCTTATAGAAAACGCACCAAACGAAATTATCTACCGGATTTCGTTCACTAACCTTATTTCACGAAAAAAAATTTAATTATGCCCTAAAATTAACTAAGGGTGGCGATATACTTGGGTTTAGTCGTACACAAAATCAATTTGTAAATATACAGACAATTCCTATTTTAAAAGCTAAAATAGTACATTGTTCACCGAGGGAGGAAAGGGACCGATTACTAGCGAGGGAGCAGTTTGTGGCCCGAAGGCGCAGCCTAGGGCCACAATACTCCCGAGGTAGGAATGGGACTTTCACCCGAGTGCTACACAGTGCTTTATACTACACCTGTGAGGAACATTTAAAGTATTTTTAAAATATAATCAAAACTTATGACACCATATAAGACACAATTTAGCTTAGAATTTGACAAATATTTCACGCTTCTTTTGTTTTTTATTATTCTTCACAAAAGGACGTCAGTGGCACGGCGATTCCATATTTAAATTATATGAAAACTCCTTGACACACAACACATGAGAAATGAAAATTCATACAACTTTCTCTCCCGCTAAAACACGTTAGAAATGGATTTTCATACATTTTTTCCTCCCGCTTATTCAGGTCAAGGAAAAGACTAACTTTCTCTTTTCATTTTCAGGGAATATTGACTACTGTTCCGATCAGGTGTAGTATAAAAGCATTTTGTGACTCTTGAGTTACAGGTGACCAATGTAACCATAGCTTTAATCAGCATCAGCTGACCCGTGATGCGTGTACTCGCATGTACCCCTAAAACATAATAAATACATAAAAATCCTAGTTAATAATGTACAAAATTACGTTTGTGTGACTCATTTAAATATGGCTAGGGGCGATTGACAAGAAGCAGGCAGGGTGGGCGTGCTCGCCCTCGTATTAGGATAAAAAGGGAATATCGGGTCTACAAGCCGTAGGTGGCTCGAGGTACGTCGCGGTTCAAGGGGCTTCCTTTCGAGGGTATATCTACTTGGTTCCTCGGCTCATAGTACCCGAGGCGGCGTGGGGATTTCCGAAAAAAAAGGCGCGATTGGCAAATTGCTGTTATGTCAAATGTATAGTCGAAAAATACGTATCATTTTAGAACTTAACATGGCTCATAGACTCAACCATAACCAATAATATAGACCTAAGTTACAGAACCAATCTTTCCCCCCTCCCCTCTTTAATTGTCCACTACTGGACATAGGCCTTAAAAAGTCCAAGTCTGTATAGGATTTGGTTCCTCAGTCTCTTAAACCATAAACAACAAAAAAAAGGAAACTATTTTTTATTTGGCAACACTTGTACATATATAAATTATGTTCCTTGATATATCTGATAGATGTCCTTGTGAATGTTGTGCTATTGATTTGTTTACCCACCGGCACGGCACACGGGAACGAGTAGGCGAGAATATTATTTTTAGATTTTGTCTTCGGCTAGACTGCGTAGCGTTCTCGTCGATTCGCAAATTATTTTCTTTTTGCGATGTTTAACAACATATAAAAGAGACTTAGCTGTTACTTTAATAGGTATTATATACTTTTAAATTGTCGTGACGTTTAAATATTAAATGGTGTCATTTATTTTTGTAAGAAAAAAATCAACAGAGTTTTTACACACGTTCGACGGCATTTCCTAAGACTTAAGAAAGAAATTTAATCACGAAACAAACCGCAGTGGTGTTTTTTTTAAGTTCGTTAACAATGATCCTGCTAATATTATACGCAAAGGTTTGTGAATATGTATGTAATTATGTTTGTTGCTCTTTCACGCAAAAACTACTACGGATTTGGATGAAACTTTACAGTAATATAACTTATATATCAGAATAACACATAGGCTACTTTTTACTGCAATATTCGAGATATATTTTATATATAGATTATAAAAATACATAAATCGTAGATGTCAAAATGTATCACTGTTTATCGCCTGTCAAAACTTCACAGGTTGCTATGCATAATACACTTGCATAGCAACCATAATTATAGTTTTCCGAAAATACGCGGGTAACACCGCGGGGCGCAGCTAGTTAAATTATAAACAAAAGGATGCCTAATAAATAACACTCGGCATAGAATTTTCCATGATATAAGTAAAAAACTAAACGAAAATTGGTTCATTCGTTTGGTAGTTACGATACCTTAAAGAGACACGTTAAACTTATAACACCCCTTTCTTTTTGCGTCGAGGGTTCAAAAGAGGTTCATAAATTTTATCACCGTTAATTACTTTTGATCGCAAGTACTCTTTTCGTTATTGATAAAAAAATGTTTGATTGTGTGATCCGCAAATATTTGTTTCGGAGTTCGGGTTCGAGTCTTCATAATATGTATGTATTTACAAAAAAAAAATGTTTATGTATTTATAAAAGTTGTCTAGTACCCATAATACAAGATTTGCTTAGTTTGGGACTAGATGGCGTTGTGTATAAGATGTCCGAAATATATATATATTTGGTATCCAATTGACCGACTCTTTAATTAGCTGAACTATTATATCTGTAACAGTTTTTTTTAAGCCCGTTTAATTTTCCAGATTTTCCCAGCCAATATTAAGTTATCTACGGACGCCAAGTTACAAACGTTTATCGTTTTCTATTCTATTTTCCATTATATTTCTCTACTTCTCTTTTTTCATTGGCTAATTTTTCTCAGTCACGTGATCAAAACAAAATATTAGCCAATCAAACAAGAGAATAGAGAAATAGAATGGAATATAGGGGCGGCTGAAACAAGTAAATTTACTAAATCGTAAAAGGAACACTGAAATTAAAAACAGTGTTTACACTCAATCAATACTTTTATACGACCTTTAGGTACTACTACGCATCTGTGATTTCTCCCAATCGATCGCGAATTCTTTGTAAAGCAAATTACTTATAAACTAGGTTGAAGCTAGAACAAAAGCGTTTCGTTTTCGACTAGGTTTTTGTCGCCACTATAAAGCATCACCCCTTACTTACCGACAACACTCCCACAGGTCTGTGGGGGAGGGGTGTGTCGGGGGTAGGGTAAGGTCAAGGTAGCTGCCTGCGCGCTTGCGCTCTGCATTTAACTCGCTGATGCAGCTACTCCACTGGAGTATGCAGACCTGCCTCCTTATGTTAAGCTCTACTATTAAAACGTTTCGCTGAGGTGGCAATTTTCCTTTTGCATCTTTCATTTTGTAAAAGGTTTCGTGGCGTATTCGTGAATTAAATTTTAGTTGATTACTTTATGACGTTTTTAGATCTTATTCTTTTGTAGTACATATAGAATTTAATGCGGTAATATACGTCACGAAACATCCTTACTAATATTATAAACTTGAAACTTTGTGAGTATGTATTTATGTTTGTTGCTCTTTCACGCAAAAACCACTAAACGGATTTGGATGAAACTTTACAGTAATATAGCTTATATATCGAATAACACATAGGCTACTTTTTAATGCAATAATCGAGATACAAGCGGGCGGAGCCGCGGGCGAAAGCTAGTATACTATATCATTTTTTTAATTTTTGTCTTCCCTCTTTCCGTCTATCTGTCCTAAATGAGAATCTAAGTTAGCAGAAAGGGTCCTTAATATCCACCAGATCACCGTAGTCAAGCGTATGCCATTGCCGACCTATTTTCGTTACTTTGACCTATTAAGGTATAATCTCAATTCAAGGATGATATCACTCGTACGGTTCAATGACCAATTTGTGCAACAAAAACATTGTGGACAAAAAATTGGGCTCGATTGAACGTGTTACGAATAATAAAATGTTTAGCTCCGGTTTGTACCAGATCTTCAAGGTTACATTGGAACTACGAGTTTTTGCTAGTGTAGGTCACAAATTGTTCGTTTAGTTATCAAATCAAACCATTTTTATTTCAAATACACCAATAGAACGGCACTTTTTAAACGTCAAGTAGTCAGTCAGTCGTGAAGCTAATTGTCAGTTCCAATTCGTAGATCTTATGGAGAAAATCAGACAATAAACTCCATAGAGATTCTTTTCCAACATAGTTTTTACTATGTTTAGTTCCATTGTTTATGGCATTTAATCATTTTGACGTGAGCGCAGCCGCGGGCAATGCTAGTATGGCAAAAGTTAAAGCAAACTTTTGTAACAACGCGAGTAGTTAACACAGCGACTCAGTGAAGTATTTATAGAATTGGTTTTTTTTTTCCTTTTGACCTTGACGCAGTAAGTTTAACATGCAGCAGTTGCTCTGCTATCATGGCCAATTTAGTGAGTTACATAAGATTATATATTACGAATGTTTTATAAACCTGTTGAATAAAATATATGTAGATTACTAAAGATATACTAGCTTTTGACCGCGATTCCGCTCCCGTGTAAGTTGGTTATCGCAGCAAGAAGTTGCCTATGTCCTTCCTCAAGAATTGAATTATCTCCATGCAAAATTTTATTAATATCGGTTTAGCGGTTTACAGATATATAGACTTTTGAATTTATAATATCAGTATTCATAGTTACTGTCCGTGTGGTGACGGATTAAGAATACAGAGTGTCACCACCCCTATTCATCCCGCGGGTGTCGTAAAAGGCGACTAAGGGATAAACTACGCAAGACAACATCGATGCAAAGAGAAGGAAAACTTGAAACCAATCCTATACCAACCCGTCTGGCCAGCGTGGTATAGTAGGCCAAAACCTCCTTTCTAAGGAGAGGCCTATGTCCAGCAGTGGACTGGTAAAGGCTGTTGATGATGATTGATGATTAATAGTTAAGGAAAGTATTATATGACGTGATTATGGGCGAGCTTTGCCATGTTAAGCAATTCGAAAAGCTGCTGGTGTATGGTAATCACTTACCATCAAACCCTTTCCAATCTTTCTCCTGCTAAACCATTAGAAGAAAGTTTACATACATAGAAAAATCACCGACCCCAAAATAAATTTAGGTAGAGGGTAGGGAGATGATGACGCTGATGACGACGATGATGATGATGATAGAAAAAACAATCAAACATGGTGTACATAATTGCGTCTGTGTCGCCAATTTAAATATGGTAAATGGGTGCCCGCCAAAATGTACGTACTTCGTTCTAATATCAAAGCTGGTCTAAAAATAAATAATAGTGGACTAACTTTCGACCACGGCCCGAATCTATGTTGATAATCGCGGTATAAAGTAGCCTATGTCCTTTCTCAGGCTATAGTCCACTGCTGGACATAGGCCTCTCCTTTGAAAGGAGGTTTTGGCCTACTTTACCACGCTGGCCAGACGGGTTGGTAAAGGGTTTGTTTCAAGTTTTCCTTCTCTTGGCAGTGATGTTAGCAGCTTATTTTGTTCTTTTAGTCGCCTCTTACGACACCCATGGAATGAATAGGGGTGGTGACACTTTGTATTCTTAATCCGTCACCACACGGAAATATCTATCCATGTATGTATGACTATCTATGTAGCAACTTTTATATAAATCGGTTCAGTCGTTTTATCGTAAAAGCCCGACAAAATTAGGTAATTATTATAGAACTTAACATAGCTACGTAAATAGAAAATCTATGATACACGCAAATGAATTAGTTATTTCCCAACCCAAAAATGTTTTATTTGCGTAATGTAATTTTGTACACAAATAAATATCTATTGAGAGTTTTTCTTAAGGCTTTTTAGAAAGAGTTAGAAGATAGGGAGAGAGAGAGAAGAAAGCTCTTAGTGTTAGACTCACACAAAAGACCAGCCTAAATTGACTGCACGGTTGGCCTAGTGGTTTAAGCGGTCGCCACGCCGCTCTCTACTGCGCCAAGTGTCGTGGGTTCGAATCCCTCGTGGGATAACACTTTGTGTAATTCACAAATTGTTGTTCTGAGTCTGGGTGTTCTTTGTGTCCGTTTCTTGTATGTTCGTAAAGTCCCCCGCGACACAGGAATTCATATTCCTAATGCGGGAGTTGTCTTTTTAAAAAAAAAAAGAAACAAGAAGAAAAAATTATTACATACGTGTTGTAGTAATTAGTTGGTGAGTGTGAGACCGGAGGCCCAAAGATTTAGAAGTATCTCACTACGCCTCTGTAGTGTGGGTCACCATGCTGTACTCACAATGATGGTGACCTTCACGCTTGAATTCTGCTCTTGCTTTCCATCAGGCAGAGTAGAGTTACTTTGCCAGGCTAAGTTAAAAAAAATCGTTTTCACCACCAGTTAATTGCTTAGATGTCTCTTCAAATTTAGGGGCTACATACTATATTAGGAGGCCCCTAACGTAGATATTATCCTACCTAGTCTCATAATAGGTGTAGGTACAACATAATTATTATCGTCGCAACGAACTATTAGATTCTATTTGTTAGTGCACACGCGTCGTACTAAATATTTTACTAACTGCTTAAGGAAGTCATTTAACCCTATAGTTTCGCATTTATTTGCATATAAATAATAGGAAGTTGAGAATTTACTTCAAAATCAACATATCTCAATGTCTCAACCTTCAAAACTAAATAATCTCCAAGTAAAAGTATGTAGAATACTTCCTTCCTTCCTTTCCTTTGTTTACACATCGTCACATGGCAATGTTGTCACAATAATACATAACCCTTAAACCCCGCCCATAACTTCCCAAAGTCTGCGTAATTGCGTCATATTTTTCTCACGTACGTCCTAGAATCAGTTCGGTGCATATAATTGATGTACTGGTGTATCCCGGTCCGGTTTATCGATCGGGACCTGCGCGCTTCTCTGCAAGCAACAGGCTGTGACGCAGTTACAAGAACGTATGTGTGTTAGTGTTTATTATGTAGGTACCTAGGTTGTCTGGACGACTACTCACACACAGACACCAATCTCGTAATCTGAGATCGGTGTTGTGTAGTACGCCCGAATTTTCGAGAGCTTTTTAATATGAATAAAGGTGGATAACTTAGTTATCAGGTTTCATGATAATTGTTTAGTAAGCGTAATAAGTATAAGTTCATGTCGCGTCATATTTTGAACAACAGTGCTACATGCTATTTAATAAACTCTTTATTAACACAAGCAAAATCGCACTTGACCGATTTTTTACTATACTTATATGAAAGTATTATACGGTACTTACTTTTCAAAAACGCACTTTAAAAATGTGTGGTTTGTCTGTACGTCTGTTTTTAGGGTTCCGTAGCCAAATGGCAAAAAACGGAACCCTTATAGATTCGTCAAGTCTGTCTGTCTGTCTGTCTGTCTGTCTGTCCGTCCGTATGTCACAGCCAATTATTTCCGAAACTATAAGAGCTATACTGTTGAAATTTGGTCAGTCGATGTATTCTGTGAACCGCATTAAGATTTTTACATAAAAAAAGAAAAAAAACAATACATTTTGGGGGTCTCCATACTTGGAACTGAAACTCAAAAATTTTTTTTTCATCAAACCTAAACGTGTGGGGTATCTATGGATAGGTGTTCAAAAATGATGTTGAGGTTTCTAATATCATTTTTTTCTAAACTGAATAGTTTGCGCGAGAGACACTTCCAAAGTGGAAAAATGTGTGTGTCCCCCCTCTAACTTCTAAAATAAGAGAGTGATAAAACTAAAAAAAATATATGTTGTACATTAACATGCAAACTACCAACGAAAATTGGTTTGAACGAGATCTAGTGAGTAGTTTTTTTTTAATCCCTACTTATCTATATATATAAAAATGAAACCCGTTTTCCTTGGTCACGGCATCACGCGTGAATGGCTGGACCGATTTCACTAATTCTTTTTTTGTTGTATTTGTTATTATTAGGAGAAGGTTCTTACGGAAAAAATGTTAAGAAAATCTCTCATAAATATTGAAAAATATACATTTAATTTTGCATATTTAAAAAACGCGAGTAACGAATGTCAATGTCATTAACAGCCATTGAGTGACGTTAAATTGGCGGTACGAAGTTCGCGGGGTCAGCTAGTAATATTATAAATGCGAAAGTACCTCTGTCTGTCTGTCTGTTACGCTTTCACGCCTAAACCACTGTACCGATTTTGATGAAATTCGGTATGATGATAGAACTGAACTTGGGAAAGGACATAGACTACTTTTTACTGCAATAATCGAGATACAAAGACCAAAGCTAGGTGATTATAAAAATACATAAATCGAAGATGTCAAAATGTATCACCGTTTACCTCCTGTCAAAACTTCACAGGTTGCTAGGAATAACACTTGCATGGCAACCATAACGATAGTTTGTAAATGACATATAGACCACTAGACCAGAGTAGATAATTTTTGAAAACAAATAAAATTATAGTAGGATGAAACCTATTGAAAAAGGAGGAGAATATTATAAAAATGAAAGGAAAAATAATTTACGGGCGATCTGAGGTCGGGAAGGGGTAGGGGGGAGGTTTTCGGGTCCTTTAACCGGGGCGTGAAAAAGCATCTCACTAAGCCGCCATAGTGTGGGCCGCCATACATTATTGTCCGCATTCGCAGCAAGTGTGATAGCCCCGACTCTTGGATTCTGCTCATGCTTTCCATCAGGCAGGGTAGAGTCAGATTGGATGGCTAAATATATACAACAAAGGGTAAAAAACGGTTTATCTCGATTTCCGGCAAAACTACAAGGAAAAAAGTTAAATGGCAAAGTTGTAGGTAATTAAAAGATCTACAACTTTTTAGGGTTCCTTATAGATATGTCATGTCCGTCTGTCCTTCCGTCCGTCCGTCCGTCCTCGACTTATCGTCCAAACAGTAAGTGCTAGAAAGATGAAACTTTGCATGAATTTGTATTGTAATTACGTCGACAAAGTGCTACAATAAAATTATGAAATATATTTTTATTTAGGGTACCTCCCCTACACGTAAAGTGTGGATATTTTTTTTTCTCACGGCTACCCCATCATGTAGGGTATCATTATATAGGTCTTTTAAAAACATTAAGGGGTTGTTAAGACGATTTTTTGATTTAGGTATCCGTTTGAGAGAAATTCCACTTTAAAGGCCACTTTTTTGTAAAAACAGGCCATCCCGCCCGCCGAAAGATTTGTGATAGTGGTCCATAAAATGAACTTTAAATGAAAACTATAACAAATTAGATGACTTTGTCAGTTCAGGAGTTATAGAGGCTTAACTTTTACAATGCGCTTACTTGGAAAAGTCATACAAAATCAACGCATTAATACGTAAACATAACAATTATCCATTGGATACGATTTCTAATCCACGTACCATTATGGGTGACTGAGGAACCCTTTCCTATGCGTGGCCTGACACGCACTTGGCCGATTTTTTAGACTAGGTTTCCTCGCCGGCGTTACAACAATAAACGCTAGTTCCTAAATAAAGTTTAAGTACGTCTTAATGTTTTTATTTCCATTGAAATTCATGTCATGTTGTTGTCGTTTTTAAATCTAATTGTAAATAGATACAAAAAGGTGGAAATAGTCAATAGTGAACGTTTATTGTAATACAAAACTACCCTCCATGTGTTAATGTAGTATATGTGTAAAAATATATCTATACAAATAAATAAAATGGAAGTCTTCATCATCAATCATCATCAGCAGCCTTTAACAGTCCACTGCTGGACATAGGCCTCTCCTTTGAAAGGAGGTTTGGCCTACTATGGAATACTATAACAATGGAAGTGTCTGTCATCATCAACAACCTATGATAACCCATTGCTGGGCTCGTGTCTTCTCTAATGAGAGGGTTAAGGCCATACGTCCCTACGCTGGTCGAGTGCGGGTTGGGGACTGGCAAGACACGTTGTGGCTACGTAATCATCATCATCATCATCAGCCTATCGCAGTAGTAGGCCTCTCCAATTGCACGCCACTTGGTTCGATCCTCGGAAGCTGAAGTGGCAGTGGGCTGGCCATATATGCCGTAGAACCGATAACCGTTGGGGTAAACGGGTTCTTGAGTGGAGACCGCGACTCGGCAAACGTAGTGTAAGGACGTCCACAGGCCAGGTGGAGTGATGATTTGTGCAAGACGGCTGGTAGGAGCTGGATGCGAGAAGCCGAGGATCGAACATAATCTTGCCGTTGGATAATTTTAAGCCGCCCAAAGGCCTCCAACTACGAAATGTTTGGTACCGCGGGCAACACCGCTGGAATCGACTAGTGTTATATTTTAAGTTAAAATTTGTTTAATTTTTATAACCATTGAAATTGAATGACGGAACGATGTTTAATAATATATATTTAATCAGTTAATGTAAATATTATTCGTATAAATGAACTAAGTGTAGTTTTTATACAAATTGGTGCTATATATGTTTATATGTATATAAAACTACCGGTGTTACCCGCGTATATCATTAGGGGTCATCCATAAATTACGTCACACGAATTTCATGATTTTTTTGCCCCTCCCCCCCCCTTGTCACAGCTGGTCACATTTGTAAGACTCCCCCCCTCCCTAGTGTGACGTCACATAATTTGCAAATTTACATTTAGAAATCATTGAATGAAAACAGGTTCATTTCCGTTTAAATTATTTTTTTATAAAATTAACATCAAATCAAACAATTAATAAAACAAAAATTGATTAATTATATATAAATTAGAAAAAATAATAAATCAAAAATTTTTCAGTGCGTGTCAGGTTGCGCATAGAATTCGGTTCTGTGGTCACCAATAATGATAGGTATATTTAAAATCGTGTCCAATAGATAATTGTTGTTTACTTATTATTTCTTAATTTTTGTAGGAAGTTTTCCAAGACAGTGCATTTTACAAGTTAGACCTGTACAACTCCTGACAAACATATATCAAAACCGCAATAGCTTTCCTTTAAGTTTTAATATATGGACTACTATCATGAATTTTTTCAGATTTTTCGAGCCATCTGTTTAGCTTTTAGAGGGGGGGATGCCCTATTTATACAAAAAAATGCGTTTGAAAGTTGAATAACTCGCAAACGGATAACTAAATCGAAAAATCGTTTTAACAACCTCGCAATGTTTTTAAAAGACGTATCCAATGATACCCCACACGATTGGTAGCCTCGAGAAAATGAAAACATAACCACTTTACGAATAGGGGTACTTTACGTACCCCAAATAAAAATAATTTTCATATGTTTATTGTAGCACTTTATAGACACACCAACTGTTTGGGCGGTAGGTCTAGGACGGACGAAAGGATTTGACGAATGGATAAGCGTTCCGAGTCAAGAATTACGGAACCCTGAATACGATTATATTAATTAAAGAAATTAACAAAATAAAAAAACGAATCCAAGTTTTATTGTTATTAATATCCAGTTCTCAACGTGACTCAGAGATTAGTTCGGTATAGGTTGCCTGGGAGTCCCACACACACCCTTCGTTGTCCCCAAGAAAGGTATGGTGCGAAAAGCATTCCCCGCGTAAAAAAAAGTGTAAATATATGAAATATCTTCAAATCAAATTCAAATTTTGTCACAAATATTTAATTATTTGTTCGACTATATTTTAGTAGAATATACTTTAATGTACACCAAATACAGTTTTTGCGATTTGACGAATGTATAAGGGTTCCGAGTCAAGAACTACGGAACCCTGAATACGATTATATTAATTAAAGAAATTAACAAAATAAAAAAACGAATCCAAGTTTTATTGTTATTAATATCCAGTTCTCAACGTGACTCAGAGATTAGTCGGTATAGGCTGCCTGGGAGTCCCACACACACCTTTCGATGTCCCCAAGCAGGGTATGGTGCGAAAAGCATTCCCCGCGTAAAAAAAAGTGTAAATATATAAAATATCTTCAAATAAAATTCAAATTTGTCACAAATATTTAATTATGTTTTCGACTATATTATATTAGAATATACTTTATTGTACATCAAATACAGTTTTTGCAGTTGAAAGTTTCTGTAAGATATTTACAATGGGCGGCCATATGGCCAGGCAACCTTTGGATGGACTATTCGACAGAAGAAAAAGGTGATTTAATGACAAAATAGGAGAACTAAGAACGACGTTGTTTCATCCGCGAAAGACAGTGGTCAAATGAAATAGAAACAAAGAAACAAATCACCGCTAGGTCCGCTAGGCACAATCAAAGGGTGCCTAGGTGGTCGGCGCGTAATACTAGTAGAGCGAGTGCTCACCAAAGCAATTGGTATCTTATATTTACACAGATATAGTTGTATATGTTTTTTAGGTTTTCGTAAAGTAAAAGTTTAAAGTTCGTGTTTTAAGACTTAGACTACAATAGATTTTAAAATGTGACGTCACATTATTTAGGACCCCTCCCACCCCCTTGTCACACAATGTCACACTTCGCCGACCCCCTCCCTCCCCCTTAAGGTGTGACGTAATTTATGGATGGCCCCTTATGGTTGCTATACAAGTGTGTTATGCATAGCAACCTGTGAAGTTTTGACAGGAGATAAACAGTGATACATTTTATGTATTTTTATAATCACCTAGTTTTCGCCCGTGTATCTCGATTATTGCAGTAAAAAGTAGCCTATGTGTTATTCTGATATATAAGATATCACACAAGTTTCACACAAATTCGTTCAATAGTTTTTGCGTGAAAGAGGAACAAACATACATACATACACACATACAAACTTTCGCGTTTATAATATTATTAGGATTCTCGTGTCACAATGATAATTCCCATACTCCTGCGAAAAGGCTTGATCCTATTTTGTGAAATTTTGTGTGTTTATTCAGTAGGCTTGAGAATAGAACTTAAACTTTTTTATATCTAACTACTAGTAACAGACTTCAAAAGATGAGTCCTCATTTAAAATCATTTCTTAAATCCCTTTGTTATGAAATCCATTTATTCTCATGTAAGATGTTTGAAGAACAAATACTACATACTAGCATTTGTGGCTCTGCCCGTGTTTATGGCGAAAAAAGTAGCCTATTTCTTTTCTCAGACTCTAAGACTGTTTATAAAATTTAATTTAAATTGATTCAGTAGCTTTAACGTGATAACGCGACAGATTTTTGATTAAATTTTTGCCTGCCTGTTTGTTCTGAAACGGCTGGACCGATTTTTACGGAACTTTCACTGACAGATAGCTGATGATATGAGGAGTAACTTAGGCTATTTGTATTAGACTAGCTTCACTCGCGATTTACAACAATAACTACAGGTGACACCGTGGGGCTCAGCAAGTCAAAGTATGATAGTAAATTTACTTCAAAAGCATTTAAATTAAATTAATGTAGATTTGATTTGATGTGATTTGTGTAATGCCTAGATTTCTTAAGTCTTGGATTTAGGCCAGACATGTCTACGGCGTGATGGCACTCACATCTGGTAACAAAGACAATTTAAGGCAAAATATATTCTATTTCAATAACATTAAGATTACCTTTACCTTTTATGTTTAAAAGTATCGAATATAATAGTGTCTCGTTGAAATGTCTAAACAATGTCTATCATCTTGGTAATGCTTTATTTTCTCTTATATATGTCTGTACTTCTTGCATTGAAAACAATTTTGTTTTATAACGTTTTGAAATTTTTCTTTAATTTCTATAAGGTCCGTCTGAAAAGGGTGTGTCTTATCTTTCTGAATAAGTCATCATCATCAACAGCCTTTAACAGTGCACTGCTGGACATAGGCCTCTCCTTAGAAAGGAGGTTTTGGCCTACTATACCACGCTGGCCAGACGGGTTGGTAAAGGGTTTGTTTCAAGTTTTCCTTTTGGCAGTGATGTTAGCTGCTTATTTTTTTCCTTTAGTGGCCTCTTACGACACCCATGGAATGAATAGGGGTAGTGACACCTTTGTATTCTTAATCCGTCACCAAACGGACATAGTGATGTGTATGCTCTAAATAAATATCCTTATTTTGAAAAGTAGCATGTGATATTCTTTATAATATCGGCTATCTATCAGTGAAATTCTTGTCAAAATCGGTCCAAACGTTTGAACGATTAGCCGGACAAATAGACCGGACGGAGCCGAATATTCTTTTATATGCATTTATGGAAAAGCTATTAATTTGATATTATAAACAGACAATTCAATTTTGTTTAAATACTAGCTTTCGCCCGCGGCTCCGCCCGCGTGTATGTTGGTTATTGCGGTAAAATGTAGCCTATGTCCTTTCCCAAGTTAAGTTCTATTTTCATACCAAATTTCATCACAATCGGTTCAGTGGTTTAGGCGTGAAAGCGTAACAGACAGACAGACAGACAGAGTTACTTTCGCATTTATAATATTAGTAGGGATATATAAATTTGAACAGCACTGAAAAATCTCCTCGACCTTTAGAAATTGTTTCAATATTTAAACGTCGAAAGAGTTTTGAGTCGACTCTATTTACCTAATTCGTTACTGTCTTCGACTGTAAAACATATTTAGACTCCATTAAAAAATAATTAACAATATCATTACGATATTTACCCTGCTTTAGGATAAGTGCGTGACTACAGTAAATAGTTCCACATTTGTACTAGTGATAAGCGTCCGTCGTTTATTTTGTGGGTCATGCCATACCGTGCTATGAAATGTCCCCTGAGTCCTTAGCAGTTGACTTGCCTTCATTACGAGTTTACCCTCAAAGCCTGGTCAATATCACTGCCAGTTGCGTTAATTGAGTCTGTGAATTATTGCTTTTCCACTGAGATTATTGTTAACAGTAAATAGCTTAATAATGACAGTATTATTGCTGTCGTATTTCATTGACTGCCTTGTTGGTCTAGTGGTAAGCGTATGCGGCTGCTGATCAAGAGGTCTCGGGTTCGATTCCCGGGTCAGACCAAATATTTATGTGATCCACAAATATTTGTTTCGGAGCCTGGGTGTTTTTCTATGTATAATATGTATGTATTTACAAAAAAAAAGTATGTTTATGTATTTATATCAGTTGTTTAGTACCCATAACACAAGCTCTGCTTACTTTGGGACTAGATGATGTGTGTAAGATGTCCAAAATATTTATTATTTATTTATTGGTGAGTGTGAGACCGGAGGCCCAATCATTCTGCCGGCCGGCACAATGATTGGGCCTCCGGCGATGCAGAATTATATGTCCAGGCCGGCTTGATATGGGTTACCATGCTGCATTGCCTACCCTCACAATGAGGATACTGAGGGTGACCGTTACTTCTGAATTCTACTTATGCTTTCCATTAGGCAAAGAAGAGTTACTTTGGTAGGCATAATATAAAAAAAAACATGTATGTACTTGCTGACTCACGCAGCCAAACCTGCGTAATCTTTCGCAGCGTGTTAATACACCGCTGAAACCATATATTTCAGTTGCTCTGCGTATTGTTTAAATAATTATTTGAATATAATTATATGTAAACACATATAATTAGGATTTGGAAACTCCAAATCCTAATTAATACCTAATTAAAGAACTCCCTATTAAAACAGATAAAGCAGTTGACATTTGTCATTAGCCAAACAACTCATTATGACCTTATGTGGTCCAAGGACAGAAGTACCTAAGAAATTATGTCATCTCATTACAATAGTGCACATCAAATGAGCCTTTAATAGTCCAAAGCTGGACAAAGACCTCTCCTTAGATAGCAAAAAAACCGACTTCAAAGAAAAACTATTCCGAGTACCCAAATCGCGACAGGTATGGCTCTAGGATCTTATCATCAGATACTGATTCCTTATCATGTAACTACATGGGAGATACTAGCTTTCGATTAAAAAAAGTATAATCAAAATCTGTCCACCCACTCAAAAGTTCTGAGGTAACAAACAAAAAAAATACAGTCGAATTGAGAACCCCCTCCTGTTTTGAAGTTGGTTAAAAAGAAGTTTTGATCTACTATATCACGACGATAAGACGAGTTAGTATAGAGTTGACAAGTTTTCCTTCTCTTGGAAGTTCCTGTAGTCCCGCCTATTTAGGTCCCTACACCCACGGGATGTTCACTATTTTGATGTACCATCCATAATTCTCGTATCATCATGAAGACCAAAATTATCTTATTATTAAATATTTTTTAAATGTGTTTTGTTGGCGTGCCTAATTTAGAATAGTATCACTCTTAGGCCAATAGCAGCAGAGCTGATTGAAAAAAGACACATACGAAATTGAGTTCACCAGCTAGTACACCTTTAAGTAATCATCTCATCATCATCATCAACAGCCTATATCAGTCCACTGCTGGACATAGGCCTCTCCTTGAAAAGGAGGTATTGGCCTACTATACCACGCTGGCCAGACGGGTTGGTATAGGGTTGGTTTCAAGTTTTCCTTCTCTATGCATCGATGTTGTCTTGCGTAGTTTATCCCTTAGTCGCCTTTTACGACACCCGCGGGATGTATAGGAGTGGTGACACTCTGTATTCTTAATCCGTCACCACACGGACAAGTAATCATCTATTAAGCAGATTAACAGGCTATTGTCAGTCATATCATCATATCAGTCAAGTTTCTTACCACTATCTGTATTGATATCCGTCACTCTATTCAGGTGTTGTCAAACTGATACCTTCCTATCTTGTGATAATACAGCAAATACATAAATCAGTTGAGAAATCTAGAAATATCTTGTTTCGTGATTTCACACTCAATTAGTGTTTTTAATTGGGGATTATTTTGTTTACTAGATTACAATTAATAGACTATAATAGTCTGTGGCGACTTCCACATATAGCACAATAATAAATAAATAAATATTTCGCACATTGACACACAACGTCATCTAGTCCCAAACTAAGCAGTTTGTATTAATTATGGGTACTAGACAACTGATTCCACGAAGGTATTCCTTACTCTCTCTCTTGTTATCTGTTCCCCTTACAGTTGGGAAACGATTACATCATATCAAAAAAATCAGTCGCAAGTTACACATTTTGTTATACATTGCGTAGTCGTACAATTTATATGGGAGTAAAGCCTTTTGATTACGTTCTTATTGTCTAAGCCAGAGCTGAAATTCACAGAATCAAAATAATGTGGTTAAATCTTGGCTAAAATTTTACCCTTGCTGAAAGCTTACTGATGTGATAAATTATGCCTAAATATGATTCAACACTGGATTTCTTAAACGTAAACTCAATGTTGCGGCGTGACTTTGCTCGTTTTTCATAACACTAACAATTGTCGGTGATTCAGTCCTATGTTTTTATTTTTAACCGATTTCAAAAAAAGGAGGAGGTTCTCAATTCGTCGGAATCTTTTTTTTTTATGTATGTTCAGCGATAATTTCGTCGTTTATGAACCGATTTCAAAAATTATTTTTGCTTTGGAATGGGCATAGCTTACAGGTGGTCCCATCGTGACCATATCCAGATCTGATAATGGGAACCCAAGGAAATCGGGGGAACTCCTCAAATATCATAGGCACAAATGTCGCGATTTGGGTATTCGGAATAGTTTTTCATTGAATTCGGTTCCTTTTTGTTAAAATTATTAGTATAACACTAGCTGAGTCTCGCTGTTACTCGCGGTGTTGGTTGTAAACTGTGAGCAACGCCGCGGAGCGAAGCCAATAATAAAAAAAGCGGCCAAGTGCGAGTCGGACTCGCCCATGAAGGGTTCCGTATCAGCAAGTAACATCATATAAAAGTTCTTGTAGTTCGTTGTAACTTTCATCGATGTTTTTAAACCAGTGTATTGACTGGATGAAAGGTAAATTGCATGTTACGATTTATGACGTATTAAAAAAAAAACTACTCACTAGATCTTGTTCAAACCAATTTTCGTTGGTAGTTTGCATGGTAATGTATAACATATATTTTTTTTAGTTTTATCACTCTCTTATTTTAGAAGTTAGAGGGGGGGGGACACACATTTTTCCACTTTGGAAGTGTCTCTCGCGCAAACTATTCAGTTTAGAAAAAAATGATATTAGAAACCTCAACATCATTTTTGAACACCTATCCATAGATACCTCACACGTATAGGTTTGATGAAAAAAAAATTTTTGAGTTTCAGTTCCAAGTATGGGGACCCCCAAAATGTATGGTATTTTTTCTATTTTTATATCAAAATCTTAATGCGGTTCACAGAATACATCGACTGACCAAATTTCAACAGTATAGCTCTTATAGTTTCAGAAATAATTGGCTGTGACATACGGAGGGACAGACAGACAGACAGACAGACAGACTTGACGAATCTATAAGGGTTCCGTTTTTTGCCATTTGGCAACGGAACCCTAAAAATAGCCTAAGTTACTCCTTATGTTATATAACTACCAGTTAGCCTTAGCCTTAGGTGATTGGAAACAATCACCGAGGGTAAGCAACGATGGCGCGGTCAGACTTAGATGGGTCACCGTTTGTGGCATGATATATTGTGAACGTTTCCCTGATTCGGAGGTCACTTAAGCAGTCGGTCCCGGTTGTTATAAGATAACAATCGTGAAGCTGAATATGAATAGCTGATACTGAATAGCCACAATGTGCCTTGCCAGTCACCAACCCGCACTCGGCCAGCGTGGGGACGTATGGCCTTAACCCTCTTCTGAAATTATGAGTTGTTGATTGAGTTGAAAGAAAAAAAAAGCATTTATTCTGACACACACAGGTCCGTGTGGTGACGGATTAAGAATACAGAGTGTCACCATTCCTATTCATCCCGCGGGTGTCGTAAAAGGCGACTAATGGATAAACTACTCAAGACAACATCGATGCAAAGAGAAGGAAAACTTGAAACCAACCCTATACCAACTCGTCTGGTCAGCGTGGTATAGTAGGCCTAAACCTCCTTTGTATGGAGAGGCCTATGTCCAGCAGTGGACTGTTATTAAGGCTGTTGATGATGATTAATGACACATGTCTAAACAGAGTTTATGCTGACCTAGCCAATGAATCATGATGCCTTATGCAAAGCCAGAAAAGGCGCCTATCTCAGCATTATGCTATCAACCTTGCTAAAATCGGAAAGCTAGACACATAATACACTTTTGCGTTGGTTAAAATATCAAACAAAACTTCAAGATACCTCTGGTTTTTTCGGTCATTGACCATCATAACCCAAACAAATGCTTTCTATCTCATTATGTTTCATATTAATGATAAAACTCCGAATATAAACCCCGTAGGTACACTTATTATCGGAATATATAGAGTTAAGTTTTGTCTACGCGTGTGTATGATGTTCTAACTATATTTGCGTACCTATATTATGTAAGATGTATTAAGATTAAGGCCTCTGCCTCGAATTTTGCGGGTAAGGGGGCGGCAGCGGCGGCGGCGCGGTCGCGGCGGGATCATATGCGTACAATTATATGGACCGGTTTTTGAAAACAGCGGCGCGGCAGCGGCGCGGAGGGCCGGCAACGAGCGGTGCACTCCGTGCACTTCAGTTAAGTGGTGACCGCTCGCGCTGCGCGTCTGCATTGTGGTATAGTGTAGTACAATTTTCTTTTGTGACATATCAAAATGTCATCGGACGTGCAAGAACAAATTATTTCGGCAATCTTTGAGAGGAGACCCATATGGAACAGCAGAGATATCAACCATAAAAATAGAAGAATAATTAACCAATTATGGGAAGAAATAAAAAACAAGAAATAAGAATATATTCAAAAGTTTCTACACTCATTCTAGTGTAGTCGTAGAATTTGTCGGGATTTTGTCTCTGTTCTTCATAGTTTCGATAAAATTCACCATTTATTTTCCTTGCCCTATAGTAAGGATCCACTTCTTCTTTTGCCCACAATAAATCAACCGTTAGGTATAAATTTGAATCAAAAAGTTGTTGTCGCCGTCTTTGAGACATTTTGTTCGCGAATAAAAATAAATATCTCGACAACACAACTACGAACACAACATTATGCCGCTATAGTACCGCGCGATCTGCCCGCTGGTTTGGAGAACAGGTTTGTGTTGACCGCCTCGCTCCCGCGCCGCCGCCGCCGCCGCCCCGCTGCCCGCAAAATTCGAGGCAGAGGCCTAAGACTACAAGGGGGAGGACCTGAAAAATTTAATTTCAGCTCCTCAAAGGAATGCAATGTCCTTGGACATCATCTTTCAAGCCGTTGTTCTCAAGTTTATTTTGGTTTATTTTGGGTCGGCAACTAGTTTAACCGGTTTTACCTGAATATCAGTTCTTACAAAGAGCGACTGCCATCGGACCTCCGCAACCCTTAGGGCGAACTGAAATTCGATGGTTCTACTAGATGGCAGTTTATTTGAGGGCACTGATTTCCCTATAACGAATGCCGAATGTTCATGACAACCGGGACCGTAGGCTTAACATGCTCTTCGAGGCACGTGAAGCACCATCAAACTTGTATACTCCGGACTGTTATTAAGAATTTCTTGTAAGGTAAACCCAACAACACTTAGACCGAAGTGGGATTCAACATTTCTTATAAACAAAGTTCTTATGTTGTAAGCAAAATCTGTCTATTAAGATTTTGCTGGCATACATAAAACCCTTTTACATCAGAACAACCAACATGTGACCTTGTTGTGTCGTGCCGTTGACTACAAAGGCGTCAACCAAGTGTGAAACATGTTACAACACAAAGTCACATTTGCGTTCTATGTTATCTAGACAAAGAGGGTTGATTTCAAAGGAAAAATCCACATGTTCTTGATTTTCCCGCCTTTACTACAATTTTCATACGGTTATGGCTGGTTTCGTGTACGTTACTTGTATGTTGGTTAAGTCCCCCGCTACACAGGAATATATTCCTAATGCGGTAGTTGTCTTTTCAACAGTAAAATAATCATTTTCAGACGCGGCAAAGGAGAAAGGTATGGATGGATCGGATGTGTAAACTAAACTCAGATCTGTAGCTCGAAGAGTTCGTACCGTATCAAATAAAACCCTGTGTTTATACGCAAAATATTTTAAAGAAGTGTCTTGTTAAAAAAGAAATAGGATGCATTGAAGAAATAAATATTCTAAGTTACTGTTTTCGGTGAAGTGCAACGTATTGACAGGAACTTGGCTTCATGCCAACTGTCTCGCATCCATTCACGTGAACGTAACTATTTGTTTTTATATTAACATATTACATCCTTATGTGTTTTTACGTAATCGTACGTGGCTGAAATAATAAATGGTTTATCTATGTTCTTGCCCAAACGAGGAAGGCCGCCAAATCTTTCGCCAACCATTCAAGACGTGCTAAAAACGTTGTGTATTGTATACGATTTGCCAAACTTGTGTAATGGCTTCAAGTGGAGAAAAACTTGAGTATTAACTCTGTTATTATGTTCTCAGAACCGGCCTGAGGAGGCTTGCCGAATAATAATTAACGAAAAATTGCGTTTGGATTTTGGAACTGTTCTTTTGAGAATACCTGACAATGGTACATATATGGTATGGCAGAAAATTTATCACGTGGATTGCCCATCGCACACTGGTCATTTTTAATCGATAGTTTTATAACCTTATAGACAAACTATTGATCGATCTTGTTATCCTAAACAATCATTTCATATTTGTAGTTTTGTACGGATGTAAGTACCTACCGAGTCCTAATTCTGACGAGCATTCAAAACATTGCAACCAATTTATAGACAATTTTCTCTCTGCCACTGGCCTGCACTACAAACACAAGATATCAATTGATTGATAAATCGATAATAGATCATTTGATTGATGAATAATAATCAAAACAACATAAGATTTATAGTAAAAAGTAATTGATTTAAGAATATATTTACAAGTTTGAAGCGATGGAGACGGTAATGTTTCAACATTTTTCGTCAAAATACATTCAATTATTCAGATAAGTTGTATTCAAATATTGTTATTAGAAAATACTGTTGTATGCCAACACAAATAAGCTTGCCCTGCTGTCTATTTGTGGACGGTTAACAAGATAAATGACTGTCCACACGACACGTGCTATTCTTTGTCCATTATTGGTCAGAATTGATCCATTAATCTATCAACGTTAACTCGGTAATGGGAGAAATCAGTGTCGTTAGTCGTTTCCAATAGAAGACCCCTTACAATTTTAACAAGTGCTACAAAACCATTGGACAATTTCCATTGGTTATTTCAATTGCATACATAAAGAAATTACAGGGGTTTTTGAATTGTCGGTAGGGAATATAAACCGAAAACGGCAAGGCGACGGCAACTCAATGACACTTTTTTTACTTTAAACAGTCACGTATAAATACTAAAATATCTACATCTTTATCTTTATAATTCTTGTGTGAGTGTGTATGTCACTGAACTTCTCTCAAACGACTGGACCGATTTTGATGAAATTTTTTGTGTGTGTTCAAGGGGATCTGGGAATGGTTTAGATTCGCAATTGGACCCGGTAGGTGGCGCTGCGATCAAGTTCTGGAGTTTTAAAGTTGGGCGGTACGAAGTTCGCTGGGTCAACTAGTCTTATATATAAAGTTCTCGTGTCACAATGTTCGTTCCCATACTCCTCCGAAACGGCTTGACCGATTCTTATGAAATTTTGTGTGCATATCGGGTAGGTCTGAGAATCGGCCAACATCTATTTTTTAAACCCCTGGGACGCGAGCGGAGCCGCGGGCATTAACTAGTCTTATATATAAAGTTCGCGTGTCACAATGTTCGTTCCCATACTCCTCCGAAACGGCTTGACCGATTCTTATGAAATTTTGTGTGCATATCGGGTATGTCTGAGAATCGGCTAACATTTATTTTTCATACCTCTTGGACCGAGCGGAGCCACAGGCATCAGCTAGTATGTATAAACAAATAAATAAAATTGAAGTGTCCTTTTGTACTTTCAAATTAACAGCTTTTTCACAAAAGGCTTATGAAAGCAAATACAGGGAGTTTAATTAAGTTTTTCTCTGTCTCCGTCAGTTTGTTCCGGCTAATCTCTGACACGGCTGGACCGATTTCGACAGGACTTTCACTGGCAGGTAGCTGATGCTAGTCTACTTTTTTAATACTCGATACTTTTTCACAAGTCAGATTAAAAATATTGGAAAAATGTTCTTCGCAGAATCCCTTCTTTTCATAAGATCTGGATACGACTGTTTATTTCACTCAATTTTCATCAGCCTATCGCAGTCCACTGTTGGACATAGGCCTCTCTTATATCACACCACTCTTATCGATATTGGGTTTCTCGCTTCCAGCTCCTGCCAGCCATCCAGCGCCAGTCCACTCCACCTGCACTGTAGGCATCCTACACTAGGTTTTTACGTTTACTCAATTTTCAGTCAACGGAATACATTTCTACTTATCTTGTAATGTTAAGCCTTACGTATGCATTTGACATAGTTATGTAATATGAACAACATAATTTATTGCATTCATTTACCACGTGTTATCATATACTATATACTATGTTATACTGTGTTGTGTATATGAATAAACATCTCGTGGACGATTTACGTTACTTATGGATTGATATGCATACTGTCTCAGGATAGCACAGACCGACATGTGTATTTTTACACGCTTTTTATTAGTTTCACTTGTTTGTATGTTTGTAACGGACTCCTTTGGATGCGATTTTGACCTACTTTAAATGGCCAGGTTTCGTGCAAACTTTGTAGATTTATCGAGGACCGATGAGATTACATTAATTTGAAAAAAAAAATTAAACAAATTTTTTAGTCTTTCTAAAAAATCGTTTTAAAAAACTAGACAAACACGCTTTTAAACTAAAAATAAGAAAATAATTTGAATGTACAAAGCTTCTGAAAATATTTCAATAACGTCGCCCCACGCTTTTTACATTGAAATTATTTTATACTTTTTAGTTACAGAAACGTGTTTGTTTAGTTTTTTAAAACTATTTTATTTTAAAGAACGATACCGTACCTATAATACATAGTACCTATGTATGTGGTATCAAATGAACACTTTTTTTGGGAAATGCATATATGAATTTGGTATGTCTGTTTCTTTGTTTGTTCCGGCCAATCTCTGTAACTGCTAGATTTCACAAGTAAATTAGCCTATTTTTTTTTGATTAGCTTCGCTCCACCGCCTTACTCGCGATTTACAACGATAACCGTTACGCCTTTGAAATGTATAATTAAGCTTTTGTTAAATATATTTGTGGTACTTAACTGCCTCGTTGGTCTAGTAGTTAGCGTTTGCGGCTGCTGATCAAGAGGTCTCGGGTTCGATTTCTTGACCAAATGTTTGTGTGATCTTGCGGATCATATTTGTTTCGGAGTTTGGGTGTTTTATAATATGTATGTATTTACCTACAATTATATCAGTTGTATAGTACCCATAATACAAGCTCTGCTTAGTTTGGGACTAGATGGCGTTATGTGTAAGATGTCTGAAATATTTATTTATTATTTATATGTACCTAATAGGTGACATGTTTTTATTAAATGTACAAAGTTCAGATCTTCTAGCTTCTGTCCATACTTTATCGTCTTCCGCAACACATTTTAATTAAAATTTTAATTGTTATATAAAATGTATAGTAAACATTATTAATACACGTACTGCTAATGTAGTACGCTGTTTTATCGCTAAGTTGTCACTCAATATCACTGAGCATAGTTCAAATAAAATGTAGTATTGACCTTAGATAATTGCCTCAGTACGTATGATGTTAGCTTTAGATTACATCATCATCTTAGCCGAGAGTCCGATTTTTAGATCTTTCTGATGTGAGGGTCAAAGGGGCAAGTGAGTACACCCGCTCTTGGACACGTGCGTCTTAAGATTCTTAAGTTTTTTTTTTATGTAAGCCTACTAAAGTAACTCTGCCTGATGGAAAGCATGAGTAGAATCCAGGAGTGGGGGCCACCATCCTCATTGTGAGTGTAGGCAATGCAGCATGGTGACCAATACCATGGCGGCCTAGTCAGAAAATTCTGCATCATTCTCCTGGCGTCCTAAGGCCGGTTGAATGATGCAGAATTGTTGGGCTTCCGGTCTCACACTCACCAACGAAATACGACAGCAAGAACACTGTCATTATGTCGGATGGTCTTCTGTGTGAGGGTAGTACTGGCCCGGTCGAGCAGACCCATTCGTGCTGAGATCAGCGTGGCTTTACTACCTACATCGAACAAGTAGGTGGGAGTAAGATCCTCTTTACAATTCCCTAGTTCATGACTCGGATCCCTTATAAATTTGTCATGTCCGTCCACGACTTAGCGTTCAAACGGTTAGTGCTAGGAAGATGAAACTTTGCATGACTATGTGTTTCTGTCTCGTGCTTAATAAAATCATGAATATTTTTGAAAGTTTAAGGTTGTGTTGATTCGTGAATATAGCAAAGAGAGATATTTTTGTATAGAATCCATGATGCATAGTTTCTTCAAAAGTGTAGATTGGTGGGTAGATATTGTCTTTTTCATTTCTTATTCCAATCCATAAGTTATATGGATCTATACTGTACGGTATGTAATTTGAAACAAACCATAGGTGAACGTGTAATATTATGCAAAATAAATAACAAGGAGTCCTTAATTTTTTGGGAATATTTTTTAGGGTTCCGTAGTTTATGACTCATTACGATTCGTCATGTCCGTCCGTCCATCTTCGACCTACCGCCCAAACGGTTAGTCCTAGAAAGATGAAACTTTGCATGATTATGTGTTGTAATTACGTCGACAAAGTGCTACAATAAAATTATGAAAAATATTATTATTTGTGTGCGTCCACACTAAATGCGCGGTGACTGAAGCCTTGGCCGGCGCGTCGAGCGGTGGCGTGAGGTGTGAGGTGGCCACAGTGACGCGCGCGTTAGCTCTTGTAGCGGTTTGACGTATATCAGGTGTTGCAAACCATGGATGAGGATTTGCTATTTTTTCTAAGCAGTCCAATCCTGTTAAACACTAGAAATTGTTATTTTATTTCACTCCATAACTTTCTTGTTATTGTGTGATTACTGAGGTGGTGGATATTTGCTTTGCCACACAGGTGGTTTAGATTGAATAGCACTTATAAACAATTCAGTAATTACCGTCAATGTACGACAAACAAATACAGACACTCAAACGCCGAGCGGCAAGACCGAACTGGTTTGTTACCACCGCCACCCGCGCATTGGATCGCTCGCTGACTACGCCCGTAGTGCGGCCAGAACGCTACGGGCTTAGTCAGGCCTACGGCTTTGAAAACTACGCACGCGGTCTCGCGCAGTCCCGCCCGACGCACTAGGCTTCCGCCTTAGTCACTACAATATGAACGCAAAGGCGCGTTTCATGGCGGCCCCACATTAGTGCCGTGAATTCACGCGCGTATTCTCGCCGTGAATTCGCGGCGCAAGTTGTGACCTCCACATTCACGGGATGTTCACAGTCGTTCGTGAAACCCGCCGCAAAATGGACGTAGAAGCCGCTGCTGCAATAACCTTGTTTGCTGTCGTAACATATCACTATGTATACGTCCAAAACAAGAACACATACTACAATCATATTTACAAAATAACAAACCTTTTTACGATTTAAACGATAACTTTACAGCAAAATATATTTTCTTCTTTAATTCTTTGGGCCGTGAATGTGGATATATACGCGTGAACACCGCGTGAAGAGGGCGTGAACCCTTTGTCGCGGGACAAAATACCGACTCTGATCGGGGAGCAGGCGTGAACGCGCGTGAACCACGCAAAAACCATCCACGTTCACGCCTATTCACGGAGCTTCAGCGCACTAATGTGGAGCCGCCATCAAACGTTTGATACCTCGCGCCCGTCGTCGCAACCGCGCTAGGCTCGCAGTGTGGACGCACACTTTGAAATACTTCACAGTAAAGTGGAGATTTTTGTTTCTCGCGTCTACCCCATCGTGTGGGGTATCATTAGATAGGACTTTTAAAAACATTGCGAGGTTGCTAAAACCATTTTTCGATTTAGGTATCCGTTTGCGAGTTCTTCAACTTTAATCCGATTTTTACTATTTGTCGTGCACCTTATCACGAATAAGTCGTTTGGGATCTTCACTGGCCAACTCGATATTATAATATAAATTAGTTATGAAATTAATAACATACAAGCTTTTATGAGCCTGAAGATGTATCTAATAGTCACAGTCTATTTTTTTCAAGACTAGCTTCGTTCCCGGCGTTACTCGGACTCAGCTAGCCCATAATAAATTTGCTGCCAAGAGGCAAGGCTTTGTGTAGGTACGAGTACATATTAATTATTTACTAGCTGACCCGGCAGACTTCGTACTGCCTCAATCGATAAGTAGAAGACCTAAATTGTTTGTATAAAACAAAATTAAAAAAAACAAAAGGAAACCATTATTAATAAAAAAAAAAATGTAATTCATTTCTTTTAAACCTTCTCTGGACTTCCACAAATAGGTATCCAAGTCCAAAATTAGCCAAATCGGTCCAGCCGTTCTCGAGTTTTAGCGAATTTATTTTTATATAAGTATATAGATTTTGTAAGAAATTGCAAAGTATAATTTACGAATGTCTCTTAGTAACAGATGGTTGATATCAAATGTCAAATAAGTCAATATTGTGATTGCAAGCGTCAATTCCGTCAATCAGACAGCTATTTATATCGCCAGGGTCTATCAATTGCCCGTTACACATGACCCAAAACCAGTTCACTTGAACAGATAAATTTTTATTCTACAAGATTTCTTTTGTTCTCATTTCAATGACTTTATTTTTGATGTGAAACATCTATAGGCGCACGTATGTGAAACATCTATAGGCGCACGTAAAATAGATTTCTGGCCTGGCGACTGGCGACGCCTGGCGACGCGTCGCCACGGCACGCTATACGATGGTATATATATACAGTCTATATGCAGTAGTGTGTACGGTGTGGCGTAAATTATAATTATAATTATACTTATAATATAATTATTTAATTACAATTATTATAATTATACGCCACACCGTACTATTTTAATAATTAGTAATATTTTATTTTATCATAATGACATATTTAGTTCCTATTACAATATGTTCTTTTCTGCATATTACTTTTACAAAATAATGGCGATGTTTCACATCTGCCAGGCGTCCCGTGACGGCTCACATTTTTTTGGATTGCTTTTAGCTCACTGTTCATGTGAAACTGATTAGGTACTGTCCATTAATCACGTAAACTCGAACATTGACAGTTGACAACACTAGGTGTGCTCCACAAATTGTTGTTCTGAGTCTGGGTGTTTTGGTGACCCCAAAAAAACTTTGTAAAGTCCCCCGCGACACATTATATTACAAATGCGGGAGTTGTCTTTAAAAAAAAAAGAAAATGGTAGATTAGTTATCTCTGATAAAATAGTTTTCTATAAATATTTTTAAAAACAGTTTCATTAATTGGATATGGTTTTTCTTCTGGAATCGCTGACTAACGCCTCCATTCTCTTGTTTATTTGACTAATATTTTGGTTTGATCACGTGACTCAATCACATTGCCAATCAAACAAGAGGATAGAGACGTCCGCGATTACAGAACGAAAAACGTTTGCAACTTGGCTAGGGGTGCTGATTTCGTACATCACATTCACGCCCAACTTCTACATATGAGGATCAATAGCACCGCGAGGTGCAGCGCTGCTTATCGAATCCTGATATGACTGAGACTACTCCTGAATCAGATTTTATTAATCTTACGAAAAGAACAAAGCGCCCCCGCTCCGAAATTAGTCCGATTAGTACATTAACGACCTTCAAGGAAGAGATACGGGGCATGCTTATCCAGTGGAAGGAGGATCAGGAGGCAACGCTGCAAAGCTTTATGTCAAAGATAGGGTCTGAATTGGCTGAATTAAAGGCTCAAAATGAGAACCTGAAGAAACTGAAGCTGGAAATTGAGGAGTCAGCTGGTCTCATCAGTGTTAAGTATGAGGAGATCCGGACCAGCATGTCTAGATTGGAGAGCGAGCGATCTGAGCAGAGAACATTTATAACTAAATTAGAGAGAAAGATATTAGACGCGCAGGAACATCAGCGTTCGGCTACGTTTGAAATTCGGAACATTCCGATTAAAGAAAAAGAAGATAGTCAAGAGTTGATCAAGTTGGTAACGGAAGCGGGTAAGCGTCTACAGGTGGAGATACAGCCAACTGAAATTAGGGATGTTTATAGGACTCAAGCTAAGCAAGGCCCCTCAAAACAAATCGTAGTGGAACTACATTCAGTGACGAGAAAGAACCAGGTCCTTCAAGCGGCTCGCGATTTCAATAAGGGGAAGAACAAAAATAACAAGTTGAACAGTGGTTTATTGGGCTTCTCGGGTGAGTGTGTTCCAATTTATATATCAGATCGTCTTCCGTCAACCCAAAGGCAACTTTTTTACGAGGCTCGAAAGTTTGCTCGTGCTAATGGATATGATTACTGCTGGTCTGCAAATGCCAAAATTTTTCTACGAAGGAAGGAGGGCGAGAGACCAATACGAATTGTCTCAGAAAAATCTTTGTTTGAGTTGTTGCAAAAATAGCTGTATTGATTTTTTTAATATTTTGTTTCATAATAGACACTTTCTTATTGTTATAATTATTATTTTCTCTATATCTGTTATTTTTTATCTTAAACACATAAGATGTAACTACATACGTCCACATAAAACACACTCACACTACACAACTTTTACTAATACAACAATACTTATACGTGTAATTCTTTACATTGTTTTTCCATGTCCATTAAAATACCTCACTACACAGCTTTTTGTTAACAAACGAGCCTTTAATGTAACAACACACAAGTGCTGCCTAATATTGAAATTACTAAAAATTTATGACTTATTGCCTGTCAGCGCCTGTTTAACATTACTGTACTACACATCAAGTGGAACCTACTTTACAAACAATAATGTTCGACATTAATATTTTGAATGAAATTGATTCTTTTGGGACGGTTACTGCTAAAAAATGTTTGCCCGATCAATGTACCACGATTATTAGGAATACCTTAAAATCTTTAAATATAATACATTTAAATATTCGCAGCGTACAACGCAACTTTGACAGTTTCACTGTACTCCTCGCAAGTTTAAAAATCCCCTGTGATATCATAATTCTTTCAGAATGTTGGCTAAACAATTCACCAACTATCCCTATACTAGATGGTTATATTTCTCACAGCACAAACAAGCCTAAAAACCAAAATGATGGATTGATATTATTTATCAAAGCAGAACTGACACATAGTATTTTTGAGCCACAATCTTTAGACGCTACTTACTTAATGTGTCACCTACAGACTTTGAACTTGACGATAGTTGCAATATACAGATCACCTTCATCTCGCAACTACGACAATTTTAATGAAGGCCTAAATGAGATATTGATGACTATCCCAGGGCAAGAAGACATAATCATCATGGGTGATGTCAATATTGACATTGCCCCAAATAGCTTGAGCCATGAAGCTCAAGAATACCTCAATCTTACAGCATCACACGGTCTATTGCCCTCGCATAATTTTCCTACCCGCGAAAACTCCTGTTTAGATCACGTATTGGTGAAAACAGCTATGAAAACTATGACGCTAGTAATCGACTCAAACGTCACGGATCACAAACCCACTATCATTACCTTAGACGGGTGCAAACTACCTCCTAAACGAAATTCCAAACACACGGTTGTGGATTATGTTTCTGTCATTAAAGAAATCTCTTCTACGGACTTCAGCTATATCTCAAACATTCCTGATGCAGATTCTGCTGCCGATTCACTAGTTAAAAATATAAGATCCATTATTACGAATCATTCTAAATTGATTCAAATTACTTCTAAGCGAAGAATAATTAAGCCGTGGATTACAAACGGACTACTGCGGTGTATTCGGAATAGGGATAACTTAGCTCGTGAAGTAAAAAAAGAACCTGAAAATTACGTATTAAAAATTACTTTTCTAAGATACAGAAACTTTTGTAATAAGTTATTAAAAAGACTTAAAAGAGATTTTGAAAGAGCGGAATTCATAAAAACAAAGAATAATCCTAAAGCTATGTGGAAACTAATAAAAACTATAACTTCTACTCCGAACAACATTTCTACTCCCATTGAATTACTAAATAGTAAACCGGATAGTACCAGCTCGATTAATTACGTGAACGAACACTTCTCCAATACGGGCCGTATGTTGGCCGAGTCGATTGTTCCCACTATTCCTGCGGCTGTAACTACATCTGACAACGTATCACCCGAATCCTTTGTATTACTCCCTACTGATGAAATTGAGGTGAGAGGAGTCATTATGGGGCTACGTTCCGATGCTGCTACGGGCTGGGACGGCATATCAGTAAAGCTACTAAAATCCTGTCTCTCAAAGCTCGCACCTCCTATAGCTCATATCTGCAATGCTTCAATATCGATGGGGCGCTTCCCTAAGGTTTTTAAAAAGGCTGTTGTACTTCCTATTTTTAAGAGTGGGGACAGACACAGTGTAGGTAATTACAGGCCAATATCCATCTTGCCTTCTATGTCCAAAATCTTAGAAAAAATTATAAATAAACGTTTGGTTTCCTTTCTCGAATCGAAAAACATTTTAGCTCCCAACCAGTTTGGTTTTAGGCGAGGTAAATCTACTGAAGATGCTGTTTCTGCTCTCATAGATCATACAATTTCCAAACTCGATAACAATATGAATATTTTAGGTGTTTTCCTTGATATTTCCAAAGCATTCGACACTGTGTCTGTTCCGCACCTTTTAAGCAAGTTAGAACGCATTGGTATTCGTGGTCATACACTTGAAATTTTTCAAGATTATTTAAATGATCGCTTCCAATGCGTTAAAATAAATGATGTGACCAGTGACAATAAACCACTAACCTTTGGAGTTCCTCAGGGTTCAATTTTAGGCCCGACACTTTTCCTTTTATATATTAACAGCCTATGCAAGTTGTCCTTGACAAACTGCTCGATTTTCACCTATGCAGATGATACTGCGCTACTCATCCATGGAAAAGACTGGCTCGAAACATACAGATACGCGGAAGATGCTCTCAAATCAGTGATGAAATGGTTTTCAGACAACGTCCTAACAATAAACCTAAGCAAGACCTCATTTATGACCTTCTCTCTCAAACCCAGCTCACATACTGTCCCCGATTTGTTGGTCCTGAAAGCACACACTAACCAATGCCTTTATCCAGCTACCCAAAACTGTGACTGCCTACAAATAAAAAAATCAACTACTGTTCGGTATTTAGGAATCACAATTGATAACTCATTAAGTTGGAAACCCCATTTGGAAAATTTAGCTGCAAGGGTACGTAAGCTTATCTTCATATTTAAAAAGCTAAGGAACTCTGCTGATACCAACACTCTTAAAGCGGTATATTTTGCATTATGCCAAACAATACTTAGTTATTGCATTAGCGTATGGGGTGGAGCGCATAAGACACACTTTCTCCAACTGGAACGTGCGCAGAGGGCTGTCTTAAAAGTTATGACGTTCAAGCACTACAGGTTTTCCACCGCAATGCTATACATGGAATGCAGGGTACTGACGGTGAGACAGCTCTTTGTGCTCCAAACCACTCTTCGGAAGCACAAAATGATTCCATATGATCCGATCCACGCCAAACGTCGACGAAGCTATAAAGTTTGCTCAACCCTCAAATCCCGTACTGCTTGTGCACAAAGACATTTTCATATTTTGGGAAATCATCTTTACAATACCATAAACAAATATTGTGGTATATTTTCATTGAATTCAAAATTATGTAAAAACAAGGTTCACGATTGGCTTCAAACATTAAACTATGGAGAAACCGAAAAACTATTGAAAATCAATATCTTATAAAATAAACAGTCTCATTACTTAACATATATAAATAAGCTCGCATAGACATAAAACAAACATACACCGTCACTTACACACAACTATACCCACACACACACATACACACATACACACACACACACACACATACATAAACACAGAGACACACACATTTGAATTATTTCCTCAATATATTTATTTTAAAACCATTAAAAGATGCTGCC
This sequence comes from Phragmatobia fuliginosa, assembly GCA_932526445.1. Taxonomy (NCBI): domain Eukaryota; kingdom Metazoa; phylum Arthropoda; class Insecta; order Lepidoptera; family Erebidae; genus Phragmatobia; species Phragmatobia fuliginosa. Next base: position 18,308,608 of record OW052073.1, read on the forward strand.
ACGCTCGTTCTAAAGAATATGTTACTAATTGACCAAACTGGGGAAGATGCACTGGTACCCATAACTCAAGTTGAATCTTATCATGGGTGCCAGAGTTCAATTCTACCCTTACATAAGTATGTAACGCATTTAAAGAAATGATTGAAATGTTTTGTATGTTGTAAGTGGTTTTTGTACAAATACTGTTTGGAAATAAATATTATTATTATTATTATTATTATTATAATAGATCTATGAACACATCTACATATGACACTCTAAATAAATCTAAGGAAAGTTCAGTTGATAACCTTCTTGATTTTAAAATAAGCCACTTGTAAGTAAATGATATAAAAATACGTTGAAATAATATTTTGGTCATTTTTTTTTCGGACATTTTACACACAACGCCATCTAGTCCCCAGACTAAGCAGAGCTTGTATTATGGGTAACTAGACAACTGATATCATCATCAGCAGCCTTTAACAGTCCACTGCTGGACATAGGCCTCTCCTTAGAAAGGAGGTTTTGGCCTACTATACCACGCTGGCCAGACGGGTTGGTAAAGGGTTTGTTTCAAGTTTTCCTTCTCTTTGCATTGATGTTGTCTAGCGTAGTTTCTCCCTTAGTCGCCTTTTACTACACCCGCGGGATGAATAGGGGTGGTGACACTCAGTATTCTTACTCGTAAGCTATATTACTGTCAAGTTTCATCCATATCCGTTCAGTAGTTTTTGCGTGAAAGAGCAACAAACATACATAAATACTCACAAACTTTCGCGTTTATAATATTATGATACATATTTACTAAATTGTTTCGTGACCTCAAATATAAGGACAGCAAAAAAACACTTAAGGAAAATTAGATTTTTTAGTTGGAAAGAATAGTCATTTATTGTTTTATATTTCGCTGTTTGTAATTTCATTCATTACTGATTTATTAGTAAACACGCGATATAAGTACAGTACCCCGGCCGTCCCCGGCTTATTCTAGCTGTTTTTGTGCCCCCTTAGTATCCTATTTCATTTTCCTTATCCTAGTTAGGTATCTTCTTTGTTTGTATGGTTAAAAACAGGCAAACGGCCTTATAACAAGCTAACTGTTGAAAGATAAACCCGATAGTATATCATTATCATATGTTCCACTGCTTGGCACGGGTCATCTCATAACTTGTTTGGAAATCTTCGAGCGGCTTAAGACATCCAACGGCAAGATCCAGTCCCCAATTCGCACTTTACCGAACTGGGGGCTTGACCTCACAGTATATACGTTCTTAATATTTACAAACCAGCTCTTACTCTGGAAGAGTTAAAAATTAATCTAATGTCCCCTCAACATTCATTAATCCTTTAAACAGGGTGTACCATTGAAAATACAAATACATACTTACACTCGAAATACATACACCTCCTTCATATGCAATCGTTATCTTACAATCAAAATTCTTAACAAACACATGATTTCGAAACCAAACAAAACTAGAAGATGCATACGGAGATAGTTTAAAGATGACTTAGCCGGTCTGCCTCATGGAAAGCATGAGTAGGAGTCCCCATCCTCATTGTCTCACGAACACGACAACACGAATGTCGTAATTTTTAGGTTGGTCTTTTGTGTGAGGGACATCAGCCCGGTCGAGCCGGACCATTCATGCTGTAATCAAGCGTGACACTACTATCTATTCCTCAACAGCCTTTAACAGTCCACTGCTGGACATAGGCCTCTCCTTAGAAAGGAGGTTTTGGCCTACTATACCTCGCTGGCCAGACGGGTTGGTATAGGGTTGGTTTCAAGTTTTCTTTATCTTTGAATTGATTTTGTCTTGCGTAGTTTATCCCTTAGTCGCCTTTTACGACACCCGCGGTATGAATAGGTGTGGTGACACTCTGTATTCTTAATCCGTCACCACACGGATACTATCTATCTATTACGGATAAGAAATATTTTCTCATTGAAATAAATCTTTCGCAGTGAGAGCAGCATGTTTGTGTCCCGTCGCCGCTGGATCTTAAAGACTTGCGGCACGACGACACCACTTCGCTGCGTGCGGGCTGTGCTGAGCTTGGCGCGCGACGTGGCTGGCCACTCGCGCGTCCACAATGTGTTCTACTCGCGGCGAGAGTTCGCCCGACCTGCAGCGCAGTTGCAGCCACATGATAACTTTGACTCGGAGGTAAGTTGACTTATACATATATATATAACCTTAGTTCTCTTTTTTTCAGATCTTGTTCTCAAAAAGAGAAACCCAGTCTAAAATATTGGCGAAGAATATAGGGTATTTAATCAATTATTGTCTCTTTATGCAGAATCTGTTAATGCACAGGCAGCCATAACTATTCAAACATTGTCATAGGAAACAGGATAAACAGAGATTTATATACTATTTCCGAGACATTTTTATAGTTCGGGGCTCTGATTTTTCTGCTTATATCGTAACTGTGCCAATGATTGGTAGGGGGCCAAAGATCGTTAGGTTTATCCTGCATGTAGAAAAGTTTTGGTAGTACAACAAATAATTTTAACAAAAAAAAACCGACTTCAAAGAAAAACTTTTCCGAATACCCAAATCGCAACAGGTATGCTGATATTTGAGAATTTCCCTCAATTTCTCCAGGATCCTATTATCAGATCCTTGTTTCCTTATCATGGGACCACATGGAAAGCCATCTTTCAAATAAAAAAATGAATGATCCAAATCGGTTCACCCAATTGAAAGTTCTGAGGTAAAAACATATAAAAAAAATATAGTCGAATTGGGATCCTCCTCCTCTTTTGAAATCGGTTAATTATATCCTTTTTTCGTTGTACTAGCAAAACTTTTATACATATAGGTATATACATATATATATGACTTATACAGACATATATGACTGCCTTGTTGGTCTAGTGGTTAGCGTATGCGGCTGCTGATCAAGACGTCTCGGGTTCGATTCACGGGTCAGACCAAATATTTGTGTGATCCACAAATATTTGTTTTGAAGTCTGGGTGCTTTCTATGTATAATATGCATATATTTACAAAAAAAAAGTATGTTTATGTATTTATATCAGTTGTTTAGTATCCATAATACAAGCTCTGCTTACTTGGGACTAGATGACGTCGTGTGTAAGATGTCCGAAATATTTATTTATATTTATATACGTAAGTTAATCGTCCTATGAGAGGCCTATGTCCAGCAGTGGACTGAGATGGGCAACTGAAAATAGTTTCAAAAGTTATACATAACAAAACGTGGTGTAATGAATTCCTAACTATTACAATCATTTAATCGATCACTTTTAATATAGTTTCTGACAATTAAACAAACAAATCGTCCGAGTGGTGACGGATTATGAATCCAAAGTGTCATCCCTATTCATTCCATGGGTGTCGTAAGAGGCGACTAAAGGAACAAAATAAGCAGCTAACATCACTGCCAAGAGAAGGAAAACTTGAAACAAACCTTTACCAACCCGTCTGGCCAGCGTGGTATAGTAGGCCAAAACCTCCTTTCTAAGGAGAGGCCTATGTCCAGCAGTGGACTGTTAAAGGCTGTTGATGATGAAACAAACAAAGAAACTTAATGTCGTAACGAATTTTAAAATTATTTTTGTTATCACGAGTACGTAACTGTGAAATAATATATAATTCAGTTGCAAATTCTTATCGCTTTCGACGTGCAGTTGGAGGCTTTATCGTAATTCGTGCAAACTATGACTCATATAAACGAATAAAACAATGAAATTCTGTACTCAAGTTTATCTAATTAAAACAACAAGTTGACATATTGAACCCGACTGTACTGTTCCTAGAAAAATTCGAACAAAGTATCATGTGGATACAGTTGTATACAAAATACTTACATTGTTTTAATTGTGACCGCCATCTTGTAAGGCATAACTGTTTATCGCTGAAGGCGCACGAATATTCTGCCACCGTTTTTAAGTGGTGTTGTTTTCCGCAACTGGTTTTTGTGAATTCAAAATTATAATGATAATAAACATTTTGCGTTTGTTAAATATTTTGAAAGGTAGAGGTGATTGTCTGGTTTTGATGATTGTCTTGTAGCATTGCCCTTGCCACGATGGTAGTCAAGTACAAGAGTAAATCCTTGAAGTCAGAATTTATGTGTCTCATACTAATGTCTTTTGTTGTAAACGGAACTTATTCGCTATAAAATTATTTCACAACAAAAAACATGAGTATGTGTAAATGAAAGTCTAAATCTAATTAAATAAATTCCAATCGAGGGAACACAGCTGATTAAAATGTATCATAATTGTTAGGCATTGAAGTCAATAATATTTTTTAAAACTTTTGTCATTGATTGTACATTGTGTCATAAAGATACTATAAGGTCAGTTACACGCGTGTGCAGATAACGCGAGACCGTGTGAACCGTGACACAGGGGGGTTACACGATAGTGTATTATCGCCTTAAGAACTCATTGAATCTTTTATTTTACAGTTTTGTTCCAGAATAAATTAGATGGACGGTATTTATGTGGAATGTGGGAAGGGGGGTATTTGTTATAAGAGTATTGGTGTATTTAGAATACTTCTCCCACAGGTGTGGTGCTTTGCACGGGTAGATATAGGTATTAAAAAAACTTTTTAAACTTGACCAATTATACACAAAAACCTTCCTCGAGTATCCATCTATTTATTGCTGAAAACAGCTTGAAAATCATGATGCAGAATTCGGCAGACTGACTAATCTCTTAGAGCTTAGAAAAGTAACTTATGGAGTTTCTTGCTGGTTAGGAATTACATTTCTTTAACGACGCAACTAGAGTCAGTAATGAAACGGTATTTTGATTCCTTCAAAAGCATCCATCTTGATTACCTAATAGTACAATAGTTGTCCGTGTGGTGACGGATTAAGAATACAGAGTGTCACCAACCCCTATTCATGCCGCGGGTGTCGTAAAAGGCGACTAAGGGATAAACTACGCAAGACAACATCAATGCAAAGAGAAGGAAAACTTGAAACCAACCCTATACCAACCCGTCTGGCCAGCGTGGTATAGTGGGCCACAACCTCCTTTCTAAGGAGAGGCCTATGTCCAGCAGTGGACTGTTGAAGGCTGTTGATGATGATGATGATGAATAGTACATTATTATATGCGGTAACTAATGTCGTTGACATATTTATTTGTTCACTGAGTGAATTCACCAGGGTAACTTACTATGAACTTGGGAACAGTTAAGTTAATTAAAACATATTGTCTACGTATACCGCATTAGATTCTACATATCTGTAATGGTAGACGTGTGTTATAAATAAATTAATAAATAAAATGTCTTAAACTATTGACCGCCTCGTTGGTCTAGTGGTTAGCGTATGCGACTGCTGATCAAGAGGTCTCGGGTTCGATTCCCGGGTCGGACCAAGTGTTTGTGTGATCCGCAAATATTTGTTTCGGAGGTTGGAGTTTTCTATGTATAATATGTATGAATTTACAAAAAAAAAGTATGTTTATGTATTTATATTAGTTGTCTAGTTACCCATAATACAAGCTCTGCTTAGTTTGGGGACTAGATGGCGTTGTGTATAAAATGTTGGAAATATTTATTACATTATTATTAAATAAATAAATAATTATTTTGTATACTATAGTTGGACATGGCTACTGTTTACCACGATAACCGAGATAGACGCGAGCGGAGCTGCGGGCAAACGCTAGGCATATAATAAAAAATCTACCTGCTCATTTGAGGTCCCTCTTCTGATGTTCATTGTAAATTAATTCCAGTCTGGTGGTTTAATATTTTAGGCTTCAGCTAAAGTCTATAACTAAATATAGGTGTTTATATATTTACGCTAATTTTCGTAAAATTACGGGGATTCTGTACCCTTTTTTTTCGATCGGTCGGCTTTTATTTTTAAACGAGTTCAAAAAAGGAGGAGGTTCTCAATTCGAGTGTATTTTCTTTTCTTTCGATTGGGAGAACCGATATTTTTTTAAAGCTGATACCTCCAAATCATCCCATGATAAGAATACTAGGATCTGATGATAGGATCCTGGAGATATCGAGGGAACTCCTCAAATTCCGACTGTCAATTTTTTTTTGGTGTATCGTACATAATTATATACTTTCATAATTATGCATTTATTAGTATAGATTTATAGTTCTTCTTTAAAAGTTCTAAAAAAAACAACCCCACTTTACGTGTAGGGGAGGTACCCCAAATAAAAATATTTTTCATAATTTTATTGTATCACTTTGTCGACGTAATTACAATACATTTTCATGCAAAGTTTCATCTTTCTAGCACTTACCGTTTAGACGGTAAGTCGAGGACGGACGGAAATGACGAATCTATAAGAGTTCGAAGTCATAAACTTCGAAACCCTAAAAAGTTCGCGACAGTATGTCTATTTTTAAGGTTGACTCAAAGTATTACATATAACTATGTTTTTACTGTAAACGGGACTTATTTGCGATAAAATTAAAAAGGTTACTATACATTCTATTTTTCGACCTTTCGAACGGGTTATACCGATCGTGGTCACATTTATACGGTACCGACATTACAAGAAATCAACACGTACAAGTGCGGGTAGATACGACCTGTACATCGCGAAGGCAACGCTGAGCTCACATCAGTCTACTACTGACTACGCGTTCGAAACGTCGGAAAGTGATCGATTATTTTTATCGCCAATAAATGAAATCAAATCATTTTATTTCAAATAAACCATACAACGGCACTTTTGAAACGTCAAGTAGTCAGTCGTAAAGCTAATTGTCTGTTCCAATTCGTAGATCCTATGGAGAAAAACAGACAAGAAACTCCATGGACACTCTTTTCCAACATTGTTTTTACAATTTTTGGTTGCATTGTTTAAGGCATTTTATTAAATGTGAAGACAATGTAACGATGCTGATATTTACACAGGCAGTGTCTAAAAAATAATTAAACAATAAATGAAAGTTGTGAGATGACCAGCCTGGACAGGCGGCGATAAGTCCCGTTTACAGTAAAAAAACACAAGTATACGTAAAAGTTGCGAAAATCTAAAAACAGTTATTACATTACATATAACAATCTTTTGTACCAACACGCCTCAGCCAATAAAATTCGCATACGAGGTTCCGTGGGTCAGTGAACAATAGTTTTATATATATATAAATTAGCAAGTTCTAGATAATATAATGAATATCTTTCAATTGTTCGATGACCTTTACCTCGCTAAAGGTCAGATTTTACACAAGTGTAAAATTATTATTATTTAATGTTCCCAATATAACAATACAATATATTGAAAAACATTAGATATTGTGACCCTGACTATTAAGCTAGAGGTCACGGGTTCGATTCCCATTTAGAGTCGATCATTGTTTCATGATCACGATCATTTGTTATCCGTATGATTGTAACTATAACATGTTATTTTATGTAGTATATATTAATACTTTAACTGCCTTGTTGGTCTTGCGGCTGCTGATCAAGGGTTCGATTCCCGGGTCGCACTAAATATTTGTGTGATCCACAAATATTTGTTTCGGAGTCTGGGTGTTTCATGTAAAATATGTATGTATTTACAAAAAAAAGTATGTCTATGTATTTATATCAGTTTAGTACCCATAATACAAGCTCTGCTTAGTTGGGATTAGCTGATGTTGTGTGTAAGATGTTAAAAAAAACTATTAGTAAATAGTATGCTAGCTTTTGCCCGAGGCTCCACCCGCGTGTATGTCCGTCATGGCGGTAAATAGTAGCCTATGTGTTAATGTGAAGTTTCATCAAATTCCATTCTTGTTTTTCGTGAAAGAGCAACAAATGTACATAAATACATACTCACAAACTTTCGCGTTTATAATATTAGTACTTAAGGATAGCGAGGTGTGGATCCGTGTGGTGACGGATTAAGAATACAAAGTGTCACCACCCCTATTCATTCCATGGGTGTCGTAAGAGGCGACTAAAGGAGCAAAATAAGCAGCTAACATCACTGCCAAGAGAAGGAAAACTTGAAACCAACCCTATATTAACCCGTCTGGCCAGCGTGGTATAGTAGGTCAAAATCTCCTTTCTAAGGAGAGGCCTATGTCCAGCAGTGGACTGTTAAAGGCTGTTACCTTCTCACAGAACATCAACCTACAATGACAGCATTCGTGGTGTCGTATTTTGTTGGTGAATGTCAAACAGGAGACCAGGTGATTCAGCAGCCTTACTTTGCCGCCATAGCGTGGGTCACCATGAAGCATTATCTGTATTTACAACGAAGATAGTGACCCCTACTCTTGGATTCCACCCATGCTTTCCATCAGGCAGAGTGGAGTCACCGTCAAAGGGGTCGGCGATTTGCGTATGCGAGTCCGACTCGCACTTTTTTTATAGTTAACCCTACCAAAGTAGTCTGCCTGATGGAAAGCATTATCAGAATCCAGGAGTGGAGGCCACCATCCTTACTGTGAGTGCATACAATGCAGCATGGTGACCAACACCATGGCGGCTTAGTGATGTGTGTAGTCAGATGGTGCAGAATAATTGGGCCTCTTGGGATCTCTGCTGTTTTTTTTTTAATAAAGATATTTTGACTAAGACATGTTTATCAGCAAGTTGGTTGCCATAGTAAGGACTCAGCATAGCTTCCGATCAGACCTCCACGAGTGTGATGTGTGATATTTTGATGACGCTTAAGGTCAAAAGCCCATCTAAGTTCTATCTTTAAATAGTTCTAAGTATTATATTGTTAATTCTAATTAGTACGTTTATAATCTTATTATTAACACCATACTAATTAGAAACAATAAGGGTATTGATACAATAAAGTGTGATAAGAAAGAAATTATATGCACTTTTGACCCGCTTACGATAAGTCGATGATAACTATTAGACAGTGTTACTATAACGGGCAAGAGATAATGGTGCAATATGTCACCTAATAATAAGTGATAAAGCCAATGGGGGGTCCATATCGAGAGAGGATTTAGGGCTCCGGTCAACACACTCACTCCGTAAAGAGCAACGCCTTCTATGCTACACTTCCTAAGTTACGCAGTTGTAGCGAATGCGACTATATGTATACTTTGTACATGTATTAACAGAAGCGTAAATCCTAGTAAATGTAAAGATTTATTACATCATAGTATTACGTTGGTGAGTGAGAGCCCGGGGGCCCTATGATACTGAATGTGGCCGGCTATTGGAATGTCCTGAAAGCTTTAATTACTGAATTAGGCGGTTCACACACTGCACCGGAGTGGCAGATTTTAATATGGTATGCAAGTACATCGATTAGTATAGAAAACACGCCAGGTCCAACACACCAAAAACGCGCTACGACGCGTGAGCGCATGCCGCTAGCAGATTCGGAATTGGCTACGCGCGTGGGCGCGTCGCCAGTGTGTGAATCGCCTTAGCTGGCGATTGTCAATGCAAAGGCGATACTAACATTCGTTATAGTTTTTTATTTAAGGTGTGCTCATCCGTTTTATCATTATCATCATCAGCCTATCGCAGTCCACTGCTGGACATATCCCTCTCCCATTGCACACCACTTTGATTGACTTTGGGCTTCTCGCGTCCAGCTCCTTGCAGCCATTCGTCGTCACTCCACCTGACCTGTGGGCGTCCTACAGTAAGTTTGTAGAGAGGCGGGCTCCACTTAAAAAATCTTCTACCTTAACAGTTATTTCTGTGAATAATATAACCGCTTACCTTACTTACTTATTAAAACGCCTTAAACAATGTAACCAAATTGTAAAATTGACAAAACTATTTTGGAAAAGAGTGTCCATGGAGTTTCTTGTCTGTTCTTCTCCAAAGGATCTACGAATTGGAATAGAAAATTAGCTTCACGACTGACTACTGACTGACTACCTGACGTTTAAAAAGTGCCGTTGTATTGGTTTATTTGAAATAAAAATGGTTTGATTTGATTTACCATCATCAATGACAGTTGTTTAAAACATAAATTGTAATAACAAGTCTTGATACTCCATTCAATAAACTCGCATCCTATTATGATGTTGGACAATGTGTCTTCGTATACAGCTAACAGGAAACGTATGAGCTCCGATTACTTGCTCTGTTTATATCCACTACATATTAGCTTGAGATATTATATACAATTATTTATTTACATTCGTTGATCTACTGGATAACGTATGCCAATGCTAATCAAAAGGTTTCGGGTTCAAATCCCGAGTCGGGCCAAAAAGTGTTTTTGGGATTTACTTAGCAAATTCCTAATAGAAGCCCGGAGTTAGGAAGTTTGGAGGTGATTCACGCCCGTGCCTCGGAGAGCACGTAAAGCCATCGTACCCGGTTGTCATGAACGTCTATGGCAATCGTTATTTGGGAAGTCGGTGCCCTTAAATTTACTGGCAACAAGTTAAACCTTCGAATTTCAGTTCTCCCTTAGAGTTGCGGAGGTCCGATGCCAGTCGCTCCGTGGAAAAATTGATTTTAAGGTAAAACCGGTTGAACTAATAGCCGACCCCAAATAATATTGGGAATAAGGCTAACTTCCAAACTCCGGGCTGGTATTAGGAGTTTCCTAAGAAAAACCCAAAAACACTTTTTGACCCGACCCGGGAATTGAAACCGAGACCTCTTGACCTATACTCTAGACAGTCGTAAAAATCTTCATAAGTTGAGGACCATGGCAAACAGTTGACTAAACAAGACACGCTTCAGTTGAAAGTTCGCAAAACTCAGTAATTACTATAATGATAGTTGTTTATCATGAATTTCTTCGTAATGTTTACAATACCGTATCATGAGTTCATTAAATAGATAATTATTTCGGCTATGTTCTCTCTTATATCTATACAAATAAATAAGATTAGAGTGTCTGTATGTAATATTAAACGAACAGTATTTTTAACCGACTTCAAAAAAAAGAGGAGAGTCTCAATTCGTCGGTTTTTTTTTTTATGTATGTTCAGCGATAATTTCGTCGTTTATGAACCGATTTCAAAAATTCTTTTTGCATTGGAATGGGCGTAGCTTACAGGTGGTCCAATCGTCACCATATCGGGATCTGATGATGGGATCCCAAGGAAATCGAGGGAACTCTTCAAATATTATAGGCACAATTGTCGCGATTTGGGTACTCGGAATAGTTTTTCATAGAAGTCGGTTCCTTTTTGTTAAAATTATACTAAATGCATATCATAGTATATACGGTATTTTTTTTATTATTTTTTCACGTGCGAAAATCCCTTCGGATACCACCAGCCAACTAGCTGGTGGTTATGTCGGACTTGAACCGACTAAAAACCGCACGCCATCTCGGGTACTTGATGCCGAGGTACCAGGTGCACCCTCGAAAGGAAATCCCTGGAACCCCGACATACCTCGGGCCATCTACGGTCTGCAAATGACCCCCTTCGGTGTGGGAACCCAGATAGCCTCATCTGTCACCCCCAGGCCTGCGCTTATGGAGGAAGTATATACGGTACTCACATCTAAAGGCAATTTTTGACAAAAAAAATTGTCTGGCTATTTGTTTCGGCTACTTTCTGAAACGGCTGCACTAATTTTAACGCGACTTTCTCTTACAGAAAGCTGATGACCTAAGCAGCATACTAAGGCAATTTTTTTATACAATTGCGGGTAGCACCGGGGGAATCGGCTAGTGTACAATATGTATCTTTTATTTGCTATTTCATCATGAGCCTGTTGTCTACTACGGAACCATAGGCCTATCGAATTGTACGCAATTTATTATTAAATATTGCAACTTTATTTCTTTAAATTGCGATTATTATGAAATATGTACGAATGTGTTTTTTTTTGTTACGTTCCAGTAATTAGACTGCTAAATGTACTGAAATTACTTAATACATGCATATCTAGTATTATATTATCTATACAAATAAATAAAATTGGATTGTCTGTTTGTAATATTAAAAGAACCGCTTTTTAGGGTTCCGTAGCCAAATGGCAAAAAACGGAACCCTTATAGATTCGTCAAGTCTGTCTGTCCGTCCGTCCGTATGTCACAGCCAATTATTGCCGAAACTATAAGAGCTATACTGTTGAAATTTGGTCAGTCGATGTATTCTGTGAACCGCATTAATACTTTTACATAAAAATAGAAAAAAAAACAATACATTTTGGGGGTCATACTTGGAACTGAAACTCAAAAATTTTTTTTTCATCAAACCTATACATGTGGGGTATCTATTGATAGGTGTTCAAAAATGATGTTGCGGTTTCTAATATCATTTTTTTCTAAACTGAATAGTTTGCGCGAGAGACACTTCCAAAGTGGAAAAATGTGTGTCCCCACCCTCTAACTTCTAAAATAAGAGAGTAATAAAACTAAAAAAAAAATATGTTGTACATTACTATGCAAACTACCAACGAAAATTGGTTTGAATGAGAGACTAGTGAGTAGTTTTTGTTTAATACGTCATAAATCGTAACACGCAATTTACCTTTCATCCAATCAATACAGTAGTATGAAAACATCGATGAAAGTTACAACGAACTACAAGAACTTTTATATGATGTTACCTACTGATACGGAACCCTTCATGGGCGAGTCCGACTCGCACTTGGCCGCTTTATACTAAATGCATATGCCAAAATATTTATTTTTACAATTTTTGTCTATCTGTCTGTATGTTCCGTTTAATCTCTGGAACGGCTTGACCGATTTTGACGGGACTTTCACTGGCAGAAAGCTAGTGATATCAGGAGTAACTTAGGCTAATTATTTTTAGACTATCTTAGTTCCGCGGCGTTACTCGCAATTTACAACAATAACCGCGGGACTCAGCTAGTAATATTATAAAGATGAAGAGTTTGTTTGTCTGTTTAATTAAATACGCTAAACTCAGGAAGTGCTAATCCGATTTGAAAAAAATCGTCACTGTTAGATAGCCCAGTTATCAAAGAGCGTTATATAACATCACGCTGCGATTACAAAGAGCGGTGTAGTTGTAAAAAAAATGCATGAAATGGGAAAATTATTATTTTTGAAAGCTTTCATTCATCCCTTCAGAAATGGTTAAAGTTTTATTATTCTAAGGTTGTATCTACACCCTTTCTAATAAATAAATAATGATAAAAAAGCCTTTTATTTCACGCTTAAGAATAAATATAAACATACGTCTTAATAATTGAAATACAAAAAAAAAACAGAAAAAGTAAAAAAAAATATTAACGTGAACCCTTGAAGGTGAACGCCTCCTCCAGAGAAGACCAGTAGTCACTATACCTTCAATATCGTCAACCATTCTTATGGTAAACAAATTAATTCTAACTGTCATAACATCCGGTACGGGCAACAGGAGACAAGGTTGCGTGGGTCATCCAGTTACTATAATCAAGTGATTATTAAAATATTATTTATTGCTTGCTACTAACTGCCTTGTTGGTCTAGTAGTTATCGTATGCGGCTGCTGATCAAGAGGTCTCGGGTTCGATTCCCGGGTCGGACCTAATATTTGTGTTCCACAAATATTTGTTTCGGAGTCTGGGTGTTTTCTATGTATAATATGTATGTAATTATAAAAAAGTATGTTTATGTATTTATATCAGTTGTCTAGTACCCATAATACAAGCGTTGCTTAGTTTGGTACTGGACGATTGTGTGTAAGATGTCCGAAATATTTATTTATAAAAAAAATCGACCTTTCATAAGGTAAAAAAATTAATTCTAACTGTCATAATATCACCCTAATTCCAACAGGAGACCGGACAAGGTTGTTTGGTTAAGCTAAATACTTTATAATCAAGTGATTAATAAAATATTATTTATTATTACAGGTAAAACTCCTAGATTCATTCTTCGGCGACGGGCGCGCCTACATCATGGGTCCTGAGAAGGACTGCTGGTACCTGTACACACTGCTGCCCTTGGAGGGTACAGTTGACGCCCTGGAGAAAGAACATTGCAACGCGAACGAGCTCACGGAGCCGGACCAGACTATCGAGATCCTCATGTCAGACCTCGATCCAGCTGTCATGGAGATCTTCACAAGGCAGTACTCAGCTAATGCTGCACAAGCCACACGCGTATGTTTATTATTATTACTAGCCTAAGTTTTTAGCTTTTATAGTAGCCTATGTGTTATTCTGATATGTAAGGTATATTATTGTGAAGTTGTATCAAAATCCATACAATAGTTTTTGCCTAAAAGAGCAACAAGCATACATACTGCCTCGTTGGTCTAGTGGTTAGCGTATGCGACTGCTGATCAAGAGGTCTCGGGTTCGATTACCGGGTCGGACCAAATGTTTATGGGATCCACAAACATTTTTCACGGAGTTTGGGTGTTTTCTATGTATAATATGTATGTATTTACAAAAAAAAGTATGTTTATGTATTTACATCAGTTGTCTAGTTACCAATATACAAGCTCTGCTTAGTTTGGGGACTAGATGTGTGTGTGAAATTTCCGAAATATTTATTTATTATTTATACATACTCACATAACGAACTGCCTCGTTGGTCTAGTGGTTAGCGTATGCGACTGCTAATCAAGAGGTCTCGGGTTCAAATCCCGGGTCGGGCCAAAAAGTGTTTTTGGGTTTTTCTTAGGAAATTCCTAATAGCAGCCCGGAGTTTGGAAGTTTGGCGGTGATTCACGCCCGTGCCTCAGAGAGCACGTAAAGCCGTCGGTCCCGGTTATCATGAACATCTATGGCAATCGTTATTGGGAAGTCAGTGCCCTCAAATATACTGACAACTAGTTCAATCTTCGAATTTCAGTTCTCCCTTAGGGTTGCGGAGGTCCGATGCCAGTCGCTTTGTGGAAAAACTGAAATTCAGATAAAACCGGTTAAACTAGTAGCCGACCCCAAATAAACTTGGGAATAAAGGCTCGGAAGATGATGACATACTCACAAACTTTCGCGTTTATAATATTAGTAGGATTGATTGTAGGTGGTATAACGACGCTGATTTCAGCACGAATAGGCCGGACGACCGGGGCAGTACTACCCTCACACGAAAGACAAATCTAAAAATGTCAACATTTGTGCGGTCGTATTTCTTTAATCAGACCAGAGACCCAATCATTTTGCATCATTTTCCAATGAATGATGGAAAAACATCTCACTAGGCCGCCATGGTGTGGTTCGCCATGCGCCTAAAATAATATCTTGAGATTCTTCTAAAGAGTTCATTAGCTAGCCAGAATAACTCTGTTATTTATTTTTCGTTATCAATGAACCAATAGTTTACGTTGAACTTTAAGTGTTACAGATAATAAAAACTGTTTTTCTTTGTTACAGGAGTCCGGCATAGATAAAATAATCCCAGGAATGATCATAGACGATTTCCTGTTTGATCCGTGTGGATATTCCATGAATGGAGTGGCTAAAGATGTGAGTATCATTATACTTAAATATTCCATTAATATTGACTTGCAATAGTTGAGTTTTAACCGTAAGGGCCACCGCACACTAGCTCCGACCGAACGCTCTACACCGCACACTTTAAAACGCCAAACGCGGAGATTGAGTCGCTTTTTAGAAGCGCGACACAGCAGCTGAACGCTACTCTCCGCACACATTCGGATGCCGGTAGCATCGATTTGGCATCTGAGCAGTCGCTAAAACGCGCGTTTCCGATACCGCGATCGAACACAGGAAGTCGCTAAAACGCGATGCAGCATCGATGCAGTCGCCAAATCGCCGATCGCCGATGCTAAAAGTAGCTAGTGTGCTGTAGCCCTTAGTACTCATCACTTATTCACGTGGTGATGGAGAAGAATACAGAATGTCATCACATAATATCTTGTATGTAGTATATATATACCAGCCAACGCTAAGGAGCGAAATTTTCTGTTAGTGAAAGTCCCGTTAAAATCGGGCCAGCGTTCTAGAGATTATCCGGAACAAACACAACACACCACACCAATTTTTATTAATTTGTATAGACAGATACATAAGGGTCGTAATCCAAAGAGTCAAGTGGGGAATTAAACTCCGAAGGACAATAGCACAGTGGTGCAAGTGGAAGGAAAACTTGACAGAAACCATTTACCAACATATTTTTGTGTGGAGTCCCCACAAGCCGTTACCCCACCGAGGTTTGCGGGCGGGTTGGTGTGTCAAAATCGAACCGACCAAAACCACGCGGTGTTCCTCTTTCTTCTTCTTGCGGTGCCTCTCCACTACTGAAGGTTGGCCGTCAGCTGTGCATATCTCTTCTTGTCCCTCGCCAGACGAACAGTTCCTCTACGTTAGCGTGTCTAACGTTACGAAGCCAAGACATTTTCCTTCTTCCGACGCGTCTTTTCCCCTCAATCTTTCCCATCATTATAGTCTGGAGAAGATGGTAATGCTCATGTCTTATTACATGTCCCAGATAGGCTACTTTTCTTCTCTTGATGTTTTTCATGAGTTCTCGGGATATCTTGACACGCCGAAGTACTTCTTCATTCCTGACTCTCCGAACCCAGCTTATTTGAAGCATACGCCGGTAGAATCACATTTCTAAGACCTCTAGTTTTAGGCGCATCTTTGCGTTTGATAGAAGGGGTCCAGAAATACCAACAACTCTATGCCAGCATGTTAAAGGTTAAAACCTGTCTTATAAAGAGTTACCTTTTTTTTTTTTTTTTTTATATTTAAGCCTGCCAAAGTGACTCTACTCTGCCTGATGGAAAGCATGAGTAGAATCCAGGAGTAGGGGTCACCATGCTTATTGTGAGGGTAGGCAATGTAGCATGGTGACCCCTACCATGGCAGCCTGGTTAGATTATTGTGCATCATTCTCCCGGCCTTCGAAGGGCGGGAGAATGATGCAGAATGATTGGGCCTCCGGTCTCACACTCACCAACGAAATACGACAGCAAGAATGCTGTCATTATTAGGTTGGTCTTCTGTGTGAGGGTAGTACTGGCCGGGTCGAGCCGGCCCATTCGTGCTGAAATCAGCGTGGCTCTACTACCACACGACACACACCTTTGTTTGTTAGTGGACTGTAAATGGCTGACGGTAATGATGATGTTAATTCGAGTTTTTTTTTTAAACTATTTAGTATTTTATCCATACAAATATATGAAATTAAAATGTTTGTATCTAATATCAGATTAACAATTGTTTTTAGATTAGCAATTTTTGTCTGGCTGTTTGTTGACGGAAAGGAAAGCTGATGACCTAAATAGTAACTTAGCCTAA
Source organism: Phragmatobia fuliginosa (assembly GCA_932526445.1). Taxonomy (NCBI): domain Eukaryota; kingdom Metazoa; phylum Arthropoda; class Insecta; order Lepidoptera; family Erebidae; genus Phragmatobia; species Phragmatobia fuliginosa. Next base: position 18,325,668 of record OW052073.1, read on the forward strand.
TTTTTTTTAGACTAGCTTCGTTCCACGGCGTTACTCGCGATTTACAGAAATAACCGCGAGTGACACCGCAGGACTCAGCTATTTAAAATTCAATTACACAGTGTTGGAGAGTGACCTTATAAGTTGGACAATTTCGTAATTCTTCATTGTGTAGCAACAGTACTTCTCTAAGCAATGCATATATTATTATTATAGCTTTTGTACGCGTCTCCGCCCGTGTGTAGGTCCGTCATGGCGGTAAATAATAACCTATGTGTTATTCTGATATATAAGCTATATTATTGTGAAGTTTCATCCAAATCCGTTCAGTAGTTTTTGCGTGAGAGAGCAACAAACAAACTTTCGCGTTTATAATATTAGTAGGATTATATCAAGCCGGTCCACATAAATTAGAATAACTTAGAATATGTATATGTCAAGTTATTTTCCACGAAAACCCTAAATTGTTTTTATTAAATAACTCGAATCACCTTTCCAGAACCTTTGTAATGTGTATAATACTACTAATACATGAATAATTACTATGTCTATATTATATAACTACTCTACTCTTGACTGCCTTGTTGGTCTAGTGGTTAGCGTATGCGGCTGCTGATCAAGAGGTCTCGGGTTCGGTTACCAGGTCGGGCCAAAAAGCGTTTTTGGGATTTTCTTAGGAAATTCCTAATAGCTGCCCGGAGTGTGGAAGTTTGGCGGTGATTCACGCCCGTGCCTCGGAGAGCACGTAAAGCCGTCGGTCCCGGTTGTCATGAAAATAGTTTGTGTCATCCGCAAATATTTGTTTCGGAGTTTGGGTGTTTCCTACGTATAATATGTATGTATTTACAAAAAGTATTATTATGTATTTGTATCAGTTGTTTAGTATCTATAATACAAGCTCTGCTTATTTTGGGACTAGATGGGGTGTATAAAATGACCGAAAATATAATAATAATATATCGCCGTTTATATTTTTCATGTATTTCTTGGCTCAGTAATTATTATCTTGTAATCATTACTTTTTTCTTTAATGATTCCAATTAGCAAGTAATTATCTGTACTGTTCTTATGAAACAGACACGTAAATGTCCTATTTTGTTTAACTAATTATACTTTAATTGACTGCCTGCATTTATAACCAAGTTATATATATACTACTAGCTGCGCCCCGCGGTGTTACCCGCGTATATCATTATGGTTGCTATGCAAGTGTGTTATGCATAGCAACCTGTGAAGTTTTGACAGGAGATAAACAGTGATAGATTTTAACATCATTTAATGTATTTTTATAATCACCTAGCTTTCGCCCGTTTATCTCGATTATTGCAGTAAAAAGTAGCCTATGTGTTATTCTGATATATAAGCTCTATTACTGTAAAGTTTTATCTAAATCCGTATTGTATTTTTAGCGTGAAAGAGCAGCAAACAAACATACATACACATACTCACAAACTTTCGCGTTTATAATATTAGTAGGATTAGCCGTTTCCCTCGGTTATTGTTGTTAATCGTGAGTAAAACGAAGCTAGCCTAGAAAAGTAATTTCATAAGTCACCAGCTTTCTGCTAGCGAAAGTTTCGTCAAAATTACTACAGCCATTCCTGAGACACAGGTCCAACTATGTTGGAAAAGAGTGTCCATGGAGTTTCTTGTCTGTTCTTCCCTATAGGATCTACGAATTGGAACAGACGATTTAGCTTCACGACTGACTACTTGACGTTTCAAAAGTGCCGTTGTATTGGTTTATTTGAAATAAAAATGGTTTGATTTGATTTGAACAAACAGATAGACAGACAAAAATTATAAAGTATTATTGGTGTTAGTAACGTATACGAATTTAGGAAAACACTACATTTGATATTACACACAGACACTCCAATTTTAAAAGCGTTAAAAACGACCTCTAAATTTAAGGTCACTTAGAGAGAAACGTTAGGTCTCTAGTAATATTTTCGATTTCACCAACCTTTAAACCTAAGTGTTTAGATCTCTCTTAAAATTTAGGGTCTACTTACTTTAGGGGAGTCCTAATAAAGAGACGGTTTAATTATAGTTAGTAAAATCGGGCTTAACAGTGGGCCAGATGGTTTAGGGTTTTTGTCAAGCTTTCTTTCTCTTTTCTTCTCTTTCTTTCTCTTTTCTTCTCTTTCTTTTTTATGTGCTCTTGTCATGTGTAGTTTAAGATGTTAGTTTTTGTGGTTTCTCCTCGTTTACTTTTCGAAACCCACGTAATAAATAGGAATGGTGACACTCTGTATTCTTATCAGTGACCACACGAATAATATACAAGTAGACTATTATATTATTTTCGGAACATTAATAGCGCGATGCAGGATATACGTAGTTCAGATCATTTCCGCTAGATGGTGTTGCCTGTTATAGGTCATTGACTTTAAATTGAGTAGTTTCTGACATGCACTAATCAGTACTATGTATTTTGATATAACTTGTAGTGCGGACAATGAACCTTATTTGTATAAAAGTAATTGATATAAAATAATAGTGTACATGTTTGTTTATGCTGCTAAAGGGAGATAAGGATATTAAATCTGTAAGTTATTTGTTTTACTTCGTTCAAAAGCCATGTTTTATCCTTCATTAATAATGCCCATTTTTTGTTTATGTAAAACGAGTGCCCGGGTAATTATGGAATGTGTTCTAGTCTTTACTTTAAATTATAATTAATAATTTTATAAAAGTTGCTAGCATATTGTGAGGTGGTTTTCGTTTTAACTTATCTATTTTTACTATTTATTTGCTCGTGGTTCCGTCCGGATGTATGTACTGTCGGTTTTTACTGTAAAAAGTATAGAATTCGATTTCAGATGGATTTTTTGAAATCCGTAAAGTGGTTTAGGTATGAAAGCGTGACGAACTTAAATTCACATTTATATTTACTTTAAAATTGTTAATTAATAATAACTATACCGATGTGCATGAATTTATTTACAACTTTATTGTACACAAATAAGGTATCAAATTTTATACACAGATATTAATAAAATATTATAATGTGGTATTACAATAGGCGGTATTATCGCACACTACGATTTCTTACAGACAATTTGAATTTAATACATAATTAGATAATAATATATACAAAACTAGCTGACCCGGCGAACTTCGTACCGCCTTAGAATATTAATTCATAATAAAGTAATGTGTTTAGTTATTAACTGATATGTACTTGATACTGACAAATCGACAGCAGCGTTAACTAACGGGCCCCGGCCGGCGGTAACGCCACAATCGCTTTGTTCCTGCATTTTAAATCTGTGATATCTTCAAAAGTATTAATATAAATTACATACTGTAAAGGGCCATATTAATCAATATTAAATACAAAATTTATTTAAGGTACTTAATTGGATAAGGAATTATACTGTATTGCTTAAAATCACTTCGTAAATAAGCCAGTATTTCTCGTAAAAATAAAAAATAAAAAAATGGTTATTGTGGGTTATCCCCCACGATCCATACATACCATCGCGGACTTTTTTGTTGACCTTTTTAAGATGTACAATACTGTAGTACATTATTTTGATCTATCTCGTAGCGTACAGCCAGCGTTTGCAATGTAAGCGTAAAAAAATGGGTTTATTTACGACATTAAAATTATTATCTACTATATTATGCATGTTTTATACATAAAAACCTTCCTCTTGAATCACTCTATCTATAAAATAAAACTGCATCAAAATCCGTTGCGTAGTTTTAAAGATTTAAGCATACAAAGGGACAGAGAAAGCGACTTTTTTATACTATGTAGTGATGTATGTAATGTAGATGATATTATATTATATGTTTTGTATACAGGGCTGCTACATGACCATTCATATAACGCCTGAGCCATCGTGCTCGTACGTGTCGTTCGAGTCTAACGTACCCGTATCATGCTATGAGGAGGTCATCACGCGCGTGCTGCAGGCCTTCCGCCCGAACAAGTTCGTGCTCACCGTTTTCGCTACCCCGGTAAGTATTTATAATAATTAAGTATTACGCCATTATTTAGAAAGTCTTTCTTTAATTCTACCGGTCCTAAGTTTGATGTGTTTGGCAAATGTATCTTTGAGGGATACTAGTAATGGTGTTGGGGATAGTTTAGAACCTTGCGGGATGCCTTTCTTTTTTCTGAAATAGTCAGTAGTTTTGTGATATTCTAAAGTTTTTCGTGACTTTCTGGGGCAAAAATTTATAATTCACTTGCACAAAATATATCACAAAATATATTGTTTAGACTAAGAGGTTTGAAGTTTAATGTTGAATTTTTATACGCAACTTAATCGAAGGCCTTCGTTAAGTCTTTCCACATACTTACACGAGTTATTTGTTATTTATTATCGCACACTCTTAAAGAATGCAAAAATTGGGATGGTGTGAAAACATCTGGTTCAAATAAATCCAAGAATATGTTTGTGATGAACGACGGGTGCTGAAACAGTTAATAAAATTAGTACTGATATCGAGGTCGACCTATGGAATTTCAATTTTATTTTGCTTGCGTTGCAGGATTCCCCTGGAGCCGAAGCCGCCCGTCAGCTGAAGAAGTTCCCGGCGTTGGGCACCTACTCGCTGCTGGACGGGCAGCACTGCCGGTTCGCGGGCTACTCGCTGCAGTACGCGCTGTACTGCAAGTTCCCGAGCTGAGAGCGCGGTGCGCGGCCGCTGCGGGAGCTGCCGCGCACCGCCGCGCCGCCCCGCCGCCGCCTCGCCGCCGTGCTGCGCGCGCCGCCCATCGCCCGCCTCGCCCTGCTCGCGCTCCTTGCCCGGCGCCTGTGTCGCGCCCTCCGACCCAGCCGCCCGGCCGCGCCCTCAGCGACCCGCTGACGCACTAAGTCCTACCATTCTCAGACATTACATCAAATAAACGATTTTGTCTCACTACACCGACGGTTTTATTGTGGCTCCCACGAGCTACTGCCGATCGACGCCGTACCCGCCGACTTCTACGAACCTTCACCTATCGTATTTATTTACCCGTAGATATGAGACGAGTTTAATTTGTAAATCACATCTCACATGCGACTTGTTGTTTACTGTCAAACTTTATTATAACAATTACACAACGAGTTATACGGTTCATGTATATTCATTAACGCCCCTCCCTTTGATATAAGATTTATTCCTAAAGTTAAGAATAAGTTATTTTTCAAAACAAATAGTAATTATAATTATGAGTTCTACGTTATAGATTTTAGCGAGTATCCTACAGTTATCAGTAGTAAAAACTTGTATGAACTTGACAAAAGCGTTTGACTATATTAACCATAACACTTTCTCTAAAAAATAAAGTACCTATTGCTATATCCTCAAAGCATTGTACTAGACTGTTAAAAAGTGGTTAATATGTAAAAAAATTATAATTATTAACAAAACTATTAATGATACAAAAGTAACATTTAAGAAAAGCATTTATTTTATATGGTTAAGGTGTTTACCAAGGTAGTATCCTAGGTCCCTTGTTTATGAGTAAATATATTGTCATCACCAGATCTTTTTGATAATGCAAGTGCTCCATTACATACATTAGCCAGATAGCTATTTTAAACAGCGTTTAAAATTTTTGGTAATTTAGTTAGTGTAGCGAGTATCCTACAGTTATCAGTCGTAGAAACTTGTATGGACTTGATAAAAGCGTTTGACTATAACAACCATGCACTTTTCTTTAAGAAACAAAGTACTGCTATATCCTCAAGGTAATGTAATAGATCTCTTGTGGTTTATATGTAAACAATATGTCATTAACTTTGACACTACAAAGTTAACATCTAGAAGAGACATTAACTTTATATGGTGTTCCTCAAGGCAGTAACCTAGGTCCCTTGTTTATGAGTGTTGATTATTGTCACCACCAGAATTTTTTGATAACACAAATGACGATGATAGAAAGCTAATTTATACAGCGTTTAGAAATTTAGAACGTATTTAAAAAAAATAAAGAAAAAATATTTTGTCATCATTATTGTGATCTGTTAATGTTTAGTTTATAAAATTGACAAGGATTTCGTTTGCTGCACTTATGAAATTCAAGATAATTATGTATCGTGAACATAATGCTATTAATTATTTAAAGTTAAAATAACTGTGAGAACACAAGGATAAGTGCTAAATTATTTTCAACAATATATATAGGTTAGTCTCACTAAAATAGACCTACCTTATAGAAAACTCAATAGGGTATTTTGTTGTATGAATGAAATTATTAGGAACTTGATAGTAAGATAGTTAAGTAATACATATAAGATTCAGTCAATAAATGTAGGAATTATATTTTACATTACAATTTAAAACATTCATCTGTAGTTGTTTGTAAAATAATCCTTTTTTTGAGTCGACTTCAAGCAATGTTAACAATAAGCACTAAAAACTAAAAATAATTACGAATATTGTCTTTAAAAAAAAAAAAAAACAAGAATATGATTGAAAACTAAAAAAAAATCAATCTTCAATTTAACAGTAAACACCATAAAAGCAATAGATAACTTAGTCTATTTGAACTTAGCACTAAATCCAATGACGAATTGATAGTTATCTAAATAAACTAAAAGTCGGTGCCTATTTAGTTTTGCGGAAAATTCAGGAACTTAGAATTAATAATATGACTTGAAATTAGAGATGCTCATATTCTAAGATAATTTACTTTCTACCAAAATATGGATAGGTACATCGATGTGGAATGATCAACCTTTTTTTAAATTGTAATATGCTTTTATGACGAATAAGTGGCATTTAGCGGATTCATTAATTTAAGCGTGACAAATGTAAAAATTGAAGAAGTGTATTGTCGACCATATTAAAGTTTATTATATTAAAGTCTTTGTGGGTTGTTTATTGTTTTAGAATTGAATACCACTTTAAAAGAAAAGTATTTGTGTCAAACACATGACCGCAGTTATTAATTACGTCACGCTATGGCCGGCTGGCGTACTGGCATACGGCGCGAAGGAAAAAGGAAAGACGTTGTCTCATAATTAACTAACACTTGATTTTACCCTCATTAAGTTTTCATACCGCAGGTCAAATATAAAAAACGTTTCTAAAGGAGTAAACTCCTGTAAATATTAAAGTCAACTTAGACTTCGGCTAAAGTTATTAATTTTACTGAAGTGAGTGATATATAGGTATGCATATCACTCAAGAGTGTTAGTGATATGTATGCACAACATTAGAAGCAGAATGACATTCCTTACCTCAAGTCAACTTATTGCCAATCACTGCAGAATAAATTTCTGCCCCAAAGAACTATCCTGGTCTTAGGCAGTCCGCATCTATATGTTGTATACTTAAATAGTGCATTAGGGCAGTAGAATATTTGCAATGCAAATTCTTTTGAACCCAGAAAGAATTTGCATGTTACACTTTCATTAAACTTTCAAAGTTCTTTTCGTTCGACGCAAAAAAGAGAAACTGGTAGGTACTTGAGAGGGCCTCTGTAAGTCCGGGATCCTTCGACGTACGAAGGACTTACTTTGTAGTTCGCTATGAGCACACGAGCATACGATTTTTTTGTCCATCGAGTTCGGCTTAAACATCAACCAATCTGTTTTATATGAGACCGTTAAAGTGACTTTATCCTGCTTGATGGAAAGCATAAGCAAAATCCAAGAGTGGTACCTTGATCTCTCCTATTTCGTCCATTAAAATAAATTTCCTCACGAAATAAAAAGGTTGAATTTGTTTTTTTTTTAGTTTACAACACTCAATAAGGATCCATCTTCTTGCACAATCCGTATCTTAGAGTTCCAGAACATAACATACGTATGTTATGTTCTGGAACTCTAAGATACTTTTGCTTGCTTTATTTGGTCAGGCAACGCACGTGCGTTGCCTGACCAAATAAAGCAAGCAAAACTGTCGAACAAATTCGTTTAATAAATCATGCAAAACTTTATATCATCTCAGTTAACTTTCATCACTGCCATAATTATACCATCTACTACTGTCAATAGTATCAAGTATCAATTGGCAACTCATTCGATCAATTGACATGTCGCGACATTAGTTACATTTAAATTGGCAGTTATTGTAGCAAATGCAAAATATCACAATTGATCAAGTCATATTTTGTAGAGCAATGTCTAATTGATGATTTGCACTGAACGGCTGGCATTGCATCAAATCTGTTAGGACTGTATATCTATACAAAAAAATGAAATTGAAGTTTGCGATTTCAAATTTATTTTTTTCATTGAATGCGACTAAACTAATAATAAATACTAAATAATAATAATAAGATTTTTTGTCTGTTATTCTCTGGAACGGCTGGATCGAATTTGACGACTTTCACTGGCGATTTACGGCAATAACCGCGGAATTCAGCTTTTCATAAAAAAAAATCATAATAGGCTGATGATGATGATAATGATCACATTATCATGATTTTATTTATGACTAGCTGAATTATCATAATCATCAGCCTATCGCAGTCCACTGCTGGGCTAGGTCTCTCCCATTACAGGCCACTCGATTTGATTTTGGGCTTCTCGCATCCAGCTCCTGCCAGCCATCTTACGCAGCTCGTCACTCCACCTCGCCTGTGGGCGTCCTACACTACGTTTACCAAGACGCGGTCTCCACTCCAGAACTCTTCTACCCCAACGGTCATCAGTTCTGCGGCTAATATGAAAATATAAATAATAACTACCTACATAAAATTATTGACCAACGTTTAACGTAACGTTTCTGATAAAGTCAAATTATCAGGTGCCTACATTTTATAGTAGAAATATCCTCAACTGTATTTACAAAGATTACTATCATAATTGAGAAATGTTAAGACTATCCATGAGCCTATGGTATGCATTAACCGCCTCGTTGGTCTAGTGGTTAGCGTATGCGACTGCTGATAAAGAGGTCTCGGGTTCGATTCCCGAGTAGGACCAAATGTTTGTGTGATCCGCAAATATTTGTTTCAGAGCTTGGGTAATTTCTATGTTTAATATGTATCTATTGACAAAAAAAAGGTATGTTTATGTTTTTATATCAGTTGTTTAGTATCCATAATACAAGACCTCTTGATCAGCAGCCGCATACGCTAACCAGTGGACCAGCAATAGTCAGATATGTTTTGTACAAAGGGTGGCCGTATTGCTAAAATCAATCTCTTCCAGACAACCTTAGAGAGAAAAAGGGTCAGGAAACAAAAAAAAACTTTTTTAAATAGAAAATTTTATTAAATATTTTGATATTCAACCTTCACCTTTAAACAAAACAGTTTAAACTTATATATCCATAGTATCCACATATATCAGTCTTATAATTAACCAAAAACCTAATAATACTTAAACCTTTTTAAATAGTAACCTCATTTAATATAGTACTGGTCCCCTGTTCTCTATATCCTATAGTTCTATACTAAAATTATACAGCTGAGAGTATGTTTGTTTATACGCGCTAAACTTAGGAACTACTGTCCCGATTTAAAAAGTTCTTTCACCGTTGGATAATCACCAGAGATCGGAATTGGGTGTGTGAAAATACCTAAAGTTTGCAGCGGGACATAATAAGGAGCTGTTACAACCACTTAAGTTAAACCGGGTTTGAATTTTACCGGTTTAGTTTTTTTTTTTTTTACATGTTCCTTACCTTTGAAACACCGAACTATAAACATTTACAAGCTGCTAATACAGTTCTAAAAAAATTTTTGTTTTGTACTTTTCCGGTTAAAATTCGGTCTTTTAGTCCCAATTGTTCTTTGTCGGTCAAACACAGAATTTTATATATCTGCAAAATGCTAATGCGGTTTTAATTTCTTTTTTTGATCTGTATCTTAAGTTAAAAAGTTTTGCTACAGGTTGATGCAAGGAAAACGAACATTTTCGCGTCTTTACATAGTTTTGAAGTCGGCTTTTTTTTAATTATTAAACCTGCACTGCATAAAAAAATAAATTAAAAACATTTATTTCAATTGCAAGAAAGTTGTGCGTAAACTATTTTCGACATTCAGAGTTCGGAACATGCAATAATATTAGTTTTTCTCCTAGAAATGATAAATATTGGTTTAACTTAATGGTTTAACTTAAGTGGTTGTAACAGCTCCTTATTATTGCAAACTTCTGCAAACTTTAGGTATTTTCACACACCCAATTCCGATCTCTGATAATCACCTTATCAAGGAAGGCTATATAGGCTATATATCATTACGCTGAGACTAATAGCAGCGCAGTACCAATGGAAACTATTTCAAAAAAGAAAATTATTTCTTTATAAAAAGGTATCTTTCAGCTATTTGCCAAATGTTGGTAACCATACTCTTTCGAAACGGCTTGATCGATTCCTATGAAATTTTGTTTATTCTGTAGGTCTGAGAATAGAAAGTAAACTAATTTCTATATCAGCTAGTAGTAATGTAATTGTTCTTGTATTCTATATATTTAAATATGAACAATAGTTATATGCAGTATGTTTTTGAATAATAATTAAATCACGCTTAAAAAATAAATTAAGACTTAATATCTAAAGAACATCACAGATATTATCATTTTTTAAGAAATATATAGTAAATATGTAAAATTGTGTTCTCGTTGTTCTTGTCTTTATATAAATAATGCTTATGTGCGTATGACACTGAACTCCTAAACGGCTAAACAGATTTTGTTGAAATTTCGTGTGTGTTCAAGTGGATTCGAGAATGGTTTAGATTCGCAATTGGACCTAGTAGACAGCGCTGCGATCAAGTTTTGTGATTTTTATTTTTTGCATATCAGAACATAACCTCAAAATACGGTAATTTTAGTAAATATGTAGTTTTGAGTTGAGAAATAAATTTTAAAGGACTTATTTTAGTTCTTCTTTAAAAATACAACTATAGCATTAGGAATATACATACTGTGTCACTTGGGACTTTATAAACATACATAAAACGGATGCAAAGAACACTCAAGACTGAGAACAATAATTTATGGATCACACCAAGTTTTGTCCCATGTGGTGAGAACCCACAACACTTATTAAACACGACTGTACGGTTGGTTTAAAGGCTCGTTTTCTACTGTGCTCTAGACATTCATATTCAATTGAATAGATCTCTGCCACTGAACCAATTTAAAAGAAATTTGGTACAAAAATAGTCATGGGAGAGGCTTCTTTGCAACGCGATAAGTGACATACATACGGGTGGTGCCGCGAAAGAAAGCTTGTAAGTACATAAATTATATTACAATAAAAACCTGTAGAAAATCTTCTTTCGAAACATTTTCATGAAATAATTTTTATAAATATACCAATTGTATCCAGTTTAGTACATTTAGAAGAATAGAAAGGAAAGAGCCCCGAGATGTGTCGTAAAGTACCCTAGGGTATCGTAGGGTACCCTAGGTTGTCATAGGGTACCCTAGAGTATGGTAGGGTACCCTAGGGTGACGTGGGGTACCCCAGGGTGTCTTAGGGTACCCCAGGGGGTCGTAGGGTACCCTATGGTGTGGTAGGGTGGTCCTAGGGTATCCCGCAGGGTGGGACGACCCCGCCTAGCGCGGGTCCCAGGTAGGCGGCTGTGGCAGTACAAAGCGCGTCCTGGCGAGGAGCTGCCCCGGCCTGCACGCCCACCGGCAACCCATCCGCTGACACGCCCAGAGGGATCTGAAACACAACAATTATTACTTTATCACCTCAACCAAATGATATTTTACTGTTGAACATATCTGATGTAATAATTTGATCTATACATATGAATAAAAATTTAAGTCTGTTCAAATTTAAAGCTTTTTATTAAATTTATATAAAAATATATAAACACAAGCAAGAACATTTTTTTTAAATGTTGTCTGTCTGCTAAGGAGTAACTTTAGGCTACTTTTTGTTAGTTTATCTTCACTCCACGGGACTCAGCTGATAATAATTAAATAAATAAATATTTCGGACATCTTACACACAACGCCATCTAGTCCCCAACTAAGCAGAGCTTGTATTATTGGTACTAGAGAACTGATATAAATACATAAACATACTTTTTTTTTTGTAAATACATACATATTATACATGGAACACCCAGACTCCAAAACAAATATTTGCGGATCACAAGAACATTTGGACCGACCCGGGAACTGAACCCGAGACCTGCGGCTATGCTGCCTGTCTGTCTGTCGCGCTTTTACACCAAAACTACTGAACCGATTTAAATGAAATTTGGTACACACATAGCCTAAGAAAGAACGTAGCCGCGGGTCAAAGCTAGTATACTAATTATTATTTACTAAAAACACACACCTGTGCAGATGGGAACTTAAGCACGTTGAATATGCCCCAATAAGCGAAATTATAAGGTTTCAGTAGCGGAGTGTAGTGGTAGGGAGCGGGAGTGGGCGCGCTCGGGAATATCAACACCCCATCTGAACCTAGAAGATCCTGGAACAAATAAAACATCATCAGTAAGTCATCAACATTACTTTAATTAGCCACTGAAGCAAAGAATCCAGTTTTTATCCGCGTCCGCCGTTTAAAAACGCTGCTTAAAAAACCGTCGCTGTTGCGGTTTTAAAATTAAATTCACCAACCGATACACCGGGAGCCTTATACTACTGCCCACACTACGGACGTAAAACGCGTCCTGAAATGTGTTTTGATTTTTTACCTATATATTTGCATTCTAATAGAGCTACGGGCCAGGTAGGCGCGGATAAAAGGCGTTCTTAGCCTTAGGTAACCCTTAGTGATATTTAGCTTAGCTTAGATATACGTTTAGAAGAGTAAGTAAGTGAGGAGACGATTTAAAAAAAACTGGCATCAAATCAAAGTTTGTTTCCCTAGTAGAGCCACGCTGATTTCTGTCTGTATTTCGTTGGTGAGTGTGAGACCATGGGCCCAATCATTCTGTATCATTTTTTGAGAAGACACCTGCCATATCCTTACTGCACCATCCAAAGGTTGGCTGGTAGAGAATGCCATATGGCATAAAGTCCACCTCATGCAAATTTAATGCAGAAAGTGTTAAAAAATAAAAATAAAAAAATAAAATTTTCGCGGCGTCCGGAGGTCGGGAGAATGATGCAGAATTATCTGACCAGGCCGCCTTAGTATGGGTCACCATGCTGCATTGCCTACCCTCACAATGAAAATGGTGGTCCCTGCTCCTGGATTTTACTCGTGCTTTCCATCAGGCAGAGTAGAGTTACTTTAGTTGGCTTCAAAATAAAAAAAAGCAGTAGTTTATTAAGCGACCCGACAACTTGCTTGCTGTTACAGCGGAGCCTCAATATATATGTTACGAGCTGGGTATTAAATAAATTAAAGTAGTGGATTGATTACCAAAAAAAATAACACTTTTTACAATCACAAATCACTCGTTAGTCACGCTTCGATGTTTATTCGCTGTATCTTGAAACAACACTGTCCCGTACGACTAACACGTTTCGCTTTTATATGGCTGTCGAGATAACTGGAATGTAGTCTAGAACCATCGATCGAAAGATCGATGGTTCTAGACTGAATAGTTTATTCTAGAGCTACTTGTAACGCCATCTAGCGCCGACACTAGATGGTGCTGTCCTCGATTCTATTGTCTTCTAAACTATTCCCGGACAAACGAGATTCATCTCCTTATGGCGCAACATATATAACTTATATAATTATACAACCTCACACCGCGGAGCACTAACTCTTAGTGATATTTTAGTTTTCTCCAACCTTTAGGTAACACCTAAGTGCTAAGATATCTCTTAAAATTTACAGGCAACCTTAGGGGTCCTTCTAGTAAGGTGACGGTTTGATAAAACGAGCATCAAAATTGAAGTTTGTTTCCCTAATAAACTAAATAAAATAAACATAATAATACTAACGATCAATTCTTGTTTCAATTCAGCGGTGAGTTTCTCAGCCCACTCAGCATCAACGGCTGGCAGTATCTGGTCATCCGCTAATTTAATGATGGCTGCTAGGGTGTAATCTGACTGGCCAAGCAACTGGAATAATAGGGTATATTAAATGTAATAAATAAACATTCGGACATCTTACACACAACGCCATCTAGTCCCAAACTAAGCTTGTATTATGGGTACTAGACAACTGATATAAATACACAGAGATACCTTTTTTTTTAAAACACCGTGACTCCGGGAATCGAACCCGAGACCTCGAGCACAGCAGTCGCATACGCTACCACAGCGGCACAGAGGTAGGCAAAGGCACCGAGGCATTATTAAATGTTGGTGTTCAAATAATTTGAAAATAAGGCTTGTGACAACTAAAAGAGATCATCAGTCATCAGTCAATCATCAGTCTCAATTCATTTGTGATAAAACTGACACGTAAAGAATATAAATTTAAATTAATATATTTTTATGTATAATATGTATGTATTTACGAAATGTTTATGTATTTATATCAGTTGTTTAGTACCCATAATACAAGCTGTGCTTAGTTTGGGACTAGATTGCGTTGTGTAAAATTTATTGAATTATTTATTAAATATATGTGATCCAAACTAAAATCGAGAAAAAAGAAGAGAGGAAAGAGAGAGCGAGAGAGACGGACATTCCCCCAGTGTATCATAACTACAAAGAGCAAGAGAGTCAGAGAACGACGCCAGCGCTGCCAACTGCGAACTAAACTTTACAGGACAACACGCACTCGACTTGAAAGTCACCGCTTTAGAGTGGAGTGGCTTTCCTTCCTGTGCCAAGAGTCAAAGACTGGAACTCGTTACCAGCTCAGGTATTTCCTTGCCACTCTGATCGTGGGTCCTTCAAATGGGGCGTGAAAAAGCAACTCACTAAGCCGCCATACTTTATTGTCTGGTATAGTACAAATGTGGTGGCCCCCGCTCTTGGATTCTGCTCATGCTTTCCATCAGGCAGGATGGATTCACTTTTGTAGGCTTTATATATAAAAAAAGAAATACGTGCGACACTCGGGGACTGCCGCGGTAAAGCTATTGCATAGCATTTTTTATCAACTTATGCAATTATAATTATTAATTAAATAATTTTTATTTAAAGATTTTTTTTCTTTGATATTAATTCACGTTTACAAAACAATATACACTGTCTTTTTACCAACATACATTCTAAAATTTTTATTGCCAAACAATATAATCATCCTATTAACCGAAAGACAATGACAACTAAACAGGAAACATAATAGTAATATGAGCATATCTATAGAATAAAAAAACACTAAGATTCAATTAGACGCTACTGGAAGACGCGGACGCTGTGTATTGTGCCTACAATATCCCTTCTATTTGATTAATCTATGACGCATGCCAGGCACCCGTTATTTGTCCTAGTCGCACTGCAGTTACAATTATATTCTCTATCCTTTTTTAACACGGGGTGTTAGGTTTTTTCGTTACGGAATTTCTTGATTCGGTCGCCGCGCCCAAAGCCCGCGATAAAAGCTATACAATTGCTTACAAAAAAAAACTGGAAGCCGACAGCACTTGGAATCGGCACACAAATAAATAAATAACGAAACAATACGGAACCCAACTGAGATAGCTTGTAAGTTTAACGAATATTATATAAGATTCGGCAATACTCGAAAACATGTTAATAACACCAATAAAACTATTTTGCAAAACAGCATATTTCTGGAACCACTAAGTAATACAGAAGTGTATAAAATTATAATGAATCTCAACAACAGCAACTCTGTTGGGTATGATGAAATATCTACATTAGCTCTTAAAAAAAGTGCTGTATATGTTACTCCTATCATAACGCACCTAAATAATCTGTCCTTTGAACAAGGACTATTTCCAGAAGTTTTAAAAAAGTCAGTCATAAAACCTATTTTTAAGAAAGATGACAAGTTAAATGTGTCCAATTATAGACCAATCACACTCATTCCGATTTTATCAAAGTCTTTGAAAAAGCAATGCACTCACCACTTACATCATTTTTTAATAAATTTAAAAAATAATAATTTAAAAAAAACGAGGAAAATCAACAACCTTAGCAGCTTTTACTCTAATTCATAATGTGGTGACTAGTATTGATAAAAAGCTGACAACGCTAGTTATAGTCTTTGATATGTCCAAAGCCTTCGACTTTGTATCAAACGAGTCACTCTTACAGAAATTTGAACAATATGGAATCAGAGGACCAGCTCTTATCGTGGCTCGAATCATATTTAACCAACCGCTTGCAAAGAGTGGACATACAGCATATAGGACACAACTCGGATCTAACTACCAGTAGCTCGCCATTTAAGATAAATAGCTTTGGGGTGCCTCAAGGCAGTGTACTGGGGCCGCTGTTATTTCTTCTGTACATAAATGATCTCCCTCACATTACAAACCACAAAACAGTTTTATTTGCTGATGACATTTCTATAATCTTGAAATGTAATAATTTGACTAATCTTAATGATCAAGTAAATGAGACGATCCATAGGGTGACAAAATGGTTAGAAAACAATAATCTGAATTTTAATTAAAGCAAAACTAGTTATATACGATTTCAAAGCATACGGTCTCCAAATATGAGCTTACAACACATTACAACAATTAAAGAACAGAACCACGTAAAATTTTTAGGAATCACACTTGATAAATATGTAAACTGGAAAGCACATATTGATGATGCATGTAGCAAAATGAATAGATTTGTTTATGTCTTGAGTAATCTTAGGCAAACCTCAACACAAGAGACCACTATTCTAGCATGTCATGGCTACGTAAGCTCTGTGTTGAGATATGGTTCGATACTGTGGGGGAATTCCTCGGAAGCAAACAGATGCTTCATCACACAGAAACGATGTGTCAGAGCCATAGTCGGAATCGCACCAGATCAAACGTGCAAAACCGCATTTCAAAAGCTTGGGCATACTAACTCTGTATTGTATGTATATATTGGAGATATCGATTTTTGTAAAAACGTACCCAAAACTGTTCACTAAAGCGAAAGATAAATTTCCAAGAAACACTAGAAACCCAAATCGACTAGTTTTGGAATGTACTTCAAACACCGCTTTATTTAAAAATAATTGTTACTCAATGTGTATAATATTGTATAATAAACTTCCTGAATGCTTCAAGGAATTACCGTTGTGTCGTTTTAAGAATCGTCTCAAAACATGGCTCTTGGAAAAATCATATTATTCTCTGAAAGAATTCCTGAATTCAAAATGAAATTGTGATAGTTTATTGACTTAATATTAGTTTTAGATTGACTTTAATTGTTAAATGATGACGATTCGATTTTTGATAATGACGATACATATTTTTTAACATAAGTTTTGACCAAGACATTTTTATTTTATTTTTAGATTTTAATTATTTTAATGATTAATTCAATGAATCGAAATTAATATTTAATCCAATTATAATTTAAAATTAATGAACAATTCTGTAATAAATATTCAAATTTCCAAAGGCCATCCAACATTTTCACATGCCATCTGTGGCTAAATAGACGAACTATAATATTAATATTGTAAAAACACCTTTGTACTCTATTTAATGTGAAATAAATCATTTCATTTCACGAAATCCTTGAAGTTTATCTATCCTACGTCTGAATTCGTACAATACCTTCTTCGGCAGTTCTTCGATGAACCTGGCTTCTCCCTTATTGTTGGTGAGTGTTTTAGCAAAGTTATCAGTCTCTTTAGACATCCAGTACCTCCATAGAGAGTACATGTGGTTGAATGCTTCATGGTAATACGGTTTCGGGACGAATTCCGTTGATGTAGCATCAGCTGATAGCTTATTTATTACTCTGCAAACAGAAATGGACCTTATGTTAAAGCTTATAAGGATAAATTTACAATATTGAATGGATGTTGTGGCGGTATAAGTGGTTGTCATAATGTTTTGTACTGCGCTGAGTAGCATAAATGACTTAAAGGAGGAACTACTAAGGAGTGACTACTTTTTGTTTAATTTCTTTAGACTAGCTAGCTGCGCTCAGCGGCGTTACTCGCGATTTAACACAACACCGCTGGACTCATCTAGTTCCCAATATTATTTGGGGTCGGCTACTAGTTCAACTGGTTTTAAATGACTGGCATCAGACCTCCGCAACCCTAAGGGTGAGCTGAAATTCGAAGGTTATAAGGGCATAAGTATATTCGATGGCATTAACTTCCCAATAACTATTGCCATATATGTTCATGAAAACCGGGATCGACGGCTTAACGTGCAATCCGAGGCACGAACGTGAAACATATCCAATCTTTCAAATGCCCCATATTCTTCTAAGAAAAACCGAGCAAAATTTTTGGCTCGACCCGGGAATCGAACCCGGTACTTTATAATCGACAGTCGAATACTCTAACCGATAGACTGGTCTGATAGTCGTATCCTCATTGAGTGAGATATATGATGTTATTATTATAATACTAGCTGCGCCCCGCGATGTTACCCGGTGATAAAAAGTTGCCTACACATGTGATTATCCAGAACTCATTTTTAAATTAGCCATTTAGAAACTATCATTATGGTTGCTATGCAAGTGTGTTATGCATAGCAACCTGTGAAGTTTTGACAATAGATAAACAGTGATACATTTTGACATCTACGATTTATGTATTTTTATAATCACCTAGCTTTCGCACGTGTACCTTGATTATTGCAGTAAAAAGTATGCTATTCTGATACGTAAGATATATTATTGTAAAGTTTCATCCAAATCCGTTCAGTAGTTTTTGCGTGAAAGAGCAACAAACATACATACATACAAACTTTTACGTTTATAATATTAATAGGATAGTAGGATTAAACATACTTGTTCATAGCTTGTTTAAGCTCTTTGCAGATTGGGCTGACGCGACAGTCCTTAGATGATTCCACGTAGAAATACCGCAGTTTCTGTAACATAGGTTAAATACTAATAATAAATCAATATTTCGGACACCTTACACAACGCCATCTAGTCCCAAACTAAGCAGAGCTTGTATTATGGGTACTAAACAACTGATATAAATACATAAACATGGTTTTCTTTTATAAATACATACATATTATACATAGAAAACACCCAAACTCCGAAAAAAATATTTGCGGATTACAAAAACATTTGGTTCGACCCAGGAATCGAACCCGAGACTTCAAGCACAGCAGTCGCATACGCTACCACTGAGCTACCGAGGGCATGATATAATATACTGAGTCCCAAAGTATTACCCACGATTATTCTTGTCCGTGTCCGTGAGTAATGCTGCGTAATGAAGCTAGTCTAAAAAATATATATATTAATTTACTCCTGGTATTAGTTATCCGTCCGTGTGGTGACGGATTAAGAATACAAAGTGTCACCACCCCTATTTATTCCAGGGGTGTCGTAAGAGGCGACTAAAGGAACAAAATAAGCAGCTAACATCACTGCCAAGAGAAGGAAAACTTGAAACAAACCTTTACCAACCCGACTGGCTAGCGTGGTATAGTAGGCCAAAACCTCCTTTCTAAGGAGAGGCCTATGTCCAGCAGTGGACTGTTGAAGGCTGTTGTTGAAGGCTGTTGATGATTGATGATGATGATTAGTTATCCGCTAGTGAGTCCTATCGAAATCGGTCCAGTCGTCCCAGAGCCGGAACAAACAGACAGATAAAAAAATATTTTTTATGTAAGTACTGTATATACTTTCATTTAGTAAAAACAGTGCGTGTCAGGGCATGCATACAATATTGTTAGATTTTTGGAGCCAGCTGTTTAGTGTTTAGTGGGGGGGGGGGGAGGAGGAGGAAACGAGTGACGAGAGAATTACTAATCAATGTCTTTCAGGCAAACTTGTTGGTCTAGTGGTTAGCGTATTCGGCTGCTGATCAAGAGGTATCGGGTTCGATTCCCGGGTCGGACTAAAGATTTGTGTGATCCACAAATATTTGTTTCGGAGTCTGGGTGTTTTTCTATGTATGATATGTATGTGTTTACAAAAAAAAGTATGTTTATGTATTTATATCAGTTGCTTTGTATCCATAATACAAGCTCTGCTTAGTTTGGGACTAGATGACGTTGTGTGTAAATGTCCGAAATATTTATAAAAAAAAGAGCGGTCTTAGTGTGGGTCACCGACATCTTCTAGATTCTACTCATGCTTTCCATCAGGCAGAGTAGAGTCACTTTGCTCATACAAAAGTAGGAATACTTTACAAACCCTGACATCTACAGCTCTATCGAGGTCCAGGTCTTGTGCCTTCTCGCCTGCCACGACCTTCGTGAGGGGTGCGAGGTCGCTGTGGTGACGTGATACGAAGCCGATTGACGCCATCGTTGGATCCTCTCCTGAACGAAGAACGGACCCTGGGAGGAAATAGTGGTAGGGTATAATACAAATATCTATTTATTATTGCCTGATGGAAAGTATAACTCGTGCGTGCTAAGATGGCACCTGACTCAAATGACAGTCTTTTATAGTACCGAGTGCAAAAAAGAATTATTTTTATGTAGTTTTTTTTTAATTTCAACATTGATTTTGCTCAAAGTAATTTCTCATAACATACATCTTTATCTTAGGTTGTACTTTACTACCTGAGTTAAGAAAATACACACACATACCAATAGGAAGCAGGCTTCATTCATTATTTACCCGAATGCATTCTTTGTGTAGTGTAATAACCGATATAAAGTAATACCTAATATCATTTTAAATTATATTAGATACCGAAATATGGTTCGTTATGATAATTGCTTTTTAATTATATTCTCAAAATATCATACGTCTGTATTTTTTATTTTAAACTATGGCGTCTCACAGTCATGACGACTGTTTTTCGAGTCACCTTTCATAAAACAATTGGGTTACTAGACGAATCCAATGATATATTAATTAAATAAAATCGTGTATAATTTAAATGATATTAGGTTATAAATGATATTAGGTAATACCTAATAAACGATAATTATTATGGAAAGATTCGTGCAACGGTAATAGTGTTGCTAACGCTACTCGCAAGTCGACAGAGGGGTGTCACGCGGGGGAACGGCATCATGTTTCGTTTTGTGCCAGGTGCCATCTTAGCTCGCACGAGTTATATGTGAGGTATAGAATCCACCACAGTCCTTGTGACAGCAGGCAAGTATAGCAACCCACAGTGTGGCGGCCCAGCAGTGCTTTTCATATTTATATCAATGCAAATATACAATTGTGGATATGGTAAGCGTGTATAGAAGATTTAATGATAGCACGGTAAAAGTAAAAGTCTAAGTCACTTACTCAGGTAAAGTTTATTAGAAGGAGCAAGCACAACAAGATAGGAAGTTTTGAGATTTAAAGATATTGAACACAGAAAAAAGCAAGATACAAATAAAGAAGGTACAGTTTATGGTAACACGAATACGGCGGCACAGAGGGCGTCATGCGCAAAATGCGACTGGCTGAGCGACTTAGCGGCCGAGACATAAGGACTGCTCCCTCGCTCGCTCCTGCGTAGGCGCATTCCACAGCGCACGGAATATATAATATTAAACAAATTGGAGTGTCCGTTTGTAACAAAACAGTATTTAATAAATACATATGAAATTCTATAGAATAGAAATAATAATCAGGACACTCATAGATATATAATATTAATACAATTAATTTAATGACACCCTAGAAAAACATTGTTTGATGAAAAGATAATTTGTTCTGTGTGTGATTGTAATATATCTGTAACTAGTTTTTACCCATGGCTCTGGCATTAAAATCCGTGCAGCGGTTTAACCGTGAACGCGTAATCGACATAGTCTTAGTATAGTATTATTAGTTAAATTACTATCACAAATGCTCTTTAATTTGAGGTTAGAAGGCTGTGTTTGAAATGTGTGATAATTGCATTACCTTTCATGCTAGTATGTCCAGCTGTGGGATTGAGCGCGTACAGTCCGCAGTAGAACGCTGGCATACGAGTAGAACCGCCAATATCTGAACCTGGTAACACATGATGGTGGTGTAATAAATACATATTTGACATTTTTGACTGCCTTGTATGTCTAGTGGTTAGCGTATGTGGCTGCTGATCAAGAGGTCTCGGGTTCGATTTCCGGGTCGGTTTGGTCCGACATCTTACACACAACGTCATCTAGTCCCAAACTAAGCAGAGCTTGTATTATGGGTACTAAACAACTGATATAAATACATAAACATATCTTTTTTTTTAACATACATACGTATTATACATAGAAAAACACCCAGACTCCGACACATTACTTGGTCTGACCCGGAAATCGAACCCGAGACCTCTTGATCAGCAGCCGCATACGCTAACCACTAGACCAACAAGGCAGTCAAGGCAGAACTGTAAACCAACACCCTAAGGTTGCTATGCTTTGAACTTACACAATGAGATAGGAACAGCTATAGCAGCTTGGAGTGCTGCTTCCCCTCCACTAGATCCACCCGTGGTACGACCCGTGTGATGAGGGTTGCGGGTCTGGCCGAACACCATATTGCGGGTTTCTTGCCTAGAATGTCCAAAGAGAGTTTTGAGTTAATAAGAGAAGCATATAAATAATGAGAATAAATATCTGGACCACCTGGAGTTACCCTTTACAAGTTTCAGTCGATAAATAAAAAATAAGTCAAAAATAAGATTACATTTTTTAACTAAATAACGAAATAACTGCATTCAATATCAACAGTCTTTAACCGTCCACTACCTGGCCTGGCCTATGTCCAATAGGCCTCTGCTAAGGATTCAGTTGTGTTGGCCTTCAATTCCACGATTGCCAGACTGATTGGTATGGTATTTGATTCAAGTTTTCTTTCTCTTCGCAGTGAAGTTCTGCACAGTGTGTTTTATTAGTTCGTCTATTTCTCTATTCTCTTGTCACTCAGTCACGTGATCAAAACAAAATATTAGCCAATGACACAAGAGAATATAGAAATAGAATAGAAAACGAAAAAAGTTTGCAACTTGGCTAGCGGGGCAGGGTTGGAAAATGTATTCTTAATTCGTCACTACGAACTTAATTAACAATTGATATTATTAGCCATTCAAATTCAGTTTGCCATCAGGGCTGCGGAGGTCCGATGCCAGTTGTTGTCTGGAAAAACTGATAGTCTGCTAAAACCGGTTGAACTAATAGCCGACCCCAAATAATATTGGGAAAATAAAGGCTAGGAAGAAGATGATTCTTGGCAATAAGTATACCCAAAAGTTGACTTATGTGGGACAACAATGATTTGTCACAAACGAGTCGGTTTCGAGTGATTCCACGGCCTGAGAGTAAAGTTTCAGCTCTACCTCCGCCCGATCCCAGTCGAGATTCTTAACAATCAAAACTTGTGACTGTCAAGTTGTTAGTGTGTATGGGTGACGGTTGCCACGTTCCATCAGGTAACACATCAGACTATGTGAGCAAAGATCAAGAGGTTAAGGAGTAAGAAGTAGGTATTCTTACCACTTATTGATTTCTGGTACGTTAGTGACAGCCACGGGGATGGCACCAGCTTCTCTCAACAGCCGCACACATTCAGCGTCATCGGCTGCCCGTAGATGTTTCCTTGACGCTATACCCAGGGTGTGGAGCATGCCCTTAACGGCGTGGGACTCCTTAGCCGTGAAGGGGACACCTGAAAATCATTTAAATGTATTTTTTTATCCGGCCAAAGTAACTACCCTGCCTGATGGAAAGTATGAGTTCAATCCAAGAGTAGGTGACCATCCTTCCCCCAGTGCGGCCGGGGGCTGTCGTTTAAGGTGGGTTGATGTTTTGCCTCTTTCTGTACAGAGCGGTGAGAGGCGCAACAACATCCTGCCCCGGGGGTTAAACTAGTCACCTCGGGATGTACCTTAGACATTGAGGTACGGCAGGGGGGACACCAGAAGCTGCTGACGCGATCCTGATGTTCCTATCAACTGCCGAGGTAGGCCGCCGCGGGATTTAGTCGGTAAACCGGTTGCCCGGGAGTCTTACACACGCCCTTCGTTTACCGCACGAAAGGTATGGTGCGGAAAGCATTCCCCGTGTAAAAAAAAATTCAACTTAGTGAGATGTTCCTGAATCATTGGTCCTCTGTTCTCTCACTCACCAACGACAGGCGACGTCACGAATGATGTCATTTTAGCTTGGTCTTTTGTTTGAGGGTGCCCATTTGTGTTGAAATCAGTGTCACAATGAGGATGGTGACCCCTACTCTTGGATTCTACTCATGCATTTCATCAGGCAGAATAGAGTCACTTTAGTAGGCTTAAATATAAATAAATAAAAATTATAAAATTAAGCTAGACGAGTGTTATCCTATGGGACTGATTGCTTAACGTGACCTCCGAATCACGGAGACGCTCATGCTATCATGCTGCTAACGGTCACCCATCCAGGTACAAACCGCAGCGTAGTAACCCTCGATGGTTGTTTCTAATCACTTTAGGGTATTTTGGGTATTAGCGCCTTAACTTTAAACTTTCACAAAGTACTATTAAAACAATTTTTTTTTTTTTTTCTTGTAGTCCGGCTCTGAGTCCGGACCGCGTATTCTCCCCAAAAAGAATCTGGGACCTTTGGTAATTAATTTATTTCTTTGCATTTTTTTAATATTGAAAATCAAGCTTACGCTTGTGGTTACTCTGTTGAAGTATTTGCTTAGAGATTTCATCTATTGTGTGCTCTATTGTATATCATGAATTTTTGATAATTTTCTATTAAGTGTTCTTCTATCTTTTTATTTATGTCTATATTATCTACTATTCTCATCTTTATATTATGTGAGGGATCACATACACATTTCAATATGTTTTGACAATTTTTATAGTTTAACCACTCATCAGTGCAGGTCAAAAAATTTAGTATCTTATTTTACTATTTTATTCTTAGGAATCTATCTTATTTTACTATTTTATTCTTAGGAAACTATTTTTTATTTTTCTATTTTATTTTTGGGTAACTATTTTAAAATAAAGGTTGTTTTACGTTTATATTTTTGTTCTTTTTTATGTTTTTTGTATCTTATAATTACTTAATTTTATATAACATTATGTATGTGAATGTATAGTATATACTATTTTTCCTAATTTTTATATTTACAGCTTATTAATTAACAGTTTTTTTATATTTATTTAATCTAGAACTTAGCACTTATGATATTTCTGCTTTATACAGTGTTATTTATCTATTCTTTTTCCTAGTTTTTATTATGCTATTATATATTTATCAAAATATAAATAGTACATAATTCTAATACCTATAATACTTGCTTTTGTACCTAACATTTATATTTACACTGCTGTCATTTTTCAACTTGTATTTTAATTTACTTATTTTCGAAAGAAAGTAAGTCCAATTAAATGTGTCATCCAACGTTTTATTTATGTGTATTAGTGCTTTTAATTGAGAAACTTCTAATTTTGGTGTTTTAAAATTTTGGTTTTTATTAACAAGATTCCTATAATTTTTGATGTTGTGTTCTAATATGTTTCTCTTTTCAAAATGTAGAATGTTGTGTGCGCTCGATCCGTTGGTGTTTTCCTCAAGTGGGACGCCGGCGGCGGCATCAGGAATGTCATTATTAGGTTGGTCTTCTGTGTGAGGGTAGTACTGTCCCGGAACCGGTTTATTCGTGCTGAAATACCGTACCTATGATGATAAAGATATGGGAACTAACTAGTAATTTCAGATTATGAAAATTTTTTGCAAAAGAAAGCTAAGTAAATATTTCTTGTCTCAACTAAGCAGAGCTTGTACAATGGGTATTAGACAACTGATGTGAATACATTCATACTTTTTTTCTTGTAAATACATATTATAGGTAGAAAACACTTAAACTCCGAAATAATAAAATTCAGTTCCCGAGTGATATTTTTTTTATTAACGAGAGTGAATCTACAGGATCAAGTAACTATGACATGTATTTTTACATAGAATTACTTTGATAACAACCAGTTGTTAAAAGATGTAAAATTTCATCAACAACCCATATCGTCCCACTACTGGGATCGGCGTCTCCTCTCATGAGAGGGTTAAGGCCATATGTAAAATCATTGGACACTGGAAAGCTATTCTAACCGTTAGGTGATTTTAAGCCACCCGGAGAGCTCCAACTAAGCTTCACGATTCCTATGGAACTGACAGCATGACGTGAATCACGGAGACGCTCATGGTGTCGCTACTAACGGTCACCCATCCAGGTACAAACCGCAGCGTAGTAACCCTCGATGGTTGTTTCTAATCACTTTAGGGTATTTTGGGTATGAGCCCTTCAACTTTAAACTTTCACAAGTAATAGTACTATTAAAACAATAAAAAAATTAAACACACCGGAAGTCTTAGGGTTATTAAAAAAAACCTAATTAGATATATAACATTATATAATGAGTGGTTACTTTCTACAACAGGCCAATTGTTATCGAGGGCATCACTTTCTAAAGAAAATATTACCATAATCTAATATAGACATTCTCTCTGAAATGCCAGCACATTGAATTGTCTGTCACTATTTAATTAACTTTAATAATAATAATATTATATTTCTTTATTGTACACCAGAATAGTAACATAAACCGTAAGCTTAAAGTTTATTCTTGGCTAGCATCAACATTTTCTGTCTGAAAGCCTTTGATGGAGGCTACTGGTACATAAATCACCAGGGAGAAGCAGAGTCCTCATTGCCATTGCGTCTTCGTGACAGCCTAACACGGAGACGGAAGGGGACATTCCTGACTCCCTTTGACCAAAGGTATTTGTTTAGGCGAGTGTCTACTCGAACATCGGGTGTACTCTAGGAGGTACAAGTGTCCATCCACGCGGGGCGGCGTCTGCGTGTGCCGGACGTCACCTAAGATAGGGTCTACAAGAGACGGAGCCCGCAACAGAAGCGGGCAGGCGCCGGGAGGAGTCCAGAAGGAGATCTCACGCTGGACTCCTCCTAACAGAGAAGCTCAAAGAGTGCACACCGTATGGTTCTTAGTCAGTTCGAGTCCGACAGATCGCCCCGTCGCATCGAAAACCCCGGTGGGGTGACGGTCCGTGGGGATTGCCACACGTAAAAAAAAGGAGGTACAAGTGGCGGCTTTATCACTCGAGGGCAATCTCTTAAAGACAACCACGGGATGGAAAGAAACACATGGAAAGTATAGAACAGTTCCTGGTGTATTCAGAAATTTAGACGTTATGTAAATTTAGAGTAATTAAGTCAGTGTATATAGTAAAAGTAACACAGCGTATAGTATACAAATACATAACCATACCTTTTTTTTTGTAAATACATACATATGATACATAATATAGAAAACATCCAAACTCCGAAACAAATATTTGTGGATCACACAAACATTTGGTCCGACCCGGGAATCGAAACCGAGACCTCTTGATTAGCAGTCGCATACGCTAACCACTAGGCCAACAAGGCAGTGAGTTATAGAGGCGGTATATGGTTTGGTATATATGTTGGTGTATGTGTGTGTGGGTGTATGTGTGTGTGTGTGCATATGCGTGTGCGCGTGTGTGTGTGTGTGTGTGTGTGTGTGTGTGTGTGTGTGTGTGTGTGTGTGTGTGTGTGTGTGTGTGTGTGTGTGCGTATGTAGGTGTATGCTTGTGTGTAGTGTAAGATTGAGGCATGGAAGTCTCAATATATCAAGAAATATTCACAAATCGATAGCTTGACCTTGTTAGGATTGCTTAACCTCACAATGTGTTAACCTACCTACCACTTTTTTTTCTTTCACACTTTCAGTAATCTTTGTTAATTTACGCACGCAATGGAAATATTAACTCTTAAAGAAATAATATTCCCGCCATTTTGAAATAATTTTTCATTGATACTCCACTGCTACTAGTCACAGCATGATGTTTTAATCAATGATAAATAAATTATCTAACACAGAAAGAATCTGCAGTTCTTGAGATTAGCGCGTTGAAATAGACAAACAAACAAAATCTTCAGCTTTATAATATTAATATAAATTATTAAACAACTTACCTAAGAATGGTCTCTTATTGAAGTAATCATCAGGTACACCTTGTTCAATTATACGGTCTACTTCTTGAGCATCTTTTAGAGCATCCTCAAACCTCTCATCAGTGACTGCATTTAGAATTGGATTCACCTAACAAGAGAAAGAAGATCAATACCTAATAAGCGCCGCCAGTCGGGGCTGGTCATCTCACAACTGCTATATTATATTATTACAGTATTGTTTAATACTGT
This sequence comes from Phragmatobia fuliginosa, assembly GCA_932526445.1. NCBI lineage: Eukaryota > Metazoa > Arthropoda > Insecta > Lepidoptera > Erebidae > Phragmatobia > Phragmatobia fuliginosa. The sequence goes on from OW052073.1 coordinate 18,353,645, forward strand.
AAAAACTGGTCTAGTGGTTTAAGCGGTCGCCATGCCGCTTCCTACTGCGCCAAGTGTCGTGGGTTCAAATCCTACGTGGGACAACACTGTGCGATTCGCAAATTGTTGTTCTGAGTCTGGGTCTACTTTCTGTCCGTTTCATGTATGTTTGTAAAATCCCAGGATTTATATTCCTAATGCGGGAGTTGTTTTAAAAAAGAAAAAAAAATTGTTTTGGACACCACCTGTGTAAATATCAGCATTGTTACGTTGTCCTCATATTTAACTGTTTTCTTAATAAAATGCCTAAAACAATGTAACCATTGTTTTAGGCATTTTATTGCAATTGTAAAACTAAAAGAGTGTCCATGGAGTTCCTTGTCTGTTCTTCTCCATAGTATCTACGAATTGGAACAGACAATTAGCTTCACTACTGACTACTTGACGTTTAAAAGTGCAGTTGTATTGGTTTATTTGAAATAAAATTGGTTTGATTTGATTTGAATAAAGAGAATTATCTGAAAAGTAACAGTGTCTGATTTCAGCATATTTGCTTGCGAAGCTAGCATAAAAATTGTTAGTTAAAAAACTTAGTATCTCTTTATGTCATCAGCTGTCTGCCAGTGAAAGTCCCATCAAAATTGGTACAGCCATTCCAGAGATTAGTCTGAACTAACAGACAGACGAAATTAAAAAAAAATAGCTTTTTGATATTAGTGCTTTTATAGGAGCCACTCTGATTTCAGCATGAATGGGGTGGCTTAACCAGGGCAGTACTACCCTCACACAGAAGACCATCCTAATAATGACAGCATTATTGCTGTCGTATTTCTTAGGTGAGTGTGAAACCGTTGACCCAATCATTCTGAATGATGCAGAATTATCTAACCAGGCCGCCATGGTATGGGTCACCTTGCTACATTGCCTACCCTCACAATGACCATGGTGGCCCTTACTCCTTGATTCTACTCATGCTTTCCATCAGGCAGAGTAGAGTCACTTTGGTAGGCTTAAATATAAAAATATATATGCATTTAATAAAACAACCAGGTCATTTGATATTACAAAAAGACAAGTCAATTTTAAATATTAAAGGATTGGACAAAGAAGTTTCTCAACAAACTTACATCTTTAATCCTGTCAATTGTTGCCCTCATCAGATGTTCAGCCTTTAATTGTTTAGTTCGAATTTTCGCTGCTAAACTCACAGCACTCTCCAACAGAATACATTGCGACTTCTTCAAATCAGGTATTTTCTTTATCTGTCCTCCAAACAGGTAGCCAAAGATCAGGTCTACCAACTTTTCAAAATATATCCGAATAACAAGTAAGAATTGCTTCAACATGCTGATTGAGATCCCGTAAAGTAGCGAGTTAGGTTTGTTATTGTCCTGAGCCATAAACAAAAGTACCTATTATAACTTTGCACCTCTAACACATGGTCACCAAATCCTAGATTAATTATTCATTAATTCATTGTCCATATAGTATGCTCCCTTAGTCACCTCTGCCAACACCCCTGGGATCAAAAGGGGTAGATCTCTTAATCCATCACCACACAGAGGGTCAAGTTTCAAATAGTTGCTGCTTTTATTAATTGCAACCTGACTCACTACCCATGATAGATAATCTTAAGCTTATACAAAAAATTGGATAGTTTAAAAAAATAAGAAAACCCCTATCAATTTCTTGAAGGGTTCTAGCAACCTTTTTTTGGATTCCCTGAAACAGAAATGAGTATAACTTTAAGATATATTTACTTTACGAAATTCTTGATCTTTTACACTTCTTAATATACTTCTCAAAGAGTATGTAACACTATTTATACTGATACTTCTGTTTGACTGCAAGTACTTATTGTTGCCAAAAAATTTAAGAATATTATTAAACAAATATTTATCTATGATAATCTCTAATAATAAAGCGGTTTCTTACAAGCAGGATAGTCAATATAAAAATGTTGCTCTTGTTTTTATATTAAGGTCTAAAGTCTACTATTCTCTGTCAAAAAAGTTTATGATCAAATCAAAACTTGAAGAAGTTATTGTTTATTGTGAAAGAAAACAACACAAGCAGTTCATATAAACTTGATTAAATAAAGGTTTTTAATAGTAAAATAACAACAGCATTGGTCACTTTGTACATCGATTGTATTTTTTTTAAGTAATCTATTTTAAATTTAGAAAACATTGTTTTAGGTTGGGCAATGTAAATAGTTGTTATGAATAATATACCATTAACCAATATGTTAACTAAAACTAATCCAGTACCTTTTCACACACACAATATTATACTTTATAATTTATAAACTTTCAGTTTATTTAGGACATATATTTTTAAGTGAACTTGATCATTAAAAAAATAAACTGTCAAAAACTTCAAAACAAGGTATCCTGTTCTGTTTCTGCTTACACAGATCATTGTACTATCTATCTATGCTGTATGCTATCTCTTTCTAGATCAAAGAATTTAAATTTTCATTTTGTACATTTTACAAATATAACATCGATCAATTCGATGAAATTTAAACTTAGTAGTTACGTACCTCGACGTTCAGTTCCTTGCTGTTAAATGTAGTGCTCATGGTTTTAAATTAGCACACCAACTGCATAAGATTATGTAAATTTAATTCAACGTTTGTAAATCGATGATACAGCAAAAAACTTTATGAATGCTGACAGTTTGGCGATCATCGAATTACACAATGGAATGCGTGGAAGGCAGTTAAGTGTTGTAAGAACTTTCTAATGTTTAACTTTATTTAATGTTATGGTTAAAAAGGCCGTACGCGGCTAAAGCGGGCTAAAATGATTCTGTTTTAATTAAAAAAGCACTCAGTGGTTACAAATGAATTCAATAACATAGGTCAAAATCCATGAGAGTAAAATTATTATATAACATAGTTGGGTTATAACATTATTTTTAATAAATGAAAATGATCGAAGATCAATAAATTTATGCTAATATTAACTAAGGCTGATAAAACATGTCAGCTGAAACTTATATTTTCTATATGGCAAAGGTTATAATTATTTATGACCTCTTTGGTGGTGCAGTGGTAATTTAATGTACCTACATGCGACTGCTTTGCTTGACTATGAGGCTTCGGGTTCGTTGCCCGAGTCGGACCAAATGTTTGTTTCATCTAAAATTATTTCTGTCTATTTACAAAAGAAAATAATATGTATAATTAAATAGGTTGTCTAGTAACCATGGTCTGAAACTTGATGGCGTTGTGTATACCTAATATGTTTTTTTTTTAATTTAAATGTCGTTCATCACAGACTTTCAAACGTTCGCTGAAGTGTATTTGTTATTTCTAATTTTGAGCTTAACGGACACTAATTTAATTAAAAGTGTAATAGTTTTATGACCGCTGAATAATATTAGAATTATTTACAAATAATGAGGGGTGATATATAGAGCAACTAGAGTAATTAATGTAACGTTTCGAAAATGCCTGAAAAAAAGCTTAAAGTAGGTACTTGAAATAAAAGATAAATGTGTTTTTTATTTTTTGACAAGAATTAGAAGCAAGGCAACTTTTATAAAAAAGCGGCCAAGTGCGAGTTGAACTCGCCCATGAAGGGTTCCGTAGCAGTAAGTAACATCATATAAAAGTTTTTGTAGTTCTTTGTAACTTTCATCGATGTTTTAATGATAGTGTTTTGATTGAAAGATATGTAAATTGCGGTTTATGATTTATGACGTATTAAAAAAAACTACTTACTAGATCTCATTCAAACCAATTTTCGTTGGAAGTTTGCATGGTAATGTACATCATATATTTTTTTTAATTTTATCATTCTCTTATTTTAGAAGTTAAGGGGGGGGGACACACACACATTTTACCACTTTGGAAGTGTCTCTTGCGCAAACTATTCAGTTTAGAAAAAAATTATATTAGAAACCTCAACATCATTTTTGAAGACCTATCCATAGATGGATTTACACGTATGGTTTTGATGAAAAATTTTGTTTTGATTTTCAGTTATAAGTATGGGTCCCCTAAAATTTATTTCTTTTTTTCTATTGTTGTGTAAACATATTAATGCGGTTCACAGAATACATCGACTGACCAGCTCTTATAGTTTCGGAAAAAAGTGGCTGTGACATACGGACGGACAGACAGACAGACAGACATGACGAATCTATAAGGGTTCCGTTTTTTGCCATTTGGCATTTGCTTCGCCGAAAACGTTTTTGGAAAACGGAAACTTAGTATGTATTATTATTAATTGTAAATGTAACATGAATAGAAATGCATACTCTGTAAAAATTAAAACCGTATTTCACGGTATAAGCACATCTTTACGGTACAACTTGCTGAGAGACAGATTCTCGCCGGAAAAATAATGTTTCTTTATGAACGTTTCAGTTGTGTTTTGAAATCGGTACACCGTTGAATGTTCTGAAACTATTTATATATGACTGCCTCGTGGGTTTAGTGGTTAGCGCATGCGACTGCTGATCAAGATCTCTTGGGTTCAAATCCCGGGTTGTACCAAAAGTATTGTTGGGTTTTTCTTACAGGAAATTCTTAGTAAAAACCCGGAGTCTGGAAGTTTGACGGTGATTCTTGGAAAGTCAGTGCCCTCAAATATACTGCAAACTAGTTCAAGCTATCTAGTTTAAAAACATCAAACGGCAAGATTTACCCCGTTGGATGTTTTTGAACCGCCCGAAGGCTTCTAACCAAGCTTCACGACTGTTATGATAACAATCGGGACCGATTTCTTAGTTTGACTTCCAAATCATTGAAATGCTCATAACATAACATGCCACAAACGGTCACCCATCTAGGTACTGACCGTGCCGTCGTTGTTTATCCTCAGTGATTGTTTAGAACCAGCTAAGGCTATTCGGTTATTAGCGCTTTAGTGCTTCGTAATGATTATGGCAACCCACCATAATCATTACCGTGTTTAACATAAGGGCACACGGGGCCAGTGCCCAGGGCCCACCATCATCCGATTCGACTCATGCTTTCCATCAGGCAGAGAAGAGTAGATTTAGTTCATACCTATATAAAAAATGAAAAAAATATTTTTGGGGTGAAAACAAAGAAAATGAAGCATATTGTTCCTACCGAAATGGGTTCAAAATATTCTGCGTTTCAAATAAGACTAAAAATCACTGAATTTGAAACCAACTTTACTGGAAAATTGGCATATACACCAAATAATATTAAAATTAAAAAAAAATAGTTTATAGTTTAAAAAATATCTGAAGCATGCATGCAAGCATGTTGACAAATGCAGGGCAAGATGGCGGATTTAAAATCCTATTCTTATTTGAAACGTTTTGTACGTTATTATCACGTTTTATTGTTTTTTATATAGTCTCTGCTTACTGTAAAAAGTAAGAAATGACTATATTATGTGTAGGTATATATACTTATCCGTAATCTTTTTATAACAATCTGTTCCTCGCTACTGGCCATGATTTCGTAGCGGTCATTTACCTACGTAACTCTCTACTTTCTAAAACTTGTGCATCTCAATATTGTGGATGAACTTTATAGTAGACAAATCTACAGTTACATGTCATATATTTTATATTAGCTGAGGCCCGTGGTGTTACTCGCAGGGATTATTGTACGCCGCGGAGCAAAGCTAGTGGAAAAATAATTAGCCTATGTTACTCCATAAGTCTATATATCTTTATACCAGTGAAAGTCCCGTCAAAATCTGTCCAGCTGTTCCAGAGATTATTCGGAACAAAAAGACAGACAGACGGACAGAAAGGAAGAGAGAAAATTTAATAAAAATGGTTTTATGTTGTAGATAACGTATATATTTAATTTCGTAATAATATTTAGTAAAAGCTGTTAATTTGATATTACAAATAGACACATTAATAATTTGTAAAGATGTTTACATTAGCCGAGGTCCGCGGTATTCCACGCGATTAATTCCAAGTACATTTTCTTTTTATGAAGATCCTATCCAAGTGATTCTACTCTGCCTGATGGAAAGCATCAGTAGAAACAGAGAGTGTGGGCTACCACTCGCTACAAATTCAAAGCGGCGGCCCAAGCTATGGCGCTCTAGCGAAATGCTTTTTCAAGCTCCGTTTTATGGACCCGGGATCAAAGTGGGAAGAAAACAGTGAGCTGGTAGTGTTTGCTCATGTTTCATATTACCCTACAGTTTTTCATGATAATTTTGTAGCCTTTAAGTAAATCTAGGCTATCGGCTACCTCCATAACATAATTTTATCTAAAATAGGTGTCACACGATGTGAATGCAGTAGGTTTTATGACAACGCAGTTATTTTAGCTCGACAATCAATGGTCTGAAGTGATGGTCGCTGGAGCCGAAATATGCTAGAGTGGAGACCACGAGAAGTGTATGGCGCCCTGCGGCATTGACAGCAGCATCGATCTATTACCACAGCATGGACTGACGAATGTGGCTGGCGGTTGATGAATGCGGACTACCCAAGACTGGGATGGTTGGCGTTCCTTGTGGACCTGAAAATCAATGGAAACATACGCATGTTATAACGTAAAAGGAACAGTGATTCTTGAATCACCTATATGGTAACAAAGGAACCTATATTAGTGTAACCAATCAATTTCAGTATGCAAAACCTTTTTAAGCTTGGAAAGTCACAAGAGTAGTACCGGTTCCAAAGGGCAGAGGATTGATGATGTCAGTCCTGTAGACTGTCTGCGTTCGCTATTTGAATCAGCTTTACATGCAAGTATTTATGCGCAAATCAGCTGTCACCTGACTGATGCGCAGCACGGTTTCCGTCTGTATCAAAGTACAGGGAAGAACTTATTATCTTTTATGATGTACCTCACACCAGTCATTGATGCGAGAGGACACATATTATTAAGTCAGTCAACTTATTTACGTTATATTCAAATAAAAATAATTTAGTTACAAATTGAAGTGAAAACAAAATATATCAAAATACAACATGAGACCATATCTATCACTTTTCAAACACAAAAGATGTAAATATGGGAGTGAGCAACATCTTTGTCATTTAATTAATTTGAAACTGTGTAATAAGCCTTTACACAGAGCTTCTGTTTTTTTAAATACTTCATCTAATAATACTTAATTCTTAAAACTTGCTTGAAATTTTATTAAACAATCGAACACCGTGCCATTGAAAAGACTTGCTTACTTTTTGTAATCTAGTAGCTGGCCACACGAGTTTATTCTTATTTCTAGTGTTGATATGATGAATTGCACTTTTTATTTATAAAGAACTCATAAATTTATTAAGATGCGACTGTCATGATACCAATTTCTGTAAACATCGCAAATAGGCCTCTTCTGCAGTACAAAGACACTGTAAATGTCAGAAGTCCCCCAACAACAAAACACTATATATGACGTCAGTTGAAATCTTAAAATTTAAGTGTCTTAATTTTAAATCTAACATAGGACTACATTTTGTGTGATCGAAAATTGTACATAGTCTGGATGTTCTTTATGCATATTTGTATAGCCTGCGACTCAGAACAATATTTTTGGATCACACAAAGGTTGTTCATATTGGATTTGAACCCACAACACCTGACGCCGTAGAAAGCAGTATGGCGACCGCTTAAACCACTAGACCAACCGTGTAGTCAAATAAGACCAAAACCTTATTTAATAATAATAATGATAATTTTTTAGGGAACTACTGCTGTTGCGGAATACTTAAGTATAAACGCTCCCGCCAATTTTGACATCTGTCACTGGCAACACTGTGAACGCTTCTCGAACATTCTCTTCATCACTTCCTTTGTAAGAATCGGTCGAGTAAAAATAAAAGGCTATCTATAACTTCAAACTGATTTTATTTCGCTTAATTATCATTAAGAAACCTGTTAGAAGGTGTGGATGTAAACCCACGCAACAAGTGGCGACCGTGACGATAATTAGCGACCTCGAAAAATCACGGAATATCAACAGATAGATAGTGAACAACATGGCCGAAAAGTTGAAGAAAGAACGTGCTCAATTAAGGAGGATCCTGACCAGACATGCCAGCCAAGAAGAATTTACACTAGTAGATTACGAGTATCTAAAAACCAAGGTACAGCAGCTGAGCATATTAGATAAAGAAATACAAGACACGTTGTTAACCTCCACATTAGATGAGGCGGTTCTAGACAGGGAGTACGACGAGTGTGAAAGCTACCAAAAGAAGTGGTTGGAGCTGAAAAACAAGGTAAAGACAGCTGGAGACCGCGGTTATATAGAAGAAAGAGCCAAACACAATCTTAAGCTCCCAAAATTAGAGATAAGAAAGTTTGATGACAATCCCAAATCATGGTTGAGTTTCTGGGGCCAATTCAAAAAAATACATGAAGACAGCCACATGGACGAAGAGGACAAGTTCCAGTATTTAGTACAAGCCATGGCTGAAGGATCAAATGCAAGAAACTTAGTAGAAAGCTATCCCCCAACTAAAGAAAACTACATCAAGGTCATGGATACATTGAAAACCAGGTTTGCCAAGGACGAGGTATTAATAGAAATTTATGTCAGAGAATTACTCACATTGATAACATCAAAAAATAATATTAAGATTGATGTTCTGTATGACAAAATTATTGTGAATTTACAAATATTAGATTCATTAGGGATAACAAAAGAAAAATATGAATGTATCTTGCTTCCACTAATTGAGTCATCACTTCCTGATGATATTTTAATATCATGGAGCAAGTTGCCTTTAGAAAATGAGTCAAAGCTTATTCAACTATTAGTTTTTCTTAAAAATGAGGTCGAGGCTGAAAATAGGTGTAGGCTAGCTAGGAATTTACATACCTAAACAAAATGTAATAGAAAAAGATGAAGAATCCGAAGAAAGAAGGAAATCACCAGAAAAAGAAAAGGAAGAGGGTAAAAGAATAACAGAGAAGAAGACAGAAGAAAACACACAAGATAGGCAGGATAAAGAGTTATGCAGAGAAGAAAACACAGAAATTAATGAAGATGCAGCACAAGAAATAGAAGACAGTCAGGTTGAAAAGAAGATGGCAAACAGGGAGAGACCTAAAAGAAATATTAGAAAACCTTGTGCAGGGCGAAGACTAAAACTACCTGCTAGGTTTTATGACTAAATTTATTAAGCTCTGACTCATAATATAAGGTAATAACTAGGTATATGCCTGCATAGAATAAAATTGGCAAATTTATTTTGTGTACAATTTGATAATAATTTAGTATGTTTAAGATGACTTCCTCAATAAAGACTTAGGTACTTTTTGATTGTATTAAGTTAGTTCCTAAGGATGTATACTAGTGTGTAATTAGCCTATAAGTATAAATGACGGGCCATTTGTTAATTTTCTCTGTCTTTGTGCCCCGGGAGGATGTTGCGGAATACTTAAGTATAAACGCTCCCGCCAATTTTGACATCTGTCACTGGCAACACTGTGAACGCTTCTCGAACATTCTCTTCATCACTTCCTTTGTAAGAATCGGTCGAGTAAAAATAAAAGGCTATCTATAACTTCAAACTGATTTTATTTCGCTTAATTATCATTAAGAAACCTGTTAGAAGGTGTGGATGTAAACCCACGCAACAACTGCCAATATGACAACTCTGTCTGTAGAAGTGTCTGTAGTAGCAGCAATAGATCTATTGTAGTTAATATTGATTAATCAATTAACCGGCCGGCATCCTGCAAATGACTGTGCAGTGAATGTATCTGTAGATTACAATCCAACAAAAATATAATTTATTCTAATAGAGATATCCAGTTATCCACTCGCTTCGCATACAGCCAGTATGTCAGTGCCTCCGCAAGTCCGCGGCCGAATGCACGTGTGATTACAAATTGTGATAATTTAAAAAGTTTGTGTTCTTTTTTTATCGGAATATTTTTTATCTATATAAGATTGCGCGGGACGGTATCGGTTTACCACGAGTAAGTTTTGTTTCGTTAAATTATTATTTTAATGTAGTTTTTTTGTTGATGATATTCTGTGTTTTCGCAAGTTTCATTTATTACATAAAATAACAATTGAATCGCGAACGGACGCGTGACTTCTTGATCTTGTCATTAGCTTATTAGGTATAAATTAGGTAGGTATCTATTGGTTCACTTCATGGTTTAAAGAACCATTTTCAGATTGTCAAACGGTAACAAACAAACACACGAAGTTGGATCATTTGGATAATTAACATCCGAATTGAACCGCAGTGCATTTTCCTAGAAATATTTTGCTTCAGATATCAATCTGTAGAATAAATTGTCGCCTCCATAATTTCCAGACCGACACTATCTCTAGACTTTCAAGATATTAATAAGTGCATACTATTTCGAAGGTCAGCAACGCACTTTCCTGTTCTGGGTTACGAGAGTTCATGGGTAGTGGTTACCATTTTACATCAACCCCCTAGCCCAGTTGCAAACGTTTTTCGTTCGAATAGAAAACGTTCTATTCTATTTATCTATTCTCTTGTTTGATTGGCTAGTATATTGTTTTGATCACGTGACTGAGTGGCATTAGCCAATCAAACAAGACAATAGAAAACGAAAAACGGTTACCCGTTTGTTCCTTGCCATAATACATTCATTGAATACAAATTTCTACGTTTAAGATGGCAGAAATGCAAATATTAACTTCACTATGGGACTGTACTTATGACTGTTGACTGCACATAGGGGCCAGGATAAATAAATAAATATTTCGGACATCTTACACACAACGCCATCTAGTACCAAACTAAGCAGAACTTGTGTTATTGGTACTGGACAACTTATAAAAATAAATAAACATATTTGTTTTGGAAATACATACATATTATACATAGAAAACACCTAAACTCTGAAATAAATATTCGTGGATCACACAAAAATTTAGTCTGACCCAGGAATCGAATCTAAAACCTCAAGTACAGCAGTTAAAATAGGGTACAACTTATATCGAAAAAAAAACTGTGTTATTGCATTAACTTCATCAATTTATAAAACCAATAAGTTACTTTAATATGTTAAAGCCAGGAGATAGTAATATCTAGAATGTCTAAACCGAGTTTGACGACACTTTCACTGGCAGAAGAGCAGAAAGCTGATAATGTCAGGATTCGAAAGTCAGTAGTCGATTCTTGTTCTTCTGAAACAATTAAAATATATATCTATTATAAAAAAAAACATAATCCGAAATTGAAAGCCGAAAAATTTAACCCTTAACGCAAAAAAGGGTGTGTTATTTTTAAGGTTTGACAGTTAGGTCTGACTGTCTGAAGCATTAGAGGTCCTAATAGGATGGACCGATTTGGATGCAGTTTTTTTTTCAATATTTATCACTTTTAAGTATCCATTGTCACTCTTACAACTACCTAAAATTTAATGGCACTTCTCCAAGCCGTTTACTCTACAGAATGTGCCAGTTTTTTTATTTAAGTTCTTAAAATGTCCTTGTAATCTATTTGGAGAATGAAGGATTTAATTTAGTTTTATTTCATTTCCTACATACATCTCGAAAAACATAACTTCATTCGTCATTATCAATAGGTATCAACAACCCATAATGTACCACTGCTGGGCCCTTATCTCAGGAGAGGGTTAAGGCCACAACTTATTTTAACTTCCTTCGTAAAAGCACGTAAAAAAGTAATGGGCAGACTTGTTAAGTAGTAAGATTTTGCAGGTGGATCAGACCATGGATGGACCAGTAAGATCCCACAAGTCTTTTTTCCTGAATTTAATTCAAATTTATTTAATTGTATGAAACGTAATTATTCTAATTCAGTAGCCATTTTTTGTTAAGAGGAAATTTACTTTTTAAAATACCTACTAATTATTGTTAATCATTTACAGTATTAATTTCCATAAATAATTCATTAATATTTTCGACATAATGATCAAAATTCGACCGTTATATTCATCATCATCATCAACATCATTTAACAGTCCACTGCTGGACATAGACCTCTCCATAGAAAGGAGGGTTTGGCCTACTATACTACGCTGGCCAGACGGATTGGTATAGGGTTGGTTTCAAGTTTTCCTTCTCTTTGCATTGATTGATGTTGTCTTGCGTAGTTTATCCCTTTGTCGCCTTTTACGACACCCGCGGGATGAATAGGGGTGGTGACACTTTGTATTCTTAATCCGTCACCATACGGTATATTCATAAAAAACAAATTAAGAGCTGCATTAAAATTGGAAACCATAATTAGCGTTATTTCAATATTTTTTTAATTTATAGCCTGCCTAAGTGACTCTGCTTTAAGTATGGTGTCAATATTTTTAATAGATACGACCAAAATGAGCAGAGCATCAATAAAAAATCTTGCAAAAACACAGGAAAGTTGTTCCTTTTATGAGCTTCTTTTTCTTGTTTGTTAAAGTTTCACCAAAAATGTATGAAAGAATTGTCCCCATTAATAGATTCTAAAGAAAAGTGCTCACTATACCTTCTTTTACGAAAAGTAAGTTAGTTCACACTGATAAAGGAGACGTAGACGATATTGCATGGGTCACTTATTATATTATCTATATATTATACATATTAATATTTTTGTGATTCCCTTTGAACGAAAATTGGGCGAGGAGTATTAAATTTGGTACACTTAAAGTAAGTAAGTTATATGGAGGAGGAGTGCAGAAAAATAATAAAATGCATTAGGTCCTATTAGGTCGTATATCGACCTCAGAAATGACATGTCTGTCTCAATAAAATGACATGAGAATTTAAATTGTTTGCGTACACTAAAGGAAGAAACAGTTTCGTAAAATCCTTAAAAACCGTAAACATTTTGCGTGTTTTAATGTTTTTTTTTTACCTTGAAACTGTTGTCGTTATTGAGATCTGGAAATAAAAATTTAAGTGCACACTTAAAAAGTACACGGCTAAGCATTGAAAAGGTAATGAAATGAGGTCATATTTGAACAAGTTGCACATTTATAGAGTTCCGTTATCAACTCATTTATTTAATTTTTTAAAAAGAAAACCTCAAATAGATTGCTAGTATAGTACTATCAAAAGAAAAACAAACCATGAAACCTCAATTGTAAGTTCTAATGGAACACTTAATGGAAGTTTACTTTTTTCTCTTGTTTGATAGTACAGTATCTACTCATTTATATTTTTTTAAAATTTAGAGCATACCAAAGTGACTACTGTGCCTGATAGAAAGTCTGAGTAGAAACCCAGAATGGGGGCATCATTTTTTTTTATTAAAATTATCAAAATTACAATAATAAGAAAAAATATAGTATTATTATTATCATCATCATCAACAGCCTTTAACAGTCCACTGCTGGACCTAGACCTCTCCTTAGAAAGGAAGTTTTGGCCTACTATACCACGCTGGCCAGGCGGTTTGGTATAGGGTTGGTTTCAATTTTTCCTTCTCTTTGCATTGATGTTGTCTTGTGTAGTTTATCAATTAGTCGCCTTTTACGGCACCCGCGGGATGAATAGGGGTGGTGACACTCTGTATTCTTAATCCGTCACCACACGGCAAGTGTTTGTATTATACAATAATAATTTAACAAGTCATCATCAGCCTATATCAGTCCACTGCTGGACATAGGCCTCTCCCATTGCACACCACTTTGATCGATTTTGGGCTTCTCGCATCCAGCTCCTGCCAGCCATCTTGCGCAAATCATCACTCCACCTGGCCTGTGGGCGTCCTACACTACGTTTGCCGAGACGCGGTCTCCACTCCAGAACTCTTCTACCCCAACGGTCATCAGTTCTGCGGCTAATATGGCCAGCCCATTGCCACTTCAGCTTGCTAATCCGGTTGGCTATGTCGATGACTTTAGTTCTCTGACGGATAACTTCATTGCTGATACGATCCCTCAGAGAAACGCCGAGCATAGACCTTTCCATTGCACGCTGAGCAACTTTGAGCTTGTCGACCAACCGCACTGTAAGTGTCCGCGTTTCGGCTCCGTATGTCATAACAGGTAGGACGCACTGGTTAAAAACTTTCGTTTTTAGGCACTGTGGGATCGACGATGAGAAGACTCGACGTAACTTTCCAAACGCCGCCCAACCCAGCTGAATTCTTTTATTCACCTCGTCCTCGTGGTTATTCCTACCCAACTGCAATGTCTGCCCAAGGTAGACATATTTTTGAACAACCTCGAGAGCGGTACCGTGTATTGCAATCGGTTCCGGTTGTACATGTTGATTGAACATGACCTTGGTTTTATCCAAGTTCATCCGTAGGCCGATGCGCATAGAAGAATCAGCTAGGTCGTTCACCATCTGTTGCATTATGACGATGTCGTCCGCAAATCGCAAGTGAGAGATGTATTCGCCATTGATGTTAATGCCACGTCCTTTCCAGTTCAGCGTCTTAAACATATCCTCCATTGCATTAGTGAACAATTTCGGGGAAATAATGTCCCCTTGTCTCACTCCTCGATGCAATGGTATGGGCTTTGTCTGCTGGTTCTGTACTTGGACGGACATGGTGGCGTTATCGTAGAGACATCTCATCACTTGGATGTATCGCCAATCTACCTGGCAACGCTGCAGGGACTCCAGAACAGACCAGATCTCAACCGAGTCAAAGGCCTTCTCATAGTCCACGAATGCTAGACACAGTGGCTGATTATACTCTTCGGTCTTCTGTATAATCTGCCGCACTGTGTGGATGTGGTCTATGGTGCCATATCCGCTCCGAAATCCAGCCTGCTCCGGTGGTTGAAATTCGTCGAGTCTTCGCGCAAGACGGTTCGTGATGACTCTTGAAAACAGCTTGTAGATGTGGCTTAGAAGGGAAATGGGTCGATAGTTCTTCAGCAAGGTCTTATCACCTTTTTTGAAGAACAGCACGACCAAACTTCTACTCCACATCTCCGGAGTTCTCCCTTCAAAGAGGGCAGTGTTGAAGAGCTTTTGGAGCTCCCTCAGTACGGGTTTACCTCCAGCTTTTAAGAGCTCTGATGTAATACCATCCTCTCCAGGGGCTTTTCCATTTTTAAGCTGTTTAAGAGCCATCTCGATTTCATCAGTGCTGACTTCCGGCAGGTCTTCGGTATAGTGGCGCCTTAATGCAGCTCTGGTGTCCTCATTTTTGGGATCAGGTCGCGAAGCATGCGAAGCGTATAACTGGCTATAGAAGTTTTCCATTTCCGAAAGGACCACCGGTTTTGAGGCAACAACTTCTCCACTTGTTGTGGTCAACTTCGTCAGTTGGCTTCTTCCCAGAGGTTGTACGAACACTTTTGACCCCCGATTCTGCTCAATTGCTCTTTTGATGGAGAGAGTATTGAGCACCGGAGGTCGTGTCGTACGAGCTTGCTAATTTCTCTGTTCAGCCTCCTCTTTGCTGACGAAGTGACGGGTGGGTTTTCACGCCGTTCCCTCATCAACCTTAGAGTCTCATCCGAAAGTTTCGACTTCTTGCCTTTACGCTGTAATTCGCAGAATCTCGCACCTTCCTCCCTGAGGATTTCGACCACATTTTTGAGGTTCTGGTTTACGTCTGTTGTGGTTTCCACGGCAGCGAATCGGTTTTCCAGGTTTAACTGGAACGCTTCAGATCCTACCATGGTCTGGAGCAGAGTAGGTCGGAGCCTGGCCTTCATCAAGCGGGCACGTTCAGCCTTAAAGTCGATATTCAGAGAGCCTCGGACAAGTCGGTGATCGCTTCCGGTATTAAACCTATTAAGCACTGAGACGTCTCTGAATATGTGCCTCTTGTTCGTCATGATGAAGTCAATCTCATTTTTAGTCATAGCGTCGGGGCTTTGCCACGTCCACCTCCGTTGGGGCTGTTTCTTGAAAAACGAATTCATCAAGAAGAGCCCCTCGCGTTCGAGGAAGTTAACTAGCATTTGCCCCCTATGATTCCTGACTCCAAGTCCATAGGATCCTACTACTGATTCGCTGCAAATCTGTACTCCCACTTTAGCGTTGAAGTCACCCATAACAACGTTGTAGTGGGTCTTAGTGGTAAAGTGGAGGGCCCTCGAAATGTCGTCGAACATTTCCTCCATCTCGTCATCCGTGTGCGCCGAGGTCGGTGCGTACACTTGCACAACTTTGAGGCTATACCTCTCAGTGAGCTTCATGATGAGGTACGCTACCCTGTTCGACACACTGGAAATTTCTACAACGTTGTTGGATATTGACTTGTTTACCAGAAACCCCACGCCACCTTGGGATTGTTGGTCTCCCTCTCGGAAGTACATTAGGTGGCCTGACTCGAGGGTTATAGTGTCCTCCCCCTCTCTTCGGACTTCACATAACCCGAGGATGTGCCACCTAATTTTCCCAAGTTCTACCTCTAGTTGTGCCAGATGCGAGTCTAGCCGTAGCGTGCGTCCGTTGTAAGTAGCCAGGGTCAGTCGGTTGTGGTGGCCTCCCGTAACCCGGAGATTCTTAGCACCCCCTGCCCCACCGTTACCGTGGTCGCCACCATAACCAGGAATAGTGGGGCTACCGGGAACTGGGGGCCGTGGCCTTAGTTGCATCTGCATGGGAGGATATACCCATAATCGCCACGCTGGGCAGGCGGGTTGGCGATCGCAGGGTACAGCTTATTTTACCGGTGATGCTGCTGCCCATTACCGGTCTGTGGTATTTAGCTGCACGTATTTGGATGGTTATACCGCCATCAGTCGGTCGCCAGAGCCTCGTTCGTCGATCAGCAGGACGTACGTCCTGCTGATCGACGACGAACGCGTGCAGGTGAGGTTGGCTTGAGGGCAAAAGATGGTGTTTGCCTCCTAACATCCCTCCCTTAGATCCCATCCCATCTACTTTAACAAGTAATAATGTGTAATTAAGAAGTAAATATTATAATTAAATGAAGACAGATCATTCGAATGAAATGTATTTTTTTTAAATTTATAAGTCTTGTCAGTAAGAGCAAATATACGGAGAAGTCTACATTTTTAAAAATATATATTTTTATTTAAATAAATCTCAATCGTTAAAGTTCTTGCTCATGGGTCTGAAACACTGTAATTTGGTAATATGCTTTACAGTTAAAAAGTAACTGGAATATCCAATTATGAGTCACGCTCGATGGTTTTGCTTGTCGATTATTATTTTTTAGAAAACTAATGTAGGTACTTGCGTTCTAGACGTGATGAATACAACTAAGTTATAACTGGCGCACACATTGTAAAGAGAAACTTAACAAATAAATTAAGAAAAAGTAAGTTATTTTCTCTAAACGGCACTTTCGCGTGACAATAATAATAAGATATTCAAAATGCAACACGTTCCGTTTTGATTACCATCGCCTAAATTGTTCGAAGTTTAAAAGTAATTGAGTCTATGATAAATCGTAGATTTTAAAAGAGTACATTTTTATTAGTATGTATTGTGTTTCTTTTATTTAGATTAAAGTAAAATATAAATCGAATTATTGATGTCCTTATTATTTACGTTTTTTTTTATAATTATCAAAAATAGTACGTAAATGCATTTATTAAGCTGTTTGTAGTTATAATTTTCATTTTAATCTTATCAGAAATCCAATCAGTGAACTTTGACCAGAGCAGTCTTCCCTTAGTCGCGACTTACGATACGATATCAAAACGGCGCGAACACTTTTATCATTAAATTTATTAAGACGACGATTTGAAGACTAGACTTTACAATTGAAGACGTTAATTACTTGACATTGGCAGAAATAGCTGGTAATATTCGGCTGGTAACCATCTCATCAAAAGAAGAAGGAGATTTTAGGGTTCCGTAGCCAAATGGCAAAAAACGGAACCCTTATAGATTCGTCATGTCTGTCTGTCTGTCTGTCTGTCTATATGTCCGTCCGTATGTCACAGCCACTTTTCTCCGAAACCATAAGAGCTATACTTTTGAAACTTGGTAAGTAGATGTAATCTGAGAACCGCATTAAGATTTTCACATAAAACGAGAGAAAAAACAATACATTTTGGGGGTCCCCATACTTGGAACTGAAACTAAATAAAATATTTTTCATCAAACCCATACCGTGTAGGGTATCTATGGATAGGTGTTAAAAATGATATTGAGGTTTCTAATATCATTTTTTTCTAAACTGAATAGTTTGCGCGAGAGACGCTTCCAAAGTGGAAAAATGTCCCCCCCCCCTGTAACTTCTAAAATAAGAGAGTGATAAAACTAAATAAAATAAATGTTGTACATTACCATGTAAACTACCAACGAAAATTGGTTTGAAGGAGATCTAGTAAGTAGTTTTTTTTTAATACGTCATAAATCTTAAACCGCAATTTACCTTTCATTCGATCAATACACTATTATAAAAACATCGATGAAAGTTACAACGAACTACAAGAACTTTTATATGATGTTACTTGTTGATACGGAACCCTTCATGAGCGAGTCCGACTCGCACTTGGCCGCTTTTTTAAAATAAGTAAAAGTTCTGGTATACAGCTTAGAAGAAAGGGTTTTTTACTCGACTACCGTGAACGATATATCAGTCTTTGTTTTGTTCCATTGAGCGCCTAAACTACTAAACTAATTTTAATGAACGGGTGTCAATTGATTCATAATGATGACCGAGATGACAGAAGTACATAATTTTTTAGGTAGTCGGGTTATAGTACTTTGTAAAGATTTAAGGAATTAAGAACTCCACATTGTTAGTCATTTAAAAAGTTATATTTCCAAAATAATTTATCATCATCATCGGCCTCTTGCAGTCCACCGCTGGACATAGGCCTCTCCAATTGCACGCCACTTGGTTCGATCGAATGTGGATAATGGATGTATAAACAACACAAGTCATAGGCAGGTGACTTCAAAAATAGTTTTATTTCACAAAGTTTTTTTATAAATAGAGTACAATTATCTGTAAGTTCAATACCAGTTATTGCTTGGTGATGCAAGATAAATGCCCTTAGACCACTAAGGAGGTTAATAAACCCATCAGCCTTGACATTTTGTTTCGTAATATCATTGTCATCACTTTAATGCGGTCTTGTGCAATTCTTGATACAAATATTTGCAGGTCAAGCATACAAATAGGTACAAAACAAAAATAAAATGGATTCCTGTCATTTACGACTTACGTACGAGTGTGTGTTAATAATATTGATATTAATTTTTAAAATGACGGTCTCGGGTACGATTTCCGGGTTGGGCTCGGTTCTCCTCTCAGGAGATGATTAAGGCCATACACATCCCCACGCTTGCTGTGTACCGATAGTGGAATGGCAAGAACGTTTTGGCTACGTATTCTTGGCGTTGGATGTTTTTAAGCCACCCGAAGGCCTTCAACTAAGCTGCATGACTATCATATGATAACAACCGGGAACGACTGCTGACCGTAGGAGACGCTCATGACGGGCATCCATGCAGGTACTGACCATGCCATCGTTGCTTACCAAGGATTGCTTCTTATCACTTAGTGCATCTTGGCCATAAGTGCCTCCGTTACAAAATTTAGGTTCTTAGCTAACAATAAGAATTTTAATGATCTTTAGACCCTTGTCCTAATCTAAATTATTTTACACTAGCTTTTGCCCGCGGCTCCGCCTGCATATGTGTCGGTTATCGCGGTAAAAAGTACCCTATGTCCTTTCTGAAGGTTCCATTTATCTTTATACCAAAATTCATCAAAATCGGTTCAGCGGTTAAGCAATTACAAAATACAAATCTGTCAGTTGCCTACTACACATAATGCAATTTTTCATTTTTTTCCTTTTATCATAGCGTCGTCGTTAGAAATGATGATAGATTTATCATTTATACCTAGTTTTTTTTCATATTCTGTGAAACAGATAAAGCTAAGGTTATCTAAAATTTCAACCTTTAAAACTGAAAATGGTCTCAAGACTTCTATTGATAATAATAATTTAACAGAAACAACATCACGGCTTCTAATTTCAAAGAATTCTAAGCTTTGATTTATATAATAGTCGATTTTTGATATTTGTTTTGGAAATCTTCATCGTAGTCCACTGCTGGACACAGGCTATCCAATTGCACGCCGCTTGGTTCGATCCTCGGCTTTGTGTTGGAAATAAATACATATATAAATATTTTGGACATCTTACACACAACGTCATCTAGTCCCAAAATAAGCAGAGCTTGTGTTATGGGTACTAAACAACTGATACTGTTTTTTTTTTGTAAATATGTACATACATATTATACATAGAAAGACACCCAGACTCCGAAACAAATATTTGTGGATCATACAAATATTTGGTCTGACCCGGGAATCGAACCCGAGATCTCTTGATCAGCAGCCGCATACGCTAACCACTAGACCAACAAGGCAGTCAAATTATTATATAAAATGCTATGAATTACATAAAGTATTGTCCCATGTAGGATTTGAATCAACAACACTTGGAGCATTAGTAAGCGACGTGGCGACCACTTAAAACTGACCAACTAAAGTCAATTGTGACTCAAAAATTCACAGTTTTGTAATTTAATGGTGGCGTTACACTATATATTTAAAAAAACACAAATGTATTATGTAATTTGGTAACTTTCCACGAGACCACAAATTACCTCAGTCGGTCAACGAACCTCCTACACACCCGTTATTACTGAGCTCTTGCGTAAAGTCATGCACCGCAGAACTTTTGGATGTAACTACTAATAAGGAGATAGAAAACATGAATTATATAAATGAGCAAAATGAATGGTTGATTAAAGCGAAATGTCCATAAACAAATAAATAAAATTAAGTGACTTTCACTTATGATGACATATGAAACAACATCGACAATTTTTTTGAATTAGCTTCACTCCACGGTTTCATTTGTGATTTATAATAAAACCGTGGGTTTTTATTATGAATACACTAGCAAACCGGTCCAGCTACGCACGGAAGTCTACGTAAATCTCGGATTTTCTCTACTATAATATATTATGCGAGCAAAACTGCATTTAAATTCGTTGAGTAGTTTAAAATATCTATTCGAATCCATCTATTCGATTCGAATCAAATCGCCATTTAAGCGAATAGACAGCAAAAGCGATTTTACTTTGTACTTACTTGCTTTTACACGCGGCTTTTGGTTTGGTTATAACCATGTATGTACGTACTGTCCGTGTGGTGACGGATTAAGAATACAAAGTGTCACCACCCCTATTCATTCCATGGGTGTCGTAACAGGCGACTAAAGGAACAAAATAAGCAGCTAACATCACTGCCAAGAGAAGGAAAACTTGAAACAAACCCTTTACCAACCCGTCTGGCCAGCGTGGTATAGTAGGCCAAAACCTCCTTTCAAAGGAGAGGCCAGGTCCAGCAGTGGACTGTTAAAGGCTGTTGATGATGATTGATTGATGATGTATGTACGCGATAAGCAAATATAGTCTAGAGTCCGAGACATATATTTAACTGATATTAATAATATTAACTATATAAAGTTTTGTATATTAATAATAGTTTTTATACTTAAAAACTGTGATATAATGATCACAGTTCTTTAAGGCAGGTATTTTTCTTACTGTCGGAAAATTACTTTAAATTTCATAAGTACTTACGTTATAAATGTTATACTCCATACGCATACCACACAGTTAATAGAAAAGTGTGTTTACATGAACTTCTCGTATGGCTAATTACGTTACGCAGCATAACGTTCATACATATATGAATTTAAATTATATGCGCCATGTTTTTGAAGACAATGGTAAATAATAATTTTATCTAACAAAAACTATCTAGCAATTACGTAGTGTGGCGACTTCCACATACAGCGCAAGCGAATAACATTCAACAGCGCCATCTACCGAAGAAACATTGAACTATAAAGAAAACACGCCATGATCTATACGGAGTAACTACTAATCCTGAATCGCGAAAGAGAAATTCTCGCGCCGATTACCATATATACAACTTCCCAAACCGTTGGGCAGTAGTCCGTTACGCATGATCACCTCGCCTGGTCGGAGAATCATCCTGGACAACTTTCCAGTAATTCGATTCAGAGCCGGTTCTGAATCGAATGACTGGACAACTTTCCAGTAATTCGATTCAGAGCCGGTTCTGAATCGAATGACTGGACAACTTTCCAGTAATTCGATTCAGAGCCGGTTCTGAATCGAATGACTGGACAACCTTCCAGTAATTCGATTCAGAGCCGGTTCTGAATCGAATGACTGGAGAACCTTCCAGTAATTCGATTCAGAACCTGCTAGATCTTGCAGTGTTAACCACGGTTGCAAATCGCGAGTAATGCCGCAGGGCGAAGCTAGTCTATAATTAGCCTAAGTCATCTAATTTCTGGAACGGCTAGACCGATTTGAACAGAACTCTCACTGGTAGAAAGCTGATGACCTAAGTATGTAACGAGTTTTAGATTAGTTGATAATAAAACCTACAAACAATCTCTTTTTTCACATTGATTTATATTGCATCATCTAAGTTTAAATGTCTGATAAAATTTAAATAAAGGTAGGTAAGTAAATTGATTTGAGTTCAAAGTCTAATAATATGACGTCAATGTAGTCGTACAAAATGTATAAATGTCCTTATTTAAAGAATGGTGTAAAAAAACTTATACTTACTTATAACTAAGACTGCACGAATGAGATAGGGTTTTTAGGGGGTCCTACCCCCGTAGCCAAGTTACAAACTTTTTGTTTTCTATTCTATTTCATTTAACATTTAAAATTTGGTCTCAAACCCCACATAACCAAAATATTTGTTAATAAGCAATCTAATTCAATAGCATTCCGGACAATATTATATGACTTTGCAAATACAAATGGATAATTCAAAGGGAAAAATTGTATATTCCACTGTGTAATATCTGAAAGTACTAAATTTTGCATCAAATTTGCAAAATAAGAACCAAGTTAGTAATGATACTTGAATGAATTATTCAAAGTTATCTTTTTTATATTTAAGCCTACCAAGGCTCTACTCTGCCTGATGGAAAGAATGAGTAGATTCCAGGAGTAGGTGTCACCATCCTCATTGTGAGGGTAGGCAATGGAGCATGGTGACCCATACAATGGCGACCTGGTTAGATAATTCTGCATCATTCTCCCGGCCTTCGGAGGCCGGAGGAGAATGGTGCAGAATGATTGGGCCTCCGGTCTCAAACTCAGTAACGAAATACGACAGCAAGAATGCTGTCATTATTATGATGGTCTTCTGTGTGAGGGTAGTACTGTCGTGCTGAAATCAGCTTGGCTCTACTACCTACCAAAAATCATTCCGAATTAGGCACGGTTACAACAAGATGAAACATGGCTAAAAACTTGAATTTATTATTGTTATATGACTCTTCGATGATATAAATAGACATTAATATTAGTAAAAAACTCGTTGTGGGTTGTATTTTGTTTTTTGTCTATGGTTTTTGTTTATTTGTTTTTCTGTTTAAGTTTAAAATGAACGCTCATAGCCAAGTGGCCGTATGTAATTGGAAACGATCATCGAGGGTAAGCAATTACGGCGCGGTCAATAACTAGATGGGTGATCGTTTGTGGCATGTTATGTTATGAGCGTTTCCGTGATTCAGAGGTCACGTTAAGCAGTCGGGTTTAAAACCAGTCTCAAATACGTTTAATATTTTTGGTATAGACACATCAATTCATAAATTCTTTCTATGTTTGTTACAGGAGGACAGTAGAATTCAGGCAGAATGCATAAAGTGTTGAAAGCTATTCTCCTGTATGGGCGGTTGATAATAGACTTGACTATAGATTTTGTTTTCTCGCTCTACTGGAACAAGAGTAAAAAGCCAATACCAGCACTTGACAAGAAGCATCATATGTTGACATGCAGCGCAGTTACTCTTGCCCAGAAGATCAAACAGAAGGAGCTGAAGTCCGAAGATTTAGTCAAAGCTGTTATTGAGAGGATTAAAGAAGTAAGTTTAACATGTAGCTAAGTCTTAAACTTTGCCGGTTTTCAGTTATATAAACCTAGCATGGAACAGAGTTACAAAAAATCGGTATTTACTCGAGAAAAATTGCGGCTGCTGATCTAGAGGTCTCGGGTTATAGTCCCGTGTCGGACCAAATGTTTTTATGACCTGCAACTGTTACGGAGTTTGGATGTTTTCCTTACCGCTTCTACCGGGCACACGGGGCCAGTACCCAGGGCCCACTATCGTCAGGGGGCCCTCTAAGTTTGTTACAGTTTGTTGCTCGAGGCATGTTCAGAGGCTTCGAATGTCCACAATTCGTTATTAAAACGTTACAATTCTAGCTAACAGAGGGTAGGTATATAATAGTAGGAAATGGTAATTGCTTAAGAAATACAAGCCTAATAGTATTTCTGTAGAAAGTTTTAGCAAATCCTCCATACCATTGGCACACTTAATATCATCATCGGTGATGTAGGTATTTGACAACTTCAGTCGTGTACCTCATCATCATTAGCAACAGCTTGCCTACTCCACGCTGGCTAGAGTACCACTCGTAATCCTACTAACACACAATGATTTCAGGTCAACCCAAAGTTAAATGCTATCGCAAGGGATAGGTATGAAGCTGCTCTGGCTGAGGCGAAGGCGGTAGACGAACTCATTTCTAATGGACTATCCGAAGAAGAGGCTGCCAAGAAACCTTTTTTGGGTAAGGAAACCTTAAAATATGTTTTTGAAAAGTTTGAGAAAGTGACTCTTCAGCCTACTGCCGTCAACTGCTGAACGAAAGCCTTTTCGACAGAAGGCCAACTATCCCGGGCTAAAAAATTAAAGATGAAATTTCAGTTTTTAATCCAAAAATCTTATTTACAGGTGTTCCATTTACAACCAAGGAGAGTCAATCTGTTAAAGGTTTGCCATTCACCCTGGGCCTATGGTGCCGTCGCAGGGAAGTAGCTACTGAGGATAGTGAAGCAGTTATTAGGCTAAAGGAGGCTGGTGCTATTCCTGTAGCTGTTACTAACTTGCCTGAACTGCTTGTTTGGTAAGCGTTTTTGGAAAACTTCTTCTATTGATTAGAAGAGTTGTAGTAGGGTCGTTTCGATACTTCAAATTTTCTTTCCAAATTCTTTCAGTAACGCGGTTTTTTAGATTTTTTTCCTAGCCTTAATTCCCAATATTATTTGGGGTCGTCTACTAGTTCAATCAGATTTACCTGAATATCAGTTTTTCCACGGAGCGACTGGCATCGGACATCCGCAACCCTAAGATATATCGCAGTTTCTTAGACTATTTTATTTTATTCTAAACTATAAAATCTTAAAAACTTTGGTTTTATATTGTGCTCATTTTCTCAAATTTTCGATTGTAGGAGAAGTACTTTTGCTATAGAATCTCAATTTAATATTTCTAATGTTTCATAACAGGCAAGAGACTCGTAATCCAGTGTACGGTATGACGCGTAATCCTCACCACACAGGGAGGACAACAGGTGGCTCTAGCGGAGGAGAGGCTGCCCTGACAGCCTCGTGTGCCACCGTTATCAGTTTGTGTAAGTGACATATCTAGGACTAAACATACCTTACAGATACAAATTCTTCTCAGTTGCATATGTACAAATCAGGGTAGGACCCAGTAGAGAACCTTGCGGAACACCTATGTACAGAAGTGGAAGTTTTTCGAATAAGGTGATTATGATGATTTAGGGACAAAATCACTTTTAATAGTAAGAAAACCACGCTAACTAGATAGATATAAATGAGCAATTTCCAAAAGCAACTGTCTCATTGGAACGAAATGCAATAGAATTTATTCTCAATTCTCTTTTAGGCTCCGACATTGGTGGATCTACTCGTATGCCAGCGTTCTACTGCGGTACTTTTGGACATCACCCCACACCCGGAGTTACCAACCTCAAAGGTAACCATTTCTTAGAATGGTCGTGATTTAAACGGTCGCTTTCTACTGTGTAGAAGCTTCCTAGTTTAGTTTACATACTTTTGTTCTGAATTATGTCCGTTTAGTATATGTTGATAAACTTTTTCTTAATACAGGAGTATTCTTATACTGAGAAAACTGTTAAAGCTATTATGTATAAGATGATATAATTTTTTTTTGTGAAACCAAGAAATTTAACTTTAGCTTTCTACAAGGTTTCACTCCTTGGAAAAGACTTTCGAATAGGTTTCAAACTCTTCGGTCGGAGCCAAGGCCTAGTACGCCCAAATCAATTATTTCTTACCGTTTAAGCACTGTTCTCATGTCTAATGTGATTCACTCATAAAACTTATTTCTCTAATTCAGGAATGATCTTCCGCAAGAGTGATGACGAGGATACAATGCTCAGTCTTGGGTTCATATCTAAACACGTTGAGGATCTTGGACCCCTCACTAAGATTATTGCTGGCGATAAAGCTTCTCAACTTAACTTGGATAAAGATGTCAATATCAAGGTTAGTCAAGGACACTATAAAAGTAAACATAGATAAATTGAACTATTTTCATCTTATTAAGGTCTATTTTTGAGAGACAGAAATGTCAATAGTAACAACTCATAATAAAGTATTTAAACGAAAGTCAGATCTATTCCAACTATTTTAAGGCTTATTTTTAACAGGCAGCGATATCACAACGTATTTTAGTAAAGTCAATATTATGTTACATGAGGGCTAATGCTGTTCGATTGTAATTCCTTGGGAGCTGCTATTTTTGACAGACAAATTTTTCAGGACATCAAATTTTATTATATGGAAACGAGCAAGGATATGATGCTTAGCAGCATATGTGCTGATCTGAGAGGAGCCATGAAAAGGTGCGTATGGTTTCGACTGATACTTTATATTTTATTTTCTATTTAAGGCCTGCCAAGGTGACTCCATTCTGCCTGATGTAAAGCATGAGTAGAATCCTTATGCGGGGGATTCATCCACCCAATTGGGCTTCAGATGATAGAGCATACAATTATGATCTGACCTGAATCCTGGGTAAAAAGTAGTCATCAAGAGAAAGGAGAAGGTCTCACTTCTGTATTTGGCTCTGAAGGAATCTTGTTATTTTTTGACAGTAATATATGACAAAAATTTTGGCCTAGTGGATTAAGTGGTCGCCAGTGTCGTGGGTCAATTCCCACGTGGGACAATAATTTATGCGATACAGTAATTATTGTTGTGAGTCTGGGTATTCTCTGTGTCCATTTCATGCATGTTTGTAAAGTCCCCACGACACAGATGTAAATTCCTAATGCAGGAGTTCTCCTTAAAAAAAAAGTCTTCGATATCATCCTCCTAGCCATTATCCCAAGTTTATTTGGGGTCGGCTACTAGTTCAACCGGTTTTACCTGAATTTCAGTTTTTCCACGGAGCGACTGGCATCGGACCTCCGCAAACCTAAAGGGAGAACTGAAATTCGAAGATTGAACTAGTTGTCAGTATATTTGAGGGCACTGACTTCCCAATAACGATTACCATAGATGTTCATGACAACCGGGACCGACGGCTTTACGTGCTCTCCGAGGCACGGGCGTGAATCACCGCCAAACTTCCAAACTCCGGGCAGCTATTAGGAATTTCCTAAGAAAATCCCAAAAACACTTTTTGGCCCGACCCGGGATTTGAACCCGAGACCTCTTGATTATTAAAAAGTCTTCGATATCATGGCCCACATAATTATTTTCCCATCACTCTTGGGATTGAAGGTATTCGCCATGCCGTCCATTTAAATAGCTTTTTTTTGTACCAGAGTGCTAAGCCGTATTAGCCAAGATGCTTCTACCACTGCCAACGCCCCGAAGCCGTACTACCATCAAGGCTTTGACCACATGTATAGCCTCTGGAAGCATTGGATGACCAAGGAGTTTGAAGACTTAGCCACTGTCTGCACTAATGGAAATGGAAAGGCTAACGGACTGATTGAACTGGCTAAGAAGGTTTCTAAGTTTTTTGAAACTAAAAACTTTTTTTTTAATCTGTTTAGTTGATGTTTCCATTTTTTTTATTACTGGTTTTTATAGTTACCGTTCTTGTTGAGAAATACTACACAAATAAATAAAATTGGAGTGGGTGTTTGTTTGCTATATAAAATGAACAGTTTTTTAATAAATTAATCAATATAATTTTTTGTCCATCACTGGCTTTCAGTTAAACACATCCGTTCCTTTTCATTTAGAAAAAGAATTATTTCGTTCCTTTTCATTTTGTTTGTTCAACATTAAAATGGATTATTTTACAAAGTCATTTTTGTATATCATCCATATTCATCACGAAACTTATTTATTGCCATTTAAAATCTTATTTTTTCGTTCAACAGATATTGGGTTTGAGCAGGTTTTGTTTCTTTACCGTCATCAGACTGATTGAGGAGCAGAATTTACCGAAGGTGGACTCAGAATGGGCCGAAGGCTTGACTAAAGAAATGAAAAATGACTTATTTGTAAGTACTTGATTTTTATAAATTAGACCCTCTGTATGTATTTTATAAAGGTCAAAATTGATTGTTAAATTTTTTGGTTAAATGGATATGGCACAAATGTTTGATATTTGAACTCAACGTGCTAAGACAATACCTTTGTGATACATCCACTATCTATACAACTAAATAAAATTGAAGTTTCTGTTTGTATATCATATTAATATTTTTTCACACTGAATGCATGTAAAAGCACAGAATACATAATAGTATCTGTACAGAAGACTCACTCCGAAAAGTAAATTAAAGTTATAGATACCCTCGGTGTAAAAAAGATTAAGTTCAATTCAGATCGCACAGCGCCGAATCACTACGATTATATTTACCTACAGTTGCGTCTCTTTCTATCGTGTAACTCTTAACTGTTCTGACGATGTCTGTTCGACCGGCGTGTCTGACCCGGCAGGCAGCCGGCCGGCTATACCTAAACTGCGGAGTGACACCCCCCTGGTAAAAGTTTATAGGTACTGTAGGTACTCACATAAAAACTCTTTTTTTTTTAAATATATAGCTGTCTGTCTGTTTGTTCTGGCTAATTCTCTGGAACGGCTGGATCGATTTTGACCAGACTTTTACTGGCAGGTAGCTAACGACATAAGTTTTTTTAAAGCATTACTCGCTATTTACAACAATAACTGCAGGTAACACCGCGGCACTCAAGTAGTTTGTAGTAAAACACTTGGTGTTTGTTTTTGTAAAATGTGTCGTTCTATTATTTCAGAATAAACTTGGCGACAATGGCGTTCTCTTAATGCCTAGTGCTCCTCATCCAGCACCATTCCACTTCTCCAGTCTGCTGAGGCCGTACAACTTCGCCTACTGGGGCATCGTCAACGTCCTCAAGTGCCCTGCTACTCAGGTAATAAAGATCAATATTTGACAGTATGTTTGTGTTTCTTTACACTGAAACGGCTAGCCTAATTTTGATAAAATTTAATGTGGACATAGCTGAGACTCCTAGGTAGGTTCCTTTTTATCCAAATATAGTAGTGTTGCCAAGGTATGAGCTGAAAATTCCAAAAAATAAGATATTTTGTGACCTTATTTCTTTGTCTCAGTACCCATATAATGTCATTTTAGCCAATAAAAAAATGACAAAGAAGTTTTCTGTAAAAAAAGTTATCTAAATATAATTAAAAAAAAAATTGGCACAGGTTGAAAATGAAATAATATTCATTATTAATAATTTGAATTTCTTCCAGGTACCTCTTGGGGTAAACGCTCAGGGTCTACCTCTTGGCATCCAGGTCGTAGCAGCTCCTCACAACGACGCGCTTTGCCTGACAGTCGCTAAATATCTTGAAAATGAATTCCATGGTGTTACCAGAGCTTGTGAACTTAAAGATTAAGAATATTTAACGCTAAGCTTAACTCTGGGACAACTTTGTTTTCCACAAATTAGATGTCCAAATAGAGGCTCTCGTGAAAAAAAAAATTGACAACTGGTAACATCACAATTGAAATTGTCAAATTACTCACAGTTAGGGGTGATTTCATAGATATGAATGTTTATGTGGTGGAAGACTTATTTTATTTTGATACCAGACAACTTTTATTCTCTGGCAACTATAGTAATATTCATCCATCTTGTCGAATGCAAAAACGAATATTGCCAGACTCTTTTGTCATCGAATCTAGCAGTTGCTGGATTTTCAAACTAGGAATTTATAATACGTTGCCTCGATGTTCATTTTTTAAGCAAGAGCCTCGCCTTAAATTGTCTGTTTTTTTTTTAACAAAGTTGCCCTATTAGAAATTAAATTTTAATTTAAAATTGTTTCACATCATAATTTTAGAAGTTGTAATTACATTTTAGTAACTTATGTTTTCAAAAAAAAAAAAAATTATAATGTAAAGAAGTTGCAGTTTTATTTTTCTAGTATCCACATCTAAATGCGTGTCTAAATCATCATTGGTACATCCTATTTATGTTCTTAAATATTTCATGTAATTAAATGGAGGTAGTAAATAAAACTAAAACTTTACATTTAATTTAATGTATTATTGTATGTTTGCTTTTGTATGAGGAATTAAACTAAATGATTTTTACCATAACTTTGGTTGTTTCATTTATAACTTTCATTAATCTTATTTCAAAATGTGAAGAGATTGCTAGTATCATCATCATTATCAACAGCCTTTAACAATCCACTGCTGGACATATAGAGGCCTGTGCCTCTCCTTAGAGAGGAGGTTTTGGCCTACTATACCACGCTCCCCAGACGGGTTGGTATAGGGTTGGTTTCAAGTTTTGTTTTTCTTTGCATCCATATTGTCTTGCGTGGTTTATCCTTTAGTCGCCTTAAGATAGCTATTATATTTTACCATAATGTTTCTGAGGGTCAGGAAAGAGAGAGTTAAGAACTAGGGGCAGCAGCGCTTGATGTTATTGAATAGACTATGATTGACGATTATGACTTTCATAACACCAGAAAAATAGGGAAGATGGAATAGGGACAGTTATAGAAACTAAAAAAGGAGTACCTACATTTGTTGACGAAACTGCTACTATATGAAGTACGCACAAAATTTATTTATTTTTTAATAAAAATGGCCTCTCATATATCTCACCGCATCCTGACTACTACAAACTTGTACTATGGTACCAGATTGTTGATATATTCATAAACTATTATTTCTAAAGATAAATTTTATCTAGACACAAAAATGATAGTCCTCAAGCTCATTCCATAAATATTTATTTTGGGTGGAAATAGAACTCACAATGTCTAATTTATTATACAGAGTCAGTGACCATTAGAGCAACTGGACCATAGTTACCTATGTAAGAGAGGAGATTCTGCTCTCTTAAGCTGGAAACACATTGACAGCCGCAACTGATAAGTGTGTACAGTCTCGTCAGTCAGTCTTGTGCCAGATTTCTGTCGGACGTCCGAACCCTTTAAGGTCAGTCAAAGGTCACGTCCACGACTTACATCCGATAGTTTGCACAGATCAGTGTATATTCATACTCTAGATCACGGCTATCAGCCGCGTCCGTCAGCTGCGTCTGATAAGGTATTTCCAGCTTTATAGTTTCAATGGTTCATCTTTTACTCCTAAGCAAGACAAGAGGATAATTTGTACGATATAATTAAAGACAATAAGAATTATTGAAAAATACTTTAAAAGCTACACACACAGAGTCAAGATCAAGCTGCTTGATTTGAGCACACCGACAAACAGTAGATTGCGCGGTCTCCTCGTTGCTTTCTAGCTATAAATGTTACAAATAAAAAATATTATATATAACATTTAAATGAAGACTGTGTCTGATAAATAAGAGTTGAAAGAATAAGTTGACATTGACTTTCCTATTGTTCTTTTGAATGACGATTGCAGTTGAGATTATGCCTGAAGATAAACTGAGTAAACCTGAACGTAAAATATTGACCTTGTGATGACTTTGATTTGACATTTCTGACAGTTTTCAGAGGTATATCACACGTCTTGCGAACTTTTTGACCTTAACTTCGATAATAGTTTTTTTACTCGAGTAAATTCAGTTAAAATAGGGTCGTTATAGCCCGGAATTTAAAGATAACAATTGAAAGATTCTTAGAAAAAATGCCCAGTATAGTTACGATAGAAACTAAGCCCTTTAATGGACAAAAACCGGGAACAAGCGGTTTACGTAAAAAAGTTAAAGTTTTTGCTCAAGAACATTACACAGAAAACTTTATACAGAGTATATTAGATGCGAATCAGGACTCCTTGGTTGGCTCTACGTTAGTGGTAGGTGGCGACGGTAGATATTTAGTGAAGGAGGTTGTTGACAAAATAATAAAAATATCAGCGGCTAATGGGGTAAGTTTTTAATCTAAATAGTTCCAAATTTAACTTTAAAACCTTCACGTTAAAAAAAAGACATCACCAGGTCTTAGTTCTAGTTAAAATACAAGCATTATTATAAATTAGAGCCAAAACTTTAGTCTTATAATAAAAGTATATTTTACTAGATTTTAACCATAGCTCTGCCTGCAGTGTATGTAGGTTGTAGCAGTACAAAGTGGCCCACATCCTTCTACAAGATACAAAATACCTCAATACCAATTTTAATTAAAATTCATGGAGCAGTTTTAATGTAGTAGCACAACACACGGACAAAGTCCTTTCAAAATTAGGTATAATATCAAGTATGGATGTGACTAGTCATACAAAAGTTTTTTTACAGCAGTATGTATGTATAAACTTGAGTCCCATTTGTGTGTTTTTGTAAATCCCAGGTACTCGTCGGAGCTCGTCCCCAAAGTGAGAAAATTAAATAATTCTGATTTTGTGGTTTGGTTGAGAGAATTTTTAAGTTGAGGTAAAATTCAACAACTCATGTTATTTACATTATTAGACATTTACTTACCTTATCATTGACTACAGTTATTGATTTATTTACTGAGTTATTTATTTATTTTTCAAAAAATTGTGTTAGTCTGAAGATATTTATTATTCCATCTGTCCGACAAAAATGGCTATATTTTTGGAACGGAATACGATACGAAAATGCCTGTAAGGCCCAAATATGCGGCATGTTTTAGGTGTTTTGAAAATAGGGAAAAGTCAATTTCGCCAAAACCGGATTTATTTAATTTTCCCTCTAGAGGGGACGAGCTAGTCAAAATAAGTAGCATAAATTACTCCATATAACATCTGTTATCTGCCAGTAAAAGTCCCGTCAAAGTCAAAGATAGAGAGAAAGATAAAAAAGCGGCCAAGTGAGATATTAGACACCTCAACATCATTTTTGAACGCCTATCCATAGATGTCCCACACATATAGGTTTGATGAAAAAAAAAATTTTGTGTTTCAGTTCCAAGTATGGGAACCCCCAAAATGTATTGTTTTTTTTCTATTTTTATGTAAAAATCTTAATGCGGTTTACAGAATACATCGACTGACCAAATTTCAACAGTATAGCTCTTATAGTTTCGGAAATAATTACTGTGACATACGAACGGACGGACAGACAGACAGACAGACTTGACGAATCTGTAAGGGTTCCGTTTTTTGCCATTTGGCTACGGAACCCTAAAAATAATAAATTTTATATTTTAGGTAAAAAATATACTTTCAAATTAATTTAATGAAAAGCTGTTACTTTGTAATAATAGACAGTGTAGACACTTTAATTTTATTTATTTTTATAGATAGCAAAAATACAAATTTCTATTTCTTCCAATAACACTTATTTCACTTGTTATACTTACTCTTTAAGGTTTTTCTCATTGTTTTATCAGATACTAGCTGACCCGTGCCCACTTCGTTGGGCATAACTTAAATATAAAAGTAAGACATATGCTGTCCTTGACTTTTTTGTAGGCATTTTCAAGCTCCACATCTTTTCTCTAGAACTCAAAAATATATCTTTCATAGTTAGGGCAGCATTCGTAAGAAACGCTTTCATTCGACCGTTTTTTCTCCGATTCACTTTGCAAAACGGACTACCACGTAAAAGCCTTTTTATTTTTCGGTTTTTTATACTACGACACTCAGCAATAATGTGGCTTTCTATTGGTGAAATAATTTTTTGAATCGGTTCAGTAGATCCCGAGATTAAGCCTTTCAATTTAACAAATATACAAACACACAAACTTTACTTCTTTATAATATTAGTATAGATGTGTAGGGTAACCGTATGTGGCATGATATGTTATTATGAGTGTTTCCGTGACTCGGAGGTCACATTAAGCAGTCGGTCTCGGTTGTTGTCATAAGATAGCAGTAGTGATGCTTAGTTAGAAGCCTTTGGTTAGTTTAAAAACATCCAACGGCAAGATTACGTAGCCACAACGTGTCTTGCCAGTCCCCAACCCGCACTCGGCCAGTGTGGGAATGTATGGCCTTAACCCTCTACTGAGAACAGACCCGAGACCAGCAGTGGGACGTTATGCGTTGTTGATGATGATGATTACAGTATATGTTATATTGTTTTACAGGTAGCAAAACTTTTTGTTGGTCATAATGGTATTCTCTCCACTCCAGCTGTGTCTCATCTCATCAGAAAATACAACACTCTTGGTAAGTAAAATTTAGTTCAATAGTGTAATATTTTAAACTAGCTTATACCCGCGGCTCCGACCGTGTGTTGGTCCGTCATGGCGGTAAATATTAGGTCTTTACCCATGAAATTGCCGTTTTGTATGCAATAAGTGAAAGTACTGATTTTTTCAAACTTTTTTATTTCTTTTATTCGAAGTAATCACCCATGCAATCGACGCATCTTTGCCAACGCATTGGCAGTTTATTGATGCCCTTCTTGTAAAAATCAGCTGGACGGGAGGCAACAAACACTTCAAAGGCATTTAGTACTGCCTCTCGGGAATTGATTTTTTTACCCACTAAGAAGGGCATCAATAAACTGCCAATGCGTTGGCAAAGATGCGTCGATTGCATGGGTGATTAACATAAGATAGCAGACAAGAAGCTTAGTTGGAGGCCTTCGGGCGGCTTAAATACATCCAACAGCAAGATTACGTATCCACAACGTGTCTTGCCAGTCCCCAACCCGCATTCGGCTACCATGGGGTCGTATGGCCTAATATGCCCAGCAATGGGACGTTATGGGTTGTTGATGATTTCAGAAAAATAAAGTCGGCTACATATTGTAAATTGTTTAAATTGTTTAAACACGAAAAAAAAAAAAAGGTGTATATACTTGTGAAGGAATGGGTGTGTCACACATCAATCGTCGGATCCAACTAGGTTAGGCAGCGTTCGGGAAGTTGCCTAACGTTTTGTCATCTCGACAAGATAGTCTTTGGCCATGTGTTGCCAGTAATGACTTATGGTACAGAGACGTATTCGCTCGCAATGGAAGAAGACAGCTCAAGGTCTTCCAGAGAGCAATTCAGACGGATTCGCAGACGAACCAAGGTCATCGATATTGACAAAAATGCTGGCCCACTGCCCGGCACATTGATGTTCATGACAACCGGGACCGACTGCTTAACTTGCTCTCCGAGGCACGGGCGTGAATCACCGCCAAACTTCCATACTCCGGGCTGTTATTGAAAATTTTCCGTAAAAGAACACTTTTGGCCCGACCCGGGATTTTAACCCGAAACTTCTTGATTAGCAGTCGCATACGCTAACCATAAGACCAACGAGGCATATATTCTAGAATTTACAGATTTAAAACGTTAGGTATTTGCCAGTACATTATTTTTACTAAGTCATTGACTTTTTATCTTATCCTTATCATATGTGTAACAAATGTATCGATCATGATATTCATCTGTATCATTTCTTTCATGTAGATTGTTATAACACGTTTAGTTCTATAGCCATAATTATTAAGTTAGCATCTCAAAACTTGAAATAAAAACATTTTATAATGAAATGTTTGAAGATGTATTATTAATTGAATCGACTGCACGGTTGGCCTAGTGGCTTAAGCGGTCGCCACACCGCTTTCTACTGCGCCTAGTGTCGTGGGTTCCAATCCCACGTAGGATAACACTTTGTGTGATTCACAATTTGTTGTTCTGAGTCTGGGTGTTATTTGTGTCCGTTTCATGTATGTTTGTAAAGTCCCCCGCGACACAGGAATTTATATTCCTAATGCGGGAGTTGTCTTCTTAAAAAAAAAAAAAAAAAAATGTTGGACCAAAATAGCTAGACGTAGATTATTAGG
The DNA here is from genome assembly GCA_932526445.1 of Phragmatobia fuliginosa. Lineage (NCBI taxonomy): Eukaryota > Metazoa > Arthropoda > Insecta > Lepidoptera > Erebidae > Phragmatobia > Phragmatobia fuliginosa. Next base: position 18,389,456 of record OW052073.1, read on the forward strand.
TAGTAGAGCAACGCTGATTTCAACACGAATCGACTGGGGCAAAACTACCCTCACACAGAAGACCAACCTAATAATGACACCACTATTGATGTCGTATTTCGTTGGTGACTGTGAGACCGGAGGCCCAATCATTCTACATCATTCTCCCGGTCTTTATCTGACAAGGCCGCTATGGCAGGGGTCACCATGCTAGATTGTCTACCCTCTCCTGGATTCTACTCATGCTTACATATATATAAAAAAACGTAACGAAGAACAGCGAAACCTGGCACTCTCTGGAGGAGGCCTTAAGGGTTTTCTAAGAATGTACAACTTTATTACTGTTTAATTTATTAACTATGTTTATCTATACATCTATATAAATAAATAAAATTGGAGTGTCTGTTTGTAATATTAAAATAATCGCTTTTATACTAAATGCATACATGTATGTATACACGGTACATATGCCAAAATTTTTTTTTTTTCAATTTTTGTCTGTCTCTTTTTTCCGGGTATTCTCTTTAACGGCTGGACCGATTACGACGGGACTTTCACTGGCAGATAGCCAATGATATAAGGAGTAAATTAGGCTACTTTTTTAGACTAGCTTCACTCCGCAGCGTTGCTCGCGGTTACAACAACAAACGCGGGTAACAAGGGGCTCAGCTAATTTTTAATATTAGGCTTTTGACTGCCTCGTTGGTCTAGTGGTTAGCGTAACGGGCTGCTGATCAAGAGGTCTCGGGTTCGATTATTTGTGTTATTATAATTTTATAATATTTGTGTGAGTCACAAATATTTGTTTCGGAGTCTGGGTGTCTTCTATGTATAATTTGTATGTATTTACAAAAAAAAGTATGTTTATGTACTTATATCAGTTGTCTAGTACCCATAACACAAGCTCTGCTTAGCTTGGGACTAGATGATGTTGTGTGTCAGATGTCCGAAATATTTATTTATTATTATTACTTTTATCTTTACTTGACTGCCTCGTTGGTCTAGTGGTAAGCGTATGCGGCTGCTGATCAAGAGGTCTCGGGTTCGATTCCCGGGTCGGACCAAATATTATTTGTGTGATTCACAAATATTTGTTTCGGAGTCAAAAAAAGTATGTATATGTATTTATATCAGTTGTCTAGTACCCATAACACAAGCTCTGCTTAGCTTGGGACTAGATGATGTTGTGTGTTAAATGTCCAAAAAAAAAAAAAAAAAATATTTATCTTTATTTTTGTAAACTATTATTAATTGACAGGCGGTATCATCCTTTCTGCATCCCACAACCCTGGTGGCATAGACAATGACTTCGGTATCAAGTTCAACTGTGCGAATGGTGGACCCGCCCCTGACTCCACCACTAATCAAATATATGACATCACCACGAAGATTAAACAGTACAAGGTTGTGCCGGAGATTAATTGTGATATTGCCAAGATTGGAGTGTACAATTTTGATGTAAGTATATACATATATGTGTTATGTTAATAATATATGTCTAGTCATGCTTGATAGTATTATATGTGTTTTAAAATGTATGGCTTCAAAATTAAATCAGACTGACTGCTTCGCTTGTGGTTAGCGTATGCGACTGCTAATCGGTCTCGGGTTCAAATTCCGGGTCGGCTCAAAAAGTGTTGATATGTTTTTCTGGCAGGAAATTCTTAATAGCTGCCCGGAGTATGGATGTTTGGCGGTTACTCACGCCCGTGCCTCAGAGAGTACGTTAAGCTTTCGGCCCCGGTTATCATGAACATGTATGACTTTCGTTATTCGGAAGTCAGTTTCCTCAAATATACTGACAACTAGTTTAATCTTCGATTTTCAGTTCTCTTAGGGTTGCGGAGATCCAATGGGGGTCGCTCCGTGGAGAAACAGATTTTCAGTTAAAACCGGTTGAATTAGTAGCCGAACTCATATCTTTATATATATAATTCTTGTGTGAGTGTGTATGTCACTGAACTTCTCTCAAACGACTGGACCGATTTTGATGAAATTTTTTGTGTGTGTTCAAGGGGATCTGGGAATGGTTTAGATTCGCAATTGGACCCGGTAGGTGGCGCTGCGATCAAGTTCTGGAATTTTAAAGTTGGGCGGTACGAAGTTCGCTAGGTCAACTAGTAATAATATATAATATAGGAAGTCCAAATATTATTAGGAATAAAGGCCACGAAGAAGAATACTCCCACAATCATTAAAACCACAGTAAATGATACCGTCGTTTGACGTTCGTTACAGGAAGTTGAAACCCTAAGAAGCCCGACAATTTTTTTTCTAAACAAATTCGATGTAGCTTAGTACTTATATTGCGGAGGTCTGATGGTAGTCGCTCCACATAAAAAAAAAACAAATTTCAGCCGCATCGTAATAGACTTAAAGGCGGCCCCATTAATTTATTTTTATTAAAGCTTCTCAGGATGTCATGTCACTCGCCATGTAATCTCCTCTCCTGAGAGTTGACCCGAACCCAGCAGTGGGACGTTATGGGTTGTAGATGAAAATGATGTAACCGTCATGATATATATTAGTTAAAATATAATTTCTCGTTGATATTCTTGGCGTCCTGGCCTCACCAGTGAAGTCAGAACTTTTTCCAGGGCCACTAATAAGCCCAGCGCCTTAATGCGCCCAACCACCAGGTCTCAGTCTCGTTGTGGTGGAGACCCGCCTAGGGGGAGACGCCCTCGTAGGGCCACTTAAACGAAGCGTATATTAACTCATCTCACCAGCGTGGTGTAGTAGACCAAAGCCTTCTGGCTAGTGCCCAGCCTTGTTGCCGGACTGCCTTATTGGTCCAGGGGTTTGCGTATGTGGCTGCTGATCAAAACGTCTCGGGATCGATTCCCTGGTCGGAACAAATATTTTTTTCGGAGTTTGGGTGTTTTCTATGTATAATTGTATGTATAATATGTATGTATCTACAAAAAAAAGTATGTTTAAGTATTTATATCAGTTGTTTAACAAGCTCTGCTTAGTTTGGGGCTAGATGGCGTTGTGTGTAAGATGTTTTTACTTCTGGGAGAGAAGAAACCCCTGTTTCTGCTTATTCTAGTTTCCATATCGTTTGTTTTAGATAAACGGCACCAACTTTACTGTAGAGGTGATCGATTCGGTGAACGATTATGTGGCGTATATGAAGGAGATCTTCGACTTCGGTCAGATCAAGGCTCTGATTCAGGGCACTCCTCAGAGGAAACCTTTCAACGTACTTATTGATGCCATGAGCGGAGGTGAGTGTTTATATATACCTATGAAATTATTTGCCTGCCTGAGCTGAGTCCAGCAGTGCAACGCCGCGGAGTAAAACTTGTCTAAAATATATTAAATTTACATCTCTCATGTTCGGTAAGTAGGTTCTTATTACCTCCAAATGGGGCTTGTAAGTGACTTATTAGCGCCCTAGGGTAATAATGTAGCTAGAAAAGCCCTAGGGCGGTAAGTAATTAAAAAAACAACGCTTCTTCCTTACAAAAAGTTCGCGTACATCTAACCATCATACTGGCAAAGACATCATGCATTCAGCCCAATGACCAAAGAGGTCGCTTTGCTATTCAGCCTTGTCTTCGTGTGAGTATATTAGTCATCAATTTTAAATATCGAACGGCGAAGCTCAATTTCATTCTTGAAAAAAACAATTAAAAAGTTCTTTACTTGTTTTTTTTTAATGAAATAGAAATAGGCGGGAACAGAAAACTTTTAATTTAAATATTGTTTTTTTGGGATTAAGGGATATATTTTATAATTACGTGCTAATTAGGAAAAAACATGAATTCTTCAAGTGATGAAGATATAAGCTGCACTCCCGATTCAATGAAAATGGAAGCTGAAACAGCAATTAACAATGTTTTATTTTTATAATGCCGGTTTTTTTCTACTTACCTCACAATCGAGATGTAAAGCAGAATAGTTACCTCGGGTGTAAGCACCAATTGCACCCTCGAACTATAGGCGCCATCGCTGCGCTCGTGCGCCTAGATATCTCGGGCTGCAGTTGATGCCTTACAGCCCTTGGGTACTAATCTACTATTAGTTACTCCTGATGTAATCGGTAATATGCAACTGAAAGTTCTGCCAAATCGATCCAGCCGTTCTAAAGATTAGCAGGAACAAACAGCAAATAGACAATTAAAAAAAAAATGCTATTGTCATGAAAAATCGTAAAAACTTTATTTGATACTAGCTGAGCCCAGCGGTCTTACCCGCGTTTTTGTTGTAGCCACGGGAAACGTCACGGGGCGAAGCTAGTGTAAAAAAAGCCGGTCGAAAAAAGTCATGTGGCACTCGGGGACTGCCGCGTTAAAGCTACTATTGCATAGCATTTTTTATCAACTTATGTTATTTAATTAAATTTAATTAATTATTTATTTTTTAGTTATGCAGTTTTTTTTTTCTATGATATTAATTCAAGTTTACAAAACCATATACACTGTCTTTTTACCAACATATGTACATGTAACAATATTATTGCCAAACAATATAATCATCCTATTAACCGAAAGACAATGACAACTAAACAGAGAACATAATAGTAATATGAGCATACCTATGTAATGAAAAAAAACTAAATAAAAAAAAAGAAGAATCTAGAATGACGGTTTTGTCGCGCATGCGCTAATCTGCCTATAGAGCACGGAGCCGCCACATCCTTGTCGCACTGCAGTTACAATCATATTTTCTATCCTTTTTTAGGGTGTTAGGTTTTTTCGTTACGGAATTTCTTGATTCTTCTTGAAAAGCTATACAATTGCTTAATAATAATTTGGCATATGTGCCGTGTATACAAAACATTTGGTGAAAAGCGGTTATTATAATATTACAAACAGACACTCCAATTTTATTTATTTGCATCGATATAGGTACTTAATTTCGAACTTTTCTTTCATTCGATATTACAAAGAAACATTTCAAATTAATTTATTTCTATATATGCGGAAGTAGTCTTTTTAGAAAAAAGAAAGTAATTCTTTTTCATGTTTTTCCTGTAAACGGGACTTATTCGCGATAATATTTAGATTATTATATATATTTAGATCCAGGTTACGATTCCTTATACAGTAAAAACATGAGTATGTGTAAAAGTCGCGAAAGTCTAAAAACAGTAATTCTTTTTCTTTTAAATAACATTTTTTTCTATCTTTTCTTCCTTTTTAGTAACTGGTCCGTACGTGAAGAGGATCTTCATAGACGAGTTAGGTGCGAAAGAGAGCAACGTTCGTCGTATCGTCCCACTCGAAGACTTTGGGGGCGGCCATCCGGATCCAAACCTTACGTATGCTGCTGACCTTGTAAACGCTGTTAAGGGTGGGGATTATGATCTGGGAGCTGCTTTCGATGGAGACGGTGAGTACAGTACCTAGATGAAGCTGGTCTAAAAAAAAATTGTCTGCTTGCAAAAAGTCTTGTCCAAATTATTCTTGTCATTCCAGAGACTGCACGGTTGGCCTAGTGGTTTAAGCGGTCGCCACGCCGCTTTCTACTTGACCAAGTGTCGTGGGTTCAAATCCTACTTGGGACAACACTTTTTGTGGTTAGCAAATTGTTGTCCTAAGTCTGGGTGTTCTTTGTGTCCGTTTAATATAAGTTTGTAAAGACCCCCGCGACATAAGATTTATGTTCCCAATGCGGGAGTTGACTTTTTTAAAAAGAAAAAAAGAGATTATCCGGAAGAAACAGAGAGATAGATAAAAAAATTAAAGATGATTTTTAGACGTTAGTACCGTATGTACTCTAATATGCAATTAGTAAAAAACTGCTCGTTTGATATTACAAACAGATAATTCCATTTTATTTATGTATATAGAGCTCTGGCAGTCTAGTGGATAGCTTATGCGACTGCTAATCAAGAAGTCTCGGGTTCAAATCCCGGGTCGAGCTAAAAAGTGTTTTTAGGGTTTTTCTTAGAAAATTCTTTATAGCAACAATATCCGCAGGGCACAACTAGTCTAAACTTCTTCTTCATCATCCTAGCTTTATTCCCAATATAATTTGGGGTTGGCTACTAATTCAACCAGTTTTAACTGAATTTCAGTATTTTTTCCACGGATCGACTGGCATCGGACCTCCGCAACCCTAAGGGAGAACTGAAATTCAAAGATTGAACTAGTTGTCAGTAAATTTGAGGGCACTGACTTCCCAATAACGATTGCCATAGATGTTCATGACAACCGGGCCCGACGGCTTTACGTGCGCTCCGAGGCAAGGGCGTGAATAATCGCCAAACATCCATACTCCAGGCTGCTATTAAAATTTTTTTTGGCAGAAACTCCCAACAACACTTTTTGACTCGACCTGGAATTTGAACCAGAGACCTCTTAATTAGTTAAAAACAAAAAAAAAGAACAAAAAACAGTTGACTAAAAACGATTAATCTTCATGTAACCTCATTAAAATTTATATGTTACTAGCTGATGCCCGCGGCTCCGCTCGCGTACTAGAGGTTTGAAAAATAGATAGTAACTGATTCTCAGACTTACTGAATATGCATAAAAAAATTCATAAGAATCGGTCAAGCCGTTTCGGAGGAGTATGGCAACGAAAACTGTGACACGAGAATTTTATATATTAGATAAGATGTAGGCAAATGGTTTAAATATACTATTTATCTATATACCTTTTATCTCTCGTATAGTTATTATATGCATAAAACTTTTTAAACTCGTAAACACGTTTCTTATTCAAAACATTTAAAGATCATACGGGGAATGCGTGTGCGCAACACATTGCTAATTTGACCTTGCCTGCGCATCTTGTTATGTTTTTTTTATATATAGTAATAAAGTGTAAGTCTTTTCTGCCTGGATGGAGGTATGAGTGGAATCGAGGAGTAGGGGTCACCATCCTCACTGTTAATGCGGACAATGCAGCATGGTGCTCCACACTTTGGCGGTTTAGTAAGCCAGTACTTTCTGCATTTGTAAAATACTATTAATTTGTAATTACAAACTTATATAAATAAAATTTCTGTCCTATCTCAGGTGATCGGAACATGATCATCGGCCGCAACGCGTTCTTCGTAACCCCATCAGACTCTCTGGCGGTTCTGGCGAACCATCTGCACCACATCCCTTACTTCCAGCGGTCAGGAGTGCGAGGGTACGCCCGCAGTATGCCCACTGCTGCAGCCGTGGACAGAGTCGCTGCAGCTACTGGAAAGGAGATGTTCGAAGTACCCACAGGTTGAACTTAATACTGACTATTTTTAAATTTATAATATCCTATAGTTTTTCTGTGTCTGTCTACCAGAGTGACTCTACTCTGCCTGATGGAAAGCATGAGTAGAAACCAGGAGTAGGGGTCATCCTCGTTGTGTGGGTAAGCAATGCAGCATGGTGACCCATACCATGGCGGCCCATTCAGTTGTTTCTGTATTATTCTCCCGGCTTCCAGGGGCCATGTTTGGGCCTACGGTCTTATCCTTACCAACGAAATAAAGGGTCAAGAATGCGGTCATTTTTAGGATGGTCTTTTGTGTGAGGGTAGTACTGCCTGGTTGAGCCGGACCATTCGTGCTGAAATAAGCGTGCCTCTACAACTTACCTGTATTATTTTTAAATTTTTATAAATGCGTTGGGGTGTTCTAATTTCACGTGTCTGTAACATCGAAGCTCCCGAGTGGAGGTATCAATTTTGATTAGTTTGTTGTTGAAAAGGTGAATTAGTTGGGAGTGTTCTTTAGCTATGTTTCCGTTCAATCGGTCGAGGGTATTTTAAAGAGTAGAGAGTACAACCTGGAAATCGAATCTGACGCCTCCAAACCAACAGTCACATATAACTGAAGCAGTAATTAAAGGCTTATACTATTTCAGGTTGGAAATACTTCGGTAATCTGATGGACGCTGGTCGCCTGTCCTTGTGTGGGGAGGAGAGTTTTGGTACGGGTTCAGACCACGTGCGAGAGAAGGACGGCATGTGGGCCGCTCTCGCCTGGCTCTCTGTCATAGCTGCTACTTCACAGTCTGTTGAAGATATCCTGAAATCGCATTGGGCTCAGTTCGGAAGGAATTATTTCACTAGGTACGGTTTTAGATCGATATATAACTACTAATATTATAAACGCGAAAGTTTGTGAGTATGTATGTTTGTTGCTCTTTCACGCAAAAAATACTGAACGGATTTGGATGAAACTTTACAGTAATATAGCTTATATATCAGAATAACACATAGGCTACTTTTTACTGCAATAATCGAGATACACGCGAACGAAGCCGCGGATGAAAGCTAGTAATGTTATGAAGCTGAACAATTTTTTTGAAGGCGTTAATCTGGGGAAGAACTGGTCCGATTTGATATATTTAGATTAAATATTTCAGACATCTCACACAACGCCATCTAGTCCCAAACTAAGCAGAGCTTGTATTATGGGTACTAAACAACTGATACAAATACATAAACATACTTTTTTGTAAATACATACATATTATACATAGAAAACACCCAGACTCCGAAACAAATATCTGCAGATCATTGGAACATTGGATCATTGGTTCATTGGAATCGAGATCGAAATCGAGAACATTTTAAAAATAAATATCGATATTATTAACAAGTTCTAAACAAAGTGGGAATGTATGCGACAGCTGTGTTTGAGGTCTCGGGTTCGATTCCCGGATCGGACCAAATGCTTGTGAGATCCGCAAATATTGGTTTTGGAGTTTGGGTGTTTTCTATCTATAATATGTACCAAAAAAAGTATGTTTATGTATTTATATCAGTTGTTTAGTACCTGTGGCGTTACAATGATTACCCACATTAATTAAGAGTGGATACTTCGGCAGACGTCGAGCGCCCGCATACCACAGCGACGGAGAAGCCCGAACACTCGCTTCGTGCTAGATCGGTTTTCCCCGCTGCGCCAGTCTCGTTCCGATATCGACGCCGAGAGGCTGCGCGCGCGTTCTCTGCCCTCCGTTGAGTTTGAAATAGTAACCGTCGTACCGATCGTTGATAATAGCTATTGTATTGTATAATTTCCGTATTCGTTATTCTTTCTATCTTCTACGCTCTGCGTGCTGACTGTTATTTCCTCTTCTGTGTGTCTAGACATTATATCTGTGCTATCGCTAAAAACGCTTTTCTTTTATAATTCGCCTTCTGACTGTATAGTGATTAGACAATTAAAATCCTATAGTGGTGACCCCGCGAACACTTGTAGTGTAGTAACATCGTATAGTGTCTATCGTATACGTGCGAAAATGCCTAACGCGAGTGTTAAAGACGAATCGGCCGAAGTGTGTCGGGTTAGTGTAAAAATGCCGCCATTTTGGGCAAATGAACCCGCGTTATGGTTCGCCCAATTAGAAAGTCAGTTCGTTCTGTCGAATATAACGGCCGACGTTACAAAATTCTATTATGTTATCGCGAACTTAGACTATAAATACATAAGTGAAGTGAAAGATGTGATAAGCAAACCGCCTTTAGAGAACAAATACGACAAAATTAAATCAGAACTAATAAGTCGTCTTTCGGCGTCACAAGAACAGCGCGTGCGACAGCTGTTAACCTTGGAGGAGCTGGGAGATCGCAAGCCGTCCCAATTCCTGCGTCACCTGCGTAGCCTGGCTGGGTCAGAGGTCCCAGACGACTTCATACGGTCTTTGTGGACGAGTCGATTACCCGCCCACATACAGGCGATTATGGCAGCTCAAGTGGACCTACCCTTAGATACTGTGGCGCAAATAGTGGATAAAATCCACGAAATAGCTGTCCAGCCCAACGCTCAGGTGGCTGTCGCTGCCTGCCCACCATCGACATCAGCTGCTTCGTGCCCTCTGGCTGCAATCGAACAGCTGACGAGCCGCATCGACGACCTCACGCGACAAGTGGCCGCGCTATCAGCTGATCGGTCCCGTTCGCGGTCGAGGGGCCGCGCCCCGTCACCGCGCTGGCGCCAACGATCCCGGAGCCGCTCAAGAGCTGGCCCGGGGTACTGCTGGTATCACCGACGCTTCGGCAACGCGTCTACTAAGTGCCGCGAGCCATGTACCTTCCAGAAGGGAAACGGACAGAGCAGTCAATGAAGGCGGCGACATATGACTGCGATAGTGTTGTGAGTGGCCGTGTTTTTATAACTGACCGTAAGTCCAAAGTGCAATATTTAGTAGATACCGGTTCTGACCTATGTGTTTATCCCGTTAGCCTTATCCGCGATAGACAGTGCGTGAAAACAGACTATAAACTGTTCGCAGCTAACGGTTCCGCGATAAATACGTACGGTTGGATAAATCTATCGCTAGATTTTGGACTCAGGCGTGCATTCGCATGGCGTTTTGTGATAGCTGACGTCACCAAGCCCATTATAGGGATTGACTTTTTATCGCATTACAACCTGCTGGTTGATGCTAGACACCATCGCTTGGTGGATAACCTAACCTCGCTTAGTGCTTTCGCTACGCCCGCATCAGCTGCTATATGCCAAATTAAATCTGTCTGTGGTTCTTCGCTTTATCACGAATTGCTTACACAGTTCCCAGACATCACTCGCCCTGCTGGCGATATGTCTACGCGCAAGATGAAGCACAGCACGCTGCACTACATCCGCACAACACCAGGCCCGCCTGTATTTAGCCGCCCTCGCCGATTAGCACCGGACCGACTCCGTATAGCGATGAAGGAGTTCGAGGAAATGGTAAGGACAGGTATCGCTAGAAGGTCTGACAGCCCTTGGTCATCTCCGCTACACCTGGTCCCAAAGAAAAATAACGAGTGGCGACCTTGTGGCGACTATCGTGCCCTGAACGCTCGCACCATACCTGACCGATATCCGGTTCGGCATATCGAAGATTTTTCTCACAATCTTCTTGGCTGTACCGTATTCAGCAAAATTGATTTGATAAGGGCTTACAATCAAATAGCTGTAAATCCAGAAGACGTAGCTAAAACTGCTATCACCACACCGTTCGGAATGTTTGAGTTTCCATTTATGACCTTCGGCCTACGCAACGCCGCTCAAACATTTCAACGGTTTATGGACGAGATACTCAAAGACCTGGATTTCTGCTTCCCTTATTTGGACGACATTTTACTGGGTTCCCGAACTAGCAGTGAGCACCTGGAGCACCTCGAAGTGGTTTTTAAACGACTGCAAGACCATGGAGTGGTAATAAACACTTCAAAGTGCGTATTTGGAGAGTCACAAGTCGAGTTCTTAGGCTACATCGTATCGGCTGATGGTACTAAGCCCCTGCCTGAAAAGGTTAGCGCCATCCAGAACTTCCCACAACCGAAGAACATCCGAGAACTTCGCAGATTCTTGGGTATGATTAATTTTTATCGGCGATTCTTACCTAAGGCAGCCAGACTACAAGCCCCACTACACAAACTTTTGTCTGGTTCTAACGTCAAACCCAACACCGTTATTAAATGGTCACAAGAACTAGAGCAGGCATTTACCGCCTGTAAAACCAGCTTAGCAGAGGCTACTCTTTTGACTCACCCCGATCCATCCGCAGATTTGATCCTGTGTACCGACGCTTCAGACTTTGTAATCGGCGGCGTACTACAGCAGAAGGAAGAATCTGGTTGGAAGCCTCTTGGGTTCTTCTCGAGGAAGCTTAGTCCAGCTCAGGTGAAGTACAGTCCTTTCGACAGAGAGCTGTTGGCTATATACGAAGCTGTGAAATACTTCCGACACATGCTGGAAGGTAAAACATTCACCATTTTTACGGACCACAAGCCAATCGTCTCAGCTTTCAAGAAGGCCTCAGAGAATTGCTCACCCAGGCAATTTCGGTATTTTGATTTCGTGTCGCAGTTTACCACGAATATCCAACATATCTCTGGTAAAGACAACATAGTCGCGGATGCTCTTTCCCGTATCGAAGCTGTTACGAGCACAGTCAACTTCGACGTACTGGCCAGCTCACAGCAGGAAGACGACGAGCTCCGTCAACTTCTACAGAGCAACTCTTCGCTGAACTTGCAGAAAGTAGAAATTTCTGGTTCCGATAAAGAGATATACTGCGACATCTCTGGTTCATCACCTCGACCTTACCTAACTCCATCTTTCCGTAGACTCGCCTTTGACAGTATACACGGACTAAGTCACCCAGGTAGTAAGGCCACAGTAAAGCTGATGACGCAAAAGTATGTTTGGCCTAACATCAAGAAAGACTGCAAGAACTGGACGCAGAGCTGTATACCGTGCCAGAAGTCTAAGGTTGCCCGACACACTCAATCCCCAGTACATGCATTTCTTCCGTCAAAGAACAGGTTCAGCCATGTACATATCGACCTCGTAGGACCCCTGCCACCGTCGAACGAATACAAATACTGCCTTACAGCAGTTGACAGATTTACACGGTGGCCAGAGGTGATACCGCTCCAAGACATCAAGGCTGACACAGTTGCGAGTGCCTTTGTTACTGGTTGGATATCACGTTTTGGTTGCCCGGAGATAATAACAACAGATCGGGGAAGACAGTTCGAGGCACACCTGTTTAAAGAAATATCTAAGTTGATTGGTTTCAATCACGCAAAAACAACGGCGTACCATCCAGCTGCAAACGGAATGGTTGAAAGGTTTCACCGACAGCTAAAGGCAGCGATAATGTGTCATGCAAATGAAAGATGGTCAGAAGTCCTTCCAATCGTTCTACTGGGAATACGAGCGGCCTGGAAGGAGGACATAGGGTCGTCATCGGCAGAACTCGTCTACGGCGAACCAATACGGCTGCCAGGAGAGTTCATAAGACCTTCTCCTACGCAAACCGTCGACGTCACGAGCTTCGCATCCCAACTGCGCTCCCATATGTCAAGACTCTCTCCAACTCCAGCAAGTCATCATGGCCAGAAGACATTTTATGTCCCTAAAACGCTTGCCACTGCGGAGTACGTGTTCTTACGGAGAGACGCTGTGCGACGACCACTTGATGCTCCTTATACAGGACCTTATAAAGTTATAAGTCGAGGACATAAAACCTTCAAAATTGATGTGCAGGGCAAGGACATGACGGTAACCATTGACAGGCTCAAGCCGGCGTACCTGCTCGGAGATCTCACGCCACAAACGGAAATCGAACCTGCACTGCCCGCTACGCCAGATGCCCCGCGTTTTACAAGATCCGGACGTCGGGTACGATTCCCCGATTTCTTTCGACCTTAACGGTCTCCGGGGGGGCTGATGTGGCGTTACAATGATTACCCACATTAATTAAGAGTGGATACTTCGGCAGACGTCGAGCGCCCGCATACCACAGCGACGGAGAAGCCCGAACACTCGCTTCGTGCTAGATCGGTTTTCCCCGCTGCGCCAGTCTCGTTCCGATATCGACGCCGAGAGGCTGCGCGCGCGTTCTCTGCCCTCCGTTGAGTTTGAAATAGTAACCGTCGTACCGATCGTTGATAATAGCTATTGTATTGTATAATTTCCGTATTCGTTATTCTTTCTATCTTCTACGCTCTGCGTGCTGACTGTTATTTCCTCTTCTGTGTGTCTAGACATTATATCTGTGCTATCGCTAAAAACGCTTTTCTTTTATAATTCGCCTTCTGACTGTATAGTGATTAGACAATTAAAATCCTATATACCCATAATGCAAGCTTTGCTTAGTTTGGGACTAGATGGCGATTTATTGATGTATTACTATCAGGTACGATTATGAAGAATGTGCGAGCGACCCATGCAATGAGATGATGCAGCTCCTAGAGAAGACCATCACGTCGCCAGGGTTCGTGGGGTCTTCTCACAGCAGTGGTGATAAGACCTACGTGGTCAAGTTGGCTGATAACTTCTCTTACATGGACCCCATCGATCAGAGTGTTGCCATGAAACAGGTATAGTTCTACTAATGATGTAAATGCGAATAACTCTGTCTGTTACGTTTTCACGCCTAAACCGCTAAACCGATTTTGATGAATTTTGGTATAGAGGTAGATGGAACCTTGGGAATGGACATAGGCTACTTTTTATCACGATAACGGACATACATGCGGGAGGAGCCGCGGGCGAAAGTATGTATATATGTAGTTGTAAGGTTACAGATTGTCGTTGCAAACATCTTTCAATTAATGTAACATTGAAAAATTCCAAACTCTATACTAATATTTTAATTTCAAAAGTAACTCTCTTTCCGTCTGTTACGATTTCACGGCTAAACCACTGTACCTCTATTATTATTATATATATTATTTTTCTTATTATTTCAGGGTCTTCGCATAATCTTCGAAGATGGGTCTCGAATTGTATTGAGACTGAGCGGTACTGGCAGTTCAGGGGCAACAGTCAGGTAAGTTCAACATTCGATTCCCGTTCAGGTAACACTAGAGCATATGCTCTTTACAGTCGGAAGAGAATTTCTCTATCGCGATTCAGGATTAATAGTTAGTCCTCATAGTTCATTCCATGTTTTCTTCGTAATTCAGTGTTCTTTTGCTAGATGGCGCTGTTGTATGTTTTCGTCGCGCTGTATGTGGAAGTCGCCACAGCACTAATGCTGTCATTGACTGCCTCGGTGGCGCAGTGGAAGAGTATACGACTCTACTTTAGGTCTCGGGTTCAATTCCCGGGTCGGATCAAATGTTTGTGTGTTCCGCAAATATTTGCTTCAGAGTTTGGGTGTTTTCTATGTATAATATGTATGTATTTACAAAAAAAGTATGTTTATGTATTTATATCAGTTGTTTTATAATACAAGCTGTGCTTAGTTTGGGACTAGATGGCGTTGTATGTAAGATGTCCGAAATATTTATTTATTTTGTCATTCAATATTATTTATTAATTACAGGTTATACTTAGACTCGTATGAAGACAAGAACGTATTGGGAGACGCACAGGTGATGTTGAAGCCTCTAATCGAGGTGGCGTTACAAATCTCCCAGTTGCAGAAGTACACTGGACGTGATGCGCCCACCGTCATCACATAAAGGCTACAAACGATATATATTTTATATAAATTAATGTGGTACATGCAGGTTTTAATATTCTATATATATATAAAAATGAATGTTTGTTTGTCCTTTATAGAATCCTAAACTATTGACCCGTTTTAAGTGAAATTTGGTACACAGAGCCTGAGAAAGGATTTATGCTACTTTTTACCGCGATAGACTTATATATTCTTTAATAAAGATATTCAAGAGATTTACTGTAGGTGTTGATGTCCGGTATATTCTGAGATACCCAATTATATTAGTGAGTCTGGTAGTCAAATGAAAGGCTGTAGGTATATGCACTGCAGTTATAATTAAAACTCCTTACTATCAATATTACAACACTGTTTTATAACTTATACCGAATACATGTACAACACTCTAGGACTACTTTACCAGACTGCCTCACCGCAGTCACACGGTGGGAAATGATGCCTGGGTGGCCTTTACACATACATTGATACAATTCTAGGTACTGCTATGCAATGTATGTGTGTGTCCCTACACTTACTGTCATTAAAATAAAGCATCGTAAACTTTAGTGATAACTAAAATCCATGTCTTTAAATAGTAATGATTGAAATCGCTTTCTAGAAGAAATCCGAGAATTACAAAGACTTATAAGGTAATATAAATTGTCAAAAGTTGTCTCGGTATCTAGTAATAAATATTCAATCTAGCTCAGTAGATAATTAAATCGATGTCGGTGACAAAAACCTTCGCGATGCAGATTAATGAGACAACGCCATCTATAGAGTGGCAGGGTAAATTTTTGTATAACTTATACATAATTTTTATAAAGCATTAACGATTGAGACCTGCTATATACCATTTTATAATATATCAAATAGAATCGTTTTCAATGTTTTTATATTTTTTTAAGAAGTTCATTGCAATATACTTATAATTGTATTTATATATATTAATCTTTAATTTATACTTTATAAAAGACATCCTATAGATGTCATCTTATAATTATAATATTTACATTGCGTAATTTATGATGGACGTATATGAAAAATCACGTGATTAAACCAAGCCTTGATAATTAAGATTCGTAATATATAAAGCAAATAAGATTCGATTCGAAATTCAATTTCTACTAAAGGATTATCATGGTTATCAAATCAGCCTTTTATAGAGATGAAAAGGTTTGAAAATTGCTAGGGAAAACTAAACGAATATTCTACATTATTGAATCGCCGAACTGATAGTTTGAGTTGTAAGGCGTTCCCTATATATTCTAGTTTGTATTCTATATTTGTTATATAGAACATTTTTTTATTCCCGAAATTATTCCTTAGGAGAATGTAAAGGGAAAAAAATATATTATTATAGTCCATTCGCGCTAAGAAAATAGTGACGTCATACGGATAACACTACCATCAAACTCCGCCCTCTGACCAATCAGATTCCGAGATTTTATCGTAACGTATGAAAATTTCGTCATTTTCGTAGTTAACGTGGGATTTAATTTTGTAATTTTCCTTTTTTAGACGTAAGTTATGGAAGTTATGGTGGACGTCACTATTTTCTTAAAGCGAATGGACTAGTTTCAAACGCTAGTAGTAAGTCTGACAAACATACGCAAATAAAACAACATTTTTAAATATAAATATTTATGTAAATTTATTTTAACACGTCTATATATCACAAAATGGCCAAAGATATGTGATTGTATAGTTTAGTATACATATCGACTGCAGAAAGCAAAAATGTTGTATGTCGAAAATTTTATAAAATGAGTAATGATAAAAAAATGCGGATGAGATGAAAACGGGACCGTCTTCCGTAAAAAAAAAACGACTCAGCTATTATGGTAGGTATATTCATACTAGCTGCTGCCCGCGGCTCCGCTCGCATCCTAAGGGTATGAAAAATAGATGGTGACCGATTCGCAGACCTAACCGATATGCACATAAAATTTCATGAGAATCGGTCGAGACATTTCGGAGGAGTTTATTACAAACACCATAACACGAGAATTTTATATATTACATTGTTTGTAGATTAGATCAGTAAAAAAACTGTTTAAATAGTTATGAATTTTTGAAATGGTTTTTAGGCTCTGTTGTCGAATTAGATATTTCGAGATACGACATGTCAGCTTTCTGCCGTCGATAATCATTGTTGATACATTGTAATTTTACTAATTAAATGATTTTTCAAAATCTTTTTTTTTATTTTTAGTATTTATTTTACTTAGCCTTTACGATAATTATGACTAGATTTTTATTTTGCTATATACATCTTATTCTATTTTCTTTTGAAAAGAAACCACACACAAAGACAGTTTTATTATTTAGCAGTTAAAAATACTATTCACGAATTATTTTCAGCCAAAAAAACTATTACTTATGACCAGTCTGCCCACATAGCAAACTTGCAAGCGTTTTTCATTTTCTATTCTCTTGTTTCATTGGCTAATGTCACTCAGTCAAGTGATCTGACTGCCTCGTTGGTCTAATGGTTAGTGTATGCGACTGCTGATCTAGAGGTCTCGGGTTCGATTCCCGGGTCGGACCAAATTACACGTACAATGGTCCACTTAAAGGACTAAGTGCGGAAACCACCCACATAACATAGATCATATTAAATCAGTTGTTCAGTTACCTATAATACAAGCTCTGCTTAGTTTGAGGACTAGATGGCGTTGTGGGTAAAATGTCCGAAATATTTGTTTATGAAAACACTATTAGTCAATGAAAAAAGAGAATAGAATAGGAAACGAAGAACGTTTGCAAATTGGCTAGGGGGGTTGGTCAGTGTTTATACCGTTTTTTTCAGTTGAAAGTAAATCTTGCCCGTTTTTAACTGAGAACACTCAAATTTTTCAATAGTAAATAGTACATTTTTAAAATGACGTTTATAAAAATGCTTCCATCTATGTTTGGTCGTATACTTGTTTTACTTATTGTTACTTATTATTTACAGTCGGTTGTATATTATACTATGTATTTATACATCACTGTTATACATGTATTTACGTCTTACAATTTATCGCATTATTTGTCGGTATATTGTAATATAGATTCAATTCAATTAATTAAACACACGCACACACATACGCACGCATGCACACACATATACACACACACACACACATACACACACACACGCGCGCAAAAATACACACATGCCTGCATACGCACACACACGCTTACAAGTTAATCAAATTTTAATTGTTAAATGTTTAGCATTATATCGTATTTAGTTGATTTGTACACCTTTATTTATTTAAGTCAGATATGTAAATATTGTAGCAAAGTTATAATGTGTCATTGAATGATTGCTGGTACTTATAGCTCAGGTCTCCTTTTTTTAAGTACAAGATGTGCAAAAAAAATGTAAATTACTTTCTAAACATTAAAAAATAAAACATGAAATGGTATGCGATGGATATGCGTTTACAATCTCACGAGATAATTTATAATCTAACGGTATTTACAATTTTACGGTGACAATATACACTGTAAGAATTTGCATCTAATTATTATACATATACACTATAGCTACATTAAATGTGATACGAACGTATTTTTCTTTGACTGGTTTTTCCTTTTTATTCGGCATTTATCACCGCGAATGTGAAGCGATGTTACTTTTTAGGAGAGACGAAATCAACTAGTTATTAATTTAAGTACTTGTTAAATTATTGTTTAAAAGTATTAATACTATCACTTTTTGTTGCCAACGCAAAAAATACTCGAAATTTATTGTCATACAGCAAAAAATTTTTTTTTTTACATTCGCGGTAATTAATACCTATTAGACTATCGTATAAATTCTACAGTTATTATAATATTAAAATAAATAGAGTTCAGATTCAACCATTTTGTGGCATTTTACCAACATCTGCACACATAGGCTTATTTGGTAGCCTTTAGTAGCTTTAGTAGAATTTCTCAAAATGCGAGGCGTTGGCTCAAATTCATCAGTTTTCAATGTTGATCTTCGTTTATTCGCTTATAAAGAACTGCATCAAGAGATTCAATGCTCCGAAGAGTGCGATAGCGCCGTAGAAGACCACCTTCAAGAGAGTAAGTCTACCACGGAGCTGCAACGAACGAACTTGCAGTAAAGCTGGCAGTGCGAATACGTGTACCAACCCGCTCACCGCCCCCGTATACCTGGTACACACAACACAAGTTATTTATCAAATTTTAATAGTTAACATCAATCACACCAAGATAGACTGCCTCGTTGGTCTAGTGGTTAGCGTATGCGACTGCTAATCAAGAGGTCTCTGGTTCGATTCCCGGGTCGGACAAAATGTTTGTGTGATCCGCAAATATTGGTTTCGGAGTTTTGGTATTTTTAGGGTTCCGTAGCCAAATGGCAAAACACGGAACCCTTATAGATTCGTCAAGTCTGTCTGTCTGTCCGTCCGTATGTCACAGCCAATTATTTCCGAAACTATAAGAGCTATATTGTTGAAATTTGGTCAGTCGATGTATTCTGTGAACCGCATTAAGATTTTTACATAAAAATAGAAAAAAAACAATACATTTTGGGGGTCCCCATACTTGGAACTGAAACTCAAAATTTTTTTTTTCATCAAACCTATACGTGTGGTATATCTATGGATAGGTCTTCAAAAATGATGTTGAGGTTTCTAATATCATTTTTTTTTAAACTGAATAGTTTGCGCGAGAGACACTTCCAAAGTGGAAAAATGTGTGTAACTTCTAAAATAAGAGAGTGATAAAACTAAAAAAAATATATGTTGTACATTACCATGTAAACTACCAACGAAAATTGGTTTGAACGAGATCTAGTGAGTAGTTTTTTTTAATACGTCATAAATCGTAACACGCTATATACCTTTCATCCAATCAATACACTAGTATAAAAACATCGATGAAAGTTACAACGAACTACAAGAACTTTTATATGATGTTACTTGCTGGTACGGAACCCTTCATGGGCGAGTCCGACTCGCACTTGGCCGCTTTTTTCTATGTATTTACAAAAAAAAAAAACATGTATTTATATCAGTTGTCTAGTTACCCATAATACAAGCTCTGATTAGTTTGGGAACTTGTTTATCTAAACAGCAAGCTTTTTCATGTCAGTAACAATCTCTAAACTGAGTTATCTAAATAAAACAAAGTTTACCTGATAATGGTTCCGATGTTTGGACAGAAGCAGGCGAATAGAATACACATGATCATGATGCTGAAGTTGATGCCGACTGTCAGGGGTTTCGTCTCTTTGATGGACATCAGCAGGATGGCCTCAGTGCGCAACATGAACGCGACCAAAGGATACACTGTTACTACCTACAAAATAAAATCAATTTAATCCTCAAAACTTCCGGTCTAAGCTATGGAATATTGATGAATGGCTGAGTCCCGCAGTGTTACCCGTGTCATCGGCTTTCTACCAATAAAAGTATCGTCAAAATCTGTCCAGCCGTTAAAGAGATTACCCGGAACAAATGAACAGAAAGACAACATTTATAAAAATTGCATATTTGGTGTATACTTGCACATGCATTTAATAAAAAACTGTTAATTAGACATTACAAGGAGGTTTTGGCCTACTATGCCTCCTTCTAAGGAGAGGCCTATGTCCAGCAGTGGACTGCTAAAGGCTGTTGATAATGATGATGATGAATTAGACATTTCAATTTTATTTATTTTTATAAATATGCTCGGCTCCCTTTAACACACTTGAGTCCTTCTTCACGAAATCAACTACTACAGAAATCGAAGTGGCAAACTCATCATGATAATCTCATCCAAAAGAAACTCTACTGGACATAAGCCTCCCCTAAGATTACCAACACTAAGTGTTACCAGGTCTTAAAACTATATTGTTGAACACCAGAATGTTACACATCAAAAATATTTGTTTACTAGTTTTCGTCCCAGGTTCCGTACGCGTGTAAGTCGGTTATTGCGGTAAAAAGTAAGTCTATAGTCTTTTTCAGACTGTAGGCTATCTGGGTATCAGATTTCATTGAAATTGGTTCAGTATATAGATAAACAGAGGTACTTTTGTATTTATAATAATTAGTACCAAGGATTTCCTATCTCATCTCTCTCCAGGCTAGGAGCTGCTAAAAGGTCTCTAAACGCAAATGTTTTGCGTATATTAGAAGCCAAATGGTGACTGGCAGAGCCAATGAGCTTTAAGGTACTCGTCTATTGGCCAGCGCTGGGCGCACCGCATGCACGGCACGCAACGGATTGAACAGATTTGCCTTGCTCATAAATGCTGGCGTTCGGTACAGCGGCGCGGATAGTGGACGCTGCACTATGTGAAATCATACAAAGCAAAATAAAATCCGTTGCGTGCGGTGCGTTCGGCGCGGGCCAATGGACGCGCACGTTTAGAAGAAATTGTGATTGTGAATTCTCTTTAAATAAGTAGTATTCGCTGTTCTCCTATAGGCTGGGGTTATCTAATAAATTGTCGAAAAGCAAGCAAAATACTTGGGGATGTTTCGATTAGATCTACAAAAGCTATCTTACCTGAAACAGCAATAGTATTCTTGCAACTGCAGTCATGGCATCGTGTTTTTCAAAATTGTTCAGTATATTCTGAAAAAAAAATGGTATTCAAGTTGAAAAAATCGACGTTTGTTAGATCTATGGGAGCACGTTAAATATTTATTCTGTATTTATCTCTTTGTTGTTAATCATTTTGAATTGAACTATTCCTGCCTCTGGAAGCCAGGAGAATAATGAAGAAACATCTTATCAACATGGTGTGGGTCACCACGCTGCATTGTATGCACTCATAATGAGGATGGTGGCCCCTACTCCTGGATTCTACTAATGCTTTCCATTAGGCAGAGTTGAGACACTATATAAAAAAAACAACACAATTTTCTTTTCCTTATATTATAGTGAAATAAATAATTAAACAAATACTTACATCTTCTATGCAGGACTTTGCCAATGGAAAGCAAATGTAAAACACAGCTCCCACTAACGTGTATGTAATTGTAACTAGCAAGAATGCTATCGTCAAATCTCGGCCCTGGAAACAAAAAAAAATATGTTGAATGTAAAAATTTAGAAAATATTGTATACGGCTATCAAAATTTAGATAGATACTAGCTGATGCCCGCGGCTCCGCTCGCGTCCTAGAGGTTTGAAAAATAGATAGTAGAAAATTTCATAAGAATCGGTCGAGCCGTTTCGGAAGAGTATGGGAACGAACATTGTGACACGAGAATTTTATATATAAGATTTTCATATACATCTACATATTTTCAAAAAGGATCCCTTTTGAATCTTAACAGACCCGTTCTAGCCGAGTCTGTCCCCCTAGCCAAGTTGCAAGTGTTTTTATCGTTTTCTATTTCTCTATTCTCTTATCTCATTGGCTAATATCAATTATTGATTTAAACAAAATATTAGCCAAAGGTTAAGATTAAAGAGGGATCCCTTTATCGAACGGCATCAAAAATATTATTATTTGGAGTAAATTCCTAGATAACGGACCAACGAGAATAAGCAAAAAATTAAGTACAACTGTTAAAGGTCACTTATGTAAACCGAGTCTTATAGTCAGTAGGTATAACTGTGGTCCTTCGAGCCGCTCATAATATCGTGAACTATTTGATTCTATAAAAAGACAGAAAGATTTTCTTTCAATTACGACTTTTATAGACTAACTAAAATCCTTACTAATAATAAAAATTTAAAGTAACTCTGCCTGTTTGTCTGTCACGCTTCGACGGCAAAGCTACTCTTTATTTTATGAAATTCGGTACACAGATGGTATAGAGTCAGAAAAAGGAAATAGGCTACTTTACTTTACTTTACGCGAGCGGAGCCTCGGGCGAAAGCTAGCACTTAAATAAACTGGAATGTAAAATACAAACTTACATTTTTGTCTTGTCTCGCATTGTTGCTCATTATTGTGATAATAATATTGTGTATGTAGAAGGACAGTGCGAGCATACCACTCAGCACTGCAGCATTTTTCAAGGGGCGCGTTTCAGCGAAGATAGTGTTGATGTTAATTCCCCATGCGTAGCCCTTCACTATTACGAAGATTAGTAAGTACATCACTGACAAAGTACCTAAAAACGAGAAGGAAATTTAGATAGAAGTTTATTTACAGTATGGTGACGAGGGGACTAATTGTTTCTGGTCGTGGCTCCTTGGGTAGACCTGTCAAAATGTCTTAGGCACCCTTCTATTTTGAAACATAAATACTGAACTTTTAGAGGTGTTAATTTATCTGCATAATTCCGTTTGCAAAATTGTTTAAATTTCCAATAAGTATTAATTGATTTGATTGAGTTTAATTATCTCAGAATAGAAAGAAAGAAAATAGCTCTCAATAACATCTAGAATAATTATTATTCAGAAAATCGACTTTTCGTGATGTCTTATCTGGTTTAGAATAACTTACCGAGAGAGTTAAACTTGGTAAAGAAAGAAACGTTCTTGAAGTTGAGGAGGGGGAAGACGATGAGCGCCACGTACATTGGCACGGTGCTATGCAGCCCCCAGTAGGAGGAGTCAGCTTCTGGTTCAGCTATCATGAGGGACTCGTTCAAATGACGTGGGCACAACAGATTTGTACTGTACTCTGTTGTGTTTGAAGTGTTCATGTCTGAAAGTGAGGAAAGAGTAAGATTAGGAGATTATGTGGTAGTTTTTTTTTTTTTAAATTTTGATATTTGAACCTTCAAGTAGGTACAATTATGTTCCTGGACCCCTCATATTTCAGGGCAGAGTGGCACAGCGTGTGATTTTAGTCGATTCGACTCTGACACACCGCCCCGCCGCAAACCCTACTAGTGTGAGGGCCAGAGGGGGTTCCCATAGGTAAAAAAAACCACAACTATGTTCTTGTAAAAGCTAAAATGATGTATTTGTAATTTATTTTCGAAATGCTAGTCATCGACTTAATATAAATATGTTGATGAATTTTCCGTAATTCATATTTCATTTCCATTCCAATTTCAATTCCAAAGTCAATACAGTGTATGCGAGAGTAGGTAGTATGAAGAATTTAGGTAAATAATTGTACACATTCCCTTAATTCTTACCAACGAAATAATTGACAGTGAAATAGAGGAAGTTTGTGATAAGGATCCAGTAGACGACGTTAGCGCCCACCAGCACCAGTAGACTGAACATGTGAGCTAATACTTCCGCCCAAGGACCGAGCAGTGTTCGGCAAAGGGCTGGCACTTCGCAGTTATCACTACCTAAGAACAAGAAGACAAGACTGTTATGAACTTTTCAGATCTAAATTTAGTAATAATGTTTTGGAGCTTAAGATGTAACACGTTTTACACTTGAGGTTCCAAAACACGGATACTTACTTGGGTACGTTTGAAACAGAGATACCTACATACGAATATTAATTGCATAAATTACAGCATTGGATTAGATCAGGATAATACTGGTAGTTGTTGAGAGTCTTGAGGGAGGTCTATGTCTTGCAGTGGAAGTTTTTTGGCTAAGATGATGAGAATAATATGATGATGAGAATACGATATCATCATTGGCAAAAAAAGTAAACTACGCTCAACGGTAGCTGCAAAGAATGAACATGTGCCATATCTGGTACTGTGTGCTTTTATTGGTTAAAACAAATAGCGCGTTCTTTTTTTTATTTCTAACTGCCATCACTTTCATACCCAAAATTACAGCTAGATTCATATATTATGGCGTTAAATAAAAAAAAAATCACTTAAATTAAAAGTCAACTGCCAGATTTTTGTCGTTCAAAATGATAGCAGATAACATTGTTTTGAGAGTTTAATCAAAATATTGAAAGAACACAATATTATCACGTATTGATTATTGGGGCACTTGCATCATACTTGGTAATAAAAGATCGTTGATAAAGATGTTAAGCAGGGCACGTGTATGATTTATCTCATTCGCTTACGATAATATTAAATAACCACCTACAATGTCTTTCAAAATTATATACTTACATAATTTTAGGCTAAAATTTACCTACATAGTTGAATACATCTTGGAACATAATAATAAAGAAACCTCTGAGATATATATATATAATTCAATCTGTTACTGGTATAGAGAATTAGGTTTTGCGAATAATATTCGTGAGGACGAAGTAGAACTGCTTATAACGAAGTAATTTCTTCCTTCTTTTACACTAATATCTCATGTAATATACAGAGGAGATAACTCTCTTTCTTTAAATGATAAAACAAATACTAGAACTATTCGTTTCATTAGACCTTCTTAGGGTTCCGTAGTTCATGCTTTGGAACCTTTATAGATTCGTCATCCGTCCTTGACTTACCGTCCAAACGGTTAGCGCTAGACATATGACACTTTCCATGGATATGTGTTCGTAACTTTAATGAACATTTCTTTGTTACAACGGGGGGACCCCTCTAAAATCTAAAAGGCTAGCTCAAAAAATCTAAAACAAATTGTGATGATGCTAGTATTAAAGGAAAACTTTAACAGCTTAGATAGCTTTATTAGTTCAGGAGTTATAGACGCCTATCTTGTGACATACGCTTACTTGGAAAACTTCGTACAAAAATAACAAAATATTAAGTAAACATAACAATTATCTATTGGACACGATTTGAGTTCCAATTGTCAATGTACACGTCTACGGATCCCTATTCTATGTGTGTCCTGACACAGAATTGCCCGTTTTTTCTATACCTGCATTCTCAAAACTCAAAACTCTAAATTCTCCAAATACTAAATACAAAGCTCGAAATTCATAATATATAGACCTATCGTAGGCTGAACTTACCATGATGTTTGTTAATGTTGAGTAATATGTACGCTGTGTACAGGCATAGAGCTGCCATGAAAGCCACCAGGATCAAGGCTGCTGGTAATCCTGCTCTCTCCACGCCCCATGCCATAGTCAGGAGAGATGATCCCATTATCGTGTTCCATACTGAGAAACTGGCCATGAAAATAATATAACAATTTATTTCAACTTGATTAAAGAAGTGGTATGCGTTTATGACTGTCTCAGACGCGCATTGGTAGTGCAAACGACTGCTGTGCTTGTGGTCTCGGATTCAAATTGTGAGTCGGAAAAAAATTATTCGTTATTTTATACGTGGTATCTCTTTCTTTAAAACCTATATTTTCTACTGAAAATTTCTTTCAAAAGATCTACTAAAAGTAGGTACCTTTCAGTGGGTAGTAATGTAAAAAAAAATATACAGGATATTTTTCTCATCGCCTTAAAATATCATTGTTGTTTATAGGACAGTTCACCACAGAGATACATTTTCAATCAAATTTCATTGCTGGTAGATTTGACTAATAGAAAACTGATGACGGTCAAAGTCAGTATAGAAAATATTCTCATGCTAATTTATTCACGATTTTTATATTTCCATCAAAAGAAAAATTCGAAAGAGTTGTCAATTGACCATCCGAAAGGAGAAGTCAAGCTATGGACTTTGTTTCCCTAGTAGAAATCCCAAACAGAATTTGACGCACATAGTTGATTATTGTTTTGGCACGTCAGTTAAATGAAGCGTAATATTTTACGATTTCGGGGTCATTGCATAATCGCTATAATATACAATTAATAATATGTCGTAGGTGTACACAAATTACTAGTAAACGTCTTGTTTAACCCCAAGATAATTGAAAATTAAAAGTAATTTTTACATTTATTGACTCGTGTTTTTTTATGTTACAGGGAATAAATGGTTACCCTGATAGAAAATAACTATTACGGGCTATAAACATCTAAAAGTCAAGAGACATAGCTGCATTTTCGACATTTGAATGTCAGCTACCAATTGAAGTAAGGAGAGGTTGTCTTCAACTAATGAATAAATCGACACATAAGCCTTTAATCTAAACCATGGCAACACAGGAACAGTTGCCTTGCCAAAGTCTACCACAGAAACAGTAGGTATGACAACGTTTACCATAGAAACATTAGCCACGGCAAAGTTTCACATAGAAATGGTAGCCGTAGCTATATTTACCACAGAAACAGTAGCCATGGTAAAATTTACCATAAAAACATTAGCAAAGGCAAAGTTTGTAATAGAAACTGTAGCCACGTCAAAATTTACCTAAAAATAGTTTTGAAAAACTAAACAAACACGCTTTTAGACTTTAGTCTAAAAGCGTGTTTTCTACTACTCTTTTCTACTCTTTAGAGTAGAATAGTACATTGTTCACCGAGGGAGGAAAGGAACCGATTACTAGCGAGGAAGAAGTTTGTGGCCCGAAGGCGCAGCCTAGGGCCACAATACTCCCGAGGTAGGAATGGGACTTTCACCCGAGTGCTACACAGTGCTTTATACTACACCTGTGAGGAACATTTAAAGTATTTATAAAATAAAATCGAAACGTAAGACACCATGTAAGACACAATTTAGCTTAGAATTTGACATAATATTTATAAATATTTCGCGCTTCTTTGGTTTTTTTTTATTCTTCACAAAAGGATGTCAGTGGCACGGAAATTCCATATTTAAATTATACGAAAACTCTTTGGGCAGGCGCGCGCCATAGATCAGATAACACATGAGAAATGAAAATTCATACAACTTTCTCTCCCGCTAAAACACGTTAGAAATGGATTTTCATACATTTTTTCCTCCCGCTTATTTAGGTCAAGGAAAAGACTAACTTTCTCTTTTCATTTTCAGGGAATATTGACTACTGTTCCGATCAGGTGTAGTATAAAAGAGTTTTAATATAAAAAGCGTGGGGCGACTTTATTGAAATACTTTCAGACAGCACCCCACGCTTTGTTACATTAAAATTATTTTCTACGTTTAAGTTTAAAAGCGTGTTTGTTTAGTTTTTTAGGACTACTTTTTTTTAGAAAAAAGACTAAAAAATACTAATTTGTTTTAAAATTTTTTTTTTGCTTATTTTTTTAATTTTGTGTATTGTCATCGCTCCTCAATTAATCTACAAAGTTTGAAAGGAGTCAGTTACAAACATACAAACAAAAAACATACAGGTGAAGCTAATAAAAAGCGTATAAAATAGTAGCCATGACAAAGTTTACCACAGAAACAGTAGCTATAGCAAAGTTTATCATAAAAACAGTTGCTATGGAAAAGTTTACCATTGGAACAGTAGTCATAGAAAAGTTTAATAAAAAAACAGCAGTCATGGCAAAGTTTTTCACAAACACAGTGACCATGACAAAGTTTGCCATAAACACCGAAACTTTTTTTTAAGTTTGTTGAAAATGAGAGAGAAATGAGGTGTACTTACATAGTTATAAGTGAACTCTGTTTAGGTCTTTCTGGTTTTAATGAGTTCTCTAATTTGGTGTACCTGGACAGGATACCGCTTGCTGTTAACTCTCCTGGACCCTGAGGACAAAGAAATCAATGTTACACTTTTATAAACAACCCGATAAGATTTCATGTTCGCATTTTTTGAGGTGTAGCAGCCAAATGATTATCTGATGGTAAATGGTGAACATCGACTACGAATACCTGCGAATCAGGACTAACATTTGTGTTTTAGTGTAAGAGTACCCCCTTTCCTTGAAAGTTTGAAAGGTCGTATAGATCTGAATATACCGAGGGCGACAATTTGTTCCACAGATTGATTATGTAATTTATCTACACATAGTGTAAAATATAAAACATTTGATAATAATATAGCTTCCCAAAACTGAAAGTATTTCCAAAATTTTATCAGGAATATCAAATATTATTTCTAACAACTTAACCAATACAACTTTACTATCATTTCGTTTACTATAAAGTCGTAAGTTTCGTTATCACTTCGTCATCGGTACTTAAACTAATTAAGCTATCGTACAAGCAAAAGTATAATAACAGGCCAGACGGTCACAGGCCTCTGAGGCCATTTATCAGCAATATTCGTAAGTTCACACTCTTACGATATTATCACCACATGTGCGGCAACGTGATAAGGTCATTTAAAAAGAACATCTGTAAATTATCGACAAGTTTCGGCGTTAGTGACAGAATATTTTTAGTGTGATTGCAATAAAATTGGAAATTAAATGTATAATGAAGGATTGTATTAGATTGATCACTCAAATCAAATCAGCCACTCGCTGTGCACAGCCAAAAAAAGGAGCTACTGCTCTCCATGGAGAGTTAACTATCTGCTGCTGTAGTATCACATATGGTGCAGGCTTTTGAGATCGTCAGAGAATTTGAAACTGAAAATGCCAGCCATGCCGAACAATTTACTGAAAAGTCTTTTATGGTACAATCAATAAGAATGGAAAAACTAACCTGAGACAATTAGATAAGCCAAATCTCTGCAAGCTTTCAGAAAGAAAGTCACAGACTACTACTTGCCAATGTGCCAATAAAAAAAATTTGGACAAGTGCGTGTCAGGTCACGCATAGAATAGGATTCCCTAGTCACCCATAATGGTAGGTAGATTTAAAATCGTGCCCAATAGATAATAAAGATAATAATTGTTATATTTACTAATTATTTCTTTATTTTTGTACGAAGTTTTCCAAGTTAGTGCATTTTACAAGTTAGACCCCTTTAACTACTAAAATAAAAATGTTATCAAAACCGGTATGGATTTCCTTTAAAGTTCAAAATATGGACAACTATCATGATTTTTTTTCAGATTTTTTGAGTAGCCCGTCTAGCTTTTAGAGGAAGGAGGGTTCACACGCTTTGATTTTACAAAAAAATGCGCTATAAAGTTGAATAACTTGCAAACAGATACCTTAATCGAAAAATGGTGGTTGAAACCCTCGTAATGTTTTTAAAAGGTCTATCTAACGAAACCCCATACGATGAGATGGACGCGAGAAAAATAATATGTGGAGGAGGAGTGCAAGAAACTTTGTTTTTAGGGTTCCGAAGTTCATGATTCGGAACCCTTATAGATGCGTCATGTCCGTCCGTCCGTATTCAACTTACCACCCAAGCGGTTAGTGCTAGAAAGATGAAACTTTGCAAGAATATGTGTTGTGATTACGTCGATAAAGTGCTATAGTAGGGGCCTAACTTGTAAAATGCGAGTGCATTTAACAACTTAGTTTACTACTTTACTTGGAGGACTTCGTACAAAAATAAAGAAATAATAAGTAAACCTAACAATTATGTATGGGAGACGATTTCAAATCTACCTATCATTATGGGTGACTACGGAACCCTATTCAATGCGTGGCCTGACACATGGCCATTTTTTTAAAATATGCAGAAAAAATACATTAAATTAATAAATAAAATGTCACACACACTCCAGAAAGGAAAGCTCTGAAACCAGATGTACCCTTAAAACGAAACCTGTTATTTTTAACTTAGATAAGTTCAGGATAGATTATCAGGGACTTTATCTGTGTATAGTGCTGAAAGTGGTCGTTAGAAGCCTTAGATTTCTTAAAACCTACCACTTAGAAGTCTAGAACATATGTAGGTCAAATGGATTTGGCCAAAAATCGACCACCAGGCGTTTTTATTTAAAATTAACAGATCATTTAAGCTAAGATTATTATAAACAATCAAAAAACTTTATCATGTAAGTAATTATTAGAGATGTTAATTATATGTTACATGTGTTTTATTATTATACAAATGTATAATGTTATCTGACCAGGCAACGTGCGTGTGTTAGATAATGATCCAATGTCTAAATAGGTACCTATTTGATCTACGCAGAATCAAATCTTGAAAAATATAATGTAGTTGATGTCTATTGTTGTTCATGAAATTGACGATTAAAATAAATAAATATTTTGGACTTGTCACACACATCGGCATCTAGCTTCAAGCTAAGCAGAGCTTGCACTATGTAGATAGATTGACTGATAAATTAAATACTTTTAAGCTATTGCATAGCTTTTATCGCGGGCTTTGAGCGCGGCGACCGAATCAAGAAATTCCGTAACGAAAAAACCTAACACCTCGTGTTACAAAAGGATAGAGAATATTATTGTAACTGCAGTGCGAAAAGGACAAATAACGGGCGCCTGGCATACGTCATAGATTAATCAAATAGAAGGGTTATCGTCAGCACAATACATAGCGTCCGCGTCCTGCAGTACTGTCTAATTGAATCTTAGTATTGTTTTATTCCATACATATGCTCATATTACTATTATGTTCCCTGTTTAGTTGACATTGTCTTTCGGTTAATAGGATGATTATATTGTTTAGCAATAATATTGTTAGAATATATGTTGGTAAAAAGACAGTGTATATTGTTTTGTTAACCTGAATTAATAGCAAAGAAAAAAAATACTGCATAAATAAAAAATAATTATAATTGCTTGTTGATAAAAAAAAGCGGCCAAGTGCGAGTCGGACTCGCCCATGAAGGGTTCCGTATCAGCAAGTAACATCATATAAAAGTTCTTGTAGTTCGTTGTAACTTTCATCGATGTTTTTATACTAGTGTATTGATTGGATGAAGGGTAAATTGCGTGTAACGATTTATGACGTATTAAAATAAACTACTTACTAGATCTCGTTCAAACCAATTTTCGTTAGTAGTTTGCATGTAAAACATATATTTTTTTTAGTTTTATCACTCTCTTATTTTAGAAGTTAGAGGGGGGGGACACACACATTTTTCTACTTTGGAAGTGTCTCTCGCGCATACTATTCAGTTTAGAAAAAAAAGGTATTAGAAACCTCAACATCATTTTTGAACACCTATCCATAGAACCCCACACGTATGGGTTTGATGAAAAAATAATTTTTGAGTTTCAGTTCCATGTATGGGGACGCCCAAAATGTATTGTTTTTTTCTATTTTTATGTAAAAATCTTAATGCGGTTCACAGAATACATCGACTGACAAAATTTCAACAGTATAGCCAGTGGCGTAACAATACCACCTGGGGCCCGTGGCGAATTCTTATGATGGGGCCCTATCAGTGAAAATTGTCTCGTTGTACTCAGTTTAATTTTAATAAATTTCGATATTTTCAGCGTACTCAATTACACGTTGTATATGTCCCACTAATGGCTATAGGCCTCCTGTCTTAGGCGAGAGGGAATGGTCTGTAGTCGTAGTCCCCACGCTAGCCCAATGCATATTGGAGACTTCACATTCATCCATAGAAGAGTTAGCGCTTTTTGGACTTCAACGAACCGAACTTTTAAAGCAGAAACGGCATCATAACGTCCTGCCCATCTAGTAGGGTTTAATGATTTTAATGTTATTGAAGTTGAAGATTCCCTTTCTTTTTTAGATATATGACTTAAACTGTATTTGATAAAATATATGGAATATATTTTGATACTATGCCCAAAAAAATTGTAAATTTGTTA
This sequence comes from Phragmatobia fuliginosa, assembly GCA_932526445.1. Lineage (NCBI taxonomy): Eukaryota > Metazoa > Arthropoda > Insecta > Lepidoptera > Erebidae > Phragmatobia > Phragmatobia fuliginosa. Next base: position 18,421,497 of record OW052073.1, read on the forward strand.
AACTGTTTAAAAACAAATTGCATATCAATAACCTCTCTCACCTCTCTCTCATTGAGTATTAGATTTAAATTATGAGCAGCACAGTGAACATATACGGCATTCGGCTCGACATTTTTTTTTGAGTTTTTGAACTCCACCATAAGTTCCTTTCATTGCGTTAGCACCATCATATCCTTGTCCTCGACACTTGTTTAAGAAATATTTTTGTCATTTATGGATTTAATAATTTGCTTGGACATTGCTAAGGCAGTTTGATCTTTAACTTCATGAAATCGTAAAATGTTTCTTTAATGACAAGTGCCTTTGGGATCCCATTAACATCTTTTTCGATCATACAATAACCGTAAAGTTCACAAATTTGATCATTTTATGAAATATTTTAAGTTGTATCGAATATGATAAAGTAGAATTGTGCGGCATTACTTCATTTATCAGTGAATTTTCTACTTTTAGAACCAGCACAAAAATAAGCTCATTTTGTATTTTTGGACATAAGTATTTTATCTAGCCCTTTGGTTTACATAACAATTCTTGTAAAATCGGGTCTTATTTTCCTAATAACTCAACTGATATATGCGTTTTCTCTGTGGGCAAGAAAGGCTAAAGAACACGTTGAAAGTGTCAAAGTAACATCAAGGAGCCTAGACGGTACTTGGCGCCAAAAAGATTTTTCTTTTTTGATCATAGACTCTTGCTCTTCATCGAGTGTTCCATGTAGCCGCCACTGTGATACGTAAGACAGGAATCCAGATGAATTTCATGATGTCTCGTGTCTTTATATGGCATCTACAATATGTTTCCAGTCGTCATAACCCTCAATCCAAACATTTTGTATTTTCTTAGATGCCCGATTTGCGAAAGGTTCACAATACGCCTTCTGAAGTATTAAAGAATAGGATAGTCATGTACGTTCAAGTTTCACGCCAGACTTGAAAACAATATAGTAATGTTTTTCTAGAAAAGATCTATTGTCAATATCATTTAAGAAAGGGCCCTTAGCTTTTCACTTTAGCCCTTAGCTTTCAGTTAGCACTTTAAAATTACCCTTATAAGTAACATATGGCGAATATACAATATTGTTCATGCTAAAATATAATTCTCTTTGAGTTTTGCTAGTACCTTGTTGTGGTTGTTCTGGAACTGGATGTATACTTTTAATAAGGTCCAATTCTTTACATCCAGTTCCTAGTTCCAATTCTTTAAGTCATAAGTTTTCAAGTACTGACTAATTTTAGGTGGCTTTTTTTCAGTTTCCCTCTTTCTCGTTCGTTTTTCGCTCCCACTTAAATATTTTCTGGAACTAGACATTTTAATATCTAACTTTCACAATCAACTTTACTTTTTTTACCATTATTTTCATATTCAATAAAAGAGCAAACTTATAAAAATATACTTTTTGAAATAAAATAAAATACTCTAGGTTAGAGTGTAAAAAAATATTTTTGAGATCGCAGCCTCTTGGGCCGGGGCCCTCTTGAGTCGGGGGCCCGTGGCATTTTGCCAGCCCTGCCACCCTATTGTTACGCCACTGAGTATAGCACTTATAGTTTCGGAAATAATTGACATATACATACGGACACACGAATAAATGACACATACGGACGGACAGACAGACTTGACGAATCTATAAGGGTTCCGTTTTTTGCCATTTGGCTACGGAACCCTAAAAATGCTATGCAATAGCTTTACCGCGACAGTCCACGAGTTCCACACGTATTTTTTTGTATTATATACATATTATACATAGAAAACACCCAAACTCTGAAACAATACGTAGATATATAAACATTTTGTCCGACCCGCTCGAGGATTTGAAACCGAGACTAGCTCAATAATCGCATACACTACCGAGATATAGATTATTATCTAATTTGACCTCTCTGCTCAGTACAAGCATCGTTACTTCTAATTGTGATAAATATTTACTACAGTAATGTCTAACGTAATAAAAAAGTAAAGTGTGTTTATAAGTAAAGTGTAAATGTACAATACATACATGGCGACTTCCACGTGCTACTTATTAAATCATACAACAACGTTTGTGTGATCCGCAAATATTTATTTCGGAGTCTGGATGTTTTCTATGTTTAATATTTATGTATTTAGAAAATAAAAATAGTATGTTTACGTATTTATATCAGTTGTCTAGGATCCATAATATAAGCACTGCTTAGTTTGGGACTAGATGACGTTGTGTGTAAGATGTCAGATTTTTTTTTTATTAAATTTAATTTAAAAGTAAATTTTCAACAAACGAGTCTTTTGGAGGGAACCCTCACAAAGTTGGCTAGAGTTATTTATCCAAACCCAAAAGTAACTCTATCTTGCCTGATATCCTAGCCTGTCGTGAGTAGAATTCAAGAGTAGGGACCACCGTCTTCATTGTAAGTACAGACAATGTGACATGGTGACTCAAACTATGGCGACTTGGTAAGATGATTATAAATGATTGGGTCTCCCGTCTCACACTGACCAACGAAATGCAGCAACACGAATGCTGTCAGTTTTAGGTTGGTCTTCTTTGTGAGGGTAGTTTTATCCCGGCCCATTCGTGCTGAAATCAGCGTAGTTTAACTACCTATTAAATGTGTGACTGTACACCTTATCACTGAAAGTTTAGATAAAACAATACCTAAGTTTATTCCCCCGAACAACTATTAAATGGTTGTTAAGTATTAATTACAAGTAAATTAGTTGTTTGATAAGAAATTGTACTCTTAGTGATAAGAGTTGCCGGCATGCGAACAATGACTTGTGACATATTTGTTTTGCGGAAAACCGCCTGTGTCGCTAACAGGTGATTTTAGTAGAATTTTCTACCTACATACATTTTGGTAGGTACGAGCAAGACTTTATAGGTTCACAATGCAACAGTTTTTTAAATGTTATCATTGAAAAAAACATAAAAAGTGAACTTAAAATTGACCGGCTTTGATCTATCTTTATATATATAATTCTTGTGTGAGTGTGTATGTCACTGAACTTCTCTCAAACGACTGGACCGATTTTGATGAAATTTTTTGTGTGTGTTCAAGGGGATCTGGGAATGGTTTAGATTTGCAATTGGACCCGGTAGGTGGCGCTGCGATCAAGTTCTGGAATTTTAAATTTGGGCGGTGCGAAGTTCGCTGGGTCAGCTAGTCTGTATATATAAAAAGGAATTGCTGTTCGTTAGTCTCGCTAAAACTCGAAGACAGCTGCACTGATTTGGCTAATTTTTGTCTTGAATTATTTGTAGAAGTCCAGAGAAGGTTTAAAAGGTGAATATATAAAAATTAATTGCATTTTTTTTTTAAATTATGGATTCGTTTTGTTTGTTTTAAGTATATTTTATACAAAAGTTGAAGCCTTCTATTTATAGATTGAGGCACTACGAAGTCTACCGGGTCAGCTAGTAACCTCATAACATAAAGTATCACTATGCAAACAAGGCTACATTCACGCTGCATACGTTCCGAACAAATCCTTTTTTCCAACAAGTCCGTGCACCTGCTGCACTAGATTGAGCTTACTGATGCCAATTGCCCTTTTCTAGTACTTATAACGTAGGTTAACTTCTAAATTGCATAAGAACTTACCAAAGAGTCTATACTATCCCCGCTAATGGTTTTGTAGGTATTGGTGGGCGCTGCACCTTTGAGTAGGGGTGAAACCTCCACGTAACTCATGGCGGTGCAGTAAATGTGTTTCTTGGTTAAACTCGGTGAATAGTATTTGATACTGAAACAGAAAGTAATCATAAAATTTAAATTATTTTTACAAGAAACAGATAGCCTAAGTCTGTTTGAACGTCTGTCTGTCTATTTGAATAGGCATGTATCAATAATTTACAGACAATACTAACATTTGTCTAGTGGTTAGCGTATGCGGCTGCTAATCAAGAGGTCTCGGGTTCAAATCCCGGGTCGGGCCAAAGTGTTTTTGGGTTTTTCTTAGGAAATTCCTAATAGCAGCCCGAAGTTTGGAAGTTTGGCGGTGATTCACGCCCGTGCCTCGGAGAGCACGTAAAGCCGTCGGTCCCGGTTGTTATAAACATCTATGGCAATCGTTATTGGGAAGTCAGTGCCCTCAAATATACTGAAAACTAGTTCAATCTTCGAAGTTCAACTCTCCCTTAGGGTTGCGGAGGTCCGATGCCAGTCGCTCCGTGGAAAAACTGATATTCAGTTAAAACCGGTTGAACTAGTAGCCGACCCCAAATAAACTTGGGAATAAAGGCTAGGAAGAAGATACTGCCCGATTCTCAACTGATATACTGCCTTCTACTCGCCAAGTGTCGTGGCCAATCCGTCGTGGGATAACATTTTGTGTGATCCATCCATTGTTCTGAGCCTGGGTGTTCTTTGTATCATGTACGATTCTAAAGTTACCCGGGACACAGGATGTTTTTTATTGTCGTTGTCTTTTTGTTACAAAAAAAACTATAAATTAAAGTTTAGTTAAATTAACCCGTGCCTGATCATTTTCCATGAAAATGTGTCTATTACATGCCAGCAGCATTGCTTTTGTAAGTGCAAACTAACTATAATTAAGATGAACTGTATGAAATGCAAGAAATAATTTTCTTTTTATTTTATTATCATTATTGTTTGGCATAGTGTCGAAATTTTTAAGTAATTAATATCTCTAATGGATAGGATTTGTCGATTATTTTCTTGTGTAAGACCTGTAAGACATGTAATTTAAACGACGTAGTTCATCAACCTTTAATAAACTGAATAACATTCTAAACTGATAAAAAATAAAATAATTATTTCACTTAAATAATTTTTTTTATATAAATAAAGTTCTCTATGGTTTTAATCGGTTGAAAACACAAGTAAGATGACGAATTGAAGGGGTTTTCATATGATTAAAATGGTTTAATAATGTTCAAACAATTTTTGATAACCAATAGCTTTCTGTTTCCAAATATGAAAATAGTTTGGGACGAGCAAAAATGGGTTAATAAAAGCATTATTGCAGCAGCTTCTCTCCTATTGCCTTTCTCATTAGGTCTAGGTATTTTGTTAGGCATTATTAATATTGAGTAAAATTTTTAGTAATTATTATTTAACGCAAAAAATATTTTATTAAATTAGTATTATTTTTATAGTATGATAATATTTTTCAATTTTAATCGCTTTTAAAGTCACTAAACGAATCATAAGTTTATTGATTTTTTAATTATTTCTTATTATTTATGCTATAAATTCAATTTCATTATTCCAAACTGACATTAACTAATAAAATAAAAAAATAAAAAAAACGAATAACTTTTTTTTTTCTTTTAAAAAAAATGCACAGATAAATAAAACTTACTTTGGATTTTTGTGGAGCCTCCTCCGCTCTTCACAATGCTCACAGTCAGTGTAGTCGGAACACCCACTTCCGAATATCCTAAGAACAATCAATAGTAAATTTTAAACTTAGGTTAGATACTATTTAAAAAATAAAATTGTAAAGTTATTTAATATCACTCACTTTAATTTATAAAACACTGAATACTCTAGTTATATTTATTAGTCCAAATATATCCGCCCAGACCCAACTCATGTCACTAAGTGTCACTTATTATCAATTCGTATTATTATTTAAAGTTTGCGGTTTTTATCTGTGCGTATTTGCGGCAGGGTGAGGGTCGGCTGTTTGTTTGTAAGTAATAAATATAAATACATGACATATTATCTGCCCTGACTCGCTGAATCATCAACGCAGTGCCAAAACCGATGGTCTTAAACTTGAAACTTTGGCAGATGATGTTTCTTACCTCTTAAACACGTATTATAAAATAATTTTTAGATATTTAACAATGTAATGAGTTTTTTTTTATATTTAAGACTATCAAGTGACTCTACTGTGCCTGCTGAAAAGCATGAATAGAATCCAGGAGAAGGGGTCACCGTCCTCATTGTGAGGGTAGGCAATACAGCATAGTGATATACCATGGTCAAATAATTCTGCATCATTCTCATTCAGGCCACCGGAGGCTGGGACAATGATGCAGAATGTTTGGGCCTCCGATTTCGCACTCACCAATAGGATTGCCTCCTTTTTTTCTGCAGTTAAAGTACATAGTTATTATAGGTAAGAAAAAAGTACATAGTAGGTATCAAAATAAAGTACAATTTATTTTTATTGATTATTATTATATTTAAAAACATTTATTAATGCTTTTTGCAGCTTGTAACGAATAAGTAAGTATATCTACTAAACAATTCCATAACATCTTTACAATCTAAGATTACCTGGAAGAGATTGCATTCAGCAATAATGCCGCCCTTTGTACATTAAATGTAAGTCATTTCTGTTCCGTATTGTAAATCTGTAACACGGTGTACAAATAAAGAGTTTTCTATCAATCGATCTATATTAATATGAACGTAATGTAACTCATTTTTTATCAAATTCAGAGACGTTTTGTTTCGTTCGTCTTGTCTCGTTATAAAGTTGGTTTAATAAAACAATTTCTTCTAAATGTGTGACAATAACACTCATAATGTTAATATTTGAGGTTAAGTTGCATTAAGAAAAATTTTAAAACGAGTGTTTAGGTGATCTGGCGGTGGTTAGAGTGGCGACATCTACGACAACAAAATTTTTCATAATCTTATAGAAATCAAATCATGCTCAATAAAGTATTTTCGTGTACTTTATGGCTATCATAAAGTATAGAGTACATTAACCTGAAGTAACGTACAATACTTTATTATAAAATACGGATGGCAACCCTACTCACCAACGAAATACGTCAGCAAGAATGCTGTCATTATTAGGATGGTCTTCTGTGTGAGGGTAGTACTGGCCGGGTCGAGCCGGCCCATTCGTGCTGAAATCAGCGTGGCTCTACTACCTACACAGTTAAATAAGAAATGATACAAACACAAGAAATAGTTTAAAAAACCGTAACCTCATTACGCATAAAATTTATTTAGTCTATATCACCCCGGCCTTTCTTACGAGTCTACTGACACCTCATATACTAAAATGGGTTTAGTAAATTAGCTGCTGTTGGTTAACCAATATACAAAAATTTATACACTAATAAAACTAAGCTTACTCAACACTTTATGGTGCCGCATGTGGTAAAAATGTAGTGTTGGTAGTTTGGTCCCCCCCCCCTCTAAAAGCTAAACGACTGGCTCAAAAAATCTGGGAAAATTCGTGATGGTGGTCCATATAAGGAACTTTGAAGGAAAACTATAACGGATTCGATGACTTTGTTAGTTCAGGAGTTATAGAGGCTTAAGTTGTAAAATACGCTCACTTGGAAAACGTCATATAAAATTAACGCACTATTACTTAAACATAACAATGATCTATTGGATACGATTTTAAATCCGCGTACCAATATGGGTGACTGAGGAACCCTTTCCGGAACGTGGCCCGAAACACACTTGGCCGATTTTTCTTTTCAGTATTCAGTTCTGTTGAGCAGTCGGGATTTCAAGCAGTTAAGTCAAGAAACAAAAAAACTGGACTTCTTAAAAACAATGTACTGAAAAGAGAAAAACATATATCACAATATCTACACATATAAAATTCGCTTGACTGACGAATGCATTGTCTTACTAAACACTTTATGGTGCAATACGCGGTGACAAACGTAGTTATAGTAGGTTTCCCTTTACCCGTAGATAACAAAATATTGTTTGCACTCGCATGCAACACATTCGTCAGTTGAATTAGAAATAGATATTGTGTCACTTGTTTTTCTCTTTTCTTTTTTTTCTCGCGTCTACCCCATCGTTATCAATGAATATGTATTTAAAAGACATTGAGAGGTTGATAAGACGATTTTTCGATTTTCTGAATTCGTTTGCGAGTTATTAAACTTTAAAGCGCACTTTTTTGTAAAAACAGGGCTCCCCCCCCCTCTAAAAGTTATACGACTGGTTAGAAAATTATCTATTAGGCACGATTTGAATTCCAAGTGCCATTGTGGGTGACGACAGAGCCCTATTCTATGCGTGGCCTGACATGCCACGCTATAATAATTATTTAATTTTAGACTTTTTGGCTTAAAATAGCATTTGAGATAACAATCAAAATTATCCGTATGTCTATAATGGTGATGCCCCAATAACACATAGACAGATACACACAGCGCCATCTAGCGAAGAAACTCTGAACTACTAAGAAAACACGGAATGAACTGTACGGAGTAACTACTAATCTTGAATCGCGAAAGAGACATTCTCGCGCCGATTAGCATATATGTATACAACATCCCAAACATCAACTGTTGGGCAGTGGCCCGCCAGGCTTGATCACCTCGCGTGGTCGGAGGATCCTCCCTTTGTGTTGGAGGAACACGTCACCCGATGCTCCACAAACATACTAATGTTATCTGCATCAAGGACACTTAGTCGACTCGACTCGACTCGACTGCCTCGTTGGTCTAGTGGTTAGCGTATGCGGCTGCTGATCAAGAGGTCTCGGGTTCGATTCCCGGGTCGGACCAAATATTATTTGTGTAATTCACAAATATTTGTTTCGGAGTCTGGGTGTTTTCTATGTATAATATGTATGTATTTACAAAAAAAAAAGTATGTTTATGTATTTATATCAGTTGTCTAGTACCCATAACACAAGCTCTGCTTAGCTTGGGACTAGATGATGTTGTGTGTCAGATGTCCGAAATATTTATTTATTTATTTATTATTATTAGTACTTTGGTACTAACCAAAGTACTAAAAATCACACATAATTATGAAGTTTTAACTTTATTAACATAGTTTTAAGTGATATATGTAATTTCGTAGTGGCAGGCAGATTTTTTTTGTCTATGAGTTTAAAATATGTAGATATGAGTAAAGATTGCTCTCCGCAAAAATTGTTAGACTGTCCAACCATACATTCGACTGTCCGGAGTTGGGAGTCGCTGGTAATCTGTAATACAGGTCTTCCTAGTACAGATGCCAGTCTCCCACACAGATTACATCTTGTCAGCTGTTTTTTATTTTGTGAATGTTTGTATATATATTGTAAACTGTGTGTGAGAAGAAATAAAGCTATTATTATTATTATTATTCTCTTTATTTCATAATATTTACATATAAATTACATTTTTAAATATAAATATAAAAAATACATTTAAAAATATAAAAAATAGTAGACCACCGACTTCGGGTACAGGGACCAAGAAACCGGTGGTTAGGGCTCCAAAGACAGGAACCTCCTCACTATACGTGCCGTGTTAAGAAGAACTGCCTTCTGCATCAGACCCTTGATCCAGCCATCTAACGTGAGCCTCTTAAGGTGTTGGTCGAGGCTCTTGGCTAGCAAACCATGAACAGAAACGACTATCGGAACAATGATCGCCGAATCGACATCCCACATATCGACAATCTCGTGAGATAATTCCAAATATTTTATTTGTTTTTCTTTTTCAACCTTCACGAGATTCTCGTCATGAGGAACAGCGATATCGACAATCATTGCGCGGCGCTCTAATCGATCTATCACCACAATATCAGGCTTATTGGCAACAATAGTCCTGTCTGTGATAACAGATCGATCCCAATATAATGTAGCACGACCATTCTCGAGAACTGGGTCGGGCTCATACCTGTAGTATGGCACCTCCAAATTCACAAGTTTGTATTTAAGGGCAAGTTGTTGGTGCACGATCCTGGCTACTTGGTTGTGTCTGTGCAAATATTCACCGTTAGCAAGACGAGAACAACCAGAAATAATATGCCTGATAGATTCCCCGGGACGGTGACATGCCCGACATATGTCAACCGTACCATCCTTCAGGATATATTTTCGATAATTATTCGTCATGATAACTTCGTCCATAATTGCACAAACAAAACCTTCGGTTTCTCCAAAGAGATCACCATACCGTAGCCAGGAAGTTGATGCTTTAAAGTCTATATCGGGCCCGTTCAAAGCCCGATAAAACCGACCATGAAGCTCTTTACCCTTCCATACCTCCTTGCGATCATCAGTACTAAGTACTACAGGTTTGCGCCAATTCTCTTTAGCCAGAGCGAGTGGAGTTAATCCGTTATCCACTGCAACCACATTGCGATGCACTCCCACATCAGTATTAAGAAAATATTCTCTGAGATTGTATATCTCGCGATTATGTAGGGTCTTGATATTTAAAAATCCACGACCCCCAAACTTTCGCGGGATATACAATCTCATAACCGACGAACGTGGGTGGTGCATTCGAAATGCAGTCAATAAGGTACGGACTCTCCTGTCAAGGGCATCTAATTCGGTCTGAGTCCATCTAAGTATACCAAAGGAATACATCAGAACTGGCATGACCCAACCATTGTAGGCTCGCACCTTGTTACCCCCCGACAAAAGACTTTTAAAGACTTTTTTCAGGCGGCCAAAGAAGCGTTCCCGCAACGTTTGTTTCATATCAGTTTCTGGTATTCCTAAGGACTGCGAAAAACCTAGATACTTGTAGGTTTCGGTGGCAGAAAGAGATCTGAGTTTTGTTGAATCTGAAAGTTCTATTCCTTCAGATTCTACAATCACACCTTTCTTCACATACATGACTGCACACTTGTCTACACCAAATTCCATCTTGATGGAATTACTAAAGTTTTCAGTGACCTTTAGTAACGCTGTCAATTGTAATTTAGTGGAGGCCAGAAGTTTCAGATCATCCATGTAAAGAAGGTGAGATATAACTCGATCATCTTTCTGTAACCTATAGCCTAACCCTGAACCCTCTAAGAGAGTGCTAAGAGGGTTCAAGGCCAGACAAAACCACAAGGGACTCAAACTGTCACCTTGAAAGATGCCCCTCTCGATCTTTATAAGTACGTCGTTTACCGCAGTTTGGCGACATCCAGGATAGCGAAGGACTGTCCTCCATTGCCCCATACATGACTTCAAGAAAGTGCATAGAGTTGTATCAATTTTATACAACTCCAGCACCTTCAAAAGCCATGAATGTGGGACTGAGTCATATGCCTTCTTGTAATCTATCCAACATGTCGCCAAACTCTTACGATTACGACGTACCTGTTGGCTAATGGTCATATCCACGATAAGGAGCTCTTTAGTGCCACGGGTCCCACTTCTACATCCATTCTGAAATACGGAAAGTATCGAATTATTATTAAGATGAGTAGTAATTTTGAGTCTCAGAATAGATGTAAGAAGTTTATATAATGTTGGTAAGCAAGTAATAGGCCGAAAATTTTTGGGATCCGTGGCAGCACCAGATTTATAGAGTAAGTGGGTCATGCCAGTGGTCAAAAATGGGGGTAATGAACTCGAATCCAACGATGTTTGAAATTGCGATGCCAAACACGCATGTGAGCTACGGAACCACTTAAGCCAAAAGTTGTGCAGTCCGTCTGGACCAGGTGATTTCCAATTCGGTAATGAACGGACTGCACAACTAACGTCCTCTGGACTGATGGCCACAGGTTCCATGGGTTTTATAGGCTCACATGAACGCCTGACATCCCAGAGCCAATCACCATCTGTATGAATGACAGGCACCGACCAGATGTTTTGCCAAAATGTATTTGTGGTATTTTGATCTGGAAAGTGCCCATCATTCACACATGGATTCGATTCCTCCCATTTTCGTTACACCCACTTCTCATTACTTTGGAACATCCGATTCTGATTATACCGATCTACTCGTTTTTTATACCGCCTAATTCTGTTTGCCCATGCATAAACTTTTTGCTTTAGAAAGTCTATGCGCTCTGTGACACATGACATATACCGTTGAGGACTGATAGCAGTCCCTAGGAATGCCTGTTTCACAAAGCGCATGACTCTCGGTCGCATATTACCAGATCTAAAACTAATTAGCTTACCAATGAGTGTCCTTGTCTCAGCAATACGACGTTCGATTCTATACTGCCAAGCTGGCATAGTAGTTTTTGGTCGAGTAGCAGTTATATTTTCTACAAATTTAACACCAGCTACTCGACAAACTGCAATTGCCGCACAGTATAGAATGGAATGTGTATCACTAAGATCTTCGCTATTACTGAAATAATCCAGTAATAACGAATCCAGGGCACTCACTAGCGCTAAATTTCGTTTATGAATGGGCAAACGAGACAACCGGGGTCTGTTATTAGAATTAACATATCGGTATTTCTGAATCGCATCCTCCAAAGCGCTCCTTATCTTATCATTACAATGGGTACTTACGGATATAATTTCACTGTCCACTACTGCATCAACACCTTCATCTTGTGGTACCACATTCTGAACATGCGACACTGAAGGGACAGCCAAGCTATTCCGTATGTCAGAGCGAATCCTCTCAAGTACAGCATCATCCAGCAGGTGACATCGCTGTATAGCTCGTACTTGATCCGACAATCGTTGTGCTGATACGTTGACGGCTGGTTCAAGCTCCTGAAACAAAGAGACTAGTCGAACACGGTACGCAGTGAGGTTTGTTCCCAACTCTGTAGCCCGAAAATATGCCCGCATGACGTTCTCATTTATTGAATGTGACCATTTCATGCGGCGCACACCACCACCGGTAGCGGGGACCCTTTTCGAGGTCAGTGGTCCTCGGGATCCCAAGCTGTCTGGTGGCCGGGTTCTCTCCTGCCGACGTACAGGTGTTGGCGACGTCGGCGGAGAGAAAAACTCGTCGCTGGAAGTACTGCTCGACGCCTCAACAACAGTCGAAACTTCTCCTGTTGACTCCAAGGCTGGCGCGGCGGAGCACAGCAACGAGTCCGGAGATCTTACTTGTGCTCTTTTTCTAGCTCTTGTCAGCATTATCGTGAAAGTCCTTTAATTTAATGTATTTTGTCATGACGTTAAACGTCATGTCTTACATCAAATATGTTTTCATTGATTTTATTATTATTATTATTAAGTATATCAGGATAAGATGATAAAGCTATACCTGTATTGCTCTATTATTCAAATACAAAGATTTTTAAGGGACTATTTTCGAGCTGCGTACAAGCATTTCTATTCTATTTCTCAATTCTATTGCTTCATTGGCTAATGTCACTTTGTCACGTGATCGAAACAAAATATTAGCCTATGAAATCAGAGAATAGAATAGAAAACGAAAAAAGTAACTTTGCTAGGGGGGTTGGGCGTACCAGTGCAACGGTGTTAGTTAGGGATGGAATAAAATCGCAATCACCTGTAATCAATAGTACGGTTATCGTAAAGAATACACTTTTTATAACATGTCACAATTCGATCCAATAGGTATTTCTTCATTTCTGTATCGATGCAACACAAGTTTCAACACGCGTTTTTCATATATTTTATATTTATTGATTTGACGCAAATCAATGAAGCAAAGCAATTGTTGGTAAGTTAACGTTTAACCATGAAGCTAATTTCTGGGTAGTTTGACTCGGATCGGCTTCCACCATCTCTTTCAATTCATTGTTATTCACATGTGTGGGCGGTTTTCCATCTGGTTCGTTCTTTAAAATCAAAATTTCCATCACGAAAGCTTTTAAACCAAACTAGCACGGTACGTTCATTAGCAGTTCTCTCTCCAAACAAAACATTGCTATTGCGAGCTGTTTCTGCAGCGTTAGTTCTGCGAACGTTAGAAAAAAAGCGTAAAAAAAAACAACTGAAAGTCGATAATCGAACGTTGCACATTTTTTAAAAGAAGAACCTCATAGGTACGATTTGAAAAAAGTTTCACTCAAAAGTCTTAAACCATTAAGGTTCTATGTCAATTCGAAGTACTTATTACAATAAAACGGTAATTTCATACTTTAACCCCTATGATTATACTCACTAATTTCATTTTGTCTTGTCTAGATAGGAATATAGTTGTGTAGTTACATGCTTTTGTAGATAATGTGATATTTGGTTATTATAAAATCATAATTATTATGTTACAAATACGATATCCGTGTTAGTTATATTACGTAACGTAAATAAATGGTTACGTTTTAACGTAACAGTAAAAAAGTGTTTTATTTTTATCTTTTAAATGTAATTGGTAGGATAAATATACTTGTCCTTGATGCAGATTACATTGATTTATATAAATATGAGGAAGTGAGTTTAAACAGATTATTAATTAGATATTTCGATATAAATAAATAACATTAAAGCAGCCCCGGATCTAAGGGGGGGGGGGGGGGGGGGCAAACTGGGACACTTGCCCCGGGCGGCAGTTTTATGGGGGCACCAAATTCTTGAGACAAGCATTCGAAATATCGAACAAATGAAGCCGCTTTTTCTACACGCTCATGGGTTTATATTAAGTACATAATGGAATCTTATTATAATATGTTTGAAAAACAAATTTTTATATTTCCATACGGCCAGTTAGTTTTTGAACGCATACTAAGTGATTTATGAATGTAGTAGTATCACAAAAATGCTAGACATTGGCAGTTATAAATAAATATTTCTATAAATATTTCGGACATCCTACACACACCGTCATCTAGTCGCAAACTAAGCAGAGCTTGTATTATGGGTACTAAACAACTGATATAAATACATAAACATACTTTTATTTTGTAAATACATACTTAAATGTGGATCACACAAATATTTGGTCTGACCGGGGGAATCGAACCCGAGACCTCTTGATCAACAGCCGCATACGCTTACCACTATACCAACAAGGCAGTTTTTCTCAAACATTGAAGGAAGGGGGCGCGACTATAAAGGTTTTGCCCCGTTTGAAAAAATCGCAGATCTGGGGCTGTAATGATGTCTCAGCTGTGTTTCGCTAGTGTGTCTAGCTCTTGCGCAGGTCGACGCGCCGAGCCATACGGGAAAGTACTCCGTGAACACACCTTATTTGAGCATAAAATAGTCCATTGAAAGTTACATTTGAGGTTGCATTTCTTTGTTTTTGACGCAATATTATGTTTTTAGAAATGAAAGAGGTATTAGTGTGAATTTAAATTCAACTTTGTGAGGTTTCAAACCTTGTCCCCTAACCGCCATCGTGGAAAAAGGGGTATTAATAGTTTATATGGTTAATCTGCCAAACTATAAGTTTAACAAACATTTTTTTAATTTTTTATTGCCAATTGAATTATCTACAACTTTTGTCTAATGACTTAGAACCAAAAATACCAACCTTAAAAGCAAAAATCTATGAACATTTTCGAAAAAATATATTATTGGTGACTTTAACTTTTAAATAATAATAAAGGCTAGGAATATGTATGATGTGCAAACAATGTCAGATGGGTAATTGATTCAAATAAAACCATGAGTCATATGACAAAAATTCAATTAAAATAATTATTTAGTGTGTCAACTATTTTTAACATAACCTTCTACTAAAGGGTTAACGATTATAATAATTAATTTAATGATAATGAAATGTGGAACAATTTTGTTGCTAATTCTAAATTGAGGTCACAATTATTACATATATCATATTAAGTTTACTAAAGATTGGCTCGTGCCCAGTTACCACCCAAATCGTTGTATTTCATTTAATATATACAAATATCTCTACTTAATATTATAAATGCGAAAGTAACTCTGTCTGTCTGTCTGTTACGCTTTTACGCCTAAACCACTGAACCGATTTTGATGAAATTTGGTATGAAGATAGAACTGAACTTGGGAAAGAACATAGGCTACTTTTTACCGCGATAACCGACATACACGCGGCCGGAAGCTAGTTATAAATAAAACTGGAGTGTCTGTGTGTAAATCAAGGAATATACGGTACTGACATCAAATAGGCAATTTTTAAAGGTTAATTGCAGTTTCAAGGTACTAAAACCAGCCAATATTAGCTCTAATGGGTCGACTGGGGCGGTACTACCTTCAGACAGAAGATCAATCGAAAATTACAGTATTCATGCTATCGTACTAATGATATGATAGTAATAATTGTTGATAGAATTTTCATTGTTTCATTTAATTATTTGTGTGGTTTACCACGGCAGTTGGGAGGAACACCAGGAACGTGTCTCTGTGTGTGTGTGTGCATGCGTGCGTGCGTGTGTGTGCGTATGTGTGTCTGTCTGTTGCATCGTAGCTCCCAAACGGATGATCCGATTTAGATTTAGTTTTTTTCTGTTTGAAAGGTGAATTAGTCGGGAGTGTTTTTGAATTTTACTTGTTTAATAAACATACAAAATAGGTCTGAGAATAGGCCGTAACCTATATTTATACCTCTTATGAGGAATGAAACAGACGTGAGCGTAGCCGAGGGCTCCAGCTAGTTAATATTGTCGACATGACGCATCAGGAGTTCAAGCGTCAGGTATCACAAACAGACAGAACTATAATCATTCGCCAAGGTTGTCTTCGGTTGGTTCTGGTTGATCTTCCTTGATCTCTGGAGATATGATCCTTTTGATTTATACATACATTAACCCTCTGACACTTAACGTTGAAGCTTGATAACGCTTTTGTAAAAGTAACGCCCGTAACGTAAATAGTTATTAATAAAGTTATGCGTCAGATGTGACTAAACTAATTTTGTAAGTGAATTTTCATTTTCATCAAAAAGCCGTGTCCAGTGGGACAATGTGGTTTTTAGGGTTCCGGTGCCAAATGGCAAAAAACGGAACCCTTATAGATTCGTCAAGTCTGTCTGTCTGTCTGTCTGTCTGTCTGTCTGTCTGTCTGTCCGTCCGTATGTCACAGCCACTTTTTTCCGAAACTACAAGAGCTATACTGTTGAAATTTGGTAAGTAGATGTAATCTGTGAACCGCATTAAGATTTTCACATAAACATGGACAAAAAACAATACATTTTGGGGGTCCCCATACTTGGAACTGAAACTCAAAAAAATTTTTTTATCAAACTAATACGTGTGGGGTATCTAGGGATAGGTGTTCAAAAATGATGTTGAGGTTTCTAATATCATTTTTTTCTAAACTGAATAGTTTGCGCGCGAGACACTTCCAAAGTGGAAAAATGTGTGTGTCCCCCCCTCTAACTTCTAAAATAAGAGAGTTATAAAACTAAAAAAAATATATACTGTACATTACCATGTAAACTACCAACGAAAATTGGTTTGAACGAGATCTAGTAAGTAGTTTTTTTTTTAATATGTCATAAAGCGTAAACAGCAATTTACCTTTCATTTAATCAACGAACTACAAGAACTTTTATATAATGTTACTTGTTGATACGGAACCCTTCATGGGCGAGTCCGACTCGCACTTGGCCGATTTTTTAATGTTAGTCTCGCTAAAACTCGAGAACGGCTGGACCGATTTTGCTAATTTTGGTCTTGAATTATTTGTGGAAGTACAGAGAAGGTTTAAAAGGTGAATATATAAAAATGTATTGCATTTTTTTATTATTAATGGATTACTTTTGGTTGTTTTAAGTTTATTTTATACAAAGGTTTAGGTCTTCTATTTAACGGTTGAGGCAGTACGAAGTCTGCCGGGTCAGCTAGTAATTAATACATTTCTTTTTTTTTGTAAACACCTATGGGCTTGGTGCGAAGACGGGGCGGGCGCCGGGCGGCTAGTCTTTATTAAACTGAAAACATACATGTCGATAGTATTTGACATCAAGTGACGTGAAGCGTTGAAAATTTGTTTTGTTTAAAAACTGTACCTAACTTTAATTCCGTCGTAATTGTAGTTTGATATATCGATTTTAATTTATTTGATTGATTTATGTATTGATGTATTGCTTGGGGTCAAGATGATGAAACTGTTATCAGGTTTACATCATTTGTAGTAAATAATGTTAATGATGATGTTTGACAGGACACTGATAATAACGGGTAATGTTTGAATCACATGATTAGTACCAGCTTGTTGTCTTTATAAATTTAAGTGAGTCATATGTTATATACTTGTTAGTTGTATTTTCTATCTTCAAAACTACATTATTCAAGTTCATGTTAAACAAATATTAGGCATAGTTTTGATGGACAACCTCGTTGGTGGTTAGCGTATGCGGCTCCTCATCAAGAGGTTTCGGGTTCGATTTCCAGTTCGGACCAAATGTTTCTTAAAAATTTTAAAAGTAGAATACCCAGGTGTTTTTCATGTATAATAAATATATGCGTAATATACAAAAAAGTAAGTTTATGTATTTATATTAGTTGTACAGTACCCATAATACAAGCTCTGCTTAGTTTGGGACCAGATGGCGTTGTATGTAGTATGTCCGAAATATTTATGACTGCCTTGTTGTATAGTGGTTGGCTTGTGCGGCTGCTGATCAATAGGTCTCGGGTTCGATTCCCGGGTCGGACCACGGAGTCTGGGTGTTTTTCTATGTATAATATATATGTATTTATAAAAAAAAGTATGTTTATGTATTTTTATCAATTGTTTAGTACCCATAACACAAGCTATGCTTAATTTGGGACTAGATGACGTTGTGTGTAAGATGTCGGAAAATAAATATTTATTTATTTATTTATTATTTACTTATTTATTCTTAACTGTGTGCAAAGGTGTATCTACTGGTTACAGTCTTTTCTACAACTGATTGATTGATCCGACTGCACAATTGGCCTAGCGGTTTAGGTGGCCGCCACGCCATTTTCTACTGCTCTAATTGTTGTAGGTTTAAATCTCACACGGAAATACTTCCGTGTGAGATAAGTATACACTTTGTGTGATTCATAAAATGTTATTCTGAGTCTGGATATTCGTTATGTCTGTTTATTATATGTTCCATGGGCGTACCCAGGGGGGGGCAGGGAGGGGCAGCTGCCCCCCCCTGGAAATCTCGCATAACATGTATGAACTCGCCTAATTACTAATCAAAGTGTAAAGGGGCCTTATGCTCTAACTTTTAAATAAACCGCGCAGAAATCACTGGCAAAATGCACGGTGCAATTGCCAAAAAACCGCGTGCGACGATGGCGGTCTAAGAATTCCGAAATTAGCTGAGCGTTAGAACGCCCGGCTGTATTCGGTAATCTTCGGTAGGGAGTTGCGATTTGAGGTTACATTTTATTTGACACTAGCTGGGTCCCGCAGTGTTACCCGCGGTTATAGTTGTCAATCTCGAGTAAAGCCGCGGAGTGAAGCTAGTCTAAAAATTTTTTGCCTGAGTTACTCCTTATGTCATCAGCCATCTGCCAGGAAAAGTCCCGTTAAAATCGGTCCAGTTGTTCCAGAGCTTACCGGAACAGACAGTGTTGTTAATATCAGCCTATGTTCCTTAACTGCTGTTTTTACTGTTTGAATGTGCTCTGCACACTTACTTACGTCTAAGGTTTCAGACTGAAATGTATTTGCGACGGGTTGCAATAGCGAATTGTAATTGTCTATAATGCATAAAGACAATATTGGTTTGTCCAACTGCGGATAACAATTGGGAAGCTACTTTTCTTGTCCCAGAATTACCTTCCTGTGAAAGCTTATCCAAACCTTCCACCATTACCACAATATGGTTTTTAAACATCGAAATACTTTTGTATTAATGCAACCACCTTGTTTCACAAAGCAGTGATATTTTCTGGTGCACATTTTTGATGCAAAACTGATTCCCTGAAATGTTTTAATTAGGTATATCTTTTTACAGTTCCGATACAGTTTCGGATCTTAGGAACATTGTTTAAGTCGTTCACTACTAGGTTTAGCTTGTGGCAGGCGCAGTGAAAATATAAACTCTTTTTAAACGTCTCTCTATATATATGTATATATTTTGGATACCTCCATCTTTTCTCGCCATTGTAGCACATCTGTCGTAGCCCTGTCCCACGCATTTGTTAACATCGATGTTTAAGGCATTGATGAATCCATTCATTTCAGTATGAGTATATTTGTTGTAACTCGACAAAACCGATTGCAGCCTTAACATCATAAACCAATTTTTCTCTAATTAGAACTCCACATATATTTAAAATCTTATTTGGTATTTTATTGGGGACGTACATTTTTATGGCCTTTTTCGGTTTTTGCAAAATTTCATCACCAGAATTAATTTTCAGTTTCAACAAATCTCGAAAAACGCCTTCATCGTTTTCTTTCTCACAATGGCAAATCGTGAGTACCGCAAAAAAATATTGTATTAACTATGGTTGTAACGTATTTCTGTTCCCTTCAATAAGTTTTGCTTGGCCTGTTTGCAACGCAACCTGTACGTTTGTTTTTGCGTTGCCAAAACACTTGGCAGCTGCACTTGATTATCTTTATTGTGTATATCTTTCTATTTAATGAACGGTCTGACAATTAGAGATCCCTGTACACCACGTACAAGTTTCGTCGGAAATAAGACGCATAATTTCATTACTATCCTCATTCGAGGCGAGATTCGGTAAAGAACATTCACCAGCGTTTGCTCTTCCATTGTTGCTGCTTCCCTGCTCAAATAATAACATTACAGCTCCAAAATTTTGAAAATATATAGACGAAGTATCCCAATTTTATGAACTAGAAGGGATCACATCTAAAGTTTAATTTGGCGCACTTTTTGGGTAAACAAGCAGGAGAATTTCGAAGATTCGGAGATAACGAATTTAATTCAACAAACAGAATGTTTTTATCCGAAAGTGCCCTAGAAATTTTACTGGCAATGCCTTATTCCACGACTACACTTGAAGAATCATTCAGTACATTCAGACGTGTATAAACATGGCTTGGATCAAACATATTGAAGAAAGATTAAACGGACTTTGTTGTCTCAGTGTACATAAAAAACTTGGGTATATACGTTGACAGGTGCATGGTTAGATCATAGAGGCCTATCTGCGCGACAGGACGGTGATGTTTGATGATTGGAACGAGGTGGAGAATCGAAAGGTACCCTAATACTGGCCAGAGGGTCACGCTTCGAGGAAGTGCTTCTGCTCGGCGAGCAGGGAGTGGCTTGTGTTATAGAAAAGATTCGTGAGCTGGGCCTAAGGGTGGCGCCTCAGAAAACTGAGGCGATTTGTTTCCATGGCCTACGTAAGCGCCAGGAACCACCCAGCTCACGCTTCCGAGTGGGTGACACTGAAGTCCGGGTGGGCCAGTACCTGAAGTACCAACAACAATATGGGCGATTCTTTCCCGGAAGACGTTTTTTTTACGCGGGTAATGCTTCTGGCACCATACCCTTCGTGGGTTGAGCGAAGGGCGTGTGTGGAACACCTGAGCAACCGGTTTAGCCACTAAACCCCACGGCGGCCTACCTCGGCAGTCGGAAGGGACACCAGGATCATATCAGCGGCTTTTGGTGCCCCCCTGCCTTACCCCTCAACTAAGGTACATCTCACGGTGACTGGACTCACTCCCGAAGCAGAATGCTGCTGCGTCTCTCACTGCTCTGCACAGTAAGAGGCGGATCTCCCCAGGATGTGACCGCAGCGACCCTTAGACGACGATTAGGGTGATAGTGACATCCCCGCGTCGCCCTTCGCGGCCTCCTTCGAACGGAGTCGGTGCTTTCCCGATCCCGCTCTGCGAA
The DNA here is from genome assembly GCA_932526445.1 of Phragmatobia fuliginosa. Lineage (NCBI taxonomy): Eukaryota > Metazoa > Arthropoda > Insecta > Lepidoptera > Erebidae > Phragmatobia > Phragmatobia fuliginosa. The sequence continues at coordinate 18,442,774 of OW052073.1, forward strand.
CTCCTTCTGGAGCATAATGTTCTCACAGAAGGAGACCGCGGCTTCCCAACCATCGCCACTCGCCAGCATTGCCGCAATTAATACTGGCGGTGACAGGTTTTGTCCGATCTGTCCGACCAGGACTAGTCGCTCGGACGCCCAAGCAGGGCAATCCTCCAGCGTCTGCTGTAGCCTTCCGTCCTATTCGATTCAGATACTCACCGAAGTAACCGTGCCCGATGAGTATCTGAGTCAATCGATAGGTGACATAGTCGGTCCTCTCTACTCACGCAGAACAGCTCCGATAGCCCGTTGGCTAGCCCAGCCCTGAATTTCAAGCCATGCCTGCCAAGTCTCTAGAGCTCGCTTAGGCGCGTTCCGCCGTAGCATTCCAGGCTCATGGTCTACCGCGGCCTACCCAGCACTCCGACCGAATGAACGAATTTGGTCGTAGACAGTAGCGTCCATGTCGGTCAGAATGTCGAAGGAGATCGCGCCAGGACCGTCGCTGCCTCGTACGAAATCGTGCGGTAGCCCCATACGATCCGTATGGCCATCAGCCGCTGCAAACTTCTGAGTTGAGCCTGGCAACGGGAGGAGCCCGCCAGGTCGTCAGACCAGATGGGCGCCCCCCCGGGCAGTAGGCGATGTAGTGCTCCTGCTATCCCTCGTACTCGGGGGACTAATCGCCCAAACACTACATATACCTAATCTTTCATGTAGGTGTGTTTGTGTAGTGTGTATGACAAAACAGCCGCGGACGATCCGACCTATAGAAATTCACTTGCCCCCCCCTAGGCCAGAAGCTGGGTACGCCCATGATATGTTCGTTAAGTCCCCCGGCGACACAGGAATACATATATCCCTAATGCGGAAGTTATCTTTTTGAAATAAATAAAAATAAAAAGAAATCGCCTAGTATGTTATGATATGACTATTTGTGTAAGGACTGGCGAAATAGCACACCAACCTTACTTCACGTTTTTGATATTTTTTCTTGTAGCGATTATTTTAAGTAAAGACCGTTGCATACGTGACGGGATTTAACACGGACGGAACGGGACGGGATGTTTTGCAAACATCGTTATATACAAAATGTATAAGGAAATGCATACTTCATGGAGACACGGACGGGGCGGGGACGTGGCACGCACGGGACGAGCTAAATATCGTCGCCGACGATGTTTAGCACGTCAATAGCAATTAAAGCCAATTCTTGAAATGAAAAATACATCTTTCCTTGTTCACAACACTAACACGGTAGATCCGAGTCACAGTCACGGTGCGTATGCATTTACATCACGTTCCCGTTTATAACGAGGCAACAACGTCCACGTCCCGTCCGTGTTAAATCCCGTCACGTATGCAGCGGCCTTAATTTTGTATAATTAATGACTGTAGGTATAACTTGCAGGTAGAAAAAAACTTTCTTTCTTTTTACCAGTTCTGAGTCAGTGAAAGGTCGGTTCTACCGGGGCAATACTACCTACTCTCTCACAGAAGACCAAATTAAAATATCCATGCTGTCACTTTAAGTGGTGAATTTCGTTTATCAGTGACTCCTCCGGTCACTAACTCACTAATGATGCTGCAGTAGCATCTCCAATTGCCGCCATAGTGTGGGTCACCATGCTGCACTGTCTACATTTGCAATACTCTTAAATTTTACTCATGCTATACAACAGACGAAACACAGGCCTTGGGTGATGTGAAACAATCACTGAGGTTAAGCAACGACTGCGCGGTCAGTATCTAGATGGGTGACCATATGTGGCATGATATGTTATGAGCGTTTCCGTGATTCGGAGGTCCCGTTGAACAGTCAGTTCCAGTTGTTATCAGTCGTGAACCTTAGTTGGAGGCCTTGAGGTGGCTTAAAAAACAGCCAACGGCAAGATTACGTAGCCACAGCGTGTCTTGCCAGTTCTCAACCCGTTCTCGGTAAGCACGGGGATGTGTGGCCTTAACCCTTTCCTGAGAGAAGAGCCGAGCTCAGCAGTAGGATGTTATGGATTGTTGATGATTACAACAGGCAGATTAGTGTCACTTTGGTACGCTCTCACACACGCTTAGACCAACAATTACGAAAAGCGTTTGATACATAATTTTTAATGTTAACCGTATAAGGATATGCAGCTTTGAATAACGCAAACACACATGACACATAGAAATTATATTAGAAGTCTGAGCTGCGGTGAAAAAACACGTCATTATATAAAATACTTCCAACTTATAATATAAAATAAAAGTAGCTGTAGTAATTATAAGTTACTCTTTATATCATGAATGAACTTCAAAACGATAATCAGACAAATCAAATAACCTATAGTACATATCTCCAATGAGATTTTGAGTGCATTCAATGTAAGTAAACTTGTATGTAACTCTTTGAATAAATAAATAAATAAAAAAAAATAACTTACAATTTTAATTAAAAAAAACAGACTTCAAAGAAAAACTATGCCGAGTACCTAAATCGCGACAGATATGCCTATGATATTTGAGGAGTTCCATCGATTTCTGCAGGATCCTAGTATCAGATCCTGGTTTTCTTATCATGGGACCACATGGGAGGCACCAGTTTTCAAATAAAAAAAGAATTATCAACATCGGTTCATAAAAAAATACAATCAAATTAATATTATTTTTACGGGAATTAACGCGATCACTTATCAGCCTGTGACCACGGCCGGTGCAACCTGGTCGAAACGTCAGGCAAATCAGAGGTATGTAATATCCTAAATAAGTGATCGCGTTAATTCCCGTTAAAATATTATTAATTATCATGGAACGCGAAAGTTTAAAAGATAGTACAATCAAATTAAAAACTTCTATCTTTTGAACTCGGTTAAAAAGCAAATGAATTACTCACTCATAACTATCCACAGATGCAAAAGAGCTGGTATTAGAATCCTCGTCTACTTTTCCCTTAGTTTTTTCAAAAAATTTCATCACTTTCTTGTTTTAAAACTTTTAGGTTAAGACGCCTGCGTCAGCCGCTGTGTTCGTACTACTATTGACAGATAACAAACGTATTTACGTATTTTGTTTTAATATTACTAATTATATTTCTGATAATGTCGCAGTTAATCTTGTTATAAGAAATGATGGTTTAATGTTTAAGGAAACTATTTATGATTAACTGGCTTTCGCCCGAGGCTACGCCTACGCTACGTCTATGTTGGTTATCGTGGTAAAAAATAGTTTTTTTTTCTTTTTTTTTTAACACAGCTCCCGCATTAGGAATATAAATTCCTGTGTCGCGGGGGACTTTTACAAACATACATGAAACGGATACAAAGAACACCCAGACGCAGAACAACAAATTGTGAATCACACAAAGTGTTATCCCACGTGGGATTTGAACCCACATAGGATTCGGCATGGCGCCCGCCTCTAGGCCAACTGTGCAGTCTGCTGCAGCAAACTATCTGGGTACAAAATTTTATTTAAATCGGTGCAGTGGCTTTTGAGTTTATCGCGAACAGACAGACAGACTTTATTTTATATTAATATTAAGTTGTGATACTGCCTTATTCGTCTAGGGATTAGCATATCCGACGCAGATCAATAGGTCTCGTGTTCGATTCCCGGATCGAGCCGAAAGTTGTTGTGTTTCGTACTGACTGTATAATTGTACTGACTTCGAAGAAATTAACATGGTAACCCCGAGAGAATGGACCAGGAACAAATTAATACGAAATAGAAAAAGTAAGTAGTCTAACAAATATTTGTAGGTCAGTCTAACGCAATCTATCTCAATACTAAGCTGTGTTTGTAATCCCAAAAGGTTTCCTTTCTTTATTAAGATTACGTTGTTTTCACAGGTAATTATCTTATTTATTTGGTATTACATTTTTTGTCTCGCTCTTAGGCATCTTTAGGAGCAATTTCATGAAATGGGACGGAAGAGGAACAGGCATTGTGAATTGTGATCCTCCATCACAAAAGGAGGATTTCTGACTTTTTTATAATTAGAGGGTAAGCGTTAAAAAAGCAATTTGATTTTTTGGACACCCCTAATATATACCCATATATACATAGTGGCAACTTCTAAAAACAGCGCGAGTGAAGTTATACAACTGTGCCATCTACCGAAGAAACGTTGAACTACGAAGAAACATGGAACGAGGTATACGGAGTAACTACTAATCCTGAATCGCGATAGAGGAATTTATACGCCGATTAGTATAAATATAATATCCCAACATTAACCGTTGGGCAGTGGTCCGCCAGACACGATCACCTCACCTAGTCGGAGGTCCTTCCTTTGTGATGGAAGAACACGATATACGTTCCTCCACATACTTTATATTGATATATACATTTCTTCGGCTGCATTCTCTTCGTGTCGAATGCTCTAGAAACATATTGCTGAGATATGACATGCGGTTTTGTATGCCATCTTCATTATTTGAAGTCAGCGTACCGTAAGGCGTACCGGTGTGTTGTTACCTTCTGGAGTGTTTCCTATGTTTTGGGTTAATGGGTTCTTCGTAGTTCTAGGTTAAAATATAATAGAAGAAATGTATACAAATAAACAAAACTGAAGTGTCCAATTGTAATACATACCAAATAAACAATACGGTACAAAGAAATGAGTGTAAAATCTATTTCTAATATCCAATGAACAATACGGTACATACGGTATGAAAGCATCAAAAATAATTTTTTTGAATTTATTTTCTGTCTGTTTGTCCTGGATAACCCCTGAATAGATGGACCGATTTTGACGGTACGGTACTGTCACTTTCAGACAAGTTTTGCAAGCATTACACACGATTTTTAATAATAACCGCAAGCGATACCACGGGTCTCATTTAATTTTATAATAAAACCACCCCATGAAAATGTCAAACAAAGCTGTGACGTTGAGCAACTTTTCTTGCAGACGTGGAGCGAAGGTGACTTAACACATTTCCTTTATAACGGTGTGCGCAATATACGCATCTGTTTCCATATCTATGCTAATTATATTGGAACCTTGAACCTTCAGAAAGAACTGAGTCATGAATTTCAGATTTCTATAGAAAGTACCACTTTTATGCGTTTCTATCTAGCTAGCTATCACCCGCGGCTCCACCCGCGCGTATGTCAGTTATCGCGGTGGCCTATACCATTGTTAATTTAACGGCATATGCAAGCCCTATTACTTCAGCTTGGCATGACAGTTTGGTGTCAAAACTGTCAGTCGAAACCGCCATTCAAAGTAAGTGACGTCACAACCGACTGTCAAACTAATTTTTAAACTTGAGTATGTATTAGCACAAGTTGAAATTTTGTTTCATTGATAAAAGTATTCATTGTAATAAATATTTAAGACCAGCTTTTGCCTGCAGCTCCGCCCGGGGCTATGTCGGTTATCGCGGTAAAAAGTAGCCAATGTCCTTTGTCAGGTTTTAGATTATCTAGGTACAAATTTTTATTTACAATCGGTACAGTGGTTTTTGAGTTTATCGCGAACAGACAGACAGACGCGGCGGAGGACTATAATTGATAAAATGTAGTGATAAAGTGATGTTTCCACTTTCGTAATAAATTTTAGATTTTCCTGGCTCCTAACGAGGATACCCCAGTGTTTCGTCATTAGGTGTCCAGTGGTCTTAGAGCTTAGTATTTCAAATAATCCTTCTTCAAATATTCCTTTCTAAACAATTTTTCTGGACCAAAGATTGATAAGATTATTTAGAAAATTTTAAATATATGTATTCTCCTACCGAAATGGGTCGTAAATAGAAAATTGAAGCAGTACTCTAGAGACCTGATTCATTGCTGTAGGGTTTTCCCCAGGGGAATAAACCGACCGCACTGAAGACAAGGCCTTTTAATTTAATTAATATAAGAATTAATATATAACTTTTTAAGTAGGTACTCAAATGAGTGTTTACCGAATATTTATACAAATAAATACAAGTCTGTTTGTAATGTCAAATGAACAGTTTTTAATAAGTGTTTCCAGTTTCCATATTTATTGTTTAACAACGCCATCTATTATCTCAAGAAGTGATATTATATAGATGTCGCAAGTAAAGTGTCCATGGAGTTTCTTGTCTGTTCTTCTCCATAGGATCTATTAATTGGAACAGACAATTAGCTTCACGACTGACTACTGACTGACTACTTGACGTTTGAAAAGTGCCGTTGTATTGGTTTATCTATATATATAAAAATGTATCCCTATTTCCCTTGGTCACGCTATCACGCGCGAACGGCTGGACCGATTTTGTTAATTCTTTTTTCATAATATTCCTTGAAGCACGAGGATGGTTCTTAGGAAAAAAAATATCTGACAAGTTTTATTGGAGGGGTTCCGAGAATGCAAAACAATTGAGTGACGTTGAATCGACTGTTAGGCGGTACGAAGTTCGCGGGGTCAGCTAGTTTGAAATAAAAATGATTTGATTTAATGCAACCTCGTGTTTTCCCAAACATAAAACTAATCTAGAGAAAAAATCTGTCTGTCTGCATGTTTATGATGGAAGGACTGAACCGATTGTGACCGGGCTTTCACTGGTGATATTTTTTTTAGACTAGCTTCGATCCGCCACGTTAAATAGGATTTACAATCACAAGTGTGGGAAACACCATGGACCTAATCGGTGAGTGCAAGATCGGAGACCCAAAGATGTGGAAGCATCTCAACAAGGCGCCACAGTACGGTTCACCACATTGCATTGTCTACATTGGATTCTATTCATGCTTTCCATGAGGCAGGTCGTCACTTTGGGGGACTCACAAAAAAAAAATACACATCGAATTTTCTTCTCTTTTATGGTAAATTAAAAATATAGATAAATTAGTTCATGTTAAGAGCACCAAGAGACAATTTATTAACTTTTAACAGAACATGTTTCAATTAAAGTGTCCATAAAGTGTGGCAGTGGGTTATCAGCGCGTACATGGACCTTCGAGCCGAGTTCCACGAAAAAGGGTAATTCCCCCAATTTAGTGCGGTTCCAACTGATTTTATTACACCTATAAAACGGTTACGGTACCGTAAATATTTATATTGAATTGACTATAATCATAGGTTAATGAAAAAATATAGATGCAACTTGTTCTATAATCATAGAAAAAAATTAATCAATTTCTTTTATTTTCGGGATTATTTTTATTATTATTATTTATTATTATTACAAATTCAAATATTCCAAAGTACGTCAGTCTCTGTAGGTGTGTGAGTGTGTAGGAGACGTTGATTCATCAATAACAATAATAATTTCAAAGTTAGTATGACTAGATCCACATTCTCGTCGCTTTTTTTTAAATATTTAAGCCACGAAAGTGACTCCACTATGCCTGATGGAAAGCATGAGTAGGATCCTGGAGTAGGGGTCACTATCTTCATTGTGAGGGCAGGCAATGCAACACGGTTTCCGGAGGCCGGGAGTCTGATGCAGAATGATTGGGCCTCCGGTCTCACACTCACCTACGAAATACGATAGCAAGAATGCTGTCATTATTAGGATGAATATTACAATATTTGACTCAATGACATCCAACTCTTTAACCGAAACCTCTGAATTCATAAACTGATCTATGTAAAAGGATAGGTATTTTTATCACCGCACTGTAATGCGGTGTGAAAATTTATACAGAGCTCGAGACCTGTGGGCCTCTGCCTTCGCCTCAAGGAAATTATTTTATTGTACCTCTAGTTTAATGCTTACGAATCACCGCCCAAATTAAACACGACTTAAAGCCCCGGGGGTATTGTACACACAAGTTACGTTGTTTAGAATTGTACCTTAACTTGGAAAAGGTTTACTTTTCTATAATAATATTTAAAAGTAAAAGAGTTAAGAGAAGAAGAAGCTATAAGCGCTTGCTTATAGTTTCAGTGATTGTTTTCAATCGCTTAAGGCAAGCGATTAGAAAGAACCACCGAGGGAAAGCAACGACGACGTGTTCACTACTTAGATGGGTGACCGATTGTCACATGATTTGAGCGTTTCCGTGATTCAGAAGTCACGTTAAGCAATCGGTCTCGGTTGTTATCATTAGATAACAGTCGTGGAGTTGAGTTGCAGGCCATCGGGCGGCTTAATAACATCCAACGGCAAGATTACGGAGCCACAACGTGTCTTGACTGTCCCCAACCCACACTGCCAGCCACTGCCAGCGTGGGGACTTATGGTCTTAGCCTTCTCCTGCTTGACTTTTTCTCTTTGGGTAAAAAGGGACAGAAAAATATTTTGTTCAATAAAATTCCTTTCGATGTCTTAACATTAGAAAACAAACTACCATTAGCTGTATTTTCGTGTAAAATTGAGAAACTTTAAGAAATAAAATTTTATGTACACCAACAGAAAAGTTTGAAACGTTAAAACGTCAAATTATTTCAATCTTTCTTTACCTATTGTTGCAATGAAAAACATAATAATTACCGTAGCTGATAAAACTTAATGACACAACAACAAACAAATTTCTAAGATTAATGTAGAAAATTTTTCTTTGCACAAGAGAGGTGCTTTATGGTGCAAGAGTTGGTCTTAATCTGATAACTTATGTCTACAGGGATCTACCGTCAGGGATCCTAAAGGGATGCAGTATTCTTTAGCTTATTTTCGAATACTTTTTAAACAACTGACACACTACGCCATCTGGCTTCAAACTAAGCAGAGCTTGTATTTTGGCCACCAGATTCTTTGATAGAATACTTTTATACTCTTTTTGTAAAACACCCGAATTCTGAAGCAACTATTATTCTGCAGCTCATATAAATATTTGGCCCGACCCGGGGAATTGAACCCGAATCCTCAGGATCAGCCATCAGATTGCGCCACCAAGTGATCAAATTTGACCATGAGGTTTTAGTCGATTCGAGTTTGAGATACAATTTTTTTAATTCTGCGCAATCTATCAATCAGGGTCAATAATTCTGCATCATCATCATCATCGAAAGCCTTTAACAATCCACTGCTGGACATAGGCCTCTACTTAGAAAGGAGGTTTTGGCCTGGTTTTCAATCAGAAACAACTCACTAGGCCACCATGGTGTGGGTCATTATGCTGCATTGACAATACTCACAACAGGGATTCCATCAGGCCGAGTAGAGTCACTTTGGTAGGCTTAAATATAAAAAAAATCACATTTAGCTATAACCACAGAATACATAATAGTAATCACACGCGCCAAGATCAGGCGAAGTAAGGATCGCAACTGATTTAAATAAGTACCTACTACTTGTTTTAAGCACCCTTCTACTTAAATATATTATTCGACATCTCACTTTTTCTACCTTCTTCTCTCACCTTTCATAGCACGCTATTTAAAATGAACAACGTTTAAACTTTATTCAACTTGCATTTTCTTGCATAAATAGCATCTAGAATCTCTTTTGACAAGTGCAATATCCGCTCTGAACCAATTACGTTGGTCTTGAAATGAAGAGACGATCATACTCTTTAGAATGTCAGGATATTAATCGTTTGATGGTGCTGAACAATGTTTGTAGTCACGTACATTACTTGTTAAAGTTGTAAAGTAAATTGTTTAACTTTTGGCTTGGCACACGCTTTCTATTGGAAGTGGAATGTAGTAATTTATATATGGATAAATTTATATTTCGGATATTTTACACACAATGCCGTCTAGTCCCTAAACTAAGCAGAGCTTGTATTATGGGTACTAGACAACTGATATATAAATACATAAACATACTTTTTAGGGTTCCGTAGCCAAATGGCAAAAAACGGAACCCTTATAGATTCGTCAAGTCTGTCTGTCTGTCTGTCTGTCTGTCTGTCTGTCTGTCTGTCCGTCCGTATGTCACAGCCAATTATTTCTGAAACTATAAGAGCTATACTTTTGAATTTTGGTCAGTCGATGTATTCTGTGAACCGCATTAAGATTTTTACATAAAAATAGAAAAAAAACAATACATTTTGGGAGTCCCCATACTTGGAACTGAAACTCAAAAATTTTTTTTTCATCAAACCTATACGTGTGGGGTATCTATGGATAGGTATTCAAAAATGATGTTGAGGTTTCTAATATCATTTTTTTCTAAACTGAATAGTTTGCGAGAGAGACACTTCCAAAGTGGAAAAATGTGTGTCCCCCCCCCCTCTAACTTTTAAAATAAGAGAGTGATAAAACTAAAAAAAATATATGTTGTACATTACCATGCAAACTACCAACGAAAATTGGTTTGAACGAGATCTAGTGAGTAGTTTTTTTTTAACACGTCATAAATCGTAACACGCAATTTACCTTACATCCAATCTATACACTAGTATAAAAACATCGATGAAAGTTACAACGAACTACAAGAACTTTTATATGATGTAACTTGCTGATACGGAACCCTTCATGGGCGAGTCCGACTCGCACTTGGCCGCTTTTTTTACATAAATAACACCAAAACTCCAAAACAAATATTTGTGGATCACACAAACATTTGGTCCGACCCGGAAATCGAACCCGAGGTCTCTTGATCAGCAGCCGCATACGCTTACCACTAGACCAAAGAGGCATTGGAATTTAATAGTAAGAATAATATTCTTTAATTACTCACAGTGTTCCAATTATAATAATGTAAGTAGAGGCTCATAAAATGTTTGGTACGGATACACGCGGGTGGAGCTGCGGGAAACAGCTAGTACATAATAAATGTTTTTTTTCTGTAGTCGGCATGAAAATCCTACCAATTAGATTTTAACTATTCTGATGATTTTATAGACACAATACAAACCCCTCCAAGACCTTTGTAAATAAACACACGTTTTGGTATTAATACCATAAGCGTTTCGTATTTTGCAGGCAGTTTAATATATTAAGTATTTAAATGAAATAAAGTAATGTTCAAATATTTCAGACATCCAACACGCAACGCCACCTATTCCCAAACTAAGTACCTTTATTTACTTTTTTTTAAATACAAACATATTGTACATAGAATAACCTGTGTTAAATATTGTTATTGATGACAACGGAACACGAATGTCTACACCTTTTTAGTAATATCATCAACAACCCAGCATTGGGACATTAATAATGGCCGAGTGCGGGTTGGTTACTGGCAAGACACGTTGTGGCTACGTAATATTGCCGTTGGATGTTATGAAGTCGCCCGAAGGCCTCATACTAAGTTTCACGACTGCTATTTTATGATAACAACCGGGACTGACTGCTTAACGTGACCTCCAAATCACGGAAACGCTCACATCACATAATGCCACAAACGGTCACCCATCTAGGTCTGACCGCGTCGTCGTTGCTTACCCTCGCTGATTGTATCCAATCACCTAAGGCCACTCGGCTATGAGAACTTTAGTAATATATTGCCTAGTATTTAAACGTAAACTCAGCAATATTTTCGAGGACAGGCGACACTCCTGAGAGGACCAGTAGTGTGCCGATCGTCACTCAATAAGGGTATCCAATAAGGTAAAAGCACCTATTACGGAGGTATTTCACAACATTTGAAAGTAAGAAACAAAAATAAGCATTAGTAAGTATTATTAAGGGCGCCAAACAAATTTTTCGTCAAAAGTGGAATTTATATTTTGTATTGCTGTTGAGTCTATGTTGCTTTTCATGATATTTCTTATTTAAAAAAAATATTGAAATAGTTGGGTCGATTTTCCCTAATACGGAGGTATGATTTTGGTCAGAGCCTATTACTGCGGTAGACGGCTCCTAATACGGAGGGTAAGAAATTATATTCATTGAAGTTCCGTATCCAAATAATATTGAATAAATAATATAAATGTGTTAGTAAACTCATTTGCAAGTTTTTCATTCATTGCCCATTGATTTGATTATATTGATTGACTTTTAATGACATTTACAAATTTAGCATAACCGTGCATTCACACACACGTTTTAGGTTATTAAAATAAGGTTGATTTTTCTTTTTACGTTCGGTAAAATTTTAAAAATGAGCGAAAAGAATCGGTCTGTATAGAACAGTGGTACTCAACTTTTTTTCTATACGGTCTTTCTTTCCACAAAGAGGTTTTAGTCATAGTGTTGCGGGCCAAAAGTAAAAAATATTTAGGGGTAGTTAGGGATATACAAAAAACATAATTCCAAATTAGCGATGTATAATACTTTAATAATGGAAAAAGACAAGATACACACAATTAAACTATATAATTTTGTATAATATGATATTATTTATATAATATTTATAATATAAATATAAGAGTTTTCACAAATTTAAATTTTGATTTAATTTTATAATACTAAGATGTTAATCCTAATGGATTTCCCTCCTGAATTAGTTAGCGTTCACAGAATCAAAAATCTCATTAAGTATATTAAAGCAATAATATGCTTAATGAAATATTTGATACTGTGACCGCTTTTTCAAAACTTTGTCAAGATCTGGCTTGTCGCTGCATGCTAACCTTATAACATCATCCAGGTGAGAATCAGTAAGTTTGTTGCTGTATTTCGTTTTAGAAAAAGACGATTCACACACGTACGTGGGCCCAAAGAATGTTAACAGGATTTGGGCATTTCTTTGGACTCTTTTAAATTTTTTGGGAATAATGCTCCAAAATTCTATATTTCCCTGTTTTCTCTTTTTTCTCTAAACAGAACTTCTACGTTAGTGTCGTGCTTGAAATCAATAAATTCATTGAACAACTCTGAATAATAAAAAAATAAAACTGAAACTAACTCTGGGATACTAGTTATTTCTAGTTGCCAGATGCTGTAATCTTCTTTGAAGTTCTTTTAAAAGTAATGTAGTCTCTGGTACATTATATAATATATTGTCTCGAAGCTTTGTAAATACTCACACCTTGTCACCACGTAGCCACTTGCGCTTTAGTATAACTTGCGTTTCTTTTTATTTATTTACGGAACTCTAAAACTTGTAATTTTATGTTCTATGAATAGGTCCGTTTTAGGAGATCATATAACCTAATACAGAGTTACCTGGAAATAACTACCACCGTAATAGGAAAACTATTCGTGTTTTCAATAATCCTAATTCTGACCCATAAAATTTTTAATAAACAAAAGAGTGTACAGGCTTAATCAAACGATAACAGTTTTTTGGCTCAGATGTGTAAAACTTAAATCAACAGTTATAGAAAATAAATGATTTGTGATAAATTAAAATACACCTTTCTATTTTAACCCTTTCTAAGAAACCAACATTTTGTACTCAACAGTTTTCATATTTAACTAGATTTCTAATTAAGAACACATACCGCAGAATATGGTGTCCTATTTATGAGATTAATAATTATTTCAACTAAACTTGGAACTAATTCAATAAGTTAATAAATTGAAAGTTATAAACAATTAAACATATCCAGTATTTTTCCTATTTCGGAGTTATACCACCGTATTAAGATTACTTTATAAAATTCGTATCGTATCACGGCGGTATTTTATTTCTTATTTTTGGGGTTTAAAATGAGCTACAAATATGAAAGAAGCTATTTAAATAGTGGGCTTAATAGTAGGGAAATGCTATAAATAAGACATAAACAAACTTGAACGGCTTATTAATACGAAAAACTTAGTTTATAAATATTAGTGTTTCTAATTTTGTTGTTCCGCGTTTGTATGGCAGCCCGTCTCACATCGATGCCGTTACACAAACTGATTGATATTGTTGTGGTGTCTATGTGCTATACTTGCAAACGTCGGTTAAAATATAAAGTAATAGATTTAGAATAAATTGTTTACGTTTTGGTGTACTTAAACTGAATAAAAGAGGAATAACACTCGAAATTAGAAATACCACCGTAATAGGAAGCGATTTCGACTACCGCCGTATTAGGAGCTTTTACCTTAAAGTCTGAAACCGTAACAAGTATTTCATTTAAAGATTCAGCTTACACTACTAAAACCCAAACTCCGAAACAAATATTTGGAAATTTGATCCGAACCCGTAATCCAACCACTGCGCCACTGTGGTAGTCTATTGTGTAATTATATACTGCTGCTATTGAGAAATTATTGCAAGATACAGGGTTACCAATTCCCTCGTAATTTAGGAATATGCTGTGTCAATTTCGGTTGAAAGTCACCACAAGCTAGGCAATAGAACAAAAAATAAGTCTTTTACTTATTTAAGTACTATCCTCACAGAGAAGACTAACCTAGTAATGACAGCATTCTTGCTGTCATATTTCGATCCTGATACCCAATCATTCTGCATAATTATCCCAACCTCTGGAGGCCGGGAGAATGATGCAGAAACATCTGACCAGGCCGCCATGGTCAAGGTCACTATCCTGCATTGTATGTGTGGAGGAACGGATGTCGTGTTCCTCCAACACAAAGGGAGGATCCTCCGACCAGGCGAGGTGATCATGCCTGGTGGGCCACTGCCCAACAGTTGATGTTGGGATGTTGTATATATGCTAATCGGCGCGAGAATATTACTTTCGCGATGCAGGATTAGTAGTTACTCCGTATAGATCGTTACGTGTTTTCTCCGTAGTTCAATGTTCCTTCGGTAGATGGCGCTGTTGTATGTTTTTGCTTGCGCTGAATGTGGAAGTCGCCACATCACTCCCCTCCAAGACCGGAGGTCGATATATGATGGAGTCAGCTGTCTGTGCTCTGTTGCGGAGCTTGCCAGTGCCAGGAGTGAGCAGTTCCAGTGAGTCGGAACTGAGTGCCGCTAGTTCCAGTGAGTCGGAACTGTATGCCGCTAGTCCCAGTGAGTCGGGGCTGAAGTCCGCTGATCCCAGTGAGTCGGGCGTGCGGTGCGCGGTGCTGCGGTGAAGTCCCCAGTGAGTCGGGGCGGTTGCTGCGTAGTGGCTGGCTGCTGCATAGACGGGAGAGAGATGCTCTTCTTACGTGGACCGTAGGTGCAGTGTGCTGTGCCTAGACGCTGTTGAGGCCGTAGGGGCTACCAGGCTGAAGCGGTCGCGTCCTGCGTGTGGTGTCCCTGTTGAGGCCGAGGTTGCTGGCTGGCTGAGACATCGCTGTGGGAGTGAACAAGATGGCGCTGTTGATCTGCTTTCTTGAAGGCTGCTTCCAATCACGTCGGGGTCACCACTGTGGAGGAACGGGTGACGTGTTCCTCCAACACAAAGGGAGGATCCTCCGACCAGGCGAGGTGATCATGCCTGGTGGGCCACTGCCCAACATTTGATGTTGGGATGTTGTATATATGCTAATCGGCGCGAGAATATTACTTTCGCGATGCAGGATTAGTAGTTACTCCGTATAGATCGTTACGTGTTTTCTCCGTAGTTCAATGTTCCTTCGGTAGATGGCGCTGTTGTATGTTTTTGCTTGCGCTGAATGTGGAAGTCGCCACAGTATGCACTTACGATGGTGGCCCCTATTCCTGGGTTCTACTTATGCTTTCCATCAGGCAGTGATGAATCACTTTGGTAGGCTTACACATAAAAAAAGAAAGTGCGCAATGGCCTATATTTAATTTTAACAAACACACGTCTTCTGTCAAATATTATATAGGCAAACTTGACAGCACACTTCATAATAAACACAAAAGTTGTGGATGTTATAATGTCAGGAAGCGCTCTGAACTTGTCAACAACATATTAACTGTTTCTTACATGAACAGGGAAATATATTGTTTTAATATGTTCTCCGAGATTGTTGATCTTTAAGTTTGTGTAGGCAAATAATGTAGCTTTGTAGAAGGTGGGTACTTTTAATGAAATGAAAAACCATACAATAGATAATAGGATATAGACATATGTACTTTATATAAATTTTATTTAATTGGATTTTATTGCCTATAGTCGTGGCGACTACCACATACAGCGCCTTCTACCGAAGTAACAATGAACCACGGAGTTACGAAGTTACTTCTAATCCTGAATTGCGATATAGAAATTTTCGCCTGGCCATAGGATCCTGGAAAGTGATTTGTGATGGAGGGACACAACACCCGCTCTCTCCACATAGTTTTACCAAAACCTATATGGAAAAGGGAGGTGTTGTTGGTCCTCCAGTAATCTATTTCACTCGGCAAAAAGCTACGGAAAAATGCCTACCAAAGTTTTTCTGGAACGACTTAGTTTCAGTTTTGTTGCTGTTGAGGACCCGTCCTCAGACGGAATGACGCAACGCAACGGTTGAAACTATGGCTTAAAACTGGAACAGCTTTTCTCAAGGTAGTAGATTCACATTGATTTCAGTACGAACGGGCCGACTCAACCGGTACAGTACTACCCTCACACAGAAGACCAACCTAAAATGACAGCATTCGTGCTGGCGTGTTTAGTAGACAAGTGCAACCATAGACAAAATAATGCTATAGAATCTTAGTAGGCCGCCATAGTGTGGGTCATATTGCATACACTGCATTCAAAATGTGTTTGGTGACCTCTTCTTTTACTTTTAGATTATTTTAGACTTACTTTTAGACTATTAGATTTTACTCATGTTTTCCATCAGCTATATTGGAGTCAGTTTGGCAGGCTCGCATTTAAAGAATCAAAATACCTTACTACTTCTACTGTCTTATTCTACAAGGAAATGAAAAAACTTATCAAGCAAATGATTTATACAAAGAATTATCCTAAGCCGAGGAGCTTCCTCCATAGTCATGTTGCTCATCTACATTTAAATGATGGATTTAAATAAAACCGCCAGTAAAAAGTGCGGTGGATCATGAAAGTTGGTAAAAAAAGTCGAAGTTATCTTTGGGTTCCGTATACGTAGTCGGGGAGTACGAATATGATGTACGAATGATTTGTTTAACAAAACAATTTTTATCAAAAGTTAAAACACGAATATAGAAACTTACATTCTCGCTATACTATTACTTAATATCTTCCTAGTTCCGTTTATTATTACTTTATCATTTCTTTATTATTATTATTATCTTCCGTTTATTATTTCCTATATTATTTGAAGTCTTTCATCTTTCTTGTTGACTGTCATCGGACCTCCGGCACCCTGATGACGAAATGGATTCGAAGATATAGGATATATTTTTTAAAGGCGACTCCCGTATTAGGATTATAAATTCCTATATCGCGGGGAGCTTTATGAAACAGACACAAAGAGCACCCAGAATTTGAACCCAGAACATAATTATTTGAACCCACGACACTTGGCGCAGTGGTAAGCCGCTTAACCTAGGCCTAAAAAAACAAGGCCAACCACGCAATTCATATAACTATAATATATAGTATAATTGATTGCCCTGTTTTTCCATTAAATAATGCTGTGGGTGTTCATATTTACCGGGATCAATAACTCAAAGTGCTCTCCGAGGCACGGCGTACAACACTGCTGTTTTTTTATAATTTTAGCCTAAGTACTACATCACGAACTATCCTGAACACCATCCTCATCGCAGACAATGCAGCACAGTGACCCCCACCAGTGCGCCAGCTGCGATGTTTCTTCATTATTCTCCAGCCGCCGGAGGTTGGGAGAGTGAGACAGAATAATTTGACCTTAGGAACTTCGTTTTCCTTACTCCAGGCTGCTATAAAGAATTTCTCTCTAACCGGGAATTTAGCCCAAGACCTTTTAATCAGCAGTCGCATACGTTAACCGTTAGATCAAAGAGTCATACTAATACATACACGTAAAAATATTTTTAAGCTCCAAAATGAAATGCGGTTTCATTAATATTGACCAGCTCTCCTACTATAAGGAGTTGACTAATCAATGAGTTTAGAGGCAAATATTAAGTGTCAATTAGCTGGGTCCTTGTTTGTGAGGGAACTAATTGGGGATATCGCTTAATACGGCCCTCTAAGTTACAACTGTTAGTTAAGTTATTGTACAGCCATCTTAGATAACTTTATTAGGACAATATAACTTTTATGTTAATAGCTGAAGAGACTGCGTTAGTTTTATGTCAATTTCTGTTTTTTATTTGTTTTTGTATTTATTCTTCTACTACCTGCTCTCCGCGGTTGTTTTACCTTTACACCAAGAACCGCGAGTAACGGCACAGGTCGAAAGTAGTCTAAAAAACATCTAGCTGTCAGTGGATGTCCCATCGAAATCAGTCCAATCGTTCCAGAGTTAAGCCGGAACAAACAGATTGATGGACAGACAATCATCATCATCATCAACAGCCTTTAACAGTCCTCTGCTGGACATAGGCCTCTCCTTAGAAAGGAGGTTTTGGCCTACTATACCACGCTGGCCAGACGGGTTGGTAAAGGGTTTGTTTCAAGTTTTCCTTCTCTTGGCAGTTATGTTAGCTGCTTATTTACACAGACAATATTTTTTTATAAATTGGTTTTTAGGGTTCCGTAGCCAAATGGCAAAAAACGGAACCCTTATAGATTCGTCAAGTCTGTCTGTCTGTCTGTCTGTCTGTCTGTCTGTCTGTCTGTCCGTCCGTATGTCACAGCCAATTATTTCTGAAACTATAAGAGCTATACTTTTGAATTTTGGTCAGTCGATGTATTCTGTGAACCGCATTAAGATTTTTACATAAAAATAGAAAAAAAACAATACATTTTGGGAGTCCCCATACTTGGAACTGAAACTCAAAAATTTTTTTTTCATCAAACCTATACGTGTGGGGTATCTATGGATAGGTATTCAAAAATGATGTTGAGGTTTCTAATATCATTTTTTTCTAAACTGAATAGTTTGCGAGAGAGACACTTCCAAAGTGGAAAAATGTGTGTCCCCCCCCCCTCTAACTTTTAAAATAAGAGAGTGATAAAACTAAAAAAAATATATGTTGTACATTACCATGCAAACTACCAACGAAAATTGGTTTGAACGAGATCTAGTGAGTAGTTTTTTTTTAACACGTCATAAATCGTAACACGCAATTTACCTTACATCCAATCTATACACTAGTATAAAAACATCGATGAAAGTTACAACGAACTACAAGAACTTTTATATGATGTAACTTGCTGATACGGAACCCTTCATGGGCGAGTCCGACTCGCACTTGGCCGCTTTTTTTACATAAATAACACCAAAACTCCAAAACAAATATTTGTGGATCACACAAACATTTGGTCCGACCCGGAAATCGAACCCGAGGTCTCTTGATCAGCAGCCGCATACGCTTACCACTAGACCAAAGAGGCATTGGAATTTAATAGTAAGAATAATATTCTTTAATTACTCACAGTGTTCCAATTATAATAATGTAAGTAGAGGCTCATAAAATGTTTGGTACGGATACACGCGGGTGGAGCTGCGGGAAACAGCTAGTACATAATAAATGTTTTTTTTCTGTAGTCGGCATGAAAATCCTACCAATTAGATTTTAACTATTCTGATGATTTTATAGACACAATACAAACCCCTCCAAGACCTTTGTAAATAAACACACGTTTTGGTATTAATACCATAAGCGTTTCGTATTTTGCAGGCAGTTTAATATATTAAGTATTTAAATGAAATAAAGTAATGTTCAAATATTTCAGACATCCAACACGCAACGCCACCTATTCCCAAACTAAGTACCTTTATTTACTTTTTTTTAAATACAAACATATTGTACATAGAATAACCTGTGTTAAATATTGTTATTGATGACAACGGAACACGAATGTCTACACCTTTTTAGTAATATCATCAACAACCCAGCATTGGGACATTAATAATGGCCGAGTGCGGGTTGGTTACTGGCAAGACACGTTGTGGCTACGTAATATTGCCGTTGGATGTTATGAAGTCGCCCGAAGGCCTCATACTAAGTTTCACGACTGCTATTTTATGATAACAACCGGGACTGACTGCTTAACGTGACCTCCAAATCACGGAAACGCTCACATCACATAATGCCACAAACGGTCACCCATCTAGGTCTGACCGCGTCGTCGTTGCTTACCCTCGCTGATTGTATCCAATCACCTAAGGCCACTCGGCTATGAGAACTTTAGTAATATATTGCCTAGTATTTAAACGTAAACTCAGCAATATTTTCGAGGACAGGCGACACTCCTGAGAGGACCAGTAGTGTGCCGATCGTCACTCAATAAGGGTATCCAATAAAGTCTGAAACCGTAACAAGTATTTCATTTAAAGATTCAGCTTACACTACTAAAACCCAAACTCCGAAACAAATATTTGGAAATTTGATCCGAACCCGTAATCCAACCACTGCGCCACTGTGGTAGTCTATTGTGTAATTATATACTGCTGCTATTGAGAAATTATTGCAAGATACAGGGTTACCAATTCCCTCGTAATTTAGGAATATGCTGTGTCAATTTCGGTTGAAAGTCACCACAAGCTAGGCAATAGAACAAAAAATAAGTCTTTTACTTATTTAAGTACTATCCTCACAGAGAAGACTAACCTAGTAATGACAGCATTCTTGCTGTCATATTTCGATCCTGATACCCAATCATTCTGCATAATTATCCCAACCTCTGGAGGCCGGGAGAATGATGCAGAAACATCTGACCAGGCCGCCATGGTCAAGGTCACTATCCTGCATTGTATGTGTGGAGGAACGGATGTCGTGTTCCTCCAACACAAAGGGAGGATCCTCCGACCAGGCGAGGTGATCATGCCTGGTGGGCCACTGCCCAACAGTTGATGTTGGGATGTTGTATATATGCTAATCGGCGCGAGAATATTACTTTCGCGATGCAGGATTAGTAGTTACTCCGTATAGATCGTTACGTGTTTTCTCCGTAGTTCAATGTTCCTTCGGTAGATGGCGCTGTTGTATGTTTTTGCTTGCGCTGAATGTGGAAGTCGCCACATCACTCCCCTCCAAGACCGGAGGTCGATATATGATGGAGTCAGCTGTCTGTGCTCTGTTGCGGAGCTTGCCAGTGCCAGGAGTGAGCAGTTCCAGTGAGTCGGAACTGAGTGCCGCTAGTTCCAGTGAGTCGGAACTGTATGCCGCTAGTCCCAGTGAGTCGGGGCTGAAGTCCGCTGATCCCAGTGAGTCGGGCGTGCGGTGCGCGGTGCTGCGGTGAAGTCCCCAGTGAGTCGGGGCGGTTGCTGCGTAGTGGCTGGCTGCTGCATAGACGGGAGAGAGATGCTCTTCTTACGTGGACCGTAGGTGCAGTGTGCTGTGCCTAGACGCTGTTGAGGCCGTAGGGGCTACCAGGCTGAAGCGGTCGCGTCCTGCGTGTGGTGTCCCTGTTGAGGCCGAGGTTGCTGGCTGGCTGAGACATCGCTGTGGGAGTGAACAAGATGGCGCTGTTGATCTGCTTTCTTGAAGGCTGCTTCCAATCACGTCGGGGTCACCACTGTGGAGGAACGGGTGACGTGTTCCTCCAACACAAAGGGAGGATCCTCCGACCAGGCGAGGTGATCATGCCTGGTGGGCCACTGCCCAACATTTGATGTTGGGATGTTGTATATATGCTAATCGGCGCGAGAATATTACTTTCGCGATGCAGGATTAGTAGTTACTCCGTATAGATCGTTACGTGTTTTCTCCGTAGTTCAATGTTCCTTCGGTAGATGGCGCTGTTGTATGTTTTTGCTTGCGCTGAATGTGGAAGTCGCCACAGTATGCACTTACGATGGTGGCCCCTATTCCTGGGTTCTACTTATGCTTTCCATCAGGCAGTGATGAATCACTTTGGTAGGCTTACACATAAAAAAAGAAAGTGCGCAATGGCCTATATTTAATTTTAACAAACACACGTCTTCTGTCAAATATTATATAGGCAAACTTGACAGCACACTTCATAATAAACACAAAAGTTGTGGATGTTATAATGTCAGGAAGCGCTCTGAACTTGTCAACAACATATTAACTGTTTCTTACATGAACAGGGAAATATATTGTTTTAATATGTTCTCCGAGATTGTTGATCTTTAAGTTTGTGTAGGCAAATAATGTAGCTTTGTAGAAGGTGGGTACTTTTAATGAAATGAAAAACCATACAATAGATAATAGGATATAGACATATGTACTTTATATAAATTTTATTTAATTGGATTTTATTGCCTATAGTCGTGGCGACTACCACATACAGCGCCTTCTACCGAAGTAACAATGAACCACGGAGTTACGAAGTTACTTCTAATCCTGAATTGCGATATAGAAATTTTCGCCTGGCCATAGGATCCTGGAAAGTGATTTGTGATGGAGGGACACAACACCCGCTCTCTCCACATAGTTTTACCAAAACCTATATGGAAAAGGGAGGTGTTGTTGGTCCTCCAGTAATCTATTTCACTCGGCAAAAAGCTACGGAAAAATGCCTACCAAAGTTTTTCTGGAACGACTTAGTTTCAGTTTTGTTGCTGTTGAGGACCCGTCCTCAGACGGAATGACGCAACGCAACGGTTGAAACTATGGCTTAAAACTGGAACAGCTTTTCTCAAGGTAGTAGATTCACATTGATTTCAGTACGAACGGGCCGACTCAACCGGTACAGTACTACCCTCACACAGAAGACCAACCTAAAATGACAGCATTCGTGCTGGCGTGTTTAGTAGACAAGTGCAACCATAGACAAAATAATGCTATAGAATCTTAGTAGGCCGCCATAGTGTGGGTCATATTGCATACACTGCATTCAAAATGTGTTTGGTGACCTCTTCTTTTACTTTTAGATTATTTTAGACTTACTTTTAGACTATTAGATTTTACTCATGTTTTCCATCAGCTATATTGGAGTCAGTTTGGCAGGCTCGCATTTAAAGAATCAAAATACCTTACTACTTCTACTGTCTTATTCTACAAGGAAATGAAAAAACTTATCAAGCAAATGATTTATACAAAGAATTATCCTAAGCCGAGGAGCTTCCTCCATAGTCATGTTGCTCATCTACATTTAAATGATGGATTTAAATAAAACTGCCAGTAAAAAGTGCGGTGGATCATGAAAGTTGGTAAGAAAAGTCGAAGTTATCTTTGGGTTCCGTATACGTAGTCGGGGAGTATGATATGATGTATGAATGATTTGTTTAACACAACAATTTTTATCAAAACAAAACACGAATAAAAAAACTTACATTCTCGTGATACTGTTATTTAATATCTTCCTAGTTCCGTTTATTATTACTTTATCATTTCTTTATTATTATTATTATCTTCCGTTTATTATTTCCTATATTATTTGAAGTCTTTCATCTTTCTTGTTGACTGTCATCGGACCTCCGGCACCCTGATGACGAAATGGATTCGAAGATATAGGATATATTTTTTAAAGGCGACTCCCGTATTAGGATTATAAATTCCTATATCGCGGGGAGCTTTATGAAACGGACACAAAGAGCATCCAGAATTTGAACCCAGAACAGAATTATTTGAACACTTGGCGCAGTGGTAAGCCGCTTAACCTAGGCCTAAAAAAAACAAGGCCAACCACGCAGTTCATATAACTAATTGTTAGTATAATTGATTGCCCTGTTTTTCCATTAAATACTGCTGTGGGTGTTCATATATACCGGGATCAATAACTCAAAGTGCTCTCCGAGGCACGGCGTACAACACTGCTGTTTTTTTATAATTTTAGCCTAAGTACTACATAACGAACTATCCTGAACACCATCCTCATCGCAGACAATGCAGCACGGTGACCCCCACCAGTGCGCCAAGTGCGATGTTTCTTCATTATTCTCCAGCCGCTGGAGGTTGGGAGAGTGATACAGAATAATTTGACCTTAGGAACTTCGTTTTCCTTACTTCAGGCTGCTATAAAGAATTTCTTGTAAGAAAAACCCAACAACATCTCAAACCGGGAATTGAACCCGAGACCTTTTAATCATCAGTCGCATACGTTAACCGTTAGACCAACGAGTCATACTAATACATTCACGTAACAATATTTTTAAGCTTGAAAATTAAATGCGCTTTCATGTTTACCAGCTCTCCTACTATAAGGAGTTGACTAATCAATGAGTTTAGAGGCAAATATTAAGTGTCAATTAGCCGGGTCCTTGTTTGTGAGGGAACTAATTGGGGATATCGCTTAATACGGCCCTCTAAGTTACAACTGTTAGTTAAGTTATTGTACAGCCATCTTAGATAACTTTATTAGGACAATATAAGTTTTATGTTAATAGCTGAAGAGACTGCGTTAGTTTTGTGTCAATTTGTGTTTTTTATTTGTTTTTGTATTTATTCTTCTACTAGCTGCTCTCCATGCTTGTTTTACCTTTACATCAAGAATCGCGAGTAACGCCACTAGGCGAATCTAGTCTAAAAAAAAAGCGGCCAAGTGCGAGTCGGACTCGCCCATGAAGGGTTCCGTATTAGCAAGTAACATCATATAAAAGTTCTTGTAGTTCGTTGTAACTTTGATCGATGTTTTTATAATAGTGTATGGATTGAATGAAAGGTAAATTGTGGTTTACGATTAATGACGCATTACAAAAAAACTACTTTCTAGATTTCTTTCAAACTAATTTTGGTCGGTAGTTTGCATGGTAATGTACAACATATTTTTTTTAGTTTTATTACTCTCTTATTTTAGAAGTTACAGGAGGGGACACACACATTTTTCCACTTTGGAATTGTCTCTCGCGCAAACTATTCAGTTTAGAAAAAAGTGATATTAGAAACCTCGACTTCATTTTTAGTCACCTATCCTTACATACCCCACACGTATGGGTTTGATGAAAAAAATTTTTTTGAGTTTCAGTTCCAAGTATGGGGACCCCTAAAATGTATTGCTTTTTTTCTATTTTTATGTAAAAATCTTAATGCGGTTCACAGATTACATCTACTTACCAGGTTTCAACATTATAGGTCTTATGGTTTCGGAAAAAAGTGGCTGTGACATACGGATGGACAGACAGACAGACAGACAGACAGACAGACAGACTTGACGAATCTATAAGGGTTCCGTTTTTTGCCATTTGGCTACGGAACCCTAAAAAGCAAAAAAAAACATTTAGCTGTCAGTGGATGTCCCATTGAAATTGGTCCAACCGTTCCAGAGTTAAGCCGGAACAAACAGATTGACAGACAGACAATTTCTTTTTATAGATTTGTTTTTTTTTGTAAGTAGTTACCGTATGTGGATGTGTGGTGACGGATTAAGAAAACAGAGTGTCACCACTCCTATTCATCCCGCGGGTGTCGTAAAAGGCGACTAAGGGATAAACTACGGAAGACAACATCAATGCAAAGAGAAGGAAAACTTGAAACCAACGCTATGCCAACCCGTCTGGCCAGCATGGTATAGTAGGCCAAAACCTCCTTTCTAAGGAGAGGCCTATGGCCAGCAGTGGACTGTTAAAGGCAGTTGATGATGATGATGAGGTACCGTATAATATAATTTCTTATGCGTATAGTGAAAAACTGTTAATTTGAAGTTACAAACAGACACGTCAATTTTATTTAGTTGTATAGTTGAAATCTTTTCTTTTTTTGTTTTTATTCTTCTTTTTGTTCGCTGTAGAATCCTCCAGCTCGTATGGAGTGAGACCATGGACTCATAGTAGATTGGTGTTAAGGGGCAACACATTTATTGCTGTTAAGTTGCGTATATCAATTAATGACGGTTGCTACTTACCAGCATGGGCGTAGATAGGTAGGGGCAAAGGGGTGCCCCCATAGCTATCTAGTTGACCCTCCTCTAGAAAATGCCCTTGCAATTTTTTCACATACAACACAGAATATGACAGCTATTTGAAAACCACCCCTAAAAACCCCTTATAAATCCCTAGCTACACTTAACTTTACTAGCACGCTTCAGCATTTCATGAGGAATTATTAAACTACTCACCATTTTCTAATTTGGCTGTTCATATATTAAAGAAGGTTTTTTCCCTACGGATCTCTAAAAAACTGTATAAAACTTGGCGTTGAGCCCCAATCTTGTTTATAGCGTAATAACCGCGATTGAAACACGTGGGCTTGGCTTGTAAATATTATATAAAAATATCTATTATTTTATTTAATTGAAAATGTTTTAAAATAAAGTATAATATGTACATATGTGTAGTGCTCATAGAAATGTGGCCTTAGGTGATTGGAAACAATCACCGAGGGTAAGCAACGAAGGCACGGTCAGACTTAGATGGGTGACCGTTTGTGGCATGTTATGTTATGAGCGTTTCCGTGATTCGGAGGTCACGTTAAGCGGTCGGTCCTGGTTTCATAAGATAACAGTCGTGAAGTTTAGTTGGAGGCCTTTGGGCTGCTTAAAAACATTCAACGGCGAGACCCGCATTCGGCCAGCGTGGGTACATACGACCTTAAACCTCTCCTGTGGGGAGACCCGTGCCCAACAGTAGGACGTTATGGGTTGTTCTTTTTGTGTACATATGTTTAATACCATGAATATAAATATCAGTTCGAAGACAGTTTAAGAAGAAGACAACCAAAGTGTTATCACCTCTATTTACCCCTTTCTTCCTTCCTCTACAGGACAGCTTGGAAGTCACCGCTTTAGATTGATAGAAATACGCACTGGAACTAAATGGTACGGGTCTTTATACCTGCGCCGAGCAGTAAAAAACTGGAACTCCCTACCAGCTCACGTGTTTCCTTCCCATTACGATCCCGGGTACATTAAAACAATATCACAAGCAAGAGCAGGACCACTAACCACTGGGCAAACAGGAGAAAATGGCACTCAATATTTCTCTACCTCCATAAAATCTGTACAAAAAGACCTCAGTAAATATTTATTACAGCTTGTCACTACAGGTTCGAAGGCGTCCATAGGGGGTTGTATTTTACCCTGTGTCATTCCGCAAGACAAGTGGTCGAATGTTCTCGCCGCGAAATCGAATGTGTCCATCGTTATTTATAGGGGTTCAGTGTTTTCTTTTCAATTGTGTGTTCGATTCGATAGAAAAAACTGTGGTGAGGTGGATGCAATTGGAAGTACAAGTACTATTATGAATTCTGTGGTACGTTCTATGTTGCAAAGTTGCGTTATCGCTGAAAATTTTAGTTGAATTTATGTACCTGATTGAAGTACTACGCATTACTTTGATAATACTAATCGATGTCGTATAGTCGTATTAAGCTTGCAATTTTGTTTTGGGAATGAAGCCTGTTAAAATAAATAAATAAATAAAAAAATGTTATGTAGATCGGTTTCCGCACTTAGTCCTTCAGGGGGACCATTGTACGTGAGGGCGGCCATCACTCAAGCCAGCTCACCTCCCTCCAGAAGCGGATAAGGTCTCCGAGTCTGTTCAGGCATTCTGAAACAGTTTTGGGAGATCTAAGGGTGCTTTTCCGTGTTTCGATGACACCTGTATATCTATACAAATCAATGAAATTTAGTTGTTTGTTTTTAATTTCAAATGAACAGTTTTAAGCTATTGTATAGCTTTCATCGCGGGCTTTGAGCGCGGCGACCGAATCAAGAAATTCCGTAACGAAAAAACCTAGCACCCTAAAAAAGGATAGAGATATGATTGTAACTGCAGTGCGACAAAGATGCAGCGGCTCCGTGCTATAAAGGCAGATTAGCGCATGCGTGTTGCTGCCACAGGCCGTTATCCGTTGCCTTGATAACACAGTCATTCTAGATTCTTCTTCTTTTTTTATTTCATTTTTTTAATCAGTTAAAAAGACAGTCTATATTGTTTTGTAAACTTGAATTAATATCAAAGAAAAAAAAATTTTTTTTGTTATAAAAGGAGTAATGATAGTAAATACGGTTCTACAAAACATAGAATTTAAGAAACCCCCGACAGATTGGACGATTTCTTTTAAAAATGGCTCTGTCTGCTTAAACAACTTGTCAATTTTTTCCGGGTAATATTTTAAACGGATGGACTGATTTTGACACGATTTTCACTGACAAACAGCTAATTAGATAAGGAGGGGAGAGAGTTAAACCTATTTTTTTTCTATTTTTCCTACTTTTAGCCTACCAAAGTGATATATTTTTAGACTAGATTCCCTCCTCTCGCGTGGTCGGTCACGACTGTGATCTACTGTGTTGTTCTGAGTCTGAGTGTTCTTTGTGCCCGTTTCATGTATGTTTATAAAGTCCCTCGCGAATAAATATCAAAGTTGTCTTTAAAAAAATCTTATTAATAAATACTCGTAATTGCACCATTATGCTGCAAATATAAACAGAAAGGAAAGTTAGGAAATAAAATATCAACATTGAGATATTCGTACAATGGCCGGTGTATATTATCATACCAAGAAAAATTGTTTGTTTCCCTTCTCCATTGTCGCCATCAAAACTCCAAACAGGGAGCAACCCCATTTCGACTTTTTAATTGCTTCCTTAATGAAACATTTTAAAAGGTAACAGATGTTTTTTTGGTAGTAATGATTTTGCCCTTCCGACTTCTTGACAGTTATTAAAACGTTATACATTTTGCACAAGCTTAGAAACGGTTAAAAGCTTAAAATATTATTACAACTAAAGTTAGGGTACTGTAAACTTAATTTAGAACATTGAATAGAATTTATTGTGGACTTTATTCTTTGAAAATATATAAATAAAGAAAGAATATTTTAGCTTCAGACACTTCATACACCCCATACAGAATCCTTACAAAATTTCTTAATAAATACTTATATTAGGATATTTTTTTAAATACATACGTATTATACAAAGAAAACACCCAAACTCTGAAACAAATATTTGTAGATCACACAAATATTTGGCACGACCCGGGAATCGAACCCGAGACCTCTTGATCAGCAGCCGCATACGCTAACCACTAGATCAGCAAGGCAATTTAAAAATTGAAAGACCCGAGATCATAAACATACTCTAAATCAAATATATTTGACACCTATCATGAGTCAAAACTAACTACACTAGCACTACTATCCTGAAAGCTTTGATTCTTATAAAGAGTCAAAACTATCAAATTTTCAATATATGCTGCTCTTCTTCCTAGCCTTATTCCCAAGTTTATTTGGGGTCGGCTACTAGTTCAACCGGTCTTACGTGAATTTCAGTTTTTCCACGGAGCGACTGGCATCGGACCTCCGCAACCCTAAGGGAGAACTGAAATTCAAAGATTGAACTAGTTGTCAGTATATTTGAGGGCACTGACTTCCCAATAACGATTGGCCATAGATGTTCATGACAACCGGGACCGACGGCTTTACGTGCTCAATATATTATTATGCTGCTGTGAAACAAATATTATTAAATTTGTCACACTGAATACTTGCCTGAAAAGTTTTCAAAATAATTAATTAATTAATTTATACTCCAAGTCGCAATTTGCTAGTTCTCATATTAAATATAAATTACACCTTAGAAAAGAATAAATAATTGCCTCATGGCAAAGGGTGAGCTCGTTAAAAGTTTTGTAATTTTGCTCTCGCGCCCAAATAGGGTTGTCGCACATAGTTTTTCGGTTTTCATAATTTGTGTTGGTATTAAACAAATTGAAACTAAGTACTTTAATTAGTTCAGTTTACGTGTAAGCTATGAGAGGGACTAAATATTTTGTTTATGAAAGACTTTTTGGTTTGAAAGTTGAAGCCAAACTGATTTATACACAAATGGTCCGGCTCAACCGAGGTGATACTACCATCAGACAGAAGATCAGTCTAAAATGACAGCATTCTTTATATCGTACTTTGTTGGTGTGTGTGAGACCGGAGGCCCAATAATGCAGAAGCATCTTTAAAGGTCTCCATATAGCGTGAGTCATCAAACTGCATTGGCTTCATTGACAATGAGGTTGGTGACCCCTACTCGTGGATTCTACTCATGCTTTCCATCTAGATAGAGTAGAGTAACGTTGGTAGGTTTAAATATAAGAAAAATGCAGCATTTTATTGATAGTTTATACATGCTGTAGTATCAATAGTAATTATTTTAAATTTAGGGATTATGGCTTTTTAATTTTAACTAAAATGTTTCTTTATTAGGCCTAGTAATAACTATATTAATAAATAAAAAAGCAATCAGAGTGACAGTTATTCTCTACATATATACAAATTTTAAAACTTACTCCTTATAAAAGAGAAATAGATAAATACTTTTAAATGCATCGATAACATCAGTGTAATATGTCTAGTGCAGGTAACTGTCAAAAACAAAGTAATTATAATTAGGTATGGAGTTATTACATATTTGATTACTCTCAAAAATAATTGTTTACGAAATTAAATAAATAAGTATTTTGGTGTATGGAATTACTCTCTGACTGTAGAAAGTTTGAAACAGTAATAAAGATTTTTTATTTAAGTGGCAGCCCTGTTCGACTTAGTAAAATCACTATTTCGAGAATGCAGTGACGCTAAGTAATTTGTAAAAAATAAAGGTATAACATATTTTGTTTACATTTTAAATCTAGTCAAGTCAAATAATTTCTAACAATATGGGATTTACGTAAAAACTTTTGATTATATAGCTTAGATCACTATTATTACGAATCTATTGATACCTTATCCAATACAATTGGTTCAGTGATTTAGATGCTACGTTGGAACATACAAACATACATGGATTTATAAAAAAAGTTTAGTGGCACTCGGGGACTGCCGCAGTAAAGCTATTGCATAGCATTTTTTATCAACTTATGCAATTATAATTATTATTTTTTTATTTATGCAGAATTATTTTCTTTGATATTATTTCAAGTTTACAAAACAATATACAGTGTCTTTTTACCAACATACATTCTAACACTATTATTGCCCAACAATATAATCAGGCGCCCGTTATTTGTCGTTGTCGCACTGCAGTTACAATCATATTCTCTATCCTTTTTTTAACACGGCGTGTTAGGTTTTTTCGTTACGGAATTTCTTCATTCGGTCGCCGCGCTTAAAGCCCGCTATAACAAACGTAAAAGAAAAGTTGTAGTCGCTGAAATTTGTTATTACAAAACTTCTTGGCAAAAACTTGAACCGCCGAAATAACTGAAAATTAGTAAATAATAAACTATTACAATTTTACCTTAAAACCAAGTTTTTATTACCGAGATAGGCCACTGGATTATGGCTATTATGGCAATGGGCTGGCCATATTAGCCGCAGGACCGATAATGAGTATCCAATATCTTGGATTCTACTCATGCATCAGACAGAGTAAAGTCACTTTGTTAGTCTTAAATATAAAAGAAATTAAGTTAGTTAAATTAATACATTTAGAGTTACTTAGCATTCTAAGAGATGACAGTCTTGAAGATTAGTTGGAGGTTTTCGGGCGGCCTAAAAATATCCAACGGCAAGATTACCCGAACCGCACTCGGTCAGCGTGGGAACGTATGGTCTTAACGATCTACTGAAAGAAGACTCGAGCCCAGCAGTGGGACGTTATGACTTATCGCAGTCCGCTGCTGATCAGAAGCTCTAATTACATAAATGATAAATGATATTTATTTCTGCAAGTAAATCTTTTCAGACATTTTTACAAGTCGGACTTTATAACTAGAAGGCACCGGCATTTCCTACGACTCACTCTGGGAAGAAACGACGAAACCATAGAGGTGTCATTTTCTTTGTTTTTTAAGTCCGTGTACAATATTAAAGAGAACTATGTGAGTGCAGTATTGGGTCCGGGTTGGCCTTTTGAAGAAAGGACCATAGTTTTGAGTCGACCTGTCCATACAGATGGCATACGGGCCCCAGCCATCGTATAGCCTAACCGATGTAGTCAGGATCCACAACCCGGAACACGACACTGCCGCCAGCAGGACACTTGAGTAGGCCGTGGCAACACTCAAAACCACCAGAAAGTTACTAAAATATAAACTAACATTACAAGCCTACACTATACTCACATTTACAAACTTGCACATAAAAAAAAATTCTATACAATTCAATTTCAACGAAAAAATAAACAATTTCGAACAAATGAGATACAAGTTAAAACAAAAACTGCGTAAGCGAGCAGCATCAATCCCAAGCAAAGTCATTTAAGTAATCAGTAACAGTGTAGTAAGCTTTTTTTTAAGCACATTACTTAGTTCGATTCACGGCTTCTCGCATCCATATCTTGCCATGATCGTGAGCGGGGATGAGCGACTATGAACTTGTGGATTAACAGTACCGTAAGTGACCACGTATTTGTTCCATATGGTATTTTCATTAATTAACAAACAAACAAATTGTGAAAATTAACAAAATCGAACTCAAGACAGCGACAATATCAATCACTGCATTATTTATCTATCGAAGAGCTCTCGGGTTGGATTACGAGGTCCGACCAAATGTTTGTTTAATCTGTAAATATTTGTTAAGGAGTTTGGGTGTATTCTATGAATAATATGTATGTATTTACGAAAAAAAAGTATGTGTGTACTTATATCCGGTGTCTAGTACCCATAGTAGAAGCTCTGCTTAGTTTTGGGACTAGATGGCGGTGTGTGTCAGTTGTCCGAAATATTATTTGTTTATTTATATCGTAGGTCGTCAAATGCAAATTCATGATTATAAATTCCATCCCATTCAAAATCAAAATCAAAATCAAAGCATTTATTTCAAGTAGGCCAGTTACAGGCACTTTTGAATTGTTGAAACAAAAATGTAGCTACAGTCCCAGTCACAAGACATAAAAACTGTGAAAGTACTGTAGTTGCCCATTCCCTAGCGTAGATCTCTATGGAGAAGAACGGGCAAGAAACTCCATGGACACTCTTTTAAATCAAAATGTTTTTTACAAAATCTTGGTTACATCATTCATGTTGAGATGGTACATTATGTGAGAACGATGTAAGACGTGCACGTTAAAAGTGTCCATAGTACAATAAAAATACAATTGAAAAATAAAATAATTAATTCAAATAAGCCGTGACAACTAAGAGATGACCAGTCACAACTGACAGCGCCCGTTCACGAACATGACGCATGGATCCGCACCATTCAACTCAACCATTTCGAAGGGAATTAAATGATCCGACACACGCGCCACCATCAGCGTGACATTTGAGTGAGCATGACATACTCTCAACCGCCAGGGCAGATTCAAGTCAAGAAAAGACGTAGGTTTTCAGTTAATGATAGCTTGAATAGCTTCCTAGTACATAGTACTCACACAATATGATACACATTCGATCTAAATCGTACCTATC
The DNA here is from genome assembly GCA_932526445.1 of Phragmatobia fuliginosa. Classification (NCBI taxonomy): domain Eukaryota; kingdom Metazoa; phylum Arthropoda; class Insecta; order Lepidoptera; family Erebidae; genus Phragmatobia; species Phragmatobia fuliginosa. The sequence goes on from OW052073.1 coordinate 18,475,535, forward strand.
TATTGTAACTATGTATCCTGTTAATACCAGAATAACTTTTTTCTTTCTTTCAAACAATACTACCTCGGAGCTACAGAAACAAGGCGAACGAAAAGCAAGATTTTCTTGAACACAAATTGCCATTCTCACCTCAAAACCAGATGGTACCAATCGATGATCAGATCCTAATTGAATACTAACGAAAATCAGCATTAATTAGTAATTTTGCAAAACTTAGCCCATAAAATTCGAAGTGCGGGAATACCTGCCACCCTCAAGACCCTCCCTGGGAGGAGGAGGGTGTGATTATAACTGGATGGAATGTTAATTCCACTAATTAATGTCGCTTTATAACTGATGGATGCGATATCTCGCTTAATTTGCTTGAACTGTCACAATTGGATCTGATGATTTGTGTTTGATGGAAATATTTATTAACGGGATAATTGAATTCTAGACTAGACAGCTCTCAGCTATTATTGGTTTAGAAAACTCGTTAAAATTTTTAATTATTTATTTAAATTGTATCTATATTAACCAATATTATAAGATGAAGAGTTTGTAATCTCAGAAAGTACTAGTCCGATATAAATAGAAATTTCTGTGTTAGTTTTCAATCATGGCGAATAGCTATAAGCTATATATTACTTAGTTTCACGAAAACAATGTTTGTAAGAATCGTTCAACTGTAAGGCTAAGTACTCACGAAGCGTTTTTCTCCCGTGCCGCTGCGGTTGTGGAACTACGGTTTTATTTCTATACTCACGGAACCGGTTATTTGCGCGGTTACGCGGCCGTCGCGGTAGCTATCTTCGCCTGCCACGTTTGCGGGCAATGATCGCAAGACAGGTGGTTGCAAGATGTTCGGTAATGTTCAGTTGAGGTTCAGACCGCCGAGGGTGCGGGCGACCGTAACCCGCGCGATTCTATAAGTTGCCCGCCGGTGCAGCGGGAGCCGCAAACAACCGCGCAAACCGCGGGCGTAAAACGCGTCGTGAGTTTTGCTTTGTTTTTTTAAAGATAAATCTGCATTCTACGGAAGCTGCGAGCCCGCAACCGCAGCGGGCACGAGAGAAAAACCCTTCGTGTGTACTTAGCCTAAAAGTTTTAAAATAATATTTTTTGAATGCCTTGGTAGCGCAGTGTTAGTATATGCGGCTGCTGATCAAAGAAGTCTCGTATTCGATTTCCAGGTCGGACAAAAAGTTTGTATGATCTGCAAATATTAGCGGTTAAAGTATGAAATTGCCGATTTGTACTGAAAAATTGAAATTAGTTTTTTTTTAATTTCACCTATTTATTTAATCAAAATATCTACCATTATTAGCTATATATGTATATACAGGGTGAATTTTTGAGACGGGACAGTAAGGGCAGGTACCTTAACCGTTATAGTTACAGGAAAACGCTCTTAGGAGACTATCCATATTTTTTCAAGATATTCTGATCTGCACTTACAGATTTTGGAAAAAATGTACCACCAGCAAGAAAATGGTCATTTTATACAAAAACTTTTTTTGATGCCAATCGATCCTGTTTCTTATAAGGATCAAAAGTCTCTATTGAACCGACTGAGGTTTGAGTACTAGAAATGCCAGAAATCGCAAAAAACTTTTCCCATACATTTGTACGGAAATAAATCATTTTAATATGTATTTTAGACACACACAAACATAAGTTACATCTACGAAATAAATTGCTATATACAGGGTGTAACCAGACCACTTCCGAAAACGAAAGATGCAAATTCAGCACCCCAAAACTTATTAAAAAAAACAAACAGTTGTCCTTAAAAAAAATCGTAGCCGGAAAAAACAATGTTTCAAGATTTTTATTCATTTCAGTAGCCAGCTATGTATTGCGCGCACAGAGTAGCAAGTTGAATGCCTTTCATAACTATTAATTTAACTACCTACTACACATTGCTGCGTCGGTAAAGTTGCCTACTTACCTACCTAGTGACTATTTGATTTTATTTATTTGATTCTGATTTGATTTGATCTGTTCTTCCACTCGAAGATAAATTTTTATGCCTCGTCCACGCCTTTGGGGTGTAATCCTCTCATTATTTAAAGCTCTCTGTAGCCTTACAGAGAGCTTCCTTACAGGAGACATCACGGCTGCCTAGCCGTGATGTCTTCGTGATGCATTTCCACGGACTTCACAATATCACATAATCACATGTCCGTATTCCCTCGCACTAAACATTATACATAATCACTTGTTGTGTTATAACAAATGTTATAATAAAAGTAATAAGAATAACTTAACACTAAAACTAGGTAAAAGGAGTTTAGGTACGAAATAAATATTTAATTATCACACTATGACTTCTAAAAAACTACGACACAAATTTACTCTCGCGAAAGGCCTACTTGAGGCCAAATAAAATGAACCACGCAAGCGTCCAGCCATTACGAACATTGAAGACGGACTAGTTGTCGTAGCCAGTAACCAATACGATACATATTAACATAGGTAACAATATTATTAGAGAAATTAAAATTCTTGGAAAAATGCCGCCGCGCCGAAAGGCGAGTGTATCCCTTTGATATTTGCTGACAATGCGGCGCACAAACGCGCGAATACTATGACTTTAGGTAATTATTAAAATTAAAGAAGTTTCAATTGGAGTGCGGCGCGGCCCACACGTCTATGCGACTTCAGACGCACGGTGCCATGGGTTCGATTCCCGGCGCAGGATAAAAGTCTCACTTGAATTTCTTTGATAATGTTGTTGTTGAATGATTTTATTAGACGAACGCAGAAAAATAATTCAATAACGTAGGAAAATAAAGTTTTGTACCTAACTATACAAGTTTATCTACATAGACAATTGTTTACGCAGGTGCACGCTTCATAAAGTTAGGACCTTACATTAAAATGTAAAATTTGCAATTTGCTTAGAACTTAGGTTTCTGAGAAGTTCTGTTTGTAAAAGTAGGCACGAGCGGCGGTAATTGAACCGCGCGCGAACGAACTGTGCATATGACCTCCGGTCATCTGTTTTTATTTTGAAATACATTGCAGTTTTATTGATTTAATTCGTTTTTTGGCTTTATAAATGAGATAATTAGGTAGTTAGGATTATATTATGTTGTACTACGTGTATGTAACCAGAAAAATACAAAAAAGAACTTAGATAAATTAACATATTTTTTGCGTTTTTTTTTCGCTAAACCTGTTCAGTATCATGGTCTGAATGCAACCATCAAGTTTTCGTATTTAGTCTTTTTACACCCTGTATATATATATACATTGCTGCCATCTAATAGGAAGATCATTTATGCCTTTGCAATAGAACTCTAGTGATCTAGATTCTACAAACTGTGAAAGCATTTTGTACTGCCTTCTCGGAAGAAAACTTCTGGCGAATACGGAGGGTGACGAAAGGTTTAGTTAAGTTTAGTAGAGTTAAAATGGTTTCTCGTCCTATATGAGGTCTCGCGTTATCATGGAGCAATAATGGTGAAGATCGATTCATGAGTCGGGGCTGTTTTACTGCAAGTTTCGCTATCATTGTTGGGAGTTGGGCATGGTAGACATCTGCCGTTTTTGCTTGATCAAATCGGAGAAAGTTATAGTGAGTAACACCATGCTGAGACCACCAAACAGTTACCCTTACCTTTTTATTGGTAAGCTTCATCCGTCCGTCCGTCCGTCCTCGACCTACAGCCCTAACGGTTGGTGCTAGAAAGATGAAACTTTGCACGAATATTTGTTGTAATTAAGATAAAGTGCTACAATAAAATTACGAAAAATATTTTTATTTGGGGTACCTCCCCATATGTAAAGTGGGATGTTTGGTTTTCTCGCATCTACCCCATCGTGTGGGGTATCATTAGATAGGTCTTTTGAAAACATTGCAAGATAACTATTTTCATTTTTCAATTTAGGTATCCGTTTGCGAGTTATTCAACTTTAAGAAGCATTTTTTGTGAAAACAGGGTGTCCCACTCACCCTGTTTACTAAAAGATAAACAGCTGGCTCAAAAAATCTTCATGTCTATGTATTAAACTTTAAAGGAAAACTATAGCGGTTTTAATAACTTCTTTTTTCAAGAATTGGAAAACTTTGAACAAAAATAAAGAAATAATAAGTAAACAATAATTATTTATTGGGCCCGATTTTAATTCGACTTGGCATTGAATATGAATACGGAAACCTATTCTTTGCGTGGCCTGACACGCACTTGATCGATTTTCTAGTATCCATAGAATAAGATTTGCTTACTTTGGGACTAAATGACGTTGTGTGTCAGATGTTAGCAATATCCGAAAAATAAAAAAATAACAACTGAAGAAATAAATTTGATGGAGTTCATAAACTATTTACCATCACACCACAACCCAAAAGACCGGAGCAGTGACCATCAAAATTTTAGTAAGTTTCAATAAATTATCACATCTACCAAAGTTTTCTAATAACAACGTTCAGATAGGTAAAACTTTGTCGCTCACGCTGAGAGCGTTTTAATACGCTGATTATTACAGTTTAAACAAATTTAATATCTTATTACTAAGAACAACTTGACGAACTAAGCTTTTGACTGTTTTGTTTTAATTAATATGGCACAACTTGTTCAAACACTTGTTGTTTATCATTTAAATCAGGCTACAAGCTCAGAGTATTTGTTTAAGAGGGATTTGTGGCGGAGAATTCCCTGTTCAAGGAATTAGAAGTCGCGATATTGTACTAGTACTTATTAGAGTAGGTTATATGTAAAGTTATGTTACTTGAAGACGAATGTCTGAAGTTATTTCTGTTCTTAGTAAATACCAGCTGAGTCCCGCGGGTTCACCTGCAGTTATTGTTGTAATTTGAGAGTAACGTGGACCGACACTAGTCTAAAAAAGTTAACCCAAGTTACTCCCCTCCGTGTGGTGACGGATTAGGAATACAGAGTGTCACCACCCCTATTCATACCGCGGGTGTCGTAAAAGGCGACTAAGGGATAAACTACGCAAGACAACATCAATTCAAAGAGAAGGAAAACTTGAAACCAATCCTGTACCAAACCGTCTGGCCAGCGTGGTATAGTAGGCCAAAACCTCCTTTCTAAGGAGAGGCCTATGTCCAGCAGTGGACTGTTAAAGGCTGTTGATGATGATGATGATAAAGTTACTCCATAGGTCTTCAGTTTTCTGCCAGGGAAAGTCCTGTCAAAATTGGTCGAACCGTTCCGGAGATTACATAGAACAGACAGATAAACAGACGGACAGACACAGACAAAAATTTTGAAAATTATTTTTTGATGTATTTGATTTAATATGTATTAAGAAAAAAAACTGTTATTTTTAAGCGACTTCAAAAAAAAGGAGGAGGTTCTCAATTCGTAGGAATCTTTTTTTTTTGTATGTATGTTCAGCGATAATTTCGTTGTTCATGAACCGATTTCAAAAATTATTTCTGCATTCGATTCGGCATAGCTTACAGGTGGTCCCATCGGCACCAATGATGATAGGATCCCAAGAAAATCGAGGGAACTCCTCAAATATCATAGGCACAATTGTCTGCGATTTGGGTATTCGGAATAGTTTTTCCTTGAAGTCGGTTCCTTTTTGTTAAAATTATGATATTACATGCGTATTTGTATAGATGAAAGAGAATATTGTGGATTTGATTTGAATAGAATATTATAGATAAATCAATGTTATCTTGACAATGTTTGTATTTGTTATTAAATTTATGTGAAATGTGAATTGTTAATTCATCATTTCCATTATCATCTGTCTGCATATAAATAAATATTTCGTACATCTTACACACAACATCATCTAGTCCCAAACTACGCAGAGCTTGTACTATGGGTACTAAACAACTGATATAAATACATAAACATACTTTTTTTTATGTAAATACATACATATATACATAGAGAACACCCAGACTACGAAATAAATATTTGTGGATCACACAAATATTTGGACCGACCCGGGAATCAAACCCGAGACCTCTTGATCAGCAACCGCATACGGTGACCACTGGACCAACAAGGCATATATATATATGGTTTTTTTTTTTTTTTTTTAAAGACAACTCCCGCATTAGGAATATGAATTCCTGTGTCGCGGGGGACTTTACAAACACACATGAAACGGACACAAAGAACACCCAGACTCAGAACAACAATTTGTGAATCACACAAAGTGTTATCCCACGTGGGATTCGATATATAGACCGATGCTAATGAAAAAGTAAATAATACCATATTAAAAACTAATACTACATTAATTTTAGTTGTATCAATCAACAACGCATATTGTGCCAGTGCTGGGATCCGGTCTCCTTACAGGAGAGGGTTAAGGCCGTGTTAGTTTAGCTGTGTGTTTTCCTTTAATTGTAAAAGAAAACTGCCGTCGGACCCGGTTTTTTTTTATAAATAAATCATTTATTCGGAACAAGTTCATTTTTACAATTAATAAACCCACGAAACTGCAGAACAGTTTGTCGGCGGGATTAGCGCTTGTTTTGTACATTCTTAGGAGTTCCTTAAATTAAAACTATTTGTCATATAAATATATGGCAATCGTTATTGCCAAATATAGCAGGCCAAAACCTCCTTTCAAAGGAGAGGCCTATGTCCAGCAGTGGACTGTTAAAGGCTGATGATGATGATGAATCGTTATTGGGAAGCCAATGTCCTCAAATAGACTGATAACTGCTTCAACTTTTCAATTAAGTTCACCGTCAGAGTAGTGGAGGTTCAATGCCAGTCGCTTCGTCACGTGAAACAGATATTCAGGTAAAGATGGGTGACCGTTACTGGCATAACACCATGAGCCTTCTCCGTAATTCTGAGGTACGTTAAGAAGTCTGTTACGGTTGTTATCACAGATCATAGAAATACAGTTGAAAGTCGTGAAGCTTAGATGGTAGCTTTCGGGCGGCTTAAAAACATCCTGCCTTCCTTATTGGTCTAGTGGTTAACGTATGCGGCTGCTGATCAAGAAGTCTCGGTTTCGATTCCCGGGTTGGACCAAATGTTTCAGAGTCTGGGTGTTTTCTATGTATAATATGTATGCATATACAAAAGAAAAAGTATGTTTATGAATTTATATCAGTTATTTTTAGTACCCATAATACAAGCTTTGCTTAGTTTGGGGCTAGATGATGTTGTGGGTAAGATGTCTGAAATATTAATTTATTAATTAATCCAATGGCAAGTTAACTAGCCACAACGTTGTTTTGTCAGTCCCCTGAGTGAAAACCCGAGCCCTGACAAATTATGGGTTGTTGATGATGCAGCAGATAAAAAATGCAAAAAACATTGGTGTAGCTAATTTGATGGCAATTTAGAATAAACATAAGACACGACCCAACAAACAAACACACATTATTTTCATGTGTTATTCAAATGAGGAGTCGTAACTGGACTTCAGGCTAGTTAAAATTCACGACGTGTTATAACGGCCCTTGATACGAGATATGTTATTTTAAATTTTCATTATGATGGCCCCCGCACTTGGTTTTAATGAGGTTGTAAAGGGTACATACCTATTTACCAAAAGGGCTGAGTGTCTTGGGGATACAATATAAAAAATCTGGAGAAGTATGTCTCTGATGCACGCGCTGAGGGTCCCGTACATAAATTTTGTACGTATCTAGTTGGTTCTATCCGGACACATCACTACTTTTTAGGGTTCCGTCGCCAAATTTTGAAACTTGGAAAGTAGATGTAATCTGTGAACCGCAGTTTACCTTTCATTCAATCAATACACTATTATAAAAACATCGATCAAAGTTACAACGGACTACAAGAACTTTTATATGATGTTACTTGCTGATACGGAACCCTTCATGTGCGAATCAGACTTGCACTTTGCCGCTTTTTTTTAAACGTACTCTTACCAAAGTGATTTTCTTGCTTATTACTGTCTGATGGAAAGCATGAGTAGAATCCAAGAGTAGGGGTCTCCATCCTAATTAGGAGTACAGACACCGAGACCTCAGGCACAACAGTCGCGTACGCTACCACTGAGCCACTGAGTCAGTTGAATAGTAACATCATATAACAAATACTAACATTTTTTTTCTTCCGAGCCTTTATTCCTAAGTTTGTTTGGGGTCGGCTACTAGTTCAATCGGTTTTACCTGAATATCAGTTTTTCTTCGGAGCGACTGGCATCGGACCTCCGCAACCCTATGGGAGAACTGAAATTCGAAGATTGAACTAGTTGTCAGTGTATTTGAGGGCACTGACTTCCCAATAACGATTGGCCATAGATGTTCATGACAACCGGAACCGACGGCTTTACGTGCTCTCTGAGGCACGGGCGTGAAATCACCGCCAAATTTTTAAACTCCGGGCTGCTATTAGGAATTTCCTAAGAAAAACCCAAAAACACTTTTGGCCTGACCCGGGATTTGAACCTGAGACCTCTTGATTAGCAGTCGCATACGCTAACCACTAGATCAACGAGGCAGTCAAGTACTAACATTACGAATGCAAAAACAACTGACAGTTTGGATGAGATACTTTGATTTTTGAGGAAGTACATACTAACAAACACGCGGGCATGTCTGCGGAAAACAGTTTGTAACGAATAAATCCAGGGTTACACACTCAATGTATACAATTAAATAAAATTGGAGTATCCGTTTGTAAAAAACGGTGATCAGGTAAACGGTACTTAGGTACATGAAAAAAGCATTTTTTTTCTGCCTGTCTGTCTGTCTGCATATTCCGGCTCTTTTCTGGAACGGCTTTAGCGATTATGACGGTACTTTCACGGGTAGAAAGCTGAAACAGTTGTTCCGCGGCATTACTCGCGATTTACAACAATAACTACGAGTAACGCCGCGAGACTCAGCTAGTCACACACAAAAAAGTAAACAAAATCTAGCTGAACACAATTGTAATAAATTTGGAAAGGTACCAGCTGTGAGTAGGTGTGCAATATAAGTGCCCACCCGGGGCGAGGGCGTCACTCCGGCCTCCTCGAGCCCTCACAATAGAAACAAATTGCCCAACTATTGGCACCATTAGACCACGCGACCTCACACGACCCTCACAGGAATACACTGTGATATATGGAGGGAAACTGATAAAAAAACTTAGTTGAACCATTGTGTCAGAGAGTATTATTTATTGTGGAATTGTTTTTTCTTTAGAACTTCTAGATTTTTCCACTATAAAAAAGAAAATGAAAAAGAAATGGCGTTAAAAAGAAAATTTTTATAAGAATTCGAATGAAAATTTTTTTTTGACTATGTTAATTTATACGCGGTAGAAGTAGGAGTGAGAGGTATTCCAGCAAAATCTCTCTATAACCTTCTGAAAGACCTTAGCCTCTCAAGAACTGCAGTAAGTTCTATATTAGAACGAGTATCTTAAGCAGGACTAACAGGTTCCTACCAAATTTGCTTAGGCAGGGAGGGCAACTAGAGCAGTGAAGGTGAGCGTTGATGCGCATCTCAAAGGGTCCTTAAAGCTACGCCTAGTTCGCAAATCCTGGGAACTGCTTTGGGTTTCTCCCTCTACCATACGATGGACCCGGCACCCGCACGGTGAATCCATGAAATGCTAAGAAGTTCGTCTCGTCTCCCTATGAACCTGCCGAAATGATTCTTCCGATTGAACCCACATCATGGTGACCCACATTATGGGGCCTAATTGGGATGCTTCTGCGTTAAATACAAAATAAATCTTCCTCCTGGCCTTTATTATTATCAAAATTATTTGAGGTCAGTTCCTAGTTCAACCGGATTTACTTAAATGTCCACAGAACAACTGGCATCGGACTTCCGCAAACCTGGAAGGTGACATAAATTCGAAGAACTGGGTAGTCAGTGCCTTCAAATCTACTGACTAATTCACCATTCGAATTCAATTCGCTCTCAGGGTTGTAGTGGTCTGATGCCAGTCGCTCCGTGGAACAACTGGTTTTCAGGTACAACCTGTTAGACTTGTAGCTGACACCAAATAATTTTCGGAATAATAAAGACGAAGAAGATGAAGATCAACATGCGCTGTGATTATACGTATGTGAAGACGTTGTTATAAGTTATAAATGATTTTATTTTACAAGTAAATATTTTACAGATGTTTTTACACGACGGACTTAACAGCTGAAAGGCGGCGGCATTTCCACCACAGAGGTATCTTTTTTTTTAAAGTCCGTAAAGAATGATTAAATAATAAACCAAGTGAGTTTGGTCTTTATAAATACTGTTCTGATTTATAAATTTAGCCACATCTACTCTTCTTCTTTGTCCTAGCCATTTCCCATCATTTGGGGTCGGCTCTCCTCGTTCTGCGGCGCCAGGTCAGTCAGTGTTCGGGCAAGCTCTAAGTCCTTGGCCAATGACTTAGGCTTATCTACTATACAAATAACTGAAATTGAAGTGTCTTTTTGTAATTTCAAGTAAACAGTTTTTCGCTAAAGGTATATGGAAGTACGAGACTCACATCAAAATCCAATTTTTATATTTTTTGCCTGTTTGTTCCGCGTAAACTCTTCAATGACTGTGCCGATTATTACGTACGGACAAATAGCTAAAGATATAAGGCGATTCCCACACTGGCCACGCACCCACGCGCGTAGGCGCGGGGCAGCAGATTACGCACGCGGCGACGGAGGAGCAGATCTGCCACTTCGAGCAGATTTTACCCCTCCGCGCCTGACGGCTTTGTACGTGGCCCGTACCAAACTAAAGGTAACTTTCCATTTGGTCGTCGTCGTCTCTATTCTTTGCATTTCATATCCCAAATTGCTGGGCATTGTTCAATTTCGTATATAAATGTGTTTACTACTGCGGCCCGCCCCGCCTACGCGCGCGGCGGCAGAATCTGCTAGCGGCACGCGCTCACGCGCCGTGGCGCGTGTTCGGTGTGTTGGACCTGGCGTGTTTTCTATACTAATCGATGTACTTTCATACAATATCAAAATCTGCCACTCCGCGCTACGCGACGGAGCGCGGTGCAGTGTGTGAATCGCCTAATGAGTAAACTAAGGCGAATTTTATTTTAGACTATCGGAGTACCCCGGTGTTACCCGTGGTTATAGTTGTAAATCGTGAGTAGCGCTGCGGAACGAAGCTAGTCTAAAACAATTACCCTAAGTTACTCCTTGTAACACATCTGCACAGGCAGAAAGCTGACTTTCTGCCAGTGCAAATCTCGTGAAAATCGGTCCAGCCGTTCCAGAGATTACCCGGAACAAAAAGACAGACAGACAAAATATGTAAAAATTCAGATTTGGGTCTCAGTACCTTAAATACTTTGACATGCATTTAGTAAAAAACTGGTTATAAAACACTCCAATTTTACTATAGATAGAGCTGTCTTGATGACTTAAATGAAACCAGATAATAATATCAAAGAAACTTCTCATAATTTATTGCAAATTAGTTCAAATATCAATATTGATATGCAGTAGAATAAGGTAACAAAGGCGAAACAAAAAATGTGAGTTAAACACAACGTAGGCTCAGGGGAAATTAACTAAACACACATAAACAATACAAAAGCACTCCAACTCACTGCCATTGTTGAAATAAACATCATTCTGTATTTCCAAATTCTTATTAGAGATCCTGGAATTCATGAATAGGAAAGAACAGTGGATTAGAACACTGGCGATTTCATATTAAGCAAAAATTTTATACTGGCTTGTATAATGCACTAAAAAACCTCTTTAAGAACGAGCTTTCTAGGGTTCCGTAGGCAAATGGCAAAAAACGGAACCCTTATGGATTCGTCATGTCTGTCTGTCCGTCCGTATGTCACAGCCAATTTTTTCCGAAACTATAAGAGCTATACTGTTGAAATTTGGTCAGTCGATGTATTCTGTGAACCGCATTAAGATTTTTACATAGAAATAGAAAAAAAACAATACATTTTGGGGGTCCCAATACTTGGAACTGAAACTCAAAAATTTTTTTTTCATCAAACCTATACGTGTGGGGTATCTATGGATAGGTGTTCAAAAATGATGTTGAGGTTTCTAATATCATTTTTTTCTAAAATGAATAGTTTGCTCGGGAGACACTTCCATAGTGGAAAAATGTGTGACCCCCCCCCCCTCTAACTTCTAAAATAAGTGAGTGATAAAACTAAAAAAAATATATGTTGTACATTACCATGCAAACTACCAACGTAAATTGGTTTGAACGAGATCTAGTGAGTAGTTTTTTTTAATACGTCATAAATCGTAACACGCAATTTACCTTTCATTCAATCAAAACACTATTGTTAAAACATCGATGAAAGTTACAACGAACTATAAGAACTTTTATATGATGTTACTTACTGCTACGGAACCCTTCATGGGCGAGTCCGACTCGCACTTGGCCGCTTTTTTTTATGTTTAAGCCTACCAAAGTGACTCTACTCTGCCTGATGAAAAGTATGAGTAGAATCCAGGAGTAGGGTTCCCCATCCTCATTATGAATGTAGACCCTCACTATGGCGGCCTGGTGAGATGCAACTGCATTATTGAGCCGCCGGTCTCACACTCTTATACAAATTAGGAATGTTGTCATTTCTGGTTGGTCTTCTGTGTGGGGGTAGTACTGATACTACGTTTTTAATCTGCCCAAAGACCTCCAACTAAGCTTCAGGACTCTCACTATCATGTTGCTAGCGGTCACTCATCCAGGTATTAACAGTGCCGTTCTTGCTTACCCCCGGTGATTGTTCCTAATAACCTAGGGCACTAAGATACTGTTTTGAATATTTTTTTAAGCCATTGCATAGCTTTTATAGCGGGCTTTGAGCGCGGCGACGAATCAAGAAATTCCGCTACGAAAAAACCTAACACCTAAAAAGGATAGAGAATATGACGTAACTGCAGTGCGACAAGGATAAATAACGGGTGCCTGGCATGTGTCATAGATTAATCAAATAGAAGGGATATCGTAAGCACCATACATAGCGTCTGCGTCCTCCAGTACCGTCTAATTGAATCTTAGTGTTTTTTTATTCCATAGATATGTTGATATTGTAACGTGGCCACACTGCCTCGTTCCCCGCGAGCAGGCGAGCGTCTCCCCGCTACTGCGCGCCTATATAAACAGCGCGCGCCTCGAGCCCTGCCCTTTTTCCGCTGCACTCCGCTACTGAAGTTAAGTGTCTCCTATTGCTGGAGGCATCACCGACCAAACTCTCAAGAGCCCACGCCCTAACGTGCTCGCGAACTAGCCCTTGTATTCCGATTATATCTATCTAATTGTATTGATTGTTAAAACAATAAACTTCTTGTAAACTCTCGTGATTTAGTATATTTCTCTTTCTCCTATCTATCGTGCACAAACCGGCGACTAAAGCCGAGTTACGTGACAATATTACTATTATGTTCCCTGTTTAGTTGTCATTTTTAGTGTTAGAATGTATATTAGTAAAAAGACAGTGTATTTTGTTTTGTAAACTTGAATTAATATCAAAGAAACAAAATACTGCAAATAAAGAAAATAAATAAATAATTATAGTTGCATATGTTGATAAAAAATGCTATGCAATAGCTTTACCACGGCAGTCCCCGAGTGACACACGACTTTTTTTTTTCAATTCGTATCAACTACAGTGTGCCAAAAGTCTGTCATTGTACAGCTAGTTACCTATAAGATTTATATAAAAATACCTAGTAGTTTGTGAGTATTCTAACAAACGAAATAATTCTGTAGGAAAGCGCTTTCCGTTACTAAAATACACGTTACTTTCGGAGCAATAAATTGCTTATTGTCCCCCAATATGAGATCAGGACGACGTCGACTCGGGTAACCACCGTTTGATAGTTATTATGGAAATTGTCAAAGATCGTAATGTAAATATTTTTATTTATTTAAATTTTTTTGGAATACCAACAGCACAAAAACCTACCTTCTAGAATTTAAAATGATTAATTAAATAGCTTTTTACTAAATTTGTAACTAATTGACAGACATTGGCAAATTGAAGGATAGCTTTCTTAAATATTTCCAGTAGGTATACAGCTAAGTATTAACTAAGTTTCTGAGTAGAGCTGAGGTAAAAGTTTTTTCATCCAAATAGGTAGAAGATTCACATTGCAGAAGGCGCACACCCCGGCAGCCAAGTCAACCTATAGGTAGCCCTTGCAATATGATTGAAGCGCCCGGCATTAACATAATATTACGTTCTAAAATTTCCTAGTTTAAGAATTGGTATACTTTGAAAAACTCTTACATCAAGTCATATTATTTAAATATTAACCAGATCACTGCATTACTGCACTTTATGATTTGGTGAATCCGTCAAACAGTAAAAAGAATACCAATTTTGTAACAGGAATATCCATAAATCTCATGCAGCATGGTGATTCAAAGCTCGATCGCTCACATCGGCAGTACGGCTCGGAAATGAGCTATTCGGTGGCAGAGCCCTGTAGGAAATTGTAGGCTTTACTGGCCGCCCCCTCAATCGATGCGGTCAGACCTGCACACTGATTACAATGTGCTTGCCATCATGGGAAGTAAGGGAAGGGAGAGGATTTATTGACTTCTCGACTGATGTTTTCGTCCAGTTGTTATTTAATGCTTAGAAATTCTTTACTGTGAGGGTTACTAGAAGTATTTGCTCGCAGCGAAGTTACCCGAGCTGATTGTTGAATCTCCTGTGCTATGATCTCCTGTAACTGAGTACACTGGCATAACACCCTTCGAAATTACCGTGTATTACTGTGTATGTCTTTAGTAGGAGATCTTTACTTAATATATGAATTGTGAGTAAAAGCGCAAGAAGTTAGTCCAAAAAAAAAATTACATTAAATTTATTTTCTACTTTTTAGTTTAAAAGCGTGTTTGTTTAGTTTTTTAAAACAATTTTTTTTTGGACTAAAAAAGAATTTAAACATTTTTATATTATCAGCTATTCGCTAGTAAGAGTAACATCAAGACTTTCATATTTACGGTAGAGATATGCCTAGTGTTTGAGATGCTGTTGTCTGACGGCAGTCGCTTTGAGTAATAAATTTGGGATACCCCAACCGAATTTGCGAAAAGTCTCGGAAGAAGAAGAGTAAACTACATAACAGACAGAATTACCCTTTTTTCAATATCATTTCAATCTTTGACGATAAACTGAATATAATACTTTATAATTTCTTTCGGAATGGGGATTTGCGGTTTTATTAAGGGCTCACCAAGAATTTCATAGGAATTTATGATTGACGAAATAAAACGTAGCATAAGTAGTATTAGTAGCATTGAGAAGTTAATTCTATAATAATAGTATAAGGTCTGATTGAAGATTCTGCGACCTATTCCTACTTATAATTTGTGTTCTTTTGTATTTTCTTATCGTTTAGGAGCTACAATACCACAATAAGACACAGGGACATTTCAAACTTATAAAGCTTCTCTTTATATTGTCCATACAATGACTAGAAAAAAATTAAATACCATCCTATCTACGTACGTATAAAACATATTATTAGGTAGATTTCAGCACATCGGGGTAGTACTACCCTCATACAGAAGACCAATCCAAGAAGACGAAATTCATGCTGTCGTCTTTCGTTGGTGAGTGTGAGATTGGAGGCCTAATCATTCTGTATCTTACTCCTGGCCTCCGGAGACCAGACACATCTAACTAAGCCGTCATGGTGGGGGTCACCATGCTGCATTGTATGCAACTAATTATTTCTATCAGGCAGAGTAGAGTCACTTTGGTAGGCTTGAGTATATGTCTATACATATTAAAGGACTTAGAGGAGTTTTTTGTCTCTGGAGTTCAAAATACCAGTATCTATCTTAGTTCACTGTGCTGACGCCGAAGGGAAACTTTTGAGGGATCTCTTTTTGTTTTATTGGCAGACGTTCCCAATACATCTCATACTATTTCTATCATAATTTCATTACGATGACGATTTCAAGACATTGGCAGAAATAGCTGACATTATTCTCTGATTGCCATCTCATCAAAAGAAGAAGAAGGAAAACTCTTTTGTGCATCTTTTTATATCTACACAAATAGAAGAAGTGTCTGTTACTAATTTTAAATTAACGATTTGTCACGCAATTCATACGACGTTATGTATTGTATTTACATACATTGAAAAAGCATCATCAATATTTTTTAAATTTCTGTCTGTTTGTTCCGGTTCTCTGAAACGGTTGGACCGATGTTGACGATATTTTCACTCACAGATAGCTGATAATATAAGGAGTAACTGATCTTACTTAGATACTTTAGTTTTATTTACTTGTATAGCTCACAATTATATATTACTTTAATAACTGTTTTTGCATCTAAATCTAAGTTCATCTGAATAAATGCTTTTTTTTTGTTTTTTACTTCAGTTTTTCCTGTAAACAATATACTCTTTACTTCAGGTAATACCATATTTGAGTCATACCTATCACGGAGACAGATATCAAAAATTTTGACGAAGGTTTGTACAAATGAGTCAATTTCCAAAATGATTTATTATCTAGAATGATAAATTGTGCGATTTGAATTGTTACATTTTCTTAAATAATTTTGGCTATAATTTGAACAAATATAGTGTACTAGGCTGGGATGTAGCTATTATTTGTGATATTTTTTTTTGTTGAAACTTAAATTTTTTGTTGTATTTTAGACCTAAATTTCGCTTGCTTAGAAATAGTAATAGAAAAGCGTGTACTTTTCAATTTTTATTTAGTACTTAACTAAACATAGTGACACACAGATGGACAAATATTTGTTTCGGAATTTGAGTATTTTCTATGTATAATATGTATGTATTTACAAAAAAAAAGTATGTTTATGTATTTATATCAGTTGTCTCCTCCTTCTCGCTTCGTTATCCTTACTACTGAGGGTCCTGTTACCCTAGTTGTGGGAAGATCCTATCACGAACAGTTGCACGCTACCTGTTCCTCTCCATGGCCGAATGAAGAGCGTTGTGCAGGTTGATGTTCAAGGCTGACCGGATCTGGTCAGTCCACCTGATAGGATTACGTCTTCTTGGTCTTTTGCCTTTCCGGTGACCATGAGTAGTTCGAAGTCGAGCAAAGAAAATTAAGCACCCTTCGCACACAGGCAGTAGATCAGTTTTCTAGTACCCATAATACAATCTCTTAGTTTGGGTCTAGATAACGTTGTATGTAAGATGTCAGAAATATTTATTTATATTCTAGTCTAGAATATAAATAAATAGGACATCTAGACATCTAGAGTTTGAGGAAGGACATATGTTACTTTTTACCGCGAAAATACAAGTCAATTAGAAAAGAACGTTCATACATGGGTTAACTCTAATTAGTAGTATTGGAAATCGTTACCATTGAACAGAAATCGATATTAAGCCTTCGGCAGTACTTAGAAGGTATTTAACAACAGGGCTGAAATAGCACAATATTTGAGAGAAAACTTCAAATAAGCGTTCGAACAAGCCGAATTCGACCCTGTACTTATATCCGCCGCTTTTAACAATACAGATTTTCACCACTGTACCAGAACGTAGCAGTAAGTCAAGTTAGTTTAAGAAAAAGAAAGTGTGTCAGTTCCAACGCACGACTGGAGTTTACGTCACGTGCCACCGAACTTTTGTGCGTTGCGCACTTAAACTATTTGTTGGCACCACACTTCGCTATGCGCTATTCGTTACGTGGGTTATTCGCGCGCATACGGCGAAGTGTGGAGAGCATATTCGTTTCGTTCACCATAAAAATGACAATGACACATCTCTACAACATACATATTTGCATTATTTGATGAATAATTGGCATACCAGTTCGAAGTGTGGATGGCATGTTTGTTGTTTGCGCGTGTTAGATTAGAGAAAAGATGAGATTAATTATCTTTTAAAATATTAGAATATTTAGAACGAAAGGAATTTGAGTGAATCAAATCAAACCAAATCAAATCATATTAAACTTTCTTTTTATTTCAATGTCCAGTAGTCAGTTAGTCAGTCGTGATTCTATTCGTCTGTTCCAAGGTGTAGATCCTATGGAGAAGAACAGACAAGAAACTCCATGGACACTCTTTTCCAACATATTTACATACATATTTCACATTATACACATATCCAACATTATAAATTATTACAAAACTTAGAGAACATTTTAGTTAAAAGAAATACACAAAAGTGAATTGCATATACTTAGCTTTTAAATCTATATAATATCCTCAGTTACTGGTTGAATAGTAGAGAGCCCCGTACTGGTCCACGTCTCGACAACAAGTTTCTCTGTCCAGTCGGAACCCTCGCTTTTATAGGCGACGACGGCGACGACAAACAAGTACGACACATGTATTTTAATCAAGTACCTTCATCAAAGTACATTATTTTCAGAATGTGTTCAAAGTAAACTATTAATACAAACATATATCAATATTTATATAAAATATATAGTTAAAAGTAATAATAACCACCTTAACATTACTAAACAGTGTTTATAGGCAACTACAAGTGAGTAAAACATACGAGTATGTATTTTATCAACTACCGTCATCAAACAATATGTTCAGAAAATATTTAAAGTAAACTATTGACAAACATATATCAATATTTACACAAAGTATTTAGTTATAATTAAGTATATATAATTAAGTACATTTACATGAATCTAACACGCGCATAACTAATATTTGGGCGAATACGGCGTAGACACATAACGAATAGCGCATAACGAAGTGTGGTGCCAGCATTATACGCTGTATTTGTTGTTATATAACGAAACGTTAAAATTTAATACTAATAAGCCTTAAAGAGCTGTTTGTTTTAATAGTTCGTTAGACAACATAATTATTTTTACAACACAGTAAACGCTAACTTTAATGTCTATAATTGTAACAAAAAAAACGAAAAACCGACTTCAAAAAAAACTATTCCGAGTACCCAAACTGCGACAATTGTGCCTATAATATTTGAGGAGTTCTTTCAATTACCTTGGGATCCCATCACCAGATCCCGATATGGTGACGATGGGACTATTTGTAAGCTTTTTTGAAATCGGTTCATAAACGGCGAAATTATCGCTGAACATACATAACAAAAAAGATTCCAACGAATTGAGAATCTCCTCCTTTTTGACGTCGGTTACAAAAATATTCAAAATATAGGCTATTATGTCTGTTATGTATATTATGTCGTAAGGAGTCAACTCTAAAAAGTAGTAGCAGCAGTTGGTGCCGCTGTCTACTGAACCAAGGGCTTAGAAATTCCACGTGGGACAATCATCATCATCATCAGCCTATTGCAGTCCACTGCTGGACATAGGCCTCTCCCATTGCACACCACTGTGATCGATTTTGGGCTTCTCGCATCCAGCTCCTGCCAGCCAATACAATAATATAAAAATACTTTGTGGGATTTTCAAATTGTTGCTCTGTGTCTGGGTGTTCTTTGTGTCTGTTTCATGTATGTTTGTAAAGTACTTCAGGATTCATATTCCTACGGACGGACGGACGGATTTTCATAAGCACGGTTTATAGTCTTTAAACTTTTTTTTAAAAGTAAATTGTTGTACTTCTGCATTTAGTTTGATTTGTCTAATGTGTTTACGCTGCGCCTGAGGGAAAATTCAGGATCAAACGAAACCTCACCACGCGTTGTAAAAAATCACAAATAAATTGTTGGAGTGATGCGTTTCAAGAGGGCCGTAAAAGAAAAGAAAGGGACACCCTCTTTTGTTATAGTTTTAGGGGATGAAAGTTCTTTATGCGTATAAAATTGTTTGCTCTGACTGCCAGTTCTCTTAGCCAAGTAGCAAACATTTTCGATCTGCAACCGCTGACGCCTCAATTCTCTTGTATAGTTGGTTAACGTAACTATTACTATAAGAGAATCGTTCTTTCTAGTTTTAGAAATCTCTGCCTAGTATAACTAGGGTTGCCACTCGCAACTTCAGTGAACTAACCAACAAACATAGTTCCATGCCAGTTCTTTTCTGTAGGCCAAAACATATAGTTCCATGTCAGTTCTTTTCTGTAGGCCAAAACATATAGTTCCATGTCAGTTCTTTTCTGTAGGCCAAAACATATAGTTCCATGCCAGTTCTTTTCTGTAGGCCAAAACATATAGTTCCATGTCAGTTCTTTTCTGTAGGCCAAAACATATAGTTCCATGTCAGTTCTTTTCTGTAGGCCAAAACATATAGTTCCATGTCAGTTCTTTTCTGTAGGCATGTCAGTTTGGAACCGCTCAGCTAGACTTAGTAATGAACGTTTTGAAATTGCCTGGAAAGGCCTACTTTAAATAAAATCTTTTTTGAAAATAAAGTGTCAAGTTTTCAGAATCATTTTAATTTAACTATTGCAATCTATTGCTCAACATAGGCGTCTATTGCACGCCCGGTTGTTCGGTTTTGTTTTATAATATTTTAAGTAAAATAAAATAAAGTTAGCAAGTTAGCAAATGAAGTGGCAGTGTGCTAGCCATATTAGCCGCAGAACTGATGACCGTTTTGATAGAAGAGTTTTGTAGTGGAGACCGCGTCTCGGTTATCGTAGTGTAGGACGCCCACAGGCGACGTGGAGTGACGACCTGCGTAGGATGGCTGGCAGGAGCTGGATGCGAGAAGCCCAAAATCGATCAGAGTGGTGAGCAATGGGAGAGGCCTATGTCCAGCAGTGGACTGCTATAGGCTGATGATGATGATGAAATAAAGTTTAAAACACTTGAAATTATACCTTTTTTAAAGCTAATTCAGAACATACAATTGTTATTCAATTTGTACATAAGTATTCAGTTTTATTTACACAAATATACGTATAATTTAAATGTAACTTTTAAGGTTTGTTTACATAGTTTGAAATATGAAAACAAATCTTAAAAATTACATATATACTGCCTTATTGGTTTAGTAATTAGAGTATGCGGCTGCTGAGACCTCTTGGGTCTCGAGTTCGATTCCCTGATCGAACCAGATGTTTGTGTGAAAATAGTTTGAAATAATAGTTTGAAATATAGTTAGTGTTAGAAAGTCCTATATACAGTAAAATCAGTATAACTTAAATATATCAGTGCCTTTTCAAAATATACTCGCAATACAAATTACAACAGATTCATAGGCGCTATCACCTATAGACTCACAGCATTTTGTGCCATACTCCCAACTCCTGGTGACTGCCACATATGGCGATTGCCAATAAGACGCTTTAGTTAGTTAGTCATCATATCATCATATAATCCGACTGATTTCGGCCATGGCGACCACTTCGACTCCTTATAGGGCTTGGCGCTGATGCGCCCAGAGATGGCTTATATAGTCGATTTTCGCAGAAAACTTCCTTGCACAAGTGGGCAAGTGAGCTTAGCACTCTCATAGTGCATGGCAGCGAGTGGACGGGATTTAAGCTCATCGCGCTTGGTGTCGAGGTCAGCTAAACGCTATTCCTCAAATTCGTGGATTCGCTTCTTACACAATCTCGCGCTATTCCGGTCGCCAAACTTACTGCTGCCAAACTTTAACTTAGTAGAACTACTTCAGCACGTATGAGCCAGCTTAGGTAGTATTACACTCACACAGAAAACCATCCTGAAAATGACAGCATTGTCGCTGTCGTATTGGTGAGTGTGAGACCGGAGCCCAAATGATGCAGTAGCATCTCTCTAGGCCGCCATAGTGTGGGTCACCATGCTGTGTTGTTTAATTCTCAGAGGAGAAACATGTTAGCAGCCAATACATAGAAAAAAAAATCGGGTAAGTGCGTATCAGGCCACGCATAGAATAGGGTGCCGTAGTAAATATTATTTCGTTATTTACTTGTTATTTTGCAAAATTTTCCAAGTAAGCGAATTTTACAAGTTTGGCCTCTGTAGCTCCTGAACTAACATAGCTATCTAAGCCATTATAGTTTTCCTTTAAAGTTCAATATATGGACTACTATCATGATTATTTTCAGATTTATTGAGACAGCCGTTTAGCTTGGGACGCCCTGTTTTTACGAAAAATGCGCTCTAAAGTTGAATAAAAAAAGAGATACCTAAATCGAAAAATGGTTTTAGAAACCTGTTTTTAAAATACCTATCTAATGATACCCCATTCGATGGGGTGGACGCGAGAAAAAAAAATCATTCCCACTTTAAATTACGTGTAGGGGAGGTATTCCAAATAAAAATATTTTTCATAATTTTATTGTAGCACTTTGTCGACATAATAGCAACACATATTCATGCAAAGTTTCACGGACGGACGGACATGATTAATCTATAAGAATTCCGAGTCATGAACTACGGAACCCTAAAAAAACAAGTTAGTTTAATTTTAAGAATTTAAATCAAGTGTCGTCTCTTTCTTGAGAGCGTCAAGACTCTAGTAGATTAATAATGGTTAAAAAGTTTGATATCAAGTAGAACTTTTCAAGCGAAATGTAACATTATTGATTCTAGTTGCGCAGTTCCAAAATCTCATTCCTACTGAAAAGAACTAGCAAGAAACTTCTACCTCAAAAACCCATTACAGAATGTCAAAATTTCTTCATATATTAAGCGTTGACATCATGAACAATTTAGTTTGTGTTGACACGCTGGTTGCCATGGAGACCTGGCTATTGACCCACATATAATGTTTTCTTTGCGCTGGTAAACTACATTCATTAGGGTTGATGGTGGAAGCGACTGCCTCGTTGGTCTAGTGGTTAGCGTATGTAACTGCTAATCAAGAGGTCTCGGGTTCAAATCCAGGGTCGGGACAAAAAAGTGTTGTTGGGTTTTTCTTAATAACAGCCCGGAGTCTGGAACTTAGGCGGTGATTCACGCCCGTGCGTCGGAGAGCACGTTAAGTCGTCGGTCCCGGTAGTCATGAACATTTATGGCAATCTTTATTGGGAAATCATTGCCCTCAAATATACTAACAACTAGTTCAGTCTTCGAATTTCAGTTCTTCCTCAGTTCAGTTCTCAGGTTGTGGAGGTCCGATGCCAGTCGCTCCGTGGAAAAACTGAAATTCAGGTAAAACCGGTTGAGCTAGTAGCTGACCCCAAATAAAGTTGGGAATATTTTAACCTACCAAGTGACTCTACTCCGCCTGATGGAAAACATAAGTAGAATCCAGGAATAGGAGTCACCAATATCATTGTGAATGAGACAATGCAATACTATACACACTATGGCGGCCTAGTGAGATGCTAATTTGGTATTTGAGTAATTTTAGTAAAGCGTTTTAAATTAGAACTATATATTTCTTTACAAGTGGAGTCCCGTAGTATTACCCTTTATACGTGATGTGAATCTTGTCTAAAAAGGTAGCCTTCTTTATTCGTTATAACATCAGCCACTTACTAGGAAAGCCCCCTCAAAATCAATTCAGCCGTTCTAGAAATTCGCCGGAACTAACATACAGTGAGACCGAGAGCCAGACCAAAAAAAAAATTAGTAAAAAAAAACCGCCTTTAAAAAACACTTATGAACTAAAAAGCAAAAAATAATTGATATAAACGTAAAATCAGCTACCTAAACTGATAAATCTAATTATTGTTATTTTAGTACAAAAAATCAAGTAAACTAAACACTAACTTAGTTACTATATATACTTTAACCCTCGATCACTCGCGCGGTTTTTAGCCTCGTGAGCACTCGCGGGGTGCTGTAGCCACCCCACACACTCAATGTACATTAATATATACATATTATCAGTTAATGTAATTATACCAGCATTTTATAATTTAGTGTTGTATGACGTATGTAAATTAAAAACGTAATTTTTATAATGTTCTTTATTACTGTTGTACAAAACATTATAGTAATCAGTCTTTCCTGAAACAATATTAAGATCTTTCCTCAAAGAATCAAAAATAAATAAAACTTCTTAGTATCTAACATAAACTTTCACATTGTAAATCAAAAATATAGGGATTATTTAACAAAATTAATTAAAAAAACTTATTTTTCGTAACAAGAACTGCAAATTAACTTCATATATTTTTCAGCCATGGTTTGTTTGCAAAAATTGCAGTGACTCAACGTTTGGAGCGCGGAAAAACTATACAGCGCTGGCTTTTGTTGGTGTCATTCCTTCGGTGCTTGATCTATGAGCATTCAACATCCTCTTGATTGGTTTGGGTACCACTAGTTGTGAAGATCTTTTTTCAAGGTGACCTTGAAACATGCTCAAACCCAATGATTCCAAAAGTTCAGGACTTTTCATGTCAGGTTGCGATTGCGTTATATTCCAATCGTAGATAATTGAAATTGCGACTTCTAATTGAAGTACGACCCTTGACTTTGTACCACTTAGTAACTGTTCCTTTTCCGATGTATTTACGTGGATGATCCTCGGTTTCAGACTTATCAACCCATGAAGCATCCTGTTCTGACAAAGAATCATGATCACATTCTTGAACAAAATCTTAATACATACATGCTGGCACTGCAATATTGTCTTTGTTATCCAATATTATTTCTTCTAACAAAACTGCTAATCTCGCTTGCTCTTGTCAACTCGTCTGCAAACAAAAAGATTAAAAATAAAAATTCTAAATTTAAAAGAAGCATTGATATATGCTTCGAAAAACACCACTATTTATACTATAGTAAGTAAGGGCACAATTAAATAATTTACTTTTATAAAATAATTGAAAACACGTACCTTGCTGTAAAGTAACCTCCGCAAAAGTATAACACGAGCGCTCGCGGGGTGTCATAAGCACCCCGTACAAAATTTAACACGTCCTTACGTTGCAAGCGCTGGTACAACACTACCCCTCTCACTTCTTATCGACTGTTTTAAAGATCACTTGAAGGTACTGAGACGCGCAGATGTGTAACTAGAGAAATTATTTGTCATTTTTACGTTCAAACATGCATGGGGTGCTGACAGCACCCCGCGCGAGTGACGGCGGGTTAAGATATTTTAATACCAAAAAATACAATTTATAATTATACATTTGCTTAATAACAATGTGACAACTCTTGTCTATGCAGTTTTCTATTATTTTAAAGAATATATTAGATGTGCTAGACACCTACTCATGTGTTTGAAGTCGGTGCCAGCAGCAAAAATACTTGAATAACTTTAGAAAGTACATAAAACATATAGTATGTCTCTATGAAATATAATGATTGCCCTCGATTTCCTTGGGATTACATCAATAACTACACCGAATCCACAGCAAAAAGAATTTTTTAAATCGGTTCATAAACGACGAAATTATCGCAGAACATACATAAATAAAAATCCGACAAATTGATAACCTCCTCCTTTCTTGAAGTCGGTTAAAAATAGATTTTATATAAGTAGGTAAGAATAGTTCCTATATTTTCATATGCTACTTCAATTTCATTTCTTTATTTAGATGAGATGATGTGAACTCAACTGAATATCTGTTCCATGTGCTAAATACACAGTCGATTCTAGCATGCTCACAATAGATTAGCACTAAAGTATTGTACTTATAAGAATATTATGCTAATTCCAATGTATTGTTCGTTCATAGGTCAGCATACTTCTCATGTCAGGGCTACGAATTATGCATTCTTTATTGAATCACGGGATCGCGTGCATCTACATTTTCAGCAAAAAAAACCCACAAAACACAAGAAAAATGATAGTCCGTTTTTTTTAACATGTGGGAATAACAGTTACCAGTTTACGAATACGTACCACCCCTGTTCCTTCTATGGGTGTTTTTTTCTTACATATTTAGGTCTTTCAAAGCGACTCTTTTCTGCCTGATGGAAAGAATGAGTAGAATCCAGGAGTAGGGGTCACCATCCTCATTGTGAGTGTAAGTAATACAGCATGGTGACTCCCGCTCCCAGAGGCCGGAGGAAAGATTGGGCCTTCGGTCTCACACTCACTAACGAAATACGACAGCAAGAATGCTGTCATTATTAGGATGGTCTTCTGTGTGAGGGTAGCACTGCCGCGGAAGTGCCGGCCCATTCATGATGAAATCAGCGTAGCGCAGCTACCTATATAAGGCTTTGGTAAGAGCTGACTAAGGTAGGCACCTATGCAAGTAAGTCATTGTTATTACGTAACGGTTGAAATAATAATTTGAAATAATAGTGAATTTTGCTAATTTTTTTCTGTAGACCATACAATGCATGTTATTAGGAACAGATATAGATTTCACTGACCTCGACATGAGATCAAAATTTAATCTCCTGTGCCACAATAAAAAAATAAGATTTTTTATATTTTACAAGATTTTTGTGTACTGTGCCATTCATATCATTAATATAAGCAATTTTTACTAAATCATTAACGAAAGAAACTTTACCTGTTTGTCTATAACGCTTTCACGACCAAACCACTGAACCGATTTCATTTAAATTTTTCATGAAGAAATTTTGATTATTAAGAAAGGACCATAGGCTACTCTTTTCAACATTAACCGATATATATGCAGGTGGAGTCTCGGGCAATGTTTGAAGTAAAAGGTTGGATCCAGTGACCATCAGTCCGCCTGGAGACATGAACATCCCACATCCACTGCTGATTCTTCGTGCGATGTCGTTTACTCTAGTTCTCTGTCAATTTTTTTAAATACAGATTCTATCTACTCAAAAAACACGCAGCTCGAGCAAAAGACAGCAGAGCCACCCTGATTTCAGAATACATAAGCCGATTCCACGGGGCAGTACTACATTGAAGACCAACCTAAAAATGATTAATGCATTCCTGCTGTCGTATTTCATTCTGCATCATTCTTCTAACCTCCGGAGACCGAGAGAATGATGCAAAAACATCTCACAAGATCGCCATGCTAGGTCTTGTCTGCTCCTGGATTCTACTCTTGCTTTCCATCAGGCAGAGTAGAGCAGCTTTGATAGACTTAAATTAAAAAAAAACTGTAGCATCAATATCATACCATTCATCATTTTATCAACAGTCTTCATACTTAAATCTCTTCATACAAGAATCTATCTCATTGCATAGATTTGTTGTTTTTGTAAATAAATAAATAAAATAAATGTATATTTCGGACTTTTACACACAACGCCATCTAGTCCCAAAATAAGCAGAGCTTGTATTATGGGTACTACCTACACAACTGATATAAATCCATAAACATACTTTTTTTTATAAATACATTTTATAGATAGAAAACACCCAAACTCGAAACAAATATTTGCGGATAACACAAACATGTGGTCCGACCCGGGACTCGAACCCGAAACCTTAAGCACAGCAGCCGTATATGCTACCACTGCGCTACCGAGGAAGTCAAATATAAATCACCCAGCACCAGCAAAAGTTAGTAAAGCCACGCTGATTTCAGTACGAATTTAGAAAAAAATTCTAAGATAACAAATGTTATCTTAGAAAAGTTCGAAAAAGTTAGAAAAATTCTAAGATAACAAAAGTTATGTTAGAATTTTGCAGTGATCTTGAGAAAAAGATAATTAAATACGAATTTTTAAAGCAGGTTTTTCCATAATAGCTCACATTATATAACACTTCTTGTAAACACACAGATGAACACCGGCCATATAACAACATACATGAATCAGTTGCATAATAACCACTAACTCCACTAAGTAACCTATCATTTTAACTTAGCTTTGTATATAAAAAACTTGCTAACGGATTTTAAGCTTTTAGTGTTAGGAGATAGAGTTGAAAATATATTGAAAAATGAAGATCTTAAGACCTTTTGATATTAAGTAGTATTTGATTCGTGATCGTGCTGCATTGCACAGTTCCGAATGACCTTCAAACACTCACGCGCAGTTAGTACAGTGCTGAACAAAAGTCATTAGGTACTTAAAGCTATACATCTATAGAAAAAATAAAATTCAAATGTTTGTTTGTTATTTCAAATTAATAGATTTTATGAAAGTTTATACGTTACTTACATAAATATATATATCTCTCTCAATTTAAGAGCAAGGCCCTCGTCGGAGGAGCAATCGCCACTCCTCTCTATTTCCTACCATCTGGCAATGACCTGAAAAGAGAAAAACAAGTAAACTATTTCTATATAAAATTGGTCTGCCTTTAAAATACTTTATGGTGCCGCATCTAGTGAAATACTATTAAACGGATTTGGATACAACTTTGCAGTAAGTACGGGCAAAGCCGCGGGTGAAAACTAGTATAATATAAGTTGTAAGAGAATGCTACTTCCGCCACGGTAAGTGCAGAACTTCCGCAAGAAATTGTACTTTCGCCTCCGTAAACATTTTGCGGAGTAGCTCCAGAGGTTTATTGACAATGAAATACAATTCGCGCTTACGAATATATACTAGTTCTTACAGGTGGGTATGTCAGAAGTTATGCTAGTGTGGTAAGACTATAATGGAAGGATATGTGTGGTGGAGTAGTTAAGTATTTTGAACCTAGAATTCAACAGTTTGAGCTCTGCCTAGGATTTGAAAAAACAAATAAATATTTCGGACATCATACACACAACATCATCTAGTCCCAAACTAAGCAGAGTTTGTATTATGGTTACATAACAAGTTATATAAATACATATACTTACTTTTTCTTTGTAAGTACATACATATAAAACACCCAGACTCCGAAACAAACATTTGTTGATCACACAAATATTTAGCCCAACCCGGGAATCGAACCCGAGACATCTGGTTTAGCATCTTGAACACCAACCACTAGACCAATAAGGCAGTCAAGAAAAAAATGAAGCTCAAGAGATACAAGTGCGTTGCTAGGTCGTGATGAATTTGTCGGGGCTCTACCACGATAATAATAATAATTCATCACGAATGGGCCCGCTCAACCGGGGCAGTACTACCCTCACACAGAAGACCATCCTAATAATGACGAAAAACGTTCGTTATTTCGTTGGTGAGTGTGAGACCGGAGGGCCAATAATTCTGCATCATCCTCCCGGTCTCCGGAGGCCGGGAGAGTGATGCAGAATTATATGAACCTATTGCCTACCTCACAATTAAGATGATGACCCCTACTCCTGGATTCTACTTATGCTTTCAATCAGGTAGAATAGAGTTACTTTGGTAGCCTTAAATATAAAAAGTTTCGCAGCTCTTAAATATGTAGAAACCACCACTGTCGGAGTATTTGGGATCAAAAATCAGTATTTAAGAAAATGCTGTGAATGTATTTGTTCATTTTTTTAATGGAAGAGCTTGTCTCGTTATCTAGAATGAATCTTTCATAAATAAGGTTCAACTAACCGAAATTATCTTGTCAATTAACTTGTGAGCTCGAGCCGGGGGTGCCGTAATATTCTATCAAAGTTTTAGTTTTGATTCGACTTAATAGTGAATATAACTAGCTCAAGTTTTGGAGCTCCGTCGTGGCTGTGAAGTTTCTAAGTTAATATGAACATGTAAATATGGTAGTATTCAACTGTGACTTTGCGATGCTATACTATGACAGTACCTGGGCGACCTAGCTTGGCTCGGTTATATTTTGTTGTTTAAGTAGCTGTAGTGTTGTGTAGCTGGTAGTGTTTAGGCTGTGTTGAAGTACCAACCAAATAAGTGCTACTGAAAGGTAGTTTAGATATCGCAAGCAATTTTATGGGTAATGATAAATGCGAAAGAAAAATACATGAAAACTCCAAAACTGGCGTTTTACATAAGATATGAATAAGCTAGTCGATTTTTAAAATTTCAGCGATTTCGTTTGAGGCCTTCCCGATATCACAAATTTAAATATTATATCCAAGAAACATCCGTTTAAGGATATCAGATTGGCCACTCTTAGAAGATTCCTGAAACCATTTTTTTAGAGTCCTTTATTACTTATTAGGGTTTAGACAGACGGTTAGGCTTTCAATATATATTTATCGATGGCCCACTAAACTGTACCTGCATATCTTAAAATAAATAAATTTTCGCCGTTTTAACAAACATTTTCATTGATGTTTTAGTTTCTATTGGTCGTTGAGTTATGTTCTGTGAAAAATGGGCTGAATTAGGTTTTTTAAATCCAACTGGTAGCTCTTAAATTAGCGTCAATCAAACAAACAAACTCTTAAGTTTTATCTATTAAAATTGATAGTAAAATAGCTTAAAATATCCTATCTACCATTTGTGAACACAAAAATTGAGTATAGCTTTGTATATCTTTAATTTGAAGTGGAACATGTACTCGAGTAGGGTAGTGAACACATTAAATTTACTGAAACATCTCTACAAGTTCAGTACGTGTCGTGTATGATATTATCCAACTCATAACCACAGCCATAACGTAAATAGACAACTATCGATGTATCAACTGTTTACTTTAATATAGCTTTTTTAATTAAATATACTGTCGTTCTTTTAATAAGATTTAAGAATCAAGATAACAAGCAACTTCTTGATACGTATAGGTAAGTTATACTAAGATTTTTATACGAATCACTACTAATTAGTTGCGGAAAAATGAACTAGTGAAAGTCCTAAGCTTTATGGAAGATCTGCTTAAAATCTGTTAATAAATCCTTACTTTAATATTATAAATGCGAAAGTAACTCTGTCTGTCTGTCTGTTACGCTTTCACGCCTAAACCACTGAACTGATTTTGATGAATTTTGGTATAGAGATACATTGGACCTTGGGAAAGGACATAGGCTACTTTTTATTGCGGTATACGCTAGTAATCAATATAATAATGTATTTAAAATGGTTGCCTGTAAGAGATTGCCTTCGAGCGATAAGGCCGTCACTTGTATCTGCGTTATAAGTTTCTATTCTGGTGCACAATAAAGAGATATATTATTATTATAAAACTGTTTCGTTACTAACTGACTGACAGACAACATACAGCAGTTATACATTAGAATAATATCTAAGCGAACCTGCGAGTAAATGCTAGTGATTTATATAAATTTACGGTCTTACTCTTTAACATTATTTTACTTTAAAATTAACACAAAAACTTTGCTTAAAGTTAAATGATGTTTATGAATAAAGTCGTTAACTTATTCGTATGTAAGTTGTACTCAACTGTACCTGTTTGTCGGCTATGTAACTTAGATGTCAAGTACAGTCCCCACACTTATGTAAGTGTTGAGTTATCTTTGTTGACAATTTGGATTTTAACTTGTTGTGCATTTTACGGACGAAATAAAAAGACAGAAGGTAATAAAAAAATAATTACTGATGACTTAATTTGTTATTACAAGTTTTTGATTAAATTGGTATTATTTTATGGGCATAATATTAATAATATATTTTTATTGTACATTGTAATAATTACATACAACGGTAGCTTAATCTAGGCGATATTTGACGAAATTGTAAGGGTATTTAAAAATGTTGCGAAATAGCTATTGCCAATGATATTTTATATTTAAAAAGAGGTATTGCAAAATGTGATGCACAATCTAGAACCCTTTTTAAGTAAGTTAAATGGGAATAATCACTACATATTATAAAACAAAGTCCTCCGCCGCGTTTGTCGGTCTGTTCGCGATAAACTCAAAAACCACAGCACCAATTTAAATTACATTTTGTACCCATATATTCTTAGAAAGGCCGGCATAACCGACATAGGCGCGGGCGGGGCCGCGTTCGAAAGCTAGTTTTACCTTCTTTTTTTTTGTTGACAGAGTGGAAAAATCCCTTCGAATATCTGGCTCTTCGGAGACTGAGGAGCCAGGAGTATGTGGCGATTCCACCGAAAAACACCCTGACGGCTGGTCTTAGGTGCCCTGCTCTGAGGTGGACCCGGACTCCTCAGGATCGTCGCCGCGCCTATCCAGGCTCTATCCTAGAGGAAGCCACAAAGGCTTTTCCTCCTGCTTATTGGCCAATCATTATTTATTTTTTCGAGACCTGATTTTGTGTCCAAGCAGGTACAAGTAGCGGCCTTATCGCTCGAAAGGAAACGTGGAGTGGAAAGAAAGACATGGCAAGTATATAGGGTATGGAGAAAATAAGAACTTAAGCGATTTAAGAGAAATTAAGTCAGTGTATATACAGGTTATATCAGGTAATAGTATAGTATAATTTATCATGTAGTATAGAATTAAATTAAATAAGTATATACACATTTTAACTCTTTAGATATAAAGGCTCATACGCTCTAAAGTCGTGCAACTAAGGAAGCTCTGCAAGGCCATCACGTTCGCAAATATCCGGAATTTATAGATTCATCCGTATAAAGAGTGAAAATATGACTTCATGAAGATCTCAAGTCGACATTAATGAAGTTCACATCCAACTAATCTTTTTGAAAGTCATTGAGGGAGGCATTTGTCCAGTCTATAGATGACATGACTCTTCAGGTCTGTTTTTAAGGCCTACCAAAGTGTCTCTACGCCTTCTGATGGTATTAAGCATGAGTAGAATACTTTCAAAAAGGTTTTCATCAGATGATTTACTGCTGTTGCCGCTACAACAAGAAATAGTGAAAAAAAAAAACAGAGCAAAGTAAATATTTGAGGGGGCTTCTAAACAACAAACGTAATTATCTTGCGTTTTATATTTTTTTTTCTTTTAAACAATAAGTGACACTAGCTATTAATTACGTAAATATTTCTTGTACTATTTTCTTAAGAACATCATTCTTCAGATAATAATTCTGCATGATATGCGGCAACTTCCGCACCACCTGTGTGGCAGTGTATTTTTCTGATGTAGTTTTTCTCCGGTGGGCGTCCATCAATTTGCTCATGGTTTTTTTATCTATGGGATATATTGTATTGTGATCTGATACTGAATGGACATATAGTTATCAACAACCCATAATGTCCAGCTGCTGGGCTTGAGATTTCTCTCAGGAGAGGGTTAAGGCCATTCATTCCCATGATGGCCAAGTGCTTCAAGTTGTGGCTACGTAATTTTGCCGTTAGATTTTTTTAAACGGCCCAAATGTCTCCAACTATATAACATATAGCTTCGAGCACAATAACCATTGCTTTACGATTTATATAAATAATCGCCTTGTAGCGAGTGACTGAAACTTAATATCATCCTATTTATTTATACCCAATATTGGAGTCAACTACTAGTGACACTGGTTTTACTTGAATATCAGTTTTTTCAGGGTGACCCATCGGACCTACGCAACCCTGACGCGAAGTGTAATTCAAGGAATGAATTTATTGTCAGCCTGAGGGCACTGGCTTTTTAATAACCATAGTCATACGTGTTCATGACAACCGGGATCGATAACTTAACGTGCTCTCTGAGGCACTGCGGTAAAACACTGCCAAACTTCCATACTCCAGGCTGTAAGTAAGTATATCTGGTCAGAAAACCTGACAACTAACCAACCCGGGGATTAAATTCAAGACTTCTTAATCTCAACCAACGAGAATCTACTATTCATACTGATATTATTCGAGATTTACTCTCTGTCTGTTACGCTTTCACGGCCTAACCGCTGCAACGAAATCGATAAAATGGAGATACTCTTTGAAAAAGCTAATAGATGACAAATAAATAAAAGTATATATTGTATTGCTGTAGATAGATAGATAGATAGATAGTGACTATTTGAATAAACATGTTGTACATACATTCATCATCATCATCAACAGCCTTTAACAATCCACTGCTGGACATAGGCCTCTCCTTAGAAAGGAGGTTTTGGCCTACTATACATACATTGCATTCAAGATATTAATAATTTAAATAGTCTCAGTTATGTTAGCCGCATTCAACGGCATACAAATTGGTTACAGGCCATAGGCCAGTCTGATGTTTATCACAATATAGCCGAAGCTTTACAAAATATTTTAAGTCAAAACAATTAACTACGCAGTAAGTCATCAGTCAAAAATAAGTAGATGTCAAAGTAAAAATTTATAATAATAATTTAATTTTATGAAAAAATAATAAACAGACAAAGTTAATCTGTCATATTCATATTATATTCTCTCAGTTATTATTATTCTATCAGTTATTAGACTAGCTAGTGTCACAACAATCACTGTAGGTAACACCGCGAGACTGAGGTAGTTTAAATATTACTACGAATTATAAAGCCTACCAAAGTGACTCTACCCTGCCTGATGTAAAGAATTCAGTTTGTAAAATTTAACAGCGGGGATTCAATAAGCGAGTTGAATAACTTCAATAGAAATCTCGAATTTCGGAAACATATACACATGTAAGTTGTAACGCGATATCAATTAAAACAAAATTATTATTTTATCCAAGTTAAATATTATAAAACCCTTGGGAATAATGTACGTGATCCGTTCAATAACACTTTTATTATTTTGACTGAATTTGATATTGTGATTACATGGAAAAGTAATAACAAATACGGTTGTTCCACTCTCAAGGAAATAATAAACCATATATTCATGACGTTTGTATACATACATATATATATATATCTTATATAATATTCACACGCCAATTTCCTAGAAGGTAATGGCAGGGGTATATTGATCATCTTTATTTTTGACGTGATAACGTCCTTTACATATATTGAACGCACGAAAAAGCATGACACGTTTCGCTTGAACTGAGCGTGCAAGCGAGAGTGCGATGCAAGGGATAGAGAGGCGATCGGCTTAAGTGTTCGGTTCTCTTTTCTACTCCATTTACATTCTATGCATCTTGGTTATGTATCATTGGACTTTCGGTCTCCTACTCACCAATGAAATATGATAGCACAAAGCTGTTATTCAATGTAGGTTGGTCTTCTGTTCGCTGTTCATAATTTTAGTTCTATTTTTATGGTATAGGGGGCAAACGAGTGTTAGTAGGTACTTGAAGGGTGGACACCTGTCACTCACGAGTTACAAGTGACTGAATCTATTCAAAAAGATAATCATCATTTCTCAATCCGTCAGAACTTTTTTTTTATTTTTTATGTATGTTCAGCGATAATTTCGTCGTTTATGAACCGATTTCAAAAATTCTTTTTGCATTGGAATGGGCGTAGCATATAGTCACCATCGGGATCTGATGATGGGATCCCAAGGAACTCGAGGGAACTCCTCAAATATCATAAGCACAATTGTCGCGATTTGGGTTCTCGGAATAGTTTTTCTTTGAAGTCGGTTTCTTTTTGTTAAAATTATAATTCATAAACAAGGTACTCTTTAATTGGCACAAATGAGAAAAATACAAAGAGCTAAACGAGAAAATAATTAAATTATTTCTAAATCCAATCTAAATTTAATTCATGTGAAAATTACAAGATTTTTCTATTGTTAGTGAGACACAATTAAATCTTTAATGTCTTTACGTAAATATTATATTTATTGCTTTAGGTATAAGGTGCATCAATTGTGTTTTTATTATGTTTAGTTTACGTATTTATAGTTACATGGTCACATGGCAAAAAAATTGACAGTAAGACCAATGCGATTTTTTTTTCGTGTAGATATTCACTGTTTACTTTAATTGTACAATCGAACGAATGAAGGCTATACGGTGTTCCTCCAAATGCTAGTCTAAGGGACTTGGGTATACCCTTGGAAGGAAGTCTACGAGAAAAGTCATAGCACTTGGATTACCAGCAAAGAAAAAAGAAGTAAAAAATTCAAGTTTATAGTAGATTCTAGAGTGATAAAATACTTAGACACTTTTTTTTTGTAAATTCATACTTAATATTGCTATATGAAAAATATATAAAAAAACAATGAGAAAACAGCCAAACTCGAAAACAAATATTTGAAATTCTTAAATACATTTGCTGCGATTTAGGATTTGAACATAAGACCTCAAGCATTTCATGAATACACTACCAAAGAGGCAGCCAAATAAATTAGTATTTTTTTTTTTTTTTTTATATATATATAGCCTACCAAAGTGACTCTACCCCGCCTGATGGAAAGCATGAGCAGAATCCAAGAGTGGGAGAAACCACACATCATTGCTGCGAATGCAGACAGTAAAGTATGGCGGCCCATACTATGGCGGCTTAGTGAGATGCTTTTTCACGTCCCGCTTAAAGGACCCGGGATCATAGTGGGAAGGAAACACGTGAGCTGGTAGCGAGTTCCAGCTTTTGACTGCTCGGCATAAGAAGGAAGAGCCGAACCGCTTCGTTCTAGTGCGTATTTCCTCCACTCTGAAGCGGTGACTTCCAAGTCCAGCACGCGTTGTCCTGTAAAGGAAGGGAGAAGGAGGGACCAGTTGGAAGAGCTCTTCCGAACACTCACCATGGTAAAAGCGATAGAGGACCGCCATGGAAGCGATGTCTCTCAGCAACTGCAGAGGCTCCAGGAACTCGGTAGTTTCGGGACTGTCAATAATGCGGATTGCTCGCCGCTGCAACCGGTCGAGAGCGTCAAGTAAATATTGCGCGGATCTATCGCAGAGGTGAGAACAGTACTCCACGCAGGAACGAACCTGGGTCTTGTAGAGAAGACACAGATGCCCCAGTATACTAACAATTCTAACTTCAGAAGTGAAGTGGACCATGATTTATTAATACAAATAAATAAAAGTGGCTGTGACATACGGACGGACAGACAGACAGACAGACAGACGAATCTATAAGGGTTCCGTTTTTTGCTATTTGGCTACGGAACCCTAAAAATAGGAGTGTCTGTTTATAATATTAAAATAACCGCCTTTTACTAAACGCATATGTATGAATACACGGTACATATGCCAAAATATTTCTTTTTAAATTTTTCGTCTGTCCGTCTGTTTGTTCCGGGTAATCTCAGGAACGGCTGGACCGATTTAGATGAAACTTTTATTGACAGATAGCTGATTTCAGACTAGCTTCACCCCGGGGCGTTGCCCACGGTTACAACAACAAACGCGAGTAGCACCGCGGGTCTCAGCTAGTTATTTATAATTCTTGAAATCTCTATCAATTGTAATATTCAAAAGTGCACTGCTATACCTTATGTATAACACTTCGATCTTTTTGAAAAGGTATCTTGATCTTTTAGCCTTGGATAACTACCACACTACACTGGCCAGATAGATTGGTAAAGGGATTGTTTAAAGCTTCTCTTCTTTTACCAGTAATGTTGTTGTCGGCGCACGTGCACCGAGCAGTGGCGGGGGATAGGAGACTCCGCGCAACACGCTAGTCAGCGACGCTCGCCTTACATTTTATTGTCTTAATATTGCTGTACATAATACAGTCCATGTTATACAGTCTACTCTATTTTACTTACAAACCCAAAATAACTAGAGAGGATCTAATCAGTTGTCCTGCCTAGTTGGTCCCTTAGTCAGTCCTTACGACACCTTCTGGATAGGGTGATGATCAGAGATCGGAATTGGGTGTGTGTAAATACCTAAAGTTTGCAGCGGGACATAATATGGAGCTGTTACAACCACTTAAGTTAAACCGGGTTTGAATTTTACCGGTTTAGTTTTGTTTTTTTTTACATGTTCCTTACCTTTGAAACACCGAACTATAAACGTTTACAAGCTGCTAATACAGTTCTAAATAAATTTTTGTTTTGTACTTTTCCGGTTAAAATTCGGTCTTTTAGTCCCAATTGTTCTTTGTCGGTCAAACACAGAATTTTATTTATCTGCAAAATGCTAATGCGGTTTTAATTTCTTTTTTTGATCTGTATCTTAAGTTAAAAAGTTTTGCTACAGGTTGATGCAAGGAAAACGAACATTTTCGCGTCTTTACATAGTTTTGAAGTCGGCTTTTTTTTAAATTATTAAACCTGCACTGCATAAAAAAATAAATTAAAAACATTTATTTCAATTGCAAGAACAGTGGTTGTAACAGCTCCATATTATTATTGCAAACTTTAGGTATTTTCACACACCCAATTCCGATCTCTGGTGATGATACTCCTTGTTCAATGTTCTATACTTAAGTGTTTTCTAAATTGTTTTGCAACACTGAACCTTATGTTATTCAATGTTATCTAGCAGTAGATATAAATATTCCTAAGGTTGTAAGCGTGCATAATTTATGTTTAATTACAGTTAATATTTGCATAAAATGAAATCCATGAGAAGCTAAGGAATTTAAGTTGAATACAAAATCATATCGCTTGTGGAAATCACTTAGGTACCTTGAATAAAAATTTTGTTTTTTGCCAAACCTCACTTATAACCTAGTTTATATATTTTTTTTGGAAATTGAAATCCGACTAAAAGGTACTTGGCCAAAACCTCCTTTCTAAAAAGAGGTCTGTGCCCAGTATTGAGCTGTTAGACTGTGTAAATGTCATGTGAAAAGGGGATTCCCTAGTAGGAGATATCTTTATATATATAATTCTTCTGTGAGTGTGTATGTCACTGAACTTCTCTCAAACGACTGGACCGATTTTGATGAAATTTTTTGTGTGTGTTCAAGGGGATCTTGGAATGGTTTAGATTCGCAATTGGACCCGGTAGGTGGCGCTGCGATCAAGTTCTGGAATTTTAAAGTTGGGCGGTACGAAGTTCGCTGGGTCAACTAGTATAGTATATAGATATAGATAGGAGAAAGTACACAAAAACATACTCGTACTGCTGAAGGACAAGACATTGTGTGAGTCACAAAAAGGTTTACTTTGTGTTCGTTTCATGTATATTTGTAAAGTCCCCACGATACTTGATATATTATATGCCTATTACAGGAGTTGTCTCTAGTAAAAATAAATAAATTAAATTGCATTTTTCTTCAAGGGAATTTCAATAGAAATAACCACCAATTTCAATAAAACCAATTTCAATAGAATAAAATTAAACACGTTGGGTAGCACAGATTTTACTTTGAACTAGGGGGTGACACTGCTAGTTGGCAAGCCGCGAGGGGGCAGCGTCCGTGTGTGCTGGCCGCCACCCAAGAGAGGGTCTACCAGAGACGGAGCCCGCAACAGGAGCGGGTAGGCGCTGGGAGGAGTCCAGATGGCGATCTCACTCTGGACTTCTCCTCCTACTAAAAAGAGAAGCGCAGAGAGGGCACACCGTGTGGTTTTTAGTCGGTTCGAGTCCGACACACCGCCCCGCCGAAGAAAACCCCGGCGGGGGTGACGGTCCATGATGTATTTCCACACGAAAAAAAAGGAAAGAAAGGGGGGTGACACTGCATTCTTAACTATCACCGCCATTGGCAAACACAAGCTGAGATTTAAAGTGTCCTAAATTTTACCATTACAATAGTCGTTCTTACATTAACAAAGTAAAATAATGTACTTTATCGGATTTAACCTACTGTAACAAATTAACTGTGGCAGTAATATCCACGTGAGATAAAAAAACTGTGTAATGACGTCATAAGTTTTTGCTCCAAGCGTGCCTGGCAGTGCCACCAATTAACATCCTCGTACACTTGTTGTATTAAGTAGTTGAATCTTTAATAATATAGAGACTAACATTATATGGGACAAAATTTATGAAACATATTATAATGTATTCGAGTTACGGGTAGCGGATATTATATTAAAATCTTCTTTAATATTTATTATTTATTCTTATACAGACATAGGACAGAATGTAGGGACGAACTGGAGCGTTTTCGGTATAAGCTTAAGTGGCAGTGGGCTGGTCATATTAGCCGCAGAACTGATGACCGTTGGGGTAGAAGAGTTCTGGAGTGGAGACCGCGTCTCGGTAAACGTAGTTTAGGACGCCTACTGGCGAGGTGGAGTGACGACCTGCGTAAGATGGCTGGCAGGAGCTGAATGCGAGAATCCCAAAATCGATCAGAGTGGTGTGCAATGGGAGAGGCCTACGTTCAGCAGTGGGCTTCTCGTATCCAGCTCCTACCGGCCATCTTGCGTAAGTCGTCAGTCACCCTGGCCTGCTGGTGTCGTACACTATCAAAAATGTATGCACACTTACTCAATATTACAAAACCAATTTCCAGGTTTCACTTATAATTTAGACAAGTATCCACACCTTAAATTTTAACATATGAATACATTTAGTCGTTGAGTAAGACTACAAAGCCTACTACAGAAACATACGTAACTACTTACATACTAAGCTTCAAAAACCATTACTCTCTTTTAGCACAGTCGGTACTAGAGAATTCATCAACAGCCTTTAACAGTCCACTGCTGGACATAGACCTCTCCTTTGAAAGGAGAGTCCTACTTTACCACGCTGGCCATACGGGTTGGTAAAGGGATTGTTTCAAGTTTTCCTTCTTTGGGCAGTGATGTTAGCTGCTTATTTTGTTCCTTTAGTCGCCTCTTACGACACCCATGGAATGAATAGGGGTGGTGACACTTTGTATTCGTAATCCGTCACCACACGGAAGAGAATTAGAGTGAGAGAGAGAGAGAGACTAGAGAATTATGTGGTCACATTCACAGTCAGTCACACACACAAGTCATAAAAAAAGCGGCCAAGTGCGAGTCGGACTCGCCCATGAAGGGTTCCGTATCAGCAAGTAACATCATATAAAAGTTCTTGTAGTTCCTTGTAACTTGGATCGATGTTTTTATAATAGTGTATTGATTGAATGAAAGGTAAATTGCAGTTTACGAATTATGACGTATTAAAAAAAAACTACGTACTAGATCTCGTTCAAACCAATTTTCGTTGGTAGTTTGCATGATAATGTACAACATATATTTTTTTTAGTTTTATCACTCTCTTATTTTAGAAGTTACAGGGGGGGGACACACATTTTTCCACTTTGGAAGTATCTCTCGCGCAAACTATTCAGTTTAGAAAAAAATGATATTAGAAACCTCAACATCATTTTTGAATACCTATCCATAGATACCCCGATATACACGTATGGGTTTGATGAAAAAATTTTTTTTGAGTTTCAGTTCCAAGTATGGGGACCCCCAAAATGTATTGTTGTTTTTCTATTTTTATGTGAAAATCTATATGCGGTTCACAGATTACATCTACTTACCAAGTTTCAAAAGTATAGCTCTTATGGTTTCCGAAAAAAGTGGATGTGACATACGGACGGACAGACAGACAGACAGACAGACATAACGAATTTATAAGGGTTCCGTTTTTTGCCATTTGGCTACGGAACCCTAAAAATAGAAGACACATAAAACTAATAACCCACACTTCATACATACACATGAACAGCCTTAACTACGTAACAAGATTGATAGTTATTGTTATTAGAATAAAGTTCAATTTACTATTACAAATAAATATAGCTTATGAGTCAGCGACCCACATCATGTAAAAAATATTTATTCAATGTTATTAACAGACATTTCGTCTCACAAATATGTTGCGGTTAAAGTATGAATTATGACAATAACGGGTGACGTCTGAAAACCAGCGCTGGAC
This sequence comes from Phragmatobia fuliginosa, assembly GCA_932526445.1. Lineage (NCBI taxonomy): Eukaryota > Metazoa > Arthropoda > Insecta > Lepidoptera > Erebidae > Phragmatobia > Phragmatobia fuliginosa. The sequence goes on from OW052073.1 coordinate 18,516,425, forward strand.
TGATACTCTGTAGCATTCTGCTGAGAAGGTAGCCCGTTCTGGCCCATACATTCAAATACATTCGATGCAGATAATTCTGTGAATTATTTTAATAGTTTTACGATGCCGCTTGGCGCTCTGTAATAGGAGTTTTAGGCTATGAGTAAATCATTTACATTTCATTGTTGGTCTAGTGTATGCGGCTGCAGATCAAGAGGTCTCGAGTTCGATTCCCGGGTCGAACCAGATGTTTGTGTAAAAAGATAAAATATAACATTAGTACTGATCTGCAAAACAGACCAATTTTCGTTTCTTTTTTTTTGCCCAATGTCAACAGCGCACATGCAACAGTTTAATAAACTCCTGAAAAAGACGAGGCACCTTTCATTTAAAAAAAACAGCACGTGGCCAATATTGTGTCTGGTTTTTTGCAAGACATTCTAAATAACAGCCCGGAGAATTGATTCACGCTCGTGTTTTGGTGAGCACATTAAGCCTTTGATCTCGATTGTCATGAACATCTATGGCAATCGTTATTGGGAAGTCAGTGTCCTCAATTATACTGTCAAATAGGTCAACCTTCGGTTTCAGTTCGCCCTCAGGGTTGCGGAGGTCCAATACTATTTGCTCCGTTAAAAAAGTGATATTCAGGTAAAACTGGTTGAAATGCTCGTAGTAGCCGACCCCAAATAATCTTGGGAATAAAGGCTAGGAAGATGATTTATAATTTTAATTTGTTTTTGTATAATGCTTGCCAAGGTGACTTTACTATGCCTGATGGAAAGCATGAGTAAAATCCACAAGTAGGGGTCGCCATACTCATTGCAAATGCAAGCAGTATGGCGAACCACAATATGGCGGCCTAGTGAAATGCTTTTTTCACGCCCCGCTTAAAGGACCCAGGATCATAGTATGCAGGAAAAACATGAGCTGGCAGTGAGTTCCAGTTTTTAACTGCTCGGCACAAGAAGGAAGATCCGAACCGTTTAGTTCTGGAGCGTATGTTTATTACAACAGATGTGTCAAGGTGACGTCATAGACGACGACTGACGACGATGACGAATAAATTTCCTTAGTACGTAAGTAGGACTTTCTTATTAGTTGGCATCATCAACAACCCAGAACGTCCCACTGCTGAACTCGGGACTACTCTGAGGAGATGGCTAAGACTATACGTCCCCACGCTGGCCGAGTGCGTGTTACGTAAACTTGCCGATGGAAGTTTTTAAGCCATCGGAAGGCCTCCAACTAAGCTTCACGAATTTTATCATAAAATAACAACCGGGACCGACTGCTTAACGTGAACTCAGAATCTCGGAAACGCTCGTAAACATATCATACCACAAACGGTCACCCATCTAGATACTGACCCCGCCGTCGTTGCTTCCCCTCGGTGATTGTTTCCAATCACCTATGGCCACTCGACTATGACCGCTTCAGTTGCCTTATGGTATGTTTTTATAAGCCTTTGTTTACCTTTATGGCAATAAAAAGACGGTATAATATTATTTTGTTATGTTAAGTTGATATTAATTCAATCGAGGTTATTAATACTTTATTATAAAATCATAAACAATGTCCTTTGTTGTAGGAAGGTAAACGTGCCTATTAATTTATATCTATGCTATTCGTTATAGTTATTTAATATTGAATTTATAGAAGTAGTAGGAAATTAGCATCACTACATGTTATAAAATACAGTCCCCCGCCGCCTCTGTCTGTCTGTCTGTTCGCGATAAAGTCATAAACAAATTAAATTTTGTACCCAGAAAGTCTAAAGCCTGAGAAAGGATATAGACTATATTTTACCGCGATAGCCGATAAGGATGATTAAGAATACAGAGTGTCACCACCCCTATTCATCCCGCGGGTGTCGTAAAAGGCGACTAAGGGATAAACTACGCAAGACAACATCAATGCAAAGAGAAGGAAAACTTGAAAACAACCCTGTACCAACCCGTCTGGCCAGCGTGGTATAGTAGGCCAATACCTCCTTTTCAAGGAGAGGCGTATGTCCAGCAGTGGACTATTAAAGGCTGTTGATGATGATTAGTTTGAGACTAGATGTCGTTGTGTGCAAAATGTCCGACATATTCATTATTATTTAAAATCTCCGTCTCTATAAAACTGTTAACTTCTCTACGCTTCAAAAAACTAAATTTTGCACCTAATAAACAAATCAAATTTAGGCACACTATGTGACCGGATTTTTGAGTCATTTTTATTTCTTGTTTTGAAGTCATTGCAACCACAACGACCCTAGGTACGCTAGTCTTGATTAATTGTTGTTGAAAATAGTTTAGAAAACAGCTAAAACGTCATGATCATCAATAAATCAAGAATAGAGTTTGTATCTAATTTCTGTTCTCTTTCATTCGTAGCTTTTGTTTATTTAAAAAAAAACAACTCCCGCATTAGGAATATATTTAGGGGACTTTAAAAACATACAAGAAATGGACACAAAGAAAACCCAAACTCAGAATAACAATATGAAATCATACAAAGTGTTACCCCGTGTAGGATTTCAACCTACAACACTTATCGTAAGAGGAAGCGGCGTGGCGACCGCTTAAACCACGGGCACTAGGCCTAGTCAAGTTTGCCCTAAAGGTCAGTGTTTCTCCCTCCTAAATATCTATCCTATAAATCTATCATCACACGGGCAAAGACAAGCTAAGATGTAAATAGCCCAAAATTTTACCATTGCAGTGGCATTACAAACGGTTCATAAAAACTGGACGTCCTCGATCCTTACCGAGCATAGATTTTTTACCACTAATTATCGTAATATTATTATCTACTCACATACTATACGACTCAATAAGATGATCGCGATCTGTGAGTATTCCACAACTTTTTGCTATAGGTAGTTCTAATAATAATGTATCTAAAAACAATCCAATATGTTCTGTAATAGTACATTTTTCACCGAGGGAGGAAAGGGACCGATTACTAGTGAGGGAGCAGTTTGTGGCAGCACATCAGCCACAATACTCCCGAGGTAGGAATGGGACTTTCACCCGAGTGCTACACAATGCTTTATACTACACCTGGGAGGAACATTTAAAGTATTTTTAAAATAAAATCAAAACGTAAGACACCATGTAAGACACAATTTAGCTTATAACTCGTACGAGCTAAGATGGCACCTGGCTCAAAACGAAACATGACACTGTTCCCCCGCGTGATACCCTCTGTCATCTTGCGAGTAGCGTTAGCATCACTATTACCGTTGCACAAATATTTCCATAATAATTTTAGTTAATTAGGTATTACCTAATGTCATATAAATCACTCCACGAATTTATTTTATTAATATATCATTAGAGTCGTCTGGATAACCCAATTGTTTTAAGAAAGGTCAGTAAAAAAACCAGCATGACGACTATGAGACGCAATAGTTTAAAATAAAGAATATCCATGTCGGAATATTCAATTATACGGGAGCTGATTTGACAACGAGGCGTAAGCGGTGAAACGTCATCGCTTCGGTGGAGTCTATACAGGGTGAATTTTTGAGACGGGACAGTAAGGGTAGGTACCCTAACCGTTATAGTTACAGGAAAACGCTTTAAGAAGACTATCCAGAATTTTTTAAGATATTCTGAACTGCATTTACAGATTTTGGAAAAAATGTACAGCCAGCAAGAAAATTGTAATTTTAGACAAAAAATTTTTTTGATGCCAATCAATCCTGTTTCTTATAAGGATCAAAAGCCTCTACCTTACCGACTGAGGTTTGAGTACTAGAAATGTCAGAAATCGCAAAAAACTTTTCCCATACTTTTGTACGGAAATAAATCATTTTTCACTTACATTTTGATGATCTACGAAATAAATTGCGCAAAACGACCGCCGATTTCACGAATACATAAGTTCACTCATTTTTGTACTAAGCTAGTAGCAGCCGATAATTATCTTGGATTCCTGAATTCTTGTTAATGCATGAATCTGTTATATTTTTTTTGTAGACTTCGTTTTTAGGTAGCCCCACAGAAAAATATTGAGAGGCTATTTGTACATGTCCACTGTGACCCGAACTGCCTATTTAAAATAGAATACGCGGCTGTTGTGTGGCGAAGCGCCATCTTACTGAAAATAAACATTCGCAATTTTAGCAGGAGCCATTCATCCAACTGGTTTTGCAGATTCTCTAAAATGACGTCATTATACACGGCAGAATTAAGAGTACCTTCATAAAGTTCCACCATTACCACTGGATACTTGTCGCATACTTATTCGCGTACCACACCAATGCAGATTCCGTGTTCCTATTATTTACAAAATTCGCTTAATACAAAAGATGTATTAGCAACGATTTTAAATGATATCTATCCAAGAAAATTATCGGCTACTACTAGCTCAGTAAAAAAAAGAGTGTACTTATGCATTCGTTAAAACGGCAGTCATTTTCAGCAATTTATTTCTTAAATCATCTAAATGTAAGTTTTCTGAATGTAAGTTATCTGTTGTCTGTGTCTAAAATATACATTAAAATTATTTATTTCCATACAAATGTATGGGAAAAGTTTTTTGCGATTTCTGACATTTCTAGTACTCAAACCTCAGTCGGTTCAGTAGAGACTTTTGATCCTTATAAGAAACAGGATCGATTGGCATCAAAAAAAGTTTTTGTTTAAAATGTCAATTTTCTTGATGGCTGTACATTTTTTCCAAAATCTGTAAATGCAGTTCAGAATATCTTAAAAAAATATGGATAGTCTCCTAAAAGCTTTTTCCTGTAACTATAACGGTTAGGCTACCTACCCTTACTGTCCCGTCTCAAAAAGTCACCCTGTATAAGTGTTCGTGCAGGCCGAGCGGGGAGCATTCACCGACCGACCACGACGCGGATCACATCTAGAAACTACCTTACGACTCGTTGTTCTCACTTTAAGTTACCTACGTGTTGATAAAAGATTATTTAAATGAACTACTTTCGTTTTCTGCTCGAGAAACACCATGCAGCCCACACAAAATGTATTCCGGAGAAAGCAACGGCTTTGACAAACACCTTTTGCCGACACATATATGTATATATATGATATTTAGAGACTACGATTAAAAGGCTTATCAAGGTTGAACTAGTAGCCGACCCCAAATAAAATTGGGAATAATGGCTAGGAGGATGATCATGACGATTTAAAATTGTATTTTATAACCATACTTTAGTTCCTAATTTCATTTAAAATGATATTAGGTATTACCTAATATTATTTAAATCACTTCACGAAGAATGCATTCGGGTAAATAATGAATGAGGCCTGATTCCTATTGATATGCATATGTATTTTCTTAACTCAGGTAGTAAAGTAACATTTAAGATAAAGTAGTATGTTATGAGAAACTACTTGAAGCAAAATAAATGTTGAAATTTAAAAGAACTAGAATAAAATATATTTTTCTTGCACTCAGTACTTTAAACGACTGACATTTGAGTCAGGTGCCATCTTAGGTCGCACGAATTATAGAATTTAACCGATATTTCGCGCTTCTTTTGTTTTATTTTTATTCTTCACAAAAGGATGTCAGTGGCACGGAGATTCCATATTTAAATTATATGAAAACTCTTTGGGCAGGCGCGCGCCATAGATAAGATAACACATGAGAAATGAAAATTCATACAACTTTCTCTCCCGCTAAAACACGTTAGAAATGGATTTTCATACATTGTTTCCTCCCACTTATTCAGATCAAGGACAAGACTGACGTTCTCTTTTCATTTTCAGGGAATATTGACTACTGACCAGGTGTAGTATAAATGATATTTTTTCAACACATTTAATGAATTTAAAGCCGCTATCATTAAGGAAAGCATCTGAAGAATGTCTGATGTCATAATCTAATGCCTAGTATCTTTTTCAACGAAGTAAAATAACATTTAAAGCTGTGTATAGTTGTAATTGGGCTTCAGACCTAAATGTTTTAAAAAGTAATGTGTAATATTTGTATGTCTCTGCTTTGTTGTATGCTTCTGTACCTAATAAATAAAATAAAATACCATTTCCGAATATGATTTTGTCCCATTCGGTCCGAATATGATTTTGTCCCATTCGGTGTCGAGACCCTTGGTCCGTATGGTCCCAGCGCTATACGGCTTTTTAAAGAAGGTCCCAGCGCTATACGGCTTTTTATCAAGAAGGTTAGTCGACGTCACAGGGGACCGAAGAGCTGGCAGCTACCTCGGACAAAGAATTAGTATAGCTATTCAAAGGGGGAACGCTGCCAGTATCTTCGGAACCTTGCCTAAAGGGACTCCTTATAATAATATATTCTAGTTTTATTATAATTTTTAAGGTTTTTAGTTTTTAGGTTCATTGTTCATGTATATTTATATTCAATAAAGTAATAAATCTTTAAAACAAAAAAAAAAAAAAAAAAACAAAAAAAAAAAAAAAAAACATATGTATGTACCTAATATTTGTGGTCTGTGTTCGTTAAATAAATAAATAAATATTTCTGACTTCTTACACACAACGTCATCTAGTCCCAAACTAAGCAGAGCTTGTATTATGGGTACTAATTGCATTGTGTGTATATATGCATATTATTATGTTTGAGGAACTGATTCTAGATCGGCATGCATTCAGGAGTTTTATTTGTATACAAGCCAGCCAAAGTGACTCTGCTCTGCCTGAAGCAAAGTATTAATAGAATCCAACAGTACTGGTTACCATACCTATTTACGAAAGAGAATGTAACAATGCGGCATATTGACATACTATGGCGACCTTTGGTGATGCTTCTGGATCATTCAGGGGCTCTATGACAATAGAAATATTATACAATGAATTCCTGTACTTACACATAATATATATGTAGGTATGAGGTAATCCTTTGTATACAAGGGAAAACAATCACCATAATTATTGTATAGTTGTTTTCAATAACTTTCTATAACTTATAACATACTTACAATTTTACACCTATTTCCCGGGTTTTTAGGTAAACAATTGATTTCCGCTTATTAGGGTCCAGACACAACCGTTTTAACCTTTTGCTTTTTTTTCGTGCGGAAATCCTCACGGCAGCGGAAAGCCACCGGCTGGTGGTTATGTCGGACTCGAACCGACTAAAACCTGAACGCCATCTCGGGTACTAAAAGCCTAGAAACCAGGTGCACCCTCGATAGAAAATCCCTGGAACACCGACATACCTCGGGCCATCTACGGTCTGTAAATTACCCCCTTCGGTATAGGAACCCTATTATTTTTCCTGCCCAAAAGAAAGTCCGCGCGCTCTTTCGCTGTGCCCTGGCCTGGAGGACTGGAAGAGTTCTGAACCTCTCTCGGTCACGCTCCGCCATCTCCTTCGCAAGCATGACTTGCTCACAGAAAGAGAAGTCTGAGTTCCACGCGCTCACACTGCCTATCATGGCCGCAATCATGCTACGGAGCGAAAGAAACTCGAAACCTGAACTCACACCTCGGCTCTTCCCACGCCCGATATTCTTCCAGCGTGTGCAGCGCCGTATTCACGGTCCGACGGTCGTTTTCACCTGACCATAAACATTAGCTGTGGGGTGGCGGTGTTTAAACGTGGTGTTAGCCCTCGGTTTGAATTGAACTCGAGACCTGTGGCTTAGTAGTTAGTACCACTTACTACTAAATAGATAAATGTCATTAATTAAGGATAAGGATAACTATGTTGCCATATATGGAAGGTAAATTAATTATTACATAAAATAAAGAATACGCGATTATTCACCTACTTATTGTGTAATTAAACGTAGTAATTGAACAGTAAAATCTAGTTTACAACAGTCATTATTGAGTTCTAATTCAAGATGATGAATGGTTTATGAACGGATGTTTAGTAAGTGAAGTACTTTAAATGCATGTTTAGCAAAATTATCAACTTTTTATTAAGAGCTAGTAACATAACAGTCCTGAAGCTGCATAGTTTATCCCTTGATCGCCTTTTACGACACCCACGGTACGAATAAGGGTGGTGACACTCTGTATTCATAATCCGTCACCACATTCATTCCCTCTTTCGTACTATTTCGAAATAACTAAAAACAACTAAAACAGGTCAAAGTGTTATGTCTATCAAAAGCCAAATTAAGTCGATGTGAGAGACTGAATAGGACGTTCATTTAAACTGTCAAAGTTGATTAAAAAACAAGGAGCTTCGTTAGCAGTTAGCCACAAGTTAAAAATACTGCATACACATTTATTACACAACGGAATAAAATAGAATAAAAACCATTTATTACAGTGTATTACTGCCCTTCTTTGGATCAGTATTTTTCTCTACTCATGGAATTTTTTACGAGAAAAATCAATACAAATAAATATTTTAAATATGTCTTACACACAACGTCATCTAGTCCCAAACTAAGAAGAGCTATTTATGGGTACCAAACAAGTGATATAAATACATAAACATACCTTTTATTTGTAAATACATACATATTATACATAGAAAACACCCAGACTTCGAAACAAATATTTGAATCCGAGACCACTTGATCAGCAGCCGCATACGCTAACCACTAGGCAGTCGATATGATTTACAAGGAAGTAATCACGCTGATTTTATTACAAACGGGTCGGTACCAATCTCTCACAGAAGACTGACAGTATCACTACAGTATTTATTTATCTGCCTTGTTGGTCTAGTGGTTAGCGTATGCGGCTGCTGATCAAGAGGTCTCGGGTTCGATTCCCGGGGTCAGACAAAATATTTGTGTGATCCACAAATATTTGTTTCGGAGTCTGGGTGTTTTCCTATGTATAATATGTATGTATTTACAAAAAAAAAGTATGTTCATGTATTTATATCAGTTGTTTAGTACCCATAACACAAGCTCTGCTTACTTTGGGACTAGATGATGTTGTGTGTAAGATGTCCAAAATATTTATTATTTATTATTATATTATTTACAGTGAATAATCTATACTAATAAATAATATTGTCTGTATGTCATATCGAATGAACAGTTTTTTACTAAATGCATGTGAAAGTATATACACGTTACTGACATTCAATTGATTTTTTTATTTTTTTCTATGTATCTGTCATTTTGTTCCTAATTTGCTGGGACTTTCAATGGCAGATGGCAGATGACATAAGGAGTAACTTATTCTGATTTTTAGACAAGCTGTGCTCCGTGGCATTACTCGCGATTTAGAACAATAACCGCAGGTAACACTGCGGGGCTAAGCTAGTAATATAATATATAATATTTATATCTATCTGTATTATAAATAATATATGTGTATGTGATGTTAGTGATGTTTGTGTAGAATTATAATTTGTATTGTTGGTGTGTTCTGTTATAAACATGTATATAATATGTATGTTTGTTTAAGTTTGTTGTGAACTGTGAACATTCTAGTTGAACACATCATATATAACCTCTGAGCACACCTCTTAAGATTTCTGCACCACCCAAAAGTTGACTGGAAGAATATGCCCCGGGCGTTAAGTGCACCGATGTACAAATTTTAGTGCATAAAGTTTATAAATCATTAAAATATAATCTTTTAAACTTTTTCTTGATTTAAAAAAGCAAGATTTCTAACAAAATATAAGATATCCATAACTTCCCAATGATAGTATCAGAATGAACTTCTCAGATTTAACTGAAACTTCTTTACAAAATGACGTGAAGAGTTCTTGAATTTTCCAATGTTTAACCGCTTTTTAAAAGTTCAAGCAGGATTATTTTCTATCAAGAAAAGTTTCATTCAATTCAAATACATATTGGGAAACAGAGCTTACTGGTTCAATTTTATGTTTGTAAGCTCAAAAGCGATTTATCTAAAACCTTTATGTAATCAGGAACGTGTTTAGAATAAGTGTTAAGGTAATTTGTCAATAGAATTTTAATGTTTTTATTTATTGATTCTTTGTGAAATGGTCTCAAATTGAGGTGAGGGAGGGCCACAAAAGGTGAGGGAACTGTGAATGTAGCTAAAATGTGAATTTTGACATGTATTGTGTCATTTTATTGGGTAAAATGAGAAATGTATTTGTACATTTTATATTCGGACATTGTATCTATTTAAAGAAAGCCTGAAATTAGAGGCTGTAGATGGTAAGTCAAAAAACAATCGGTATAGGTAATCGATGAATGGACATGTGATGGGAAAATGTTTATTGCGCGATGTAGATTCTTTTATACAGAGGAGATCGGTTGTCTCACATTATGCAGTTCACTGCTAGACATAGGCCTCTCCTATTGTATGCCACTTGTTTTGATCCTTGCCCCCCTAGCCACTCCTTTATTCCAATTTCTCTATTCTCTTTTTTCATTGGCTCATGTCACTCATGTCAGAATAGAAAACGAAAAATGTTTGCAAATTTTCTAGAGGGGCTTGAATTCTTAATCAATCGAATATTATTCTCAAATTACGATGCATTATACAGGGTGTCCCAGAACTCAAAGTCAAGCCGAAACGGGGTGACAGGATTGATTGTAACCATCATGAGAAAAATTAAAAAAAAGACTATCCCATGCAGTTGAAAATTATGGGCATTTAAAAAAAACCTAGAAATTTGGTCAAACTGTAACCATTTTTCGATTATTGTAGTTAATTATTATTATTTTTGTTCATTTAAACTTTAGAACCGTAACCCTACATAACATTTCTAGAATCTGACTGACTTAACATTTAAAACATTATACCTAAATCTTTAAATAGGACACAAGAAAGGTAACTTTTTTTTATTTGATGCCTGCCAAAGTGACTCCACTCTGCCTGATAGTAAGAATGAGTAGAATCCAGGAGTGGGCGTCACCAGAACTAAACGAAAACAAACAAAACACCAACATACTTGAATAAATCTAACCTAAATCTTCACGTATATTAGTAATACAAGTATATTCGATTACTCGACGCCACTTGCTCTATCCGAATACCGAACACGTATCCGATAAAGCACTCTATTCCAAACTATCGATATTACGCGAGGTGAATTGATATAAGCACTGCTTCATAACTAAAACAAATGAAAGTTATACGCTCTAAGAATTTAAAAGGTTATTTTATATTTTATTAACTTTTGCAGAACGGTTTTTGTTTTATGGTGATGACGATAGTATATATTAGTTGTTATTTTTAAGGTTCCGTACGTAAAGGGTAAAACGGGATCTTATTACTATAACTCACCTGTCCATATGTCTGTCAACATGCTGTATTTCATGAACCGTGAAAGTTAGACAATCTAAATTTTCACAGATGATGTATTTAAGTATTCTTTGTGTGTTGTGTTCAGTATATAAGTAGTATTAGTTTTAAAATTAATTGTTGTTGTGTGCTTTATGTCTGAACATTTATTTATTTATGTATTTATTTCTGTTGTAGCTTCAACAGCAAATATTTAAAAAATATATAGATATTTAAGGGGGCGCCTACACAACTAACGTGATTTTTCGCTCGATATTCATAACGGTAACAGGTTGACGCTTGAATTGTGCAGACGATGGTACGGAACCCTTCCTGCGTGAGTCCAACTCGCACTCCCCAAAGTTAGCCCATTGGCAACTTCAACATACAGTCCTAACAAAACATACAAAAGCGCCATCTATCGAAGATACACTGAAATACACAGTAAAATAACTACACGAGGTAACTATTAATCCTGCATCGCGATATTGAAGTTCTCGCACCTATTCGCATGTATAGAAATGCCCAACATCAAAGTTGGGCGGTGGCCAATGATCAACTTGGCGAGTTGGAGGATTCTCCTTTTGTATCAGAGGAATATGACACTTGTTCACCCACACCTCCACCACACCAGTGTTGCCAAAATTAAATAAACCTAATAACTGGGAAATACCAACGAGAAATTGTTTATTGGACTCTATATTATAAAAGTATTTTCTGCGTTATTGGGAACGTATTAATAACATCATTGATATTGCAAGTGTGTAATGGCACTGGATTCTCAAAACCAGGCGAGCTGTAACCTTAATTACTATCAGGAGTCCTTATTTCCTAAGCTTCTATTACAGTTGTACGAGGGCGGTTCAATAAGTACCCGTGTTAGAAATGAAGACACCATTTTTTCATTTTAATGGACTGCACGGTTGGTCTATTTGTTTCAGCGGTCGCTACGCGGCTCTCTACTACGCCAAGTGTTGTAGGTTCAAACTCCACGTAACACAACAGTTGACAACACTTTGTGTGATTCACAAATCGTTGTTCTGAGTCTGATATTTTTAGAAATATCTTATCAGAAAGTACTGAGTGGAACTTTTTTGGTTTTGAAAATCGAGGCATGAAGCTGGGTCCCTGCGGTTAATAGTAGACAACATCAATAAATGCATACTTTGTTGCAAAAACGAGCAAAGAAACACAGACGAAGTTGCGTGCATTAGCTAGTGTTACAGTATAAACTAATGTTAAGTTCCAAATAAAAAAAAAGCAATTTAATATGACAACATTGTCTTGGACTATGTTCATAATGTGAAGAAACAATCGATTATATGTGACAACTACGATTACTATTTAATCGATTGCGTGTTCATTTAATGTGTGACTAATTAATCAATGTCTGGGACAGACTTAATAGATTTAATTAGGAAAAAGTTAAAGTAATTAGTAGTATAATTGTGTTGGCTCTTTTAAATTATCTTTTCATTCCCCTATTCATTCCATGGGTGTCGTAAGAGGCGACTAAAGAAACAAAATAAGCAGCTAACATCACTGACAAGAGAAGGAAAACTTGAAAAAAACCCTTTACCAACCCGTCTGGCCAGCGTGGTATAGTAGGCCTAAACCTCCTTTCAAAGGAGAGGCCTATGTCCAGCAGTGGACTGTTAAAGGCTGTTGATGATGATGATGATTTTAAATATTGGTTTGATGAAAAATGATTTTCTCACAGCCGTTTTTCACTCCTGCCATAAACCCACCACTGTAACTCCTGTATATTAGAATCCAAAAAAAATAGCCAATGAAACAAAAGAACGAAGAACTAGAGAATAGAAGAGTAAACGAAAAACGTTTGCAACTTGGCTAGGGGGCAGATCCCAGGAGATATAATATTAATCTGTCAGTGGAAATTCCTAAGAAAAACCCAGCCGGAGTTTGGAAGTTTGACGGTGATTCACGAATGCACTAATGCCTCGAAGAGCACGTAAAGCCTTCGGTCCTGGTTGTCATGAACATATATTTCAATTGTTATAGGGAAGTCAGTGCCCTCAAATTTACTGACAGCTAGTTCAACCTGCGAATTTCAGTTCTTCCTTAGGGTTGCGGAGGTCCGATGCCAGTCGCTCCGTGGAATAACTGATATTCAGGTAAAACCGGTTGAACTAGTAGCCGACCCCAAATTATATTGGGAATAAGGCTAGGAAGAAGAAGAAGTGGTTTTAATTTGATAAAAAAAGAAAAAAGGTACCAGCATTTATAGTTTTAGTAAGAAAGTTAAGTGACTGATATTGGATTTTGTTTGTCTTTATTATTAGTTATACAATTAAGATGACGAAGAAAGGAGACTTCTGAATACTGTTGACAACAGAAGAGGCAAAATGGTTGGCCGTTTGATAAGACACGACAACCTTTTAAAACCATTCTAGAAGGAAAGATAGAAGGTAGAAGAAAACGCGGAAGGCCTAGATTGGCGTACATGCAACAAGTAAAGGAGAAAGTAGGAGTCGTGGCATATCAAGTGGTCAAACGGATTGCGGAAAATAAACAGGAGTGGCGATTGCTCCACCGACAAGGGACTGACCCTTAAATTGAGAAGAAGAATACAACTAAGTTACCCCTTAACAGGGATAAATATCGACTAGTTTAATGTTTAGGGTGAACGATCCTTCGACGGGAATAAACCCATAATGAATGCTAACAGTGTCCAATATCTAGTAAACACATAAAACAAGAGTTCTTAAAGTATGTAATTATCTTTTTATATTACTTCGTCTGTATATTTTAGTAATAAACATGTACATCTCGAAAAAGATAATTCTTTATGGTTTTGAAACAAGGATAAACCTCGTTGCCTTTACATCACCAGGTCATTCCATCAATAAAAATGTTGAAAGGAATATTTCCGTTCCGTTTAAGGTTCCGAAGGGATTTTTCTAACCCGTCAACAAAAAAAGGCAGTGGTTTGATAATAATTGAATAATTATAAATAATAAATAAATAAATATTTTGGACATCTTACACACAACATCATCTAGTCCCAAAGTAAGCAGAGCTTGTGTTATGGGTACTAAACAACTGATATAAATACATAAACATACTTTTTTTTGTAAATACATACATATTATACATAGAAAAACACCCAGACTCCGAAACAAATATTTGTGGATTACACAAATATTTGGTTTGGTCTGACCCGGGAATGGAACCCGAGACCTGTTGATCAGCAGCCGCATACGCTAACCACTAGAGCAACAAGGCAGTCGAATTATACGGATGAGGTAGTGGTACAAGTCGCCATTTTATTGTGTCCATTTTATGTATGTTTCCAAATATCGCCGTGACTCAGGATATATGCTTTTTTTAAAAGATTTTCATGTATTTAATATAAGTTAATCTCGTCCCCAACCCGAACTCGGCCAGCGTGGGTAAGTATGACCTTGAACCTCTCCTGAGAGGAGACCCGAGCCCAGCAGTGGGACGTGGGATTTTATTTATAATTGTAGTATATAATGATTGATGCATTATGTTTGTAATATTCTTGATAGCAGCTATCGACTCACATTTGAATAAGAATCGCTTCCGCCAATCCTTTTGGTTCCAAGGTAACGAATTATTTACAAGTATAATTTTGGATTAGAAAGAAAAACAATTAAATATCTTGATTGAAGTAAAATAAATATTTCGGACATATTACACACGTCAACTAGTCCCAGTCAAGCAGAGCTTGTATTATGGGTACTAAATAACTGATATAAATACATAAAAAAACTATTTTGTAAATGCATGCATATTAAATATAGAAAACATTCAAACTCTGAAACAAGTATTTACCGATCACACAAACACATGGTCCGACCCAGGAATCGAACCCGAGACCTCTTGATCAGCAGCCGCGTACGCTAACCACTAGACCAACAAGGCAGTCAGTCAGTCAAGATATATATCGGCGCAACACAACATTCAACGAACTACGTCATAGCTGCACGTGTTCTCAGTGACGTAAACAACACGCAACGGTCGACCGCCCCACTACAATGCCTATAAAAAGCCGCCCGCTGCAGCGGAGCGATGATTCGTTTGTCTGCGCTCGGACAGCAAACACCTAACTTATTGTGAAATATTCGAAGCTGTGTAATCAATACTAATTAAAAGTTAATTCTGGTTGAAGTAAAGTTTATTTTAATTTATTTCTGTAAATGAAATACTCCAATAACAATAATAGTAATGACGTCACTGTCTTTAAAAACATTACCGGGCACATCGTTTCGTCATATATATTCCTTATGCAAGAGTTGTCTTTTCATCATCATCATCATTAGTATCAGCCTATCTCAATCCACTGCTGGACATAGGCCTCTCCCATTGCACACCACTTTGATAGATTTTGGGTTTCTATTAAATTCTTCTATTGGCTTGTCTTTTATTTAACATGAAAGTCTTTGGTACCATGTAACGGTATACTGGCGATGATCACCTTCTGAACTTGCAATGAATGAGAAGAGAAATCGTGGTCACTGCCAACAAATCTCCGATTCAGTTCATGGCACTCCGATAATTTAAGGCGAGAAATATTTTAAGCTAGCTGAATTCCACGGTGTTATCAGTTATTGTTGTGAATCCCGAGTAACGCCGCAGGCCGAAGCTAGTCTGAAGAATAGCCTCAGTTACTCCTTATGTACAGCCATCTGCCAGTGAAATTCCCGTCAAAATTGAACCAGCCATTCCCGAGATTAGCTGGAACAGACGGACAGATAAATAAAAATTGCTTTTTTGATGTAAGTACATTTGATATTACGTTCATTTAATTAATATTACAAACAGACACTCCAATTTTATTTATTTGTATAGATATAGATTCACCTTGTGACAGTATTCAAGGTCATTTGAGGTAGGCACTACAGTTTTGTAATTTGTGTTATCGTTTAGTACTAGCAAAACCAAAAAAATATATGCTAAAACCAAAAAAAAACTACGAACCAAACCAAAAAAAAAACAAGATAAACAGACATATTTATGCTGCCTATTGCATTTTTTGGAACAATAAAAAAAACGATTCTTTCATACTTTATTTCTCTTAATCTTTAAATATTTCGGACATCTGCCACACATGACAGACACAACGCCATCTAGTCCCAAACTAAGCAGAGCTTGGATTATAGGTACTGGACACCTGATTTACATAAATACATATGTATAAACGTATTTGTAATTGTGACATTATATAGACAGCACTTAAACTCCGGGAATCCGACCCGGGAATCAAAGTCAAAACCTCTTGTTGGCAGTCGCAAACGTTAACCACTAGACCATTAAGGCAGTTACGACGTGTTTTCTAGAAAGAATATTTTTGTAACATTGTGAAATATTTAGCTTTATGGCATTACTCGATAAATGGGCTATCTACTTCTGAAAGGGATGTTTCAAATCAGGTCAGTAGTTCTTGAGATAGACGCGTTCAACCATTTCGAAAGAGCAGATAATCATAAATGTTGTTAGATGATGTTAAAACCAATGCGAAGTGTGTTTGTTTAAGTTAACGAAAGATACACTTGAAAAGATTTGAATGAGGATGCATGCTATCAGCAGTAGGACCAACATTACTGTGATCATTGATAAAATATGATATGACAACCGATCAGCTACTCACTGACTAAAATTAGCTACTCTTTATCACGATAACATCAGAATAAATTGAATAAATTGGGTTCGATAGCCGGGCCGGACCAAATATTTGTTTCGGAGTCTGGGTGTTTTCTATGTATAATATGTATGTATTTACGAGAAAAAAGTATTATATTTATGCATTTATATTAGTTGTATAGTACCCATAAAACAAGCTCTACTTAGCTTGGGACTAGATGATGTTGTGTGTCAGATGTCCGAAATATTTATTATTATTGTTTATTAAATTTATTGTATAACAACATTATTGAACGTAATTTAAGGGTCGCCGAACATGACTTTGTTGACTTACTTAACCGAAACTGTTTCACCTTGACACTTCCAACGGTCACTTTGACCGGGTCAATCAATAACTTGACAACTTCAACTAATCCGTGCCTCTTGTAGGTCATACTCTCTGTTTATTTTATATATTTTATAGTTTTTAGCTTTAAGTTGTGAAGCCCAGCCACCGATATTAAAGCCGATAGCTTCTTACATTCCAAAGATTGATAGTTTTGGTTTTCTATTATAGAGTAGTATATCAACATTTATAATTCGAGCCTGCCAAGCAAGAGAGATCCAATCTACATTATAATAGCTTCTTTTTAATTTCTATTAAAATATCGAAAATAATTATGTGGTTTTTAAATTGATTCATAAGTATTTATACATATATTCCTAAAATATATTATAGCTACCGCCAAATTCCCTTACGGAAAGGTTTTAACGTCACAAGCCATGGTCAAGGCATCGCGAGAGTCCAAAACCCTCCGTAACCCTCCTAGATTACGCTAAGCCGTCAATTTCGGCCACCGAACGCCCAACTATCGTTATAGGCCAATTAGGGCCCTGACAAATCTTACGCTTGGCTTAGACTAAGATTTGCGAACTTTGAATTAACGTTCCATGAAAATATATTATCTGTGGGTCATGTCACAACTGTCAAATTTGACAAGTCCGTTTTTGAACTGTTTGTGTTTATGAAAATGGACATATTTCCCGCTGAAATGAATATTTCGTTTTAAAAGTGACAGTAATATTTTTATTTCTACTTAGATTTATCATTTTCATTTAGATCTTTTGAACCACTTAAAGTATTTTAATGCAGTTTACCGCAATAGATAGTGTATCAAGAGGAAGGTTTATTTGTGTAATACAAGCAGTCTACTGTAGTACAGTAGAGAAAATTCGATAAAAACCGGACCGGGTAGCTAGTCTTGGAAATAAATAGGAAGTTTGAACCTTAATAATATGTACATTGATTGTGATATTATATAATACATAGAGGCACATCGGAAATGAATTCAACTAGTGTGTTTGCTTGCTGTTACAATTTCACGCCTAAATTAATCAACTGACTATTGTGAATTTTACGTAGTCATTGTCAGGGACACTGATAGGAACGAAAGATATGTTTCGTCTCTGTCCTTTGAATTTGACACATGAATCAAATACATCGAAATTAATTTGTATAAAAAGTAAGTTATAAAAGTAATAAATGTGACACTTGCGATTACAGTATTTTTTAAAAATCACGACACGTCGCCACACTAATAAATTGATCTGACCCTTCGCTTAAGATATTTAACATTAAAAAATAATGGTTTTGAAAAACTAAACAAACACGCTTATAAACTTGAAAGTAAAAATAATTTTAATGTAACAAAGCGTGGGGTGATTTCTGAAAATATTTCAATAACGTCGCCCTATGCTTTGTCACATTAAATTATTTTCAACTTTTTAGTTTAAAAGCGTGTTTGTTTAGTGTTTTTAAACTATTATTTTTTTAAACTAAAAAAGTCTAATTTGATTAAATTGTTTTTTTTTATTTTTTTATTTTAATTACTGTATTGTCATTCGGTCCTCGAAAAACGTACAGAGTTTTATCGAAATCTGGCCGTTTATAGTGGGTCAAAATCGCACCTAAAGGAGTCGGTTACAAACTAACGGTTACAGGTGAAGCTAATATAAAGCGTGTAAAAATCGTTCTAAAGTGATTGTGTGGAAGCCCCTTTTATTCAGATTATATTCATTTAATTTTGTTTTTGAAATTTGATGTTATAGTGGCAAAATAAATATATCTTCTGGGAAAACTTCAATTGCACAACTATCAGCTACAGCCCTGGTGACGAATAGAGAAATCATAGTAATACGAACCCGTTTTCACCGTTTGTTCATAAACCCTAAAAATATATTTTTTTCGCACCAACAAGGCAGTCAGTAGACCAAAACGGTAATAATACCCTTTTTACCGTTTAAAAGGGTAGAATGCCCGAATTAATTGACAATATCTACATTACAAAGCGATTTGGCCGTTTTGTCTTAATGGGATCTCTGCCTAACGCCAACCCTCCTTAAGATCATCGTTTTTGTAAAGAATTTAATAAGCCTTGAACAAAAAATTAAAATAGGAAAAAAGAGTTGAAGATATTTAACTGACTGCCTTGTTGGTCTAGTGGTTAGCGTATGCGGCTGCTGATCAAGAAGTCTCGGGTTCGATTTCCGGGTCAGACCAAATATTTGTGTGATCCACCCATATTTGCTTCGGAGTTTAAGTGTTTTCTATGTATAATATGTATGTATTTACAAAAGGAAAAGTATGTTTAAGTATTTCTATCAGTTGTTTAGTACCCATAATACAAGCTTTGCTTAGTTTGGGACTAGACGATGTTGTGTAAGATGTCGAAAATATTTATTTAATTATTCTGACTATACAGATGGACTAGTTTTTTAGGTATATTCTGCGTCTGGGTGTTCTTTGTGTCCGTTACATGTGTGTTTATAAAGTCCCCCGAGACACTGTTATGTATATTTCAGGAATTGTTTTTTTAAAAGAAAGAAAAAAATATAGCTTATATATCAGAATAATACATAGGCTACTTTTTACTACAGCAATAATCGAGAAACACCCGGGCGGAGCCGCGGGCGAAAGCTAGTACTATATATTATAGTACGGTTGATAACCCAACGTGAAGCAGAAACAAGGAACACTCATGGCCGTATTCACCGACGTCCCCTAAAAAGGGGTAACTTAAAGAGAGAGTTAGGTTAGATGATATTTTCTTTGTCACCTATCTTTAAGGGTATCTAAGAGCTTAGATGACTATTTAGTTTTAGGGGTTCCTAGTAACAGGGCACGGCCGGAGGGTTAGCGCATCCCTATGTTTGACCATCGGGGTTCGCATGCAGGAGATGGTCCGCTGCAAGCAGCAGATGGGCCGAGGTACGTCGGGGCTCCAGGATTTTCCTTTCTAAGGTATACCTGGTTCCCCGGCCACCAGTACCAGAAACGGCGTGTGGTTTAAGTCGGTTTGAGTCCAACATAGCTACCAGTAGGTAGTATCCGAGTGAATTTCCGTACAAGCAAAAAAAAGGGGGGTCCTAGTGAGGAGACTGATTTTTCGAGCTACTTTTTTAAAACCTACGATAAGTCCGATTAACTTCGATTGTTTTTTTTTAAAAGAGTAAATTATGGAGTTTCTCCCTGGTTCTTCTCCATAAGAGAAGATATATGACGTGGAATGTGGAACAGAGTAAATAGAGTTAGTATCAAACGTAACATTTTGAAAGTGCCTGTAAAGGTGTACTTGAAATAAAAACTTATTGATTTTGAATAATTTTGATATTGAAACCTCTTTGCTTTACGTGCAGTCAATGGGCTAGTATTAATAAATAACATACATACTTCAACTAGAATATTTCGCTGAAAATTATAAAAGTAAGTGATTATTTAACACCACTGCTGAAATGTTTCTTGCTGTAGTTTATTGTTTAATGTAATACACAATGTACGAAATATAATTAGCTCTAACTCGATTAGTACAAGATATTTCGTACAAAATAGACCGTGTCCGTGTGGTGACGGATTAAGAATACAAAGCGTCACCACTCCAATTCATCCCGCGGGTGTCGTAAAAGGCGACTAAGGGATAAACAAGAGTAATACAAGCGAGAAATTTTGTCTATCCGTGTGTCAGTTATTCTTTCACGGCTAAACCTCTGAACCGATTTGCATGAATTTCAGTGTCGAGATAGAATGGACCTTGGAGAAGGCCATTCGGCTACTTTTATTGCAATAGCCGATAGATAGATATGGTAAATTAACCAATGAGGAATTAATGTTCGTATTCACCTACTAAATACTGAAACCGTCTGCTTACCCATGAGCCCCCGAAGTATGTAGTTAGCCCCTCCAAGTACTTAGGTAGGTGTTCCCAAAAGGTTATTGAAAATGGAAATATCACTAAGGGTTACCTAACTCTCTCTAAGTGTCTCCTAAAATTAAGGGAACTCTGGTGTAAACGGAAATAACACAATGATTGAATTTGCACTTTAAATGAGTGTCGTGAAAAGAGTTATTCATGATTGTATTAAACGAGTTAACGAGTATTACAATCTGATTGAGAGCCTTCTTGTTTTTAAAACTCCGAATTGGTTTAAAAAAAAGATTAATATATTTTTTGTCCGAAGCATCAAAACCAACGCGCGCTAGTCACAACTGACATTGAAACCGTACCTTAGCAACGAATCCAATTAGAACAGAAAAAATTGCCAAGAGTACTTTGCGACCTCGCCGTTTGTACCAACACGAGCGGTACATGTACTATACCTTACTACCTTTGTTAATTATGATTATGATATAAACAAATCATTGTTTTTATGTATTGTATGTATCGGGTGTTGGACGGTTCTGCCATCAGTCGTTTCGCGTCGCTCAACGCGCGCAGACGTAGTCGGAGCGACCGCTACGCTTTTCCGTTGAATAACGCCGCGAGTGTTCGTTTTTTGAATATTTGTGTTAATTTTTTTCTTTTTTGTCTGTGGTTGTCTAAGGATTTTTTACAAATAATAAAGGTTGGTACTATTTTTTTTTATTGATCGAGTTGAATAAATATGACATTTGGATTAAAAGTGTAATACATAAGCGAACAAAAGGCTTATTTATTGCAGCAATAACTGATTGGATACACGTATTGGCAGTTTATAACGTATTTTTTTTTCAAATGACATTCTTCACGAATAAAATTTTTTCGAGTTAAATTCAATAGATATTAATAAAATTAAATTCTTGAATTTTCTCAGTTAAACAAAACTATCCTGAAAATTACAATTAAAAAACAAAGAAATTAAATTATATAAAAATGGATAAATATATATATATTGTTAATCATTTTTTTAAAGTTATAAGTATAAGTAAAATATAACGTAATCGGCAAATAATAATATCCAGCAATGTCATTGCAAAAAATAATTACTTACTGAAAGTAAATTATGTGGAAGAATTCCATTTAATATATAAATATGTGTAGTAAGGAGAAGTTATTGACTCTATGTCTCTACCATCTCTACTATATACCTACCTACCTATAGAAAACCTAGATAACTCTATAGTTACACACCATGAATGAAGAAAATAATTAAATATCTAGTATACAAAGGGCGGCCTTATTGCCAAAAGCAATTTCTTCCAGGCAACCTTAGGATGGATCAAAATGTTATAGAGAGACAGTGGTAGTTGAATATGCTTGTTTTAGAACCAACCATTTGCTAATGAATATAATTACAGACAATTATTATTTTATATTTGCATATAAAATACATACCTATTACAATAAATATACATATATATATCAATACCTACTCTATAGAAGTAAATTTAAAACTTGAATTGACTGTTTGTTATTTGAAATGTAGAGATTTTCACTAAATGCATTTGAAATTATAATACACGGCGCAGTTCACATAAATTAATAAATAAAAATAAAAAAAACATCAGCTGTTCTACCTCTAAAACCAAGGCCAACTATAAGCCAACATCACGCTGCAACTGTTAGGTGCCGAGCAGTAAAGTTTATTTTAAATATGTGACAAGATTATTGTTCAAAATACCCAAATATGATTGCTCAAGTCAATACCCGTGCCTCGAAAAGGATTTTGTCAGGAACATCTAAGGCAATCGTTATTGGGAAGTCAGTACCCTCAAATATACTGACAACTAATTCAATATACGAGTTCAGTTTGCCTTCAGAGTTTCAGAGGTCCGATGCCAGTTGTTTATACTCCGGTATGTGTGTGTGTGTGTGTGCAGACAATGCACAATCACATGACCGCCATAGTGACCCACACCATGGCGGGATAGAGAGCTGTTTCTGTGTAAAGGTAGTACTGCCCCGGTCAAGCCGTCCCATTCGTGCTGAAATCAGCGTGTCTCTACTGCCTTTTAGCGTGACTCTAGTACCTTTTAGCGTGACTCTAGTACCTTTCAGCGTCACTCTACTACCTTTTAGCGTGACTCTACTACCTCTTATCGTGACTCTACTACCTTTTAGCGTGACTCTACTACCTTTTAGCGTGACTCTACTACCTTTTAGCGTGACTCTACTACCTTTTAGCGTGACTCTACTACCTTTTAGCTCAACTCTACTACCTTTTAGCGTGATTCTACTACATTTTAGCTCAACTATACTACCTTTTAGCGTGATTCTACTACCTTTTAGCGTAACACTACACCTTTTCACGTAGGTTAAACTGGTCTAACTAGTAACCGATCCCAAATAAACTTGAAAATAATTAAAGCTAGGAAAATAATTGTTCAAATCAGATTGTTGTAACTTACTGATGTACTTATATGTTCAGTATAAATTTATATGTTCAGTAAAATATAACAAAGGAAAATATAATATAATAACACTTAGGTATTATTTTTACAATTTAAACTTAACCTTGAACAAAAAATAAACAATAGCTGACTTAGAACGCAAATTTGCGTCAAACAGGATAATATTAAAGATATATATATAAAAATATGTAAAAACCAGTCAAAAGAAACAAAAACTTATAAATATATTATAAAACGCAATATCATTATTAAGATAGATTTATAAATATTTACCCACATATTTTTGAACAACAATTTTAGTTTTTTTAGTCCTTAAAATATATAAGACTTTTCAATATATTAGTTATGCCCACGGCTCTATCTGCTTGTGTGTCTGATATCGCGGTAAAATGTAGCCTATGTCCTTCCTAAAGAATCAAATAAATAGCTTTCTAAGCAAAATAACAAATAAATAATTAATAAATAAATATTTCGGACATCTTATACACAACGTAATCCAGTCCCAAACTAAGCAGAGTTTGTATTATGGGTACTAGACACCTGATATAAATACATAAACATACTTTTTTTTTGTAAATACATACATATTAAACATAGAAAACACCCAGACTCCTAAACAAATATTTGTGGATACCACAAATAATATTTGGTCCGACCCGGGAATCGAACCGTATACGCTAACCACTAGACCAGCAAGGCAGTCGTACAAGGATAGTTTATGTAAGAAAATCATAAGTGAGTTCAAAGGATTCTTTGAAAACCATTGAAAATATTCTTCAAATTATACTTACATATTTCTCTATATTTTTTAACTGCCTCATTGGTTTAGTGGTTAGCGTATGCGACTGCTAATTAAGAGATCTCGGGTTCAAATCCCGGGTCGGGCCAAAAAATATATTTGGGTTTTTAGGAAATTCCTAATAGCAGCCCCGCGGAGTTTGGAGTTTGACAGGCGATTCACGCCCGTGCCTCGGAGAGCACGTAAAGCCGTCGGTCCCGGTTGTCATGAACATCTATGGCAATCGTTATTGGGAAGTTAGTGCCCTCAAATATACTGACAACTAGTTCAATCTTCGAATTAGGGTTGCGGAGGTCCGATGCCAGTCGCTACGCGGAAAAATTAAAATTCAGGTAAAACCGGTTGAACTAGTAGCCGACCCCAAATAAATTTTGGGAATAAAGGCTGGGAAGATGAGGTCTTATAACCCGACGTCCCCTAAATTTCAGGACCCATTTAGAGAGAGTTAGATTACCTTTAGTGATATTTTGAGTGCCTTTTTGGTCTAGCGGTTGGCGTGTGCGATCAAGAACTCTCGGGTTCGATTTGCAGGTCAGACCAAATATTTATGTGATCCGCAAATATTTGTTTCGGAGTCGGTATTTTCTATGTATAAAATGTATGTATTTACAAAAACAAGTAAATTTATGTGTTTATATCAGTTGTCTAGTCCCCTTAATACAGGTTCTGCTTACTTTCGTGTGTAAGAGATGTCCGAAATATATTTATTTAGTTTCATTTTCACTAACCTTAAAGGGTCACCTAAGTGTTTTGATGTCTCATAAAGTTAAGTGCTGCCTAACTAAGCTAGGGGGTTCCTAGTCAGGAGTCGTTTTAACTACAGTTGGTGAAAACGTGTATTGATTATTTTACCTTCCCTAGACTTGCTACATCTCTTATCGGATTCCCAACTTACCTCTTTTTTCTATCGTCTAAAAAACAATTACCACCTAAACCAACTAAAAAAGCGATTTAGTGTTGGGTAAGCCTGTAATATAAACCATCCAAAACCTTTAACTTATATTTAAGTCTTATGTTATAGTATAAAACAACACTTAAATATAGGTCAAAGGTTTTGGATGGTCGTCTAAAAAACAATTACAACCTAAACCAACTAAAAAAGAGATTTAGTGTTGGGTAAGCCTGTAATATAAACCATCCAAAACCTATAACCTATATTTAAGTGTTATTTTATAGTATAAAATAACACTTTATGCTAATAGTCTATAAGCATAAATTTATCACGAAAAACGATAACAGACAAAATAATATGAAACTTTATTTTAATGTGGTTTGTTTCGGCATTTCTTCCAAGAGTGAGTTTTAGGAAATCCCGCGCCTTCCAGCTGTAAAGTCCGAAGTGTAAAAATATCTTTAAAATATTTAATTACAGAAATTAAATATCATATCATTTATCACCTTCTCGTCATGCACTGCACAGTCATTTTACTGTAGAAACTGCATAAAAAAACACGAATAAGAAAAAATCATACGTGTGAAACCATGGACAATAGCGAGCATATGAATATAAGTGATCTTGAGTGAAGATTGAGTACTTAACAATTTGTGATAGGTATTTACGAAGCGAGTTTGGTTATTGTGACGTAATATCCTACTGACCGCATAACCTTCGAGATGTTTCGTCAAGATCACAGCTGACAAACTCCTTGTTGGTTTTGAATCGTCAAACTTAAATACACTTAGAAAACAGGTACCGCTTATTTTGTTTTGTGGTTCTCTAAAAAGAGTTTGTTTTCGCAATAGTCAGAACGAATTGTTTTTTGTGTTGTTTTTAATCACAATAGTCAGAAAGAATTGTTTTTTGTGTTATAAAATTAAATTTTTTTGTTTGTTTTTTCGTTAATTTTTAAGTTAATTATGAATTAGACACTATTAATACTATGCTGATGATCACGGCTCCGTTCGTATCTGTTTCATCCTTTAGTACCTAGGGGTATAAAAATAGTTTACAAAACTATTGAGTACTTTGATTAGAATTTTATATGTTAGGCTACAAAATTTATTATAATTTAGAATTCAATAAGATCTAGGTAAGAATTTATTGAATGTTACTATTTGTAACTAGCTGAGTGCCGCTGTGTTACATGCGGGAAAACGCGAGTAACTTAAAGTGTCTGTATCTAAAAATGTAAAAATAAAATAATATGTGAAAAGAACAGTTTTTACTAAATACATATTATATTAATGACATCAAAAAAGCAATGTTTAAAAATTTTATCTGTTAGTCTGTCTGTTTCTCTGGAATTGCTGGACCGATTTTGACCGAACATTCATTGGCAGAAAGCTGATGACGTTCGATGTAAGTACCTTATATACTTTCAAATGCATTTAGTAAAAAAACTGTCATTTTGTTATTACATAAAGAATCTTCAATTTGATTTATTTGCTTATATGAGTACGGTGACTACTCCTCTTAGATTCTACTCATGCTTTCCATCATTCAGAGTATAGTCACACTTCACTCATATCATTATCATCATCATCAACAGCCTTCAACAGTCCACTGCTGGACATAGGCCTCTCCTTAGAAAGGAGGTTTCGGCATACTATACCACGCTGGCCAGACGGGTTGGTATAGGGTTGGTTTCAAGTTTTCCTTCTCTTTGCATTGATGTTGTCTTGCGTAGTTTATCCCTTAGTCGCCTTTTACGACGGTTGAATAGGGGTGGTGACACTGTATTCTTAATCCGTCACCACACGGACAACTCATATACCTATATATAAATAAGTTAAAACTTAACAAACTATACAACTAACAATCCTATTTTCAAATTTTGAATTAGCTACTTACTTAAACTTTACACAGAAATTCATGTAAGGGTATATTTGGGTACGGCCAACTAGTTTTGGGTAAAATATTTACTTACCCTACTAAAGTATTCCAAAATATATATACAAACCTTAAGTATTTAACAAGCGTATAATTTTAGCGAACATTAGTACAAGTTACGAAAGGTTGAACATGATATTCATCATTCATAAACAACCCATAACGTCCCGCTACTGAGCTCAGGTCTCTTCTGAGAAGAGGGTTAAGGCCAAACGTCCCCACGCTGGCCGAGTGCGGTTTGGGGACTGGCAAGTTGTGGCTACGTAATCTTATTGTGGGATGTTTTTAATCCCTTCGAAGGCTTCCAAGCTTCACGACTCTTATGATACCCACTACTTAACGTGACCACGGAAACGCTCATTGTGCCATGCCACTATGACCCATCTAGGTACTGACCCTACCTCCCTACCCTCGGTGGTTTGTTTTAATCATCTTTGGCAACTTGGTTATTAGCGCCTTCAAGGTAGAAGTGCTGACTCCTGTTCTGAAGTGGTCCACGGAGTGTTACACTCTTACCAAAAGAGACGGCTAGCAGCAGGACATGGATTCGATTCCCATCCCAAATAATGTCAATAGTGTCAAGCACGTTTATTTTTCTATGTCATGGTGTAACCTTGATATTTTATTGTCCAAGTATTAAGAAATAAATTAGAAAAAAAATAGATAAAAAAAGAATAAGAATATTTATTAGCCGTCTGTACTGTAATTTGGATTTTGGCGGTCATTTGTGGTATTTTTATACTTTAACACAAAGTATAAACAAAACGATATAAAACTTCATTAACTTTTTTTATATTATAATTATGTATTTAATATTATTCATCTGACAACAACATAATTTTTATTTTAATAAAAATAATTAAGGTAAAGAATCTAGTCTAAATGTCTATATTATAAACATTGTCAAGCCAATTTAGTTTCTATTCAATACAAGTCAAAATATTAAATTCCTTAGCAAGTTATTTTAACAATTTAAAATAAAAAATACACTATTTAAAATAAAAATAACAAATATATGTCAGCATTAAAAATAGTGTGACTTTATTTTATTTTCTTTTATTTTATGTTATTTGAAACTTGAAATATTTTAGTTCTCAGCTTGAAGAATTTATATACAATTCGTTTTATGTCTTTACTTGTTAATGTCATTCAGAGATTCTTCTCACGGAAGATATTATTACGTTTTAATCTCCTTGAAGTTATTTCAGATGTGTAGGTATTCGAAAAAATCGAGATCTTTATGTAAATAACAATTGTATGCAAATTTTAACGTACAATATACATGTATACTTTTTAATTATTTTTGAAGGTTAACTTTTAATTTTGGATTCTGCTTCTGTGCTCCTGGACTGTCATAAAAGACCAACCCAACGGCATTCGTGCTTTCGTCTTTCGTTGGTGGGTGCGAGACCAGGCCTAATGATGGAGAAGCATCTTACCATGACGCCACAAGGTGGGTCACCAGGCAACATTGTATGCATTTGCAATGATAGTGGTAACTATTACTCTTCCATCAGGCAGAGAAGTGTCTTTGGCAGACTAATCAATTCCTACGCATCAACTGTCTATTCATGTACCACTTGCAGCAAAGCTGGGATTATTTTAGAATTATTTCTCTTTCTCAGAGCCTTGGGGTTCATTTTAAGTCTAATGAGAACATCAAAACTATACAGAAGTATAGTTTTGATTTTATACATGGAACGACTGTTAGCAAACGTTGGTATGTTATGGTAGCTATCTCTACCTGCAAGTGAAATTCCCGTGAAAATTGGTTCAACGATTCCAGAGACAACAGGAACAAACAGACCGACAGAAAAAAAAAATGTATATTAATTACCATGGACCATTATATATTTTTATTGAAAAACTGTCAATTTATAATATAATATTAACAGCTTTTCAATAAATACATTGACAGTACAATATGCATTTATTGAAAAACTATTAATTTGAAATTACAAACAGGCATTTCAATTTTATTTATTGCCGTAGATTTAATTTTAACATTATTTTTATTAATCTCACTATTACTAAAACATTTTCTTAGTTATAACACTATTAGTCCTTTGATCAAGAAAGTTTTTAAACTAATAACCTTTTAATTGCCTTCTAAGGTCTTTGAGACCCGACCATACTAACTTATTTAAAACTAAATTCGTTTCAAAGGCGGCTTTAGGACCAAATTTGTCTTCTAACAGACTTCTAAATTGGTGTAAATTTTTAATTTTACTTTATTTATTTATATTATATATGGATATATGATAGTAAAGCACTTTGTATACAATTCTTTTTCCAATTAATGATACGTCTGATTGGGTTTTTACCCTCTTTACCTTAAAATTACCCTACAATGGGGTCAAAGTCTAATAACATCCTACTTTTGCTATAAATGCAAAAGTTTGTGAGAATGGATGTTTGTTAATCTTTCACACAAGAACTAGTAAACTTATTTGGATGAAACTTTACAGTAATGTAGCTTGTATATTAGAGACTCACATGAACTACAATATATCAAGGTTCTGTGTAATATGGCTATACTATAACGATACATATCGAGTAAGTCGCGATCTAGATGTACGCTGCCTAAACCGTTGGAGTTACATAATGAACCGTGGAATTGTTCGTTTTAAATAGTTCTAAATGAAAGTCCGCGACAACATGTATCTACGTCTCATGTGGAAGTCAGTATTTCATAAATAAATGAGTGTTAAAGTGTTAAATTAAAAACTTTTTACAATGTACATTGAAGACCGTGTGGTGACGGATTAAGAATACAGAGTGTCACCACCCCTTTTCATCTTGCGGGTGTCGTAAAAGGCGACTAAGGGATAAACTACGCAAGACAACATCGATGCAAAGAGAAGGAAAACTTGAAACCAACCCTATACCAACCCGTCTGGCCAGCGTGATATAGTAGGCCAAAACCTCCTTTCTAAGGAGAGGCCTATGTCCAGCAGTGGACTGTTAACGGCTGTTGATGATTGATGATGAAGAGTTTATTTATTACAACTGTTTCAATTTGGATTGCGACAGTATGCAAATACATCCTGTAATTTAAAAATCTGCTGTCGGAATACCTTTGTCAAGCCTTTGTCTGACAGATGCTAATTTTGGATCCGTTTTAGGCAATCACCGACACGTTCCCCGGTTCCCTGCTATTGGTCCTGTCAGCGTAAGATTGTTAAGCTAGAAATACTTTATTTGCATAGTATTAAGTATTACAATAATAGTACTAGACCAAGATTTGTCACTGAGATCATGTACAAAAAGTGAACATGTTGTATAAAGTGTAATTTACTTCAATTGAAGTCAGGACTAAGACCTCGACCTATACAGCTTAACTTGCTTAATCATACAGCACTGTCTGTGTTTTCTATTGTGTTTCTTATCGTAATGTTATACCGCGAAAATAAATTTGTTTCCCATGAGAAAGGTTATAGCTTTTTTTTTATGTGTGGAAAATCATCATGGACCGTCACCCCACCCTGGGTTACGGCGGGGTGGTGTGTCGGACTTTAACCGACTAAAAACCACACAGTGTGCCCTCTCCGCGCTTCTCCGTTTAGGAGGAGAAGTCTAAGGTCAGATCTCCTTCTGGACTCCCCCAGCGCCTGCCCGCTCCTGATGCGGGCACCGTCTCTGTACAAGGTTATAGTGAGCCAACCTTAAAAGATAGACATATGCTGCTGTGGAGTCTTTTTAGAACTTTTCACGAAGAACATTTCGTTCATACATTATTTTCACGAATCTTGTACCAGAACCCGCAATGGAGATAATTTAAAATAAATAATTTTCCCCCGTTTTTTAAAGATTTTTAATTTATACTCCACTCCTATAGGTCGTGATTCCATTCATTACTCGATAAATGGACTATCTAATAGTTAATTTTTTTTCAAATCGGACCAGTATTCCTGAGATATATATATATATATATATATATATAATATTAGTACAGATAGCAGCTAAACTAAATAGATTGTACTAAACTTTAAAATTCATGGTCATTTGCGAACATTTCTTAATTAAGATATTTCATAACTGTCGTAGAAATAGTTATGTATGAGATGCTAAATAGTAACCCTATTTAGCATCTCATACTATATATATATTTCGATATATTTGTATGATTAGATTACGTAAGGAACTACTGTGAATGATATAGTTTACCTAAATGTTGTGTCGGAATGATGTAAACTGTGATGACTTCCACATACAATGCAAGCGAATGATATACAGTAGCGAGATCTACCGAGGAAGCATTGAACGCGGTGTTACGAAGTAACCACTGATGCTGAATCGCGATATAGAGAATCTCGCGTCGATGTGCATATATACAGTACATACCACAAAGACAACCACCGTGGAAAAAGGTGTGATCTACACAAAAAAATAAGATTGTGTCTGTATATAAATTTGAGTATATGTCGCATCATAGGTGGCCGAGATGCGAAACATCGGGTCTTCATCATGATCCGACATAGTTTTTGATAAATGTGGGCACTGACTTGGATACTCGAACGAAAGATAATTTAAATCACAACAATAACTTTATTTTACTAACGGTTTTTACAATATGGAAACAAACACGTGCGTTGGTACTGAGCGTATGCCAAGACTGTCCGAGGTAGAATGACAACCGCCATATCTTCCCGCCAGTCATCGCTGCATCCCCTCTACCGACGATCGTGTCCAAGCGGGAGGGCGCCGCTTGCGTTTCCGTTGACGATTTATTAATTCACTGAAATAATTCTTAGATGGCGCTGTCCGTCGCACCATTGCACCAATCCACGACATTTCCGGTAACGATTTATTAGTTCACGATCAATCCTCGACATATATATGTACGTAAAACCGTCTGTCTGTTTGTTCCGGATAATCTCTGGAAGGGCTGGACTAATTTTAACAGGACTTTCGCTGGTAGATAGCTGATGGCATAAGGAGTAACTTATTACACGCTTTTTATTATTAGCTTCACCTGTATGTATGTTTGTAACCGACTCCTTTGGGTGCGATTTTGACCTACTTTGAAAGGCCAGATTTTTTTCAAACTTTTTAGATTTATCGAGGACCAATGACAATACACTTATTTGAAAAACAAAAAAAGAATAAGAGAGATTAGTTTGTTTTTCTAAAAAATATATTTTAAAAAACTAAACAAACACTTTAAAACTAAAAAGTAGAAAATAATTTTAATGTAAAAAGCGTGGGGCGACGTTATTGAAATATTTTCAGAAATCACCCCACGCTTTGTTACATTATAATTATTTTCTACTATCTTCTCGTTACCAGCAGACATTGAACCATTACAACATCTACCTATTTAATTCCTCAATCATGACAGGGCTATTTGGAGCCCTTAAAAGGCTCGGGGTCTGTCACAATATCAAAGATTCCATGTCTAGATTACATTTGGTTCTCCGGCAACTGGTACCCGCCTAATATCCGATGCAGTTTCAGATGCATATATTAGCGCTTAAAAAGACGCATCGCATTAACATACCTTTAGTCGTATAACAGTAGACCTGTCTACTGGTTTGTCATATATGCCATTAAAAACCCCACCCAAATTAACTATTCAACCCAAATTCAGCAATAGCAACTACCATAATGTAATTTTACAGTTGTTGAAAACTTA
This sequence comes from Phragmatobia fuliginosa, assembly GCA_932526445.1. Taxonomy (NCBI): domain Eukaryota; kingdom Metazoa; phylum Arthropoda; class Insecta; order Lepidoptera; family Erebidae; genus Phragmatobia; species Phragmatobia fuliginosa. The sequence continues at coordinate 18,549,056 of OW052073.1, forward strand.
TGTCAAGTAACAATAATAAATAAATATTTCGGTCATTTTTACACACAACGCCATCTAGCCCCCAAACTAAGCTGAGCTTGTATTATGGGTAACTAGACAACTGATATAAATACATAAACATAGTTTTTTTTTTGTAAATACATACATATTATACATAGAAAACACCTAAACTTCGAAACAAATATTTGCGGATCACATACATTTGGTCCGACCCGGGAATCGAACCCTCGAAGACCTCTTGATCAGCAGTCGAATACTCTAACCACTAGACCAACGAGGCAGTCACAATAAAATTATGAACCATGTCGGGCACAGCATAGAAGAGAGAGAGACTGACAAATATCATTTTTCAATAGTTAGTTATTGTATTATTTTTTTCTTTACTATTATTGTACAAATATAATTACATATTATAAAAACTATTTATAAATTTTACTGGGCTTATATTAAATTTGACTCAATTATTATTTATTTATAATTACATTTAATAACATATTTATTGCACTAATTAATAAATTGACACCTAAAGAACTTATTTTTGTAAGTACAGTGAGCCGCATATATGTATATACAACACGGAGTTCTGTGTGACGCTATTGTTTTCGCTCGATGCAGGGTAATTTTACGTAATGACACTGTCATTTTTGACATACAATGACTCATTCAGATTGTGACATGTACGGAGTATTGTTCCGGGAGGGTATTGATTTCTGTTGAGAGTATACATGGAAGGATATTTTTGAACACGTTTCTTTTGTGCATTATAAAGGTTATAAAACATACACATATCCGTTTCCTCGTGACATCGTGTAAATAAAAGTCATAAAAATTAAAATCACGCATTTTTTAGTTTTAATTGCAGTCACAGTTTTTCAATAATTATTATAGCTTTTATTTTACAGCTGGTTGATTCGAAACTGAGGTATTCAGATTTTTTTATTACTATTGTGTAACTGTGAAAACGTACTTTTAACACTAATGATCCAACTATAACACAAATTATTATGCATTTATCTACGTAAATCAGAGGCGGTATTTTAACTAGAGATTGCCTACACAGTGTAATGATTGGATGCAAATCACTTCCTTTTACAGTGTACATAGCAATTCATTATAAAAATTACAATCTACCCAAATAATATTTAGAATTTCGTGTGGTATTCGATTAAGAATACGGATTGCTATTATCCCTATTTATTCCATGGGTTGTCGTACGTACCCATCCCAGCCGACTCAATAAGCAAACTACGCAGTCAACTACACTACAAAGAGAAGGAAAATTTAAAACATGCCCTGTATCCACACACCAGCGTATAGAATCCCAAATCCATTAATCAATTGAATTTATGATGTCAATTCACATCAACCACCTATCAATTATAAATTGAATCAATTTCATAATCACTTCACTGAATGTTGTGTGTTGAGGTATAAATAAATAACTAATTGGCGACACAGAACTTCTCTGCATTGCAGTTCTTTTATAGATATATTTTTAAAGGTGTGCAGAAACGCTATATTAAACAGCAATGCTAGTTACGAAGAAAATACTGGCCTTGTGATAAAAAAAAACCTAAATATTGACAGTATAAAATTAAAAATTGGCAAGACATAAGGGTAGTTGTGTTTCACGGAAACTTTAATTCCAACTTGTTGTGTGATGGTCATTGTCATTGGTTCTATATCTGGGTGTAATATACCTATAAATATAAAGTATGTTATGTCGAACATGAACCGGCCAAAACCGCACACCGTCTCAAGGTCCTAGTAGTGGGGGAACCAGATGTATTCTAGAAAGAAAAGACCTGGGACCCCGACGTACCTCGGGCTATCTACTACTAGTAGATGACCAGAGTTTCCAATCAGAACCTTCTTGAGTGGAAACTGTGGTCAATCACAGATGCACATGCTATCATCCCTGCCTGCTTCTGTTAGGGTGACAGATGACCTCATCTGTCACTCCCTTTCTTGCGCTCGGAAGACGATCGTTTTGCGGTACCCTAGAACTCTGCGTATAAGAATGTTTATGAGTAGTCTGGTTACAACAGTACAAGCTCTGCTTAATTTGAGATCAGACGGCTACATATGACAAATATAAGATTCAAAACTTTTAGTATATATTTAAAATCATAACATGTAATCTATAAACTCTCTCATCTTCGCCAGTTACCACATTATTATGATTAAACTTTAAGCATTAATTTGGCAAAAAAATAGTGAGGTTGAAAACAAATTTTGTAATTATTAATAAACATTGAAGGTAAAAACTAATGATAGTAATCTCCTTAGGCGTCGATGTTAATTTACGTTCCGTTTCGCTGCAGTAAACATGGTTTGGAAGAAGGCAAATCTGATATACCTTTGTGTTATTTACTGTGGCAATTTATATAGTTGCGGTTAAAAATGGAAGATACACTATAAAATACTTCTTTTGATGTATTATAAATATATTATTATACACTTTTTGTGATTTTGAACTTTTTTTAAATCAAATTAATTCAAATTATGTTGTTACTAGAGAGAGCTAATTATTACAATTAAATCTTAATTTGTTAGTTTACTATTATTTGTTATTACAACACAAAACATCATCATCATCAGCCTATCGCAGTCCACTGCTGGACATAGGCCTCTCCCATTGCACGCCACTCTTATTGATTTTGGGCTTCTCGCATCCAAAACATTAGCCATCTACAAAAAACGATGATCTTTTAAATAAAATACAAGCTTTTGCAGAATCATTATTTTTCATTGATTTAAATTTGCCTTGCGAATTTCAATAACTTTGGGTACCACTGTATTTTTCTGAATATTTGCTTACTGGCAATGATAATACACTCAGGTATGCTGAAAGCTATGAGTACAGTCTGAACTAGTGGTAATGTATGGAGTGTCCGAACAACTCCTTATCACTTGATCAAACTTAAACGTTTATACGATAACCCCATAAACGATTTGCCCACGTGACACTTGACGTCACGTCCTCCTTTACCATACAATGTCGATCAGTTAACTGTCTTACTAATTGTCATACTCGTTGACAAGTATTTATGACAGGTATTATCAGTCTTTACTTTACTAAAGTTGACTGGGTGCTTAGTTTGAAAATAAAGAAACATATTTTAATGTTGAAAGATATTATTTGTGTGTTTTACCTAACAATTTTCATTAAAAGCACGTTATAGTTTTTATTTTTTGGCCTTTAAATGTCATTATAGTAACACATTCTAATAGTATATTTTTAAATGTCGTAATATGTACCAGAGGTTACATATTATTATCTATTCACTGTTATATTAGTTTCGCCTGAATTTATGTGGGCTAATTTGTTTCTAAAAAAACTTAGTATTTGGAGATTCAAGTTAGATCTAAATTTCGAAAAACAAATCGCTATTAAAACCGATCAGATTATTAGCCCAATTAGATTATAAAGACTGCATGTTAACTAGAAGAAACTATGTAATTTAATAATGAGACTACATTTCATGTAACACGAGTATAATATAGGCTTAGTATAGTACACAAGTCATGCAGTGTTGCATTAAATCTCACTTTACAAAGTGTACCTTTAAATTATAACCATTTTAAACTAGGAGACCGATGAAAAGTTTTCTAGTTAAGTAAAAGAAATACCCATTAATGGTTGGCTAAGAATAACTTAGTTTGGTAGCGACGGGCGTTAAGTTTTTTAAACCTAATTAGTACACAAGAAAACATCTTATTCATTTTTCTTTACAAACTTGCTAATTTTGTTTCACTCACTTCAAAATTAAAGTTGTCTTAAGAGTTATACAAAGGATTATGTTGTACTTCTTTGTTATTTTAATTTATTAAATAAAACACAATCATTTAACTAAATTTTTGAATATAAAATATATGTATAAAGCCGATATCCTTCAAGTCATCTGATATTGTGCATGTTACATCATAAATAAAATTGTTAAATTAAAAAGAATTGCTAGAGCCTTATTTTCGTTGTTCGCATCGCTTGACCTTTAGATCTAAAAAAATAATAGTTTTCTATATTTTTTGCGCTGACTGTACTTTTTATTGTTTCTCATTAGTCTGGCATTGATATCGTGGCAATGAACGTTCGCCTAAATTGTTTTTTAAATAATTTGGTACTTAGCATAACTATTGTACTTTTACAAATACAATGTTTGTTACAGTAATGATAGGTTATCGTGTCAGAACTAATTACAAGGGACAAAATTGTTATTGACTACACTTTCACCCTAGTGTAATACCCTGTTAAAAAACAAACACACATATGCCCGCAAACACACGCACTCGTTGCCTGACTGCCCCGTTGGTTTGGTGGTTGTCGTATGCGTACAAACATGCATACAAACAGATACACTTGCACACGTGCGCTCGTTAGTGAAAACAACGCACCCAAATAAGGCTGGTGACGGACGAAATATTACGGAGAACTTAACATGTCACCGGTCACGGGTGACTGATACATCTATTAATTGATTAATTAATAATATAAAGGGTTAACTGTACACTGACGTGGGTTTTATAAATACTACTATTTAATTTGAAAGTATCTTCGTTGAAACTCCCTACCAACTCATGTGTTTCTTCCTACAATGATCCCGGGTCCTTCAAGCGGGGCGTGAAGAAGCATCTGACTAGGCCACCATAGTGTGGGTCACCGTGTTGCATTGTCCACATTGGTTATGAGGACGGTGGCTACCACTCTTGGATTCTGCTCATGCTTTCCATCAGACTGAGCAGAGTCATTTTGGCAAAAAATTCAATAAAAAAATATTTTGGCCTACTAAAGTGATTCTACATACATATACCTACTTTTATTCTTGAGGAAAGACATAGACAACCATATATAATATAACATATATATACACGGGCAGGACCATGGGCAAAAGCTAGTACACTATATTTTTCAAAGAACAAAGTATTTCATTTCAATGGAAAGCGTCTACCTGCAATTTTCAGTGAAGGAATTTAATTTAGTGTCTGAATGAAAAATGTCGGAAAGTTTTGACTTGTTAACACGCTTTTATTAGCTTTCCCTGTGTGTGTTTGTATTTTTTTTATAGTTTTTAGGGTTCCGTATCTAAATGGTAAAACGTTAGACTCCACCTGACTTTTTATCGTTTTAGCTCGAGGTTGATAATTTCAAGAAGTAGATGCTTGTTTAATGTATACATTTAATGGTACGAAACCCTACCTGCGCAAAGATGACTCGCACTATATATATAATTTCATATGCATTTAAAAAAAACTGTTCATTTGAAATTACAAACAGATACTTCATTTTAATTTATCTGTGTAGTTTATATACTTTTATCTACTACTAGCTAAACAACACAGCCCCGTGTGCGTCTTCTTTTGCATGTAGCGTGTTATATACCGCGGAAGCAAATTCGTTTCCCATAAAAAAGGTTATAGTGAGCCAACCTTAAAACATAGACATATGCTGTTGCAGACTTTCTTTTAGATCTTTTAAAGGGGAACAATTCCGTCATACATGAATTTTGTTAAACTTTAATCGTTTACACAGCGCACGCAGCGGAATCTCTCAAGAGGAAAAAAATTGCCCTCGATTTTAAATCATTTTTCATTGGTGCCCCGCTCTTATTGGTCTTAGAGTGATGATAGATAAATGGGCTGTCTAACAGTGAAAGAATGTTTCTAATCGGACTAGTAGTTCCTGAGATTAGTGCGTTCAACCAAACTCTTTAGCTTTATAATATTACGAATAGTATAGAATAAGGTTTAAGTTACACAAACTATACTAATGTTAGTTATGGTGATTTCTACACAATATGTTTGTAGTCTAACGGGCCTTAAAGGTCAAGTTGAGCCACATAGCGTCTATGCCTTAGCCTTTCAATTCTGTTGAAACACCATAAAATATTTGAATCTATACTAATAAATAAAACAGAACCGTCTGTTTGTAATATCAAATGAACAATCCGTGTGGTGACGGATTAAGAATACAAAGTGTCACCACCCCTATTCATTCCATGGGTGTCGTAAGAGGCGACTAAAGGAACAAAATAAGCAGCTAACATCACTGCCAAGAGAAGGAAAACTTGAAACAAACCCTTTACCAACCCGTCTGGCCAGCGTGGTATAGTAGGCCAAAACCTCCTTTCAAAGGAGAGGCCTATGTCCAGCAGTGGACTGCTAAAGGCTGTTGATGATGATGATCAAATGAACAATTTTTTAACTAAATCCATATGAAAGTGTATACGGTACTTACATAATAAAAGTGGCAAGAGGGTAAGCAATGACGGCGCGGTCAGACTTAGATGGGTATGATATGTCACGAGCGTTTCCGTGATTCGGAGGTCACGTTAAGCAGTACGTCCCCGTTGTTATCATAAGATAGCAGTTTAGCAACTTAGTTGCGAGGCCTTCGGGCAGGTTAAAAGCATCCAACGTCGAGATTACATAGTAACAACGTGTCTTGCCAGTCTCCGAACCGCACTCGGCCAGCGTGGGGACGTATGGCCTTAACCCTCTCCTAATCTAACCCTAATCTATCGGTTTTGTACCGCGTAATCTTTACGACGGCTGGGCCTGGTTTAGTTTCGTTTGCTGTTCCTATGAATTCAATAAAAGTCTTATATTTATCATAAGTAGTTGTAACACTTCCATAAGAGGGAGCAGGAGAAAAAAGGTAGGAGGAAATGTATAAAACTAAACTGATTAAATTTCTGGTAGTAGAGACACGCTGATTTTAGTACGAATGGGCCGGTCCGACCAGAGCGGTACTACCCTCACACAGAAGACCAACATAAAATAACAGCATTCATGCTGTCGTCTTTCGTTGGTGAGTGTGAGACCGAAGGCCCAATTATTCTGCGTCATTCTTTCGGCCTCCGGAGGCCGGGAGAATAATGCAGAAATATCTCACTAACCAGTCATGATGTGGGTCACCATGCTCCATTGTATACACTACCCCTAGCCCCTACTCCTGGATTCTACTTATGCTTGCCATCAGGCAAAGTGGAGTCACTTTGCTAGGCTTAAATATAAAAACAGGTACTAACAGCATAGATTGATTACATTTTTTAACATTAGAAATCGATACACTTAGTATCCCCGTAAAACAACCCAAACAAAATCATTTTCTAATGTTAAAATTTGCACTAATGTTTTACTAGTGTTTACATTTTAAGGATGCCCAGCTTCTTTCAAAACTAACAGATTACTTTTCTTAACGAGCAAAAGTCCTGACCGTAAAAACCTGAGCGTAAAAAGCAACAAGTAAAACATACTAACGAATTCAAGCTCACACCAAGTACCTAGTATCTGAAAGCAACGTAGAAAATATTCAACTGTAACTAAACGAAGTTAAATTATAAGGTGTTTTGTTTTTAATTAAACAAAACATTGTCAAAGAAAGCAAGTAAATAATTTTACAATAACGCTTAATACGAAATAACACGTAGCATGTTTCAACAACAAAATATTTCCGAATACTGGTAGGGAATTTGTTGAACACGAGGGATGAAGGAAGGGAGGGGGCTCCAAAAACTTTGTTGATGCCTTCATACTCACCTTTGTGAGCATTGTGCCCGGCATTTTGACAAAAACAAACTTTGAACGTATAACGTGTATTCGCGTCGTGGTTCTGACGTGGAAAGAGTTAAAGGAAATTTGTGTTTACGCTTTGGAGTAGCAGCTTAACGAAGAGTGCCTTGATGATTTTATTAGAAATGTGAGATAGTTTTTATATAAAATATTTAAGCCTACCAAAGTGACTCTACTCTGCCTGATGGAAAGCATGAGTAGAATCCGGGGGTTACCATCCTTATTATGATGTAGGCAATGCAGCATTGTGACCTATACCATGGCGGCCTATTCAGATGTTTCTGCATCATTCCCTAGGCTCTGGAAGCCGGGGGGATGGCCTCTTGTTTAAGGGTAGTACTGCCCTGTTCAAGCCGGCCCACTCGTGCTGAAGTCACCGTGATTCTACTATCTTTAGCAGTTGTAAGGCAGTTTTGTGGGCTTCCCGACATGTTCATATTATAAAAAAGCCGGGTATATTGATCAGTGGTTAGTGATGATGATGACTAAGCAAGAGGAGCACTCAATTGTGTAGTGAGCTTAATAATTTAATCTGTATCTAACTTTACTACTTAAAGATGACTGTTCTGTAGGAGAATTTATTTAGAAACAGATATACATATACCTATTAAAAAAAACGCTTTCGTGAAATAAAAAGACAACTCATCATCATCATCAACAGCCTTTAACAGTCCTCTGCTGGACATAGGCCTCTCCTTTGAAAGGAGGTTTTGGCCTACTATACCATGCTGGCCAGACGGGTTGGTATAGGGTTGGTTTCAAGTTTTCCTTCTCTTGGCAGTGATGTTAGCTGCTTATTTCCTACCTTTAGTCACCTCTTACGACACCCATGAAATGAATAGGGGTGATGACACTTTGTATTCTTAATCCGTCACCACACGGAATGACAACCCCCACATTAGAAATACACATCCTGTGTCGCGGTGACTTTAGAAACATAAATAAAACGGACACAAAAAACACCCAGACACAGAACAACAATATCTGAATCACACAAAGTGTTGTTCCACTTGAGATTTGAACCCACGACACTTGGCGAAGTAGTAAGCGCCGGGGCGACCACTTAAACCACAAGTTCAAACGTGTAGTCAAAATATATTTAAGTATTAACTACCTTCATATCATATTATATACTTCAAGTATCAATAAAGAACACAAAAATATACAACAATCTAAGTTATCTAACTTAACGTAACCACTCTAAGATATTGAATACGTTATACCCTAAAAATAACGCACCACGCTTTCACTAAACGACTTAGGTAACACTAAAAAGCTTACCGCGCCCTACCTGACCCTAAAATATTCATATACCTCGTTAAAATAAATGTGTATACCCACCTGCTACCGACGGGCACGGCTATGTCCGCCATCAACTAATTACGCCTGATTACGTAATCTTAAACTAAACTCGTACAGTTACGAAGTACTCCTGAAGGCGTCAGTTCGAGGATCAGAGTGTTACATCCCTCTCGTTGATTGATTCGTAAATTTATATTTAAGACTAACAGAGTTCCCCGGTGCTGCCTGCGGTTATTGTTGTAAATGGCGAGCCACGAAGCAAAGATGGTGTAAAAAAAAATCGCCTAAGTTACTACTTAGGTTATCTGTTTTTCGTCAGAGAAAGTCTCGTTTAAATCGGCCTAGCCATTCCAGAGATTAGCCAGAGAAACAAACAGACGGACGAACAGACAAAAATTACCTTTTTGATTTGATATGCATTTAGTAAAAAACTGTTAATTTCATTTTACGTACAGACACTCCAATTTTATTTAGTTGTAAAGGTTTACATTGAAGTTGTACCTATATAATACGATAATTCTTATGAAGATTGCCTTTAGCCCGGAAATGTGGTTTGGAAAAGTGACTCTAATGTTATAGACTTACGGTTAATTATCACGTTTACAATCAAGGTGAGCCTATCCCCACTTTTTAATTTTTTAGTCATTTGAATAACACTGAGTAGCGTCTTTATTGCCCAAGGTGATTGGAAACAATAACCGTGGGTAAGCAACGACGGTGCTGTCAGTACCTGAATGGGTGATCGTTAGTGGCAGTCCGTGTAGTGACGGATTAAGAATACAGAGTGTCACCACTCCTATTCATCCCGCGGGTGTCGTAAAAGGCCACTAAGGGATAAACTACGCAAGACAACAGAGCAAAGAGAAGGAAAACTTGAAACCAACCCTATACCAACCCGTCTGGCCAGCGTGGTATAGTAGGCCAATACCTCCTTTCTAAAGAGAGGCCTATGTCCAGCAGTGGACTGTTAAAGGCTGTTGATGATGATGATTGTGGCATGATACCATGAGGATTTCCGTGATTGGGAGGTCACATTAAGCAGTCGGTCCTGGTTGTCGTGATGCTTAGTTGGAGGCCTTTGGGTGGTTTAAACTCGGTCAGTTAACCCTCTCCCGAGCCCAGCAGTGGGACGTTATGGATTGTTGATGAAATGTACTGTTGGCTATGTTAACCAAAATTATACTTTTAAATGTTAACAGATATATATTCTTCCTTTCAGTTTCCGTATGCAGCCTAATATTCTGTTGCAACGATTCTCACGTGTCATAATTAATCGATATAAGTATACGTCGTTCTTAATTAAATTGAAATCTATTCTAACCTGTATAACGAGGGTTTATTTTAGTTTGACACGTCTATAAACGTCATTAAACGTAAGTGGATTGTGTCATGAATTTTGACACAATTTCTGTGTTGACAGCTCATGTCTACCCACGCTATAAAGGATTACAACTTTAAGGGTTAACGGTTCACATTAATAAGTACTTTAATTTTATAAAACGTTCATTGCTCTTATGTGTAATTTAATTTAAAGATTTTAGGTTTCGTAAATAAATTAATTGTGTATTTTAAGAATTTTTCTCATAACTGTTTCACAATGTTGAGATTTCTTGCATTGCATGTATGTATATATATGTGTCCGAGTATGTTTTACGTGTTGCGTGAGAGCGTGCGAGTGCATATGCGTGTATGTGTGCTCTCAATTCAATATGATCCAAAAAATTGCGCTAAGTACAGTACAATTATTTATAGACACGAATACTCGTGTTGTAAGTTATATTATATACTAGTTGCGCATCACTGCTATGCAAGTGTGTTATGCATTGCAATCTGTGAAGTGTTGACAGGTGATAAACAGTGATACATTTTGACAGTTTATCTCTATTATTGCAGTAAAAAGTAGCCTATGTGTTATTCTGATATATAAGCTATATTACTGATTCATCCAAACCCGTTCAGTACTTTTTGCGTGTAAGAGCAACAAACATACATACATACATACGTACTCACAAACTTTCGCGTTTATTATATTAGTAGGATAATCACCTTCTAGAGAACATGTATCCATACTCATCTATGTGTTGATCCACAAGAAATTCATACCAATCCTACGGTTAGTTTGCAATCCCATCTTTAAGAACGAATTTAAAATTTTAAAGATATGCGAATACGTAATGAAAATTGCAAGTTCAACAAGTTGCAAGCTCTTTGACCAATCAGGTTTCAAAAATTGCTGTTTGACGTGAAAAATTAAAACCTGCAGCCTTAATCTTGACTTCAATTCCGATCGATCGGTATTGGAATTGTGACGTTCTGTACTTTTGAATTTGACACTAGAAACTATGTCTTTTTATCGAACTTTAAATTGGACTTTTTATTATATTGAAATTGGAATTGAATCAACAGGAAAGTCGGTGATTGGTTCAATTGCGAGCCTTGATCGATTCGTCACTTTTTTATTAACGCGAACGAACTCTCTTCATTTTCAAACCAATAAAAGTAATTAGGCACTTCCAAATGTAAATTAGTGCTGAAATGAAATACACCGACGTCTGTTGCCAACATTACATTCAGAATAACAAGAATAGGATGCAAATGTAACACATGTACTTCGTTAACCTAAATGCATGTTCCCGTTCGTCATTTACTAACGTTGGGTAATCTTACTTGCATCCAGAGTGTCACGACTTGCATTTGTATTATCAATTGTATTAATGCCAGAGTATGTGTCGTATAAATGAGAGCATTGAGCGATGTTTGAGATCGAAATAAAAGAAACTAAAAAACTCAAAATAAAAACTGACTGCCTTGTTGGTCTAGTGGTTAGCGAATGCGGCTGCTGATCAAGAGGTCTCGGGTTCGATTCCCAGGTCGATCCAAATGTTTGTGTGATCCACAAATATTTGTTTCGGAGTCTGGGTGTTTTCTATGTTTAATATGTATGTATTTACAAAAAAATGTAAGTTTATGTATTTATATTAATTGTTTAGTACCCATAATACAAGCTCTGCTTTGGGACTAGATGATGTTTTGTGTAAAGATTTTTGAAATATTTATTTATTATAAACTAGCTATTCTGAGAGAACTATTAGAGTGATAGCTTTCAATGAGTTGGTTTTTTTAACGTGTGAGTAAGCGTCGCTCAGAAAAAACACCCCTCTTCAATTCTGGGGGAAGAGGGGGACGCGAAAGGTAGCAACCTAGATGTGTGCTTGGAATTGTAAGTACGTACGTGACCGTTTCTAATTGATTGTTTCTTAGCGATTTCCTAATCAATTACTGTTCGTTTGTCTATCATGTTTATCAGTCTTTACAAATTACATATTATGTCTACTATTATAAATAAATAAATATTTCGCCTATCAAACACGGCGCCATCTAGAGCCAAACTAAGCAGAACCTGTACTATGGTTACTAAACAACTGATATTAATACATAAATACTTTTTAACCGACTTCAAAAAAAAGGAGTAGGTTCTCAATTCGTCGGAATCTTTTTTTTTTTATTTATGTATGTTTAGCGATAATTTCGTCGTTTATGAACCGATTTCAAAAATTATTTTTGCATTGGAATGGGCGTAGATCACAGGTGGTCCCATCGTCACCATATCGAGATCTGATGATGGGATCCCAAGGAAATCGAGGGAACTCCTCAAATATCATAGGCACAATTGTCGCGATTTGGGTGTTGGAATAGTTTTTCATTGAAGTCGGTTCCTTTTTGTTAAAATTATTTAATACATACATATCAAAAAGGTAAGTAGAGCCATGATCAAAACGAATCGGCCGACTCAACCGGGGCAGTACTACCCTCACACAGAAGACCATCCTAATAATGTCAGCATTCTTGCTGTCGTATTTCGTTGGTGAGTGTGAGACCGGTGGCCCCATAATTCTGCATCATTCTCCCAGTCTTCGGAGGAAGGGAAAATGATACAGAAACATCTGACCAGGCCGCCATGGTATGGGTCACCATGCTGTATTGCCTACCCTCACAATGAGAATGTGACCCCTACTCCGGGATTCTACTCATGCTTTCCATCAGGCAGAGTAAATATTAAAAAAATACATATAAAATACCCAAACTCCGAAATAATAATTGCTCATCATACAAACATTTGACCTGAACGGGAATCAAACCCGAAACCTCAAACACAGCAGTTGCATACGATACTAATGCAACACAGATCTCTCCTACTTCTTTCTAACTCTGAATCAGTTAAAATGTTTTAATGATGACAAAATAAAGACGCAAAGTTATCTCATCCAAGTTCTTTATACATTTTCTTTTGATTAAAATTCAACATTACCTTTATACCTACATTTTTCTTGAAACACACACAAAACACACAGAATCAAGTGAAACTAAAAACAGTCCAAAGTAACGGTTGTTCGATGTTTGCAGAGTCAGGTTGCGGCCTTTTCTATTTGTTTTTGTAATGGTCCTGAGGGCGAAAGGGTTCGTTTGTTCAGCCTGTGCCCCGTTTGGATAAACGTACTTAATGAGGATGATAAAGAATTGTGAAAGTAAGATTCAGCGGTATGTCAATTATGTTTGTGTGGTTTTCTTTTACTTATGAGTGTATACTCTGCCTGATGGAAAGCATGTATTGAATCCAAGAATTGTGGGTAGAAGAACGTGGGTGGTGTGTCCTTCCAATAAGAAGGGAGGGTCCTCTGACCAGGCGAGCTGATCGTGCCTGGCGGGCAACAGCTCAACGGTTGATGTTGGGGTGTTTTATATATGCTAATCATCAACAACCCATAACGTCCCACTGCTGGGCTCAGGTCTCCTCTCAAGGGAGGGTTAAGGCCATATGTGCTATGCTAATCGGTACGAGAATTTCTATATCGCGATTCAGGATTACTCCGTGTTTCAGTGTTTCTTCGATCACCATACTCATTATGAGAGCAAAAAACGCAGCGTGACGACCCACACTACGTCGGCCTATTGAGATTCGTCTGCTTCATTTGATCTCTGGTCTTAAACTCACCGAAGAAATACTTTATTTGGACTTCTGTGTGAGGGCACGGCCCTGGTTGAGCCAGTCTGTTCGTGCTAAAATTAACGTTGTTCTACTACCTTAAAAAATATGAGTATTTAAAAAGCTTGATGCGCCTGGAACAGGCCCAAAATAAATAAATATTTCAGGCATTTGACACACTACGCTATCTAGTCCCAAACTAAGTAGAGCTTGTATTATAGGTACTAGACAACTGATATAAATACATAAACATTCTTTTTTTTGTAAATACACATATCATACATACATAGAAAAGTAAGCACAGAAGAGCAGTAGCAGAGTAAGTAAGAGCAGTAAAATACTTGTCTACCTGAAAAAGAGATGATACAATCTACTATATAAAAATAAGTCGGATTTTCCTTCCTGACGCTATAACTTCAGAACGCACGAACTGATTTCCACGGTTTTGCATTCGTTGGAAAGGTCTCGGGCTCCGTGAGGTTTATAGCAAAGAAAGTTCAGGAAAATTTCAACAGAAAAGCGGGAAAATCTTTTTTTAGAAAATAGGGGATGACTTTTTTATGGGAATCTTTTAAGGGCAGGACGACGTCTGCCGGGACAGCTAGTTTTAGGTAAAAATTAAAACTCTTATATTACAGTTCCAAAATATGAAACGAAGAAAACACAGTATTCAGCGGTTCTAGAAATGGTTACACTCTCTGAATGTTCAAAGTTTAAAGCAATAATACTTAGTTTTCTAACTCTTGCGGCTAACTCCGCAAACGGTCTATTAAAGGTCGATAATTGCCTCCCCTATTTTAGATTAGATGCCTCGTTTAGACTCTATTCAAGGCAAGTGGGTATTGACAAGTTACTTGACGCAATGTTTTTATCAAGTATCTTGATTTCACTTTAGATGAAAATTAATTGTTTAAGTTGTCTTTCTTTGTAAAAAAGCTTAATGATTCAAGTTGCCAGAATTATCGAACTTCTTCTATAAGCTACAAACATATACAAAAATATTTTTAATTATAAACAGAACTAGTTGACCCGGCGAATTTCGTACCGCTAAATTTTGAAATCCCAGAACTTGATCGCAGCGCTACCTATAGGATCCAATTGCAAATCTAAACCATTCTCGATCCCACTTGAACACACACAAAATATATTATCAAAATCGGTCCAAACATTTGGAAGGAGTTAAATTTCAAACACGAACGTTAAATTAAAAGCGCAGTGAAATTTTAATTATTTTTAGTTGTTTCGCAAGATAGAAAATAATTTAATTTAAGTATTTCAGAATCTAAAAATATAGATTTTCTACTTTAAACTCTTTTGCTTGACTTACTGTTGGTCTATTGGTTAGCATATGCGGCTGTTGATCAAGAGGTGTTCGATTCCCGGGTCGGACCAATTTTTTGTATGATCTACAAATATTTGTTTCGGAATTTGGGTGTTTTCTATGTATAATATGTATGTATTTAGAAAAAAAATGTATTTATATCAGTTGTCTAGTACCCATAGTACAAGCTGTGCTTAGTTTGGGACTAAATGATGTTATGTCAGATAAAAAAAAATATACCTAAAGATATAGAAAGTTCATTATTACGGTACGAACTGTGATTAGCTAGTAATACAACAGTTTCAAATACTACAAAGAATGCATTCAAGTGAAAAACACGTCTATTATATAACGTTTGCTAATTAGAAGCGTACCTACTTATAGTACGAATGAAGCCCTACATATTGGTTTATACCAATCCACCAGCGTTTGTAGGTAGGTAAAAGAAACCTCAAGATTCTAAGTATCTCTATGCTAAAATTTCATTGAAATCGTGCAGTGGTTTAACCGTAAAACCGTAACAGACAGGCATAGTTACTTTAGATTTTATTAATTAGATTAATAAAATCTAAAGTAACAACTACGCAAGACAACATCAATGCATAGAGAAGGAAAACTTGAAACGAACCCTATACCAACCCGTCTGGCCAGCGTGGTATAGTAGGCCAATACCTCCTTTCAAAGGAGAGGCCTATGTCCAGCAGTGGACTGTTAAAGGCTGTTGATGATGATGAATTAGATTAATAAAATTGTTCTGTCACCAAAAAGTATTATAAACTGCAGCCAGTTAAAACATTTAAAATAATGAACTACTAATTGTAATATTGTATCTGTTTCCTTGTTTTTTTAACTTTAGGAGTAAAAAACGAATGGGCCGGCTCGACCGGGGCAGTACTACCCTCACACAGAAGACCATCCTAATAATGACAGCATTCTTGCTGTCGTATTTCGTTGGTGAGTGTGAGACCGGAGGCCTAATAATTCTGCAGGAGGCCGGGAGAATTATGCAGAATTTTCTAACCAGGCCGCCATGGTATGGGTCTCCATGCTGCATTGTCTACACTCACAATGAGGATGGTGGCCCCTACTCCTGGATTCTACTCATGCTTTCCATCAGGCAGAGTAGTCACTTTGGTAGGCTTACATAAAAAAAACTTATTTTACGGGAATTTTAAATGGAACCAAACTAGAACAAGACCGTTGCAGTTTAAAGAGAATATTTTTCACAATTGATTAATTTCTTACCTAAAAGATATGTAAAAAGATACATATGATTTGATAACCTATTTTTTTAGAAGATATTTAATATACCAAGCACTGTACTATTAAAAGCAGATACTTATAAACAAAAGCAATATACTAAATGTTTCAAACGCAGCACCATCAACTTTGATATAAATTGTACCTCTATAACGAAGCTAAGGGCAAGAACAATGCCGGGGCTATTAGCATAGCTTTTTCGATCCTTTTGTCAAAAGAATTCTTGCTTACCGGCTAGTTAATGTAGAAATAAGGCTACCGTCGCCATAGCAATATTGATTTGAATACTTTATAGACACTCTGACTTAATTTAAAAATGAAATATTTCTTCCACGGTTTCAAAGAACGAAATTATTTTGTTGGTTTTGTGAAAAATGTTGTCGGAACATCAAATGTATAGTTTGAAGTGTGCATATACCAAAGGCAGGCATTGCCCTCTGTTACGTAAGCCCAAATGGGCATGTATATTATATTGGAATGCGATTAATACACTAATAAGATGCATAGATAGCAAAAATACTAAAAAATACTAATTTGCTTAAACTTTGTTTTCAAATTAGTGTATTGTCATCGGTCCTCAATAAATCTACGAAGTTTGAACGAAATCTGGCCGTTTAAAGTGGTTCAAAATCGCACCCAAAGGAGTCCGAGTCTGCCAGTGGAAGTCCCGTCGAAATCAGTCCAGCCGATTAGATTACCCGAACAGACAGACAAAAATTGTAAAAAAAAATATTTTGGCATATGTATCGTGTATACATACACATGCATTTAGCAAAAAGCGGTTATTTTAATATTACAAACAGACACTCCAATTTAATTTATTTGTATAGATAAGAATATTTTATATTCATTTCTAACAGCATTTGACAACGACTCCTCGTCTTTAGTCCTAAAGTAATAAAATTATAGTATAAACTGAATCAAATCCACTAAATAAATCCAATACATAATACAGTTAATATTTTAGTTTCAAGAACATACAAATAAATCTGTATTTAGGTCACAAACAATACTTAGTCTGTTGTGGTGATAATTCTCCTAAAAAACTGAGCAAGGTTGAATCGCGCGATTGCGTTTCTACGTGTCGTTTGCGCTTGTTTCGTAAAAATATTGCAAGATTATGGCTTATGGCCGATGTACAGCGTGTTGTCTAGTTAAAGTGGAATAGGGTCAATTCAATTAAATGTAATGAGGTTTTTTAGAAGAGTAGGTTACGGAGTTTCTTGCAAAATGAGATGGTCCATAATTAATGGACCAAAACCCAGAATCGATTGGGACTAAATGGGTATCAGTAGTTTCATTTTATTGCACAATTTATCCCATCGAAAGGGCAATGCCAAAATTAATGGGGTATATGAGCTATAGGCTGACAAAGTATGTATGAAAAAATCATGAGCTAATTTCGGCATTGCGCTTTCAATGGAGTAAATTGTGCGTTATAATGAACCTACTGATACCTATTTGGTCCCAATCGATTCTAGGTTTTTTTGGACCATCTCTTTTAGGAGCCGCAGCCGCCTATCTAGAGTCAGTAATGTGATGTTTCGAAAGTGTCTCAAAAGGCCTATTAAAAATCAAAACTTTTTGATTTTGTCTTGTGAAGGAGGCGTTGTAAAGTTTGTAGAGCATTATGTAGCATTATAAGTAATTTTAAGTTGGCTTAACTAAAAACACCTTTTACTTTTTTATTAAGAAAATAATTCATGTTATTTAATTTATAACCAGCTGGACCTCGCTAAATATCGCTAGATAACTTTTACTGACAGGAGTCAGTAAAAGTTTCTTCAAAATCTAAATATTCGAGAGATCAACCGGAACAAACTGACAGATTGAAGTAATCAAATAACTAATACCGTAAACTGCTATGTCTATAATTAGCTTGTTTCAAACGTTTTATCGCGCTCATAGATAAGTTCACTTAGATGATAGGAAACGAGAAGAAGGCAGGTAAACATTGACGTGTCCTTGTGGTGACGGATTAAGAATACAGAGTGTCACCACTCCTATTCATCCCGCGGGTGTCGTAAAAGGTGACTAAGGGATAAACTACGCAAGACAACATCAATGCAAAGAGAAGGAAAACTTGAAACCAACCCTATACCAACCCGTCTGGCCAGCGTGGTATAGTAGGCCAATACCTCCTTTCTAAGGATAGGCCTATGTCCAGCAGTGGACTGTTAAAGGCTGTCGATGATCATGAAACATCGGCGACGTGGTCACACCTAGATGGGTGACCGTTAGTATCATGATATGTTATGAGCGTTTCCGTGATTCGGAGGTCACGTTAAGCAGTCGGTCCCGATTGTTTTCATAAGATAACAGTCGTGAAGTTTAGTTGGAGGCCTTCGGTCTGCTTCGAAACGTGTCTTGAAAGTTCCCAACCCGCACTCGGCCGGCGTGGGGACGTATGACCTTAACCCTCTCCTGAGACGAGACCCGAACCCTGCTGTGGGAGATTATGGATTGTTGTTTTAAACCGAGATTTGTTTATATGGAGAAGGAGTGCCAAAACTATAAATTTTTATGCTTAAAATACAATAAATCATTAAATTAAATCAAAGTAAGCATCACACACAGTACCATGTATTTGACAAACACACACGCATAACTCTATTGTAAAATTAACATTGTAGCGTAGCCTTGGCGAAATCTGTGATTATAAAGTTATAGTCTTTGACAATAGAACCATAATAATGTAGCCACTTGGACTATATCCTTTTATATTATCGGCTCACAGACGCACGCGCCCACTAGCTATCGTCGTTAACAGTCGACTCCACTGTATCACGACCGCACGTGAACATGACATAATCTTTCCTTCTCATTCATTTACAGATAGCACAGAGAGCGAATGAATGAATGACTGAGTGGCACATACACTACACCACTATAATTCAAATTAATTATGGTCGAATTTCAACCACTTGGCGACCACTAGTTAATATAGATTTTTGTTCTAGTATGATGATAAGACGTATAATATATTATATAGGGATGATATTATTTACCAGCTGTTGGTTTGTCCCTAATGCAGTAGCGCGGACATTTTTCATTTCGTATTGTTTGAGAACGTGTACAAAGTGACTACATAGTAATGCTTTAAAGCTCGCCTTAAGTTATAAGAGTTTGGACGTCGGTCTTTATCACTTTTCGGATTTGTTTAGGTACTAGCTTTCGCCCTCGGGTCCGCCCGCGTGTATCTTGATTATTGCAGTTATACGTAGCTTATGTGTTATTCTGATACATTAGCTATATTACTGTAAAGTTTCATCAAAATCCTTCAGTAGTTTTTACGTGAAAGAGCAACAAACATACATACATACTCACAAACTTTTGCGTTTATAATATTAGTAAGGATTAATACTAGAAGAAATAAAAAGAAAGAGAGGAAGCCAACGTCGTAGGTGGGAAGTTGATATAGAAAGAATAGCAAGCGTTACATGGAGAAGGAAAACCAGAGATCGCATTTTCTGGCAAACTTTAGAGGATGCCTATGGTGGGAAGCAAGACATTTTAAATTTGACGGCTTCGATGGCGTATGCGACTGATATGCTTGAGGTCTCGGATTTGATTCCCGGGTCGTACTATATGTTTGTGTAATCCGCAAACATTTGTTTCGGAATTTGCCGGCGGCACGGCACGATGAAAATTAATTATTTAAGTTGTCTTTCTTTTGTAAAAGAGCTTACTGATAAGCTACAAACATACAAAATTATTTTAAACTTTAAACAGAACTAGCTGACCCAGCGAACTTCGTACCGACAAATTTTGAAATCCTGGAACTTGATCGCAGCGCCACCTACAGGATCCAATTGAGAATCTGAACCATTCTCGAATCCACTTGAACACACACAAAAAAAATCATCAAAATCGGTCCAACCATTTAGAAGGAGTTCAATTACAAACACGAACGTTCAATTAAAAGATTGATTTTTTTTAGTTGTTTTGTAAGATCGTGATTAGCGGATTTAGAAAATAATTTAATTTAAGTTTTTCAGAATCTAAAAATAATTATTGCTTGACTAACTGCGCTGTTGGTCTATTGTTTAAAATTTGTGGCTGTTGATCAAGAGGTCTCGTGTTCGATTCCTGGGTCGGACCAATTTTTTGTATGATCTACAAATATTTGTTTCGGAGTTAGGGTTCTTCATGTATGGTATGATTGTATGTATTTAGAAAATAAAAGTATGTTTATGTATTTATAGCAGTTGTCTAGTACTCAGAATACAAGCTCTGCTTAGTTAGGGACTAAATGATGTTATGTCAGATAAAAAAAAACATAAACAAAGTTGTAGAAAGTTCATTATTACGGTACGAACTGTGATTAGCTAGTAATAAAACGGTTTCAAATACTACAAAGAATGCATTCAAGTGAAAAACAAGTCTATTAGATAACGTTTGCTAATTAGAAGCGTACCTACTTATAGTACGAATGAAGCCCTACATATTGGTTTATACCAATCCACCAGCGTTTGTAGGTAGGTAAAAGAAACCTCAAGATTCTAAGTATCTCTATGCTAAAATTTCATTGAAATCGTGCAGTCGTTTAACCGTAAAACCGTAACAGACAGGCATAGTTACTTTAGATTTTATTAATTAGATTAATAAAATCTAAAGTAACAACTACGCAAGACAACATCAATGCATAGAGAAGGAAAACTTGAAACGAACCCTATACCAACCCTCCTTTCAAAGGAGAGGCCTATGTCCAGCAGTGGACTGTTAAAGGCTGTTGATGATGATGAATTAGATTAATAAAATTGTTCTGTCACCAAAAAGTATTATAACCTGCAGTCAGTTAAAACATTTAAAATAATGAACGACTAATTGTAATATTTTATCTGTTTCCTTGTTTTTTTATCTTTAGGAGTAAAAAACGAATGGGCCGGCTCGACCAGGACAGTACTACCCTCACACAGAAGACCATCCTAATAATGACAGTATTCTTGCTGTCGTATTTCGTTGGTGAGTGTGAGACCGGATGCCTAATAATTGTGCATCATTCAACCGGCCGCAGGAGGCCGGGAGAATGATGCAGAATTCTCTAACCAGGCCGCCATGGTATGGATCTCCATGCTGCATTGCCTACATTCACAATGAGGATGGTGGCCCCTACTCCTGGATTCTACTCATGCTTACCATCAGGCAGAGTAGAGTCACTTTGGTAGGCTTACATAAAAAAAAACTTATTTTACTGGAATTTTAAATGGAACCAAACTAAAACAAGACCGTTGCAGTTTAAAGAGAATATTTTTCACAATTGATTAATTTCTTACCTAAAAGATATGTAAAAAGATACCTATGATTTGAAAACCTAGTTTTTTAGAAGATATTTAATATACCAAGCACTGTACTACTGAAAGCAGATTACTAGAAACAAAAGCAATATACTAAATGTTTAATAAAATTCAAACGCAGCACCATCAACTTTGATATAAATTGTACCTCTATAACGAAGCTAAGGGCAAGAACAATGCCGGGGCTATTAGCATAGCTTTTTCGATCCTTTTGTCAAAAGAATTCTTGCTTACCGGCTAGTTAATGTAGAATTAAGGCTACCGTCGCCATAGCAATATTGATTTGAATACTTTATAGACACTCTGACTTAATTTAAAAATGAAATATTTGTTCCACGGTTTCAAAGAACGAAATTATTTTGTTGGTTTTGTGAAAAATGTTGTCGGAACATCAAATGTATAGTTTAAAGTGTGCATATACCAAAGGCTGGCATTGCCCTCTGTTACGTAAGCCCAAATGGGCATGTATATTATATTGGAATGGGATTAATACACTATTATGATGCATAGATAGCAAAAATACTAAAAAAGACATTTGTTTAAACATTTTTTTTTATATTTTTTTTATATTTGTTTTCAAATTAGTGTATTGTCATCGATCCTCGATAAATCTACAAAGTTTGAACGAAATCTGGACGTTTAAAGTGAGTCAAAATCGCACCCAAAGGAGTCCGAGTCTGGGGGTGGAAGTCCCGTCGAAATTGGTCCTTCCGATTAGATTACCCGAACAGACAGACAAAAATTGTAAAAAAAAATATTTTGGCATATGTATCGTGTATACATACACATGCATTTGGTAAAAAGCGGTTATTTTAATATAACAAACAGACACTCCAATTTAATATAATTGTATAGATAAGAATATTTTATATTCATTTCTAACAGCATTTGACAACGACACCTCTTCTTTAGTCCTAAAGTAATACAATTATAGTATAAACTGAATCAAATCCACGAAATAAATCCAATACATAATATAGTTAATATTTTAGTTTCAAGATCATACGAATAAATCTGTATTTAGGTCACAAACAATACTTAGTCTGTTGTGGTGATAATTCTCTTAAAAAACTGTGCAAGGTTGAATAGCTCGATTGCGTTTCTACGTGTCGTTTGCGCTTGTTTCGTAAAAATATTGCAAGATTATGGCTTATGGCCGATGTACAGCGTGTTGTCTAGTTGAAGTGGAATAGGGTTCATTC
Organism: Phragmatobia fuliginosa; assembly: GCA_932526445.1. Classification (NCBI taxonomy): domain Eukaryota; kingdom Metazoa; phylum Arthropoda; class Insecta; order Lepidoptera; family Erebidae; genus Phragmatobia; species Phragmatobia fuliginosa. The sequence continues at coordinate 18,571,994 of OW052073.1, forward strand.
AATTAAATGTAATGAGGTTTTTTAGAAGAGTAGGTTACGGAGTTTCTTGCCGGTTCTTCGCAAAATGAGGTCCTTAATTAATGGACCAAAACCCAGAATCGATTGGGACTAAATGGGTATCAGTAGTTTCATTTTATTGCACAATTTATCCCATCGAAAGGGCAATGCCAAAATTAATGGGGTATATGAGCTATAGGCTGACAAAGTATGTATGAAAAAATCATGAGCTAATTTCGGCATTGCGCTTTCGGTGGAGTAAATTGTGCGTTATAATGAACCTACTGATACCTATTTGGTCCCAATCGATTCTAGGTTTTTTTTGGACCATCTCTTTTAGGAGCCGCAGCCGCGTATCTAGAGTCAGTAATGTAATGTAATGTTCCGAAAGTGTCTCAAAAGGCCTATTTGAAATCAAAACTTTTTGATTTTGTCTTGTGAAGGAGGCGTTGTTAAGTTTGTAGAGAATTAAGTAGCAAAAAATTAATTAAGTTGTCTTAACTGATATTAACTCAATACTTTATTGTTTCGAAAATAATTGTTGTTATTTTATTTATAACTAGCTAGACCTCAAAGTGTAAGCCGCAAATTGTTGCTTTTGAGTCAGATATTGTTTGCTATGTATTTCATTGATTTTTCTAACTTGAGGGTAGATAAGTTACTCCTTACAACTTAAGCTAGGTAGCTTTTACTGACAGGAGTCAGTAAAAGTTTCTTCAAAATCTAAATATTCCAGAGATCAACCGGAACAAACTAACAGATTGAAGTAAAAAAATAATTTCTAAATACCGTATTCGCTTTAAACTGGTACTAAACAACCGATATAAATACTTATACATGTTTTTCTTGTAGTTACATGAAATATTATAAACAGGAAAAAGGTGCGAATCACACAAACATTTGGTTAAACCCGGGAATCGAACCTCATGCACAGGGTCGAGGCAGTCTTTTAAGTACAAGCATTCAGTGAAAAGCAGTTAAGTAAAACTATAGACGGATACAATTCTAGAACTTAACCCTTGTAAGATCTTATCAGGCCCACTAATTGTACCCTGGCCTTTTATCTATTGATGGTTATTATGTTAACGATGAATATCCTTTAACCTCAATAACCCAATTCAGCCATCGGTTTCTCGCAATAGAACGTTGATGCTACTAGTGGGTTCGATGGGTGTTCAAGGTAAACTGTTATGTCAATAATTAGCTTGTTTCATATGGTTTATCGCGCTCATAGATAAATTGCCTTAGATGATAGGAAACTATCAAAGAGGGCAGGTAATCATCGACGGCGTGGTCAGACCTAGATGGGTGACCGTTTGTGGTGTTGTGTTATGAGCGGTTCCGTGATTCGGAGGTCACGTTAAGCAGTCGGTCCCGGTTGTTTTCATAAGCCGTGAAGCTTAGTTGGAGGACTTCGGTCGGCTTAAAAACATCAAAAAGCAAGATTACGTAGCCACAATGTGTCTTGTCAGTCCCCAACCTGTACCCGGCCAGTGTGGATGTATGGCCTTAAACCTCTCCTGAGAGGAAACCCATGCCCAGCAGAGGGACATTATGGGTAACAACCCATTGGAATTGAACCATTTTATCTGCGTATTGTCACTTGTAAGATTTATAGCGTAATGTTTTGTTTATAATATACCATATTAGAGTTATATTCTTAATTCTTCCAGAATAATATATAGAAAGAGGTAGTAGAAAATAATATCTTCAAAACAAAAATTTCAAAACTCCAATATTCCCACTGTAAAAATATATATTTATCATATGTAGAAGGAGAAGATACATGGAATTTCGGTTATAAATACATTATATAATAATGTTGCAACTTGTACTATATCCTTCTATAATATCGGCTCACAGACGCACGCGCCCACTAGCTATCGTCGTTAACAGTCGACTCCACTGTATCACAACCGCATATGAGTTGAAAATGACATAATGCTTCCTTCTCATTCATTTACAGATAGTACAGAGAGCGAATGAATGAATGACTGAGTGGCACATACACTACACCACATAAAATTAAAATTAATTATAGTCGAATTTAAACCACTTGGCAACCAATAGTTTATGTAGATTTATGTTCTAGTATGATGATCAGATGTACAATATATTATATAAGGACGATATTATTTACCAGCTGTTGGTTTGTCCCTAATGCAGTAGCGCGGACATTTTTCATTTCGTATTGTTTGAGAACGTGTACAAAGTGACTACATAGTAATGCTTTAAAGCTCGCCTTAAGTTATAGGAGCTTGGACTGTAGCCTTTATCTGCTTTTGGATTTATTTAGGTGTTTTATTAAAAGATATAAAGAAGAAAGAGAGGAAGGCAAAGTCTTAGATGAGAAGATGACATAAAAAAAATACATGGAGAAGAAAAACACGAAATCGTATCTTATTGCCTATTCTGGGAAGCAAACTGGTATAATTTGATTTAAATGTAGTTCGGTTAGAATTATAAGATTCTAAAATCAAGGCTATTATTGTTAAAATAGGGTAAAGCTAATCGAATTTTAAACTTTGATGAACCTTTAAAAAGTTATTAGCAAAAACAGCTGTCTGTAGTGATATAAGTCAATAAAATTGAAATATACACTTCGTTTTACATTAAAGAAACAGGTTGACGTTTGTTTATTTTGGGCTTAACATGAGGTTTTTAAGGGCTGTAGCACTTTATTGAGTTTTAGAAACGTAAGTACATATTCAACTAGCTTGCGCCTGCGGCTGCGCTAGCGTCAATATCGGTTATTGCGATAAAAAGTAGCCCATGTCGTTTCTCAGGCTTTAGACTATCTGGGTACAAAATTTAATTTTAACAATTTCCCACGTGTTTCCTTCCTATTATGATCCCGGGTCCTTTAAGAAGGGTGTGAAAAAGCATCTCACAAAGCCGCCATAGTTTGGGTTGGCATCGCCATACTTCCTGCATCGCAGGCAGTCTGGTGGCCCCCATTCTTGTCATCAAATAAAAAATAAAAATAAACCGGTGAAGTAGTTTTTGAATATCAATATCAATGCTACAATTTCTTTACATACTTACATAGTTTTGAATGAATATTATATAAATTTAATGAGTGCTCCTGTTCAAATGAGCAACGCTGTCTCCTATAACTAGCGCCATACGTCAAAGACGAAAAAAACAGTATTCATTTTAATTTGTCCTCTCGAGGATTTGTCTCCGAGTCTTTTCATTTGATTTATGTTCTGCAAATGTCTGGGCACGGCTTTAGTGTTTATATTACACATACATTACAGACAAACACCCGTCAAATTTATTTGCTTATATATAGATGTAGTTTTTTATGTTATTCTACATATTTTGCAATTTAAATAACTGTTATATTTGAATCAGAAAATTTTAATGAGAAAGTTTGAATTTGATATCTCAGACAGACAGATATTCTATAAATAAACTAGTTGACCCAGCGAACTTCGTACCGCCCAACTTTAAAATTCCAGAACTTGATCGCAGCGCCACCTACCGGGTCCAAATGCGAATCTAAACCATTCCCAGATCCCCTTGAACACACACAAAAAATTTCATCAAAATCGGTCCAGTCGTTTGAGAGAAGTTCAGTGACATACACACTCACACAAGAATTATATATAAAAAGATATTTTTCGAACATCTTACACACAACTTCATCTAAGCAGAACTTGTATTATGGGTACCTCACAACTGATATAAATACATAAACATACTTTTTTTTGTAAATACATACATATTATACATAGAAAACATCCAGACTCAAAAACAAATATTTTTGGATTACACAAATAATTGGTCCGACCCGGGAATCGAACCCGAGACCTCTTGGTCAGCACTCGCATACGCTAATCACTAGACCAACAAGGCAGTCAATCTCTCTCTATATTATTGAATATTTGTCAACACTTTATTAAATTGAATTTATAACCTCATACTTATTAAAAAAAAGCGTAGTATAAAAACATATCCTAAAAAAATTATAAAGCGACCTGCCACTCTAGCAAAGTTGCAAATGTTTTTCGTTTTCCGTTCCATTCTCTATTCTATTTCTTCTATCTTTTGCATCATTGGCTATTGTCACTCATTCACGTGATCAAAATAAAATATTAGCCAATACGACAAGAGAATAGAGAATTAAATAAAATATTTTGTGTGGATCACACTAATATTTGTGGTCCGACCCGGGAATCGAATCCGAGACCTATTGATCAGCAGCCGCACACGCCAACCACTAGACCAACAAGGCAGGGAAATAGAATAAAGAATGGAATGGATAACGAAAATAGTTTGCAATTTGGCTAGGGTTGCTGATTTTAAAACGAAACTCTAAGGTGAGCATTAATAATTTGAAATCTAACTACCCTAAACACCGAAAACCCTTTAATGCTAATAGTAAACAAACCTTAAGACAAGATATTATAAAAGCAAATTAGGATCGCGTTTAAGGGTTAATGTGTACTTATAGTCAGGTGTACCTTTCAACTAACCCTCTTTAACTGACACGTCACCCATTAAAATCTAAATAGGCCGCAATATTATCACTAGTCTCTGTGTACCTCTCATATCATATACCTAATGTCACAACATTTCATTACAAGCATAAATTGCCGTGTTAGGCCACACAATTTGCACGGCCATTACACTGATGGCCTGATCATCTTTGGCCTTATCTTTGAGGCCAGGCCTTTGTGTTCCGGTGCGCATAAATTTGCAAGATGATCGATTCGCGGCCACTTTTTTTGCTGGCGAACGACGGGTTAATATATGAGGCCTTTTATTCTGGGGAAAAAACTTTTATTTATAGGAATTTGAAACCTTTAGCAGTTAAAAAACCCGTTTATTGACCTTTTTTTACAGGAACGGGCCGACAAGCAGATGAGTCAACTGATAATGTTTTTTCTAGAAAATATAGGTCAAAGTAGATTTCTATTGGATTGGGAATCGAATTAATTTATTCAGTTTCTTATGACTTGACTGCCTCGATGGCACAGTGGTTGTGTATGTGACTGTATAACCGCATATGTATGAACCGCAAATATTTATTTCAGAGACTGGGTATTTCATCATCATCATCATCAACAGCCTTTAACACTGCTGGACATAGGCCTCTCCTTAGAAAGGAGGTTTTGGCCTACTATACCACGCTGGCCAGACGGGTTGGTTTCAAGTTTTCCTTCTCTTTGCATTGATGTTGTCTTGCGTAGTTTATCCCTTAGTCGCCTTTTACGACACCCGCGGGATGGATAGGGGTGGTGACACTTTGTATTCTTAATCCGTCACCACACGGATTACACACACACTGGGTGTTTTCTATGTATAATGTGTATGTATTTACAAAAAAAAAAGTTTGTTTAAGTATTTATATCAGTTGTCAAACCCATAATACAAATTATTCTGTTGTTGACATCACTGAACTAAATTTGTCTAATTGGTTATAGATATGTAATAATAATAAATATTTCGGATATCTTACACACAACGCCATTTAGTCCCAAACTAAGCAGAGCTTGTATTATGGGTACAATTTATATAAATACATAAACATATATATTTTTTGTAAATACGTGTTATACATAGTCACCAACCAAACTTCGAAACAAATACTTGCGGATCACACAAACATTTGATCCAACCCGGGAATCGAACCCGAAACCTCAAGTACAGCAGACGCATGCTTGTGCCACCGAGGCAGTCAGAAAGATTTAAATAAAACTGTTAGTTTATCTAGACGGGATGTATTTTCTGCGTGCCTTTTGTCACGTGCCGTAATTATTATGCATTGTGCTATCGAAAACAAAGACCTATTAAATTTTATTTGATATCGTTATCGACAGACCTCTGCCACGATTGTCCTGGGTTCGAATCGATTGTGGAAAAGGTCTTAATGTTAGAAGCAATCCTTCTTATTGTTGTAACCTATTTCATTTATTATCTATATTATCCACTGCTGGACATAGGCCTCTTTTATAGCACACCGCTCTGAACGATATTGGAATTCAGCCCCAACCATCCTGCTCAAATCGTCACTCCACCTGGCCTGGCGTCTTGCCCTACCTTTGTTGAGACTTTGACTCGACTCCAGAACTCTTCCACCGTGAAGGATATCAGTTCTGCGGCTAATATGACCAGCCCACTGCCACTGCCACTGCAGCTTAATAATCCGATGGTCACTAGGAACTAAGGTCATGTCGATGACCTTAGTTCCTAGTGACCTATATATAGGTACATATACATTCAAGCCTGTATCGTTGAGAGGGAAGGCAGAGGTTACACGACCACTGTTTACCCGACTACTTCAAAATAATGAAGGGTTATTACGTTAATAAAGATTTTGCTTTTGAGGTTTGTTGTGTGGGGTTCCGGGTCCAAATTATTCTACTACTGATTCTTTCGGTACTCTTGGCTTGCTGGTTTATCATGGAATTGAACTCTAGTGCACAGCAGTCACATGTGCTACCACTAGATTTATAAAAGAGTCAGAGATAAAATATTTCGAAGTACATCAGCGTAAACTTTTAGTTAATTCTGCAGTTAAATTTATAACATGGTTCCCACATTAATATAATTTACAATAGAGATTCTTTACTAATAGCACTAATGATAATATGCAATAGGTATGTAATAAAAGTGCCTGGTATGTATTCTGTTGTCAATTACACTCGAGATAAATGAAACTGGGTCACATGAAATGCTCGCTAATCTCAGCACTTAAGAACAAGAACATAAGTTTAGTGAAATAAATTGTTTTATATACAATTAAGAATTTCCTAAATAAAAGTATAATAATCACTTTTTCACAAATTTTTTCATCATTATCAGCCATCGCAGTTAAATCATAATCATCATCAGCCCAAGCGAAGAAAAAGTTATTCCTTTTGAGTGTATTTGTCGCTTTTGTCGCTTCGTACACGGTCAAAGTTTCGCAACTGTTATGTATGAAAGAATGGCTAATTCTTTCACAAGTTATAAAAAAAAGTCAGCAACAGCATATTTTTAAATTGTCTCAGCCCCGGATCTACGATTGCCCCGCCCCCTCCCTTAAGTGTTTGAGAAAAATTGCCAATGAATAGCATTTTTGTGATACTACTACGTTTTGCGTTTATAAATCACTAAGTATGTATTCAAAAACTAACTGGGCGTATGGTAACAGAAAAGTTTATTTTTCAAACATATTATATTAAGATTCCACTACTTGATACAAACCTATCAGATTGTAGGAAAAGAGGCTTCATTTGTTCGATTTTTCGAATATTTGTCTCAAGAATTTTGCCCTCATGAAACTGCCGCCCGGGGCAAGTGCCCCGGTTTGCCCCCCCTTAGATCCGGGGCTGGGTTGTCTTACTATAGCTTTTTGTAATATAAACAAATTTATTCACGCTTAGGAGATGAAGACAATATTGCGTGGGACACCTTAAAAACATTCTCACATTTATTTCTATAAAGTCTTCACAATGTTTTGTGTTGACTTTATAGAAATAAATTCAACTATTTCCTTTCAAAATCATTCATGCTCGGAATCGATTAATCTTCTAGCTTCTCCGAGTAGCTCTATAGCTGAATATCTTCAGTTAATTTTGTCATCAACGCTTTGAGAGAATGGTGTCTTGCCTACCCCCTGATTACACACTGATGTTTACTGAAGTAAGACGTAGGGTGGTGATTTATTTTGACACTTGATTCAGGTATCGTCTTGGGCAATCAGTGAGTGCTTAACCATGTATAAATAGATTGTAAATTGACGCTTAAGACAACAGTACCTGATATAGAAGTTAAAATTATATATATTAAAATAGAAATCCTTTTTTGATGTGAAACATCTATAGGCGCACGTAAAATAGATTTCCGGCCTGGCGACTGGCGACGCTTCGTCACGGCACGCTATACGATGGTATATATAGACTACTATTTTAATAATTAGTAATATTTTATTTTATCATTATGACATATTTAGTTCCTATTACAATATTTTCTTTTCTGCATATTACTTTTACAAAATGACGGCTCACATTTTGTTTTTGTAAGATGTTTTAGGGGAAGAAAGAAGAATTAATTAAAAATATGTATACTGACTGATTATCATAACGTCACAATGCATGGTATTGTTAATTTGCATTCCACAATTTTTTACTTTAGTATTTCGATTCTCTCTGTTCATTTATGGAATGCATTGTCAGTGCAAACATGCAAATAAATCAATAAAATAAACAAAATATCGATCACATTTTTCATTTATTTACAAAAGCACATAACTAAAATTGAGATTTTAAACAAGCTATTTAATGTCTACTAATTTTATTAAATGTGTACTCGTCTTAATAATTGACAATATTTATATTTTACTAGCTGATGCCTGCGGCTCCGCTCGCGTCTTAGGGGTATGAACATTAGATGTTGGCCGATTCTCAGACCTATCATAGGGCATCAGCTAGTTTTATATATAAAATTTAAACATTAGTGAAAGATAAATAGATACCAAAAAGATAAACAATCACTACACTCGTAATACACTCCACCATATAATATACTCATAAGTATAAAATTCAACTCATGATAATATTACAATTGTATAAACAAAATTATATCTTTCTATCTTTGGCCAAAGTACTTCAACCCTTCTTCAATAATTGAAAGAAATTTGAACACAGTTACCGGACAGTTATAGCCCCTAATAAAAGAACCTTCACAAAAAAACCCTTGAAAGCTATGAATTGAGTACATACATCACAATAAAATTCAACAATTGAGAGAATACCTCTCAGATTCGCTTCCATAAATAACGCGATCGCTTAACAAAAGATTCCAATGATCTCAGTCTGATATTCAAGCTTAACGTTCTCTGTATAATCCTATTATCCGTCGGCTTTAAGGACATTACAAGAAAATACGTTTTAATACCAAATTCACATCTATTTAAATTGTCAGGGTTAAACAGGAAGCTTTTGTGGGGTTACCAACGTAACAGAGTAACGAAATTGTCACTTGAAGTAGTTTTGTAATTTATGTGTTGTCTGACAAATAGGATTATTAATTCGCGGGTTTGAAACTGGGCATCAAATCAATTCGTGTCGAGTCCATTTTTTGTTGCCATTTATTTTTAATACATCTGTTTTATTACTTCATAGTTATCGAGTTTTGATTCTTACTAATATTACAGATGCCACAGTAACTCTGTCTGTCCGTCACTCGCTTTTTCACACCAAAAGTTCTGAACCGATTGAAATAAAATTTAGCACAGAGATAGTTTAAGCCCTGTGAAAGGACATAGGCTACTTTTTACCGCGATAACTGATATACACGCGGGTGGAGCCGCGATTGAAAGCTATTATGGAAATAAAGGAATCATCATCATCATCATCAGCCTATCGCAGTCCACTGCTGGACATAGGCCTCTCTGATTGCAGAATAAAGGAATACGGTAGTTCATTTGTGACTTTTGAGTTGCGAGTGTAGTATGAGCTTTTTTATGACTCCTTCCAATTTGAAAACGTTCCTAAATAATATTCCACAGGAGATACCTCGTCCATTACAACTATTATCAACTGTCTAACACACAGAAGTATCAACTCGCCTCCCGTGTTTCCCTGTACATAACCCTATCTCTTCCCTCATGCTTCCATGCCTCGTATTATCCAACCCGTCACAAGACGAGCCCTTAAGTACGGCTTAATCCGAGTACGCAACGATTAAACACGACTTGTGCACTCAGAGATATATGACGACTAAAATTTAGTTGCTTTGAGGCATGTCGCGGGTTTTAATTAAGTTTCGGTATGATATCAGTACTGAATACTGCGACTGTGAATTTATTTGAATGCTGACAAATGTGTATTTGTAACTAGATGTTTATGTTTATGAATATTCTGCTATGCTTCTATACGTATATTGAGTTTGTTTTAATTAAATTGTAAATCTTGGGAGAGTGTTACTACGGAAGATACGTTATAGACCAGGTTAGCAGGAGTTATATGGCCTCAGAATAAAACTGGTGAACAAAACATTTGTAATTATTTAACCGTTGTTTAATGTGAAATATTTCGTATGTCGCAGGTATATGATAAAAACTAAGGTATTCTAAACCGATACCGATTGATAAAAATAATATAATTCAAGGAACACTTTGAACATATAATAAATAAAAAACACTTGCAGTGGTTACATTTACATACAGTTATACATAGAACCTCCTTTTCTGAAGTCGGTTAATTAATACAACACACATAATAATATATATATGTAAATAGATCCTTCGAAGGTAGAAATATCCCCTGTTGTTGAAAGTAGCATCATCCCTTTGAACTCCATCCCCTGACCTATGAACTTGTGACATTACGTGATCTGTACCCATGACATATTTTATCCTACCCCTTTTAAGGGAGGCACCATCTTGCTGACATGAAAAATTACATGTATTATGAGAAAGAGTAGGTAAAGAGAGACGGTCACATTTTTGTAAAAGACAAAAAACTTTGGACATTAAAACTATTGATACCTTAGAAGAAATCAAAATGTATTTACTTAGAACAATTTTTTTTACACATTTAATTCTACCAAAGTAACTTTAATTTGCTTTCTGAAAAACATGTGTGGTCACTATCCTCATTGTGAGTGCAGACAATCATCATCATGATGACCCACACCGTGGCAGTCTAGTGAGAAGCTTCTCCATCATCGCACTCACCAACAAAATACGATCACACTTCTTGATCTTATTTGTAAGGGCATTTATGATGAAATTAGCATGGCTCTACTACCTTGCGTTGAGATAACCCGTCACGAGGTTCAGTAATTATAATAATAATGACTTTATTGTTTCAAAGGTAGATAGATACAGGGTTCGATCCCTAGATCCCACACTAGGATTCCCTGTGTCGTGGGGTACAGTCTCTTTCTGTACCATTGACAAACTTACTATGTAGGTCTTTGTTTCAAACAATTTAATATCAATTCAAATCCTCGTGTAATTATCAGGTACTGAGAACAATAGTTGTAAGTACTCAAGTACAAAATACTATCCATTACTCGCTCGTGTTTACAACGTCGTTTATTTTGCGCACATATTGTACGCAATGTAATGTACCTGGGCAATATCGCGTGTGTAAGCCCTTTGATACTCTCTATAAAGCAACTTTATGTACAACTTAGACACCTGATGTGTAACGTTAAGTAGAATACTCAACTTAAGTGTGATGCTCTTTTATTTTTATGGAATTCAAGTTATTAAACATTTAATTAAACTTCTGTGTGGTGACGGATTAAGAATACAAAGTGTCACTACCCCTATTCATTCCATGGGTGTCGTAAAAGGTGACTAAAGGAACAAAATAAGCAGCTAACATCACTGCCAATAGAAGGAAAACTTGAAACAAACCCTTTACCAACCCGTCTGGTCAGCGTGGTATAGTAGGCCAAAACCTCCTTTCTAAGGAGAGGCCTATGTCCAGCAGTGGACTGTTAAAGGCTGTTGGTAAATGATGAATGATCGCAAGAGGCCGCCACAGTGTGGGCATTCACCATGCTGTATAGTCTGCATCCTGACCGCCTCATTGGTCTGGTGGTTGGCGTATGCAACTGCTGATCAAGAGATCTCGGGTTTGATTCCCGGTCACATCAAATGTTTGTGTGTGTGTGTTACATAGAATATGTTGTTTGTGTTTTCTATGTATAATATGTATGTATTTACAAAACAAAAGTATGTTTATGTATTTATATCAGTTGTCTAGTACCCATAATATACCTAAGCTCTGCTTAGTTTGGGACTAGATGATATTTATTTATTGATATTTTTCTCAATGAGTATGGTGATCACCACTCTACTTATGCTTATACTAATGCTTGCTATCAGGCAGAGTAGGTAAAGTTACTATAGCAGCCTCATTAATAAAAAAGGTACAAATAACGCCTGTTTGTTTATTGTACATTAAATATATAAAACTACAGGTAAATTAGCCTGGAGAAATTTTTGCGTTTGTAGTAGTGTATGGTCACGTGGCACCTGCGGACAGCGTAAACTGGTTTATTCTGGTTTTGTGCGTGTTTCCACTTTCCACTATCAAGTGATGATTTTTTGCTTTAGATTGAAATATCTCGAAAACGGTGCGTCCTAGGCCAAAAATAACAAAACCTCCGTAGACCCCCCGGAGTTTTAAAAACCTAGATGAAAAGAAAAAAAAAGAAAAAAAAAGAAAAAAATATATATATCGGTCTCTCCTCTTTGAAGTTTCACTTCTATCGTGTGTGAATCGCACACACACCTTTCTTTTTATATTCAAAACCTTTTTCTTTAAAATAAAAACTTGTTTTTATTGGAAACAAAAATCAGAGTGTTGCTAGGGATAAGTATAAAACTAAATAGTAATGTTAGGATATCGAAACATTTTTGTATAGGCCAGAACGATATAGTGGAAACGCGCTCTAAGATCTGAGTAATACACACACCACTACATAAGCAAAAATTTCTCGAGAATAATTTCACTGTAAACATGTCTTTAGACGATATTATCATTTTTTTATCCATTGAACAAAATGATTTATTATTCAAAATAGAAAACCAATAATCATTTGGAGAAATTTACGGAGTAGTAACCAACAAACAACCTATACTCTAGACTCAGAATACCAATTTATGTATCAGACAAAATGACTGCTTAAATCTCTAGATACACTACTCGTGCAGTCACCAGCATCAACATACAACACAAAACATTCACATTCATCATTGAAAAATCTAAAGTTCAATGCAATTTAAACCGTCAGCCAAAACCCTAAGATCGAAACTACAAAATACGTTTCCGAGATAATCTTTGTGATCCCAACAAAATCTCAATACATTCCCTATTTGATAATAAAGTCAAACACAGTACAAGCAAATAGCACACGTTGAAACATGCTGCTAAATTCAAATTTGTTATTGTAAAATGCAAATTCCCCTGGCCATATTACATTTAGTTATTCCCCTGGCTGTATTACTTGCACACATGGTAACGTCAAACAGCGTATTACACTACACAAGTCGAGAGTATTAAAGGAACATGGCTGTTGAAATAATTATTCCAAACTACATTTATACTGGGTTTGTTCAATATGGAAGTTGACTTCAGTGATAGTTGAATGCCTCGTTGGTCTAGTGGTTAGTGTTAGCGGCTGCTGATCAAGAGGTCTCGGGTTCGATTCCCGGGTCGGACAAATATTTGTTTCGGAGTCTGGGTGTTTTCTATGTATATTATGTATGTATTTACAAAAAAAAGGATGTTTATGTATTTATATCAGTTGTCTAGTACCCATAACACAAGCTCTGCTTACTTTGGGACTAGATGATAATAATAATAAATAAATAAATATTTGGACAACTTACACACAACATCATCTAGTCCCAAAGTAAGCAGAGCTTGTGTTATGGGTACTAAACAACTGATATAAATACATAAACATACTTTTTTTTTGTAAATACATACATATTATACATAGAAAAACACCCAGACTCCGAAACAAATATTTGTGGATCACACAAATATTTGGTCTGACCCGGGAATCGAACCCGAGACCTCTTGATCAGCAGCCGCATATGCTAACCACTAGACCAACAAGGCAGTCAAATGATGTTGTGTGTAAGATGTCCAAATATTATTTATTTATTATTTATTTATCTTGTTACGAATAATAATTAGTATTTTAGTAATGTGTTCTGTAGTTTTGACGAGAAAGTGTGACAGACTGACAGACAGAGTATATCACCTTTATTAAGAATGTTTGCAATGGATGTAAGGAATCGACTTCTAATGACAGTCTTGAGGTGGTCGTAGCGTTATGACAATCCAATATTCAAATACTTGATCATTGCTTACATTATTGTTAACTTTCTGTAGAAATTTGCCGACACAATTCAATTTTGATATACTCATCTACAAACAAAACATATATTGATCGTAAAACTAAGAATAATTCGTAAATACTTAATTTTTTTTAACTACACAACTAAACTTGTCCGTGTGGTGACGGATTAAGAATACAGAGTGTCACCAGAGTGTCACAGAGTGTCACAGAGTGTCACAGAGTGTCAGAGTGTCCCGCGGGTGTTGTAAAAGGCGACTAAGGGATAAACTACGCAAGACAACATCAATGCAAAGAAAAACTTGAAACCAACCCGTTACCGACCCGTCTGGTCAGGGTGGTAGTAGGCAAAAACCTCCTTTCAAAGGAGAGGCCTATGTCCAACAGTGGACTATTGAAGGCTGTTGATGATGATGATGATGACACAACTAATAACTACTAAATCTATACAAATAAGTAAAATAGAAAAGTTTGTTTGCAATATCAAGTGATTAGTTTTTTACTAAGTGCACATGAATGTATTCACACTTACACCATAAAAGCAATTTTTAAAATTTGTGTCTGTTCGTTTCTTCGGGATTATATTTGGAACTGCTATACCGAATTTGACGAGACTTTCACTGGCAGATAGCTGACGACATAAGGCTACAAACAAAGCTATACTTACATCTTCGCTCTACGGCGTTACTCGCAATTCACAATGGGTACACGAGTAACACTCAAGGACTCAGCTACTAAAGAATACGATAATGTATCACAAAGATTAGAAGAAACAAAAGTAATATCAATAAAAAAGATCATTAAGAAGTTTGTAATGTGATTGAGTCTGAAGATAAAGATGGCGTCGAATAGCAAAATAGGCGTAGAAACATTAAAACAAGCATTATGTCCAGGATTTAGTTTTTATATTATTTATTTAATATACAAGGTTTCGTCATCATTTCTGAGTGTGCTTTACTTTGTGGCCACTTCCACATAAAACTTAAGCTATTATATATAACAGAGCCATCTACCGAAGAAACACAGAAACCACGCATCCTGAACCGCGGTATAGAAATTCTCGCGCCGATTGAAATATATACAACACCCCAACACTACCTGTGGTGCCGTGGTCCGCCAGGCTGTTCACGTCGCCTGGTCGGAGGATCCTCCCTTTGTGTTCCCTCACGATCTATAATATTAATTATTTGGAATTATATAAGTAGGGTTATCAGCAGTTTGATTACGATAGATAGTACATAAGCCTAGCTCGAGATCGCATTTTTATTCATTATTTTATTGTCCTTCTTACAACGATATTTATTAATAGCGTGGTCATTACTTCTGTAATCATAGCGATGTGCAGTATTTTTTTAACAAAAACATTAACATTTATTAACAAAAAAAGTAAAATCCCTCCCATTGTTTTGCTTTGACGTTAGATTAAATTCTTGTGTGTCATATTTTCTTGTTCTTATTGTCTATGATTTTTTTGTTTTATTTTTAAATGATTGTTTTCTTTTTTTTCTCGAAGATTCTAGTCACGAATGACCAATGTTACATGTTAATTAAGTATATAACTTTATAAATAACGATGAACTAATGTGATTTGTGAATACCGTGTAAAACGGCTAATTAATGAAAATATGTTGTAAATACCTTAGTGAAACTCATATTTAATGAAATACTTTTGATTGAGCCCGTGTTTCGAAGAAGGACTGATAAGTGAAGGCCCGACTGGACACAAGTGAGTATAATAACGCCTAAGCCGTCGGGATCCCCTTAAATACACACATACGTTAATAATGATATTCATGAACACATATGTAGCTCACCAGAGTCATATGTACGGTGCTGCTATTTCAGCCTTCTATTCAATGGCCTTGTCCCAAATGGATTAATGCTCCATAGAAAAGTGCTTTTAAGCAATGCTTTTCTTGCTGTTTACTAAGTGAGTGAGATAATCGGATCTTGACATCCTCTCCCTCCTGTTTCTGTAGGAGAGGACTTATGAAAAGACCAGTATTATTAGAAATATTATGTGTTTGGTGTGTAAGTTATCAATGAGACTAATGAAAATCGAACTAATCCTACTAATATTATAAACGTGAAAGTTTGTGAGTATGTATGCACGTATGTATGTTTATTGCTCTTTCACGCAAAAACTACTTAATGGATTTTGATGACACTTCACAATAATATAGCTTACATATCAGAATAACACATAGGCTACAATAACTTGTTAGTACCTACATAACCGCGGGTGGAGCCGCGGGTGAAAGCTAGTATATCATCACAGGCTTTAGCTTTTCTACATCCATGCAAAACATTGTCATAAAAACACTGTTTATATCATCTAAAAAGATTTTGAGGCCAGGATAAAACAGAAACATACAGAATTTAACAGTCCAATGCTGGACACAGGCCTTAGTAAGGAGATTTTGGTTTACTATACCACACTGCCCAGACGGATTCGTATAGTATAGGATTTGTATCATTTAGTTAGATCTCTTAGTAGTCTCTTACGACTCCTAGGGGATAAATAGAGGTGGTAACACTCTGTTAATTTTAAAATTAAAATCTCAGAGCTTTTATTTTGAGTAGGCCCTTCTAGGAACTTTTTAAACGTTACATTACTGATTCTAGTTGCGTAGTTCTAAATATAATTCCTATGGATCGGCAAGAAACTCCTTATGTTACTTTAATAAAAATTATGATTTACAATTTTCGTGGACATTATTTTAATATTCGTATTCGTTAGTGTGGTGACGGATTAAGAATACAGATCACCACCCCTATTCATCCCACGTGGGTGTCGTAAAAGGCGACAAAGGGATAAACTACGCAAGACAACAACAATGCAAAGAGAAGGAAAACTTGAAACCAACCCTATACCAATCCGTCTGGCCAGCGTGGTATAGTAGGCCAAAACCTCCTTTCTAAGGAGAGGCCTATGTCCAGCAGTGGACTGCGAGGGTGGTACCGCAGCGGTAGATCCGACCTATTCGTGGTGAAATCAGCGTGGCTATACATACCTTTAATATTTTTGGATCTGTTGGCAGTGTGTCAGATGTAAGTTCTAATCAAGTAACATCGTCAATAACTTGTAAAGCCTTTAAGATTACACCTTTATTTTGAGTGAAGGGCCTCGTTAGTGTAGTAATTGGTTACAAGCTTCTGACGTACGTTGATGTTTTATGTGATAATATATCAAATGATGTTCTGAGGCTTGTGTTGAGGTTATAGGTTATGTTTGCCGCCATTATACTTTGTGATGCGTCACCCTTACTTCTGAAAATTAGAGGATTCTGTTCTTTAAAAAAAAAACTCCTCCCTGGAGTGCTAGATATCTTTTTTTTTCAAAGTCAATTCCCGCTTTGAAGATATGTATTTTGTGCCTAAAGGCTTGCCAAAAATGTATACAAAGATATCCAGAATATATTTAAGCCTGCTAAAGTGACTCTGCTCTACCTGTTAGGCAGCAAGAGTAGAATCTAAGAGTACCATTTAGAGGTTGCCATCCTCATTGTGAATGCAGACAATTCAGCAAGGAATCGCATTAAAGCAGCCTAGTGAGATGCTGTATTATTGGACCTCCTGTCTCTTACTCATCCAGGAAACGCGACATCACGAAAGCTATCATTTGAGATTGGTCTTTTGTGTGTGATATAGCATAGTGCGGCCTCGGTTGAGCCGGCACATTCTTGAGAAATTAGTTTAGTATAAACTGAAGCCCACAACATACAGTATATAAAATACAATAGGTATATACATTATTTAATATATTCTTTAATAAATATAATCTTGTCACTTCTTTTTGAGAAGACACCTGCCACGACCTTACTGTACCATTCAAAGGTTGACTGGTAGAGAATGCCATATGACATTAAGTCCACCTCATGCAAATGTAATGCAGAAAGTGTTAAGAAATAAAAAAAATACAGTATACACACAGTACCGTATACAGTTAATTTGCAGTGTAAAAAGACACAAAGCAACTATTATCAGCTGTAGAAATATAGTATCACCGCTGCACCACATAATGCATCGACTTACCCGAGTCAATTGCTGCTATCATGAATACTAGTGTTATATAACTCATTCCCATACACTCTTAATCCAACTCAGTGCGTTACGTTTTAGTGCGTAATGACGCAATTTTATGTTAACTCAAAGATCCGGCGTAGTATGCCAAGACAGCGTTAGTCAGTTAACGTGAGGAGTAGCTCAATCACCCGGCTATAATAGGTTAGTCTGATATTTTCCTAGCCGTCACAAATTATTTTCCACAGTTGAATATGCTGACTTGAATTACAAATTACTTTAAAACAAAAAACCTCAACAGAAATCAGATGGTATTTTGTAGAGCCACTCTGATTTCACCACGAATGGGCAGGGCAGGACAGGGGCAGTACACCCTCACACAGAAGACCATCCTATTAATGACAGCTTTCTTGCTGTCGTATTTCGTAGGTGAGTGTGAGACCGGAGGCCTAATCATTCTGCATCATTTTCCCGGCCTTCAGAAGAGAATGATCCTCACAATGAGAATGGTGACCCCTACTCCTGGATTCTACTCATGCTTTCCATCAGGCAAAGTCCATAAGGCATTCATAAACATACGGGTACATCACCTTATTAAATTTGACAACACCAATCTCTCTTTTGAATTATTTACATTTCAACTTTATTCAAATTGTATACCCCTTTGTATAGATTAAATCACATGAAAATATGCAATATAGAGCCCTCTCGCTTGGAGAGTTTGGCAGCACAGCGACCTGAAGGGCCGAGACTGTGAAGAAGCGAATCCGCGAATTTGAGGAACAGGGTTTAGCTGACCTCGACGCCAAGCGCGATGAGCTTAAAGCCCGTCTACTCGCTGCCATTTATTATAAGTATGAGAGCGGTAAGCTCACTTGCCCACTATGTGCAAGGGAGTTTGCTGCGAAAATCGGCTATATAAAGCCTTCTCCGGGCGCATCAGCGCCAAGCCCTATAAGGGGTCGAAGTGGGCGCCAAGGCCGAAATCGGTCGGATTATTATTTTATTAAATATGCCCGCTCCCGCTTCAGCTTGTAACTTGCACCACACCTCTCTAAGATTGAACACAACCGTCCCGCAGGATGTGCCTATTGCAACATATTTGTTCCTTTATGAACTCCAATACAGTAGAAATCCCTCAGCTATTGTTACCAACAATATATCTATCTCACTTACAATCTAGTATGATATCTCAGTATAACAGACAGAGAGAGGACATTGGCCAAAATTGGTACGCGTAATATGATATTATTATGATTAAATAAGGTTGGTATGTATTGATTTATTGTATACAATGAAAAATAATGAATGACGTCAGAGAGAGGTCGTGCTCTAGAGATTGAGGTGCTGTTTTGTTAGAACGAAAATTCATCATTTAGTTTATCAGTGATATCGAAGTCTTCTACTAGCTACCATTACTAGATTAATGAGTACTTGTTTAACGTTTCTGACTGCTGTAGAAGTCATGAGTTCGATTTCTATTCGAGGGAATTAATTGTTTCATGTGTGTGATCATTGGGTCTGGATGTGACGTTTAAAAAAAAAAGTATGTTTATGTAATTATATCAGTTGTCTAGTACCCATAATACAAGTTCTGCTTAGTTTGGTACTAGATAACGTTGTGTGTAAGATGTCCGAAATATTTATTTATTTATACTCATGTTTTTTACTGTACACGGGACTTATTCTCGATAAAATAAAAAGGTAATGATATCTTCTACTTTCCGAGGTTTCGAACGGGTTATACCGCTCGTGGTCACGGGTAGACTGATGTGAGCTTAGATACAACCTGCAAAACACGAAGGCGACGCTAAACTCACATCAGTCTACCCGTGACCACGAGCGGTATAACCCGTTCGAAACGTCGGAAAGTAGAATGTATCGTAAACTTTTTAATTTCATATGCATGTATAATGAGTATGTGTAAAAGTCGCGAAAGCCGAAAAACATTTATTTATATATATTTTTTTACTTTCAGGTACGTAAACTGGTCGAGTAATCATCATAATCAACGTATACTACAAGTAGAATTGTAAGTCAAACTTAGTTCAACACAAGCTAAGTACGTAGTAATATCAAAATTACACGATCGTTTCATAATCCGAACACAATCAAAGTGACCATACTAATTAACAAGACATAATGCGTTCATGTGATTGGCTGTCTAATTAATCCCCAGCAGGAGGCGTCAACAACTCATTTAGAAACTGTTTTTCGACTTTCGTGACTTTTATACATAGTTTTTGTTGTATAGCGATACATATCCTGCTATAGTCGTCACAAAATAAGAAGCCCGTTTTGACATTTGTCATTTGACATGCTGCATGTAAGAAATTGAAAAATCAAATTCATAATCCTTTTTAAGGTTCCGTAGCCAAATGGCAAAAAACGGAACCCTTATGGATTCGTCAAGTCTGTCTGTCTGTCTGTCTGTCTGTATGTCTGTCTGTCTGTCCGTATGTCACAGCCAATTATTTCCGAAACTATAAGAGCTATACTGTTGAAATTTGGTCAGTCGATGTATTCCGTTAACCGCATTAAGATTTTTACATAAAAATAGAAAAAAAACAATACATTTTGGGGGTCCCCATACTTGGAACTGAAACTCAATTTTTTTTTTTCATCAAACCTATACCTGTGGGGTATCTATGGATAGGTGTTCAAAAATGATGTTGAAGTTTCTGATATCATTTTTTTCTGAACTGAATAGTTTGCGCAAGAGACACTTCCAAAGTGGAAAAATGTGTGTCCCCCCCCTCTAACTTCTAAATTAAGAGAGTGATAAAACTAAAAAAAAAATATGTTGTACATTAACATGCAAACTACCAACGAAAATTGGTTTGAACGATATCTAGTGAGTAGTTTTTTAATACGTCATAAATCGTAACACGCAATTTACCTTTCATCCAATCCACTAGTATAAAAACATCGATGAAGGTTACAACGAACTACAAGAACTTTTATATGATGTTACTTGCTGATACGGAACCCTTCATGGGCGAGCCCGACTCGCACTTGGCCGCTTTTTAATTACTATGTTACCCATACACTATCACAACGCGTATCATAAATAAGCATCAAGTTTAACTTTATATCGAAAAAATGCACTCAAAAACACGAATTAATCGTTGATTAATATTCACGATGACAAATGTTAAAACGGGCTTCTTATTTTGTGATGACTATAATATTATAAACGCGTAAGTTTATGAGTATGTATGTTTGTTCCTCTTTTACGCAAAAACTATTGAACGGATTTGGATGAAACTTTACAGTAATATCTTATATATCAGAATACCGACAAGGGACTGACCCTTAAATTGAGAAGAAGATCAGAATAACACATAGGCTACTTTTTACTGCAATAATCGAGATACACGGGCAAAAACTAGGTGATTATAAAAATACATATATCGTAGGTGTCATAATGTATCACTGTTTATCTCCTGTCAAAACTTCACAGGTTGCTATGCATAACAAACTTGCATAGCAACCATAATGGTATACGCGGGTAACACCGCGGGGCGCAGCTAGTTCACAATAAGTTTATTGAAAAGGTCACAATACCTTCTTTTATCCGATGTTTCGGACGAGTTAAACCGCTCCAGCTCGAGTTACACCATCCTGATTCACATGCAGAATGATTGGGTCTCCGGTCTCACACTCACCAACGAAATACGACAGCAAGAATGCTGTCATTATTAGGATGGTCTTCTGCGTGAGGGTAGTACTGCCCCTCTCGAGCCGGCCCATTCGTGCTGAAATCAGCGTTGCCTTACTGCCTTACACGTATAATATAGATAGCGATTTGAATACAAATTTGAACTTTTTTCTATATTTTGTACTTAAAACTAAAATTGATTGTTCTTTATAATAATATTCTTTGTGTCATTGCGATTTTCCACCAAGGTCAGCCAGCCATTTTAATTAATATTTTGTTAGTATTTAAATGAATTCAATTAAAATAGTTTAATTTGTAGTCTCTCTTAATTAAGTAAAGAGGCTTTGAAGTTCTTTATCAAAATAACACTCAATATTTTTAGATAAACAATTTTAATGAACAATTTATTTTTCTAAGCCTCATTCGCTATCAGATCGGTATATATCTATGTATCGTTTAGCTTAATATCGTTTAAAGTTAATAACTCGCAAACAAGAAAAAATAATAAAACTCGTCTCAGCAACCTCTCAATGTTTTAAAAGACCTATACAGTGCCCCACACGAGAAAAAAAATACATCTCCACTTTACGTGTAGGGGAGGTATCCTAAAAAATTTTCGTCTTCGTCTTTCTAGGGTAACCCGTTTGGGCGGTAAGTCAAGGACGGACGGACGGACAGACATGACAAAACTATAAGGGTTCCGAAACACGAACTACAGAACCCTAAAAACACACTAACAAATTTAAAAATATTTTTAACACAAATAACTACTCCACAGATTCATTACCCACTACAAAAATTATAACAGAATGTTACATTTCATTGAGTCTAATGTATACTGAAACACATTATTCGTGTTCCAAAATAATTTGTTGAAATTTCTTCTATTATAACAGGCCGAAATAATGTTTCATTTGGAAAGTTCCGAAGCTTATAAAACTTCGCTTTTAAGTATTTTCGAGAAGTCCCGAGTTTAGCTGTTAGTGAATCGGCTGTCGGTACTGTTACATTTCAATGGAGCTTGTTAAAATTTAATGTTTTACCAAATTTTCGAGTAAATGTAAGCTCCGTTTGAAAGGTCTCGGGGTGATACAATTTCTTCATAATAATTATCTATCTATACAAATACATGAAATTGTATGTATGTTTGTAATTTCAATAAACTTAACAATAAATGCATATATCTATGTGTTTATATTAAAACCAGCTTTTGTCCACGGCTTCGCCTATGTGTTATTCTGTATGATTGTCTACGCTCTCTTCAAGGAACACACGTGCCAAATTTCAGCTTCCTTCGCCCAGTAGTTTCAGCTTTGCGTTTTTTGTCAGTCAGTAACGGAACAGTTTTAAATGTATATTGATTTTTGTCTGTTTGTCTGTTTGTTTTGGCTAATCTCGAAAGCTCTTTTTGAACTGATCGAGCCATCTCCATTCCTTTATCGGACTACTAGGCGCAGGCAAAAGTTTCATCCATATGTTGTTGACATACCCAAAAGTCGAACTAAACGGTTTGACAGCTCGTTTTGGTGAGAGTCGCCTGGAACGACCTGCCTGGGTCTATTTTTCCTGATAAGTTGAACTCTGAAGCCTTTAAGAGTAGAGTAAACAGGTTACTTTTGTATGGGCGTGTACTATTTTCGTCTTCATTTACACTTGATCACATCAGTTGAGATGGAAGACAAACGCCTATTCCATCACAACAATAAAAAAAAACTCTGGAACTGCTGGGCAGATTTTAGAGTTAGCTGAAAGTGAAAATTAGAGTAAAATTCCTAACCTTTCTGCCAGTGTACATACCTAATGACATAAAGAGGAACTTATGCTACTTAATTAAGACTTACAACAATAACCGCAAGTAACACCGCGAAGCGAATAGTCCTATTTTTAAGATTTTGAAATAAATTTCTTTATTGAATTCGTTCAGTCGTTTAAGAATTTTATTATATTTATTCACGAAACATTTATCTGAAGGACGTTTGAAGTATTTTATTTCTACAAAAATGAATCAATGAATATTAGACACGATAAAAACAATTTTGTGGAATGATTAGCGATGTAGACTGTTGGAAAATAGTGGTAATATTATTTTGTCCGTGTGGTGACGGATTAAGAATACAGAGTATCACCACTCCTATTCAACCCGCGGGTGTCGTAAAAGGTGACTAAGGGATAAACTACGCAAGACAACATTAATGCAAAGAGAAGGAAAACTTGAAACCAACCCTATACCAACCCGTCTGGCCAGCGTGGTATAGTAGCTCAAAACCTCCTTTCTAAGGAGAGGCCTATATCCAGCAGAGGACTGGTGAAGGCTGTTGATGTTGATGAATATTTTGAGACATGTACCACAGCGCTGTCTAACTCAAATTACGTAAAACTTACTGTTTTGGGTCATCGAATGAATCAATTATTTAAATATACTTATTAAACATTCAAGAAGCCACAAAACGACCAGTTATAGCTATATTTACACTGAGCTGTCTACTTCACATAAGTATATTTCAGACACTATCAGTACATCTATACCTACAAAGAAACTACGAAACCCTAATAAAATTAATGTCTTTTTGTTGTAATTCAATTTGAAAATATATACAGAATTTTTATGAAAAAATCTAAACTGTGTTTGCCTGTCTCGTATCTTTTACTGTAACTAACGGCTGAACAGATTATGACAGAACTTTTACTTCTAGATAACTGATGGTTGTGGGAAAAGTACCCAATATATATAGGTAGTACTCACAATACAAGCTCTGCTTAGTTTGGGACTAGATAGCGATGTGTGTAAGATGTTCGAAACTTATTTTTATTCATTTATTTTGGAACCTTTGCAGAATTTCAACGCGTAACGTCAATTTTCTGATATGCAAGATGCGGTTCTCTTGAATTGGAAGCCATATATCCACACAGGTTTTTAGATAGATAGAAAACTTTTTATTTGCACACCATATCACAGAGATACAAAAGAATACGCAAAATGCCAGAAATGTAGACTACAAAAGGCGACCTTATTGCTAAAAGCAATCTCTTCCAGGCAACCTTAGGATAGATCAAAATGTTTCGGATAAATAATAGATTTAGTCTATCTAAGAATTAATTACACGAACTTATACCAGCCAGACCCATGGATTTCATATAAAGCAAGTTCCAAATAGTTTGCAGTCAGACGATCGTTCCTGAGATATGTCAACCTAAATCCAAAATTCAATGCGAACGCAGCCTTAATCTCGGCTTAGCAATAATCTTTCCATAACCAACGGCCTTCCGTCCGTGTACGACACAAAAATTCTATTTGGAGAGTGTTCGTGTATCAAATGGCATTCGTAAAATCGATTTATAGGGGTGGTGTGGGGTCTCTTGGCCTTTCAATAATACATGTGTAATATTTATATATTCGTATAGAAAATTCACTTTTTCTGTGAGTAGTTTGAATAAGTTGTGGCCCTGTGGGAGATGAATGATTGTCTATATCAGAGTGCTTTTGATACATAATACATTTCTCGTTGTGTTAGCCTACATGTATTTAGGTATATATGTAGCAGAACCACGATTATTACAGTATGAATGGGCCGCCTTGAATGGGGCAGTACTACCCTGGCGGCCATCTTGCGCAATATATCACATAACCTGGCCTATGGGCGACCTGTCTTGGTGTCTTTCACATCTAAATACTGAAGTTTCTTTTACAATATTACTCTCTATAAGAATACAAACGACCCACCCAGGCTTCGCAAGAAGTCTTTGAAGTTTGCGATTTTACCTTTTTATATAAATGTAGGATTATACAAAATTTTTGCAGTCATGTTATCTCTGTGCAAGGGGACCTGGAACGTTTTCAAAATTATTCAAGTCAACTCAAGGTCAGTCAAAGGTCACGTCTACGACTTACGTCCGATAGTTTATATAGCTCGGTGTATGTTCATACTCTAGATCACGGCTGTCAGCCGCTTCCGTCAGCCGCGTCCGATGATGTGTTTTCACCTTTAGTGTTACCTGTACTTTCACTTGTAAACCACACGCTATCAACTATATAATAATATTTAAGCTGCAAAGTTAATTCTGTAAAGGACCTTAGAGTTACCTTTGATGTACACATAGATACAATAATCAAGAAGGCAACAACAGCCTTGGGTTTTATCTTAACTCATTCGATTTCAAAATCATAAAACCTTAAAAATCTAATATTGCTCTTTCTTTCGAAGTCACCTCGAATATGCGTCACAAGTGTGGAACCCCATGTCTAACACTTATTTTATTGTTTGGAGAGCAAGCAACGCAAATTATTAAGGTACATTCAAGTTAGTTCTCATTGTTATTTGAATGACAAAACTCATTGTAAAAAGTTTCAGTTTCACATTCAAAGATTTAATGTTCTTATGGAAAATTTTCAACCGATCGGAAAATGTACCAGAAGTTCATTGCGAAATGGGACTGTGTCGGCTCACAGTATTTCTGTGTAAGCCGAATCTATGCTTATGGTCAACCTTATGAGTATGTCTATTTTTATTTTGAAATGTGGCCATTTTGTGGAACCTTGTCATTAGCCCTCACTATGTTATTCTTTTTTATTTAAATTGTACATCTAGTTGTAAGCTTCCATAAAACTGTAAAAAAAGAAATATGTTATATTTAAAAATCTTTCTCTTAAATCACTCCCACTGCAGGCAAGAACCGCATTTAAATTCGTTATTCCGCCCGTTGTCTCGGTAAATCTACTCGTATGATATAGCTTAAGCATCAAATTACATTGAAATCGGTACACCGTAGCATACAGAGAGACAGTTCCATCCGAAATTAATGTAGAATGAAAATATATATAAAATAATATTTCACTATTGAATAGCCCTAATTAATCCCATCTGTCGTACATCTATGTAGAACTAATATACTCAATTAGAACAAGGTGTTCAAACACATCGGTTATACCGTTATTTCGGTAATTATATCTGGGTCTATTGTAATTGTAAATGGTACAATACAAACATAATTGTGCAGAGTATTAATTAAATGTTGTTTGAAACGTGAATTGGATATAATTTTGATTCGCTTGTGTTGTTTTGATGTATAATACTGATGATTGGTTACGGTTTTGATCGTATTTTATACATTCGTTTTGTCGTTTAATCTAGTACTATTTCAAACTCTCAAAAAAAAAAAAAAACTATGGGCTTTGAACTTGGGTATCGTAAGTCTAAGGGAGCAAACTACTTACTTGTACTCCTTATTTATATCATCACCTATCTGTCAGTGTAATTCCTGTTAAAATTTGTCTCAAAATGATAGAAAAAGAATCTACGCTAACATGATACGCGCTAAAGAGGCTATAGAGCGGAACAAAAGTACAAAAGTGTTCGCGAATGCTCTGTTTATTGGGCAAGCCAATTGACAAAACTGAAGATCGACGATGGCAGACTCTTTCGTCGATTTCGATCGCTGAAAACTGAGCCTTTGAGTGAAACTGAGAGATTCTACGGACAATATTGTTCACGGCAACACTGGCTCCTACCACTAACTTGCCTAAAGACCCAAGCGCTAAGCTAGCCAAGCGACATTATACCGAAGATATCCCGGATGCCCTATTATCGTAAGAAAGTTTTCAACTCAATTAACTATTTACGAAGCCAACAGCAAACGTCCATTTACCTACACCTCAATAGGGCCCAAATTTAATTTAATCATGACAATACCTTTACGTGTCAGGAAAATTACTCGTCACTGAAGAATTTAAATATTCTGCAGAATTTTTAATTAAACGTAAGACTTTCAAAAAGGTCGTATTGTTTGCTTGCAACCCTTTCGTAGAGGGCGACGTGACCATAAATCAACAGCTTATGACAGTGTTTGTCAATGTCAAATTGACATTTGACGTGGCTGTCATTTTAATGTTTTCGTGTCATGGTTCTTGGCTTATATCATTTATATGTTTAGATGGAGTGATGTTACAGAAAATAACTAGAAACTTAAACATATTGATGTTTATACAATACGTCAGTATGTAAGGAAACAACATACACAAAACAACAGCATTTCAAAAAGAAAAAAAACTCTTTATCAACTTATTTGGCCATCCAGCGAGGTATTCATCTTCAACAACCCATTACGTCCCACTGCTGATCTCGGGCCTCCTTTGAGGAGAAGGTTAAGGCCATACGTCCCCACCCTGGTCAAGTGCGGGTTGGGTACTGGCTACGTAATCTTGCCGATGGATGTTTTTTAAACAAGCTGTAGGCCTCCAACTAAGCTTCACGACTATTATCTTAGGATAACAACTGGGACCGTTCCCTTTTTTATGTGTGTAAATCCCTTCGGACCTTCACCCCGCCGGGGTTTTCGATGCGGCGGGCGTTGTGTCTGACTCGAACCGACTAACCGTGGACCCTCTTTGCGCTTTTAGGAGGAGGAGTCCAGGGTGAGATTTTCTTCTGGTCTCCTCCCAGCGCCTGCCCGGGGCTGGGCTCCGTCTTAGAACCGGGACCGCTGCCTAACGTGACCTCTGACATCACGGCAATACTCACAATATATCATGCCGCAAACGGTTACCCATCTAGGTAGACCAGAACCGTCTTTTCTAAAGAGAAACGAAAGAGAAAAAGAATGTCCAACGAATGGACTATAATAATACTGAAGGCTGTTAATGTATAAAGGATTATCATAGCTATACATTCTGTCTGTTCTATATAAAGTGATTCTTAAACTAGGATTACGTCCATGAATTTCGGTGTTAGCCAATGACTAGCCGTTCCATACATAGTTCTGTTATGGATTGCGTAGCTTAGGACTGTTTCGGACAAGAGGGTTGAGCCAAGAAGGATTACAATTACAATGGCTCTGAATATTATTATGGATCTCTTGAATTGCAGTGTTCAACGTTTAAATGGTTATTATTCTTCTTTAAAAGTAGCTGGATTCTGCCATGTTTTACTGTGTGTGTTGTATTGATGAGAATTGAGAAACAAAACTGGCGTAAAAATAGATAAAATCAATTTTTAAAGCGAGTTTTATATTATCTGGGCAACACTTTTTGTGATCGAACATATTGTTGTTCTGAATCCCGGTTTGTGTGTAAGTTATATGTTTGGTTTTTAAGAATATATTGTTATGTGGCGGGGGACTTTAAAAACATACATAAAACGAACATGAAAAACACCCAGACTTAAAATAACAATTACTGTCTTATTGTAGAGAATGAAAAGTGCTAGATCTTTCTATTAGTACAGTGGTATGATAAACTGACAGCTAAACCAGAGTGCATAGGTTTTCCATCCGGGACATACTACTTTTCTTACACTAATAGTCTACCTAAAAATCTAATTAAGTATTTTAATTTCTGTAACTTTGTATCGAAATACAATCAACACTGTCATTACTCTTATTTTAATTAATTTGACAGTTTATAGCTACTACAAAAATATATACTTTGTAACAATTTAAAAGTAAAAAGCAACACTCAAAGGCACATTGTACAATCTAGGTAAACAATTTGTGACCACTTTATGGCGCACTAAAGTTAATGGCTCGACATTGTCATTTGATGTCGTTTTGATGGCCATGTGGCCACAATACTTCCTACTTTAGTACACGTTCTTAGATAAGCCACATATCATAAGATACAGTCAAAGATTAAGTAAAGTAATTATAGGCACGCATCATTTTAGTATATAAGTGCTATTGTTAATTCAATTAAATATACTATACTACAATATACGATCAGAGACTATCACACCACATTGAGTCTCATTATACACCTTGCCACAACCTCGGCAAACTGGTGACCCCGACAATGAACAAGGAATCCGACAAACGAACGAAGAAGATGAACAAGGACATGGCAAATGCATAAAGGACCCCGAAAAAAGAACAAAGAATGAAGAAACCGACATGGCGACAAAAAGAAGAAAGAACCCGAAATTTGAACAAGGACCCGACAACTGAGCAATGAAGAAACTGACAACTGAACAATAAAGATACCGAAAATTTTACAATGAAGAAACTAATCGTGCCTTCTGAAGAAGATTAAATAGTAACCTAGTATGGCACTATTGCATAAAGGACCAGCCACGTTTATGGTTCATGCAGTGAGGCTATCGTCGCTCTCCAAAAATAGCAATGATCGTTATTCAAGTCTCAGCCAGCCAGCAGCCTCGGCCTCAACAGGGATACCACACACAGCTCCAACCTGGTTACCCCTTTGGCCTCATCTGGGACTTCACCGCAGCACCGCACACCGCTAGCAATTCCGACGCACAGGATTCAGTGGACTTCAGCCCCGACTCACTGGGGACTGGCGGCATACAGTTCCGACTCACAGGAACTTGCGGCATCGTGCCTTAATTGCACAGTACTCAAAAGGAATTTCTGACGCCTTACCACGAATAATAGGAGTAATCTCTATGCCTTCAACGCTAGATTACGTCCAGAAATGTCGTGCTCAGCAGAATGATTCAGAATTAAACAAGGCCTGGAAAGGTGTTTGAGCAAAATAAAGTCTAGTACTTACTGAGTGTACGGCCAATCTAAGCCAATTTAAGCAAATTCAATTACTCAAAAGCACATAGAGACTCACTTACTAAGGGGAGGCCTTCGGATGTGGTCTGTTAAAGGCTGACGTGTCACAAAATGTTGAGTGATGATTATTTAAGAAGCGATACAAAACTTAATTTACTGACATTGCCCGGGAAATTGTCAGACTGAAGTACCAGTGGATAGGGCTATTGCTCGTTAAAAAAACGGCCAATGGACCAAAAAGTTACTGGAAGAAGGAGCGTGGGCAGGTCCAAGACGATCTGACGAGCTGGGGAAGGCTGTAGTGGGGAGCCTATGTCCAGTAGTGAACACTGACAGTAGAAGTTGATTTACAGAAATCAATAAATGAGTATAATCTGAATTCTTTATCTTCATTTAGAAGTCTAATTTTATGTTTAACTCCTACTTTTACCTGTATTTATTCTGGACTATTTTCACGATCCGCTTCAGTGCGGGTGCTAGGAGGGGTCCAGATGTCGTAAGGAACAGCTGTTTCTGTACCCCTCCTAATTTAGGCGCAGAGTTTGGTTCAATTCCGACACACCGCCCCGCCGCAAACCCCGGTGGGGTGACGGCCCGTGGGGTTTTTCACACGTAAAAAAAATAAGCCTATTTTTACGATACAATATTTATACTGCTGTCAATCATTATTGTTTGTGTTGTGCTAGATCTGGAGTATTTACTATCAAGCGAAGGGATCGCAATTAACTAACTTTTTAATTAAAAAGATACTCGTATTCCTTTAGAAGCTTAATTTTTATTACTAAAACTTTAGCTTTTAGTGAAACTTCGTGGTACAAGAAACTAAGTGAACGCCTCCTTAAAACAAGTATCCCATAATTATACCTTTCCTTGTAGGAAGTAAAAGGATTTCAACAAGTTGATGTTTTAAGAACATAAGTCTTGGACTACGATTCTCAGCCGTGACAAACATTTGTTTTATAATATTAAGGTTAAGCGCACATAGGCAAGTGTTTTAGTAGGTAATTAGAAACGATCACCGAAGGTAAGCAACGAGGGCGCGGTCAGACCTAGATGGGTGAACGTTTGTGACATGATATGTTAGTTTGCTTCGTTGGTCTAGTGGTTGGCGTATGCGACTGCTGATCAAGAGGTCTCGGGTTCGATTCCCGGGTCGGACCAAATGTTTGTGTGATCGGCAAATATTTGTTTCGGAGTCTGGGTGTTTTCTATGTATAATATGTAGATATGTATTTACAAAAAAAAAGGTATGTTTATGTATTTATATCAGTTGTCTATTTACCCATACTCTGCTTAGTTTGGGGAACTAGATGGCGTTGTGTGTAAAAATGTCCGAAATATTTATTTATTTATTTAAAGTTACGAGTGTTTCCGTGATTCGCTGGTCATTATAACTAATCGGTACCGGTTGTTATCATAAGATACAAGTCGTGAAGCTCATTTGGAGGCCTTCAGGCGGATTAAAAACATCCAACGGTAAGATTACGTAGCTTCAACATGTCTTGCCCGTCTCCAACCCGCACTCGGCCAGCGTGGGGACGTATGGCCTTAACCCTGTCCCAAAGAATAGACCCGTGCCAGCAGTGGGGCGTTACGGGTTGTTGGTGTTTATAGTCTGGTTAACATTGTACAAAAAGCAAGCATAAATAAATATTTCGAATATATAAACACACAACGTCAAATAGTTTCAAACTAAAGGCAAGCTTGTACTATAAAAGATAAATTGATTGATAGATGGTCTGGTGGTTAGCGTATGCGACTGCTAATCAAGAGGGGTCGGGTTCAAATCCCGGGTCGGGCCAAAAAGCGTTTTTGAGATTTTCTTAGGAAATTCCTAGATAATAGCTGCCCGGAGTTTGGAAGTTTGGCGGTGATTCACGCTCGCGCGTCGGAGAGCACGTAAAGCCTTCGGTCCCGGTAGTCATGAACATCTATGGCAATCGTTATTGGGAAGTCGGTGCCCTCAAATATGCTGACTAGTTCAACCTTCGAATTTCAGTTCTCCCTTAGGGTTGCGGAAGTCCGATGTCAGTCGCTCCGTGGAAAAACTGAAATTCAGGTATTACCGGTTGAACTAGTAGCCGACCCCAAATAAACTTGGGAATAATGACTAGGAAGATGACTTTATTTTATTTTTTAAGTATCTGTATCTTCAACATAGGATACAAATTGATGACTGCCTCGGTGGCGCAGTGGGAGTGTATATCGCCCTCCCCACCGAACAATATCGTAATGGCAATTTCTAAATTTTACAGGAAAAATCAAAAACTGTTTTTGAGTATTATCTCAGCAAGGGAGCATCGTAAGGTAACCATTTATGTGTCAAAACAAAGCTAATTTAATTACTTTGTATTTTCTTTCGGTTTTTTTTTGTAATAGTTTTCAAAATAAAGTTATGGTCGAAAATAATATTACCGAAATTGCAGCTCAAAAGTATATTGTCTAATGCATCATTGCCATATTGTTCGCGTGTAAATCCAACAATTTTAGTCAGTATTAGTACATTACAGTAATATTCGATAAAATGTGCTGTTAAAAATGTTAACTGTAATATGATATTACAAAATTATTTGCGTGAAATCAAAGTGATAATTTAAAAACTTTATAAAGTTTATCTATATGATACCGTTAACAGCACTATACGAATTTTCTCAATTATCTATCATGTATTGTAAGAAATCATTACCAAATTGCGTAAATAAAAATAAAACCCTAAAAGAATTGTTTTACACCTTACATGAAACACAATTATGTATTTCTTCCACGAAAAATATGGTAATAGTCACTTATCGAAAAAATTAACTATTACATAATCAGTATTAACTTGTTTTGGTATTATTCGTGTAAAAGGATATGTTAGATTTTAAACGAGTAATATTGTTATGTTCATCACGGGGTCATTGAAATTAGTGTACTTTTCCAAATATCCATATAAAAAGCACAAATTTTTTTTATAAGGTGTAATTAGTGTTCTAAATACCGAATATGCAATAAAACGTAAACTATCGTAATAGCACATTATCATATTATTCGCTGGGGAGGGCGATATGACTGCTGTGCGTATGGTCTCGGGTTCGATTCCCGTGTAGAATCAATGTTTGTGTGATCCGCAAATATTTGTTTCGGAGTTTGAGTGTTTTCTATGTATAATATGTTTGTATTTACAAAAAAAAGTATATTTGTGTGTTTATATCAGTTGCCTAGTAACCATAATACAAGCTCTGCTTAGTTTGGTACTAGATGGCGTTGTGTGTAAGATGTCCGACATATTTATTATTATTTATTTATTTAATTATAAATAAGACACCCAAATTCTGAAACAAATATTTGTAGAACAAAAACATTTGAACCGAGCCAGGATTTATTTTGAACTCGATACCTCTGGCACAACAGCCGCATTCACTGTGCTACCGAGGCAGTTGAGTACAGGATTATTTTAGCGGTTAGACAGTTGAGTTTTACTGATTGAGCTTATTCTTCTTTCTAACCTTTATTCCCAATATTATCTGGCTTACTAGTTCTTCGTGTGCTTGTGTGCGTGACTTCACAACTGAACTCGAATTTTGAAATAGTTGTCAGTATATTTGGGGGCACTGACTTCCCAATAACGATTGCCATACCAGCAACTTTAATCACGACCGTGAAACATTACCATTTCCCGTATTCCAGGCTGCTTTTAAAAATCTTTAAAGAAAAACCCACGAAGAGCCCGATCCGGGAATCTTGAATCTGAGACTTTTTGATCAGCAGTCGCATATGGTAACCGCTAAACCAACGAAGCAGTTATTTACTTCCTAAAGATTCTCATCCATTTTTCGCTAATCTCTGCGCATCATTCACCACTTAGATGATTTCGATCAGCATCAGATTTAGCAGCAGTCTAATGCTATATACTAGTAAAAACCCTGAAATTCCTCAGCCTCATCAGTAGAAAAGATGAGCATGATTACGCGGTCAGCAAAAATAGTATTGCGGTTAGTAAATTATTCAGAAAATGGCGAATGTGATTGAGATTCAAGATCAAACAAAATTGTTTTATATCTAGCTCGTGGTGGAGGTTCAAGTATGTAGTGTAAAATGTATATTATTACTAGCTGATGCCCGCGGCTCCGCTCGCGTTTTAGGGGTTTGAATAATAGTAGCCGATTCTCAGACTTACTGAATATGCATAAAAAAAATCATAAGAATCCGTCAAGCCGTTTCGGAGGAGTATGGGAACGAACATTGTGACAAGAGAATTTTATATATAAGATTTTGTTTATCTTTACTAATACTTTACAATATTTATAATAGTTTTTTCTTATTTTTAAAGGCTCTCTTAGCAAAGTTGCCCTAGTTGATTAGAAGCAATCACCGAGAGAAAGCAATGATGACACGGTCGGTACTTAGATGGGTGACGGCTAATGTCATAATACCATGAGCGTCTCCGTGATTCGGAGCTCACGTTAAGCATTCAGCCCCGGTTGTATCGTAGAATAACAGTTGTGAAGCTCAGTTGGAGGGCTTCGCGCGGTTTAGAGACGTCTAACTGCAAGATTACGTAGCCAAAACGTTCTCTTGTCAGTGCCCAATCGACACTCGACCTGCGTAGGGAACATCATCATCAACTGCTGGACATAGGCCTCTCCTTGAAAAGGAGGTATTGGCCTACTTTACCACGCTGGCCAGACGGGTCGGTATAGGGTTGGTTTCAAGTTTTCCTTCTCTTTGCATTGATGTTGTCTTGCGTAGGGATGTGTGGCTTTAACTCTTTCTTGAGTGGAGACCCGACCCTAATAGTTGGACTTTAAAAGTTGTTGAAAAAAAAAGATTTTTTTTCTTTTTATATACTCATCCTTGTGTATCATTCAAGACGCGTCCAATGTGTTTTATCAAACGTATTATTTCAACTTTAGAGACATACAAAATACCTATATCTTGAAAGAATACATAAAAATACAGAATCACAATACAACAATCCATCGTGAACGGTACATCAAGATGCAATGTCGTTCAAATAACCAGATGAATTGCCGCCTCTGCACTCAAGATTATCACTTCCTCAATTTAATAATAATCGTCCCTACTTTGAATGAGGACACTGCCATATTATTTATAAGTATGTAAGAAGATTTCTTCATACATATATAATGTACTAGTTGACGAATGGAGAATAAACAATCCTTACTTCCTTACTAATCCCTACTTAATATTATAAATGCGAAAGTAACTCTGTCTGTCTGTCCGTTACGCTTTCACGCCTAAACCACAGAACCGATTTTGATGAAATTTGTTATGAAGATAGAACTAAACTTGGGGAAGGACATAGGTTACTTGTTACCGCGATAACCGACATACATGCGGGCGGAGCTGCGGGCGAAAGTTAGTATTAAATATGCAAAAGTAAGTCTGTCAGTCTGCCGCGTTTCACTCAAAAACTACTGAACCAATTTAAATGAAACTTCATACACAGATAGTCCAGAGAATGAGAAGAACATAGGCTATTTTTTGCCAAGGTAAGTGATGTACACGCGAGCGGAGACACGGTCTAAATCTAGTATTAAATATTTTCTAACATTTAAGGACATTTTTTTTTTAAGCTAAGCAGAGCTTGTGTTATGGGTACTAAACAACTGATATAAATACATAAACATACTTTTTTTTTTGTAAATACATACTTATACATAGAAAAACACCCAGACTCCGAAACAAATATTTGTGAATCACACAAATATTTGGTCTGACCCGGGAATCGAACCCGAGACCTCTTGATCAGCAGCCGCATACGCTGACCACTAGACCAACAAGGCAGTCAATTTACTTTTAAACTAAGCAGAGCTTTTACAATGAAAACTAGATTTTAAATACATACATTTATACCTAACACCCAATCTCCGAAAGAAAATAAGTAGATCATGTAAAGATTTGGTCCCACCCAGAATTTGAACCGGTGACCTCAAGTACAGCAATCACACACACTACCACTTCACCACCGACGCAGTCAAACAAGCAAGGTTGGTCAAAGACTAGGAACAAAACGTTAGTTCAAGTGTCCGGAAGTTTCTTGTAGAAATTGCTTTCTAAATTGACTATGTATATTTTTTATTCGTCATGTACCGCATGCTAGTATTTCTTTAGTTACGTGAACGGACATATGTACATACATATATGTAGATCAGTGTTGCGTGTGAAGACACCATTCTCGCCAGTTATTTAATCGTTTCGGTTAACTTGCAATTTAATTTTACATAGGTAATTTAATTTTTCATCAATAGAGTAATCTATGGTAAAAGAAAAAGAAGATATAAGTTATTTTTTAAAATATTTTCGTAAAGGCACATCTGCCTTCCTAGGTAGATAAAAAAAACCTAAGGCCAAGTTTTTTTTTATATATAACGTCTGCCAAGGTGACTTTACTATGCCTGATGGAAAGCATGAGTGAGGCATCCACAAGTATGGGGTCGCCATACTCACTGCAAATGCAAACAGTATGGCGAACCACATTATGGCGGCCTAGTGAGATGCTTTTTCACGCCCTGTTTAATTTTGTGGAATACAGCAAAATATCCTTCAGAGAAAAATAAACATAATTAAGCGATTTTTTGTAGAAATACAACGATATACATAACTATAAATAAATATTAAACTATAAATATTACTTAGTTACATTTTTCGTCACATTACGATCTCTGGATTCCTTCTTTATATATATAAGGAAATACTATATATAAATCATCTATTCGTATGTTGATAATTGAACTACTCCTAAACGGCGGGGCAGATGTGTGTTCAAGTGGGTTCGAGAATGGTTAAGATTTGAAATTGGACCCGTTATGAGACGCTGCGATCAAGTTCTGTGATTTTTATTTTTCGCAAATCAGAACATAACCTCAAAATAGGGCGATAAGAAGTTCACCGTGTCGGCTAGTATAATATGGAATATATTGTTTTAAACTTTCATGGTCAGTAACATTAAAACAGAAATCTGCGGGATTGCTACCATGTACCTTTTTGTTTGTGAGTATCCGATATTTCGGCGCTGTTGCAAGCGCCATGATCACGGAGTAACTGAAGATCTTGCGGGTGGGATGTTATTAGCAGACATATCGGTCTACCCTCTTTCGCAGTCTTTTACTACGATCGCCCCCGGTACCACATATGGAATAGTTCCAAAATTAAGTACCATATCCAAAACTTACAGCTCTCATCACTAGCAATCCACATAAAATACTCCTCAAACTTTACAATACTTCTCGTGGAACATATAGCCAGTTGACAAGGCCCTTACCAAGTTCAAGGTAGAGAGAGATGATGGTACAGAACGTGTGTTATCTACCATCTGACGTAACGAGCGGTAGTGACGTGTATAACATAATGATGCTACCTCCGCTATAAGCAAATAAAAATGGCAAAACATTAGATGTTTACACTGATATAAATTTCACTTAAAAGGATTTTTCCTTTTAAGTGAAATTTGCACACTATAAATATGAATATTTAGTGCATGAAAAACAATAACTAAACGGTGTAGTAAATTAAAACCATTGTTTTTCTAATAGATGGCTTTAGTTATCTGTATATCGCGTTGTATAAGTCCGACCGGGATCCACAGAATGGCGTTTGAAAGTATCTCAACTCTGCCTGGTGGAAAGCATGTCATGAAACTGGAACCGAATTACCAAACTATGAAATTCCACTTCGTCCTTTGAGCCTTCCTCCTCCTGAAATCAATTAGAGAGGTGACTTTACTACAGTCACTTACTATAAAAAAGTAAGCCCTATACATTCCAATTCATTAAGACTAAATTCATTTTAAAATTTCATTTTAAGTGTAAAAAGTCTAACACAGAAAGAGGTCGAACAAACAACGTTTCTTCAACTAAACTAATATCCCAAATGGGTTTGTCTGTAACAAAACGTATCCGCAGGCGACACAAACTTTGTGCAGCTTGCGACATCGTATACTTACGACATCTTGAAAGTGATTATACGGAGTAAAAATCCGATTCTTTTAAGCGAAGCGTGAAAAAGCGTCTTATTATGTCATGAATGAGAATGATGACAGTCACTGTTAGATCAGTACCTCAGAAGACTCAGGCGCCAGAGATCACAGATCAATCTTCATCCTCCTAGCAGAAGTCAGCCGTGTGTAGTGTGACGCGCTTTACCCAGGCCTACTTCTGATTAGTTGAATTGTACAACTTTCTGGTACCTTTTATGAACATGGGTCACTGTTGACTGTGCCGACAAATCGTTCGTTCACCACAAGATGTTTCAAATTTAAGTCTTGCATAATAAAAAACAAAAATAGTCTGATCATGTTGGTAACTCGATAGATACTATTTAGTTGGTAATATGTGAAGATGTTCTGAGTAAATGAGGCGCTATTATGGAAAGGTCAATTGAAATTGGAATGAATCCGACGTTGACATGTTTGCATTTTTATTTAAAAATGGATGATATTATTTTTGGAACCATTTAAGTAGCTAGAAAGAAATACCTAGGATTAAAAATAAAATTACATTCATTTCTAAGATTCTTGTGAAACTTTGCATAAATGTTTCATATCTGTAAATTAATTATTAAATATTAATTATTTAAAAAAATGCTGAAATGAATTTGAAGGTTGAATTACTTGTCATTATATTTGAGGGGACTGCCTTCCCAATAATGATTGAGCTAAATGTTCATGACAACCGAGACGGAGATTGATTGTAAAGAAAACCCAACAACACTTTTGACCCGACGCGGGATCCGAACCCTCTTGATCATTGTTCAATAACATATCCCTATTTAAACCTGGAAAAGCGTAAAAACTGTAAAGAATGGAAAAAAGGAAAATCTGGAAACAGGTTTGGTAAACGGCCGTTAGTTTCATTATTCAGAAAAAGTCCGAAAGTTTTTAATACGAAAAGTCCGAAGAATAATGAGATAGATTGGGTTAGTGCGGTCAATTGTTCGTTCACCACAACACAGTACAGCAACCAGTTTGTGGAGTCGTTGCACAACAAGTCGTCCAACTGGTTTTGATATTGACTCTGATCTGAATAGGTCCATGAACTTGTTTATATGTTAACTATGTTGTAGATCTGCTGACTCCGATGTTATTGAAAACTTGAATCTATAGTGGACTAGTTTTTCCTGTTTCTAAGCATCTACGTCGGTTTTGTGTGTAAATAAAGCTGCATTACTTTGTGATTTTGATCTTGTGTGCAATATGTTTAGAAAATAAATTAATCATAAATAGTAATTATTTTCTTGACTGCCTCGTTGGTGTAGTGGATGGCCTATGCGACTGCTAATCAACCGGTCTCGGGTTGAAATCCCGGGTCGGGCCAAAAAAGTGTTTCTTAGGAAATTCCTAATAGCAGCCTGGGGTTTGAAAATTTTGCGGGTAATTAACGCCCGTGCCTCGGAGAGCACGTAAAGCCGTTAGTCCCAGTTGTCATGAACATCTATGGCAATCGTTATTCGGAAGTCAGTGCCCTCAAATTTAATAACAACTAGTTCAACCTTCGAATTTCAGTTCTCCCTTAGGGTTGCGGAGGTCCGATGCCAGTCGCTCCGTGGAAAAACTGATATTCAGGTAAAACCGGTTGAACTAGTAGCCGACCCCAAATAATATTGGGAATAAGGCTAGGAAGATGTTAACTTATTATTTATTAGCTGCTTTACATTATTACTTTGCATTATTTACTTACTAGCTGCGCCCTGCGGCGTTACTCCAACTACCGCGGGTAACTCCGCGTGGTGCAGCTAGTGACGCATAATGCGGAAGAATACAAAGTATTTGTATTACAGCTGATTCCTAATACAAATCTAAAGAAAAATACTTGCTACTAAATAATCCATGAACTACAAAAACATCCATAGACAACGATTTTCAAATGTGTATTTTTTTTCTTTTCAGGTAAATATCAGCGAACGTCATCGAGGCTTTTTGTGGGATTTAGCGGCCGTAGAATCAAAGGCCAATTACGGTACGTTATGCATGGCTTGCTTCTCTAATGAAGGCTTCTAACACTAACATTGAATCGAATGAAATCTAAATTGTGCCGTTTCTAGAAATTTCCACACCATACCTTTACTAAGGTTGTTTTGTGAGATTTGTGAAAACATTTTTATTGTATTTAGGCCTACCAAAGTGACGTCACTCCGCCTGATGAGTAGAATCCAGGAGTAGGGGTCAACCATCTTCATTGTGAATGATACTATGCAACATGGTGACTCTTACTCTTACAGAGCCGTGTCCAGCATATCTCCTTGCCGGTGGATGCTTTTAAGCCGCCCGAAGGTCTCCAAATAAGTTTCACGATTGTTATCTTACTCGGATAACAATAACAGCCCGGTGATAGCATCCGGGACTGACTGCTTAACGAAACCTTAGAATCACGGCAACGTTTTTAACTTAATATCATGCCACAAACGGTCACCCATATCGGTCTGATCGCGCCGTCTTTGCTTACCATCGGTAATCGTTCCCAATCACCTAAACCACTTCTCTATGAGTGTTTCTATATACAGTATTCAGAATTCTATTAACATAAAGTAAATATATTTCACGTATTCAATTGATATTGCTGCTATACGATTTGTACCATTGTCAATGTCTCGGAACATTGGTAACACTGTAAATACTATTAAGTTGGCAATATGTAAAGATGTTCTGAGTAAATGAGGTGCTATTATAGAAAGGTCAATTGAAATTGGAATGAATAGGACGTTGACTTATTATAATTTTTCTTTTAAAAATGGAAGACTTGCGTTTTGGATCAGTTGACATTTTAAAAGAGTTATCTATGACGATTTTTTTAAACGAGTTTATTTTGTTTTGTTTTTTATTTTTTCTCATGATCCTTGTAGTTACACAGTTTTGTTTCATAATAGATTTTATTGATATTCCATTCTGACACAGGGGACATTACATTTACGCATGAAACGGATACAAAGAACACCCAGATTCAGAACAATACAATGAATGACAAAATGTTGTCCCGTGCGGGATTTAACCCACAACACATAGCGCCGTAGAAAGCGACGTAGCGACCTCATAAACCATATATTAGACCTGATGGATAAAAGATTTACTAAAGCCATATTTTACAAAAAACTAAACAAACACGCTTTTAAACTAAAAAGTAGAAAATAATTTTAATGCAACAAATCGCTGGGTGCTTTCTGAAAATATTTCAATAACGTATCCCCACGCTTTTTACATGAAAATTATTTTCTACTTTTTAGTTTAAAAGCGTTTGTTTAGTTTTTTAAAACTAGTTTTTTTTTTGTTTCCATGAAATACTAGCTTTTGCCCGCGACTCCGCCCGTATGTATAGTGGTTATCGCAGTTTTTTACTGCGATAACCACCTAGCCTAAGTCTTTCCTCTGTACTAATCAAAGTATCTGCTGCCAAATTATATTATAACAGGCAGACATATGGATCTAATTTCAACATGTATTTATAGAGTCTATCTCATTTATGTGTACTTATCTTCCTACACTCCATACTGAGAATTTCCTTAGAGAAAAATCCAATAACAATTTTCGAGTCATCGGATTGGAACTTTTACGCTTGCACAGGCACATACGATAAATAAAATATTAACAGATATTCCTACGCTAGATATCGCGAACTTTGTAATAAGGTTACATAGAAGTCAAATCAATAATAACGAAATACAGCGTTATTTTAAATTATGTTCACATTAATTGACCTTCATTGAGTTATTATAGACGCAGATTATGACATAATACAAAAAAAAAAAACTTGAAAGTTACAGTTACATACAAATGAAGTGTTAAAAAATAAAAAGTAACGATTGTCTTTGTATCGTTGGCATCTTCAAAGTCGAGAGATTCTATTTTTAATTATATTCCATTTTCAAATATAAATCATTCTTATTTTGAA
Source organism: Phragmatobia fuliginosa (assembly GCA_932526445.1). Classification (NCBI taxonomy): domain Eukaryota; kingdom Metazoa; phylum Arthropoda; class Insecta; order Lepidoptera; family Erebidae; genus Phragmatobia; species Phragmatobia fuliginosa. Next base: position 18,613,886 of record OW052073.1, read on the forward strand.
TTTTAAAAAGTTCATAGAATCCTGGCACTTTACAAGACACGGCGTATTATGTAAATTTAAGATATAAGAGGGTTGTAAATTCAACCTTTGTCCTTACGAAATTAGATTTATTTTACATGAGACAGTTGATGTAAGTGCTTTGACGTTTCAAAGACATGTGGTTATAAAACATAACTATAATATTTTTTCTGGTAGAGATCAAGATAATTGACTTTCACGTATGATAAAAAAAATCAAAAAAAATCGGACATTTTACACACAACGCCATCTAGTCCCGAAACTAAGCAGAGCTTGTATTATGGGTAACTAGACAACTGATATAAATACATAAACACCTTTTTTTTTTTTTTTTTTATAATATGAACTAAGAGCAAGCCCCCCTAACCAAGTCAAGTGACACCTCTATTATCTTGTTTGATTGGCTAACGTCACTCAGTCAGGTGATCTAAACAAAATATTAGCCAATCATAGAAGAGAATAGAGACGTTACTGATTACAGAACGAAAAATATTTGCAACTTGGCTAGGGGTGCTGATAAGTAGACCCTTCTACCAATAATATTACTGCGCCCGCCGGTGTTACTTGCGACTATTAATAAATCATCATCATCATCAACCTCTAACAGTCCACTGCTGGACATAGGCCTCTCCTTAGAAAGGAGGTTTTGGCCTACTATACCACGCTGGCCAGACGGGTTGGTATAGGGTTGGTTTCAAGTTTTCCTTCTCTTGGCAGTGATGTTGTCTTGCGTAGTTTATCCCTTAGTCGCCTTTTACGACACCCGCGGTATGAATAGGGGTGGTGACACTGTATTCTTAATCCGTCACCACACGGATACTATTATATAACAAATATTATATATATGTATATAAATATTTCGGACATCTGACACAAAACTTCATCTAGTCCCAATCTAAGCAGAGCGTGTATTATCGGTACTAGACAACTGATATAAATACATAAACATACTTTTTTTTGTAAATACATACATAGAAAACACCCAGACACCGAAACTAATATTTGTGAATCACACAAATAATATTTGGTCCGACCCGGGAATCGAATCCGAGACCTCTTGATCAGCAGCCGCATCCGCTAACCACTAGACAAACAAGGAACAGGTGAACTGATTTTAACGAGACTTTCGGTGGCAGATAGCTGATTATATAAAAAGTAACTGAAGCTACTTATGTTGACTAGCTTCGCCCTGCGGCGTTATTCAAGGTTGTTGTAAGTTTACACTGGAACGTGGTACCTGGACCTCTCCCTCATCAGGCGTAGAGTGGCACACATGTGGTTACAAAAGAGTCGGTTACAAACATACAAAAAAACATACAGGTAAAGCGTGTTAAAAAAGTTAACACTGACAACCGCGTTACTTAGCTGTCCAAACTATAATTCAGTCTAAACCATTTAACAACAATTAATTATTGTGCTAAGAACTTATAAAGTAACATTGAAGTAATGTTGCGTAAGTAATTAAAAGCATTATGCGGACTAGCGCCATGATTGATGACGTCACGTCCGTTTTGACCACGACAAATGAATTAAGAGGCTTGAATTTATAAAGTTGTTCGTTTGTATTTCAAATTACTTAGCTTCGTTTTAGTTTTACTATTAAATATTTTACTTATCATCATATTATTATTATTTTTCGTTTTTTTTCTAAGACTGTTTCAATGACCGACTGCTGTGCTTGTTTGACAAAATGTTTGTGTAATCTGCAAATATTTGTTTCGGAATTTGACTGTTTTCTGTGTATAATATGTATGTACATATTTACAAATATATATATATATATATTAATGTAAGTTGTCTAGTACCCATAATAATTCAAGGTTTTGGAACTTTGAAATTTGATGGCGTTGTGTGTAAGATGTCTGAAGTATTTATTAAACAAATAAAAAAAACACAAAAGCAAAGAAAATAAAAAATGTCAGTCTCACAATTAAAAATAAATCAAAGACAAGTAAATTTAGACAATATTATTCTTATTTTAATTAAATTATTGTAAAATGTATTACGCAAATACTTACTCTCACTATTTTCTATTTTGTACATTTTTTATTAAAAATGAATTACTTTATTATTGTATTTCTAAAAGAAGAACATGCAATATTGGCTTGTAAATAAATATAGCTTTCCATTAGAAATCTTTGTTATCAAACTAAGTTATTTAAATAGATTAATAAATTTGAGGAGCTAAAAACAGAAAGGTCATATATTCTCCTTCATTTGCTATAAATAAAATGACTTAATCTAATAAACATAAGACTGAAAATCGAAATAGCCAGTTAGTGAGGCATAAATACAAGTAACGAACAGAATGTGTTGTAACCCCAGTCATTCCCAACTCACCCCTAGTAAACAACCCTTTGTTATTTAACACCGTGATCGGGGTTTAAAACTTCAGCAGTTTTAATGCATTGGTAGGTTAGAAATTCAGAAATTATCCATAAAATTAAGAGAAAATCCTTACTAATAATATAAACGCTAAAGTTTGTGAGTATGTATGTATGTTGGTTCTTATTACACGCAAAACTAAACGGATTTGGATAAAACTTTACAGTAAAATAGCTTTTATATCAGAATAACACATAGACTTTTTACTGCAATAATCGAGATACATGCGGTCAGAGCCGCGGGCGAAAGCCAGTTAGGTGATATAAATCGACACAATCCTATGTCTGGTAGCGAACTTTCAAAGTTAGTGATGATAATCTGTAGATATACAAGACCTACGTAAGTCTAAAAAGGTTTTTGTCCTTGATGCCTAAAACAAAAAAGCTGATTTGAAGGATTAGCAAGCTGAAGTGGCAGTAGGCTGGCCATATTAGCTGAAGAACTGATGACCGTTGGGGTAGAAGAGTTCTGGAACGGAGACGCGTCTAGGCAAACGTAGTGTAGGACGGCCACAGGCCAGGTGGAGTGATGATTTGCGCAAGTTGGCTGGCAGGAGCTGAAACAAGCCCCAAAATCGATCAGAGTGGTGTGCAATTGGACAGGCCTATGATAAAGGAAGAATGAATTGTACAAAACTCAGTTTCATCACAATTTACACCGAATATCTTAACTTTCTTTGTGACATAACATAGTCAAAAATTATATATTTAAATGCCTAACCACGTCTCAAAAGACTATTGTACTAACAATAAAATTTCGTAATCGAAATTGCGTCGCGTTAATAACCGGCCTTGCGTATTCCATAATCAAATAGTCACCAAACTCTTTACAGAAAATGTTTATTTAAAGCTATTTTGAACCGACTTCAAAAAAGGAGGAGGTTCTCAATTCGCCGGAATCTTTATTTTTTTATATGTATGTTCAGCGATAATTTTGTCGTTTATGAACCGATTTCAAAAATTATTTTTGCATTGGAACGGGCGTAGCTTACAGGTGGTCCCATCGTCACCATATCGAGATTTGATGATGGGATTCCAAGGAAATCGAAGGAACACCTCAAATATCATAGGTATCATAGGCACAATTGTCGCGATTGGGGTACTCGGAATAGTTTTTCATTGAAGTCGGTTCCTTTTTGTTAAAATTATACTTATGATAAGATGGCAATAAGTCGAATAATGTCAGTTATTTCTGGTAATGTCAAGTATTAAAATTTTTAAACTCTTCAAGTCGTGGTTGTAATGACATAAATATGAAAAAATGTGGATGAAATGAAATGGGGAAGTCTTTCGAAAAAACAAAATTACATAATTCTAACAAAAAAGAACCGACTTCAATGAATAACTATTCCGAGTATCCAATTCGCGACATTGTACCTATGATATTTGAGGAGTTCCCTTGATTTCCTTGGGATCCCATCATCAGATCTCGATATAGTGACAATGGGACCACCTGTAAGCTACGCCCATTCCAATACAAAAAGAATTTTTGAAATCGGTTCATAAACGACGAAATTATCACTGAACATACATAAAAAAAAAAAAAAAAAAAAAAAGATTCCGACGAATTGAGAACCTCCTCCTTTTTTTGAAGTCGGTTAAAAATACGAACTCATTTAAAACTGTTCCAAATTTAAAGGCAATGTGTTTTATGTTTTCAATTACAGCTATTTCAATTTTAATATAGAAAAATTGAAACAGAATTTTTTGTAATAGAATACATAGCATGACCTTACACGATATAATTTATTCTCAAGAAAATTATCTTATTAATTAAGTTAATTAGACTAACGAGCTCTGTCTAAAACAGTGTACAAAATATTAGTGGTTTTATAAATTAATGGTAAGTATAAAAAAATACGTATAACTTTATTTATAAAAGTATTTATATTCCTACAAAGAACGCGGAAAGAAAAAGAAAACTAAAATGTCAAATGTCAACTCAATTGTCTCTTTTCTCTATGAAAAGGATCAAACACATGACGAAAAAGTAAATCGCTTGTCCTAACTGTAAACCGTGGCAGATTTATATTTAGCACAATAAACCGATGTGATACACCTACCGAGAAAATGAAACCAAAAACCTCTCCTTTTCTTATAGTTCTGGGTAAGGGTCCTCCCCTTACCCAGAACTAGAAAGATACCATTATATAAAGTAAAACCATTACAAAATAAGCATGGATTTTTGATCCTTCCTAAAATTTAACATATTACTTAGAAAAAAATTTAACCAAGAAACGTTAAAAAACAGACCTCATTAGGACAGTTGTATTTTTTTAATTTTCTATAGTGCCAGTCACTTTTATATTTTGACAGACGGAATTCTATGTCTTAAACCCCGTTCCATTTTTGAATTTCAAAATGAACCTACTACGTCACAACAGCTGGTGTAAGATGTCGGTGTATATTACGTAGCTTAACATTTTATGAATGCACACAGCGTGTCCACAATAGAATATGGAAGTACCACGTGCGACGTCGCCCGACTGGAACACTTTCTTCGGACTTAGTAATCAGTGATACAATATAAAGTTTAAGCGGAAGCGATTTCGCATTTATTTTATTTTTTTCTTTTCACACACAGTTCTGGAGGTAGGTAGTAGAGCCACCCTGATCTCAGCACGAATGGGCTGGCTCGACCGGGCAGTACTACCCTCACACAGAAGACCATCCTAATAATGACAGCATTCTTGCTACCGTACCTCATTGGTGAGTGTGAGACCGGAGGCCCAATCATTCCTACATCCTAATCAGGTTGGTGTAACTCGAGCTGCATCTGACATCTTACACACAACATCCTCTAGTCCCAAACGTGGAGCTTGTATTGTGGGTACTAGACAACTGATTGAAATACATAAACATAGTTTTTCAGAGGCCTCCAGAGACCGGGAGAATGATGCAGGAACGTCTGATCAGGCCGCCATGGTATATGTCACCATGCTGCATTGCCTGTCTACTGTCACTTAAAGTGTAAACGTGTTACAGTAACCTATAAAACGAGTATTTTTTGACAAAATAAGGTTTTTGAAGTTATTACATAGAGTATATGAGCCTGCCTAATTGACTCTACTCCGTCTAATGGAAAGCATGAGTAGAATCCAAAAGTAGTGATTGGTCACCATACTCATTGAAAATACAGACAACGAAGTATGATGACCCAACTACGGTGGCTTATTAAGATTTATTTATTTTTATTTATTTATTTATTCAAAACATTTACAGTGTCTTTACAGATTTATGAATCCAATACGACATTGTAAGTAAAATATATACAATTAATTTATAATATAATATCATTTGATGTGATATATCTTTGGGCAGCTTCTCTGAAGTTCGGGAGGGTACAGTTATAGATATCAAATTCTTTTGAGATACAATTAATAAGCCTAATGGCGCGTGATATATACTGAAGTAGATTTGTTCGCGCAACTGGAAGATTAAGCGTAGGGGGCTGGCGGCGCGCGCCCACATAGCCATCAAAGGTGCACAGCCGCAAGCGCTCTAATATATCGGGCTGGTGCAGGCTGCCGAGCAAGATGCTGATGTATCAATCACTGTCATCATCCTGTCTCTCACTCACCAACAAAACATAACAGCACTAATGGTGTGATTTTCTGTAAGATCATAGTACCGTCCCGTCGAGCCGGCCCCGTAGAGCCTAGCTTGGCTCACCGACCTTGAACCTGTACGCCCTTTGAGCTAAAAAGAATATCGAAATCACCATTTTTACAACTATTGTATGATATATAATTATCTTTTTAAACATACATATAGGTACTTAGTCAACTATAATTTGTGGACTATAACATATTCTTTAGGTATTAAAAAAAAAACTCATACGACTTGGAATAAAGGACGTCAACGCTCGCTACATCTTATAATTCAGACCACACCCCCAATCAGTAGTATCGAGTGCCTTACTAACGAGTTCGCACACGCGACTTACGTAAGTGAAAGAAACATTATTAACACTCCGTACTACGCACTGAATACTCACTGCGTGAATTGTAACGATCACGGCCGTCATTCAAATAAAGAACATAAACTTTGTATTTACAAACAAACAAAACATACATAAAAACAAACAAAGGTATTGCTTTAATTTTCTCACGTAATCCTAGCCTTACATAAAGCCTTAGCGAAATTATTCCAAAATAAATAACCAAATCTTCGATTTTTGCATTTAACGACACAATTGACGATTCATTTTTACTTATTTACTAGCTGTGCCCCGCGGTGTTACCCGCGTATATCATTATGGTTGTAATGCAAGTTTGTTATGCATAGCAACCTGTGAAGTTTTGACAGGAGATAAACAGTGATACATTTTGACATCTACGATTTATGTATTTTTACACTTAGTTTTCACCCGTGTATCTCTATTAGTGCAGTAAAAAGTAGCCTATGAGTTATTCTGATATTTAAGCTATATTACTGTAAAGTTTCATCCGTTTAGCAGTTTTTGCGTGAAAGAGGAACAAACATACATACACACATACAAACTTTCGCGTTTATAATATCAGTAGGATATAAATACAGCCTAAAATACAGCCTGTATAACACAGTAACACCTTGTATATCACAGTAACCCCCTGTATATTAGTTGATATAAAGGCTTACACACACGATGATTGTGCGCCGTGATTACTCGTAAAGTGCACCATAAACACGACGGGTGTGTACTGTGGTCTTCACGCTTGTGTCTAATCAAACTTGTGTCAAATCATGAACTGTACGTATGTAATTAAATATGTTTACATATAATATGGAGATATATATATGAGTTTCTAGTTATGTTTTTACACGCTTTTTATTAGCTTCACCTGTATGTTTGTAACCGACTCCTTTGGGTGCGATTTTGACCCACTTTTAACGGAAAGATTTCGTTCAAACTTTGTAGATTTATCGAGGACCGAAGACTATACACTAATTTGAATAGAAAATATTTAAACCAATTATTCTTTTTTCTAAAAAAAATGTTTTAAAAACTAAATAAATACGCTTTTAAACTAAAAATTAGAAAATAATTATAATGTAAAAAGCGTGGAGCGACGTTATTGAAATATTTTTAGAAAGCACCCCACGCTTTGTTGCATTAAAATTTTGTTTGTTTAGTTTTTTAAACATTTTTTTTATTTTTTTATTACCTTATGCACATTTGTGCATCGGCGGACTTAATGCCCAGGGCATTCTCTACCAGTCAACCTTTAGGTGGTGTAGAAACATTGTGAGGTTACACAATTTAACATATTTTTTTTCAGACATCTTACACACAACATCATCTAGTCTCAAACTAAGCAGAGCTTGTATTATGGGTACTAAACAACGGATATAAATACATATACATACTTTTTCTTTTGTAAATACATACATATTATACATAGAAAACACCCAGACTCCGAAACAAATATTTGTGGGTTACAACAACATTTGGTCTGACCAGGGAATCGAACCCGAGACTTCATGATCAGCAGCGACATACGCTAACCTCTAGACTAACAAGGCAGGATAAGTACATAAACATACTTTATTTTTGGAAATACATACATGTGTATAAAATGTATTTTATAGTAAGTTGTTCGTTAAAACACAAGCCAAAATGCTCTTAGTTCCACCTATTCCTATATAAAGAAAAGTCTAAGAAACAAAGGTACTTTACATACTCGTGAAGTAAGCACTTCCCCTCCTATCTTTGTTCATCCATTTCTCCTAAAAGTGTCATGTGACGTCATCGTTATGACGTCACACGCAGGCGTACGCCGAACTCTGTCACGCGTAGAAATAGTTGCCATTTTCTTCACAAACAGCGTACACAGTTCTTCAATTTCCGAACTAAGACATTTTGATACATGTTTATATGTTTGACGCTCTAGCGGATAGATCTTCTAGCTGTTAGAGTTCAATTTCAAACTATGACAAATGATTATGAGTTGGGTAAGATTGTTTGTTTCTTCTCGTATTCGTACTTTAAATATACAAATATACTTACATTCATATGCATTAAGTAAAAACTGTCCAATTGATGTTTGATCAAATGAACAGGTTTTTACCCAATGGATATGAAAGTATATAGGGTACTTACATCAAACAAGCAATTTTTAACATTTTTATCTGTCTGTCTGTTTGTTTTGGCCAATTTCTGCAATGGCTCGACTTATTTGGGCGGGGTTTTCCCTAGCCGATTGCTGATAACCAGAGATCGGAATTGGGTGTGTGAAAATACCTAAAGTTTGCAGCGGGACATAATATGGAGCTGTTACAACCACTTAAGTTAAACCGGGTTTGAATTTTACCGGTTTAGTTTTGTTTTGTTTACATGTTCCTTACCTTTGAAACACCGAACTATAAACATTTACAAGCTGTTATTACAGTTCTAAATAAATTTTTGTTTTGTACTTTTCCGGTTAAAATTCGGTCTTTTAGTCCCAATTGTTCTTTGTCGGTCAAACACAGAATTTTATATATCTGCAAAATGCTAATGCGGTTTTAATTTCTTTTTTTGATCTGTATCTTAAGTTAAAAAGTTTTGCTACAGGTTGATGCAAGGAAAACGAACATTTTCGCGTCTTTACATAGTTTTGAAGTCGGCTTTTTTTTTAAATTTTTAAACCTGCACTGCATAAAAAAATAAATTAAAAACATTTATTTCAATTGCAAGAACAGTGGTTGTAACAGCTCCATATTATTATTGCAAACTTACTGCAAACTTTAGGTATTTTCACACACCCAATTCCGATCTCTGCTGATAACATTAGGAGTAACTTAGGCTTTATTTTTTGACTGGCTTAGTTCCGTAATTCGCGTAACACCGCGGGAGTCAGCTAGTAATTAATATATTTTTGTAAATACATACATATTTGACATAGAAAACACCCAAATTATAAACAAATATTTGGTTCGGGAATCGAACCCGAGCCCTCAGGTACAGCAGTCATATACACCACCACTGCTCCACCAAGGCAGCCATGATATATGAGGCAAAATGAATAATAATTTTGTCACTTCGTGTTCTTAATTCTTCAGCAAACAGACTGACCTCCATAAATTAGTATATTATCAACTCATCTAACTACAAGCAGCACATATGTACTTGTTTGCCACAAGTACTATAACAATAACTCATATTTAAACGAACATCATTCAACTGCAATTTCCTGTCCCTTTCACACTTATATGTCTCGTATATTGACCTATTGAGAGAACAGATATCATCTGATAGGTTTAGTATTGGCCGGTACAATGTAGTTGCTAAGTAGAAGTGGTACAATGAATAAATAAATAAGTATTTCGTACATCTTACACACAACGTCATCTAATCCCAAACTAAATGGAGCTTGTATTATAGGTACTAGACAACTTATATAAATACATAAACATACTTTTTTCTATTGTAACTACATACATACTGTACATAGAAAACACGCAGACTCCAAAACAAATATTTCATCACACAAAAATTTGGACCGACCCAGGAATCGAACCCGAGACGTCTAGATCAGCAGCCGCATATGCTAACCACTATACCAACAAGACGGTTAATGAAGTAGTGGGATATGAAAGGAGAGTTAAGTTTTTAGAGGTTTTTAACTCAAAAATATCTTCTATCTTAAGAGACAACTCCCGCATTAGGAATATGAATTCCTGTGTCGCGGGGGACTTTACAAACATAACGGACACAAAGAACACCCAGACTCAGAACAACAATTTGTGAATCACACAAAGTGTTATGCCACGTGGGATTCGAACCCACGACACTTGGCGCAGTAGAGAGCGGCGTGGCGACCGCTTAATCCACTAGGCCAACCGTGCAGTCTAGGGTAGGAAAGAAAGCTAGTCTAAACAAGTAGCCTAATTTACTTTTATATCATCAGCTATCTTCCAATAAAAGCCCCGTCAAAATCAGTTCAGCTATTCCAGATATGAATTAGAACCAACACACATACAATTTTTTTTAATTTATATTTTGATTTAAGTATCTGTAGTATAGTCTCATGTCCTATATCCTTCTAAATTATCGGCTCAAAGACGCACGCACCCACTCGCTATCGTCGCTAACAGTCGACTGAACTGTGTCACGACCGCACGTGAGCTGGAGATGACATAACGCTTTCGTCTCATTCATTCTCAGATAGTACAGTGAGCGAGTGAATGAATAACTGAGTGACACACACTACATTACCTTAAACACTTTTATATGCATTTAGTAAAATTATGTTAATTTGAAATTACAATCAGTCACTTCAATTTAATTTATTTATATAGATTTGAGCTTCTGAAAGCATTACAAGCAGTTCAGCGAAGTAAATATAAAACATTTTATCGAAAGGATATCTTTTCATTCTTTTGTCGAGATGAAACAGCTGTTCTGAAGATAAGGTCAAACTTAAGAGATTACCGAAGCAAGGTCAATTCAAAATGGCTGGAAGCTTGATGATGAAATAATTACAGCAAACTGATTCAATTTTGTAGGTTTATTGTCAGTTTTGCCTGATAGTGGATTGGCAATCAAGGTTAGTTGTAAGTCATCATTTAAGTTTTATTGTTGGGTATTACGAATCAGATTTGGAGGGGTCATAAATTGGGTTCGTAAAAGCTCTGTTTTCGTAATAGCCTGTTTTTAACAGACTTTAAAGAAGGAGGAAGTTTTAATTGTGACTGTATTTTTTTTGTTTGTTTCTCAGAACTTTCGATTGAGTGAACCGATTTCGATGATTCTTTTTTTTAATTAAAAGCTGTGCCTGGCATGGTGCTGGTCCTATGATAAGAAAACCAGGTTTTGATGATGGAATACTGTAGAAATCGAGGGAACTCTTCAAATATCATAGGCACACATGTGGTTATTTGGGTACTCTGTTTTTCTTGAGGTCGGTTTTTTTTTCGTTAAAATTATGTTTTTTTTTTATTTAAGTACCTAGATCTAGACATTTAACATCCATATTTCTCCTAAACTTGCTCAATTCGACACTATATGAATTAGATTTAAAAATTAAGAGTTTAATAAAGGAAAAAATGTTCAATAGCTCGAGTAGGTTAGGGTCGCGTACCTATGACTTGAACTGCCTTCTGCCGAATTCTGAATCTTCCTACCCAATACGAGTACACATCTCACCCTTAAAAGTTCACAACTAGTGCTAACCCTTAGCGTAGAAAGGAGGTTAAGCCCACTAGTTAATAATATTACAGCTAAGTTTTAAAATTATAATAAAATCAAAATAAATCAACAACCCATAATGTCCCACAGCTGGGAACGGGTCTTCTCTCAAGAGAGGGTTAAGGCCATACTTCTTCACGCTGACTGAGTGCAGGTTGTGGACTGGCAAGACGTGGCTACGATACTAATCTTGCTGTTAGATGTTTATAAACCGCCAACTAAGCTTAACGACTGCTAGCTTATGATAACAATCGAGTGCTTAATGTGACCTCCGAATCACGGAAAGGCTTATAATATATCATGCCACAAACGGTCACCCATCTAGGTCTGACCGCGCTCTCGTTGCTTACCCTCGGTTATTGTTTTCAATCACCTAAGGCTACTCGACATTACTGCCTCGTTGGTCTAGTGGTTGGCGTATGCGGCTGCTGATCAAGAGGTCTCGGGTTCGATTCCCGGGTCAGACCAAATATTTGTGTGATCCACAAATATTTGTTTCGGAGTCTGGGTGTTTTCCTATGTATAATATGTATGTATTTACAAAAAAAAAAGTATGTTTATGTATTTATATCAGTTGTTTAGTACCCATAACACAAGCTCTGCTTACTTTGGGACTAGACGATGTTGTGAAAAAAAAAAACATTATTTTTACATATCTAGCAAACACGGTTATACATAATTCAACAGTAAACATTATTCAAAGATTTAGTACATATTACTTCACTTACAACATAACTTTTGTACGTATTTCATAAGCAGACGACAAAAATCGTACACAAATATCCACAAATCGGCCATAAAACCGTGTTGTGATAATAAAAATAGTGTTGCCGCGTAATGTCGAAGGAATTCCCCGATTTTCTGGTGGACATCGTAAACTGGCAACACCGAAGTTAGTAAGGGCAACGGCAACGGCTTTATTGCTTGGAAAACTATTGGCTTTATTGCTCACAAGTGGTGGGCCTTGTTTTTGGTTGTTACGAATGTCATGTTACTTGATTGTGTAAATAGATGGTTGTGTATTTGGATTATTTATCTATTAGCGTGTATATGCATTGTTCGTATTAGTCGAATTACGTTTTTATCTTTAATGTGAAATTAATATTTACATTAAAAGTTTGTTTTGGTTTTTGCTTAAACTTCAAAATGTAAGATGAATTCATCAAATAAATTTCCATTTAGCTGATACTGCATTAACGAATTTCCTTTAGATACTACAATGAGCATGTATTACACATATGAAACTTATACTGCATTTTATTTAAAATAATCTAATTACATACAGAGATTTTTGCTGAATTGTTGGTGAATTAAAATGTGCAAATCTCTAAAATTAATTCACAAATTGTATTAATACTTTCTGTAATAACTAGAGTATTTATTTAATAATTATAATTTTAGACTGAAAATTATCACCGTATAAAAAGTAAAAATTTGCGTCATAATCATAAACCAAACATCTGCACGTTTGGCCTAGTGATTTATGTGGTCGCCACGCTTTTTTGTCGTGGGTTCAAATCCCACATGGTACAACACTGTGTGTGATCTAGAAATAGTTGTTCTGAGTGTGGGTGTTCTTTGTGTCCGTTTCATGTATGTTTGTAGAGTCCCCCGCGACTCAGGAATATGTAAAACTAATGTCTGTTGTCTTTTAAAAAAAAAGAAATATCTACTAAAATATCTGAGATGTATCAACACATCAATTTATAACTTTGACTTCCTTGTTGGTCTAGTGGTTAGCGTATGCGGCTGCTTATCAAGAGGTCTCAGGTTCGATTTCCAAATGTTTGTATGATATTCAAATATTTGTTTCGTAGTTTGGGTGTTTTTTATGTATAATATGTATGTATTTATAAAAAAATTCATGTATTTATATCATTTGCTACGTATAGTACAAGCTCTGCTTAGTTTGGGACTGGATGCTGTTGTGTGTCAATTTAAGATTTGTTGTTGTAAATATTTTATTATACATATCTTAAAACTTAAACTTCTCACCAGACATCAGCAGTTCAAGTTAACATCTTTCTACACAGTTTGACTTAAGTACACTAAACATATATTACACAATACTATGACACATCTATGTTCAAAGACCATGCCAAGCCTCTGTATGGGACACTTAACGAAACATGTTGTACGTAACTGGGTTAATATTGTCAAGTTAATGTAGGGTTGGCAGGAATGCAACATACCTATTGCAATATTGAATGAGAAATGTGGCCACACACCAATGTTCGAATAAAATCAACACCCTATATTATCCCACAGATGAGGTCGTTTTTCCCTTTCAGGAAAGGCCATACGTCCCCACGCTGGCAGAGTCATCATCATCATCAACAGCCTTTAACAGTCCACTGCTGGACATAGGCCTCTCCTTAGAAAGGAGGTTTTGGTCTACTATACCACGCTGGTTTGGTATAGGGTTGGTTTCAAGTTTTCCTTCTCTTTGTATTAATGTTGTCTTGCGTAGTTTATCCCTTAGTCGCCTTTTACGACACCCGCGGGATGAATAGGGGTGGTGACACTCTGTATTCTTAATCCGTCACCACACGGACAGAGGCTGGCAAAGTGCGGGTTGGAGACTGGCAAGACACTATGTGGCTACGTAATCTTGTCGTTGGTTGTTCTTAAGCCCGAAGGCCTCCAATTAGGCTTCACGACTGTTATCTCATGATAACTACCAGGACCGACTGCTCAACGTGACGCTCATAATATATCATGCCACGGTCACCCATCTAGGTCTGACCGCGCCGTCGTTGCTTACCCTCGGTGATTGTTTCCGGTGTGTGGTCTGGGTTGGCTTTTTAAAGAAAGGCCCATACTTTTGAGTCAGCTAACCCAAATAGTAGCCTACGTGGTATCATCATCATCATCATCATCAGCCCATCTTAGTCCAATGCTGGACATAGGCCTCTCCCAATGCACACCACTTTGATCGATTTTGGGCTTCTCGCATCCAGCTCCTGCCAGCCATCTTGCGCAAATCGTCACTCCACTTGGCCTGTGGGCGTCCTACACTACGTTTGCCGAGACGTCCTACACTACGTTTGCTGAGACGTCCTACACTACGTGGTATTCTGACGTATAAACTATATAACCAAAACGTTTTATCTAAATTAGTTCAGTAGTCATCTAAGAGAAAGTGAAAGAGTTACAGACATTCATACATGCACACAAACTTTGCATTTATAATATTAGTAGGATATATCCTCTCCCCTCTGGATACCGTAGAGTACGGTCGTGTCAGTAATATCCGCTATAATATTCATTTTATAAATAAAAATTAAAAATTAAATTCGTAAATAATAAAGTGATATACCAGGAGCGCAGCAATAGTAAGGAGGTGTATAAGTAAGACAATTAAAACGAGACAACCGTGTGCAGAAGGTGACAGCTGTACGTCACTCGGATCCTGCTAGCCACACCCACTAGGTGGAGATACCGCAGTCCCGCCTTCCGTATCTACGAGCTTTGGCCCTGCCCTATCAACCCTACCTACACGGCGCATACGCAGCTCACCACAAGAACATAAACAAGTTATTGTGAGTACTTTAACGGTCATTGAAATTGCTCTTAACTATAAATAATGTCCCTAAAACGTACTCCACCATTGCCAATTAATCCGCCTAAGTCCATAATGACGCCGGTAACAGGCTATGGATCGGATACCCAGCTTCATTTATCCTCGCAAAATCAAATACTACCTGAAATTGCAGACCATAATATCACTCATAGGTCTAAGCGAAGGCTTCTAGATGATGATGAATCCCCCCCTTGTTTATCTATGGCCGACCAGATAAGGGAAATGTTTTCGTCATTTGAAAGCAAACAGAACTCTAAATTAGAGAAGATTATTGAGGCTGTGCAAGTCATTCAGGGACAGAATACCGAGATACAAAAAAGCGTTGAGTTTCTATCTGCAAAGTATGATGAAGTTATGGAAAAAGTTACACAGATGGAACATAAGAACAAGGCCTACGAACTAAAAATTGTATCGCTCGAGAGTAAGCTTGAGATACTTGAAAGAAACTCACGCTCATCGTGTATTGAGATTAGAAATATACCTAAACAAACCCCTGAGAATAAATTAACATTAAGCTCGCTGGTTAAGACAGTGGGGGAGGTGATACAGCACCCAATTTCGGATGGCGATATTCATGACGTTTATCGCCTCAGAACTAGAAATGAACTAAATAACCATATTTTTGTGAATTTCTCGACTACGACATGTAAGGATGCTTTTCTAAAGAAATGTAGAAGCTTTAACAAGACCAACCAAAGCAATAAACTCAACACGTCTCATCTTAAACTGTCAGGTATACCTAAACCTGTGTATGTCGACGAATCTCTAACGAGCTATGGAAGAAGACTTGCCTATCTAGCGAGGATGTTCGTTAAAGAAAATAACTACCACAGTTCCTGGACTTCATACGGAAAAATTTACATACGAAAGACACAAGACTCCATAGCTATACGCATAGACCGCGAAGAAGATTTGAAAACATTGTCGTCGAAATGACTATTTTTGTTCAGATTTAATTTACGTTTAATTCCTTGTTACCATGTGTTATTCATTTTCATGTGTTCTTATAATTTATCTATGTTAAAATCAAAATTACAAATACAAAAAATACAGAACTCGCACCTTCACACTAATACCAAAAACATGTCACAACTTTTACGTATTCTAAAACGTCTAATTGTTTATATGAACGCAACTATGATAGTACTACACAAACATACATTACTACACGACACAAACACATACTTTTATGACACAAATTATTATGCCTTATATAATACTAAATTTCAAATATATACAAATAATCTACAGACACTCTCTGCTTGTCCAGGACGATCACTTCTTAATATTCACTTCACGTACATAAATTCTGACAATAATTTTTATAACAATACAGCGAGTAAATTACTCCATATATTTTTCACGCCATTTACTTCAACCCCCGCTAGTAACACTACGGTAAACAGTTACTTCGTTGTATTTCACTATACTGGTATTCACGAATTTAAATATACTTTTATAAACATTCGATAATGCTAATATAATAAACGGCCTTCTTGATGACTTTCAGATTGCACAATCAGCAACTTGCAAGATAGATGATTGCCCTAACCTAATCGACTCCCCAGATATGTGCTTAAAAATTATCCACCAAAATATACGTAGTATCAACAAAAATCTTCCAGGGTTGTTGACACTCCTTCAAAGATCAAACACAGACTGGGATATTGTTGTAGTCACTGAGTGTTGGCTACGTCACACTGACTACATACCGTCGATTGATGGTTATAGTCATATACAGAGCACAAATAATCTAACTCAGAACGAAGGCGTAGTAGTTTACTTCAAACAGTCCATGAAAGTCTCTATATTACAATCAACTTTACAAGATGCAAACTGCGTAATAATAAAAGTTGACAATAATACAACATTAATTACAATATATCGCCCCCCGGGATACAAAAATTTATTACCATTTCTGGAATCTCTCAACGAATTGCTCACCACCATAAAGTCCCCCAATATTTTAATTGTGGGAGATATAAACGTGGACATAACACCTAATAACACTGATCCAAATTCCTCTTTATATTTAAATTTACTTGCTTCATACAGTATTTTGCCAGCGCATCAACTACCAACACACAGTAGAACTTGTTTGGATCACATTATGTTAAAAACTTCTTTACCAGCTTCTTGTTATGTTGCCGAAGCTTCAGTGACTGATCACGATTGTGTGTTCATTATTTTAAAACTCTCCGTCCCCCAAAGGAAGTATCTTTCAGTGAAGACGAAAATCGATTATGACAAAATGGATAACGATATAAACAATATGTGTTTCAATTCTATATACGCCTCCTCTGATGCTTCCGTGGCTACTTCTGCACTTCTCTCTAACTTAAACTCGTTGATACATTTAAACACAAAAATCATCACTATTCCAAATCGTAAACGCATTAAAAAACCTTGGATAACCACAGGACTGCTTAAATGCATGAAAAACCGAGATAACTTACATAGCAAAGTAAAACATAATCCGACCAATGAGATTATTAAAGTCACTTACATACGGTACCGTAATTTTTGTAATGAGTTACTAAAAAAAGTAAAAAAAGAGTACGAAAGCAACTTGTTAAATACTGCTGCCAAAACTAACAATAAGAAATTATGGGAATCTATAAACAAAGTTACTTACTGCAACCAAAAATCTAATCCATCCTCAGACCTGTTATCACCCTCTAACCCTACTTCTTCTGTTAATGATATTAATTATTTTTTCACTTCAATAGGTAGAAGTTTGTCCGAAGGGAACCTAACCAATAACTTACCTCTTAATTCTAATTTTAACTATCAACCATTCTCCTTTGCTCTGGCGCCAACCTCCGAAACAGAAGTTCGTAACCTAATACTAAATTTGAAGAAACTTACTTCAACTGGACGGGACAATATATCAGGCGTTTTCCTCAAACGGTACCACCATATCCTAGTGCCCCCCTTAACTTATATTTTTAATCTCATGTTTGAAACAGGTGTCTTTCCTAAGCAACTTAAACTTGCTGAAGTAATTCCCATCTATAAGAGTGGTGACAGAGGCCTTGTCAACAATTATAGACCTATTTCTATTCTTCCCACGTTGTCTAAAATAGTAGAAAGACTAATTAATAAACGGCTAGTTGAATATCTTGAAGCTAAGAACTTATTATCAAGATCACAGTATGGGTTTAGATCTTGCACTTCCACAACAGATGCTGTACATGATTTAGTAGATCACATAGTGGGAAAACTTGACAAAAAGAAAAAGGTTATTGCTATATTTCTAGATCTAGCTAAAGCCTTTGACACGGTCTCTGTCCCACTCTTACTCGAGAAACTGGAAAGGTTCGGTATTCGGGATGCACAACACAAGTTGTTTGCTGACTACCTAAATGATAGGCATCAAAGGGTGAGAGTGGGTGAGGTGATTAGTGATGATCTTCCTGTGACAGTTGGCGTGCCACAGGGCAGCGTACTAGGGCCTACACTTTTCCTTTCCTATATTAACGATCTCTGTAATCTTAAACTTAACAATGGCAAAATTGTAACATTTGCTGATGATACCGCTCTGATCTTTGATGGGGATACTTGGGAGGAGACCTATGCACTTGCTCAGGCGGGATTTAATGTTGTGTGTTCTTGGCTTAGAAACAATGGCTTAACACTCAACATAACTAAAACTAAATATATGCCTTTTGCAATGAAGAAGATACCACAGAACCTGCTTGAGACTTTGTCAATTACAGCCCATACCTGTAAAGCCTATAATTACTCCTGCTCCTGTGATCAACTGGACAGTACTTTTACTATCAAATATCTCGGTGTGGTGGTGGATAATTTATTGAGCTTCAAGCAACATATAGATCTTCTCACAACTAGAACACGTAAATTAATATCAGTTTTTAAAAGATTACGCAAAGTGGCCGATAAAAGAATTATTAGAATGGTTTATATGGCTTTATGTCAACCAATACTATCGTATTGTATCTCGGTTTGGGGTGGTGCTTGTAAGTCTTATCTAATAAAACTAGAGAGAGCTCAAAGAGCAGTTCTTAAGGTAAGCCACTCCCTGCCTTTTTTACACCCTACTAAGGACCTATACCAACTTGCTGATGTCCTAACGGTACGACAACTGTACATCCAAAACACTATAGTGAGACAGCATTCTCTTCTAGTCTACGATCCTTTGCGCCTTAGAAAACGGCGTCTTAAGGTTTGTCCCACAACTGAGAATCTGACCTCCACTTCATTTTCGGGTAGATTCTTTGTGTTCATGGGCAGGTATCTATACAATAAGGTAAATGAGAAATTACATATTTACCCTCAGACAAAATACAGCTGTAAAAGAAATGTCTCCGTCTGGCTTAAGTCTCTCAGCTATGAGGAAACTGAAAACTTATTGATTGTACTATCATAAACATACACCCATAATATTACATACTTCAATTACCCACACACACAACACACACACACACACACACACACACACACACACACACACACACGCGCGCGCGCACGCACGCACGCACTAACACTTAACACCACACTCACACACGCATACTTACCTCTCTATATATATAAACTCTTCCACCACAGAAACGAGCACAATTTCTCGCATATTCCATCACACTGCGCTCAAACTGTACTTTCACTTCGAATTTCTCAGTCTCATAAAATTGTAAAATAATTTATCTAGAGCTGGAGAGGCTGGTAAATCTGTCATACAGGTCCTCCTAGTACAGATACCAGTCTCTCGCACAGTTTTCACATATTTTATTATGTAACACCTAATACTTATAAGATGATGAAATTGTAAAATATCTGTGTGAGAGAGAAAAATAAAGATTTATTATTATTATATTATTATTATTATATAATATTGTAGATAAAAATCTAGAATTTATTATTGTAAATTTCGATGATTTTTGATTAGATTCTTGTAAAATATAAATATTTACATATTATCTGCTTGGTTGTCTCGGTATAGAACACATTAATTTGACTGCCTTGTTGGTTTAGTGGTTAGCATATGCGGCTGCTGATCAAGAGGTCTTGGGTTCGATTCCCGGGTCAGACCAAATATTTGTGTCGGAGTCTGGGTGTTTTTCTATGTATAATATGTATGTATTTACAAAAAATAAGTATATTTATGTATTTATATCAGTTGTTTAGTACCCATAATACAAGCTTGCTTATCTTGGGACTAGATAACGTTGTGTGTAAGATGTCAAAAAAACAAAACAATCTTTATATAAATGTTTTTTGCCTTTACAAGGTAGTAGCCACGTTGATTTCAGTACGAATGAGCCTACTCGATCGGGGCGGTAGTAACCTTCCACATGAAACCAACTTTAAAATGACTGTACAGTACGATATATACCGGAGGCCCTCTGTTGTGTCCCTGGGAGGAGTCCAGAAGGAGATCTGACCCTGGACTCCTCCTCCTCCTAAAAGAGAAGCGCAAAGAGGGTACACCATGTGGTTTTTAGTCGATTCGAGTCCGACACACCGCCCCGCCTCATAGAAAACCCCGGCGGAGTGACGGTCCGTGGGGATTTCCACACGAAAAAAAAGGCCCTCTGTTGTGTTGATTGTGTACGTTTCGTGTATATTTATTGAGTCTATACTCAACGAATTTTAATGATAGAGTGGTTCAAGAGGAAGGTTTGTATGTGAAATACATACAGATTATAGTAAAGGGAATCTGCGAATTTCAAATACTTCCGTATGAAGCCGAGCCTCTGCGACGTTAAGTAATAAGGCAATAAAATACCTATCAGTATTAAACAACACCATTAAAGACATTAATGCCTTTGTTCCCATCCTGTGCAGAAAAACAATAACATTAAAACACAAACCAAACATTGGCATTCACATCAGACCGTGAACTAACTTGGCACCGAACCCAGTAACGAGAGGTCGATGCCGGAATAATGGCGGATAGTTCCGGCATCTGTATATATTCAATTCAATGTTTTATTTGATTACATTTTGTTTTGAGATCTTTAATATGAGAAGTTTCAAATGATGTTTTGACCGTGAGAGTTCCGTGCGAATTGCTAGTAAATACTTGCTATAATTAGATACTAGTTTCTGCCCGTTGCTACGGTCGTGTTACTGTTTATTTTTTATGTTTTAGTCAATTAAATTTTAGTGGTCTAGTGGTGTATGCGACTGCCGATCAAATAGCGTCATCAAATGAAAAAAAATGAAATTTAAACAGTATCGTTTCTTAAATAATTTTGTCGGATAAGCCGAGAATAATAGAATAAACCCCACTATACAACAAAAACTGTCCCGATCAAGAGGTCTTGGATTTGATTCCGTTTTCGAGCTGTTGTTGGGTTTTTCTTACAAGAAATTCTTAATAGCAACCCGGAGTTTGAAAGTTGGCACACGCTTGACTTGGGGAGTAAATACGTGAATATGTGATGCTCGCATCGAAGCGTTACGAATAGTGTGATCGGACGAGGCGAACGGACGTTGATAGGGAGATATAGGTTAGTAATAAATAAATAAATAATAAAAACTCTTTATTTACCAAAATGCAATACAGCACAATAGATGATAATGCAATAAACAGGGTTTTTTTTTAATTAACTATGCCTATTCATACCAAAGTAGTGAAGATAGAGAGAGAGTTACGTTCCGTGCTGTAGGAGCAATTTTCTAACTCTCTTCTTCTCATAGCCAGTTCGTATATCTATAACTAAAGCCGGTTCCAAAAATAACGGGTCAGTCACATAAACCCGAATATCTCCCGAACTACGTATGCCATCCTAATGAAACGAAGACTGTTCAATTGAGAATTTAATTATACAGATAAAAAATAAAATAAAACTTAGTTACACCCACAATATTAATCTTAAATTAAAAAAAAACTAAAGTAGTCATATTTTTCTTAAGATTACATTTTTTTTATGATTGTTTTTTTGCTGTTTTTCATCACTTTCTTCATTTAATACTTTGTATTGCCTCCACGAGCTCTTCTGACAGCTTCCAGGCGATTAGGCATGCTGTACACCAAATTTCGGAGCCGGTGCTGAGGAATACCTTCCCATTCCTCCACCAGTGCTTGTATGAGCTCGGGAAGCGTGATTGGTGGGGGGTTTCGACCTTTCACGCATCTCTGAAGCTCGTCCCAGGCGTGCTCGATGGGGTTTAAGTCCGGGCTTCGCGCTGGCCACTGCATGAGTTCGATACCGACCTCTTCAAGGTAGTCATGTACAATTCTGGCGGTATGGGGACGCGCATTATCATGCATTAATATGCCATGCCGGTCCATCCTGGCCATGAAAGGACCTACATGTTCATTGAGGATCTCTTCCACGTACCTCTCTGCATTTAGAGTTCCATTTTGAATGAGCACCAGCTCGGTGCGGGCCTCAGCAGAAATCCCAGCCCAAACTTGTACGGAGCCTCCACCGTACGCCACTTTTTCCTCCACACACGCTTGATGGAAGCGCTCCCCTGGTCTTCTGTACACCAACTGCCTACCATCATGCTTATAAAGCATGAATTTAGACTCGTCCGTGAACATTACCCTAGACCAATCGTCTAGTGTCCAGTTTAGGTGTTCGCGCACGTATCTCTGTCTTGCAATTCGATGTCCCTGTTCCAGTTTGGGGCCATTTGCGGGCCTCAATGGTTTCAAATTTGCTTCAGCAAGACGTCTTCTTACTGTTTGAGCGCTTAAATTGCCACCTCCAAAGCGAATAAAGTGAGTTTTTAGACCAACAGCAGTTTGAAAACGATTTCGGAGCATTGTAGCCACCAGTTGTCTGTCTTCCCTGGCCGTTGTGCATCTTGGTCTGCCATTTCCTGGTCTTCTAAGGTGTGATCCGGTCTCTTGGTACCGCTGGACTACCCGCTGAACAGTCGACAAAGATACACCAATGTTTCTGGCTGTTTCACGCTGGCTCCGCCCAAGTTCCAAAAAAGTTAGGATTCTGGTACATTCCTCTAGCGTGACTGCCATGCTTCACCTCACAGAATAATAATTATGCACGTGGAAGACGTTCACGATAATTTTTTTTGTGACAGAATAGAAATGGAAAGCATCCATAATGACATGAAACAAAAATTTTGTTTTTAAAAATAGTCATTTTTTTAAATTTTGTTTTTCTAATGAAGTTTTTTTCATCAACCAGTTTAAATAATATGCTATTAGAAGCGCAACTAAAAAGTCTTTATTCTGTTTTTTATTTCATTGATCTAGCTTTTACAGTTCTGGAGGTATTTCAATTTTTGTGACTGACCCGTAATTTTTGGAACCGAGTGTAGAAACACAAAAAAATTAGTGAAGCTTTCCAGAAATTTAAAAACTGTATTTTGAGATAAGTTACTATTAACAACCCCTTTCTTTATTTTTCTTCAATATCTTTAATGAAAATACAGTTTTTAAAACACCATCGATTATTAAGAATGTTCGATGGTATTTTAAAAACTTTTTTGAGTACTTAAACTTAAAAGATCATATAACATTACAACTCACTAAAAATTATGGTGTCCATTACAAGTCTTTTACAACAGAGCCCGTTACCTATTACCATAAAAACATCATTAATTTTAACACACTTATTAATCTAAATGATTAATAAAACACCACACTTTGAATCAATTTTGTTTTTAATCTGTCATAACTATCTTGTTATCTTCATGTATAAAAGCCCATTTTAGGTAAATCTATATTTATTAAATAAAATCGATGTGTCTGTATGTAATATGAAATTATCAGCTTTTTTACTAATTGCATATGAAATTATATACGGTGAAACATCAAAAACGGATTTTTTAAAAGTTTTTGTCTGTCTGTCTGCCTGTTTGTTCCCTGTAATCTATGGAATGGTTGGACCGTTTTGGCGAGAGTTTCACTGACAACATAGCTGATGACATAATCAATAACTAAGGCCAATATGTTTAGGTTAGCTCTCATCATCAATCATCATCAACAGCCTTTAACAGTCCACTGCTGGACATAGGCCTCTCCTTGAAAAGGAGGTATTGGCCTACTATACCACGCTGGCCAGACGGGTTGGTATAGGGTTGGTTTCAAGTTTTCCT
The DNA here is from genome assembly GCA_932526445.1 of Phragmatobia fuliginosa. Taxonomy (NCBI): domain Eukaryota; kingdom Metazoa; phylum Arthropoda; class Insecta; order Lepidoptera; family Erebidae; genus Phragmatobia; species Phragmatobia fuliginosa. Next base: position 18,638,058 of record OW052073.1, read on the forward strand.
TCTCTTTGCATTGATGTTGTCTTGCGTAGTTTATCCCTTAGTCGCCTTTTACGACACCCGCGGGATGAAAAGAGGTGGTGACACTCTGTATTCTTAGTCCGTCACCACACGGATAGAGGGAACAATAAAGAGGGTAACGCCGCGGTACTTAGCTAGTTGTAAATAAAAACAGACTCGACTACGAGTATTACTGACTTTGATCAATTTTTACAGAGTCATCATCAACAGTCTTTAACAATAGTAAGAAAAGAGGATTAATCACTCCTTGATGAAGTTGTCTCGGGTTCGATTCCCGGGTCGGACCAAATATTTGTGTGATCCGCAAATATTTGTTTCAGAGTCTGGGTGTTTTTTATGTATAATATGTATTTACAAAAAAAAACGAGTATGTTTATGTATTTATATCAGTTGTTTAGTACCCATAATACAAGCTCTGCTTAGTTTGGGATTAGATGATGTTGTGTGTAAGATGTCCGAGATATTTATTATTATTACTGTCACTGCCGAGTGAGACCATACGTCTGAGGGAATGTTTCAGGGGTGAGAGGGTGTCAACGTACTTGTGACCTTTGAGTTCCTAATGACCATGGGGATAGTATTTACCATGAAGTGATTTGTCTGCTATTTTGCAGTTTTTTAAAACATATAACAGCTTTTGTGCATGTCTCCACCCGTGTGTATGTCGGTTATCGAGGTGAAGAGTAGCCAATGTTCTTCGGCAGGAATCAAAGTTTCTTTACGTCAATTTTTTTTGGAATCAGTGCAGCGGTAGAGCCGAGAAAGCGTAACAGACTGACAGAGTTACTATTTGTAATATTAGTATGGATCTAAAATATGATGAGTTTATTTAAAAAGCTATCAGGTTATTTTATTATAAGTACCTTTATACAACAGAATAAATAACTTATCAGTGTAATGGTCAGAGTCCTTGACTTTAAGCGTGATCACATGATGGCCGCCGGAAGTGCTCATAAGAGGAACAATGATGGTGACCGGAAGTTGATCATTTCGTGGCAGTCCGACACTAATGATAGGCTCAATTTCATCTAATAATGATTTTATCGGATATTTTCGATACTAAAGATAAATTTTTGATGTTATTGATATTGGGATCATTAATATTTCATGATTTTAGTTATTATATTAAAGTTGTTTTTATATATTCCTACTAGCTGCGCCCCGCGGTGTTACCCGCGTATTATTATGGTTGCTATGCAAGTTTGTTATGCATAGCAATCTGTGAAGTTTACCAGGAGATAAACAGTGATACATTTTGACATCTACGATTTAATGTATTTTTATAATCACCTAGCTTTCGCCCGTTTATCTCGATTATTGCAGTAAAAAGTAGCCTATCTGATATTCTGATGTATAAGCTATATTACTGTAAAGTTTCATCCAAATCTGTTCAGTAGTTTTTGCGTGAAAGAGCAACAAACAAACATACATACACACAAACTTTCGCGTTTATAATATTAGTAGGATTTTAACTGTATTGTATCTATAGGTAAAAATAAAAAGTGTATGTTTTTTGCTGGACAGTTTTGACAGGATTTATACTAAGGAGTGACTTTTTTTTTTAGAATAGTTACTCGCGTTTTCCAACAATAACAGCGAGTAACAACGTGGGACTCAGAGAGTAATAGTATAAATCTGAAAGGAATTCTGTCTGTCTGTTATGTTTTCACGGATAAACCGCTACACCGATTTCAATAAATAAATAAATATTTCGGACATCTGACACACAACATCATCTAGTCCCAAGCTAAGCAGAGCTTGTGTTATGGGTACTAGACAACTGATATAAATACATAAACATACTTTTTTTTTGTAAATAAATGGGTTTATAGACTCTTTATTTCTCATAAGCACAATTACAGTTCACTTACATTAGATACAATTTATAATAAAACAATAATTGTCATCTTGTGACGAAGTATACTAATTACAATAGGTTTAACGGCTATAAATCACTGCATATAAGTCGCTTTCTCTGTCCCTTTGTATGCTTAAAACTTTAAAACTACACAACGGATTTTGATACCATTTTCTATAATAGATAGAGTGATTCAAGAGGAAGGTTTTTATGTATAATACATGCTTAATATAGTAGATGATAATTTTAATGTCGTAAATAAACCCACTTTTTTACGCTTACATTGCAAACGCTGGCTGTACATGGCTGGTATATGTCTATCTCTTAGGGATAACCCACAATGCATGCAAATACATATTATACATACAAAATGACGGGGCAGCTGGCAAAAGCTAGCTATCTATACTGCCAAAATGATTACTTCTTATTCGCAGTAATCGGGTATAAAAACATCTTTGTTTTGCCTAACTACCGGAGGGAGGTAATTTATTAATACTTGATAAGCGCGTAATTGTTAGTAGGTAAATTTTAATAGCGCGAGTTACAAAACTACAACTAATAACGAGGAAATAAAACATATTTATAGCTCACGCAACATGAAGTTATAACATTATTTTAAGGTTAAAATTAAAATATTAAAATAATATTGAATTTTAATTATTTATACCAATTAAATACATTATAACAAATTCGTAGGTATAAAAAAATATCAAGGAAGAATCGGATTATGAAGATTATTTAAACAAAAATGTGTTTGTTTACAAAATATCTACTACCATTTACCTGACTACCTTGTTGGTCTAGCGGTTAGCGTTTGCGGCTGCTGGTCAAGAGGTCTCGGGTTCGATTCCAGTTTCGGAGTTTGGTTGTTTTTCCATGTATAATATGTATGTATTTACAAAAAAAAATATGTTTATGTATTTATATCAGTTGTTTAGTACAATTTTAAATTTACCTACCATTATTTTCTAAAGTGTTTTCTTTCTTTCTAAAGTGCTAGAGGCCTGTGTATTCAAGCAGCTCTCTCAGTTTATATATCAGAATAAGTCTCTTAGTCCTTTACAATCTGGGTTTAGACCCGGTCACAGCACTACCACTGCTCTCCTCAAAGTGACTAGCGATATTAGAGAGGGTATGGAGGACACCAAAGTCACTGTGCTGGCTTTAATTGATTTCTCGAATGCATTTAATACCGTTAGTCACGAGATCCTACTGGCCATCCTCTCCTATCTCATGGTCTCCTCGGAAGCGCTGGAATGGTTCTCCTCTTATCTTCAGGGACGTCAGCAGTGTGTACATATCGATGACGTGTCGTCTAGTTGGTTTGATCTTCACACTGGCGTCCCTCAAGGCGGCATATTATCTCCCTTATTATTTTCAATTTTCATTAATCTCATAACCTATAACCTTCGGTGTGCGTATCACCTGTACGCTGATGACTTACAAGTGTACACGCAGTCAACTGTTGAGGACATATCATATGCCATTGAGAAAATGAACAGAGACTTAGAATCTATAAGGGACTGGTCAACGAGGTTTGGATTATCTGTTAATCCTACAAAATGTCAAGTGATCGTCGTGGGGAGCAAACAAATGCTAAGTAGGTTGGATATGGCAGCCATGCCTCCAGTTGTCTACAACAACCAGACGATACCTCTGAGTTCAGTAGTCAAAAACTTGGGGCTATATATGGACTCTACACTTGATTGGCGGGCACAAGTGACACATGTCAGCCAGAAAGTTACTTCATGTCTTCGCGCTTTGTACCGTCTTAAAAATTTCCTTCCTGCTAAAACCAAGGCTACGCTTATGCAGTCCCTAATAATTCCCCTGATCGATTATGGTGATGTGTGTTATTTTGACCTGAATGCAGACCTCCTTAATAAACTAGATCGCCTTCTCAATAACTGCATTCGATTCGTTTTCAATCTTCGCAAGTATGACCATGTGTCTGCTTTACGTTCCCAGCTGCAATGGCTCCCAATTCGACAGCGCCGCAGTTTGCGTGCACTCACTTCTCTTTTTTCTTTCCTTAACTCCCCATCGTTACCTGAGTACCTCGTACCTCACTTTCGTCTCTTATGCTCAAACCATGACCGAAACCTTCGGTCAAGGAACAATATGCTTCTTCTTTGCCCCCCTCACACCTCTAATTTCATCAATTCTTCCTTCTTCGTGCAGTCAGTTCTTCTATGGAATGCGCTACCTACCGAAATCAGGATGTCCACAAACCGCCTCACATTCAAAATGAAAGTACGTGATCTACTCCGGAATAAATTGGCAGAACGGTCACAACGATAATACCCGACTGAGTATCTATATTTTATATATATTATTAAATTTATTTATATATGTATGTTTGTATTTAATTTTATTATATATGTATATGTGTGTATATATATTAACGTATGTTTATATTTGTGTGTATGTATATTAACGTATGTTTATATTTGTGTATATTACTCAGAAGTGTTAAATTTGAATTAATTAAAATTGTTTACCGTAAAGATAATACTTACGTTTACAACTACTTTTATATTCTAAGCCTGCACCTACCACATCATATTCCTACATCACCTGAAGGTTGACTGGCAGAGAATGCCTCATGGCATTAAGTCCGCCTTTGTGCTACATGTGCATTAAGTTTTAAATAAAAAAAAAAATAAAAAAATATTGGTGACTACGGAACCCTATTTTATGCGTGGCCTGACACGCACTTGGCCAATTTCTTTTTATTTATGCCTTTCCAAACATGTGCAGGCCTTAGAACTTAGAAGCCACCGCCTTAGAGTGATCGACATACCCTTTCTAATTAAACGGTTCGGTTCTTCCTTCTTGTGTCGAGCAGTTAATACCTGGAACTCTCTGGCGGCACGCGTGTATCACTCCTCTGTGGTCCCAGGTCCTTCAAGAGGGGCGAAAAAGTGTTTGTGATGCTTCTGCACCTCTCACCAACGAAACACGACAGGATGAATGCTTTTATTTTTAGTTGGGTCAACTGGTGTTAATGTGTATTAGCTGAGACCCTTGGGGCTACCCGGCTATTATTGTAAATCGCGACTATCGTAGTGGAGCGACTGTAGTCTAAAAAGGCTACTCCTTAAGTCATCGGCTATCTGACAGTGAAAATCCCATCAAAATCGTATCAGCCATTCTAGAGATTAGCCGAAATAAACAGACTGACATTATTTGTTGAAATGAATGCGCTATTACTAACTGTAACTATAATAAGGTGTCTTTTGACGATCTTGTTTATAAAGCCAAGTATTTTTCAAAACAAAGTCAAAATATTTTTACGTGGCACTACGAGGGCATTGACCTAACAAATTTAGTAAACAAAGTGATGAAACCATGAACAAGAATGTTTTGTTTTATATGCAAGAGTTATATACGCGTATTAATTATACTAACTTAGCCCCGCGGTGGAACGGCTAAACCAATTTTGATGAGACTTTTACTAGCAGATAGCTAACGTAACTAAGAATACTTTCTTAGACTATCTTCGCCTTCGCTGCTTCGCTTTACAACAACAACCGTGGGTAACACAAAGTAAACCTCAACAAATCATGAAAAAAAGTAAAAAAAAAAAAACAATATGAGAACGTCAATTAAAGATTTGTCCCAATTAATAACAAATAACAATTTCAGTCTACAATAGCTCAAACGTCAAACAACAATAAGAAATTGTGTAAAGAACTGTCGCCTGCGGTGTATCCAGACCCATACGACATTCAAACCTTCAAAAAAAGAGCGTACTCCCATATTAAAGGCCGGCAACGCACCTGTGACTCCTCTGGTGTCCATGGGCGGTGGCGATCACCTACCATCAAGTGATCGGTCTGCTCGTTTGCCCCCTATAATATAAAAAAAGAAGTATTTAGATCGTGACTTTGTTCTGCCTAATATAAAAGGTTGATTAGAATCCAGGAGTACAGGCTGTACAAGCCACCTCATTGTGAGTGCATACAATGCAGGATGGTGACCCGACCCACACCATGGCGGATTAGTGAGATGTTTCTTCCTACGGAGGCTCCCTCCCTCCTTCCTCCTTTTAGTTTGATCTTCTGTGTGAAAGTAGAACTGACCCGGTCGAGCTGACCCTTTCATGATGAAATCAGCATGGCTCTACCACCTGTATACTATCAAGTTATGGCAACAAATACTTCCAAAATTTCAAGTCATTCTGCCGCTTCCCAAAAAATATTGTAATTTTATTCATAGGCGATTATAACGCAAATTTGTTCAGTAATTACCCATGTAATCTTCAAGTTTCCAGGTAGATGTGAGGATTACCAGTGACGAAGGTCTGACACGACAGGTCCAATCTTTCCTGATGATTTCTTAAACCTTTGAAACAAATTCGATGTTGAACTTAAAGTTATTAGTAGGATTTAGTTTATGCGGCAACTACGGCTCCGGCCTCGTGTAGAAGCCCATGTGTTGGTCTGATATATAAGCTATATTATTGTAAAGTTTCATTAAAATAAATTCAGTACTTTTTGCGTGAAACAGCAACAAACACATACATACATACTAATAAACTTTCGCGTTTATACTATAAGTAGAATAGTGCTGTCTAATGTCCGTTACACATGTTTCGACAAATCGTTCCAACTTATCTATGTAGATTGCTCCTACAGCCTCACAAGGCTCCGATATCGATAACTAGCAGTAATATCAGCCCCCTAGCCAAGTTACAAACGTTGTTTCTATTCTATTCTCTATTCCATATCTCAATTCTCTTGTTTCATTGGCTAATGTCACTCAGTCACATGATCAAAACAAAATATTAGCTAATGAAACAAGAGAATACAATAGAAAACGAAAATCGTTTGCAACTTGGCTAGGGGGTCTGAAACCATTTATTCTACACATTTTCGAAATAAATAAACATATTTATATATATTTATTTGATGCCTACCAATGTGACTCCACTCTGCCTGATGGTAAGCATGAATAGAATCCAAGAGTGGGGGCCACCAGACTGCCTGCGATGCAGGAAGTATGGCGATGCCGACCCAAACTATGGCGGCTTTGTGAGATGCTTTTTCACACCCCTCCTAAAGGACCCGGGATCATAATGGGAAGGAAACACGTGGGATGGTAATGAGTTCTAGTTTTTAACCACTCGGCACAGGAAAGAAGAGCCAAACCGTTTAGTTCTAGTGCGTATTTCTACCACTCTAAAGCATCACATCTATATCATCATCAACAGCCTTTAACAGTCCACTGCTGGACATAGGCCTCTCCTTAGAAAGGAGGTTTTGGCCTACTATACCACGCTGGCCAGACGGGTTGGTATAGGGTTGGTTTTAAGTTTTCCTTCTCTTTACATTGATGTTGTCTTGCGTAGTTTATCCCTTAGTCGCCTTTTACGACACCCGCGGGATGAATAGGGGTTATGACACTCTGTATTCTTAATCCGTCACCACACGGAAAGTAGTCACATCTATAAAAAACGTGAATATGAAAAATCGTTCATTTATATATCGCACAGATAAATTGGAACGATGTATAAAATAATACATACAAATCATAGTTATAATTTATATTTTAAATACGATGTAAGGGATTTAAAAAAACCTTAATTAAATACCTCTATTAAGCGTTTTTTTGCAGATTTGTATATTTCCTTACTCAGATTGAAAACACTTTATTGGAATAATATCATCATTTAAAATTAATTATTTTATTACATAATAATTGAATTGAATAATTTCGCATTTTAATTCAAATTTTAACTTCTGGTTATATTTTTATAATAATTAAGTAGGTATATAATGTATGTTAGATAGAAAATGCGGTAGATTTTTAATTTAACGCCTGTCAAATTTTTGATTTTTTTATTTTTTACTAGCTGATGCCCGCGGCTCCGCTCGCGCCCTAGGAGTATAAAAAATAGATGTTGGCCGATTCTCAGACCTACTGAATATGCATATAAAGTTTCATAAAGATCGGTCAAGCCGTTTCGGAGGAGTATGGCAACGAAAACTGTGACACGAGAATTTTATATATTAGATTTAGGCCTACCAAAGTAACTCTACTCTGCCTGATAGAAAGCATGAGTAGAATCCAAGAGTAGGGGTCACCATCCTCATTGTGAGTGTAGGCAATGCAGCATGATGACCCATACCATGGCAGCCTGGTCAGATGTTTCTGCATTATTCTCTCGACCTCTGAAGGGCAGAAGAATAATGCAGAATGCTAGGGCCTCCGGTCTGACACTCACCAATGAAATACTAAGGCACGAATGCTATCATTACTATTTTGGTTTTCTGTGTGATTATATACCGTCCCGGTTGAGCTGGCTCATTCGTGCTAAAATCAACGTGGCTAAACTTTATCTGATGGAAAGCATGAGTCGAATACAAAACTGCCAATACAGATAGTATGGCGACCCACACTATGGCGGTCTAGTGAGACTTTTTCACGCCCCGCTTTAAAGGACCCAGCATTATAGTGGGAAGAAAATACGTAAGCTGGCAGTGAGTTCCAGTTATAATAATAAAATAATAGTTTTAAAAAACTAAACAAACACGCTTTTAAACTAAAAACTAGAAAATAATTTTAATGTTACAAAGCGTGGGGTGTTGTTATAGAAATATTTGCAGAAAGCACACCATGCTTTGTTACATAAAAAATCTTTTATACTACACCTGATCGGAACAGTAGTCAATATTCCCTGAAAATGAAAAGAGAACGTTAGTCTTTTCCTTGACCTGAATAAGCGGGAGGAAAAAATGTATGAAAATCCATTTCTAACGTGTTTTGGCGGTAGAGAAAGTTGTATGAATTTTCATTTCTCATATGTTATCTTATCTATGGCGCGCGCCTGCCCAAGGAGTTTTCATATAATTTAAATATGGAATCTCCGTGCCACTGACATCCTTTTGTGAAGAATAAAAAAAAACAAAAGAAGCGCGAAATTTTGGTCAAATTCTAAGCTAAATTGTGTCTTACATGGTGTCTTACGTTTTAATTTTATTTTAAAAGTACTTTAAATGTTCCTCACAGGTGTAGTATAAAGCACTGTGTAGCACTCGGGTGAAAGTCCCATTCCTACCTCGGTAGTATTGTGGCCCTAGGCTGCGCCTTCGGGCCACAAACTGCTCCCTCGCTGGTAATCGGTCCCTTTCCTCCCTCGGTGAACAATGTACTATTCTACCTATAGCAATCGTTAATTGGAAGTCAGTGCCCTCAAATATACTGACTACTACTTCAACCCGTGGAAAAACTGATGTTCAGGCAAAACCGGTTGAACTAGTAACCGACCCCAAATAATATTGGGAATAAAAGCTATGAAGAAAAAGATTAGGAAAATAGAATTTTGAAAAAGATTTTAACGAATACCTTGAACCATACATCATCATCATCAACAGCCTTTAACAGTCCACTGCTGGACGTAGGCCTCTCCTTTGAAAGGAGGTTTTGGCCACCACGCTGGCCGGACGGGTTGGTATAGGATTGGTTTCAAGTTTTCTTTCTCTTGGCAGTGATGTAAGCTGCTTATTTTGTTCTTTTAATCACCTCTTACGACACCCATGGAATGAATAGGGGTGGTGACACTTTGTATTTTTATTCCGTCACCACACGGACCATACAAACTGCCTTTTATCGCGATAACCGATATTAAGCAGTCAAAGCCAAAGGCAAAAGTTAGTAAAATAATAAGCCAAGAAAAAAAACATTTTATTACCAGTAATTGATGGATATTTTCTTTAATAAATGGTCATAGTCGTTTACGCTACGAAGCAATTAGATATGCCATTGGTAACCCTGGCAAGGCGCCAGCAACTCAATGCCAAACTGATGCTAACCGTTGCCATAGCTCGGAGATTCCATCGCAGTGTTCTTCCATTCTTCAGGAGGTGGCTTAAGTCAGAAGTGACAGCGATTTAAAACTATAGAATATGAACTTGTATCTGTAGGTAGTAGAGCTGCATTGATTACAGCACGAATGAGCCGACCGGGGCAGTACTATTCTTGCTCTCGTATTTCGTTGGTGAGTCTGAGACCGGAGGCCCAATAATTCTGCACCATTCACCCGGCCTCAGGGAGAATAATGCAGAATTATCTGATCATGTCGCCATGGTATGGGTCACCATGCTGCATTGCCTGCCCTCACAATGAGGATGGTGGACCCCTATTCCTGGATTCTACTCATGCTTTCCATCAGGCAGAGTAGAGTTACTTTGGTAGGCTTAAATATATCTAAAAAAGAAACTTTTCTCGACTCGACCTGGCTTCCACTCCTCACAGAAGACCAACCTAAAAATAGCAGCATGTCGTATTTCGTTGGTGAGTGTGAGACCACAGGTCCAATGATGCAGAACATCTTAGTAAGCCGTCATAGTGTGGGTCACCATACTGCATTTTCTCTTTTCACAATGAGGATGCTTTCCATCAGCCTAAACCACTTCAGAAGACTTAAATATGGAAAAAATATATAGATCGAAAGTAATCTGTCTGTCTGACACGTTTTCATCGCTGAACTGATGCGCTAATGGTTTCAGAAATTCTTTGATTCTTGAGAAAGGAACCCTATTTTATACTGCTATAACATATATAATACATAGATGCGATCGGAGCCGCAGTTACATGCTAGTTTTCTTTAATCACCATTTTTTTTTCACACTATAAAAGCTTATAACTTGTACCACACAGAGCTTAGTAATGTTTTAAAGAACACTTCTTTGTTACCTCACGGCAATAATGTTCTCGTAAGAATGTTACACGTAGACATGTGACGCGTAAAGTCCTTGTAAAATACTTACACTAAGTACACTTTTGAAGACGATGAATATTATATTGATGCATATGTTTTTAAAGACTATTTCAAACTCCCTAACCCTATATTTCTATGTATAATATGTATTTATTTACAATAAATAAATTAACAAACAGTCTTAATTCTAGAAAACTTGGGGCAACTGTGTCATTATTCTTGACTGTGGTGCTAGAAATATTATTTAGGGTTACGGTTCCACAATAACCGAAAAATGGTTACAGTTTGAACAAATTTCTAAGTTTTTCTTAAATGCCCATAATTTTCAAATTGCATGGAATAGATTATTTTTCTGATTTTTCTCATGATGGTTACAGTCAATCCTGTCACCCCGTTTTGGCTTGACGTTGAGTTCTGGGACACTCTGTATTTAACGTATTGTCTATAAAACTACAATCTGTTTATCAAATACCATCATCTCAGGTGAAAAACATCTCCTGTTAGACATATACCACCCTCTCTCCAAAACAATCATTTCTATACTGCTTCATCCAACAGCTTCTTAAGACCTTCACAAGGTCGTTAGTGCCTTAACATTAATAGACCCGTAAATATGCTACATTTAATAGTAAACTACATTTGATAATTGCTACATAATAGTACAGTGTCATTGTTAACACATATTCCAACTCAAATTAATTACAGAGAGAGCTTAATTGATAAATGTGATATGGATAAACGCGGTATTTAATTTGCACGTGTAATACACTGGTATTTGCGCTATATTACAACGTATTACTGGCAAAATTACTGGGAAAATTGCTTTATGATGTATTTATAAATTAAGGACTCATCCTTCTAGCCATTATTCCCAAGGTTATTTGGCTACTAGTTCAACCGGTTTTACCTGAATTTCAATTTTTCCACGGAGCGACTGGCATCGGACCTCCGCAACCCTAAGGGAGAACTGAAATTCGAAGATTGAACTAGTTTGTCAGTATATTTGAGGGCACTGACTTCCCAATAACGATTGCCATAGATGTTCATGACAACCGGGACCGACGGCTTTACGTGTTCTCCGAGGCACGGGCGTGAATCACCGGCAAACTTCCAAACTCCGGGCAGCTATTAGGAATTTCCTAAGAAAATCACAAAAACACTCTTGATTAGCAGTCGCATACGCTAATCACTAGACCAACGAGGCAGTTAAATTATGGACTAAAATAATTAATTTTTGGTAATGGAAATTTGTTGGTTTGGTAATGAATAGGGTGTGTACATGTACTTAAGACATTTGCTGAACTTAGTCCTATTCTGACACGTTCACGAGGCAATCATCGCCCGGTTGTTTTTTCAAATGATTTATATGCTAAGTTATGTTTTATGGTGTCAGAATAAATATTATTTTATTTATTTCTTTCTTTCTTTCATGTATTTCGTGTATGGTACTCGTGGCTATGTGAAAACTTTATATATTTTAATCTAAGTCAGGGACATACATAGGGTATTCTGTGGCAATCATTACGCGTAATTGGAGACCAATAAATAATTTATTCAATTTTATAAGAATAGGTAAGTTCATAACTAGTTAAAATATACAATAACATATAATTTTGTAACCATAAGTTGTAAAGTTGTAAAATTTAGTTACCAATTTTTATACGTGTGGAAATCACCTTGGGCCGCCACCCTGCCGGGGTATGCGGCTGGGTAGTGTGTCAGAATCAAACCGTCTAAAACCACACGGTGTGCTACTATGCGCCTGAAATAGGAGGGGTTCAGTGACATCTATATTATTCCATCTTGACCCCTCAGCTAATACTCTCTAATTAGTCTTCTCAAGAATATTTGTAAACATAGCGTCAGTAAGTAGGTAGCCAAAATAGAGGTAATAAACACGCTGATTTCAGCACGAATGGGCCGGCTCGACCGGGGCAGTACTACCCTCACACAGAAGACCATCCTAATAATGACAACACTCTTGCTGTCGTATTTTATTGGTGAGTGTGAGACCGGAGGCCCAACACACCCAAGAAAGCATGAGATAATTCTGCATCATTCTCCTGGCCTCTGGGGGCCGTTAGATTGGCCGAATGATTGGGCCTCCGTTCTCATACTCACCAACAAAATACGACAGCAAGAATGCTGTCATTATTAGAATAGTCTTTTGATTGAGGGTAGTACTGCTCCGGTCGAGTCGGCCATTAGTGCTGAATTCAGCGTGGCTGTTATATCTACCTACTGTAGTGGGGTAATAAAAACAAGGAAGTCAGTATGTGTAAAGTGATGCAATATGCACCATGCGTCTGCGCAGTATTGTCGTGCATTACCATAAGGCATAACGGACATTATGCAAAAATGTATTCACATTCATATTGAAACGATATCATAAATATTAATATTTGTTATTTTCTGTTGCAGGTGATTGGCTGTGAATATACTAAGTCAATATTGTAAGTACATATATATTATTACTACCTGCGCCCCGCGATGTTACCCGCCTATTTTAGGGGCCTACATATGTGATTATCCAGAACTCGTTTTTAAATTAGCCATTTACAAACTAACATGCTATGCAAGTTGGTTATGTATAGCAACCTGTGAAGTTTTGACAGGAGATAAACAGTGATACATTTTGACATCTACGATTTATTTATTTTTATAATCACTCTTATAATCACTATTTCGCCCGCTTATCTCGATTATTGCAGTAACAGTAGCCTATGTGTTATTCTGATATAAAAGCTATATAACTGTAAAGTTTCATCCAAATCCGTTCAGTGGTTTTTGCTTTGATTTCCTTTTATGAATATTTGTCGAACAGTTTAATACAGTTAAATTTTAAATGGTATGGTGTGCAAAATACAAAACAAAGTTTATTTAAATACACAACCTGGAATACCTGAGGAACTCGACATTTTTAAAGAAATATCCATAGATACCACACACTAATGGGTTTGCTGAAAAAAATTTTTTGGAGTTTCAGTTCCAAGTATGGGGAACCCTAAAATTATTGCTTTTTTTCTATTTTTGTGTGAAAATCTTAATGCGCTTCACGGAATACATCTACTTACCAACTTTCTACGGTACAGTTCTTATAGTTTCGGAAAAAAGTGGCTGTGACATTCGGACAGACAGACAGACATGACGAATCCATAAGGGTTCAGTTTTATGCCATTGGCTACGAAACCCTAAAAAACAAGACTACGCGGACGTTGTATGTTATGAATTTTGCTTTGTTTTCTTCCGGTGATTTGAAATTTATATATCAAGTTTATACAAGCTCTTGAATATGTATTTTAAATAATGTAAAGTGGCGTATATTAACATATAAATGTAGATATCCTTTGAGAAACCTCTTACACGTGGCGTTAACTTGCAAGTATTTTGTTATTAATTATCTGTTGACATGTTTCATAAAGAATTGAATTAAAAAGGAAATAATATGTGGCGAAGACTTCTAATCCTGCATCGCGCAATGAAAAATTTCTAACGTAAATTTTAACTGCACGAATGGGATAGTGGTTCAAGTGTCCATCTTGGCGCTTCCTACCGCGCTAGTGTAGTATGTGTGATCCCAATATAAACAAATCGTGGTTGTGAATCTGCGTGTTATTTGCGTCTATTTCATGTATGTGTAAAGTCATCTGCGGTACATGAATGACTGTAAAAAAACTATCTGAACAGCGATCAGCAATCATCAACAACCCGTAACGTCTCACTGCTGGGCTCGAGTTACCTCTCAATAGAGAGTTAAGGTCATAGGTAAGTTAAGGTTAATATTTTCAACTATTTTTTTTTTTGAATATTTACAAAAAAAAAACATTACTTTTGATCAAAGCACATCAGGAATTCTCGTCTTTCATTTTAAATTAATTTATCTATTTAATAAAAATATAATAAGAGGATGGTTGTTTTTTGGGTCAAAAAACATAATGCGCGGAGTTGAGCCGTCAAAAAACTGATTGTTGTTACATATGTACTACTAGTATCTTATATCAGAGCACTTTTATACAATTTCATTCTTAAATAGATATAATATTCTTTTATAGTTTGAAATGAATAACTATTCACACTCATTGTTCATTCATCTGATTGAATGAGAACTGAACGCATCACTATTACTTTAAATATGGCAGCATTATTTTACTAAGTGACATTAGCTACTGTCAGGTAGCTTCGTCTAATTAAAAATATGACTATAGGTGGTAGGGCCATGCTGATTTCATAACGAACGGGCCAGCTTGATCGAGGCGATACAAACCTCACACAGAAGACGGAACTAAATTGAGAGCTCGGAGGCCTTATGATGCAGAAGCATCCAACTAAGCACCCATAGTGTAGGTCACCATGCTGCATTGTTTGCATTCAGATTGAGGATCATTACACCTACTCTTAGATTCTACTAACGCTTTCCATCAGGCAGAGTAGAGGCAATTATACCATAGCAGAATATATTGATGATCAAACCGCCTGGGATTGAGCTGCCCATTCTGCACATGCTGTTTATTTTGAATGTTTAAATTTATGTTGATGTGACGATAATTTATAGTTAAATTTACATTATATATTTAAAAAAAATATTTTAATTTGTTGCTATTGTTGACATTTTTTAAATTATTATAATTGTGACATAATTGTAATTATCGCTTTTATATATATGTCTTTTGCATTTAAGAATATTGTCTGGACTTTAAAAGAGACTGTGATCCCCGAGTTTGTTTCGTCCTTTCTTCTCAGGGCTAGTCCAGTTAGGAAAGGCCGAACTCATCTGCTCAAAAAAAGTTTTACTTGCAAAAGTGTTCATGTAACCTAATTGCAGAATAAATGATTTGATTTTGTAGGCTTAAATCCCTACTACTATTATAAATGCGAATTCAGGAGTTGGGGTCACCGTCTTTATTGTGAGCATGGTGACACATATCATGGCGGCTTAGTCAGTTGTTTCTGCATCATTATCCCGGCCGGCAGAATAATTGGCCTCCGATTTCACACTCACCAACGAAATATGACAGCAAGAATGTTGTCATTATTAGGTTGGTCTTCTGTGTGAGGGTAGTACTGCCCCGGTTGAGCCGACCCATTCGTGCTGAAGTTAGCATGGCTCTACTACATACCAAAACCTTTTTGTATTGGTGTAATATAAGAGTCATCCCTTTCTTAATTGTTCTCTACAAAAGTCTTAACATTGTTTAAAGTTTTTCAATAAATAAGTACAATATTTACAACAGTTGTGACAAAATCTAGGTCTAACTTTGCAGAAGGATTATCACGATGCGAATGAGATTATTTGAACTACCGATCGTCGAGGTTTTAGTCACGTGCTACTGTTTGCACTGTTAGAAATGTTATTTAAGATTATTTTCATGTGCAATGTGATTATGGAAGATAGCTGATTAACTTATTATTTTTGTGATCCTGTTTTATCTATATAATCTAATATCGTTATACGAGCAATTCTTGTAAATATAATTTTTTTTAGAAGATAACTCCCGCATTAGGAATATATATTCCTGTGTCGCGGGGGACTTTACAAACATACATGAAACGGACACAAAGAACACCCAGACTCAGAACAATAAATTGTGAATCACACAAAGTGTTATGCTACGAGGGATTTGAACCCACGACACTTGGCGCAGCAGTCTAATATGATTCTTAGTATTGCTTGCGGATATCTATATTACCCTTTCAGTTACACTTAGTTGGTGGTTGGTATTCCAACACAGCATTACTACAACTACTTGAGAAAATAGAAGGTGTTGTTAAACAAAAAATATAATAACCGAGCAAAACTCGGTCGTCCAGGTACATTATTGCTATCTATCGACAATGACTGTCGAAAAAAGACCGTGAATCAAAATTCCACTCAGAATAAAACATTACGTAAAGCTTTGTGTCTCAGTTAAATCCTCATTCCATACTATGGTGGAATAAATTTAAAATTAATTTTGTCTTTCCATTACGTTTTCGCCAGTAGCTGTGGCTTAACAACAGTACTGGTTTTAATAAAAATTAGCAAGGAGATGCTTTGATTCTTGACAGAGGACATAGGCTCCTTTATATGCGGTTAGCGACATGCATGCTGGCGAAGCCTCTACAGAAACCAGTTCATTTATCCAATGGATTAGTAGATTTTCAGTGAGTCACAAAATAAAACTTTTTACCGCGATAACCGCTAAGGAAAAAACCAGCTTCATAGATATTCAAAAACTTGTAAAATGTGTCATAAAAACTAATGTCAACTATTTATTTATGAATATAATTTGACATCAACATGTTCAACCACACAACATTAGTTATGGGTATTACTTACAGAGGCATACCACTTACATACATACCTACATACATACCACTTACACACATACCACTTACACAGGCTACAACAATTATAACATAATTATTAGCTATACACTTTATATCTCTATAGGTAGAGTACAGTTGCAGACAGTCGTGTTTCGAGTGATGAATAAATTATTTAATATTATAACCCGCGTTGCGGAGGGTAACCGAACCGAACGAAACGTAAAAGGGTGCCACCTGTTTGGGAGACAAATTATATCAATAAATATTTCGGACATTTTACACACAACGCATTCTAGTCCCTAACTAAACAGAACTTATGCAATGGGTACTAGATAGTAGGCATGGAACATTTCACAAGTAGAAGAAGTTAGAAACGTAACGAAGGGTGCCACCTGTTTGAGAGACCGTCGTATACGACATATTTGAAGTTGCTATAATAATCATTATTTTTAAATGCCATTTAACACACGGACATTATAAATATTTCAGGTATTTCTTGGTTTGGTCGTACGCGCTTATCACAGAAAATACTGGTCCGAATGAAAAACTATTTATCGAGGAATCATCAAACACAGCATCTGCTAAAAATGTTGCAAAAAAACAGGGAAAAAATATTTCTATTCAAACACAGACGATTGACAGCTAGTATTTTTTTTTTTCAGTTTGACCTCTCAGAGGTTCCTTTTCTCGGTAAATGAATACGTCACATGCATGGCAAGCCCTTTTCCTTTCCCTCTCGTGTCAGTGACTAATGAAAAAGGAATAGGCCTCAGGTGCAACGGGACCTCGGCTTGTTAAGGCCTGTTATTGAAAAAGTTAGAAAACTTCCTCGCGATATCTTTATTAATGACCACAAAACAATCACATGGTGTTTTAATGGGAATGGTGGGGAGTAATTCTTTGAAGTCGATAGAAAAATCCTTTTTAATAATTCCGTTCTCTTTCCGATCTATACATACAAATAAATTATATTGTAGTGTCTGTGTGTGATTTCAAAATAACATTTAAATGTATATGAAAGTAGATACGTTACTTACGCCAAAACAAGATTTTATAAACACGATCTACATACATTGCATGCAAGATATCAAGACATTAAAATAGTTGCAGTCATGTTTGGCCGCATACAACCGTATACAAATTGGTTACAGAGATGGCGCATAGGTCAGTCTAGTTTTAATCATGACATAGCCGAAAATATATTCAATTGAAATTATTACCTACACAATCTACACAGATAAGTTAATAAGTCAGAACAGCTCACCTAGCCAAGTTGCAAACGTTTTTCGTTTTCTACCCTTTTCTCTACTCTCTTGTTTCATTGGCTAATATCACCCAGTCACGTGATCAAAACTAAATATTAGCGAATCAAATAAAAGAATAAAATAGACAACGAAAAAAGTCTGCAACTGAACTAGGGGGGCAGTTGTGCGGTTTGCACAGATCAGTTGAAACCGTTGAAACTGTGACATGCATTGAAAGAATTTATTAATACCAGTTTTCTAAAACTTAACCTTCTACACGCGTCAGCAAGTCATTATCACTGCAATAAAGGATACAATAAACTTTTATGATATATCATTATAATTAATGAGGTGGAATTAACGCAATTATGATCTCTGACTAGGTTGCATTGACCATGAAATGATGCAACCGGTCAACTTTATATAAATAAATATTTCGGACATCTTACACACAACGCCATGTAGTTCCAAACTAAGCAGAACTTATGCTATGTGTACTAGACAACTGATATAAATACATACACACACTTTTTATCAGTAAATACATACATATTATACATAGAAAACACCCGGACTCCGAAACAAATATTTGCGGAGCATACAAACATTTGGTCTGATAAAGGAACTGAACTAAAGACCTCTTGATCAACAGCCGTATACAATAATCGCTAGACCAACAATCCCGATCATAATTATTATTATTATCATTTTTTTAATTGGAGTGTGTTTGTTATTTTACTGAATGTATATGAAAGGAAATACGATAATTACATTAAAAAAACAATTTAAAAAGAGTTTATCTGTCTGTCTGTTTGTTCCGGCTCATCTATGAAACTGATGATGACATAAGTAATAACTTATGCTATTTTTCTTTAGACTAGCTTCTCTCCGTGGCTTTACTTGCGTAAAACTCTTCATATTACAAACAGACATTTTAATTTAATTAATTTGTATAGATGTATCGTTTTTTATTAAAATTTATGTTTATAGAATATCTACTCACCTATATTTCACATTTTATCGAAAATCGTAAAATTATTTAAAGCTTTTGTCGCTGATTGTACGCAGAAGCTAATTGTGTTAAGGTTAGCGGCTCATCCTCAGCCGGTGGCCGTCAATTAATGTCGCATTTGATTTACTTATTAGGTATTGATTTATACATGAGGACTAGGCCTTTAAAGTTCTGCAATTTTTGTTAGAAGGTTTTGTTAAATATTAAAACAAAATAAATAATAAACATAACATTTAATAAATGTTTCGGACATCTTACACAATGCCATCTAGTCCCAAACTAAGCAGAGCTTGTATTATGGGTAGTAGACATATTTTAAAAATACATAAATATACTTTTTTTGTAAATACATGTATATTATACATAGAAAACACTCAAACCCAGAAACAAATATTTGCGGATTACACAATTATTTGATCCATCACCAATCATAATCAACAACCTTTAACAGTCCACTGCTGGACATAAGCCTCTCCTTAGAAAGGGGGTTTTGCCCTACTATACCACGCTGGCCAGACGGGTTGGTATAGGGTTGGTTTCAAGTTGTGGCTCTTCGACGAGCACTTCCAACAGCTTGCTCCGAAGCTGATCGGCACTGCCTCCTTCCTTGGGCGTCTTTTGCCCAATCTGGGAGGAGCCAGTGTCGCCACGAGGCAGCTGTACACGGGGGTTGTCCGGTCTATGGCACTCTATGGTGCACCGGTGTGGGCGGCGGCTCTGACCGAGCAGAATAGGGCGCGCCTCAGGCGGCCTCAGAGAACTCTGGCGGTCAGAGCCATACGGGGCTACCGCACCGTATCGACGGAGGCGGCGTGCGCCCTGGCCGGAACACCCCCGTGGGATTTGGAGGCGGAAGTGCCGACGTTTA
Organism: Phragmatobia fuliginosa; assembly: GCA_932526445.1. Lineage (NCBI taxonomy): Eukaryota > Metazoa > Arthropoda > Insecta > Lepidoptera > Erebidae > Phragmatobia > Phragmatobia fuliginosa. Next base: position 18,658,089 of record OW052073.1, read on the forward strand.
TCGGCGAGTGGCTAACTACCGGGCGGAGAGTGGTGGAGTTGGACCTCCGCCCGAGTACGTGCGCGAGTGGCGCGAAGCCGCTCACCGAGCCACGATGGATCGCTGGTCGGTCCGGCTGGAGACTCCACGTGCTGGCTTCGCCACCGTAGAGGCGCATGGGCAGTGCGGCAGCACGGGACCCTTACCTTCCGACTGACGCAGGTTCTTTCCGGGCATGGTTGCTTCGGAAAGTACCTGCACTCGGTCCCCAGGAGGGAATTGAGTCCCGCCTGCCACCACTGCGACTGCAGTGAGGATTCGGCTCATCACACGCTGGCGGTCTGCCCCGCATGGGAGACGCAGCGCCGGGTCCTCACTGCAGTCATCGGAGGGGATCTCTCACTGCCGGCCGTCGTTCGTTCCATGGTCGGCAGCGAGAGCGCATTCACCGCGGTCGCAACCTTCTGCGAGGACGTAATCACGCAGAAGGAGGCGGCGGAGAAGGCCCGTGAGGACGACATCCAATCGGACCAGATTCGCCGCCGGCGACTCGGGCGGCGGAGGCGCGAACATCTGCGCCTCATGCCGCCTTGAGTGTGGCCGCGGGTGGACGGGACGGGTTTTCCCTCCACCCGCACTATGTGGCCAGCCGCGAGGGGGCGGCGTCGGTGTGTGCCGGACGCCGCCTAAGAGAGGGTCGTCGTACAGAGACGGTGCCCGCATCAGGAGCGGGCAGGCGCTGGAGAAGTTCAGAAGGAGATCCCACCCTGGACTTCTCCTACTCCTAAACGGAGAAGCGCGGAGAGGGCACACTGTGTGTTTTTTAGTCGGTTCAAGTCCGACACACCACCCCGCCGTAACCCCCGGTGGGGTGACGGTCCATGATGATTTTTCACACACTAAAAAAAAAAAAAAAAAAAAAAGGGTTGGTTTCAAGTTTTCCTTCTCTTTGCATCGATGTTGTCTTGCGTAGTTTATCCCTTAGTCGCCTTTTACGACACCCGCGGAACGAATAGGGGTGGTGACACTGTAATCCGTCACCACACGGATAATTTTTGACCAAATATTTGATCCGACCCGGAATTTTAACCCGACACCTCTTGATTAGCAGTGGCACACGCTGTCCACTAGACCAACGAGGCACTCAAATATTTGTAGTAGTGTTGTCAGATGTTTGGAGTTATTAAAAAATACTGCCACTTTAATCACAAAATTAGTTAAGTACAAGTTTTACGACATTAAATGCTTATTGTAAGTTCCCAAGGTTATAACTTATTGTACTTAACAATAAGTGGCTTATTAGATGAATTAATAGGCATGTAAAATATCTTACAAAACATTTAGCAAACAACTCTTGCGCACTCTCTTAATATACCGAAAATAATTGTACACGTTTAAAAAAAGCGGCCAAGTGCGAGTCGGACTCGCCCATGAAGGGTTCCGTATCAGTAAGTAACATTCCGTATCAGCATATAAAAGTTCTTGTAGTTCGTTGTAACTTTCATCGATGTTTTTATAATAGTGTATTGATTGAATGAAAGGTAAATTGCGGTTTACGATTTATGACGTATTAAAAAAAAACTACTTACTAGATCTCGTTCAAACCAATTTTCGATGGTAGTTTACATGGTAATGTACAACATATATTTTTTTTAGTTTTATCACTCTCTTATTTTAGAAGTTACAGGGGGGGGGACACACATTTTTCCACTTTGGAAGTGTCTCTCGCGCGAACTATTTAGTTTAGAAAAAAATTATGTTGGAAACCTCAACATCATTTTTGAACACCTATCCATAGATACCCCACACGTATGGGTTTGATGAAAAAATTTTTTTTGTGTTTCAGTTCCAAGTATGGGTACCCCCAAAATGTATTGTTTTTTTTTCTATTTTTATGTAAAAATCTTAATGCGGTTCACAGATATACATCTACTTACCAAGTTTCAAAAGTATAGCTCTTATGGTATCGGAGAAAAGTGGCTGTGACATACGGACGGACAGACAGAGAGACATGACGAATCTATAAGGGTTCCGTTTTTTGCCATTTGGCTACGGAACCCTAAAAAGTGTCTACATTGTAATGCATTTTGATAAACTATAGGCTCTACAAACGTGAAATTATACTAAAATCTAATACTAAATTATAATAATATAATCTAAAACCAAATTGGTTCGTAAATAACAGACTTCTAAGTTAAAAAAGATGAGAAATCCGAAATGAAAACCTCTTTCCTTAATTGAAGACGGATCCTCACAATGACGGAAGAAGAATCCTTAGAATGACAATTAAAAAGTCAGATGTTAATTTAAGGACATAGAATCTTATTTATACTTCAATACTAATATAATATTACATATACGAGGAGTTAGATTGTTTGTTTTTTTTAAATTTAGCCTACCAAAGTACTCTGCCTGAACGCTCTAGTTCTAAAAGTTTTTAGATTTTACGTTTTTACGTACGTACGTACGTTTTTACTGTAAACGGGACTTATTAATAATCGAAAAATTCATTTGATATTTAACAGTTCATTCATCTAGGAATGCCATGACATGATGTTATAAGCCATCATGGCAATGGGAACAAAGCACCAATGAAAAATGTTTTTATTATAACGGGTTAAATGTATTAAGTTGCGCGGGTTAACTTGTAGATTTTTTTTTATCTGACACAATGCCATTTAGTCCTAAACTAAGCAGAGCTATTAAGGGTACTAGACAACTAGTATAAATACTTATATACTTTTTGTCCATACGTAAATATTATATTCGACTGCCATAATGGTCTAGTGGTTGGCGTATGCAGCTGCTGATCAAGAGGTCTCGTTTTCGATTCCCTTGTCGAACCAAATGCTTGTATGATGCAAATATTTGTTTTGGGGTTTGGCTGTGTTTTATCTATACTAATATTATAAAGCTGCAGAGTTTGTTTGTTTGTTTGAACGCGCTAATCTCTGGAACTACTGGTCCGATTTGAATGATTCTTTCAGTGTTGGGTAGTCCATTTATCGAGGATCCGTAATAAAATTGCTATTTTGTAACACAAGGTGTAAAATCGAAAACCTATTTCTTCCACCGAAACGTGAAAAACGCGGATGAAACCGCGAAGCACGGCTAGTGTATGATATGTATGTATTTACAAAAAAAGGTAAATTACAAATTATAGTACAAGCTCTGCTTAGTTTGGGACAGTGTTATGTGTCAGATGTCCAAAATATTTATATATATATTATTTATTATACATAGAAAACACACAAACTTCGAAACATATATTTTTCTTAAGTACTTGTCCTCAGTTATGACATAATGTATGTATGACTGTCACAGCCAATGTCACGTATTAAGGTCGTATATTGTATTACTTTACTGTTCACTGTGTTATGTATACATACTTCCATATATTATCATGTTTTGTGCACAAGGCTTTCAATATTTGACAAATTTCATGTGAGTAAAAAGGTTTCGTATTATCAATAACAGAAACATAAACTAAACCTCAACTTTAGGCTATCTCAAACGAAAAACTAAATAATGTGTATTTATGTAGGTATAAGTATATATGTGTAGGTATGTATATTTATATATATATATATATATCTGTGTATATGTGTGTATATATGTATGTATGTGGGTATATAAATGTTTATATATTATGTTCCGTATAGGTATGATTTAATTAAAGAAAACTTATCCCTCATTGACTGCCTCGTTGGTCTAGTGGTTAGCGTATGCGGCTGCTGATCAAGAGGTCTCGGGTTCGATTCCCGGGTCGGACCAAATATTATTTGTGTGATTCACAAATATTTGTTTCGGAGTCTGGGTGTTTTTCTATGTATAATATGTATGTATTTACAAAAAAAAAAGTATGTTTATGTATTTATATCAGTTGTCTAGTACCCATTACACAAGCTCTGCTTAGCTTGGGACTAGATGATGTTGTGTGTCAGATGTCCAAAATATTTATTATTATTTATTATTGTTCATCTACCACGTTTGTCTCTGCATCGCCCTAAGGTCGACTGGTAGGAAATGCCCATGGCATTAAGTCCGTCTTTGTCACATTTGTGCATAAAGTCTTATAATAAAAAAAATAAAAACAAATCTCAAATCAACATAAAAATTTTGATGAATTGTGATGATTAAAAATTCAGATGATTAATATGAATTGTCGGCCAAGAATAAACCCATTTTTTTCATTTAATTTCGTACAAAAACTAATAAGGTTATATATTTCTTTCGACCTTAGCAATGTTATTAACCTTTCTGCTATTTTGTTTGACCTCTAAGATTCTGCTCATCTATTTTAATCAAACAAGTATTTGATAGCCTAATAAACAAGTTTAGTATTTAATACGTATATTAAATATATGTATATGGTGACGGATTAAGAATACAGAGTGTCACCACCCCTATTCATCCCGCGGGTGTCGTAAAAGGCGACTAAGGGATAAACTACGCAAGACAACATCAATGCAAAGAGAAGGAAAACTTGAAACCAACCCTTTTTTTATTGTGTGGAAAATCAACATGGACTGTCACCCCGCCGGGATTTCATACGGCGGGGCGGTGTGTCGGACTCGAACCGACTAAAAACCACACGGTGTGCCCTCTCTGCGCTTCTCTTTTATGAGGAGAAGGAGTCCAGGTTGAGATCTCCTTCAGGACTCCTGATGCGGGCACCGTCTCTGTTCGACAACCCTCTCTTAGGCGGCGTCCGACACACACGGACGCCGCCCCCTCGCGGCTGTCCAACTAATGCGGGTGGAGGGAAAACCCGTTCCGTCCGACTGTTAAAGGCTGTTGATGATGATGATGATAATGATGATGATTTTATATGAAGTAGAGACACGGGCCGGCTCGACTGGGGCAGTACTACCCTCACACAGAAGACCAATCTAGAGCTACAGTGTTCGTGCTACCATGTCTCGTTGGTTATTCGCGGGTGGACGGGACGGGTTTTCCCTCCACCCGCATTAGTTGGCCAGCCGCGAGGGGCGACGTCCGTGTGTGCCGGATGCCGCCCAAGAGAGGATCTACAAGAGACGAAGCCCGCAACAGGAGCGGGCAGGCGCTGGAAGGAGTCCAGATGACGATCTCACCCTGGATTTCTCCTACTGCTAAAAAGAGAAGCGTAAAGAGGGCGCACCGTGTGGTTCTTAGTCGGTTCGAGTCCGACACACCGCCCCGCCGATGTAAACCCCGGCGGGGTGACGGTCCATGATGATTTTCCACACGAAAAAAAAAAGGGTTTGGAAGACTAATAACAATGCAGAAGAATCTATCTTAGGCTCCATAGTGTGGGTCATCAATAGTGCATTGTTTGACCTCACAATGAGGATGGTGACCCAGACTCTTGGATTCTACTCATGTTTTCCATCAGGCAGAATATTGTCAGTATGGTAGGCTTAAATATATAAAAACAAGACGTTAATTGATACCTTGTTATCAATAACTGCCTTGTTGGTCTAGTGGTTAGCGTATGCGGCTACTGATCAAAAGGATTCGATTCCCGGGTCAGACCAAATGTTTTTTTGATCCGCAAATATTTGTTTCGGGGTCTGGGTGTTTTCTATGTACAATATGTATGTATTTACAAAAGTATGTTTATGTATTTATATCAGTTGTCAATACAAGCTCTGCTTAGTTTGGAACTATATGGCGTTGTGTGTAAAAAAAAACGTCGTCTTCATACCATATTTAACAGAGTCAACCTTCAAGTGCAACGTTGCTAATATTATGAGTTCGTTTCCCGCTAAGTGCAAATATTTTGAATGTGTGTGTTATCATTTATCACAGATATTTACAAATGCATGCTAAAAATTAAAGTAGTCCTGTATGTGTAAGATATGATTTAGGTAGCACCTGACAACCGAATTTAGCGCTGCGTACGCGCATTGGTCAAATCAATCAACATTGGTTGTCCTAACTTCCTGTCACTCACTTTTGTTCCTTTATAGGAAACTAGTTTTGTCTTGCGGCTTCGCCTACGTGTTATATAATGTACAGCTTTGATTGAATTTTTTTCCCCCTTAGGTGTGGAATTGTCCAAAATCCGCTCTTGGTGCTCGTCTACGATTCTCAAGGAAAACACAGCTTCCTGCCTCCAGGAGTTTCGGCTGGTCCTTGGCCGAATTTTTCCGAATCTATCAAGTTGACTAAGTAATTATCACATTAAACTAAGAAAACAAACTTCTAAACTTTATTGACCGACTTCAAAAAAAAGGAGGAGGTTCTCAATTCGTCGGAATCTTTTTTTTTTTTTTTAATGTATGTTCAGCGATAATTTCGTCGTTTATGAACCGATTTCAAAAATTCTTTTTGCATTGGAATGGGCGCAGCTTACAGGTGGTCCAATCGTCACCATATCGAGATCTGATGATGGGATCCCAAGGAAATCGAGGGAACGGAATAGTTTTCCATTGAAGTCGGTTCCTTTTTGTTAAAATTATAACCCATCACATCACCTGTCATGACAATTTGATTATGTATGCAAAAAAACTTATTTTATTAATATAGATGTATGTAAGAGGAAGTAACGCTAATATTCGTGATATAACGTACAACCTCGAGCCTGCTCGTGACACTCGATATTAATTAGTATCACTTTATATTTAGTTTGATCAGACCCTCGCCATATTACCCTTGTGTATCGTTCGAATATCATCACTAAGTTTATGGAATTAGAGTTCTTTTTTGTTTAATGTTTTTAGCAATCCCTTCTTCCTACTAATATTATAAACGCGCAAGTTTGTGAGTATGTGTGTATGTTTGTTCCTCTTTCACGCAAAAATTACTGAACGGATTTGGATGAAACTTTACAATAATATAGCTTATATATCAGAATAACACATAGGCTCCATTTTACTGCAATAATCGAGATACACAGGCGAAAGATAAGTGATTATAAAAATACATAAATCGTAGATGTCAAAATGTATCACTGTTTATCTCCTGTCAAAACTTCACAGGTTGCTATGCATAACACACTTGCATAGCAACCATAGTGATATACGCGGGTAACACCGCGGGGCGCAGCTAGTATATTATAAATACGAAAGAAGCTCTTACAGACAGACGTCTGTTGTCTATTACGTTTTCACGCCTAAACCGCTGTACCGATTTTGGTGAATTTTAGTATAGAGATGGATGGAATTTTTAACCGCGGGCATAAGCTAATGAAATATAAATAGGGGCACAGGCACCAAGTTGCCCTAGATAATTAGAAACAATCACCAAAGGTAAGCAATGACGGCGCAATCAATAGCTGAATGGGTGACCGTCAGTGGAATGATACCATGAGCGTCTCCATGTTTCGGGGGTCACGATAAGCAATCGTTCCAGGTTTTTATCTTATGATAACAGTCGTGAAGCTTAGTTGGAGGACTTCGGGAGGCTTAAAAACATCCAACGGTAAAGTCACGAAGCTACAATGTTGTCTTGTCAGTCCCCAACCAGCGTGGGGACATATGGCCTTATCCCTCTCGTGGGAGAAGACCCTAGCCCAATAGTAGGACATTATGGGTTGTAAATCGTAGTTTTAGGAAAATAATACAATAATACAACATACCTCGCACACAGCAGTCTGAAACTTATTAGATCTAGGTAGAAACCGAACCTACGACCGCAATTTCTCTAACCACTAGACGAGGAATACATTGCGTAAGCTATACTTACCGGAATATTAAGCGTATGTAGTTACATACCCGTTACCCATTCGAGAGTTATGGTTTCCCTTATAACTTACCCTATCCGATTTCCTTACTGATATCTCGTTCTCGGAAATACAAAATACACAATAATAATATTAACTTCATACATTTTACACACAACTGTGTCCTTACTAAGCAGAGCCCATATGCATATAATATATATATATACTAGCTTTCGCCAGCGGCTCGGCCCGCGTGTATCTCGATCAGTAAAAAGTAGCCTATGTGTTATTCTGATATATAAGCTATATTAATATAAAGTATCATCCAAATCCGTTCAGTAGTTTTTGCGTGAAAGAGCAACAAACATACATACTCAGAAACTTCTGCGTTTATAATATTAGTAGGATTTATTTAATATTGTCCAAGTAGTGACGGACTAAAAATACGGAATGCCACCATCTCTATTCATCCCATGGTGAAACTACTAAGATAACATCATGGCAAAGAGAAAAAGAGAAGGAGGTGGATCCTACTCATGCTTCCACTTTAGTAGGCCTAAATATAAAAAAAGCGGCCAAGTGCGAGTCGGACTCGCCCATGAAGGGTTCCGTAGCATCATTTATAAGTTTTTGTAGTTCATTGTAACTTTCATCAATGTTTTAATAATAGTGTTTTGATTGAAAGAAATGTAAATTGCGGTTTATGATTTATGACGTATTAAAAAAAAACTACTTACTAGATCTCGTTCAAACCAATTTTCGTTGGTAGTTTGCATGGTAATGTACAACATATATTTTTTTTAGTTTTATGACTCTCTTATTTTAGAAGTTACAGGGGGGGGGGACACACATTTTACCACTTTGGAAGTGTCTCTCGCGCAAACTATTCAGTTAAGAAAAAAATGATATTAGAAACCTCAATATCATTTTTGAAGACCTATCTATAGATACCCCACACGAATGGGTTGATGAAAAAAAATTTTTTGAGTTTCAGTTTTAAGTATGAGGACCCCCAAAATTTATTGCTTATTTTCTATTTTTGTGTAAAAATATTAATGCGGTTCACAGATTACATCTACTGACCAAGTTTCAACTGTATAGCTCTTATAGTTTCGGAAAAAAGTGGCTGTGACATACGGACGGACAGACAGACAGACAGACATGACGAATCTATAAGGGTTCCGTTTTTTTGCCATTTGGCAACGGAACCCTAAAAAGGAAAAACTTGAAACAAACCCCATATGAGTAGCAACTCATCTTTCCAGCTTGGAATAGTACGCCAAAACCTATGTCTTTCGATACAGAAAAGGTCACCCTGGCTGTCGTTTTTAGGGTTCCGGTGCCAAATAGCAAAAAACGGAACCCTTATAGATTCGTCAAGTCTGTCTGTCTGTCTGTCTGTCTGTCCGTCCGTATGTCACAGCCACTTTTTTCCGAAACTACAAGAGCTATATTGTTAAAATTTGGTAAGTAGATGTAATCTGTGAACCGCATTAAGATTTTTACATAAACATGGACAAAAAACAATACATTTTGGGGGTCCCCATACTTGGAACTGAAACTCAAAAAAATTTTTTTCATCAAACTCATACGTGTGGGGTATCTATGGATAGGTCTTCAAAAATGATGTTGAGGTCTCTAATATCATTTTTTTCTAAACTGAATAGCTTGCGCGAGAGACACTTCCAAAGTGGAAAAATGTGTGTCCCCCCCTCTAACTTCTAAAATAAGAGAGTGATAAAACTAAAAAAAATATATGTTGTACATTACCATGTAAACTACCAACGAAAATTGGTTTGAACGAGATCTAGTAAGTAGTTTTTTTTTAATAGGTCATAAAGCGTAAACAGCAATTTACCCCTCATTTAATCAACGAACTACAAGAACTTTTATATAATGTTACTTGTTGATACGGAACCCTTCATGTGCGAGTCCGACTCGCACTTGGCCAATTTTTTTGCTAGTCGTCATTTTTCTACGTAATAATAGATTAAGTTTTTCATGGACACGACTATGCACACCGTTAAAATTGAACTAGCGACACTGCGTAAATAAAATAATCCGGTCGCCGTAACGGGTCCTCGTGACGGGGACCGTCGCGTTGCCACAGAGTCCACACACGTGTCCACGCGACGGCACCCGCTTAACGCAGTTTCAGGCCTAAGACGACATGTTCTATGTTTAACTGCGCCTTTGCAATAAAAATATAACTTCCACAGTAGGAATAAACATCTAGTCTCGCGATCCCAGAACACCCAGACTCAACAAAACAATTTGTGGATCACTCAAATTGTTTCCCTTCTTGGTGCAATAGAAAGAGGTGTGGCGACCGTTTAAACTACTAGGCCAACAATACAGTCGAATGCTTATGAAAAGGTTTTTGATTTAATATAAAATATTTTACGATCCCTCTAATCGAAACAAACATTAATTACCTATGCAATTAATCGTCCGTGACATATAGATAACTGATGCCTCATCACCACATTATGTTAAGCATCCGTATGATCTTATATATACTTCGTGATATTCTATCGGCGTGAGTTTAAAAAAAAACGCACTGTTTATAAAATAAGCTAGCTTCTTTTAAATATAAATCTGCGGGATTGCTACCATGTACCTTATTGTTTGTGAGTATCCGATATTTCGGCGCTGTTGCAAGCGCCATGATCACGGAGTAACTGAAGATCTTGCGGGTGGGATGTTATTGGCAGACATATCGGTCTACCCTCTTTCGAAGTCTTTTACTACGATCGCCCCCGGTGCCACTGTTTACCAACTCACTATTCACTCGCAACTGTTCTCGACACACAACACTAACAGTATCTGATCGCGAAACTATGTTTTGTTGATTACGCCGGTTTTTGCAAATTCGAATCACTGGATTCCAGACATTTGACAATTTAAAACCATCTTCACGATTGAAATTTTTGTATTTCGTAATTTCAATCGCTTCCCTGACCAATCTAGGTATGTAGTGGCGTTCTGTCGTAATTATTTGTGGCTGATGAAACTCAATCCAGTGATTTGGGCCCGAGTCAATCAAATGCTTCGCGATTGCCGATTTCTGTATGTCATTGTTTTTGACCGCTTTTATGTGTTCGTTCATTCGGCACGCGATGGTACGTTTAGTTTGGCCGATATATGAACTCCCACAGCTGCAGTCAATCTTGTAGACACCAGGCTTCTCCAAGGGGAAACTGTCTTTTGGGGATCGGAGACATTGTGCCACTTTTCTGAATGGAGTGAAGACAGTTTTGAGTGAAAACTTATTAAGTACATTTGAGATCTTGTCTGTCACTCCTTTTATATATGGCAGAAATGCTGGTTGTCTGTCCACCCTGTCCCTTCTCTGGTGACTGACTTTGTGTCTAGGTGGGAACTTCACCCTAGGTACATGGTAGCAATCCCGCAGATTTATATTTAAATGTTACTGACCATGAAAGTTTAAAACAATATAAGCTAGCTTCCTTAGTCTGACGGCCTGTGTATTAAAACACTGCTTAATATATATGAGTCCGTGTGGTGACGGATTAAGAATACAAAGTGTCACCACCCCTATTCATTCTATGGGTGACTTAAGAGGCGACTAAAGGAACAAAATAAGCATCTAACATCACTGCCAAGAGAAGGAAAACTTGAAACAAACCCTTTGCCAACCCGTCTGGCCAGCGTGGTATAGTAGGCCAAAACCTCCTTTCAAAGGAGAGGCCTATGTCCAGCAGTGGACTGTTAAAGGCTGTTGATGATGATGATAATATATATGAACACAAGAATATATTGGTTGTTTTTACTGAATGAGCAAGGCTACCGAACCCTATTCCACTTGGTTTGAAGATTCAAAGGATCTGTCCTGTTTAGTTTGCTCCTTTTAGACTTGCGATTTCAATAAACTATCTACTGTTTTACTAAAGATTGGTTATTGAAAACAACCAACGAGGTATCACCTGTTTTAGATCGTTAGCAGCGGTCACATCTTTCCAAGATGTGGCAGCAACCCTTAAGCTATGACTTGGGGAACTAGAGTCCCCTCCGCCGCCTCTTTCGAGTGGCGATCGGCCTTTTTCCGATACCGCTCAGAGTTCTCCTTCTGAAGCATAACGTCCTCACACTAGGAGCCCATGACTTCCTATCCCTCACCACTCGCCAGCTTTGTAACGATCAAAAAAGGGTCTATGTTCAGTCAGTGCACTACCACCTGAAGGCTGATTTCTTTGTTTACTTTTAATTACCAATTAACTAAAAACTAACGTTGTATTAAAGGTGTCTTCATCATGTCAAGGTACGCGCGTGATATGTGCCTGTGTGCTGTAATGAGATGTGTTAAAGTGCAAATCTTTTAATTGTAATTATGATGTTTGTTATTCAAACGTCGTTCAAATGTGTGCCAATAGCTTTGACTTCTCAAGGTAAGGGTGACCTTATTACATTGAATGTCCACTACCATTTAAATAGTTACAGGGGGGGGGGGCTATTTTATCACTTTGGAAGTGTCTGTCGCGTTTTCTATTCTTCTATTATCCAATTTAGAAAAAAATGATATTAGAAACCTCAATATCATTTTGGAAGACCTATACATAGATAGGAGTTGGACACGTATGGGTTTAATGAAAAAAAATTTTGAGTTTCAGTTCTATGGGGGATAAAAATTTGATTTAATGTTTTTTTTCTATTTTTATGTGAAAATTTTAATGCGGTTCACAGAATACATCCACTTACCAAGTTTCAACAGTATAGTTCTTATAGTTTCGGAAAAAAGTGACTGTGACATACGTACAGACAGACAGACAGGAATAAGGGTTCCGTTTTTGCCATTTGGCAACGGAGACATTTTTTCAGGCTTTATTTTACAAAATCCGCATAAACCAAAGCCACAAATACAAAGCCCTTTATCACAAGAACTGTTTGTTCATATGTGTTAAGGTTTATAAACTACCCCAAAATCTAACTGCCCTTTAAATGATTAACTTAAATATGCTTTACACCGTCATGGAATTTTCAGAGTCTAGAATTGTATAGATAAATAAAATGTTGAAAAGAAAATGTCCAAAGAAAATGATAACTCGATATCTCCCATATCGAGTTATCATTTTCTTTGGACATTTTCTTTCTTTAACAATTATTTTACTTCGAAAATGATATGCTCAAAGGTGAATTAGTTTTCTAAGTTTAGTATCTAATGTAGATTTCCTTCATACAAATTATATTCCACCTTAAAAATATGTGCATGCTATAAATATAGTTAACTGTTTTTCGCACTCAATATATTGTTTACCACCTACTGTAACAACCACATTTTTAACATACATTTAAAAATATAATAAATAGTAGTACACCGACTTCGGGTATAAGGACACAGAAACCGGTGGTTAGGGCTCTAAGGATAGGGACTTCGTCACGTGCCGTGTCAAGGATGACTGCCTTCTGCATCAAATTCTATATCCAGCCGTCTGATGAGAGTCTTATTATTATAAAAATGGAAGTATAAAGTTAGGTGATATTACATATTCGTGCCTCGGAGAGCACGTTAATCCTTCAGCATGTATGGCAATCGTTATTGGGAAGTTGGTGCCCTTAAATATAATGACAACTAGATCAATCTTCGAATTTCAGTTCGTCTTCAGTGTTGTGTAGGTCCGATGCCAGTCGCTCTGTGTAGAAACTGATATTCAGGTAAAACCGGTTAAAGAGGAAGCCGACCCCAAATCATCTTGAGAATAAAGGCTAGAAACATGAATATTATGTATTCAAGGGAATTTAAAAGGGTGAAGAAAACCCTTACAAAAATAAATACAATATACTATTTGACGAGGGAACCCCTATATAGGTAGTAACATACTTACTAATGGGTTGTGCTTGTAGATATTCATAGGTGGCGGTAAAAACCGTATTCCAATTAGATAAGGGTCATTTTTGTTTGTAAATATTGTCTTAGAAGGTGCTTCTCAAAGGTCATTTATTACCATTATCTTTCGATGTTATGACGTCAGAGATTACGCAATACGTATTCAATTTATTTTCAGTGATGGGTGCCTGACATGGGTTGAAAAATTATTTAATGGTGAAATGTGAGACAGTGGATTGTCTTGATGACTTGTGGTTTACATGCGTGGTGGATAAGTGGATTACATTTTAGGAGACACCTATTTTAAACCGATTTCAAAAAAAGGAGGAGGTTCTCAATTCGTCGGAATCTTTTTTTTTTATGTATGTTCAGCGATAATTTCGTCGATTATCAACCGATTTTAAAAATTCTTTTTTTATTGGAATGGGCGTAGCTTACAGGTGGTCACATATTGGGATCTGATGATTGAATCCCAAGGAAATCGAGGGAACTCCTCAAATATCAAAGGCACAATTGTCGCGATTTGGGTAATCGGAATAGTTTTTCTTTGAAGACGGTTCCTTTTTTTGGAGTGTCTGTTTGTAATATCAAATGAATATTTTTTTACTAAATACATATGAAACTATCTACGGTAATTAGGTACATCGAAACAGTAATTTTTAATATTTTGTCTGTCTGTTCCGGTTAATAACCTAACCTAATCCGCTACATCGCGTTTTAGCGATTTCCTGCGTTCGATCGCGGTATTGGAAACGCACGTTTTAACGACTGCGCAGATGCCTGGATCGCGTTGGCTGTAGTGTTGTCTATAATTTTCCGACGCCAAATCGATGCTACTGGCATCCGAATGTGTGCGGAGATTAGCGTTCAGCTGCTGTGTCGCACTTCTAGAAAGTGACTAAATCTCCGCGTTTGGCATTTTTAAGTGTGATGTGTGCGTTTCATCGCCGTATTTAGCTTCTAAAAAGCGACTAGTTGCCGATCGTCGATGCTAAAAGTAGCTAGTGTGCTATGACCCTTAAACGGTGTTAAGCAATTCTACCGCTGCTGTTCATCACGTGAATGAAGTAACCGGAGGCCCAACCTCCTTCACCCTCTAATTCTGACGAAAGAAGGCATCGTATTTTTTGATTTGATTACATCCGTTAAAGTATAAACAGCGGTCACTTCGGTACAGGTATTTCGTGTACTAATTTGCCACCTATTACATAAAAAAAAACACAAAAAGTTAAAGCTAGTATTTTATTATTGAAAAGAATTTCAAAAACATAAGTTCGATGTACCCATATACCTAAGTTATTGACTATTATAATGTTACGACTTTTCAATCTGGAATCTGGACTCAAACGAGTTTTGTTATTGAGGTGATTTACCTACAGCCATTAGATAATAATAACGTATTCGGCCTAGTCTGATTATTTCTAAACTATTAAGATGGCAAAAAGCATGCTATAAATTCTATGGAAGGCAGTTACTTTTTAGGGTTCTGTTTTTCATGACACGGAACCCTTCAAAATTAACTCCGTCTCTCTGTCCGTCCGTCCTCGACTTACCGTCCAAACGGTTAGTACTAGAAAGATGAAACTTTGCATGAATATGTGTTTCGATTACGTCGACAAAGTGGTACAATAAAATCACGAAAAAGGTATCTCCCCTATAGGTAGACTGGGGATTTTTTTTTCTCGCGTCTACCCCATCGTGTAGGATATAATTAGGTAGGTATTATAAAAACATTCAGAGTTTACTAAGAAAACTTAACGCAACGACTTGAAATTCACGTGCCCATATGGGTAACTACGGAACCCTATTCTATGCGTGGTCTGACACGCACTTGGCCAATTTTTATAATGAGACTAGCTGTGCCCATGGCTCCGCTCGTGTCCTAGGGGTATGAAAAATAGATGTTGTCCGATTCTCAACAACAACCCAAGATTACCAAAATGATTTTACTCTGTCTGAAGAAAATCATGAGTAAAATCTATAGGTGTTGGTTGCCATACGTATGTACTCATGGCGAATTTTCTGCCTGATGGAAAGCATGAGTAGAATCCAGGATTAAGGGTCTTAGGGGTCAACGAACCTTGAACTCTTCAAGTCAAGGAGCGTAGGGCACAAATACATAGAATATAATAAAATCATTGTGATTTATCTGTTATTCACATAATTACACTGTATTTTAATTAAATTCAATTAGTACTAAGCAATTAACTGCAAGTAATTTGTAAGATAGACATCTTAATTAGGTATAATAACTTAAACTTAACATTATAAGTAGCTACTGAATATTTTGCGAATACATATATAAATTTTAATATCATCAACAGCCTTCAACAGTCCACTGCTGGACATAGGCCTCTCCTTTGAAACGACGTTTAGCCTACTATACCACGCTGGCCAGACGGGTTGGTAAAGGGTTTGTTTCAAGTTTTCCTTCTCTTGGCAGTGATGTTAGCTGCTTATTTTGTTCCTTTAGTCGCCTCTTACGACACCCATGGAATGAATAGGGGTGGTGACACTTTGTATTCTTAATCCGTCACCACACGGACATTAATATCATACATATAATTTTTCAAATTTTTGTCTCTCTCTCTCTCTCTCTCTCTCTCTCTCTCTCTCTCTCTATTTATTCCGCTTACCGACCGATTCTGATGCGACTCACTGGCAGATAATTGATAACATAAGGAGTACATTTGGCTTATTCTTTAGACTAGATTCGCCCCGCGACTTTACCCGAGATTTACAATAATTACCGTGGGTAAAACCACGGGTCTCAGCTAGTATATTAATATATATTTAGCCTGTTGATCTAGCGATTAATGACCCTCAATGGTAAGCTAGAGGTCTGACTGATAACCATGATATATACCTTACCTGGTTTGAAATTAAAATGCCATGAGTGCGATATTTGAAGTTGTTATAATAATAAACTTTCTATAACACTTAAAAAACATATAACTCCACAATTCCTATTAACCAGTCGAATAAAACTATTAAAGACAACTATGAAAATAATTCTTCGAACATCAGGTTGTTACAACACAACAACATACCTCCCCTCCTGCGATCCCTTGACCCTCAGTTACAACCATAATAGCCTAGGCCCATTACAATTACAATTAATTTGTTATATAATTTTATGACGCCACTAAACCTTGACATAGCCGTGATCACGACACGACTCATTTATAAATGTTGTATTCATTAAACACACACAACATTATCAATTATTTATCCAGGAGTATTGGCCACCATCCTCATTGTGAGGACAAACAATGCAACGTGGTAACCTCTACCATGGCGGCCTGGTCAGATAATTCTGCATCATTCTCCCGGCCTCCGGAGGCAGGGAGAATGATGTAGAATGATTGGGCCTCCAGTCTCACATTCACCCGTGAAATACGACGGCAAGGATGCCGCCATTTTTAGGTTGGTCTTATGTGTAAGGGCAGTACGAGCCGGCACATTCCTTTTTAAATCAGCGTGGTTCTACTGCCTAGTAAATATACAATACAATTGGCTAATTAATTCTTAGATCATTAAGAATAGGAATAGGTAGTTAGCCTTGATACTTCTTGTCGTTCTTGCATACTAACGGCAGGGACGTTAAGAGGCGCGTGCGCAATCAATAGGGTTACCACGCATCTTAAAATAATAATGTACTCCAAAATATTGTTGGTTTTGAGTCAAAAGCGTTGTTTTCAATGCACTTCTCTTTCACATCCTAATAATGATAGCACTCTTGCTGTCATATTTTGGTGGTGAGTGTGAGACCGAAATCATAACTATTCTTCCTTCCAGAGGCCGGGAGAATGATGCATAAACATCTGACCAGGCCACCATGGTATGGGTCACAATGCTGCATTGCTTACCCTCACAATGTGTATGATCATCTCTACTTTTGGATTCTACTCATGCTTTCCATCAGGCAGAGCACTTTGGAAGGCTTGAGCATAAAATAAATTGTCTATCAGTAACTTTAATATTTAAAATTATTTAAATAAATTTTAAGCAAGGTTCTATAAATTGTATGTTTATTAATGTAATTTTTTTCAAGTATTTGATTAATTACATCTTTTAACTTGAAGGTTATATTTAATTATAAATATCAATAAAAACTTAACTTCTTTGTCTATCGCTGGACCAAGTCGCTAATTATGTTATAAGTAAAAATATATAAAGTTGTTTCCAACAATGGTTAGGTAATCGGAAACTAAATAATGCAAATCTATATGAATAAAAATGATTGTGTTGCTTAGCGCTAAACTCGACAACCACTTGTTTTTTTTATATATTTTCGTTGTAAGGAAGGTTTTTCTAAAGAAAGTTGCTGATGCCCGCGGCTCCGCCCGCGGTCTAGAGGTATAAAAAAAAGATGTTGGCCGATTCGCAGACCTAACCGATATGCACAGGAGTTTATTTACAACCACCGTGACACGAGAATTTTATAAATAACTAATAACGTAAAAATAGTAAAAACATCACACTACTTTTCTTATACATACCGTAGAGTAATTTAAAATATCTATATCTAATCAAATCAAATCAAACCATTTTATTTCAAGTAAACCATACAACGGCACTTTTTAAAAGTCCAGTAGTCAGTATATATATATAAATACTAGCTGATGCCCACAGCTCCACTCGCGTCTGAAGGGTATCGAAAATAGATATTAGCCGATTCTCAGGCCTACCCGACATGTACACAAAATTTCATACTAATCGGTCCAGCCGTTTCGGAGAAGTATGGAAACGAACATTGTGACACGAAAATTTTATACATACCTAAGATAGGATATTGTTTGATTTTAACCAAATCAAATACTTTGATATCTATTATATTTTTTACATCTATACAAATCATGAATTAAGTATTAAAAAATTTAAGTCCTTGGTTAAACAGAAACTGTGTGATAAAGCTTACTACACAGTTACTGATTTTTTAAATGATAAATTTGCTTGGGAGTGATGCTGCTCGCTCCCACAAGTGATGAACATTTAAATTTTGTTCTAATTTGTATTTCATTTATTCTAATTTGTTTAGTTTTTCGTTGAAATTGAATTGTATAGTATTTTTTTTTTTTTTTTGTGTAAGTTTGTAAATGTGAGTATAGTGTAGGCTTGTAATGTTAGTTTATATTTTAGTAATTTTCTGGTGGTTTTGAGTGTTTCCACGGCCTACTCAAGTGTCCTGCTGGCGGCAGTGTCGTGTTCCGGGTTGTGGATCCTGACTACATCGGTTAGGCTACACGATGGCTGGGGCCCGTGTGCCGTCTGTATGGACAGGTCGACTCAAAACTATGGTTCTTTCTTCAAAAGGCCAACCCAGACCCTATACTGCACTCACATAGTTCTCTTTAATATTGTACACGGACTTAAAAAAAAAAAGAAAAAAAGACACCTCTGTGGTTTGTTTCGGCGTTTCTTCCCAGAGTGAGTCGTAGGAAATGCCGGCGCCTTCTAGCTATAAGTCCGACTTGTAAAAATGTCTGAAAAGATTTACTTACAGAAATAAATATCATTTATCATTTAATAGTTCCTGACAACCCTACTTGTAGTACCTATTTATTTTAGTAGCATGTACACACTCGCCCTTTAAGGAAGCAAGGACTCACCGCATACGGATGGAATAATTTGTTTGTAACTCTGTTTTGTTGTGCGTTTTTTGTACTGAACCAATTGTAGAAGACTAGAAGTCTTTGTCTTCGGCATTCAGGTGTAACAAAACTAATTGGAATCAGTGAGGCGTCATTAACTAAAGATGTAAACAATTTTTTTTCTGTTGGGATGTCGATAAACAACGCCGGATAAATCTTTTAACGATACCTCATCTCTTCTTCCTAGCCTTTATTATTTCCAATATTATTTGGGGTCAGCTACTAGTTCAACCGGTTTTACCTAAATATTAGTTTTTCAACGGAGCGA
The DNA here is from genome assembly GCA_932526445.1 of Phragmatobia fuliginosa. Classification (NCBI taxonomy): domain Eukaryota; kingdom Metazoa; phylum Arthropoda; class Insecta; order Lepidoptera; family Erebidae; genus Phragmatobia; species Phragmatobia fuliginosa. Next base: position 18,677,483 of record OW052073.1, read on the forward strand.
CTGGCATTGGATCTCCGCAAAACCTGTGGGCGAATTGAATTCAAAGATTGAACTAGTTGTCGGTATATTTTAGAGAGGCAATGACTGCCTATCGATTACCATAGATGTTCATAAAAACCTGCACCAACGGCTTAGTGTGCTCTCCGAAGCACGGGCGTCAAACCACCAGAACCAGAAACCACCATATACTGGACTGCTATTAACAACTTTAAAAAAAATAAACAACAGTCCGACCGGGGGTCCGAACCCGAGACCTCCTGATCAGCAGTCACATACGCTAACCAACGTGGAGTAGGCAGTTTTAATGAGGATGAGGAGTTTTCAGAAGCCAAGTTTTTCCACAGATTTTTCATTACAGATTATTCATTTAAAACGCATTTCTAAGACCCACCACTGTGTACAGGTGTACTTTTTTTAAATTTATTAAAACCTATTAAAGTGACTGTACTCTGTCTGATGACCCTTACTCCTGGATTCTACTCATGCTTTCCATCGAAAGAATGAATAGCATCCAGGAGTAAAGGTCACCATCCTCATTGTGAGGGTAGGCAATGCAGCATAGTGACCCATACCATGGTTGCCTGGTCAGACATTTCTGAATCATTATCCCGGCCTCCGGAGATCGGGAGAATGATGCAGAGTGATTGGGCGTCCAGTCTCACACTCACTTACGAAATACGACCGCAAGAATGTTGTCATTATTAGGATGGTCTTCTGTGTGAGGGTAGTACTGCCCTGGTTGAGTCGGCCCATTCGTGCTGAAATGCGTGGCTTTACTACCTCCGACTTTTTAAATCTGTGAACAATGTTAAATTAAATTTTTGACCTTTAAGGACAGGACTATAGTTTTGAGTCGTTAAGTCATACAAACCTTAACTTTCCTTCTTGAGTGAAAACTACCACAAGACTTACTTAACATTGGTTTTCTTAGACGCTCTAGTGTGTACTCCGGCCATTATGTGCCGTTATCCTCTCACGATAAAATTTAACCTCCAAACCAACATTCTCATAACCTATATAAATAAACTATAAATATTTAAATAGCCACTAAAACCTTCCTACTATGTAAGACCGGACATCAATGAACAGACAAACATTGTCAATACAAAACAAATTGTCCAAGAAGATGTTAAGCAATATGACCTTGTGCGATTTGTCACAATGGACGCGCTAACAACCGTGCGTAAATATGGCTTGGGTAACATCCTTCATGAGTGTTTGGCAAATAAATATTAATACTACATAAATATAAATTTGTTTCTTATTATTTCTCTATATAACTGTCTTGGTGGCGTAGAGATCTCAGGTTCGATTCTCGGGTCGGACCAAATGTTTGTGTGATCAGCAAATGTTTGTTTCGGAGTTTGGGTGTTTTCTATGTATAATATGTATGTATTTACAAAAAAAAAATGATTATGTATTAGTAACAGTTGTTTAGTACCCATAATACAAGCTCTGTTTAGTTTGGGACTTGTTTTCTTGTTTTTGTTTTAAAAGACAACTCCCGCATTAGGAACATAAATCCTGTGTCGCGGGGACTTTACAAACATACATGAAATGGATACAAAGAACATCCAGACTCAGAACAACAATTAGCGAATGACAAAGTGTTGTCCCACATAGGATTTGAACCCACGACACTTGGCGAAATAGAAAGTGGCGTGTCGACCGCTTAAACCACTAGGCCAACCGTTCAGTCAAAAGCGACTACGGGGACTAGATGGCGTTGTGTGTAAGATGTCTGAAAAAAAAAATGTGGTCACCTGCTACGGCCCAATGCCCATGTATTACTACATAACTACTAATTGAAACCCTTAAAGTCATCATATTATATAAGGAAGTAGATGAGCCACGCGTATTTCAGTATGAATGGGTCGGCATAACTGAGGCAGTACTACCCTCAAGACCAACAAAAAAATTACAGCATTCGTGATGTCGTATTTCATTGGTGAGTGTGAGACCGGGGAACTAATGATGCAGTAGCATCTCACTACACCGCCATAGTAAGGGTCACCATTCTGCATTGTCTGTATTCACAATGAGGATGGTGACCCTTACTCCTGGATTCTACTCACACTTTCCATCAGGCTGAGTAGAGTCACTTTGGCACTTATAAATATAAAAAAGAATAAGAGAGAAAGTTGGGCTCTAGTAATTTGAGTTACTAGATCACACTTGACACAATTTTTCTGCGAGTCCTTGGTATTACATCCGATCCAGTAATCGTTTGGTTGATGTGTGTAAATAGTGTTCCCAAAAGGGAGAAGAGAAACAAACCGAATTGACAGTGCCTTACATTATCAAGACTCCAATTATATGGTACATTAATCAAATCCATCACCATAAAAGCTATTAATAATGATGATGATATTATTGTTAACCCATAAAAGCATTCAGACATTTATTGATCAATGAATAGCTTATTTGTTTGACATTGATAGGTAACCTTGACATAATACTAATAAAATTTAGTACACATAGACAGAGGCTGTAATGGGTAGTCATCCTCCTAGCCATTATTCCCAAGTTTATTTGGGGTTCAACCGGTTTAACCTGAATATCAGTTTTTCCACGGAGCGACTGGCATCGGACCTCCGCAACCCTAAGGGAGAACTGAAATTCGAAGGTTGAACTACACTCGGTTCCAAAAATAACGGGTCAGTCACATAAACCCGAATATCTCCCGAACTACGTATGCCATCCTAATGAAACGAAGACTGTTCAATTGAGAATTTAATTATACAGATAAAAAATAAAATAAAACTTAGTTACACCCACAATATTAATCTTAAATTAAAAAAAAACTAAAGTAGTCATATTTTTCTTAAGATTACATTTTTTTTATGATTGTTTTTTTGCTGTTTTTCATCACTGGAGGCTTCATCACGTGGAGGCAATACAAAGTATTAAATGAAGAAAGTGATGAAAAACAGCAAAAAAACAATCATAAAAAAAATGTAATCTTAAGAAAAATATGACTACTTTAGTTTTTTTTAAATTTAAGATTAATATTGTGGGTGTAACTAAGTTTTATTTTATTTTTTATCTGTATAATTAAATTCTCAATTGAACAGTCTTCGTTTCATTAGGATGGCATACGTAGTTCGGGAGATATTCGGGTTTATGTGACTGACCCCTTATTGGTTTATGTGACTGACCCGTTATTTTTGGAACCGGCTATAGTTGTCAGTATATTTGAGGGCACTGACTTCCCAATAACGATTGCCATAGATGTTCATGACAACCGGGACCGACGGCTTTACGTGCTCTCCGAGGCACGGGCGTGAATCACCGTCAAACTCCGGGCAGCTATTAGGAATTTCCTAAAAAAATCCCAAAAACACTTTTTGGTTGTAATGGCTAATAATACAATATCTTCATCTTATGATTGACATTAACCCAAACAAAACCGCGGAACACACAATTACAATATTTAAATGATGAAGCACAACAGGAAGAAATGAATGGACATATATTTTGTTTACATATAAGTACATAAAAACAGCCAAATTATAGGAAAAATATACAGGTCATAACATCCGAATATGTGTAAAGTAAAGAAAAAGGCAATATGCAAATGGCTGCTCAAACAATGTTACGATAATAAGAAAAAACAACGCCATCATAACCAAATATTGTGTAACGAGAGCCGCAAACATTCTCACCTTGGCTGCAAGCAAATTTTCGTCAATGTAAAAAAATCTTTATTGTTTCCACCATAGCTCTGGTTTCTGAAATCTCTTTTCAGTCGTCGTCCATTGTTGGCGCCATTTTATACACAGCTCACTAAGGAATCCTCCAATCCTTTTGTTTTCCGATTCAATGCTTTTTTTTCGCTTTGATTCGAATTTTAAATTTTCACCACATTATTTTTAAATGTTCTTAGAAGTAAAACAATTATGCCGACTTTTATAAAGTGTTCATATTTTTATAAGTTTATTGATTGTTTGTTATAAACGTTGTATAGTAGGCCAAAACCTCCTTTCAAAGGAGAGGCCTATGTCAAGCAGTGGACTGCTACAGGCTGTTGATGATGATGATGATGAATTGTTTGTTATTTTTGTCAAGTTTAGACTTGCAACACAACAACCCATTACGCCTATGGTTGGGTTCAGTTCTCTTCTCAGAAGAGGGTTAAGAAATGGCAAGACACACTGTGGCTACGTAATCTTACCGTTTGATGTTTTTAAGCCGCCAGTAGGCCTCCAACTAAGCTTCACGACTGTTATCTTATGATAACAAACGGGACCGACTGATTAACGTGACCTCCGCTCACTGCAACACTCAAAACATAGCAAGCCACAAACGGTCACCCATCTAGGTCTGACCGCGCTGCCGTTGCTCACCCTTGGTGATTGTTTTCAACACATAAAGCCACTTTGCTATGAGTTAGGCACACTATAACTATGCATTTTTTCTGAGTTTTAATTAACTACTTTGAACTCTTCAAATAGAATAGTAAAAAGCTAATTTTGATCCATATATATTTCGTTTCATTAACATTTAAAGAAAAATACCAAATTCTTATTTAAAATTCATATTCATACCCTCGGAAAACCACTCAACAATTGATATCACAAATTGTTCGTGAAATTTCAGTTTTATGAATTCGCGTCGTGGGTTTTGGCGACCGTGCAGTCGCTATTGTTTTCTTTGAAAATTAAACTAATTTCGGTATGTTTCGCCTATAAAAAATATACTCCCACCACACTAATTCCACGTTAAAATGAAACCTTAAAATGCGAAGGAAAGTTGGAAAGCGGACATATTTCAGTAAATTGTCGCTGCTCTTAAAAATTGTATCACATTTTGAATTGCGAACTCGGTTCTGCCATGACAGGAAAACTTAAATTTGAAATTCCATTCGCTTGGCACAACTGGAAATAGCTCACCAAAGAGTTGAGGAATGGACGAAACTTAATCACACTAGATATTTGTGCGGTTCGTTTTTTAAACGGACATTCCAAATTTAAATATTGAAGTTGTCGGTGTTGTGCAGAATTCTGGGTTAATTTAAATATTTAGTTTTTTTTTTCATCATTAATGACTCGAGACTCGTTTTATGATTTCGTCATGTCCGTCTGTCCCCGACTTACCGTCTAAACGGTTAGAGCTTCAAAGATGAAACTTTATTTGGATATGTGTTTTTATGACGTCGATAACGTGCTATAAAATCACGAAAACTATTTTTATTTGTACACGTAAAGTAGGGATGGGTTTTTTTTCTCGCGTCCCGTCGATGATAGATTAATAAGACGATTTTTTGATTTCGTTTGACCCTCCCCCCCCCCCCCTTCTAAAATCTGAACTGCTGGCTCTAAAAGATTCTTGATCGTAGTTCATGTGATAAACTTTATTGGAAAACTATAAGGAATTAAATAAATTAGTTAGTTCAGGAGCTATAGACGCCTAGTTGGTAAATACGCATACTTGGAAAACTTCTGACAAAAATAACGAAATATTAAGTAAACATAACAATTATCTGTTGGACACGATTTTAAATCTTATATGCGTGGTCTGACACTCATTTGGCCGATTTTTATCTTTTATACCAAACCTTATTTTTTAAAGAGGTTGGTTCTGAATTCCCTAAAGATGTGTACCATTCGTGTATTGACAATAGAACTATGAAACGTATTAATGAATTCATTGTATTTGTCAAATAAATAAATTTCTCATCCGGTCGGTGCTCATTCGATTTTCAATACTTGCGAATTGGCAATTTTATCTGACATGACATAACACTAGACCGGATATGCTGTATTCTATTTCCGCATCTGCTGTTGTGGAAAATTGAACTATAAAAAAATATATTTCTATTCTTTATGGTCAAAAGTAACTAACGAGTTTTGCTATTTAGAAATATTCAATGATGTTTTTTGCCGTTGTTTTTTTTATTGTACCTTTTTTGTTTTATTATTATTTAGATTCGTGTATTATACATAGGAAATCTCGGCAAATAATTTAGTATATAAATGGTATAATTAAGATTTATAAGTGCTGAAGCGATAAAGATAAATGTTTTTAAATTAAAGTAAGAACATACAAGTAAAAGATCTTAGAAACCAAAGAAGAAAGAAGGGTAATAGTTCTGACAGTCAATGTAAGTTGATAACTCCACCGTAACGCCCAAATCATACCAAATTTAATTAATAATATGTCAATCTAATTCATGAAATTCTCTTGTCGATGTGTTTGTCACTAAATTCTTCCAAAAGGGCTGGATCGATTAGTACCAACTTTTGTGTGCATATCGGATAGGTTTGAGAACCAGCCTACATCTTTTTTTCATACCTGTAAGACGCGAGCAGAGCTGCGGATATCAGCTAGTAGATTTATATTGACTTATATTATGACTGGATGACATAGGCTAAATAAATTTTGAATACTCGAGTATAGCTTTTAAACTTTTTCTTATGAGACTGAAAATAGTTTTTGTGTCAATTAAGTATAAATCTTGACACTGTAATCTTTGTTATTTTTTAGGACATCTATTTTCCTGGCTGATATTCATATGTATTATATTGTTTCATAGATTGATACAGAATTCTCATAAGCTTTTGATGAAATTTTAAAAACTTTCAATTATGTATTGTAAAATAATCTGTCCCGTGGTCTACACAAATTCGTCACTTTCAACGTGAATATTAATTATTTAAAACGCAACGAGGTTTCCGTGGAATAGAAAATGCAAACCCAATTTTAATCGTGAACGCTTGCCTGAGGCATAGACAACATCCCTTCCGCTCGACGGCCAAGTTAGTCTCTATTCCTCTATGGTGGACCAAATTCGAAATTCAAATTTTCATCCACGTTGAGCAGTTTCTTTTAGAGTCGCGTCAATCGGCGTGGTTTATTTATAGTCGAGAGTCGTTATGTGAAAATTTCGTTGCTTTATATGAAATTCTGGTGAAAGCCATGTTTCAAAATGGAATCAACTAAATTTGTTACCGTAGCTAATGCGAGTTAAACTATGTGTGATGATGTATGGTGATATGGTGTTGATGTCAACTCAATTAATTCAACTTTTCGTATATTGAAAGTAACTGTCATACAGCCTCATTTATACTAATATTACAAAACTGAAAATTTTCTTTGTTCGTTTGAACACGCTAATCTCAGCAAATACTAATTCAAGATAGCGTACTATCTTTTAAGACACATCATCATCAGCCTATCGCAGCCCACTGCTGGACATAGGCCTCTCCAATTGCACGCCACTTGGTTCAAAACTCGACTTCTCTCATCCAGCTCCTGCCAGCCGTCAAATCATCACTCCACCTGGCCTGTGGACGTCCTACACTACGGATGCCGAGACTCCATTCAAGAAACGGTTTACCCCATCAGTTATCGGTTCTTCGGCATATATGGCCAGCCACTTCAGTTTGCTAATCCTGTCTTGATGACTTATGCTAATTTAAGATGAAATAAATAATTAAAATTTTGGACACCTCACAACATTCCCAAACTAAGTAGAGCTTGTCCTATAGGTACTAGACAATTGATATCAATACATAAACATGCCTTTTTTTTGTTAATACATACATATTATACATAGAAACCACCCAAACTCAGAAACAAATATTTGTGGATCAAACAAACATTTGGTATTACCCCTGAATTAAACCCGAGACCGCTTTATCAGCAATCGCATATGGCAACCACCAGACCAACGAACCAGTCCAAAGCTTAGCCCACAATTACCTATTTTTTGGTAAAGTTATAGAAGGGCTTCATGGGTCAGCTGGTTTCCAATATGGAGTAAGGCTTAACAAACCATTATGGTAAGTGTGTGTTGGTTTAAATCGTTTGCAAACCTGAGTGGAACTTTATTTGTAGTTGGAGTTAAAACTGACAAGGGTCATGTCAGACGCAGTGTTTTTGTGTTGCCAGATGTCAGATGTTTGTGTGATCGATATGATGTGGAGAATTGTTGCTATATAAATATGAATATACTAGCCGCCCGCCCTGGCTCCGCACGGGGAAATAAAGAAAATGAAAAAAAGTTTAAAAAAACTCAAGAAACATTGTGGGCTTATGCAGAACACTTTGCTGAAGGTCATGACATGATCAAATGCATAGTTTATGATTCTTAGGACATGCAGACAAATATTATTTTTTATATCACTACATAGTATAAAGTCGCTTTCTCTGTCCCCATGTACGCTTAAATCTTTAAAACTACGCAATGGATATTGATGCCGTTTTCTTTAATAGATAGAGTGATTCAAGAGGAAGGTTTTTATGTATAATACAAGCCTAATATAGTAGATAATATTTTAGAGGTTTCTAATGTGTGTTTTTTACGCTTACATTGCAAACGCTGGCTGTACCCTACGAGATAGATCAAAATAATGTAGTACAGTAGTGTTCATCTTAAAAAGGTCTACAAAAAAGTCCGCGATGGTATATGTTTATCTCTTAGGGATAACCCACACTAACCATTTTTTTTTTTTACGAGAAATAATATCTTATTTACGAAGCGCTTTTAAGCAATACAGTATTAATCCTTATCCAATTATGCACCTTAAGTACATTGTGTATTTAATATAGATTAATATGGCCCCGTACAGTATGTAACTTAAATTAATACTTTTGAAGATATTACAGATTTAAAATGCAGGAACAAAGCGATTTTGGCAGTACCGGCCGGGGCCCGTTAATATTGACCCTGCTGTCGATTTGTCACTATCAGTTAATAACTAAACACTATATTTTATTATGAATTAATATTCTAAGGCGGTACGAAGTTTGCCGGGTCAGCTAATATAACTATATAAATACGATACGTATGTAGTAACGTCTTTTTATTTTAAGGTTAAGTACCGAAAGACGGGACCTTATTTGTAAGACTTCGCTGTCCGTCTGTCTGTCCATCCATCTGTACATCACCAGGCTGTATCTCATTCACCGTTGACTTTACTCTGCCTGATGGAAAGCATGAGTAGAATCCAGGAGTAGGGACCACCATCCTCATTGTGAGTGCATACAATACATCATGGTGACCCACACCATGGCTCTCAAAACTTTAACTCCGGTACAAATATTTGCAGATTATACAAACACTAGCTGCGCCCCGCGGTGTTACCCGCATATCATTATGGTTGCCATGCGAGTGTGTTATGCCTAGCAACCTGTGAAGTTTTGACAGGAGATAAACAGTGATACATTTTGACATCTACGATTTAATATATTTTTATAATAACCTAGCTTTTGCCCGTTTATCTCGATTATTGCAGTAAAAAGTAGCCTATGTGTTATTCTGATATATTACCTATATTACTTTAAAGTTTCATCCAAATCCGTTCAGTAGTTTTTGCGTGAAAGAGCAACAAACATACACTCATTCACACATATACACATACTCACAAACTTTCACGTTTATAATATTAATAGGATTCGGTGCGACCCGGGTATCGAACCCGGACCTCTAGACCAACAAGGCAGTCAAAAAATAATTGAAGTGTAGTCTCAAAATAATAGATGACATGACAATCCTAACCTTCTTATGGACAAAAAGCTCAGAAAAAGAAACGCAAAGAAGTAAAAATATCCGCCAGTGCAGGTATATGAACTTATGTGGAAGAAACCTAGAATGAAACTTTTTTTTTCGACGAGACTACAGCATAAAGTTATACTAGCTAAGTCCTGCGGTGATACCCTCGGTTATTATTGTAAAGTTACAAAGGCACAGGTAACGCCAAGGAGTGAAGCTAGTCAACAAAAATAGTCTAAGTTTCTCGTTATACAATTAGGAGTCTGGCAGTGAAAATCTCATCAAAATCAGTCCAATAGTTCTTGAGGTTAGTCGGAACAAACACAGATAAACCTACATAAATCTTCTTCTTCCTAGCCTTATTCCCAATATTATTCGGGGTCGGCTACTAGTTCAACCGATTTTACCTGAATATTTACCAGTTTTTCCACGGAGCGACTGGCATCGGAACTCCGCAACCCTAAGGTGGAACTGAAATTCGAAGTTTGAACTAAACCATAAACCTGTATATACGAGTATGTATAAAATACATTATATTTTTAATTTTTAGCATTTTATATAATTGTATCGATATATATGTTCCTACACATCTCTAAATAATACAAAGTAAATATTGCTTAAAATTTCTACGACAATAATCGACAAATCACCACTATAAACCGATCAAATAAGCCGATTATCCCCTTTTATCGGTTATTAAATCCCAACAAGAAGTAATCCACGGCTGTGTTATAAACTCCTTCACTAGTCAATAGAATTATTGACAATCCCATACTCCTAAGCATCCTGCCAACCCTTCTCCTTCGAGAGAGGCGAGTGGCTCAAATTTAATCCGGGTAAAACCCAATCGGTACATCTTGACCCGCAAGTTATTTTACGTCAAGTGTTAGGTCAAGGACACACAGAGAGCAAAAAGAACATACAGACAGCGTCCTGGGCGTATTAAGTTACCGGTACTTTTATTTTTTTTGCGATACTGACAAAGCCATTTGATTTCTTACTTTCATCTTCGATTTATTCACCCAAGTTAATATGAGCTCTTGCCAAAACCCGATCAAAATCTGTGTGTGACATCTATAATACTAGAATCTATAGAATGGTTTAGAAAATTAATTGACTATTGTTGCTATCAGTGAGTTACTAAATTAAACATCTAATAGATTCAACACCTGCTAAGAAAAACATAGCATTACACTTATTCGTGAATGCTATCAAAATATGATTTGATAATTTGATTTTTTAATATTTATATCGCTTATTTAAAATGAAGCTTAAATAATCTGAAGTTCCAATATATATAACAATTATATCTTAAAATATGTACTCTAAATCGTTATAAAATAATCATATAATGCATGCTTAAATCAACAACACACCCAGTGTGTCCACAAGTTAACCGCTCGCGGTCAAATGGTAATAGAAATAAATCGGTAGCGTATCTAACCCTTCGTACCGGTCACTCAGTCCCGAGGGATGTTTCAACCGAAATTGTTAGATTTTCCCGCGGCTCGCAATTGAATGTTCATAGGGTTAAAATTGCCTTTAAAAAGTTGGAACATTTTTTTAGGCAAAGGAATAACTGTTGAAAGCCCAGATTGTCAAATGTGATTGTTTTATTTTAGGAACACGGAAGAAGGAGTTCCTGGATCTACTTTTTAATAGTTTTAGCTTTCATAAAGTTTTGTCGTGTGATTTTATATTCACAGCGAAAACATTGAAAAACTTATTATATGAATCTACAGAGTGAGCTTTTTAGATTTTGTTAGAAATCAAAAAATATTCACACTAATATTATAAACTCGATAGTAACTCGGTTTGTCTGTTTGTCAGTCTGTTGCGCTTTCAAAGTTAAACCGCTGAACCGATTTAAATTTAGAGATTGAACCTTGTACATGGACCTTTGTCCTTCTCCAAGGTTCAATCTCTGCTACTTTCTGTAGCAGTAACTGACAGACACAGATGCAGTATAAGCTAGTGGAGCATAAATAATCTAATGTCAATTCCGGCAAAATTAATAGCCTCCATTGGAATTTTTAAAAACAATGTTAGTAGTAGTTAAATAGATAAATGGCTATAAATTCGCTCATACATTCTTTACACTTCACACACGCACAAACACACAACACAGGCCCGCAAATCAGAGTGGAGTGGCCATAGCGTCTTTTTCCGATAAAAAAAACTTTCTGTCATATTTTGCGGCGGGAAATGTACACACATGTACATTTTATACTCACTTACAAATCAACAGCCTGTCAGTACACACTCACACATAAAAATTTAAACAAAAATCACAATATCACACACACAAACACATACAGTGTCATAATTCATAACAGTTTATTGCACATGCTCATTGGACTTTACCCTTTGACAGAGGGGACTGCCTGCGTATGGCGGCCCCCTATCATGTAGCTCTATATGGTTTTTTTTTTTTCTATAATGTTCACATACACTACATAAAAAATATCGTATGTATATATGGCGTTTAAGGGCAAATGAATATCAAAGCTTTCTTGCAATCACAACTTTTTGCAAAAGTACTTCATCTAAAGGTTATTAAAAGTTGTAAGATTTTTTGTCGAAACATTAAAATACATCAGAGAAACGTAAATCATAAGCTCGTTTTGAGATATTACTTAAGTATGTTTAAAAGAAAATTTTAATTATGTTTTAATGAGCAATATATCTTTGTGGAGAAAGAATTCTTAATTTCGACAAGCAATTCTACAGTTTCGGGGGCAAATCTTTGTGTTAATTTAATAAATTAGGACGTTTTTCTAAATCTGACATAGAACAGTGTTTTTTTTTCTTTTTCCGCCCTTTACATAGTAATAAATGCTCAATGTGACGGCTTTACAAGCGATGTTGTTCAACCTTTTTTTATAGTCGCCAGGCTAAATGTCAGTGGTGAATGTTATTGGTTATCCAACGAAGTTTTGGAAGGAAAATTAAAACCGACTAGTGTTGTGAATGTATGGTAAAACTATGGGATATAAAGTTGGCATTTTGGCTGTAGTTTTTTTTTTCATCGTCTTTATCTCAAACGTCATCTTTTAAAATCCGTGTCTGTCAACTAGTGTAGTCATTTTAGTACTTTATTGTATCTAGTTATTATGTCGTTATGTTGTTGTTGTTGTTGTTGTTGTTGTTGAAAAAAAGACAACTCCCGCATTAGGAATATGAATTCCTGTGTCGCGGGGGACTTTACAAACATACATGAAACGGACACAAAGAACACCCAGACTCAGAACAACAATTTGTGAATCACACAAAGTGTTATCCCGCGTGGGATTCGAACCCAAGACACTTGGCGCAGTAGAGAGCGGCGTGGCGACCGCTTAAACCACTAGGCCAACCGTGCAGTCTATGTTATGAATTTGAATGAAATAAAAGTTACTTAAATTTTCGACGTTATTATTTTGTCTGTTAAAATTATAAAGATTGTTACGTAATCATCTCTGAAGTACAAAGCAGTTAATTAATAATTAAACTTAATTAGTCGACTCGCTTAAATTAATTAATTTTATGGTAATGTCAGCAAAATCTTTGCGTGTTATTAAAAACAAGAATACCCTTGAACGCATTACACAGCGTTATCTGAACCCCAAAAGGCAAGGGTTCATATACTTTCATTCTATTTATTGATACTTAAAATTGGTAACTGATGAAGAATACAGAGTGTCACGACCCCAATTCATCTCGTAGGTGTCGTAACAGACGACTAAACAAACTACGCAGGACCATATCACTAAAAATAGATTGAAAGTTTGAAGCAAACCACATGCCATTCCGTGTAGCAGTAGAATAAAACGTTCTTTCTAAGACAAGGACTATAAGCAATCGTGAACTGTTTCAAGCTGTTAATACTTCCACGGAAGCTGTCATCTATCTGACCTTGTAAATTCTATTTGGGATCAGCTTAATGCTTGCCAGAAAAAGCTTTGGTTGGATTATTTTATGAAGACGCGTAAGAGAGACGGATATCTGGAAACCTGTAAATTGAGTTCTTTAACCAAACTTCTTTTGCAATGTAGTAAAACTGTAATTGGTCTTTTTTTTAACAGAAATTCTTGATAGCAGCCTGTACTATAGAATGTGGTAGTGTTTCATACCCCCGCATTAAGGAGCGCACTTATCAGTGCCCATAAATATTCTGATATCTAGTTCAACCGTAGCATTCAGTTCGCCCTCCCGAGGAAGTCACCCAAATACTGAGAAGATGATAACCATGTTCTAATCAGATGTCTGATAGTTATAGATAGATAGACCTAGTTTCAAAATCAAAATCAACCATTTTTATTTCAAATAAACCAATACAACGGCACTTTTGAAACGTCAAGTAGTCAGTCAGTAGTCAGTCGTGAAGCTAATTGTCTGTTCCAATTCGTAGATCCTATGGAGAAGAACAGACAAGAAACTCCATGGACACACTTTTCCAACATAGTTTTTACAATTTTTGGTTACATTGTTTAAGGCATTTTATTAAATGTGAGGACAATGTAACGATGCTGATATTTACACAGGTAGTGTCCAAAAAATAATTAAACAATAAAAAGAAGTTGTGAGATGACCAGCCCCGACTGTTCCCAGCTCAGTTCGAATCCCGGGTTGGACCAAATTATTCACAAATATTTGTTTCGGAGTTTGGTTGTTTTCAATGTATAATAGGTATGAATTTACGAAAAAAAAAATGTTTGTGTATTTATATCAGTTAGCTAGTACCTGTAATACAAGCTCTGCTTATTTTGGGACTAGATAGAGTTGTGTGTAAGCTGTCTGAAATGTACTTTTTTTCAAGAAAATTCGAAGGAAGAGTGGTCTTAAAATACTTTCTGTCCAACCTCTGTTCATAAAACACTATAATTTTATATTTAAAACTATTTCTATTCCATATATTTTCCAAACACTAAAAGTTTTTTTCTGTAAGAACATCCTGTGAAATAAATGTTATCAATTTCTTCTGTCAATGTTGGGATATATTTTTAGACTTTAGCCTCTGTAAGGGGCTGTCAATAAATAGGCTTCTATAAAGAACACGCGACTTTTGATATGGGTTTTTTGACAGTAGCTTGCTGTGAAAAGTGACAATATTTTCGATTTTAATTTATGATACATTGAAATTGAGAATATATTTGTGTTTGTACAGAGTTTCAAAATGGCGGCAAAGATTCAAGATGGTGGTCAGTACCTACAATGAAAAACGAAAAGTGGATTTTATAATATTGTCTTATACATACAATTTAAGTGCAGATTTTTATTTTATTGCATTGATTAGATAGTGTTTACAAAAATATTGTTAAAAATTAGATTTTAATGTCAGTATTTTTGGTGCTTGTAAAAATGTTGTTAAGCTATTCTGTTGTCATACTATCGAGGAACGGATCCTAATGGAATGGATAAATGGAATTCTCTGAATAAGCCACGGCCTAGAAGTTTATGGACAGAAAATGTTTACTAGTGTCTACTAGGTAAATGGATCGAGAATGTTCATTGCGCGATGCAGAATCAATTGCTAATTCATTGCCCGATTTCTTTTATATAACACTGATGAAGTTGACACAATATCAATCTTAACCTTAGAGCTTTAAAAATAAGGTTGATATCAGATACAATTACCTCAAAATCCATTATAAAACAAAAGACAAATCTTTTTCAAAGTACTTATTATTTAATTTAAAGCAAACATTAAACTCACATTATGTATGTTATCAGTTTCCCAAATCCCATTGTATCATTACGCGGAGAAAAAGTATATCAAATTGTGTACAATATAAGAAGTTTGCGAAGAAGAAAAAAGTAGGTAAAGTAAAAACTTGGACACGATATAACACTTCTCAATTTGTTCCGAAGTGCCACTGAAACTGATCACGTGAGTTCAAGGTCTACCTTAACCGAGGACTTGGTATTGATTGATGACGTCAGCTAAAAGACTCTTTGTATTATCGTCTTTCTAGTATCAATAAGTGAGTTTGTGGATTTAATACCTATGTTGCTGGAATTTTAATGTCTGACGCAGCTATTCTTTATTTAAATTTCGTTTAAAATATTTGTTTTTAAATCTTGTTTATGGTTTCAAGACATAGACATAGACAAGGTATAAAGGTATAAAAAATATTTAACCTACGTTTTTTTTTATTGGTGTCAGGTGTATTAGGAAAAAAAAGGCGGGTTACTTGATGATGGTGATTACCATCAAATGACACAGTAGAGAACTGTTCAAAATTAAGGGAAGCCTCTGCTAACCTTTGTCACTCGTGTGAGGAAGGATTTTTTTCGTTCTATTTCTACACACCAACGAATAAATTGTATCACTATATAATTGTAGAACCCAAGGATAGAGGTCACCATATTTATTGCTAATGCAGACAATCGCATCTTATTGAGATACTTACCATCAGCTATAGGGAAACAGGTCTCGTACTCACCAACGAAACACGACAGTAGGAATGCTTTGCATTTAGTAAAAGAGCTGTTAATTTGAAATAATATTATGTTCAAACACTTTTATTCAGGTATTCGTATTGAAAATTTGATATTCCTAACCAAATTTTACTTGACTGAAGCGGAATTGGAAATTTATAAATTGTTAAGCAGACAGAGAAATGGGAACAGTTTTTAATTATCTTCACGATTGACAGACTTCGTTCAAGATAATAATTTAAATTACTCGAATATAAATGACAAAGATAGGTAATAATATAAATTGGAGTATCGAAAAACAGATAAAAGCAACATTTTATCTCCTTCGTAGATAGCGGGGTGACACGGGTTTGACAGATTGACATTGTTTTATACAGATTATACAACAAACAACAAAGTGACACAAGACGTCAAAAATATCGCTCTAATAAAACTTTATTCGGACAATAAAGCGACAGATAATTATATTTACGCTGCTAGTGCTGGATTCATCAAGATCCGTTCAGTGTATTCTGGTGTCGCTAAATGACAAGCATCCATTCACATAAAATCGCGTAGTTTAGTCTTTTAGACCTAATCTTAAAATAAAAATGATCTATGATCATTTTAGTCTGAGATTTAAACTAAAACAAAATTAAGATTTTATAAAAAAATCTTTTAAAATAAAATTCTCATTTCAAACACAAACGTTTCATTCTATTTTTAAACGAAACTACACTTGAAAAAGTTTTTTTTTTCGTTTATAAACAAAAATAAAACCGTTTAAATTTAAAGAGGTTTCATTGTATCTAAACTAATTATCTTTATACCAAGTTAAGTCTTAGGGTTGGTAAAAGTTATTGTTTTAAAATTCTAAAGCGTGTTATAATGTTTTTAATGAGTTTCGTAAGATTTAAGGCACCCGTCTAATGGCTGCCGTACGCCTGAAATATAGCGTCCTTAGCTTAACTTACCTAACGTTACTGAATTTCTTGTTGAAGCTTTTCCTTTGTGTACGGTAATAATAATATAATATTAATGACACACATTTCACATACGGATATCTAATCTTAAAATAGGTAGAGCCAGTCTGATGTTAATCATAGTTAAGGATATACTATTAAGAGTGAAACCCATACTATAATAATTAAGATAAATATTTCGGACATCTTACACACAAAATCAAAAACGAAGCAGAGCTTGTATTATGAGTACTAGACAACTGATATAAATACATATACATGCTTTTTTAGTAAATATATACATATTATACATAGAAAAACACTCAAAATCCGAAATAAATATTTGAGGATCACACAAACATTTGGTCCGACCCGAGAATCGAACCCGAGACCTCGTGATCAGCAGCCGCATAGTAATTTCCAACGCCAACAATTCAGTATATTTGAGGTCACAGACTTCCCAATAAAGATTACCATAAAGTTTCATGACTACCGAAACCAACGGTTAAACGAGCTTTCTATTGCACGGGAGTTAAATATCTTCAAGTGCTACAAAAATCTATGAAAGTTATTTGATATTTTTTTTGTAATCTTACGCTGTTGGCCAAAATATATTCAATAAACACATTTTATCTAAGTATAACATTCAATAAATGTTCTGGAATATGAAAAATTCTTTCAATAAATTTACTCAAGGATTCTTGGAATCAATTCAAAAAATATACTACCTTTCAGAACGGAGGCAAAATATATAGAAATAAATAAAACTGAAGTGTTTCATTTGTAATATCAAATGAACAGGTTTTTACTAAATGGATATAAATGTACAGTTTTTTTTTAATAATATGCCTGGATGAAAAATTTATTTAACTCAGATTTAGTTCTAAATTCATATTTGTTTTTTCTTTCATATATCAATAACGGCGGTAAAGTTACCTGGAACGCGCGCAAAATTTAAAAATAGAACAACAATTTAAACTTCTCTCAAACACCTCAGCGTTCGTAAAAAAAAAGAATGTCAATAATTCACTCGTTCCACGCTCCCTAGTTTAGTATTCTGCACTTGAGGCAAAGTTAGCCGGTAGTGACAGCCTACTCCCACAGGCTAAATATTTGACGGGCGATCGCTCACGGCCTCCTTTCCAAGTTTGCCTCTTTTTTAGCACTTAGTTAAGACCTTAAGAAACTTAGAGATGATGATGAAAATTCTTTGCACGTCGCCTTTTTATCTTGCTATTAGGCAATAGGTGTCTTGGAGTAGATCGTGTATTATTTAACGAGATGTATTCAGCAAGTTTTTAATATTAAAGTTTCTTTAATGTAAATTTAATCATTGTTACAGGTTTTGCATGCGACCAAGAAGCTGACTGAGAAATAATTGGAGGATTCCAACCAAATAATTGAAGGTATGTTCTCATTTAATTGTTTCAGGGTAAAGAAGGCTAATGATAGTAATTTTGACTATATGGACAATTCAAGAGTCAAAAGTTGAAGTTTTTCAACCTCCTACGCTCCTCTCAAAATCAGGAGGGAGAGAGTTTGGGCTAGGGTCATAAGGGCTCCGTTAAAAGTAAGGGAATTGTTGAGGAAACCGGGGTGATATCTTGTTACACACTTCCGTCTCCTATCTATAGAAACTAGATTTTTGTGATATATTCTATATATAACGAAAGTTGAATTTCAATAAAAAAAAATACAATATTACATTTATTTTTAACCCCATAGCAGTGTATCCGTGACCACGAACACCGTGAATAGGTCCCACCACACAAACAAAATGAATTTTTAGAGCTCTCCTACAACCATAATGTCGAATATTTTATGTTTAATAACCTTATTTGTGAACCAACAAACATGTAAGCCATCACACATATAAACAATAAATATTATCTAAAACGAAGGCAAAGACAGCAAATACAATAAATCCTTCACAATGTGACGAAGGGAAGAAAGAAATAAAATATAAAATTTTCTCCACAAGCGATATAAAAAGAATCTGTGAAACGAATCGTACACACTCTGAAGTTGTGGTCACAATATTTCACTGTTCAGCCAAACTCATGAATTATGTATGGGTACAATAATATTTTCTCTTCTATACTTGATGTATTAAATTGTATGATATACAATGTGGTCTCGTTGATCCAGCGGTTAGAGAAGAAACTGCTGATCATGAGATCTTGGTTTTGATTCCCGGGTCGGGCTAAACAGTGTCATTGGTTTATTCTTATTTTAAAAATGATTAATGACAGCTCGGACTTTGTTGTCGTTGTCGAAGTTGTACACCTTTATATGAAAGTGAGAGTACAAAGAGTGCACCTAAGTTTGGGCACATACTCGTGCACTATATTATCTCATAAGAACTAGCCTGGTTTCCGAGGTCGACGTTGGCTAGTAGGTACATATATACATCTTTTATCATAATACAAGCATTCGCCGGCAGCTCCGCCCGCTATATGTCAGTTATCGCGGTAAAAAGTAGTGATCTCCTTTTTCAGGCTCTCAACTATGTTCTCCCCTCCCCTCCCCACCTTCCAGAACACTCAACTGCCAATGCAGGACAGGCTCGGTATCCTGGGTATGGATATTTGCCGGGATCTCAACCGACGGGAATACATAGAGAGCGTCACCAAGGCGGCCTCGCGAATGCTCGGTGTGCTAAACAAGGTGAGACGGTTTTTCTCGCCGGGGCATCTGTGTCTTCTCTACAAGACCCAGGTTCGTTCCTGCGTGGAGTACTGTTCTTACCTCTGCGATGGATACGCGCAATATTTTCTTGACGCTCTCGACCGGTTGCAGCGGCGAGCAATCCGCATTATTGACAGTCCCGAAACTACCGAGTTCCTGGAGCCTCTGCAGTTGCGGAGAGACATCGCTTCCATGGCGGTCATCTATCGCCTTTACCATGGTGAGTGTTCGGAAGAGCTCTTCCAACTGGTCCCTCCTTCTCCCTTCCTTTACAGGACAACACGTGCTGGACTTGGAAGTCACCGCTTCAGAGTGGAAGAAACACGCACTAGAACTAAACGGTTCGGCTCTTCCTTCTTATGCCGAGAAGTCAAAAGCTGGAACTCGCTACCAGCTCACATGTTTCCTTCCCACTATGATCCCGGGTCCTTTAAGCGGGGCGTGAAAAAGCATCTCACTAAGCCGCCATAGTGTGGGCCGCCATACTTTACTGTCTGCATTCGCAGCAATGATGTGTGGTTTCTCCCACTCTTGGATTCTGCTCATGCGTTCCATCAGGCGGGGTAGAGTCACTTTGGTAGGCTATATATAAAAAAAAAATGTGTGAACCGAAATTTTATTTGAATTAGTTCAGTAAATTCGATGTGAAAGCGTGACAGACAGACAGAGTGACTTTCGCATTTATAATACATACTAGCTTTCGCCCGCGGCTCAATTGCAGTAAAAAGCAGCCTATGTATTATTTGGATATATAAGCTATATTACTGTAAAGTTTCATCCAAATCCGTTCAGTAGTTTTTGCGTGAACGAGCAAAAAACATACTTAAATACAAACTTCGCGTTTATAATATTGGTAAAGATTAGTAGGAAGTAGGATGAACAAAATTATACTGATCACAGTACTAAAATGGCTATAATTTATTCGTGAATTTACTCCTATAATAATTTGTTACGAGATTATCAAATAACAGAATACTGTACAATTATTATTTATTTAAGACTCTCCCGTCAGAACTGATTTATCGTTATTTACTTGAACGAAATTGAACAATATATCACAGGGTATAAAGTTCTTTTTACTTTATATTTATGGTTCACTATCGATCGTTGGTATTTAAATGAGGGCCACCGTTTTTGGCGCCCCTTATGAATAGGGTCCTAGAACCAGGCCGCCATGGGTCACCATGCTGCATTGCTTACCCTCACAATGCGGATGGTGAACCCTTACTCCTGGATTCTACTCATGCTTTCCATCAGGCAGAATAGAGTCACTTTGGTTGCCTTAAATATATGAAAAAAGCATAACACCGTGGAACTCAGCTATTTAGTACCTACCAATTTAGCAATCTATTTGCTAAATTGGTACCCCCAGTGTATCAATAAATTATATTAGAAACCTTATTTAAACACACCATCATCTTCCTAACCTTATTCCCAAGTTTATTTAGGGTCGGCTACTAGTTCAACCGGTTTTACCTGAATATCAGTTTATCCACGGACCTCCGCAACCCTAAGGGAGAACTGAAATTCGAAGATTGAACTAGTTGTCAGTGTATTTGAGAGTACTGACTTCCCAATAACGATTGCCATAGATGTTCATGACAACCGGGACCGACGGCTTTACGTGTTCTCCGAGGCACGGGCGTGCATCACCGCCAAACTGCCAAACTCCGGGCTGCTATTAGGAATTTCCTAAGAAAAACCCAAAAAACACTTTTTTGCCCGACCCGGGATTTGAACCCGAGACCTCTTGATTAGCAGTCGCATACGCTAACCACTAGACCAACGAGGCAGTTTTAAGTGTTATTTAAAACAAATACATGTCATCAATCATACAAATACATGTTATATATTTAGTAATTAATTAAATACTATCTTCAAGGACTCTTCAGCCCAACAGTTATTTCGTTAAATGATGGAGTCGTGTTCGCAGTATGTTGTACATTCCCTGGAGAATACAGTCCAGGCGCTGTTTGCATAATAATATTAAGCAAAACTGTATTACTGACTAAATGAAGTTATGACATAGGGAATTCATACATATATATGTATATGCGTCTATAGGTAATGTGATAGTTGTTTTTGATCTTTCGCAACTTGAATATATATATTCGTGAGAGTGTAGAGTATGTACCACGATTAGTGTCTTATAAATCACAAACACTAGGTAATCCCTACTTCTCTACTAATATTATAAATGCGAAAGTTACTCTGTCTGTTACGCTTTCACGCCTAAACCACTGAACAGATTTTGATGAAATTTGTTATGAAGATAGAACTAAACTTGGGAAAGGACATAGGCTACTTTCTACCGCGATAACCGACATACACGCGGGTGGAGCCGCGGGCGAAAGCTAGTAATAAATAAAATAAATATTTCGGACATCTTACACACAACATCATCTAGTCTCAAACTAAGCAGAGTTTATATTATGGGTACTAAATAATTAATATAAATACATATTTTTTTTTTGTAAATACGTATATATTATACATACAAAACACCCAGACTCCGAAACAAACATTTGTGGAAAACACAAAATCTGGTGATCAGCAGCCGCATTTTTTTTTTTTTTTTTTTTAACGTGTGGAAATCCCCGCGGACCGTCACCCCGTCGGGGGTTACGGCGGGGTGGTGTGTCGGACTCGAACCGACTAAAACCACACGGTGTGACCCTCTCTGCGCCTTTGTATTGGAAGGAGTCCAGGGAGGGGATTTTCTTCTGGACTGTGATCAGCAGCCGCATACGCCAACCACTAGACCAACAAGGCAGTCATTGAATAAAATTCAAGTATTTGTGATTTATAAATTATTGACGAATTATAAACCTTCATTAAGTGGCAGAGCAATCTTCCACATGGTGTCTACTGTAGCACAAATTAACTGACTATCAATCATCATCAATCATCAACAGCCTTTAACAGTCCACTGCTGGACATAGGCCTCTCCTTAGAAGGAGGTTTTGGCCTACTACACCACGCTGGCCAGACGGGTTGGTATAGGGTTTGTTTCAAGTTTTCCTTCTCTTTGCAATGATATTATCTTGCGTAGTTTATCCCTTAGTCGCCTTTTACGGCACCCGCGGGATGAATAGGGGTGGTGACACTCTGTATACCTAATCCGCCACACAATTAACTGATCGTATTTCTGTAAAACATCATCATTATCACACAGGTTTTCCTTCTCTTGGACAGATAGGACAATAACACTTATTGTCCTCTAGGTCAACTCGGCCCTCATACCAGACCGGGCCCACTTGAAGTATTCCTGAGGCAGAAACCAACCCTTTTTTTTTGTTTTTTTTTTATGTGTGGAAAATCATCATGGACCGTCACCCCACCGAGGGTTACGGCGGGGTGGTGTGTCGGACTTGAACCGACTAAAAACCACACAGTGTGCCCTCTCCGCGCTTCTCCGTTTAGGAGTAGGAGAAGTCCAGGGTGGGATCTCCTTCTGAACCTCTCCAGCGCCTGCCCGCTCCTGATGCGGGCACCGTCTTGATTTGACGACCCTCTCTTAGGCGGCGTGCGGCACACACCGGCTCGCGGCTGGCCACATAGTGCGGGTGGAGGGAAAACCCGTCCCGTCCACCCACGGCCACACTCAAGGCGGCATGAGGCGCAGATGTTCGCGCCTCCGCCGCCCGAGTCGCCGGCGGCGAATCTGGTCCGATCGGATGTCGTCCTCCCGGGCCTTCTCCGCCGCCTCCTTCTGCAAGATTACGTCCTCGCAGAAGGTTGCGACCGCGGTAAATGAGTTCTCGCTGCCGACCATGGAACGAACGACGGCCGGCAGCGAGAGATCCCCTCCGATGACTGCAGTGAGGACCCGGCGCTGCGTCTCCCATGCGGGGCAGACCGCCAGCGTGTGATGAGCCGAATCCTCACTGCAGTCGCAGTGGTGGCAGGCGGGACTCAATTCCCTCCTGGCGACCGAGTGCAGGTACTTTCCGAAGCAACCATGCCCGGAAAGAACCTGCGTCAGTCGGAAGGTAAGTGTCCCGTGCTGTCGCACTGCCCATTCGCCGATGACCGGCTGAAGCGCCTCTACGGTGGCGAAGCCAGCACGTGGAGTCTCCAGCCGGACCGACCAGCGATCCATCGTGGCTCGGTGAGCGGCTTCGCGCCACTCGCGCACGTCCTCGGGCGGAGGTCCAACTCCACCACTCTCCGCCCGGTAGTTAGCCACTCGCCGATAAACGTCGGCGAGCACTTCCGCCTCCAAATCCCACGGGGGTGTTCCGGCCAGGGCGCACGCCGCCTCAGTCGATACGGTGCGGTAACCCCGTATGGCTCTGACCGCCAGAGTTCTCTGCGGCCGCCTGAGATTGGGCAAAAGACGCCCAAGGAAGGAGGCAGTGCCGATCAGCTTGGGAGCAAGCTGTTGGAAGTGCTCGTCGAAGAGCCACCTACCGTCGAGGACCAGACCCAGATACTTCAAGTGGGCCCGGACCGGTACGAGGACCGAGTTGACCTCGATGGAGGCGCCGGCGGGCGGACCACGACGGGGCCCATGGAAAAGTAGGGCCTCCGTCTTTTCTAGGGCCACCCGTAAGCCCAGCGCCTCAATGCGCCCGACCACCAGGGAGACTCCTGTGGTGGCCAGGCGTGCCGCCTCTTCGAAGGTCGCCCCCCGGGCTGTCACTAAAGTGTCGTCGGCGTAGCAAATTACACCGACCCCGGGGGGGAGACGCCCTCGCAGGACCCAGTCGTATCCCATGTTCCACAGGAGTGGTCCGAGGACAGACCCCTGTGGAACACCGCACGACATAGCCCGACGTCTCAAGACTCCTTCTCGGTCCTCGTACATGACAGTACGCTCCGTCAGATAGTCTGCCACTAGCCGCCCCAGGTATTGCGGCACTCCGTGGTACTGGAGTGCCGCCCTGATGCAGCTGAATGGCAGACTATTGAATGCGTTGGCGATGTCCAACGACACCGCCAACAGCACGTTGCCGCAGCCCACCGCCTGTTCGGTCGCGGCCTTCAGACGCAGAATTGCGTCGACCGTCGAACGCCCCTCCCGGAATCCAAATTGGGCGTCCGACAGATCGGGGAACACCTCGCGCGATCGGGGCCCACCTCGCGCAAGGCAGAAACCAACCCTATGCCAACCCATCTGGAAAGCGTGGTATAGTAAGCCAAAACCTCCTTTCAAAGGAGAGACCTATGTCCAGCAGTAGACTGTAAAGGCTGTTGATGATGATGATGATGATTCCTCTTGGATTCTACTCATGCTTTCCATTAGGCAAAGTAGAATCACTTTGGTAAGCTTGAATATATAAATAAATTAGTCTGAAATATATGTAGATCTGCAAAAAGTCTGAAATACAGAAGAAGTAAATAGAACCGTTTCTCCTTCCTAATTATCTTATAAATTATTTCACATCATTTCAATTAGCCTTACGGCCGCCATAATCCACCTTTCTGCTTATATAACCTTTTTAGTGGATCAAAGTGACATTACACCCACTTCTCCACATATCAATCCTATTTTAATATTCAATACCACGAGATTTCTAAGTTGATTGGAAAACGATTTATTATGTATATATGTCTGTGCTAAATCTGCCACTCGAAACCTAAAATAACAATAAATTGATTTACGAATATATTCAAGTTACAAAAGGCGAAATGTAATTGAAAACCCGAGCATCATCTTGTACTGTTTACCGATATTGATTGTGTTTGTGGTTGATATCTGATATTGTGTTCTACTGTTTCATTTCCAGAGATATTTATTTATTTATGATTTTTTTTCTCATCATATTGGGCTATATTGGGAATTTTATGTAAACATTTGTGATTTGCCGGTTAAATGGAGGAATTTTGCTGCATATACATGTGGATCAGTGATGAACATTTAAATGAATCGAGTTTAATGTCCGTGTGGTGACGGATTAAGAATACAGAGTGTCACCACCCCTATTCATCCCGCGGGTGTCGTAAAAGGCGACTAAGGGATAAACTACGCAAGACAACATCATTGCAAAGAGAAGGAAAACTTGATACCAACCCTATACCAACCCGTCTGGCCACCGTGGTATAGTAGGCCAATACCTCCTTTCTAAGGAGAGGCCTATGTTCAGCAGTGGAAGTAATTCAGCAGTTAAAGTTAAAGGCTGTTGATGATTGATGATGATGATGAGTTTAATGTCTATTTACCTGTATTTTATGTGGAACTATGAACAGATGGAAGGAGCTTCTAATACTAGGACGTCTAGAATTTTATACAATAGCACACACACCCACACATACAATACTACCTACTTTTAAGATGTATTTTTTTTACTTTTACATTAGAACTGATTCGTTGGTTTAGTGGATAGCGTATGCGTATGGTATGATATGAAAATAGATGTTAGCTGATTCTCAGACTTACTGAATATGCATAAAACATTTCATAAGAATCGGTCAAGCCGTTTCTGAGGAGTATGGGAACGAACATTGTGACACGAGAATTTCATATATAAGATCTAATAAAGTTACATCGAATTATAGAGTAATTTCTAAACCTTTCTTTCATATGTAAACCCTCGAACAGCAGGCTGTTCATCACATAAGATCACCACGTCAGATCGGAAGGTCCTCTCTTTGTACCAGAGGACCATAAAACCCGTTCCTCCAGATGTTTTTTTTTAAATCTACCACAAATTAGAAAAGATAATTTTCCTTAATTATATTTCAATTTAATTAATTATTAAGTAGCGTTGATGTTCGAAGCGTTATCTGAAATGAGATTTTAATTTATCAAACGATAGGTTTCGTGGGCTGCCGAAGTGTTGCCACAAAAGTAGATTAATTTCCACGTTAAATACGAAGAGGATATTTAAATTTATTTACGTGATTGCAATACTCACTATATTTACATTTAATTCATATATTTTATTTACAAGTGGTGGAATGTCGACCGTAATTAAAAAAAATGAATTTTCTTTGTATATTCGAAGTGGTTTATATGTACTCTTTACACAGTGTCAGGCTTAAGCAATTATTAATATTATGAAATAATAATTTGATATCCTTTTGTATTAATTTTAATAAAATGTTCAACTTTTTTTTCATTTATCGCTTACCAAGTTGGCCCTACTCTGCCTGATGGAAAGCATGAGTACACAAAAAACGCAATGAAGGCCATTACTCTCACTGCGAATGCATCCGGTATGGCGGCCTAGTTCGATGCTTTTTTACGCCCCGCTTAAAGGACCCGAGATCATAGTATTGTGCAGGAACAAGTGAAGTGTCTCTCCAACACATAAAGAGAATCCTCCGACCAGGCAGTGATCGGGCCTGGTGTGCCACGGCCCCAACGGTTAATGTTGAGCAGTTGAGTGTATGCTAATGTATGTGTATACTGCAAAAATGTCTATATCGCGATTCAGCGTGTGGGTAATCATTGTAACGTCATATCAACCCCCTGGAGATTGAGGATTTACTATTCTGTAGTTTTAGTGTTTCTGCGATAGATGGCACTGCTGTATGCGATGTAGATAGCACTACAGAACTCAGCCAGTAGGTATAATATAATAATCGCAACCAACAGTTTAATATCGGTTTCATGAAATTGAGGGCCCAAATCTGAGGGCTATGATTCAAAATCAACCACCAACTATGATTTGAGTGACGTTTGGCAATTGGAAACAATAGGTTAAGTGACAGTTCTGACGTATTTGACATTTGTGTGTGGTCTACTCTATGGTACATTTCACATTTGACTTTGAAGTTTACATCAATTAACATTACCTCGTAAATAGTGGCAGTGGTCATCAACCTTGAACAGTTTAGCTTTAGAAAAGAATAACAAATTATATTAAAATTTAAACCTACCGTATGTGGCTGCTGATCAAGAGGTCTCGGGTTCGATTCACGGGTCGGACTAAATATTTGTATGATCCACAAATATTTGTTTCGGAGTCTTGGTGTTTTCTATGTATACTTTGTAATGTATTTACAAAAAAAAAGGATGTTTATGTATTTATATCAGTTGCCTAGTACCCATAATACAAGCCCTTTTTACTTATTTATTTAAATGTGTAACAAGATTTTATATTTTCACGAATGCTGCAAAAGAGAATGAAAAATACTAAACTATAAATAATAAAGCAGAGACATTCAACGCTCTTTGAAGTCTTCAAATAACATGGAGAATGACATACTGGATAATACGATGCCTCCCGTAGTATGTCCACAACTGCAGTGCTGGAAACAAATATAATTCCGATGGCGATTTTATGAATATTTTAACAAAATACTTTGAAGTTTGAGCGCCCACAATATTAACGTGAGCTTGATATTAAATCTCCAAACGTCCACTTTTATTTTCGAGTCGAATCTAATATAAATCCAAATAAGTATTATTTTTATATTTTTTTACTTTGGTCTTCACTCATGCTTTCCATCAAGAAGAGTGGAGTCGCCTTGGCAGACGATAAATAAAAAAATACCACGTGTCCCTCTTGATTTATAAGGTACTAGCTAGCCTTTTCCCGCGGCTCGGCCTTGTATCGTAGTAAATAGTAACGTATCACCAATGTCAAATTAACTAATTGATGCCGAATATCGAGTTACTTTCAAAATTTTAATACTAGAATAGAAAACTTTTATTTAATCAAACGTTCAGACGAATAATGCTTGGAACATGCGTTGCTGAGGGAGAGGTTTAATCTCAGACCGATTTGTATGAGGACTGTATATTACAAAACTGCTCAAAACTGACCATTTTAACACCGAAACATGACAGTCTCTGGCTGTTCATGTTTTTTTACGATTCACTGACTATAATAAACAAACGTGGTAATACTCATCATATGAAATAAATTGGGGTGCCTGCCAATCGATCGGTATTACCAGTAAGCGTATTTTACCAATATTTTTGGGTAAATTTAATTTTAAGATTATAACTTCGATCTTTAAAACTTTTTCGAGCCTCCCAAACTAGATCTTCGTATAAAAAAGGTATTGATTTTATTGATAAATGTCGTAAGCAAACTAAGCTAAAGATTCAAAGAGGCTTGCTTCACAGATAACCGTTATTAGGGTTCCGTAGTTCATGACTCGGAACCCTTACAGATTCGTCATGTCCGTCTCTCCGGCCGTCCATCCGTCCGTTAGACCTTCCGTCCTCGACTTACCGTACAAACGGTTAGTGCTAAAAAGATGTAACTTGGCATGGATATGTGTTTCTATTACATCAACATAGTGCTACAATAAAATCATGAAAAATATTTTTATTTGGGGTACCTCCCCTACACGTATAGTGGGGATGTTTTCTTTTTCGCGCCATCCCATTGTGTGGGGTATCGTTAGATAGATCTTTCAAAAACATTTAGAGGTAGCCAAGACCATTTTTTATTTAGGTATTTGTTTGCGAGTTATTTAACTATAAAGAACACTTTTTGTAAAAACAGGGCGTCGTCGTCCCCACTAAAAGCTAAACGGATGACTCGATAAATCAAAAAAATAATAATTGATATTAGTCCATGTAATGAAGTTTCAGGAAAAACTATAACGGCTCATATTGCTTTAATTAAAATGCGCTTACTTGGAAATCTTCGTACAAATATAATTAAATAATAAGTAGAAATAACAATTATCTAGGTATTCACACGATGGTCACGATTTAAATTCCACTTGTATATAACTACGGAAGCCTATTCTATACGTGGCCTGACACTCACTTGCCTGATTTTCGTTGTTTTTTGTTAGGGTTCCGAAGTTCATAACTCGGAACCCTTATAGATTCGTCATGTCCGTCTGTCCGTCCGTCCGTCCGTCCGTCCGTCCGTCCGTCCGTCCGTCCGTCCGTCCGTCCTCGACTTACCGTCCAAACGGTAAGTGCTAGAAAGATGAAATTTTGCATGAATACGTGTTGTAATTACGTCGACAAAGTGCTACAATAAAATTATGAAAAATAATTTTATTTGGGGTAATTCCCCTACACGTAAAGTGGGGATGATTTTATTTTCTCGAGGCTACCCCATCGTGTCGGGTATCATTAGATAGGTCTTTTAAAAACAATAAAGGGTTTCCTAGACGATTTTTTGATTTAGGTATCCGTTTGCGAGATATTTCACTTTAAAGGGCACTTTTTTGTAAAAACAGGGCGTCCCCCCCCCTCTAAAAGACAAACGGCTGGCTCAAAAAATCTGAAAAAAATCGTGATGGTGGTCCATATAATGAACTTTGAAGGAAAACTATAACCGATTAGATGACTTTCTTAGCTCAGGAGTTATAAAGGCTTATATATGGTAAAATGCGCTCACTTGGAAAACGTCATACAAAATTAACGTAATAATACGTAAACATAACAATTATCTATTGGATACGATTTTAAATCCACATACCATTATAGGTGACTGAGGAACCCTTTCCTGTGCGTGGCCTGACACGCACTTGGCCGATTTTTAGGGTTCCGAAGTTCATAACTCGGAACCCTTATAGATTCGTCATGTCCGTCTGTCCGTCCGTCCGTCCGTCCGTCCGTCCGTCCGTCCGTCCTCGACTTACCGTCCAAACGGTAAGTGCTAGAAAGATGAAATTTTGCATGAATACGTGTTGTAATTACGTCGACAAAGTGCTACAATAAAATTATGAAAAATAATTTTATTTGGGGTACCTCCCCTACACGTAAAGTGGGGATGATTTTTTTTTCTCGAGGCTACCCCATCGTGTGGGTTATCATTAGATAGTTCTTTTAAAAACAATAAAGGGTTTCCTAGACGATTTTTTGATTTAGGTATCCGTTTGCGAGATATTTCACTTTAAAGGGCACTTTTTTGTAAAAACAGGGCGTCCCCCCCCCTCTAAAAGCTAAACGGCTGGCTCAAAAAATCTGAAAAAAATCGTGATGGTGGTCCATATAATGAACTTTGAAGGAAAACTATAACCGATTAGATGACTTTCTTAGTTCAGGAGTTATAAAGGCTTATATGGTAAAATGCGCTCACTTGGAAAAAGTCATACAAAATTAACGTAATAATACGTAAACATAACAATTATCTATTGGATACGATTTTAAATCCACATACCATTATAGGTGACTGAGGAACCCTTTCCTGTGCGTGGCCTGACACGCACTTGGCCGATTTTTTTTGTTATTGTTTTCGTTGTTTTTTGTTGTTTATTGTTTCGTTGCTCTTCATAGAATCAGTGAGATTATCATGTTATTTCATACATTACACTTAATCTAATCTTAAACCGAGCATATCATAATCCTCAAATTTAACTAATAATGAAAAATTATCACCTTCCTTCTTCCATAGATATTTTGTAGGTATTTTTTGTCAGTCTTATAGAGAAAATGAGAACAAAAGTTGGCAACACTGCAATTGATTCCCGCCATTATTCTACCAACCATGTGTTCGTTTGTTACAGGCGATTGTGACACGCTTTAATTATTCGTGTATAAACGTTCAGTTGGGGCTGTTACCAAGCCGCTTATACTCTGACGTATTGTATCCCAATTAGGGAATTGGTAGGATTTTAGAAATGTGTTCTGTGTACTCGTGTATATAACCAACTTTAAAAAGACAACTCCCGCATTAGGAATATAAATTCCTGTATAGCGGGGGACTTTACAAACATACATGAAACGGACATAAAGAACACCACCAAGACTCAGAACAACAAATTGTGAATCACACAAAGTGTTGTCCTACGTGGGATTTGAACCCGCGACAACTGGCGTAGTAGGAAGCGGCGTGGCGACCGCTTAAGCCACTAGGCCAACCGTGCAGTCATGCTTTTGTCCGTCATGGTCATTCAAGTTGAACCGGTTTTATTTGAAATAACAACTAATTTGGAAGTACGCTAAATTAGTGTTCATTATAATTGAAGGCAGTGACTTCCCAATAACGATTGCTTTTCGAGGCACGGGCCTCGGACTGAAGTTGATTTGATATTACAAACAGACACTATGTTATTTGCCTTGTTGGTCTAGTGGTTAGCGTACGCGGCTGCTGATATAGGTCTCGGCTTCGAATCCCGGGTCAGACCAAATATTTGTTTCAGAGTCTGGGTGTTTTTCTATGTATAATATGTATAAAAGAAAAAGTATGTTTATGTATTTATATCAGTTGTTTAGTACCCATAATACAAGCTCTGCTTAGTTTGGGACTAGATGACCTTGTGTGTAAGATGTCTGAAATATTTATTATTATTATTTAATTATTTGTATAGATGCATAATCTGCCGGTGACCTCGGGAAGAGTCAAGCAATTCAAAGTTACATACATACTACCTTACCTTTTAATTATTATTACATCAATCAGATGAAAGTATAATTTTTCATCAAAATAAAAAAATACCAGTAAACATCACAAAAAATAACTTATTTGAAAGCACCCATAATTCTCTCCAGTGTACACTCGACCTAATAGGACCAAAATATCGGGTCACCGCACACAAGTTGTTTATGCTATACTTGTTATTTAAGGTCATAACAAGCTCACTGTATGTAAACCTGTTATACATATTATATTATAATTCAATCAATTAATATTTATAGAAAACCAAACTTTTACTTATTAAGCTATTGCACAGCTTTTATTGTGGGCTTTGAGCGCGGCAACCGAATCGAGATATTCCGTAGCGAAAAAACCTAACGCCCTAAAAAAGGATAGAGAATATGATTGTAACTGCAGTGCGACAAGGATGTGGCGCTCCGTAGTCTTTTGGCAGATTAGCGCATGCGTGCTGCCGCCACCATTGCCTTGACAATACAGTCATTCTAGATTCTTTTTCCTTGCGTTTCTTACATAAGTTGATTCAAAATGCTATGCAATAGCTTTACCACGGCAGTCCCCGAGTGCCACACTACTTTTTTTTTTATATTTAGGCCTACCAGAGTGACTACTGTGCCTGATTGAAAGCATGAGTAGAATCCAGGAGTAGGGGCCACCATCCTCTTTGTGAGTGCATACAATGCAGCATGGTGACCCTCACCATGGAGGCTTAGTGAGACTTTTCTGCATCTTTCAGAATGATGCAGTATAATTGGGCATCATGCTGTCATTTTATGTGTGAGGGTAGTACTGCTCCGATCTATTTGGCCCATTCGTGCTGACAAAACCGAAATGGTCGTTAGGTGACATCGAGACAAACTATGCAGTATCTCAACAGGCCATCAGTGACCAGTGTGAGGAAGCATACAGCGTTGCCTATATTCACAATGAGTTTTGTGATCTCTTGCCAAAACCAGCAATGGACTGTTGATGTAATGTGGACATAAGCATCTTAAGATATATAACTGAATCGCATGCCCTACTCCCAGAAGAAGCGGGGAGGGGTTGGCCTCTGGTAACTTAATTCACTCGGTGAAAATCAACGAAATACTTTTCCCCCTTCCCTCTGAGGGGGTATAAAGGGGTGAACGGTTTCATACGTATGCGTTATTTTCAAAGTTAGTAACACTAAATTAATAATAACTTGAAATTAAACGCCTGTAGATCCGAGAATTACCTGATTTATATTTTAAACTACATAGGAAAATAGCTCGGTAGCAAACTCTCATTTAAATTCACCATTTCCACGTAACATCCACACTTAACCATAATTACAGAACCACCGATCGACGCCACAAACTTTTTAATTGCTTCAATAAAACCACAGATTGAATCGTGTCATCAAAATTTAACTGGCAACATTTAAAAGTTAGTGTTGCCAATGGAATAAAACAAAGAAGTCAATTATAATGAAACTGTAGGTTTGCCACTGAACGCGGCCCAACGCGCAATCATGCCGTAGAACATTGCGGCGTAGTAATTACGTTCTCGTAGCGGTTTCGTAGCAAACTCTACGAATACTGAATAAAATGCTTTGAAAATTTCTAGACTAAGAGTTAAAAGTCATTTTTAAGCTTATGTACCGTTTTGACTACAATCAATATATCGAAGAAAATAATATCATCATCATCATAAACTTACATTTCATACTAATATTATAAATTTGATAAGTTGTAACTCTGTCTGTCGGTTACACTGTCACTGGCGTTAATTTGCGAATTTTACATAAATCTGTACGAAATGAAAATCGACGCACAAAATTCTCTACGGTTACTACATGACAACATAGCAAAATAAAATATCAATAAAAAAAACAATAAAAAGAAAAAACAAACAAGTAAGAACAAGTCTTTGTAGTTTAACAGAATAAAAAAACAGCCTGAAGACACTCTGTGAACAGACTCGATTAATTAGCGACTCGATGTTTTACAAAGTTATATTTTCAAATATTTTTTTTAATTAAGTCCATTAAGCGAGTCTTCTGTATAAGGTCACCGACGTCTTATTACCCTATGAAATTAATTAGACTATTTGAATCATGGTACTGAAATTGTCAACCAAACAATTGATTCTTCTCCAACCGCCATTTTGAGATACTCAGATTTACAAACTTTCCAATTCCTAAACTACGGATACAAAAAAAAAAACAACTGTGTTTTTATATAGCCTGCTTGATTACTGAAAATTCAGATTTCTAGTTTTATCCAGCATATATAGTTATAAGTGGTTAAAAATGAGCTGAGCTTCGATAAAAGGATGGTACTACCGTATCGCTTTTTGTTCGCCTTACCGGAGACTACCATACCATGACGTCATAATATTATTTCCCACTTACTGAAAAAATATCGTAAGAAACTCAACAGATAAGAATTTGAAAAGGAGATGAACTTTAGCTTAATTGATAATTTGAGAAAGCATTTCCTTGCTGGCTAGCTAACTAAGCACCTCCTAGGGTTGTCTCCAAAAGATCACAGACTGAGATAAAACCAATTGTACTGTTTATAAAAACATTTCTAAATTGTATAATAGTTTTGGTACGCAATAAAAGTTTTTTTTTGGATACACAAAGGGCTTAATGTGCGGTTTGAAGTTTTATATAAGCCAGTTAAAAAGTATTTAACACTTTATCTTAGTCTTAAGTCATCATAATCTGCAGCATTTAATAGTCCACTGATGATAGGTATTTTTAACTGCCTCGTTGGTCTAGTGGTTAGCGTATGCGACTGCTAATCAAGAGGTCTCGGGTTCAAATCCCGGGTCGGGCCAAAAAGTGTTTTTGGGTTTTTCTTAGGAAATTCCTAATAGCAGCCCGGAGTTTAGAAGTTTGGCGGTGATTCACGCCCGTGCTTCGGGGAGCACGTAAAGCCGTCGGTCCCGGTTGTCATGAACATCTATGGCAATCGTTATTGGGAAGTCAGTGCCCTCAAATATACTGACAACTAGTTCAACCTTCAAATTTCAGTTCTCCCTTAGGGTTTCGGAAGTCCGATGCAAGTCGCTACGTAGAAAAACTGAAATTCAGGTAATAAAGGCCCGGAAGATGAAATAATTTTTATAAAAAAGAGGTTTGGCCCACTATACTAAGCTGTTCAGACTGGTTGGTATAGGAGGATTATTTCAAGGTTTCCTTCTCTTTGCAGTGACCTGTATAGTTTGTTTCCTTAGACGCCTATTACGACACCCACAGGATGAATAGGGATTGGACAAACCTGAGGTATACTTCAGTTATGGGGTACGGCATGGTGGACTCCAGAAACCGCTGATGCGTTCCTGGAGCTCCTCCTGACTGCCGAGGTAGGCCGCCGCGGGGTTTAGTGGGTAGAGCGAATTCGGGAGTCCCACACACGCTCTTCGGTTTCCCCACGGAGAGTATGGTGCGAAAAGCATTCCCCGCGTAAAAAAAAAAAAAAACAAAAGGATGAATAGGAATTGTAACACTCTATAAGTCTTAACTGCAATGTTTATTACTACAATTAATTCTGAAGGCAAATTGTTGAAACGGCAGAGTTATCCTCTTTTAATTACAAGTGTTATATTTTAACGCTTCATATAAAACATGCTGGGTTATCTACAGTCACTGAGTATGGTGACCACCACTCCTGGACTGTATCTGGCAATAGTAAAGTCATTTGATCAGCCTCTTGCATTTAAAAAAAAAAACATGAAACACATTATGGGAAAAATATTATATTTAGAAATAAATAAATTTAACTAGGTCCTCCAACACAGCTCATGTGTGTCATTATTCAAACATATTATAAATCCCTCTTATATTTTGCCACGAGCTCCCGGTCTATAAGCAAAAAACTTGAAAAGCGACTTATACTGCAAAGAAATTTTCCTCTCCACGCTACCAAAAGGGTTGGAAATTATTGGCTTATTACATTTCTTCGGAATTCTTCGCAAACCGAATGTAAGAGGGATTTAACGGATCATTTGTTACGGAAATATTGTTGTACGAAATACTGTGAACAGATGTGCGTAAAAAATATTAGGATTGATTTTTATTTACGTTAGTTTTGGTCCGTGTTACAACTTTTACGATTCCGTGGTAAAACTGGAAACCCACAAAATTGAATTTAAAATAATTCAACTGGTTATGTATTTATATCAGTTGTCTAGTACCCATAATACAAGTTCTACTTAGTTTAGGACTGGATGGCGTTGTGTGTAAGATGTCCGAAATATTTATTTATTATAGAGTGTTAATTAACTATTAATTGACTGCCTTTTGTTAGTCTAGTGGTTAGCGTATGCGGCTGCTGATCAAGAGGTCTCGTGTTCGATTCCCGGGTCAGACCAAATATTTGTGTGATTTACAAATATTTGTTTCGGAGTCTGGGTGTTTTTCTATGTATAATATGTATGTATTTACAAAAAAAAAGTATGTTTATGTATTTATATCAGTTGTTTAGTACCCATAATACAAGCTCTGCTTAGTTTGGGACTAGATGATGTTGTGTGTAAGTTATCCGAAATATTTATTATTATTTATTTATTATTAAATTTTGATCTTGTATTGTTACAGATGAGAGAGGTATCGTGGTGTATAGCGCTTTTGGCGCTCCTCGTCACCACTTTAGCGGACTCAACAGAAGGTATGTACATAGTTTATTCAATTAACCAGTACCTGCTAGTTTCTATCGCGTAATCACCTTCTAAATGAACTATGTATAACCCGCCACAGAAATTAGGAAAGTAACTGAGAGAGCTAAATGTTTTAAATAAAAATCAATTTCTCTTCTTCAAATTTTTTTCAAACGTATTTTTTTGAGTTTGTTACCTCGGAACTTTCGAATGCGTGAACCGATTTCGATAATTATGTTTTATTTGAAAGCTGTGGCCTCCCATGTAGTCTCATGATAAAGGAACCAGGATCTGATGATAGGATCCTGGAGAAATCGAGGGAATTTTACAAATATTGTAGGCACACACCTGTCGCAATTTGTATACTCGGTAATAGTTCTTCTTTGAAGTCGTTTTTAGGGTTCCGAAGTTCATAACTCGGAACCCTTATAGATTCGTCATGTCCGTCTGTCCGTCCGTCCGTCCGTCCGTCCGTCCGTCCGTCCGTCCGTCCGTCCGTCCGTCCTCGACTTACCGTCCAAACGGTAAGTGCTAGAAAGATGAAATTTTGCATGAATACGTGTTGTAATTACGTCGACAAAGTGCTACAATAAAATTATGAAAAATAATTTTATTTGGGGTAATTCCCCTACACGTAAAGTGGGGATGATTTTATTTTCTCGAGGCTACCCCATCGTGTCGGGTATCATTAGATAGGTCTTTTAAAAACAATAAAGGGTTTCCTAGACGATTTTTTGATTTAGGTATCCGTTTGCGAGATATTTCACTTTAAAGGGCACTTTTTTGTAAAAACAGGGCGTCCCCCCCCCTCTAAAAGACAAACGGCTGGCTCAAAAAATCTGAAAAAAATCGTGATGGTGGTCCATATAATGAACTTTGAAGGAAAACTATAACCGATTAGATGACTTTCTTAGCTCAGGAGTTATAAAGGCTTATATATGGTAAAATGCGCTCACTTGGAAAACGTCATACAAAATTAACGTAATAATACGTAAACATAACAATTATCTATTGGATACGATTTTAAATCCACATACCATTATAGGTGACTGAGGAACCCTTTCCTGTGCGTGGCCTGACACGCACTTGGCCGATTTTTAGGGTTCCGAAGTTCATAACTCGGAACCCTTATAGATTCGTCATGTCCGTCTGTCCGTCCGTCCGTCCGTCCGTCCGTCCGTCCGTCCGTCCTCGACTTACCGTCCAAACGGTAAGTGCTAGAAAGATGAAATTTTGCATGAATACGTGTTGTAATTACGTCGACAAAGTGCTACAATAAAATTATGAAAAATAATTTTATTTGGGGTACCTCCCCTACACGTAAAGTGGGGATGATTTTTTTTTCTCGAGGCTACCCCATCGTGTGGGTTATCATTAGATAGTTCTTTTAAAAACAATAAAGGGTTTCCTAGACGATTTTTTGATTTAGGTATCCGTTTGCGAGATATTTCACTTTAAAGGGCACTTTTTTGTAAAAACAGGGCGTCCCCCCCCCTCTAAAAGCTAAACGGCTGGCTCAAAAAATCTGAAAAAAATCGTGATGGTGGTCCATATAATGAACTTTGAAGGAAAACTATAACCGATTAGATGACTTTCTTAGTTCAGGAGTTATAAAGGCTTATATGGTAAAATGCGCTCACTTGGAAAAAGTCATACAAAATTAACGTAATAATACGTAAACATAACAATTATCTATTGGATACGATTTTAAATCCACATACCATTATAGGTGACTGAGGAACCCTTTCCTGTGCGTGGCCTGACACGCACTTGGCCGATTTTTTTTATTTTATTTTAATGTTATTCTGATTAATTTTACGAATCAAATCCGGCGATAGCTTTATATAGAATCCATGTAACTTTATTCAGCAGTTTAAATATTATTTTGAACCTTAAAGTACTTACTATTTAAGTATTTTACCTTTCTACATATATAGGTACAAGTTTATCACATTTACTTTAAAAGGGCGTACAAAGAATTCTCGTCACGTTTTCATAAAATTGTAAATATTGAAAAAGCTTTAACAAGTACTGGAGCGTTATCGATTCTTTGTGTGTCTGATGACTTTCTACTTATGAGTATCGAGAATAAATATTATATACATACTAGCTTATGCCCCTGGCATTCTTTGCATGAGTTTAAGAGCTTTTTAACTAATTCATAAACGAGCAGGGTAACTTGTCCCTTCAGTAGTAGGTAGGTAGTAGAGCCACGCTGATTTCAGCACGAATGGGCCGGCTCGACCCGGCCAGTACTACCCTCACACAGAAGACCATCTGACATAATGACAGTATTATTGCTGTCGTATTTCGTTGGTGAGTGTGAGACCGGAGGCCCAATCATTCTGCATCATTCTCCCGCCCTTCGAAGGCCGGGAGAATGATGCAGAATAATCTAACCAGGCTGCCATGGTAAGGGTCACCATGCTACATTGCCTACCCTCACAATAAGCATGATGACCCCTACTCCTGGATTCTACTCATGCTTTCCATCAGGCAGAGTAGAGTCACTTTGGCAGGCTTAAATATATAAAAAAAAAAAAAAAAAAAGGAACCTGAGGATTCTCTGACCAGGCGAAGTGATCATGCCTGGTGAGCAACGGACCTACGATTTCTTCGGTAGATGGCGCTGTTGTGTTTTTTTTCTTGCGCTGTGTGTGGAAGTCGCTACAACAGTAAAAGTCGTTCAGTTATATTTCGTTCCGTTTTGCCTGGAAGGCAGCACGTGTTTCGAATATTTGATGACTTTACGTATATACAACGTTTTATTGATGTATGTGACGTAATTGCACAGAGAAATAATTATCTTACCAACCTTTTTTTTATTTATATAAGAGCAAGCATGAGTAAAATCCAACTGCCTCGTTGGTCTAGTGGTTATCGTATGCGACTACTAATCAAGAGGTTTCGGGTTCAAATCCCGGGTCGGGCCATAAAGTGTTTTTGGGTTTTTCTTAGGAAATTCCTAATAGCAGCCCAGAGTTTCGAATTTTGGCGGTGATTCACGCCCGTGCCTCGGAGAGCACGTAAAGCCGTTGGTCCCAGTTATCTGGAACATCTATGGCAATCGTTATTGGGAAGTCAATGTCCTCAAATATACTGACAACTAGTTCAATCTTAGAATCCGGTTGCGGAGGTCCGATGCCAGTCGCTCCGTGGAAAAACTGAAATTCAGGTAAAACCGGTTGAACTAGTAGCCGACCCCAAATAAACTTGGGAATAAGGCTAGGAAGATGAAGCATGAGTAAACTCCAAGAGTAATCTTGGGTAATTGAGTACTCAGTATGTCTTTTGAAAAGCCAATTGTGATGCCTCGGCATCAGTAGGCCCCCGGTCTCGCACTCACCAATGAAACACAAAAGAATGAACGAAGGAATTGAATGGTTATTGACGAATGAAAAGCTGAACATATAATGACGACGTGTTATATTTCACTCCAAAATTTAAAACTGTGTAACACGGCAAGTATAAAAAAGCGGCCAAGTGCGAGTCGGACTCGCCCATGAAGGGTTGCGTATCAGCAAGTAAATTTAAAACGTCTTGTAGTTCGTTGCAACTTGAACGATGTTTTATAATAGTGTATTGATTGAATGAAAGGTAAATTGCGGTTTACGATTTATGACGTATTTAAAAAAAAGCTATTTACTAGATCTCGTTCAAACCAATTTTCGTTGGTAGTTTGCATAGTAATGTACAACATATATTTTTTTTAGTTTTATCATTACATTACATCTACTTACCAAAATTCAAAAATTAAATAGCTCTTATGGTTTCGGAAAAAAGTGACTGTGATATACGGACGGACAGACAGACAGACATGACGAATCTATAAGGGTTCCGTTTTTTGCCATATGGCTACGGAACCCTAAAAATATGATTACTTACTGTTTTCATATCAAAATCATAACAAACGGTGACTCGATATTTTTGAATTTTCATTTAAACTGTGCGTGGGAAACGACCCAAAGCCTTTCCAATGACACGTTAATAACTGAACGACGCGACGCACGCTTC
This sequence comes from Phragmatobia fuliginosa, assembly GCA_932526445.1. Lineage (NCBI taxonomy): Eukaryota > Metazoa > Arthropoda > Insecta > Lepidoptera > Erebidae > Phragmatobia > Phragmatobia fuliginosa. The sequence continues at coordinate 18,717,910 of OW052073.1, forward strand.
AACTGAAATCATTTCATAGGAATAAATATGCCTATTTTAATTTTGAACAAGTAATATTACGTAGATTTTTAAACGTTTTTATGGTGTACTAGCTTTCACCTGCGTGTAAGTCAGGGTAAATAAAACCTTATTTCCTTCCTCGAGAATCAAAGTAGGTAATAATTACTGCCAACTGACTGCCTTGTTGGTCATGTAGCTAGCGTATGCGACTGCTGATCAAGAGGTCTCGTGTACGAATGCTGAGTGTGATCCGCACATATTTGTTTTGGAGTTTGTGTGTATGTTGATACAAAAAATAACAATATTTATGTATTTAAATTAGTTATTTAGTACCCATAATAGAAGTGTAGAGGAACGGGTGTCTTGTCCCTCCAACACAAAGGGAGGATCCTCCGACCAGACGAGGTGATCATGCCTGGCGGGCCACTGCCCGACAGATAATGTTGGGATGTTGTATATATGCTAATCGGCGCGAGAATGTCACTTTCGCGATTCAGGATTAGTAGTTACTCCGTATAGATCGTTACGTGTCTTTGTAGTTCAATGTTTCTTCGGTAGATGGCGCTGTTGAATGTCGAAGTCGCCACAGAAGCTAGGGTTAGTTTGGGAATAGATGACGATGTGTGTAAGATGTCTTAAGATTATTTTTTGTTATTTATTTATGTCATTCCCCAAGAATCGAACTAGGTACTACGAGTACTACTAATTACTAAGTACTAATTTCATTGAAATCGGTGCAGCAGTTTGGCCGTGAAAGCGTAATAGAGAGAGAATATCCAAATAGAGAAAGAGAGTTACTTTCAAATTTACTATTTATCCTTAAACTAGCTTTCCGGCTCTGCCCGCGTGTATGGCCTGGTTCCCACTACGCCGGACCGGCAGATCTGCCGGAAACCGGACACCGGACAGAGTGTTCACATTACACCGGATCCTCGGACAGATAACTACTCAGCTCAGTTAAATTTGGAACTGTGCACACAATGGACGACAAAATTGTTGTTTTGTGGTGGTATGTTAATAGAAGGCAAAATAAAAGAAAACATTGGGTACATTCTATTTTCGAATATTTACTGATGAAAATACGAGCCAAATGACGTGAGGGGAGCGCGGGTGGGACGAGGGGAGCACAGGTGCTGCGAGCGGGGGACAGATACCGGCACAACCTCGATCACATTACTCCGGTCCGGTGTTTTTACCGGACGATCGTAGTGACAAAACGCACGGTAAAAATGTAGGACTCGGCAAAAAATGCCGGACCCGGGATAATGTGAATAGCTTTATATAATTTGTACAGCCGCTAGCCCTTCCGGCAGTTTTACCGGCCCGGCAAATCTGCCGGTCCGGCGTAGTGGGAACCAGCGCTTAGGCTCCCTGTGTCCCAAATTTCATTTAAATAGTTTTTTTTTACATATATTTAAGCCTACTAAAGTGTCTCTACTCTGCCTGATGGAAAGCATGAGTAGAATCTAGGAGTATGAATCAATATCCTCATTGTGAGGGTATGTAATGCAGCATGGTGATCCATACCACACCGGCTTGGTTAGATAATTCTGCATCATTCTCCCGGCCTCTGAACGCACACAAGTCAAGTCAAGTTACAGAATACAGAATATATGTATGTTCCTAATGCGGAAGTTTTTTTTTGAAAAATGATTAAAAATATATTTCTACAAGAGCTTTACTATACTTAAAAATTAACTTAAAGATATTGCCTTAAGCTTGCCGATTTACTATTGTGCAAAAGTTATATAAAGAAAAAATAATATTGACCTAGTAGCCGACCCCAATAAAAAATTGGGAATAAGGCTAGGAAGATGATTGTCCTGATACGACAGAGGTCACGAGTTTGATTCCCAAAACTAAATATTTGTAAATATATGAGTACCCATATTTGCATTAGTCTGGGTTGCCATTTATTATCCACCCCATCATCAGTAAATAACATCCCGTTGGGGTAATATCGTGGACATGAAATGCTTTATCAATATTTGATTTCTTCGCTATTTATTTGGGTTGGGAGCCAATACTAAATCAAATACACATAGTTGTAATAAGATGTTGGCGGTGGACCAAAACGGAGGCAAAAGAATTTCGTTCAGAAATTTGTCTAAATATACTACGCACAATGCTTCTTGGTATTTCAAAATAATAATAAAATAATACGTTCAATCGTTACTAATATTATAAATGCGAAAGTAACTCTGTCTGTCTGTCTGTTACGCTTTCACGCCTAAACCACTGAACCGATTTTGATGAAATTTAGTATGAAGATAGAATTGAACTTGGGAAAGGACATAGGCTACTTTTTACCGCGATAACCGACATACACGCGGGCGGAGCCATGGGCAAAAGCTAGTTTTAGATATTATTTTAAAAAGGCAAAAAAATCAGGTTTGTTGGGGAGCCCCCCTTTTCTCTTTTTTTTCTGTGCGGAAATACCCGATGTAAACCTTAACCCTGACTGGCCCTTACCTGTCACCTTCAGGCGTATTTCATTGTGCGTGTTGTTATTTTGTTTTATTGTTATAAATCACGAGTAACGTTGCGGTTCGAAGCTAGTCTAAAAAATTGCCTAAGGTACTCCTTATGTTGTCTGCTATTTGCCAGTGAAAGTCCGTTAAAAATAGGTTCAGCTATTCCAGAACAAAAAGTCAGTCAAAAAAAATATTGAAATTGATTTTTTGATGTCAGCATTATATACAAACACTTTCATATACATTTAGTAAAAAACAGTTCATTTGACAGACACACAAACAGACACTACTTTTTCATTTATTTTTACAGAATAAGATTTTTTTACGAAATAATGAATTACGGTACTAAAAAAAACTTTTAATTTCAATCCTTAGGTCTTTGTCAGCAAAAGCTAACACGAGTTGGCTCTAAACCCAATATAAACGGAGCACGTCGAACAGCAAACATGAAACTCGTCTGCTAGAGAGCGTGTTTGTCGCTAGATAAAGGCTTAGGCACCAAACTGGCAGTATTTATTCCAAACATTGACATTTGTTTAATTGTCAAAGACTGAGATGCTCCTAATGAAGATATTTCTTCTACTAAAACCTACTTCAAAAACCAAAGTTTTATGTTTATGTATTGATAGAAAACTATAGAACATTTTGGTTTGACATAATTTAGGCACAATAAATTAAGCGTTATCTATAAAAATAAATAAAATTAAAGTGTCTATTTGTTATAAATTAACAGATTTTCACTAAATGCATAAGAGAGTATATCATCTTCCTAGCCTTTATTCCCAAGTTTATTTGGGGTCAGCTACTAGTTCAACTGGCATCGGAACTCTGCAACCCTAAGGGAGAACTGAGCTTCGAAGATTGAACTAGTTATCAGTATATTTGAAGGCACTGACTTCCCAATAACGATTGCCATAGATGTTCATGACAACTGGGACCGACGGCTTTACGTGCTCTTCGAGGCACGGGCGTGAATCGCTGCCAAACTTCCAAACTCCAGGCTGCTATTAGGAATTTCCTAAGAAAAACCCAAAAACACTTTTTGGACCGGCCCGGGATTTGAATCCGAGACCTCTTGATTAGCAGTCGCATATGCTAACCACTAGACCAACGAGGCAGTACATAAGAAAGTATATAACTAACAACAAAAAAATATCTGTGTCAGTTTGCTAATCTCTGGATCTATTGGATTGATTTTGACGGAATTTCTCGAGCAGATAGCTGATAATATAAGGAGAAACTTGGACTTATATAAGATACGTTCTTAGGCCTTTGTCAGCTAAAGCTAACACGAGCTGTCTCTAAACCCAATATAAACGGAGCACGTCGAACAGCAAACATGAAACTCGTCGGCCAGAGAGCGTGTTCATCGCAAGATAAAGGCTTAAGCACTTAACAGGGGGTAGTTATTCCAAACAAACGCATTTTGTTTATTTTTCAAAGAATGAAATGTAATGATAATTAACGCCTTGCATTTAATTTCGAATTTTAATGAATAGTCGTAATCCAGGAGTATTATGGATCTTCCGGAGAAGGAGAATGATGTAGACCGGGAGAATGATGCAGGATGATTGGGCCTCCGGTCTCACACTTACCAACGAAATACGACAATGTTGCGTCTTCGCCTTGTTCAGATGGAGGCACAACAACAGTGTGGGAGGATTAAGTGAAGGGGAGGTATCAAAGGATGGGTACTCACGTTTTGATGGCTGGTCTGAGCTGATGAGGAATCTGCTTGTCTCGAGTCCCCTCGGAGTAGGTACGCGCCGATTGTTCGTGGCACTGTAATTGTTCTATTGTCTCCAGCTGATTAGAGTTTATTGAATGTCTTTTACACTCCACACCCGTTTTTAGTTTGAGATGATTATTATTAAAGAGTTTTTATATGCGCGCTCTGCGCTCGCGCCCCGGGTCAATCACGTTGTCAATGAAGTCTCACACGTCAAACGTCACTCCTGTCAGTTTGACGAGCGTTCAGAAACGTCAGGCCATTTTGGCGTGAACAGACAACAAGAATGTTGTCGTTATTAGGATCGCGTTTAGTGAGAGGGTTGCACTGCCCTGGTCGAGCTCATCCGTGCTGAAATCAGCGTGGCTCTACCACCTGCTTTCCATCAGGCAGAGTAGAGTTACTTTAAATATATTAAAAAAAACCTACCCTGTGACTGCACGGTTGCCGTTTAAGCGTCTTCTACTGCACCAAGTGTCTTGGGTTCAAATTCCACATAGGAAAACACTTTGTTTGAATCACAAATTCTTGTTCTGAGTCTGGATGTTCTTGTGTCCGTTTCAAGTATGTTTGTGAAGTCCCCTGCGGTACAAGATTTATATTCCTAATGCGGGAGTTGTTTTTTTAAATCCTAGTACCCTCTATTTATTTGAAGGTAGCCTGTACCCAACTTGTAATACAATATATAGCGATATGAGTATTAACTTATGTGATTAACATTAGATAATAAATATTTCGAACATCTTCCACACAACATCATCTAGACCCAAACTAAGCAAAGCTTATATTATGGGTACTGAACAACTGATATAAATACATAAACATACTTTTTGTTTGTAAATACATACATATTATACATAGAAAACACCCAGACTCCGAAACAAATACTTGTGGATCACACAAATATTTGGTCCGACTCGAACCCGGGAATAAAACGACAGGGAATCGAACCCGTGACCTCTTGATCAGCAGCCGCATAAGGTAACCACTAGACCAACGAGGCAGACAATGATGATGATGAAATACCAAAAACTTGAAGGGGCTAAAAACTTCTTCTTCATTGGTGAGTGCGAGACTGGGCTCCTAATGATGCACAAGCATCTCATTACGCCGTCATGGTGTGGATACTGCATGGTGGTATACTGCATTGTCTATATTCACAATGAGTATGGTGAACTCTATTCTTGAATTCTACTCATGCTTTCCATCATCAGTAAAATAAATCACAGTTATTACGGCACCAAAACCAAAATTAATTCATAGAAAAGATCAATTCAGCAGAACTTTATACTATCATAGCAATATGAAAGCATTTCTCCCATCCCAGCGACAGTGTTGCCACTTCAAATAATACATAATTCGTTAATGGAACACCACTATGAGCTCGATATCACAAAACAGCCGATTACTGAGCTGGTATTTAATTATCGCGTCCATTGACGGCGCGACTCAATCAATGCGAACCCAGTCCTGTTACACTTTAGTTTGTTGATTAATCTGTTTTGGCTTCGTTATTCGAAATACTACTCTGTTAGCGAGAAAATCTACTATTTTTGTCGCTGTATAAATACGTACTCTGAACTCGATTAATCGCTGACTATCGATATATAATATCCTGTATAATATATATCGATAGTCAGCGATTTTAAATGATATCTATCCAAGAAAATTATAGGCTGCTACTAGCTCGGTACAAAAGCGAGTGTACATAAGTATTCGTTAAAGCGGCGGTCATTTTGAGCAATTTATTTCGTAGATCATCTAAATGTAAGTTATGTTTGTCCGTGTCCAAAATACGTATTAAAATGATTTATTTTAGTACAAATGTATGGGAAAAGTTTTTTGCGATTTTTGACATTTCTAGTACTCAAACCTCAGTATGTCCAGTAGAGACTTTTGATCCTTAAATGAAACAGGATCGATTGGCATCAAAAAAAGTTTTTGTTTAAAATGACCATTTTATTGCTGGCTGTACATTTTTACCAAATTCTGTAAATGCCGTTCAGAATATTTTAAAAAATTATGGATAGTCTTTTAAAAGCGTTTTCCTCTAACTATAACGGTTATGGTACCTGCCCTTACTGTCCCGTCTCAAAAATTCACCCTGTAGGTATATGTAAGAAAAAAATACTCATTTTAGTTTTTTTCATAAATCTAAGCCTTCGAAAGTGACTCCTCTGTCAGATCCATTAGTAAAATCAAAGAGTAGTGAACATCATTATCATTGCGATTCCCGGGTCGAACTAAATGTTTGTATGATCCGCAAATATTTGTTTCGGAGTTTGGTTGCTTTCTACTCGTATTTATAATATGCATGTCATCCTCCTAGTCATTATTTCCAAGTTTATTTGAGGTCGGCTACTAGTTCAACCGGTTTAACCTGAATTTTAGTTTTTCCACGGAGCGACTGGCATCGGACCTCCGCAAATCTAAGGGAGAACTGAAATTCGAAGATTGAGCTAGTTGTCAGTATATTTGAGGGCACTGACTTCCCAATAACGATTGCCATAGATGTTCATGACAACCGGGACCGACGGCTTTACGTGCTCTCCGAGGAACGGGCGTGAATCACCGCCAAACTTCCAAACTCCGGGCACCTATTAGGAATTTCCTAAGAAAATCCCAATAACACTTTTTGGCCTGACCCGGGATTTGTACCTGAGACCTCTTGATTAGCAGTCGCATACGCTAACCACTAGACCAACGAGGCAGTAATATGTATGTAAAATGTATGTATTTACAAAAAAAAGTTTATGGATTTATATCAGTTGTCTAGTACCCATAATACAAGCTCTGCCTAATTTGGGACTAGATGGCGTTGTGTGTAAGATATCCGAAATATTTAATAATTATAACTTTACTATTCGAATAGAAGGTCGAGGGGTTCTGACATCTATGTTTCACTTCTTCAACTCTAAGATAAATATTAGCTTTGAAGTAAATGAAAGCGGTACCTCTAGTAACTTTACTCATAGTTTTACCCCGTACATATTTATACATGGTTCTAAGTTTAGATGTCGGGAAACCACCCGAATTTGCGTTCAACCCACCTACAAAATTTGTCGTCAAAGCAACTCTTATTAAAATTCCCTCACAAATTACTCTTTGACACTCACCGTGTAATTAAGTTGTGTATTTGTTTACATAATATTAACATTTCAAATTGTTTAAACACTCACACAAATATATCAACAATATAACCTTATATTAAGACTAGATGAGCAACGCGGTGTTGCCTGGGGTTGTTTTTGTACCTGTTTAATGATCGGGCTTAACGATAGCCACAACCAAAACGGTCAAGTTTGTGTCTTGTCTTGCATTGAATAGGGTTTTGTGGCTACCCATGATATGACGTGGATTTAAAATCATATCCAATAGATCGTTTTTTTTTGTACGCAGTTTTTTCAACTAAGCGCATTTTACAAGCTAGGCCTCTCTAAAGGTAATCGCACACTTATCAGAGGCGAACGCGTCGAACGAGCCGAACGAAACGAATTTTAGAATTCTTTGTATGAAATCTCATGAAACCTCACACACTTACCCGCGTCGAATCGTCCGCATCTGGAAGAACCCCAGAAACATAGACAAATTCGGATGACGTCATAAAATTAGGCGCGGATGATGCGGTCGCCTCGATCGATGCGCCCGCATTCTATCAGTTGCGTAAAATGCATTAAATACAATTTTAAAAAATATCCCAAAAAAGTTAAGACACTAAGAGAAGCTTAAACCATATTTTTACCAAAATCTTTAGCAATAAGAAGCGACTATAACTCAAATGTCCCTCGAAATTGACAAAAGGAATTGTAATTCTCTAACACAATGGTAAAAAATGATCATCCCTTACATTCGAGAAGACAAATGAGTGGTTGTTAGGGGAGGGATTTTAGCAAATGAAATCGAGTCACAAATACATCATCCCTATCGGCCGATATCTGACCTCTTCCAGTTTCGGGAGGTCTCGGCAAATAAAGTTAATGGTTCTACTGTTCTTGAGGGACACACGGACGAATAAAATGTTGTCTTATATTTATTAGATTTTGTTTAAGTTGCAAATATACATGACGCAGTCAACTAGCTTAAGGCCGCTGCATGAGTGACGGCATTTTACACGGACAGAACGGGACGGGACGTTTTGCAAACATCGTTACATACAAAATGTATAAGGAAATGCATACTCCACGAAGACACGGACAGGGCGGGAACGTGGCACGCACGGGACGAGGTAAATATCGTCGCCGACGATGTTTAGCACGTCAATAGCAATTAAAGCCAATTCTTGAAATGAAAAATACATCTTTCCTTGTTCACAACACTAACACGTTAGATGCGAGTCACAGTCACGGTGCGTATGCATTTACATCACGTCCCCGCTTATAACGAGGCAACCACGTCCACGTCCCGTCATCAATTACTATCACTACTCAGACTAATATCTGGTTTTTAGGTTAGGTTTTTGGGATATAAATAATGTATATAATAAACAAATTTGCACTAAAAAGCGCTATGCAATCAATTCCTAGTATTTTTATGTATACCTATCAATAGACGCCTCAGTAGAGGCTAGGCCGTTGATTGAACGGCTAATTTAACTATTTGGCCGCTACATATATATTATTTACACTTTAATAGTGCAAATTTTGTGACTATTTTTTATAAAACCTAAGGAGTTGAATTAGCAATAACGTTCAGATATTTTGTGATCGTATATTTTATCTCTCTTTCTTTTTGCTCACTAATTATTTCGGTTCGCTAAAGGGCGCTACAAAAAAACATATATTCCATACTGTGTACTTTTATTGCCATTTTGAAATAAATGAAACCACATCATTAAAGAAAACATGACCTTATTCTAAGGGCTGTAAATGGAAATATATTTTTTCTTTTTTTAGTCTAATTCCGTTTCTATCTCTCTCTGCTCTCTAACTTATGTGTGTAATGGTTATACGTTTTACTAGCTGACCCGCGAACTTTGTACCTTTACTTCCGCGTCGGAACTCGTATTCAAAACTCACTCGAATTTTCGAAGTATCCGTCTTACTTGTCTAAGCTGAATAAAAAAACTTCTGAAGTCGATAACCGAATATTGCACATTTTTTAAAAGAAGATTCTTATAGATATGTACGATTCGAAAAAAGTTTCACTCAAAAATCTCAAACCATGAAGAAGAACCATCATTACAATAAAACGGTAATTTCATACTTTATCCCCTATTATTAAACTATTTCAAAATCGTATAATTCGTATAATCCCGGTATCGGTACCGGGATCCCGGCATCGTATCGGATCGATCCCGGGATAGAGGTATGGAAAAAAGTTCGGGATTTGCAATCTCTAAATACAATGTTTACGGGTATAGTAAATAGCTTTAACACATACCACGTAAGTTGAAGAATTAAACTTAAAAATGAGTAAAAATTACAATTGCAATAATCTGAATGATAACAATGCCCCTGCTTATCCCTTTTGTGGTTACAGTCGTTAGTATTTTTTTTTTTTTTCTTTTTTTTTTTTTTTTTTAAAAAGACAACTCCCGCATTAGGAATATTAATTCCTGTGTCGCGGGGGACTTTACAAACATACATGAAACGGACACAAAGAACACCCAGACTCAGAACAACAAATTGTGAATCACACAAAGTGTTGTCCTACGTGGGATTTGAACCCACGACACTTGGCGTAGTAGGAAGCGGCGTGGCGACCGCTTAAGCCACTAGGCTAACCGTGCAGTCAGTATTTATACGTATGTCGGTAGTTATTCGCCAACAAAAGCTACTTATAACACAATCTCGTCACGTACAAACATTTCATTCGGAATTGAATGTAGCGGAAAAATGCTGTCATTTTTGCTACGTGTCCACGCGTGGCCTTGCTTTTTAATGTTTTATATTTGTCCCCTTTTGTTTTTACCAGGTTCTATTTTGTTATAACCTAAATATAAGGCAGGTAATTCTTGTCTGATTTAGTCCAATCTGTTTACTTCCTCCGCACTGCTATTGAAAATTCCGTAAGTTTTTTTTTTTGTAAATAAGTAAAGTGTGGAAGAGAATAGATACAGGAAGAATGCCTGGATACGGCTCGTCTGGAATAATATACTAACTTCAAAGAAACCGTTGGTAAACAGTTCTTAGCTTATGGTCATTGGCAAGACATGGATTAGACTTGGGTTAAAATCATCTACCATATTATTTTTTCTATATCACTGGCTGACCCGCTGAAAAAGAATAATTAAGCTGTAGTTTTACAATATCTTTCACTTATTTTCGACACCGTGATTTTATGAAGCATCACTAAAAGATATTTTAATTCGGGAAATAACACAGTCGGCCATGCGAAGCTTCAGCGATAGCTACAATAAAAAGAATTGAAAATAACAAAACCTGTAGCAGTGTGTATTCAAACAAAGGGAACATAGGAAGCTCCGTTGGCGAAATCTTTCATTTCTTATCTTGAATGCGAACACTCGCAAATATCAAAGCTATACCGATATGAGCCACCCTTTGTGTTCCATTCATTCTGCACTCTATTCCCCACTATCTTCGCAGACAGCACCATGTCTTGGCACTTATTTATTCTGCTAATTGTGAACTGTAGACCTCGTTTTCTTTTAGTACTATTGTAGATATTGTGACTTTGTTTCTGTAATAAATAGATAATCTTCAAAGCTTAATTGATTTCATTATGAATGAAAAGAACAATATTTACATATACGAGCGTCAAAAAAATCCTCCGCATCATCGCTTACTGGTCACAATTCTCAAAAGAATGGCAACATTGTCACGCTCAATATTAATGCAAATTCTCTGAGCTAAAAATATGTTACACTTATTATAATTTAGTTATGAGGTATCTGGATTGTCCAAATAAAAAAAATACAAATCAGAGTAATAATAAAAGCGAAACTGCTGTGGACTGTTAGTCGAATAGCGGCTTTCTAAACCAGTGGTCATCAGTTCGATTTCCATATAAGACAAATGTCTGTGTGATAAGCGTGATTACTTTTTTTGGGTCTGGATGGTTAACTTATTATATGAATGAAATATATTAATGTGGTTTTCATAGACTAGTCGCAGCCCAATTTGAGATTATATTACCATGTGTAAGATGTTAGAACTCATTATTATCAGAGAAATGAACGATACATTTATAAAATACCAGATTGATTTTTACTCAATGATGCGGGAAAATCGCATTCGCATAGTGTGGGTCACAATGCTACATCCTCTGCATTTCATTTACAATAAATAAATATCTCGGACAATTTACGGCCATCTAGTCCCAAACTAAGCAAAGCTTGTATTATGGGTAATAGATAAGTGATATAAATACATAAACTTACATGTTTTTGTAAATACTAACATATTAACATAAAAAACACCCAGACTCCGAAACAAATATTTGCGGATCACACAAACATTTGGACCGACCCAGGAATCGAACCCGAGAGCTCTTGATCAGCAGCTTACTCTTGAATTCTACTCAAGCTTTCCATCAGGCAGAGTAGAGCTACTTTGGCAGGGTTCCATCAACAAGCCAGAATGTCCCACAGCTGGGCTCGGGTCTTCTCGGGTCAGGAGAGGGTTAAGGCCATACGTCCTCACGCTGGCCGAGGGGTTTAAGCGATCGCTCTAAGTGTTGTAAGTTCAAATCCTACACGAGAAATCACTTTGTCTGACCCACAAATTGATATTCTGATTCTGGGTGTTCCTTGTGTCCGTTTCTTGTATATTTGTAAAGTTCACCGCGACACAGGAATATATTCTTAATACGGAAGTTGTCTTTTCAACTAAAATAAAAAAAATAACAGTATTATTAAAAAAAAAACATGACATCCGAGCATAATTGTTAAATAAGCAAGCGACAAAATACCAAGTCCGGTGTTTGTAAAAAATACAAAATTAAAACATGCCCCGTGCTTGCTAATTCACAAACATTCGGAATTCGCGTTCCGTAGCATGAGGCGCCGGGTAAAAATGGCGTCCTAGCCCAGGCGTTTTATTAAAACATTTAATGAAACCGGCGCTTACTCCATAATTTACATGCGGTACTCAGAATGTAGAATGTTGTAAGTTATAGATGTGACACTTGCAATTTTAAATTATCCAGCACTTATGTCTTTTAACCCCCGACGCAAAAACGACGGGGTGTTATAAGTTTGACGTGTCTATTTGCGTGTGTGTGTGTGTGTCTGTGGCATCGTACCTGGTGTCGTCTTCGTTATCGTACAGGTGTATTAGTCGTTATTAGTCTTACTCCCGAATAATTCACATTTCAAACAAAAAAATCAAAATCGGTTCATCTGTTCAGGAGCTACGATGCCACAGACACACACACAGAGCAACGATGCCAGCTATGTTTAATGGACCGATCTGTTGGTGGTATTTTAAACTTTTAGTTTTACTTGTTATGTAAAAATGACTCAACAACTCACTAGACCGCAACTCACGTTCGCAAAGAGGATGTTAAGAACCGTTCTTGGATTCTGCTCAGGCTGCATCAAGCAGAAACATTTTGTCAACTTTTCATGTGAAAAAAAAGTATTATTTGGTAATAGGGTGAAAAATGTCATTAGGATCTCCGATTACTTGGAGATATAGGAGTTAGCAGAAAGTATTACATATTTTACACAGCGATAATTCTTTGATGATTTTAGTATCTAAATAGACAGTTTTATTATTATGTTTTGTATTTCAATAGACAGGACTATGAAAAAATAAACCCGTACGCCTTAACAGTCAGGATTACTAACCACTGAACGAACTAGCCCCACCCTACAAATCTTACCCAATTGTCCTTATCTTCTCATTATCAGCTCTACACTATTCAAAAGTTAATAAGTGTGGAATGCATTCTATCGTGGTGAAATTACGCCCGAAGATTATCTCTACAGCCATTGGCACATGAACAGGTAGTATGGCTGAATTTATTAAAATGGCCCACTTCATCGGCAACGGGTTTTAAATAAGATGGCTAATGATCCCCGTTATTAGCAGGATGCAGGCTAGATGGCATATTGTGGGATGATATTGTTTGTCAGTGACGTAATCCAATCAAAATACTCCCACTACTTATGGCAGTAATGATCATGAATCAAAAGTGGGATTCCTTTTCAGAATTATCATTTTGCTTTCCTTTCCTGAGTTTATTTGGACATGATTTATATCATTACAAAAAGTTTGGCTACGTGTTTTGTGACTGGCTGCTTTTGCACTTTTCAATAGAAATCACTTATTTTTATAAATGTAAGAACATTTATTAAATTTAAATCTAGGAGGCAGTAGCTAAGAAGCTACTGCCTCCTAGATTATTTAAAACCCCATACTAAGCTTACATAACAACTAAAATTTTAATCTCACCGGCGTTAGATGCAATAACGTTGATGGCACGCGACTCCACGTAATTTACCAAACATTATTTAACTGGGAGCACGTAAAGTCAGCCGTCAGAACCTCTTTAATACGTATACGATAGGTAGGGAGCTGAGTGTACGAAATTGTAATGCTTTCGAAGAATTTAAATTTATTGAGGTATTTTTAAACATTCTATTTGTCTAGTTTATTAACTATACTGTTACTGTTTATTATCTAGTTGGAAGGAGACATTTAGAATTTTTATTCAAAGTTCAAAAATATATTTCTTTAAGTTTCCAAACTTTTGCGTTATTACATAACAAAAAAACTAATCAAAGACTTAAAAATATACAGTGGAACATTAGTACATTACCTCTCAATACGCAATTCTAGTCAAAATCGATCCAGCCGTTCTTGAGATTAGTCGAAACAATCCGACAGATAGACTAACGGACGGAAAAACAGACATATGAATATTAGTCTGAATTAAATAAAAATTTGAAATTAGAAACAGCTACTTCCATTTCATTCATTTCTGTAATTTCACTGATATTTCTAAATATTGGTTACATTATTGTTTCTTTGTATTAAGAAACAAACTGACAAATGTTATTTTTAAGAGTTTTAAAGCCTTATTGTATGAAGTAAAATGCAGGTATAAACAAACGAGAATATTAAAATGAACGGTTTCCAATCAAAATTCTTATGTCAGAAGACACTACATAAGTTACGCAATCAACTCAAGTTTTCCATCCAAATCTAGCGCTAAATTTAGAACAATTAAAATTCCTTCATCGTTCACTCGCACCCCTGTGTGACACCCCTTGTGTACCTAAATGGGACTTAATTTACGATCTGCCTCCTGGCCTATATATCCTAGAGCACACGCGATTTTATGTTAAAGGAGTACTTGAGACTAGGCAAGGAGCTTGCCGCAAACTCATTATTACACCGCGAATATTTGCTAAAATTTACCCTCAGTACGAGTTATTTATGAAAATACTTTGTCCCTTGTCACTTAAAGTAATTTGGTTTAAAGCAGTTTGTAATCATATGTATATTTTGACAGTCAAACACTAATTTCTGAGAATTTCTGGATCTTCTTTCACGACGACGACCCATAACGTCCCACCGTTGGGTTAGGGTCTCCTCTCAAGAGAGGGTTAAGGCCATATGTCCCCACGTTGGCGGGTTGGGAACTGGCAAACCACGTTGTGGCTACGTTATCTTAACGTTGAATCTTCATAAGCCGCTTGAAGGCCTCCAACTAAGCCTCACGACTGTTATCTTATGATAACAACCGGGACCGACTGCTTAACGTGACCTCCGAATCACGGTAACGCTCATAACGGTCACCCATCTAGGTACTGACCGCACCATCGTGATTGTGTCCAATCACCTATGGCCATTTGGCTTTAAGCGCTCCATTTGATTAATACATTTCATAAAATACATGAATATCTCGTAACAATATTTCGAAACACCAAATCAATTATGATTTTCCATTCCTTCATATGCAATATTTTACGGTGCAATAAAACAGCAGGCATCGTAAATAAATTTAACGTCGTACGTAAAACCGCAAGGGTCTTTTTACGTGGACCTCTAAAAGTGTATTCTAAAATTGTCGCTACAATTCAGTAAAGTCGACGGCAGAAGTTATTAAAACATTACACCACATAGACATCAAATCGACGTAATTTACAATCTGTGCTCAATATAACTCTGCTCGATTCCACGATCACTATTCATGAGAGTCCTGCTTAAAGATCAAATCTACCTTACCCTCTTTAGATTCCATTAAACTGGATTCCAACATTTCTAACCCTACCGATGTACGAAAAAACCTCATATAAATATTTACAGACCGCAATTGGGGTAACATTTCCATCAAACCATATTATACTTTACAATTCTTGCAACAAAGTCAATTTTTATTTGGATCCTCTTTCGGTTCTGAGGTCATGAAAATTTCAACCATAAGTTAAGGGGATAAATCATCATTTGGAATGTATAAGGGTTAGGGATGGAAGGGGTTTATTACCTAAAGAGGTTTTATTGAATATCCTTTAATATGTGAAAGTTTACTAATGTATTTTTTTGTTTTTTCTTTGGCGAATGGCTTTCGGATATTTTGTGGTACTGTCTTGATCCTGTCACCGTATTCAATGACTTGTAACTTATGGGAACGTTATTGTTGTTTGAACATGTCGTATTTGGAAGATTACACTTACTGAACATTTACTGAATATAAAGAAAATACACATTTATTCAATAGTAACAGCTTTTCTAAAACTTTACTACATATGAGGCTACCTACTATGTAACTATACAAATGAAGAAAAACATTTATATATGTCTACATTTATTAAAAAAACAATTTTCTATTAGGAATATAAATGGAGAACTTTACAAGCATACATGAAACAGACACAAAGAACACCCAGATTCAGAGAAACAAATTGTGGAGCACATTGTACTGCCCTATGTGGGGTTTGAACCCACAACACTCAGCGAAGTAGAAAGTGGTGTGGTGACCTCTTTAGCCACTAGGCCAATCGTGCCGTCGAAAATAAAATAAATTAAGTTTATTTTTAACCGACTTCAAAAAAGGAGGATGTTCTCAATTCGTCGGAATCTTTGTCGCTTATGAACCAATTTCAACAATTATCTTTGCATTGGAATAGGCGTAGCTTAAAGGAGGTTCTATCGTCACCATATCGAGATCTGATGATGGGGTCCCAAGGATATCGAGGGAACTCCTCAAATATCACAGACACAATTGTCGCGATTTGGGTACTCGAAATAGTTTTTCTTTGAAATCGGTTTCTTTTTGTAAAAACTATCGTTAATAGCATCTGTCACCTTTCTTAGAAAACTATTTTTTTCAACTATTTGGAAAACTATTTGGTTATCTATTCCTTACTAATATTAAAATTGCGAAAGTAACTGTCTGTCAGTCTGTTTGTCCGGCTTTCACAGCTAAACTAGTGGTTTAATTTAAGTCAAATTTGATATTCAGATATTCTAGAGAGAAAGGACATAGGCTATTTTCACAACGATACCTACCTACACATACTTGCGGGCGGCGTCGCTGGTGAAAGCTGGTAGAGTAAAGAAAAATAACTTAATTGTAAACATTTTTCTTTTTTCATATTTTAAAGACAAAGGCACGTTTTAATGAGATCTTTTATGAAATCCAGAAACTAATATAAAAAAAATTGCAATCTCTGTGTAAATATTAATGAAACAACATTTCGGGGATATCAGAAAAAAAACACTGTTTCTATACTGTGGCAACATTCATACTAGATTGTTTTTACAAAAAAATATAGGGAGAATAAAAAGGATTTTAACCCTAAGGACATGACTGAGATTCCTGTCGCGAAGAGTGCCACTGTGAGTGATGCAACATTACTTACATGTGGAGGAACTTTGTGTCACACTGACGGAAAGATTTGACAACAGGATAAACATTTTATCTCTTTGTCTGTACATACACACATAAAGTCACTCTTATTTCCCAGAGGGGTCAGCAGATACTACAATTGACCTCCAATTACTGACACACCTCTTTTGCTTCGTCCACATTGTCACGTAACGAGAGCTTAGTCCTCCCGTAGTGCACGATATTAGGAAGAAAGAAAGTATAAATAATAAAGAAAATATGTAGTGTATGTGTCAGTGAGTTATTCATTCACTCGTTCACTGTGAATGGGTGAGGTGTTACTAAGTTATTCATACACTCGTTCACTATGAATGAATGAGAAGGAAGCATTGTGTCATCTCGAAATGACACAATTCAGTCGACTGTTAGCAACGATAGCGAGTGGACGCGTGCGACTGTGAGCCGATAATATAGAAGGATATACTACAAAATATATAAATGTAAATTTAGACACAAGGGTTTACAAGGAGTTTATATTAGGTAAGATAGATTTACAGAAAGTAGAAACAAAGATTTATGACAAACGCGGTAGGGCGAGTCCTCTCAGGGTGTAGTTCTTTGAGAGTTCCGTCGGTGATACCTTGAAGTAAAGGCAACACTTATTTGGCCGGCGGAGCTGCAGCGAAAGAGCTGCGCTACCTATACGGCCGCGCGCAGAGTAGCGGGGAGACGCTTGCCTGGTAGCGGGGAACGAGGCAGTGTGGCCACGTTACAACATTCATCAATCGCTGCATGTGTGCTCGTCGGTCCCTGGTGATCTTAACATGGCCCTTCTTTAGGCCATTACCAATTTGGTCTATATGTATCTGTTCAATGCCTCTAAAATGAGTATGAAGATCATCACTTTTGGTTCTGTTCAAGTTTTGTATCGAGCAGAGTAGTCATTGTGTGCAGCTTTTAAATGTAAAAATAGAAAACATACGTTTTTTAAAACAAATTAATGTGCACTGTTAAAGGCTTTTCCTGAAAACAGTGTTATTATTTATTTTTCACATATATGACCCATCTAAATATGACAGCATTCGTACTGTCGTATTTCGTTGGTGAGTTGGTGACCGTAGACAATCATTCAGCAACATTAAGCCGACCTCCGGAGGGCGGGTCACCAAAAAATCATCATTTTTGAAACCATTTTTTGACATGACATGACTCTACCTTTTCTCCCTACCCGCTTTACCTTTTGGGAGAAATAAACGGCATCAACACTTCTGTAACCTTTAAGTTGCAATTTCTATGTCAATGTAGTTATTAAGGGTGTCCCCTTTGTTCGTTATTTTTTTTTAAAGTTTTCTAACCTTCCTGGCAGTATGTCTCACATCTTAAGTTCTATGAAAGTGTTTCCCGTGCTTCTTTTGAATGACACTACAGTTGGCGTTGCTGCATTGTACATGAAATTTCTTGGCGTACATAATTATGCAGTAATTGAAATGTGGCGCTTTTCCTTTTCATTTTATGCTTACTTATATTATAGTTAGAATGTTTAAAGTTTTTTGTAAAGTAAAATTAATTGACTGCCTCGGCATAGTGCTGTACCAGAGGTCTCGGATTCAATTCCCGGGTCTGTCCAAATACTTGTGTAATCCGCAAATATTTTATATGTATAATATGTATGTATTTACAAAAAAAAAATGTATGTTTATGTATGTTTATCATTTGTCCAGTACCCGTAATACAAGTTCTACTTAGTTTGAGACTAGATGGCGTTGTGTGTAAGATGTCCAAAATATTTATTATTATTTATTATTTTATATTATATTATTTAATTATTATTATTTATTGGAAACAGGCATTTTACACTAAGTTGCTAATTAAAATTTGATTTGTAAATAAGTTGTCGAAAAGTGAGTAAAATATTGATAATCATGTATAAAGGGGTCATACAAACGGGTTACCTGATTTCTCACAAATGCGTCACCGTAATTTGTATCCCTCTAAGGTGGGTTTTGGGCTGAGATAATTCGTCCCTTACCCCTACACTATATCCCCACTCACTCAATCAGAAGAAACAATACAAGAAATGCTTAACAGCGTTTCTATGAGGCTAAAGCATCATTCATGTCGTACTCATGATTTCGATCATTTTGAGCCAAATTTAAAATGATCCTTTTTTAAAATTTTGATACGTATACCTAACTATGAAATACGATGATGAGAAGGAGAATACTCGTCTATCTTCTATTTAATTCATGTCTATGATTATTTTGTTCAATAGACTTGGTTTAACCATAAACAAGATCCAATGTATCTCAACTGATGTGATAGAAATGATGATAAATGGCGCTATTTATCCACCGGGGCTCCAGCGTTATTGTACCTGAGATACTTTAATATTCTCCATAACTCGTCCTAATGTACCTCTAGATTTATTCTAAGATAAATTACCTTTAAGGTTCCCTTGATGTGAAATAGAAAAGTCACTAACACTGATTCAAGATAACCTTTCTTTACCTGCAATGTTAAAATGTAAATTAGATTGATGTTTTGAATGACTGTTACAAAATGTCTGGTCAAAGATATTATGTCGTTTTGTAGAACGTAAGAAAGGGTATTTGAAAATTTCACCTTTAAGGGTGTATGAAGAGGAATGAACTAAGCTAGCTGTATTCCAGAAGGAATATTTGTTTTTTTTTTAAGTCAACTCCCGTCTTATTAGGAATATACATCTTGTATCGTGGAGGACTTTACAAATATACATGAAATGGATACAAAAAGCACCCCATCTTAGAACAACAATTTGTGAATCAAAGTGTTGTCCCACGTGGGATTTGAATCCACAACATTTGGCAAACGAAGTTATCAATACCTATTATTATATATTTCATGAAAAAAGGTTTTAAACTAGAAAGTACTGCTCCTTCGATCTAAATTGACCCTACATCAAAACAACTCAAAAAATATTCGCACCTACCCGCACTTTACATAACCTTATGTGACCCCAAAAAAATTCCCACTTAAGCCACTCTTGACTAGTTATCATACAGATTGTTTCTTTTCCCAAAATATGTGGTAAATTGAAGCGAGCTCGCCCAATTTGCGTTGATTTCTTTATCCCGGCCTGCAGGACGTGACCTCCTCGAGGTGAATTCAAATAAGTTGAATGGGTGTGGTCTGACATACAGCGGGAAGAGACGGATAACTATGAGGTACGGATAACCTGTACTAGACTGGTTATACGCTATAATGACGAAACTGTAAACCAACTTTAGAGTTAAATTATCTGTTGGGCTTATTTCCAATGTTTATAATACTATACAAATGTAAAACTATTATACTCTTGTCTTTTTGCGTAATAAAAAATATCTTCTGATATTTTGGCAACAAAAAGGAAAGTTGTTTTTCGAGTGAATGTACGTATGTATGTAAATTTCATTGGTCTAGCTGTGAATGTATATGACTGCCGATCAAGAGGTATCAAGTACAATTTCTGGAAATTCCTAATTACAGCCCGGAGTATGATAGTTTGGCAGTGTTTGAAGCCCGTGCCAAGAGCACGTGCTCTTTGTATCCCGTTGGTATCAGTTGTCAGGAACATGTGTGAAAATCGTTATTAGGAAATCAGTGCCCTCAAATATACTGACAACTAGTTCAACTTTCGGGTTCAGTTCGCCCTCAGGGTTGCGGAGGTACGATGCCAGTCGCTCTGTGGTAAAACTGATATTTATAAAACCGGTTGAACTAGTAGCTGATCCTAAACGATGTTAGGAATAATTAAGGCTAAGAAGATGATGAGTGTACTTGAATTACTTTGAATGGTCAAGATGGCGTTAAGTTTGATTTAATTGTGTAAGTGACATTGCCTATATGAAAATAAGAAAACATCTTTTTTGTTAATGTAAAGTACCTATTCATTACATTCCTAGAGATTGTTATTGCTGCTTTGTATATTCATTAACTGTTTTCAAACTTAAATGACGAATTTCAGATTTCAAAGGCTAATTAACTGTTCCACTTTTTCCTTTGAAGAGAAAAAATAGTTTGAAATATTAATATGAGTATTGATATTGAAATAATTTTTACTCTGAATTTGATATCATAATTGAAATAAAAGAGTACGTGCAAAACTTTTCACGCCAATAACTGTTCTTAAATCTCTTTTTCAGATATTTCACATCAAATCATTTTCCCTAGACATCTCTGGATTGAAGGCAAAACTTAATAAAAATCTTATTCGAGTCCCTTATAAGTCCTTTTCACGAAAGGCCAGTCAATAAGCCATTTTTTCCGCTTACTGTCTTCACTGTGACCACCGCCGATGCCTCTTTTCGCCATTATATTCCCACCGCCACTGAGCCGGAGTATAGATGACCTTTTTATCACAGAGGTACTCGGTCAGAATTGCCTTTTAAATCCGTCAAAGGGCTTTTGAAGTATGACAGTGTAGTTTAGTACTTAGTATGACCCCTTATTCAGAACCACTTTGATGGTTTTATGAAACAAATGTTTTTTTTTGCATAAACGCCTTTATGGCTTTTGGTGAGTTTAGTTTCGGAGCTTTACTGTAAGAAGATTGTTACTGTCAATATTTTCCTTGACTTGTTAAGTTTTATTGTTCGAAATAGAAAAGTGATTGGGAAACGTATGATGTCGAAAATGTTTTTGAAAGGAAAATTTATTGTTCACAATAAATAGTTTAAAAAGCTATAACGCATGTAAACACTTATAATGAAGCTTAAATAGCCGGACTATTATTACGAATGTACCTTATTCATTGAATCGATTCAAATTTATGCGCTACGGTGGAAAATACACAGACAGCCAAAACTATTGTCCCTCCTTTTAACCTCGCCGAAATTGAGTAAAAAGAACCATTTCTATTTTCAGATATAAGTAGTGATTCTCTTTTTAACATCGCCAAATTTAAGTCGACTAAAATTTGCTGTTGGATTATGTACTTTAATCTCCTACTAAGTCCATTTTTCAATATCGCACGCATGGATGTTTAGTTTAGAACTAACAAAAAGTTCATCGGAGACACAGGCTTGTTTATTAATATAATATTGCGCTTTATTAACAAAACCATTATCGCTAGACCATTACATTAGACAAGATAATTTACATAATTGTGATTTTAATTGATAAATTCTGAGAAATTAAAGAATTTCTACATTATGAGTTGTGTTTGATTTAGTCAGCAATTCAAAAGGATGATATCTGCAAAACTGAATGATTAAAACTGATGAATGAAGTTAATAGGTACAAAGCAACGAACCGTTCGTTTACACTCGAGTCACATTCTTTTAGTTTATTACTATCTTTTGCGCTCGGCCCCTCCCGTGTATATATCGATTATTGCAATAAGACAGATCAACAACATCATCATCATCAACAACAGCCTTCAACAGTCCACTGCTAGACATAGGCATCTCCTTAGAAAGGAGGTTTTGGCCTACTATACCACGCTGGCCAGACGAGTTGGTATAGGGTTGGTTTCAAGTTTTCCTTCTCTTTGCATTGATGTTGTCTGGCGTAGTTTATCCCTTAGTCGCCTTTTACGACACACGCGGGATGAATAGGAGTGGTGACACTCTGTATTGTTAATCCATCACCACTCGGAGGATACTCAGACAGATATAGTTACTTTAATTTAGTCCTGCATATCAAAAAGTTAATTCACAAGGAGATCACGTATGAGGTAAGCCATTGAACATAAAAGTATTAAAAAAAATGTACCAAGATAGAACAAAGTAAATTTAGATAAATGATAGAAAGATCATGATGACGAAGGCAGTTTCGAAACGCCTGAACTTACATTAATGAAATAAAAGTAAAGGTCAGCATGACTGAAAACAAATTTCAAATGTATTTATAGAAATAATAATAGCTTTCGCCCGCGGCTGCACCTGCTTGTATGTCGTTAATCGCTTATAACCTTTCTCATACTTTAGACTATCTGGGTACAAAATTTCATTTAAATCGATGCAGTGGTTTTTGAGTTTATTGCAAACAGGCAGACAGACATACGCGGCGAAGGATTTTATTTTATAATATGCAGTGATTGTTCATTCAAATAAATAAATTTACTTGAAATTCGCACTAAACAATGTTATTTAATGTTATATAATATTTTACTCGTGAAATACATTGTCTTTTCATTCGATGGCCAAGTCACTTTATTTCTTTTACATTTAATATTAATTTGGTCATTAAAATATGTTTTTAGGTTAAATTAATTTAAATTAGAATAGCAATCCCGCGGATTTCTATTCTAATATTAAATTTTCAAAAAGCTCTAAACCTTTATCGCCAGCAAACACCAATCCACAAAGTTATTCAAAATTATCAGCCATTACAACACACAAAGCATAATAAAGTAGTCAGCATACACTTATATAATACTACAGTACAATTGCTACTCATCCACTTATCCTCCTAGCCTTTATTCCCAAGTTTTTTTGGGGTCGGCTACTAATTCAACCGGTTTTACCTGAATTTCAGTTTTTCCACGGTGCGACTGGCATCGAACCTCCGCAACGGGGGAACTGAAATTCGAAGATTGAGCTAGTTGTCAGTATATTTGAGGGCACTGACTTCCCAATAACGATTGCCATAGATGTTCATGACAACCAGGACCGACGGCTTTACGTGCTCTCCGAAGCACGGGCGTGAATCACCGCCAAATTATACAAGTTTGGTTTCCATATTATACAAGTTTTACTTAGTTGTACATAGTACAAAAGTGTATAAAATACAATTATGATATGTTGGTCAATGTGGGAATATAAACTCGAGTTTCGTCGAAGAGTTCTTTTAAATAAGTAATTATTTCATAACTTTTAGTTTAGACATTTTTAAGTGATAAAGTATTTTTGGAATACTAAATCGCTTAATTACTAAATACTATTTGTCATCGACTATGAATACATTCAAAACCTAAAAACATGATATAATTCCTTTTTATTTCCATAACCGAAATGGAAGAAATGGAACCAAAACATTTATGTTAAGAAATAAAAAACTTTCTCTCTTTTTTTCTCGATTTTCTTCTTTATATTTTCTTTGTACATTAATTTAGATTACTATGACAGGTAACTACGGAACCCTACATTGCATTTTATGTATAAACCAGACTTTATTAGAATTTTCTATTTCTTTCCGCAGATCAACTCAGAAATGATTCAGCAGACAGCGGCAGCACTTCAACAGGCAGCTCTCAAGAAGAAGCAGAGGAACCAAAAGCTTACATGAGAACACCATCAGTTGGTGGCGTAGCCGTCAGAGCAGGAGAAGATGCTCTTTTAACCTGTGTGGTTCTTGGAGGAAGAAACAGGCCGGTGCTATGGAGAAGAGCCAAAGATCTAAAGCTCTTGACGGCTGGTGGAGTGAGAGTCACAAGAGATGATAGAGTCACTGTACTGCATGATGATTGTAAGTAATTTTATTACTTGAATTCGATTTTTAATTTACAGTTTTTGAAGGCGAGTGGCATATTTTACACTTTTTTATTAGCTTTACCTGTATGTTTGTTTCTTTGTATGTTCATAACCGACTCCTTTTGGTGCCATTTTGACTCACTTTAAACGGTCAGATTTCGTTCAAACTTCGTAGATTTATCGAGGACCGATGACAATACACTAATTTGGAAAAAAACTAAAAAAAATATTTAAACAAATTAGTCTTTTTTAGTATTTTTTTCTAAAAAAAAGAGTTTTAAAAAACTAAACCAACCCGCTTTTAAACTAAAAAGTAGAAAATAATTTTAATGTAACAAATCGTGGGGTGCTTTCTGAAATTATTTCAATAACGTCCCCCAACGCTTTTTATATTAAAATTATTTCATTATTTTTATAATCAAGTATGACCCGGGTAACATCTGTTTCTTGAACTTTTTATTGTTTATCTTGGTAGTTTTACTATAGAGAAAACCTAGAATTATAAAATAACGTTTTAGAGATGTGACATATGATGAGGAACATTGTAATGTTGGACTTCTGGTAACCCTTGGTAAAATGCTGTGCCCGACCCACTACTGGTCTCGATTTGGGTAAGAGGAGACTCTCAGGAGAGGATTAAGGCCATAGATCCCAATGCTGGCCGAGTGCGGGTTGGGGACTGGCAGACCAACGTTGTGGTTAACATAACCTTCCCATTGGATGTTTCATCATCAGACCGAATGCTTAACGTGACCTGTGGATTACGGAGACTCTAGAGATGGTTGTTCAGGCCTAGAACTAAACCATGAATCTGTCACAACTAAAAGATTTTGACTGCCTTGTTGGTCTAGTGGTTGGCGTATGCGGCTGCTGATCGGTAGGTCTCGGGTTCGATTCCCGGGTCGGACCAAAAGTTTGTGTCATCATCATCATCATCAGCCTGCTGGACATAGGCCTCTCCAATTGCACGCCACTTAGTTCGATCCTCGGCTACTCGCAAAGTTTGTGTGATCTGCAAATATTTGTTTCGGAATTTTGGTATTTTCTGTGTATAGTGATAAATGATAAATGATAAATGATATTTATTTCTGTAAGTAAATCTTTTCAGACATTTTTACAAGTCGGACTTATAGCTAGAAGGCGCCGGCATTTCCTACGACTCACTCTGGGAAGAAACGCCGAAACAAACCACAGAGGTGTCTTTTTTTCTTTTTTTTTTTAAGTCCGTGTACAATATTAAAGAGAACTATGTGAGTGCAGTATAGGGTCTGGGTTGGCCTTTTGAAGAAAGAACCATAGTTTTGAGTCGACCTGTCCATACAGACGGCACACGGGCCCCAGCCATCGTGTAGCCTAACCGATGTAGTCAGGATCCACAACCCGGAACACGACACTGCCGCCAGCAGGACACTTGAGTAGGCCGTGGAAACACTCAAAACCACCAGAAAATTACTAAAATATAAACTAACATTACAAGCCTACACTATACTCACATTTACAAACTTACACAAAAAAAAAACAAAAAATAAATAAAAAATACTATACAATTCAATTTCAACGAAAAACTAAACAAATTAGAATAAATGAAATACAAATAAAAAAAAAAAAAAATGTTCATCACTTGTGGGAGCGAGCAGCATCAGTCCCAAGCAAATTTATCATTTAAAAAATCAGTAACTGTGTAGTAAGCTTTATCACACAGTTTCTGTTTAACCAAGGACTTAAATTTGTTAATACTTAATTCATGAAATTTGCTTGGAATCTTATTGTAGAATCTCACACCCTGACATCGAAAAGACTTGCTTACTTTTTGTAGTCTAGTCGTTGGCAACACGAGTTTATCTTTATTTCTAGTGTTTATATTATGAATGTCGCTAAACTTTGTGAGTAGCTAGTATGTATATATTTACAAAAAAAAAGTATGTTTGAGTTTTTACATCAGTTGTCTAGTACCCATAGCACAAGCTCTGCTTAGTTTAGGACTAGATGATGTTGTGTATTAGATGTCCAAAAATATTTATCTATTTATTTTATTTTGAAACTATTTTACAATGTTTACAAAAAATGCGCCTCGTTTACTCTAGACAAACATAAACTAAATTCATTTACTGCTCTGTCGACACTCAGAAAATTTGCAATTGTAATTTAGCATCAACTGGCAACACCATCTGGGGCACACTTTGTCTATTCTCTATTTATTTTGTTTATGCAGTGGCGGCACTAAAACAACACAATTCACTATCTTATACAAATGCATAATGTACACTAAAGTACCAACTCTTAACTTATCTTCTAAAAGGTAAAGCTTTTTAATGGATTTCGAAGACGAAGAATTATTGAACTAGTTGACAGTGTATTTGAAGGCACAGTATTTGCAATAACGTTTGCGATAGATGTTCATGACAACCTGGACCGACGGCCTAACGTGTTCTCTTGAGGCACGGGCGTGAATCAGCGTAATTTTTACTACTCCGGGCTGCTATTAGTTTTTTTTGTAGAAAACCCCAACAATAGCTGAACCTGGGATTCGAACACGAGTCTTCTTGATCAGCAGCCACATGCGCTAACTGCTATACTAATAAGGCAGAAACTTTTTAATATTCTTTGTAATATAAAAGTACTGGCTTCAAGAGAATCATCTAATTGATAAAGGTACCAAGGTTCACGTTTCCAAAAAACTTACTTTCAATTACATTATACAGGTTCGAATTAGAGAACAATCTCTTAAATAGTCCCAATACTGGCTGCGCAATGTTACTGCAGATTTGATAATAACAGAATCTCAGCCATATTCTCTATTTTAGCTGAAGAACCCCTGCCAGGCCCTGGCATTGCA
This sequence comes from Phragmatobia fuliginosa, assembly GCA_932526445.1. Lineage (NCBI taxonomy): Eukaryota > Metazoa > Arthropoda > Insecta > Lepidoptera > Erebidae > Phragmatobia > Phragmatobia fuliginosa. Next base: position 18,745,117 of record OW052073.1, read on the forward strand.
AAGGGTGGTGACGTATGGGCTCTGGTCATCAAGTCAGTGAAGACGACAGACGCTGGCCTGTATATGTGTGAGCTGAACACTGAACCCCCCGTCAGGAGCTTCCATAGACTAACAGGTAGGAATCTTGTTACTCTTTAAAAAGGTAACTAACTTATTATCAGTCTTATAACTTCTTCTAATATAACCAAAGAAGATAACAATGTTTTCTTTGACTATGTTTTCTGAAACAAAATTATCATCATCAAAAACCCATCATATCCCACTGCGTGGATCGGATCTCCTCCAAGGAGACTGTTAAGGCCATGCAGGCTAGCCAGAGACTAGGGGCTAGGGACGAGCAAAACAACATTGTGGCTACTAAATATTGTCGCAATTTTTGCATTTTATTGTATAAATAATACGTATATTTATGGATACAAATACTCTAAATTTACTGTAAAGTACTGCACAGTTGGCTTATTGGTTTAAGAGGTCGCCGCGCCTCTTTCTTCTGCGCCAAGTGTCGTGGGTTCGAATCCCATATTGGACAGCACTGATTCACAAATTAATTTTGTAAAATAAATTTTGAGTCTGGGTGTTCTTTGTGTCCGTTTCATGTATGCTTGTAAAGTCTCCCGCGACACAGTTTATACATTACTTAAAAAAAAGCATTAAAAAAATCTAAGTATTCTAAAACACAAAGAATGGTTACAATTAATTTTGATGTCGAAAACATTATTTTAATTTGGAAAATTGCGTTTTTTTCTAGTGATATCCCGAGGGTTAACTCCACCAGAGAATAACAATGTAACGGATAGTTATTCAGCCAACGTGCCCACTCTATCTTCTATGGCACTTTCTCACAACTACACTGACTGCTGCATAGCGGGCAACGTTACCAAGAGCTGCCTCGGCTTTTGTAGTATACAGACCATTCTGGAAGGAACTGGTCAAGATCCAGAATCGTGCCAGCCAGACTTCCCAGCTATTGTCAAGTAAGTTCTGATATTTATTTAAGCGAGGAATACACGAAAACCACACTAAATTAGTAACATAATCAAAAGCTATGTGCTTCCTCACATGACGTACAAACGTTTAGGTGACTCCGGCATATTCAAAATAGGTTACTTGACGAGACTTGCCTAGAGAAGAAGTAAGGTATCTCATCCTTATAATAATTCATCTTTATCTACCCTAAGTTGTCTTCTTTCTATTAAGTCTCTAAATAATCACATTACCTCAATCAAGGTGACTAGGCGACCAGCCATACGAACTCGTTTCTCCGATCCCAATTAAAATTAAAAGCACGGCAAAAAAAAAAACAAATTGTCGATTCTGACCATATAATCTAATTATTAAATCTAAACGGTTATTTTCTTTAATCAGGTGTATGGCAGATGGTAGGAACCATGTACCCTGCTGCGTCCAAGAGCGAGTGCCTGATATCTGTCAAGATGTTTGCCGTGGAGAATTCACTCCTGTTACTGATAATATCAAGACCCATTATTCCTGCTCAGCGTATATGGAGAAGACCTTAGCGTGTATCGTTGAAGGCATTGGTGAGATATCAACAATAGTAGATTTGATAGTGTAGATTATAATAATGTAAGTGTAATAGTAAATATAAGTATAAGCCACTATAACTTTTGATAAGTTTTACAATAGAGGTAGGTGAGATCTTGAAGAAGAGCATGAACTACTCCTAATCACAATAATATTAATCGAAAGGTGAACTGATTAGAATGTAAGTGATTCATATGGCAGACAAGTTCTCAAGAACTCGCGTGCAAAAGCTGGTACATAGTCAATATTAGATTTAATCATAACTCCCTAGAATCCCATAATTTCATACCAATATTCCTCATCATCAAACATTTGATCTCTATTTTACAATATTTTTTCGACTTCTAATTTCTCAACATTCTGCTCAAAAATTCTTGTCAATTTCATCCGTCAACATTTTTCAAAGTGTACAGCATCTTCTCCAACACAAAATCTTCTTTGCAGAACTTTTGCCAAGTGCACCAGAAGAAGTCGAAGTGGAACCTCTGAACGAGAAACAGTTAAACGTCACGTGGGCCCCACCAATGGAGAATGCAGACTCAGTCATAGAATATGTAGTCAATGTTACCACGCTTAGATCTTTCGATGCCCATCTTATAGAGCCTTCAGAGAGTTCGATGAAAGTCAATGAGACTGCGAGGACTGGAATGTCCACAACATACAAAGTCCCAGCAAATAGGAGCTTCATCGTTCTGAGTGATTTGTTGCCTTTCACCATGTATGAGATCCATGTGACTTCTTTTAATATTCATGGATCCAGTTTGCCCAGCTATGGAGTTAGGTGAGTAGTCTTAATTTTATTATCTTAGACAATATGGTGATTTTAGCCGACTTCATAAAAGAGGTTCTTTTTAACACGCTTCTATTCGTTTTATCTATAAGTTTGTAACTGAGTTTTGTAGTTTTTAGTTCTTTTTGACGATATATATTATTATTTAACTGAATATTGCTTTTCTGTGTAAGTCTACATCTACATAAGTAGTAGAAGTATTTAAGTTATTAGTATCAGAATACAAAAAATCTTAGGGCCATTCATTTTAATTATCAGATAAAATCTCGACAGTACCATATCGGGCATGTTCCTCTAGTTTACTAACTCTGACTGCTAAAACAGAGATTTGATTCTCAACCAAGACAATAATTGTGTTAGAAACACGATCATTTCTTCTATGTTTATGTGTACTTTATCCATACTATGTATGTATCTAAAATAATATCTCAATTATTTTCTCTGTTTCTGTTAAAGTGTTACATAATTTGAGATCAGACTCCATGTAAGATTGAAGATATTTGTGTTTAAAAATTAAAATCTTCGTGCCAAATCAAAACTTCTGATAGCAATTCTTTTTAGGTCATTAACCTTGACTCCTGGTAAAATGAAGACGACAGAAGTGGCAGCAGCCCCTCAGCTACCAGATGTTCGAGCTTGCTGCGTCAATGGTGGGGTTAACCACTATGGTTGCGTGGACAAGCTCTGTGATCCCACCAAGACCTACGACATCGCAGTAAGTAAACTGTGGCTAAAAATAATCATCAATATATATGTGTTTTGACCATTTGTATGTTTTTGGATTCGAATATCATTCATTGCATAATTGGGAATACATAAAATTGCGCTTCTGATAATAAAAGGTTTTTGAAGTAAAACTTAACTTGGGGAGTAAATTGGTGAATATGTGACGCGAGCGTTACCAAAAGTGTGATCTAATGAGATGAACGGACGTTGGGAGGGAAATATAGGTTAGTGAAGACAGAGAGAGAGAGAGAGAGAGAGAGCTACGTTTAGTATGTTACTGTGGGAGCAAGAGAGCACATTTTCTTTCGTTCTCCCTCTCACAGTCAGTTACATTTCGTATGTCTAAGACATGGTGCAGGCCTATTGTCTAAATTCGGTATTTACTTCGGGTTTACTTTAGTTGTGTCTCTGAAGTACACTTGTCCTTTTTGTCAATAAAATGTGTTTGTACTTAGTGTTGTACACCGGTATGGACATATTTGGATGTCAATTGAAGTATATTTTTGAATTTTGACTTTTTACCCAAAAGCTACTAAACTAATTATTATTGTTCAAACTAATCAGTCCTAAAAAATTGACCAATATAGTTGATATAGTCGGATTCATGTCCATATTTAAATCCTATGATTGCTTCAACATTGTTGCAATTTTGATGTGTTGCCTCATGCTTTATAGCATCTGTATGAGTATTTAATATATTATATATTTAATCTGTATGAATGATTTTATAAAACCCAAGAGTTAAAATATAGCTATAAATAGACACGTTTATTAGACTACGAATCAGCAATTTGATAATCGCCTTCAAATTATACATCAGCTTCTTCACTGCTATATTCCATGAACATCACCATTAATGCCACCAGAAAAATAACCCAACATAGGCACCGTCACTCTCATCCCACAAACACGTTTGTCACTAACGGCACCATCACCCATAGAATCCTGTTTAACCCTCAGCTGCAGGTGACAGATCTGATGATATGCGCACCCTGGGCGGGAGTCACGTTTGGCTGTCTCGCCAATGGCATGGACCACACACCTTGCTGCAGGACCAGGGGATTACCTGAATCTTGCCTGCCTTTATGCAGTGGGAACATTACTACACTGGACTTCAATCATTTCAAGTGAGTTAATAATCAATTTCTATTTCTGGATGTTAGTTATTCTGGCCGAACGAACAATGTAATATTTTTATATTAATAATTTCTTCGAACCATGCGACTGTTCTTAAATGTTATTACAAACAAATAATATTTCATAGAACTATTATGTTTATCGGCATAATTATTATTTTAAAGTGTCAATGATTTTCATCCCCACGGTCATCGGTCGCATGCGCCAATGCTCGGTGTTGCGTCAGTGTCATAACTTCAGACACATAACAGTGCTGCCTGCTAAAATAATCGATACGCCGACATGTTCATATATTGTTCTTTTCTTTTTCAAATCTGTTTACATGAATAACATTGAAGTGTCTTTTTTGAATTCTAAATAATAGTTTTTCACTAAATCTATATGAAAGTCCCCACGGTACTTACTATCTATACATTTTTTTTTAATTTTTATCAGTCGGTCTCTGTTCGTTCCGGCTAATATCTGGAATAGCTGTACAGATTTTGATGTTACTTTCACTGGTAAATATCTGATGTTATAAGGAGTAGTTCACATACTTTTTTAAGACTAACTTCGCCCCCCAGCGTAACGCATGGGTACAAAACAATTGCGGGTATAAAAATACTATTTCATTTAAAGTAAAATAAAAAAAAAAATATTTCGGACATCTGACACACAACATCATCTAGTCCCAAATTAAGCAGAGCTTGTATTATGGGTACTAAACAACTGATACAAATACATAAACATACTTTTTTTTTGTAAATACATATTATACATAAAAAACACGCAGACTCCGAAACAAATATTGGTGAATCATATAAATAATATTTGGTCCGACCAGGGAATCGAACCCGAGACTTCTTGATTAGCAGCCGCATACGCTAACCACTAGACCAACAAGGCAGTCTTATATAAATAGTTACAACAATATTCTACTTCAGTAAACAGGCTCTGAAATATGTCCAAAACTAAACAAGGTGTAAGTTTGTCCAGCCCAGAACTTTAACCACTATCTGATGTAACTTTGACCCAAAGTATTCGTGCCCGTATTAAACTTAGTATCAACTGATACATAACTGGGTAACTTATATTCCAAACTAAGTCTAACTAAACATACACAACCTTTGGCTGAAGTATTCAGTTTTATATAAAGAGCCCTTGCTTCTAAATAGATAGATATTTGCACACCATATTACAGAATTACATTACTGACTGCCTCTTTGGTCTAGTGGTTAGCGTATGCGACTGCTAATCAAGAGGTCTCGGGTTCAAATCCCGGGTCGGGCCGTCGGTCCCGGTTGTCATGAACATCTATGGCAATCGTTACAGGGAAGTCAGTGCCCTCAAATATACTGACAACTAGTTCAACCTTCGAATTTCAGTTCTCCCTTAGGGTTGCGGGGGTCCGATGCCAGTAGCTCCGTGGAGAAACTGAAATTCATTTAAAACCTGTTGAACTAGTAGCCGACCCCAAATAAACTTGGGAATAATGGCTAGGAGGATTACAGAATTACATTAAAAAACTTAATAAGCCAAATATCTTCTCCCCAACCCGCACTCGGCCAGCGGGGGACGTACCTATGGCCTTAACCCTCTCCTGAGACGAGACCCAAGACAGCAGTGGGACGTTATGGGTTGTTGATGAAGTCAAATATCTAGTGTACAAAGGGCGGCCTTATTGCCAAAAGCAATCTCTTCCAGGCAACCTTAGCGTTGTTTGTCAACTTTATTTTAGTCTAAGTAACTTGTAACTGACTGTCTCGGTGGCGCAGTGGTTGTATATGCGACTGCTGTAGGTAGTTGTAGGTCTTGGGTTCAAATCATGGGTCAGACCAAGGTCTAGTCTACAAATATTTGTTTCGAAGTTTTGCTGTTTTTTATGTAAAATAAATGTAAATATACATATATTTACAAAGTAATATAGGTATATACGTATTATATCACTCAATCTAAATTTTTTTGTAAAAGCTTTGCTTAGTTTGAAACTACATGGTAGAAATATTAATTTAATTTAGTATATACTCATGTTTAGTTAGATAGATTAACAGAACTTTGAGTGCCTTTTTGGTATTGCCTTAGTGCCCTATTTGGTACTAATGCTATGATTTCAATAAAATTGCATGTTTACATTGATCACTTATTTCTTTTAAGATACTTTGATTTTTCGGACATCTTACTTTTGTATTATGGATTAAACATCCTTTTTTTTGTAAATACATACTATATACATAGAAAACGCCCAAACTTCGAAACAAATATTTGCGGATCATACAAACATTTGGTCCGACCCGGGAATCGAACCCGAGACCCCTTCATCAGCAGCCGCATTCGTTAACCACTAGACCAACAAGCTCAATTGCATGTTTATACTTTGATTTTTGAGAAAGGATTACCACTAACCGCAATAAATAACATACATGCGGGCGGAGTCTCGGGCAAAAGCGAATTCTAAAATAAATATCGAAATTCTCTTTAAGAACCGTAAATGCTTTATTTATACTCAACTTAAATACATACCCTTCTGAAAGATCTGGGCAGCCTTTGTAAACGGACTTTAACTTTCTCAAACCACAGGGAATTGTTATTCTCGGACAAAGCGGCCGACTTAGAGCATTTCACAAGACATTTTAATGGGAACGAATGTTATGTAAAATGAAAATGAAACCGGGATCAACGTCACACAATGCTTTCTGGGAATCTTATGGTCCACGAAAATGAAAGGACGGTGGGTTCGCAGTTTAATAGTTATAATACAAGAGAGTCCTACCAAAACGAATAGGTTAATTCTTTTGATTTATTTTATTAAATACTAGCTTTTGACCGCGATTCCATCTGCGTGTTGGTTATCGGGGTAAATATAAGCCTATGTGTTATTCTGATATTTAGGCTATGTATTATTGTGAAGTTTATCAAAACCCATTCTGTACTTTTTGCGTGAAAGAGCAACAATACATACTCATAAACTTTCGCGTTTATAATATTAGTAGGATAGGCAAGTTTATATTTTTCCTCTACTGTCTAAAAAAAAGCGGCCAAATGCGAGTCGGACTCGCCCATTAAGGGTTCCGTAGAAGCAAGTAACATGATATAAAAGTTCTCTTAGTTCGTTGTAACAATGTTTTAATAATAGTGTATTGATTAAATGGAAGGTAAATTGCGGTTTACGATATATGACGTAATAAAAAATACTACTTACTAGATCTCCTTCAAACCAATTGTAGGTGGAAGTTCGCATGGCAATGTACATCATACATATATATTATATTCTTTTTAATTTTATCACTCTCTTAATTTAGAAGTTACAGGGGGGGGGGGACATTTTTCCACTTTGGAAGTGTCTCTCGCGCAAACTATTTAGAAAAAAATGATATTAGAAACCTCAATATTACTTTTAAAGACCTATCCATAGATTACACGTATGGGTTTGTATTTTTTCTATTTTTGTGTGAAAATCTTAATGCGGTTCACAGAATTCATCTACTTACCAAGCTTCAACCATATAGTTCTTATAGTTTCGGAAAAAAGTGGCTGTGACATACGGACGGACAGACAGACAGACATGACGAATCTATAAGGGTTTCAGTTTTGGCTACGGAACCCTAAAAATGTTCTTTATATAAATCACAATCTGTTACTAGGTGAACCCAGTGGTGTTGTTATAAATTTACAAAGATACAGAAAACGTCGCGGGGTGACACTAGTCAAAAAAAAAAGTCTAATTTACTCCATATATTATTAGCTATCTTCAAATGAAACACCCGTCAAAAGAGGTCCGGATTTTCCGGAACAAACAGATCGACAATTTTTTAATCAAATTTGTGTAATTCAATCCTCATATAGTTTCATATTCGTTAAGTAAAAAAGCTGTTAACTTGAATGACTTAGTAGACTTAGTAGAAGTAAAAAACTTGAAGTTACAAACATACTTCAATTTTATATTTTTGTATAGATTCAAAGTCCCTAACCCTCAGTCGACCAGCCTGGGCACGCTTGGGGAGCTCAGCAGTAGTACATTACGGGTTATTGATAAACTTCCTATACCTTAAAACAAAAATCATCATTATATAGTCCATTTAATGTCTTCATTTCTATCAGATGTCTCCGATACATGAACTCCTACACCGACTGCCTTCTCCGCGGCTACGGAGTCCTCCCCGGATCACCTATGAAGCTCTATCTGAGCAACATTGACACTGACTACGCCGTGGTACATTGGTCACCACCAGCAGTGCTAGCAGACACTGTACAATACTACACCTTGAGCTACAAGAGCTTGCAGACTGAGGATGAATACAGAAGTTTGGAAAAGGTAAGCCTCTAGGGACTGGAAGAAAATGCCCATGGCATTAAGTCCGCCTTTGTCACATTTGTGCAGAAAGTCTTAAATTAACAACCTTGACCGACTGCTTAACGTGACCTCCGAATCAAAGAAACACTCATAACATATCATATCACAAACGGTCACCCATCTAGTTACTGACCTCGCCGGTGTTGCTTACCATAGGTGATTGTTTTCCAATCACCTACAGTTACTTGCCTATGAGCGCTTCTCTAGTTTAATAACCAGTATAGCACCTCCTTTAGTTAAATGTACCTTATTGAAACTATTCGGACGTTCCACAAAATTAAAAAAAAACTCAAAGTTATTTGATAAGTTATATTGTGATAACATTCCATTCTGATTCCAATTACGAATAATAATACCATCACTCACCTACCCCTAAGTTTAACTTGAAACAAGTTGAACAGAACCCATCACTGCAATCCAAATATTCCTACTGTAAAAGCCTAGTATTTTCAAGCCACTCCTGATATTTACTATGCTTGGGTGGGTATAATTTTGCTTTGTTTGGTTTTATTCGGTTCAACTCTGATACGCTTCAACAACGACACCCGTCCATCAGGTTTCCGTAAAAAAAAGACAATTGTAAACGTATTGACTGTTGCGTGAAAAGCTCACACAAAAGCTCTGAAAAGTTGAAAATTTTGTGATTTTTTATGTGTGATCCTGCCAAAATTACTCTACTCTGCTCTGCCTGGTGTAGCATGAGTTGAATCCAGGAGAAGGGCTCACCATCTTCATTATGAAGGTAGACAATGCAGTGCGGTGACTCACAGCGTTGAGATGATCTCCAACCAAAGACACACACACTAAACAAGCATCAAATAACTAAAAAGAAATTCCCTAAAGTTTTTTTTTTTTTTTTTATATATTAGCTGCCAAAATGACTCTGCCCTGCCTGATGGAAAGCATGAACAGAATCCAGAAGTGAAGGCCACCATCCTCACTGCCACAACGGACAGTGCAGTACGGTGACCCACACTATGGCGGCCTAGTAAGATGCTTTTTCACGCCCCGCTTGAAGGACCCGGGGTCATAGAAGGGAGGAAACACATGCGCTGGTACAGAGTTCCAGGTTTTAACTGCTCGGCACAGAAAGGAAGAACCGAACCGTTTAGTTCGAGAGCGTATGTCAACCACTCTGAAGCGGTGGCTTCCGAGGCCTGCACGTGTTGTCCTGTATAGGAAAGGGGAAGGGGGGACCAGTTGGAACAACTCTTCAGAACACTCTCCATGATGTAAGCGATAGAGGACTGCCATGGAGGCGACATTTCTTCGCAGCTGCAGGGGCTCAAGGGACTCGGTGACTTCGTTACTGTCGATAATGCGGATTGCTCGCCGCTGCAACCGATCGAGAGCGTCAAACAAATACTGGGCGGATCCATCGCAAAGATGAGAGCAGTACTCCACGCACGAACGAACCTGGGTCTTGTAAAGAAGACACAGATGCACGGGCGCGAAGAAACGTCTCACCCTATTCAGTACGCCCAACTTCCGCGATGCCGCCTTAATGACGCTCTCAATGTATTCACGCAGGTTGAGATCATGACAGATATCCACCCCCAGGATACTGAGCCTATCCTGCAGTGGCAGTTGAGTGCTCTGAAAAGTAGGGAGGGGAAAAAAGGGAGACTTCTTGGTAGAGATCGCGCATACCTGTGTTTTCTTGGCGTTGAACTCGACCAGATTCTCATTTTCCCATTGAGAGATGCGGCCGAGAACCCGGTCGAGCTCAGCGACAAGCTCCCGCCGTTTTTCCTCAATGTCTGCTAGCTTGGCTGTAGGGTGTCCAAAATATCGCCCATGAACTGTGCTATCGTCTGCATAGCAATGTATGTTGCCAAGGGCTAACATATCATTGATATGCAGAAGAAACAGTGTGGGCGACAGGACGGAGCCCTGAGGTACACCAGCGTTTACCTGTCTAAAATCAGAGGCCGCGCCGTCGCAAAGGACCCTAATGCGGCGTTGGTGCAGGAAGGCGGCGACCCAGTCGCAGAGTTTGCGGGGCAGGCCGAATGTGGGAAGTTTGGAGAGAAGCGACCGGTGCCAGACCCTATCAAAGGCCTTGGCCATGTCGAGGCTGATTGCCAATGACTCGCCATGCCTATCAATAGCCTCACCCCAAAGGTGTGTTACATACGCTAAAAGATCACCCGTAGATCGGTTTGGCCTAAATCCATATTGCCGATCATTTAGTAGGGAGTGATCTTCTAGGTACTTTACCAATTGTCTGTTGATGATCCGTTCGAGCACCTTGCAGAGGATGGAAGTGATGGCTATTGGTCGGTAATTGGCCGGATCGGAGCGCTCGCCTTTTTTGGTGACAGGCTGAACATTCGCCTCTCTCCAGGCCTTCGGGACAATTCCTGAGGAATAGGACAGCCAATACAAGCGCGTCAATAATTGTGATAAATTTTAGTCAAAGTTTGAGAGCTTTCGATAGAGGAGATGTCGTGTCTTGTGTCACCTACGTCATCACCGTGTCTCGGAGTTCCATACCTTGTTTTATTGTATCATGTAAAACCATGTTCGGTCTTCTGTGAGAGGGTTGCACGGCTCAAAACATCGTGACGTTACTACCTTGCCAATATGTAATTTATTTTGTTTTAAACTTTCATGGTCAGTAACATTAAAATACTGTTGCAAGCGCCATGATCTCGGAGTAACTAACAGAGTAATTTACTCCTTGATCATGGCGCTTGCAACAGCACCAAAATATCGGATACTCGTTAACAAAAAGGTATTTAATAGCAATCCCGCAGATTTTTAATTTAATTTATTTTGTTATTCCAACACAAAGCGTTCACAGTATTGTCTCAGTAAAATATATAGTACAGAATTTCACGTACTTACATAAAATTAAACATTCTCAATTCTCAGAAATACCCCTGAAGAACAAATTACTTCGACATACGTATTAATTTTATATGGGCGTATCTAAGTTATTTATTTTATATTTCATTCCACCAGATTCATTCTCCATATATCTTGGAAAACTTGGAGCCCAACACGGATTACGAAATATACGTAGAAGCCGTCAATGAACATGGTGTAGGAGATCCTTCTCCGAGACTCATCTTCAGGACTCAGAGTCAGGTAAGAAATTCGTATTAATATATATAATATTATAAATTAGAAATTAAGTCTGTCTGTTTGTCTGTTACGTTTTCACGGCATTGATTTTGGATTGAAGATACATTAGACATTGGAGAAGGACATAGGTTACTTTTGTCGCCATACCTGACATATCGTGGGCGGAACCGCGTCACAACACCTGTTAAGACACAGACACACACACACTTATTATAATTTCATAACATAAAAGATTAATTTAAATTTCAAAGATAATAAAGAACATCTGTACCCAAATTTCTAGGGCATTCGACTAGCGATTTTTATATTTAAGCCTACCAAAGTGACGCCTCGGCCTGATGGAAAACATGAGAAGGATCCAGGGGTAGGGGTCACCATCCTCATTATGAGTGCAGACTATGCAGAATGGTGACCTACACTAAATAAATACCTAAATATCCCTAATTATTTCAACCTCCCCCTTTAATGACAACGATTTAAACAACGTATTATAAGTAAGTTTAAAATTACTTTTAATAAAAACACTTAAATGACTCTGCTTACCTATGGTGGATACAGGCGTGAATGTCATGTATTGTGTGTTCATAAGAAACTAAACCACGAATGTAAACAGAATTACAGAAAAACCATTCGTGTGTAATAGTTCTGTTGTTAAGTGTATCCTGAGGGAAATAAGGATCGTGATGGTACTTCTGAATAACAAGTTCCCTCAACATTTTATACACGCATCTTCAAAACACTTGAGACATAATTTGGTAAAGATTTTTTACTATAAAAATCTCATAGAAAGATTGTTATTCGAACATAATCCATATTTTCTGAAACCAAATTAAATAATTGCAAACATACTAAATGATATTGTGTGTTCGCAAAAATTTAAATGGAAATTCCTAAATACGCTGAGTTTGTTGATTTGTTTTGTCACAAATAATTATTCCATGCCAGCTTTTGCCCGCGGCTCCGTGCGCGTCCGTCATGGCGGTAAATAGTAGCCTATGTGTTATTCCGATATGTAAGCTATATTATTTTGTAGTTTCATAAAAATCCAATTAGTAGTTTTTGCGTGAAAGAGCAACAAACATATATATATACCTACATACATACTCACAAACTTTCGCGTTTATTAGATGTATTAGTAGGATATTTCTGAATGTAATAAGTTCATGTACATATTATTCGGAAATGAATTACTTGAAATATACCCAGTGTTTCAAATAAATTATATTCACGACTATGACAGTTTTACGATAATATTTATGATTACGATTATGAACAGGGTTAAGATTTTAATTAAGTATAAAACTTTGACACATCTCTCTATCTCTTTCTTAATTATTAGGTGATCGAAGAAGAAGAAGAAGCAGCTAACTCGTATAATGTAACAGCTTGCTGTGAACGTGTTCAGCTAGCCGGAGTGTGTATGCCTTTATGTTCGTATGAAGCTAAGATGTCAGACCTCAGGATGTTAGCGCCTCTCTGTGCTCAGGAGTTCCATAAACTACTGCGATGTGGTGCTGGAGGTAAGGACACTATAGAAGTCACTGTTTTAAGACCTGTATGTATGTAGTCTACCCGTGACCACGAGCGGTATAACCCTTACGAAACGTCGGAAAGTCGAATGTATCGTAAACTTTTTAATTTTATCGTGAATAAGTCCCGTTTACAGTTAAAAACATGACTACAGAAGTCCATTAATTGTTCCGAGGATCGAAGAAAGTTACGTGTCATTATAGAGGTCTATATGTCTAGCAGTGGACTGCGATAGGCTGATGATGATGATGATGAAGTCCGTTTATTTGTTACACTGTAACTGTTCAACCGACTTTGATGAAGTTAATTGCAATATATTGTAAACATATCTTTTGTCAGGAAAATATTCATATAAAACGGAGACAGGCAATGAGGGGATTTATAACTTTTAGATTTTAATTGTTATTATATAATATTTTTATTCATCATCAACAGCCTTTAACAGTCCACTGCTGGACATAGGCCTCTCTTTAGAAAGTAGGTTTGGGCCTACTATACCACGCTGGCCAGACGGATTGGTAAAGGGTTTGTTTCACGTTTTCCTTCTCTTGGCAGTGATGTTAGCTGCTTATTTTGTTCCTTTAGTCGCCTCTTACGACACCCATGGAATGAATAGGGGTGGTGACACTTTGTATTCTTAATCCGTCACCACACGGACATATTTTTTTATTATTTTAGGAATCGCTTACTCCTAGATGCTGATTTTTTATGTATATGACAGGTCGTAACCACGAACAATGTTGCGCTCGACGGGGTGTACCTTCTAACTGTCGTGGAGTCTGCGCGGGCGCATACAGCGGCGGTGTCAACACTTGTGTACCTTATATTGGTAACATCGTACAGTGCTTCGAAGAAGGTAAATACTAAGACTAGATACAATAAATTTATAAAACAGGTAGAAGAGATACACTGATTTCAGCACGAATGGGCTCGACCGGGGCAGTACTACCCTCACACAGAAGACCATCCTAATAATGACAGCATTCTTGCTGTCGTATTTCGTTGGTGAGTGTGAGACCGGAGACCCAATCATTCTGCATTATACTCCCGATTACCAGAGGCCGGGAGAATACTGCAAATATCTGCCATGGTATGGGTCACCATGTTGCATTACTTACCCTCACAATGAGGATGGTGACAAGTAATTCTGGGTTCTACTCATGCTTTCAATCAAGCTGAGTAGAGTCACTTTGGTAGGCTTATTTAAAAAAAATACCTATAATAAGCTCTTATATTTTGAGTCCTTTACTTGCCCAGGTACCGGCCTCCTCCCAGGCCCTCCACGAGAACTCCACGCGATCGTGTCGTCCTCTAAGGTGTTCCTCGACTGGGCTGCTCCTCAAGATGGAGCCAATGCCACGGCATACGTGGTCCATTGGCAGAAGATCGACAATAATACACAACCCTACAGTTATAATACCATGCAATCTACCTATAATGTAAGTGATATTTTAGTTTTGTTCCTTGTAATAGGATACTAAGAAGAGAAGAATACTGCCTCGGTAGTGGAGTGGTCGTGTATGTGACTGGTGTACTTGAGCTCTTGGGTTCGATTCCAGAGTTGGACCAAAATTTCAATGATCTTCAAATATTTGATTCGGCATTTTCTATGTTTAATTGTATGTATTTAAAAAACAAACCATTATCTGAATTTTGATAACTTTCAATCATTTACGTTGTCAATCTATATATTTAAATAGTTATTGTAGTCTGCCCAAAATATGAAAACCTAACACGCTTTTCGTATTGACATTTGTTATCCCACACCCGACCTAGAGCTAGCTGGCGGGCGCTCCTTAGGGTCTACACCCTTAGGAGCTCGACCTCGCCAAGCACAGGTCACCACACTGCATAAGACCTCAGCGTCACTAGCAGGACGATCACCCCGTGGGGCCTACCCACACTTTGACACGACCCCGTCAGTAACGCCGGGTTGTTGGTCCAGTGGGGGAACTACTAACAGGCCCCTGGGCCTAACCCATTTACTAGTCTGGAGTCGCAAGCAGCGCGGACTACCACTTCAACAGGCCTTAGACCTGGAAAAGATACCCCGAAACCCTAGAGGGTCTACGAGAAGAAATACGAGAAAAACATTTTTATCAAAACCTTGAATAATGTTACACACACAAATACACAACAAACCACACTCAATCACACACATAACACATCACATCACATCGACACACAAACATAACTAACTATAAAAACTAAATGTCTAATATTGTAACTATTGGTTTGTTTATTTTCCTTTGATAAGGCCAGGTGGAGTGATGATTTGCGCAAGATGGCCGGCAGGAGCTGGATGCGAGAAGCCCAAAATCGATCAAAGTGGTGTGCAATGGGAGAGGCCTATGTCCAGCAGTGGACTGATATAGGCTGATGATGATGATGATGAAGGAACTGACTCCCACAATTAGCTCTATTTTGGGAGTCAGGGTTGTACAGTGTTATGTAAAACAACTTTGTTGCTATAAATATTATTATTATCAAAAGTCAATAAAGTTTCAATATTATTTTACATCGTATATCGTATTACTCCTCACAGAAGATGAATGTAAGTGACACATCAATCAGTGTGGACCAGCTGGAGCCAAACAGCACTTACCACGTATTCGTCGTGGCTGTCAACGGCTACGGGGAGTCACTACCCTCGAGCATGCTGCTATTCAACGTCACCGATACTGGTACGATTATTTAAAAATATTAATTTAACTGCCTTGTTGGTCTTTGGTTAGCGTATTTGGCTGCTGATCAAGATGTCTCGGGTACGATTCCTGGGTCGAACCTGCTTCTATGATCTGCAAATATTTGTTTCGCGGTTTGGGTCTATCTATGTACAATTTTTAGATGTGTATCAGTTGTCTTGTGCCCATAGTACAGTTCAGCTCTTCTTTTCTGTGGTGGCGCCCACTCTTGGATTCTACTCATGCTTTCCATCAGCCAGAGCAGAGTCGCATTAGCAAGCTATTAAATAAAACAAAAAACTCATTTAAAAAACATTTTGTTAACAGAAGAGAAGGAAGTAGCAGGTATTCCATCTCCACCGCACTCTCTCTCGGTATCCTCTCACTCCGCGACTTGGCTCACCCTGACCTGGCAACCTCCACAGTTCTCACAGCCCGACGAGAAGCTCAGCTACACGTAAGTATAGTAAAACAAGCATTTTTATTGAATTGTAAGAAATATGAGAAAAATAACGACTGTCTTGTTAGTCTAGTGGTTAATGTAAGCGGATGTCGATCACACGAGTGATCGACATCCTGTTCTGATTTAGGCACGAATGGGCCAGCTGGATCGGCGATACCTAAAAATGCAGTCGTATTTTGTTAGTGAGTGCGAGACAAGAGGTCAAATAATGCTTTCAATAATGCACTAAGCCGCCATAGTGTGGGTCACCATGCTGTATTGTCTCTCTGCACTATAAATGAGGATGGTGACCCCTTCTCCTGGATTCTACTCATGCTTTCTATCAGGTAGAGTGGGAACTAGTTACCTGATTGAAGCGTAAAACAAAATAAAGTGCCAAATTTACACTTTGTAAAATAAATTAATGAATGAAATTGATTACGAAAAATAATAATATGTCCCGTGTGGTGACGGATTAAGAATACAGAGTGTCACCACCCCTATTCATTCCATGGGTGTCATAAAAGGCGACTAAAGGATAAACTACGCAAGGCAACATCAATGCAAAGAGAAGGAAAACTTGAAACCAACCCTATACCAACCCGTCTGGCCAGCGTGGTATAGTAGGCCAAAACCTCCTTTCTAAGGAGAGGCCTATGTCGAGCAGGGGACTGTTAAAAGCTGTTGATGATGAATAAGTTAGGAACAAATAAATACATAAGAATTGAATCTTTCTTTCAGAATCTTTATTGAAGTGTGCTAAATAGTAAATATTTATGGTAGTATGTACAGAAAATAAACATTTTCATATTTTACAGACTCTTCGTGAAGTCTCCTTTACAAATGGGTACAAACAACATAACCAACTACACCACGACGGTCCCTGGTCACACCCTGGAGCGTCTGTCACCCAACACTCAGTATGTCATTTGGGTGAAGGCCCACGCCGCGGCTGGAGACTCCCAACCCTCTGAGACCCTCTTGGCCTGGACTGATCCTGCGTATCCAGCTTATGTTGAGGTAAGACAATATTAAATTTTGCAATAAGTATAGGTTACTTTATTTTATGTTTTTATTTCGAACTTATAACTGAACCAGCTCCCCTAGCCAAATTGCAAACGTTTTCGTTTTCTATTTTATTCGCTACTAGCTGACTAGTGTCGCCCGCGCTTATTATTGTCAATCTCGAGTAACGCCGCGGAGAGAAGCTAGTCTAAAAAAAATTAGCTTAAGTTACTTCCTATGTTTTCAGCCATCTGCCAGTGAAGGTCCCGTTAAAATAACGTTAAAGACTGCACGGTTACTACTGCGCCAGATATCGTGGGTTCAAATCCCACGTAGGATAACACTTTGTGTGATTCACAATTTGTTGCTCTGAGTCTGGGTGTTCTTTGTGTCCGTTTCATGTATGTTTGTAAAGTCCCCGCGACACAGGAATTTATATTCCTAATGCGGGAGCTGTCTTTTAAAATAAAAAAAAAATAAAAAAATCGGTCCAGCCGATCCAGGGATTACCCGGAACAAACAGACAGACAGACGCACAGACAGACAAAACAATAAAAAATTCAGTTTCGGATGTCAGTACCGTAAATACTTTGATATGCATTTAGTAAAAACTGGTTATTTGTTATTACAAACAGTCACTACAATTTTATTAATTTATAGTATAAATTCTCTTGTTTTATTGGCAAATATTTTGTTTTCATCACGTGAACGTCAGTGACATTAGCCAATGAAAAAAAAAAGGAATAGAATAAAGAATAGAATAGAGCTACTTGGCTAGGGTGGCAGGTTTGTTCCGCGGGTAAGCGTGTTGTAGATTTCTTTAATCAATTTTATCCGCTAATATTTCGAGTTATATGCTAACACTGTGTCCAATTTCACTCAATTTGTAGAGCTGTTTTTCCATAAATGAGCTTCAAACACTTATCTTTATTGGAAAAGTGAAAAGTAACGTGTGAATTCATATTCAATAACCATTTCACTAGTTATGTTGTACGAAATAGTGCTCAATTAATCTTATTTAAAGCAAGCAATTTCACTGATGTCAACTTTTTGTTTTCTTTCAATAAACAATATCTATTAGGAAGAAAATACTTGAAAATGTCTTTAAAATGCTCATTTATTACATATCCAACAAAAATAATCAACATTTAATGTTGAATGTCCTGAAAACGGTCCTGAATCCCTTAAAATACATAAATTTACGGAAAACGTGTAAAATTTATCGAATCCAATATCTTACAACGCCCTTTTCGTTCGTCGCTAACGATTATGTAAATGCAAATTGGCCCTTTTGAACTGTTATATGGAAGTATATGAAATAAAGCAGTTCAAAGGAAAGCCCAAACGAAGTGCATTTTTGTATCCTCACCTTGAATTGATAAAGGGACGAAAGTGGTGTTAGGCATGTTCAAAGATACAGTATATTGTATTATATAGTATATATTATATGTATCTTAAGGAGAGCACGTAAATCCGTCAGTCCCGGTTGTCCATTAACATTTATCGCAATTGTTATTGGGAAGTCAGTGGTCTCAAATTTACTGACAACTAGTTCAACCTTCGAATTTCAGTTCTTCATTAGGGTTGCGGAGGTCCGATGCTAGTCGCTCCGTGGAAAAACTGATATTCAGGTAAAACCGGTTGAACTAGTAGCCGACCCCAAATAATATTGGGAATAAGTCTAGGAAGAAGATATTTTATGTATCTTACCAAAAATTGACTTACTGACTGAAAAAACAATGAAGTATGCAATTTTTTTAATTAGGAAATAGAAAGTAAAACAAAAATAAGAATAGAAACTCAGTTACTCCGTAATCTTGGCGCTTGCAACAGTGCCGAAATAATGGATACTCATTAACAAAAAGGTACATTATTTTGAAAAAAGCAAAGATAAAAAAAAAGGTGTGTGCGCGATTCACACACGACAGAAGTGAAACTTCGGAAAATCGACAAAAGAATCAGATGAATATTTTTAACGACGCTTTTTTTTTAATAAAATACATTTTTCTTTATTTACACTATTAATCATTTAAATTTGACAGCTGGACGCCATCTTTGCCGCGACTTTTATCTCTGTTTCAAAGGTCAAAATTATAGTGTAATTTTTTTACACTTTGTATAAAGTGTAAAAAAATAGATACACATAAATAAAATATTGTTTAATTTTACATCTGGTATTTTTTACCAACATCTCAATTGGTAATGCAATCTCTCTAATGAATTTACATGACGTCATTTCCGATTGGTTGTACACTCTGACTTTTGCTCTCTCGCTCTGACTCACCAATTTCATATTTGTGTCTCTTACGTGTCGTTTCTCGTTGCATCCGGTTTGAAATCACTACGATTCTAAAGAAGTTTCACTTCAAAAAAACGCCAAGGCCTCGTTTCATCGTAAGTTACTAATTTTTGTTGTTTATCAGCCGCCATCTGTGAACCCCGTGAACCTGGTCGTAGAAGGCTCAAGCATGACCATCCTCTGCATTGCGATGGGCACGCCGACACCCACCATCTCACTTTATATATCAGGTATGTGGTTTTACTACCTTAAGTCACCTAAGTTCTTAAAATTTAGGCACAACCTATGTACGTTAAGGGACTCATAGTAAGGAGATGGTTTAAGTATAATCCCTACTATTAATATTATAAATGCGAAAGTAGCTCTGTCTGTCTGTCTGTTACGCTTTCACGCCTAAACCTCAGAACCGATTTTGATGAAATTGGTATGAAGATAGAACTGAACTTGGGAAAGGACACAGGCTACTTTTTACCGCGATAACCGACATACACGCGGGCGGAGCCGCGGGCGAAAGCTAGTTATAAATATTTCAGAAATCTTATACACAACGATGGATACTTAACAGTTGATATAAATACATAAACATACTTTTTTTGTAAATATGTACATAGAAAACACCCCAACTCCGAATCAAATATTTGCGGAAAACACAAACATTTGGTTCGACCTGGGAATCGTAGTAATGTGCTCGTAGTCATGTAAGTAGTAGTCAACACTTAACTTATTAACCTCTATCCAAGTGATAACTTTAAAAACCTAAATCTTAGAACGGTAATTCGCCTAAAGATATTTCTGTATTTAGACTTTCAACAACATATATCATTTGTTCCTGACGGAAACAAATAAATTATTTTGCAAACCAGGTCGCCTCGTGCGTCAAGAGGTAACACGCCACATGGTAACAGTGATACACAACGTGACCAGAGACATGGACCAGATCTCGTGTTATGCAGACA
The DNA here is from genome assembly GCA_932526445.1 of Phragmatobia fuliginosa. Taxonomy (NCBI): domain Eukaryota; kingdom Metazoa; phylum Arthropoda; class Insecta; order Lepidoptera; family Erebidae; genus Phragmatobia; species Phragmatobia fuliginosa. Next base: position 18,765,648 of record OW052073.1, read on the forward strand.
ATGGATACGGCACACCGATGCAGGCCTCCAGGAAAATTAATATTTCACGTGAGTGTCCAAGTTATAATCCAATCGAAAATAATTTCACAATTTCAGTTAAATTTTTGTTGTTTTTATCGTTTTGAACTTGATTAGATGTGGTAGGAAGAGTTAAAGTAAAAACAAATCAATTCCCATCGTTGAAATGAAAACATCGCATATTGTGTTTGCTTCCAGACAAGAATTTTAAGACTCAAAATCCTTACCATACACATTTTAGGAATCATAAAAAAGAAAAGACCTAATCACTAGCTTGGAGTAACCCTCTTATTACGCTCATGTTACAAAATTTATAAATTCACCAGCAATGTCTAAATTTAAGTCAGCTATAGCAGAGAAAATAATTACACATGAGGACTTATATAAAAAAATATAACTTCAAGTTTGCCTTTTGTGCTCGTCTTCGTGCTATCGAAGAAAAAAAGAAAAAAGAACACATGGAATTACAATACATCAACATTTTTTTATTCAAATTCAAATTCAAAATTCTTTATTCACTTAGGATGCAATACATCTCTTGTGACAGGTCAAGATTCTACATGTACATTTATGCCATGTTCGCAAACAATAGGTAGAGCCGGAGAAAAGAACATGGCAATAAAAACTCGCGGCCACTCCTTTCAAATCGCCAATGTTTACATAGTTTTAATGTTTATAAACCTGATATGGGGGTAAGGTGCTGCCACTAATATACTATACACCATGTTAGAGGACTGATGCAAATTATAGTGATTAAAAATTAGAACTTATGCTAATTTAAAAAAAAAACAACAGCCTCAGTGGGTACAACATAGTAGGAGCATCTACTTACAACAAAGGTAAAAACTAAATGTGCTCAAATATTGGCCAAATTACTGGTAACGAAAGATTAAATATAAAATATTAATTATAAGATCAAAAGAAAGAGAAGAATGGCCTTTATTAGTCACGTAGAATCTTTACTTACAAAAGTAAAATCATGTTCTTAAACAATGTGATAACAACATTCACATGAGTAGAATAAAATGATAAGGAGTAAGTAGTCAAATCCATTTTTCTTTATCATTTAAAAATTCGTCAACTGTATAATAACCTTTACTTATAAGATAAGTTTTGACTACATTTTTAAACTTTTCCACTGATAGACTCATAACACTAGCTGGTAACCTATTAAAAAATCGCACGGAAAGACCCATAAATGAATTATGCGTTTTATGTAGCCTATGATATTGACCTACTAATTTATGCTTATGTCTCGTGTTCACCGAGTGAACGTCACTATTCCTGTGATATAAATGCATATTTTGTTTTATAAACATAATGTTTGCAAATATATATTGTGATGCAACTGTCATAATGCCTATCTCTTTAAACTTTTCTCTAAGGGAAACTCGTGCACCTAGTTTGTAAATCGCACGCACTGCACGTTTTTGGAGAATGAAAATTGTTTGAATATCAGCTGCCTTGCCCCATAGCAGAATGCCATATGACATGACGCTGTGGAAATAACCGAAATATACTAGCCTTGCTGTTTCCACATCCGTAAGCTGTCTGACTTTGCTGACAGCATACGCTACAGAACTGAGTTTCCCTGCGAGACACGATATTTGGGCGCCCCACTGTAACTTACTATCTAAAGTAATTCCCAAAAAAACCGTTGAATCAACAAAATTATTTTTTCCCTACAGACGTACCAACCATTCAAGCATCAGGCATTACCATGGCAGCAGCAGGAGATGCAGTAATCCTCGAATGCAGAGTGGAAGCGTTACCCAAACCAACCATCGCTTTCTGGAGAGATCCTAATGGAAGAACTCCTGTCATTGATGGACCTAACTACACTATACAGCTACTGCCAGACCCTGAAGTAAGTAGTAGTCATATGAAAATATGTTACAAAAAATGCAAAGGTTCGATTGGAGATCCCTAATCCGAGACGCAGTCAGAATGGTTTAGACTGCGGGATTTTGTCAGGTACACAAGTACGAAAAAAAATAAAAAGAACGAAAATGAGAGGTCTTCAGACCAAGCGACTGAGGTAAAATTTAGTAAATACAGACTGCAGTCCTGCACCGTGTCTTAGATATACGAACTGTAACTGACGCACACGCACTGCTCTCTCTTGCTCCTAAAGTAATATACGAAACGAAACTCTATGTTTCTTTCTTCACTAACCTACATCTCTCTCTCAACCTCCATTCGCCTCGCAGATCACACTTTTCGTAACACTCGCGTCACGTATTCAGCAGCTTACTATATACTTCAAACGTAGATCAAAAAGTATTACTTCAAAAATAATTCCACTATTTACATTTTCTTTATCACAAGAATTTGTTACCATGCCTTCTACTTCTTTGAATTACATTAAAGTATATTCATTTTCTAACATCAGCGTATTCAACATGTTCAATTACTCACTCAACACATTATATTACACTTAATCAAATCCCGTAACATGTTAAAATGGCTATAAAATAACGTATAATATGTGGTACTTTATTATAATTGTCTATATAACATTTAAATTGTTATAACTTAAAGTAATAGGTTTGTTGAGCATAGCCAGCGGGACTCGTGAGATGGGAAATAACAACGCTATTTCCATATTTAGCTAACGTTTGTAATATACCCGCCCGCGGCTTTGCTCGTCCCGCGTCTGAGTAACAAGTTTAATATCGTGTGCCGGCTTTATTTTAATCCATAATGGTGGAAAAATCAAAACCTAAGTACAACTAAAATAATAAATTTGCTGGCTGATATCTTGTTCGTGTTTTCAGCATGAATTCTTTATAATAATGTGTTTTGAATATAAAAAGCACGTTTTTAGGGTTCCGTTGCCAAATGGCAAAAAACGGAACCCTTATAGATTCGTCATGTCTGTCTGTCTGTCTGTCCGTCCGTATGTCACAGCCACTTTTCTCCGAAACTATAAGAGCTACACTGTTGAAACTGGGTCAGTAGATGTATTCTGTGAACTGCTTTAATATTTTTACACAAAAATAGAACAAAAGCAATAAATTTTGGGGGTTCCCATACATAGAAGTGAAACTCAAAAAAATTTTTTTTATCAAAACCATACGTGTGAGGTATCTATGGATAGGTCTTCAAAAATGATATTGAGGTTCCCAATTTCATTTTTTTCTAAACTGAATAGTTTCCGCGAGAGGCACTTCCAAAGTGGTAAAATGTTGGTCCCCCCCCCTGTAACTTCTAAAATAAGAGAGTGATAAAACTAAAAAAAATATATGATCTACATTACCATGCAAACTTCCAACGAAAATTAGTTTGAACGAGATCTAGTTAGTAGTTTTTTTTAATACGTCATAAATCATAAACCGCAATTTACATTTCTTTCAATCAAAACACTATTATTAAAACATTGATGAAAGTTACAACGAACTACAAAAACTATTAAATGATGCTACGGAACCCTTCATGGGCGAGTCCGACTCGCACTTGGCCACTTTTAGTTTTAATTTAGTTTTAGTTGTTTTTTAAATATTTTTTGATTGATGATGTACAATTTGTACGCTAAATGAATTTGTTATATTAGAAAAATGTATTAGATTTACAAACTTATATTATTTGATACGCGGCTATAATGTGACAGATTATGTGGAATCGTGTCTTAACTACTACTGTATAGCGGGTTCGCTTGATATTAAAGGTATCATAATGAATCGCTGCGCGTCAGTGTCAGCATAAAAAAAAAAGGTTTCCTCGTACAAATCATGATTTCATTTTAAAACATGAATAAATCTTAGCTTTATTTAAAACCTCTTCTCCTTCTTCTTCTTCAGTATATTTGAATCCACTGTTGGATATAACCTCTTTCATGGTTCTCTGTTCACTTCTGGATACTGCGTGTCTGGTCCAGGTCGGCCCTACCTGGCAGCTAGTCTACCAACACTATTTAAAACTATTTAAGATTATTTATTTTACTCTTTTCGTAGGAGCCTACAAAATATACAATGCGGTTAATAATAAAGAAGATAGCTGAAGCAGACGAGGGCGACTACTTCTGTCACGCGGAGAACGCATTCGGCAAGACGCTGAGACCAGTCTCCGTGAGGTTGAGGCCCACGAAACCTCACCATAACGTCACTGAGTGCTGCACACAGGTAAAATATATTCGTTTTTAATATGTAACTTTGTCTTGGTTTCCTGAAGTCTTTAAGAGAGATGTCGTTAAGGGGATGGATGTATATGACAAGAACCCGGATTCATGTGTGTGTTGATTTGACGAACAATGGAGAGTTTTATCTTTTCTATTTGGGATCCTCCATTTTTGTGTATCATTTTCTAGATTCTTCTAGAAGTTAAATTCACTACTTATTGTTAATTTATTTAAGTGTTGTATGTATGTATATTATTTTTCTTTGGATCTCAAAGCTGTTTAGCCAATGTGATGCAATCTTTGTATACAGGCCTCTCTTTTTCGAAAAGTGGTTTTTGCATTTTATAGCCTATTAAAGAACTCCGAACAGATTACAAGGGGATGGAAAACTAGCATGATATTAATTTATACCTTTCGACTCTCGATTCTTACGACATCGGCGGTATGGATAGGGATGGTATCCACCACAGATAATCCACCAACCAGCATATAGATAAAAAAAATATACAATTACATATTTCCATATGTCCTTGTGGTGACGGATTAGGAATACAGAGTGTCACCACTCCTATTCATCCCGCGGGTGTCGTAAAAGGCGACTAAGGGATAAACTACGCAAGACAACATCGATGCAAAGAGAAGGAAAACTTGAAACCATCTCTATACCAACCCGTCTGGCCAGCGTGGTATAGTAGGCCAAAACGTCCTTTCTAAGGAGAGGCCTTTGTCCAGCAGTGGACTGTTAAAGGCTGTTGTTGATGATGATGACATATTTCCAATCAAAGTTGACTGCCTCGGTGGTGCAGTGGGAACGTTTGCGACTGTGCTTGAGGCCTCGGGTTTGATTCGCAAATATTTGTTCCGGAGTTTGGGTGTTTTCTATGTTTAATATGTATGTATTTTGACTGCATCGTTGGTCTAGTGGCTAGCGTATGCAACTGCTGATCAAGAGATCTCGGGTGCGATTCCCTGTTCAGACTATGTTTATATAATCTGCAATATTTGTTTCGGAGTTTGGGTCTTTTCTGTGTATAATATGTATGTATTTACAAAAAAATATAAATATGTATTTGTATCAGTTATCTAGTGCCCATAGTAGAAGCTCTAATTAGTTTGGGACTAGATGATGTTGTGTGTCACACACACAACGTATTTAGGAAATAAATCTCATTATCTATCTAGGGCACACAGACAAAAGGGCTTTCAAAGATCCTTTTATTCTTTTGTCCGATATTTAACCTGAAATGTATCAAAAGCCTTACCTAACCAAGGAGAAATTTACAATCGTTTAGAAATTTCGTAATCAAAAGATGTTCATTCAAATTTTCTCGATACTTTCATTACTTCAATGGTCTCTTACCTTATTGACTCTCCGTTCCTTTACTTTATATCTTGAGAAACCCAGTTTGAGATTGGTCTTTAGGAAACCCTTATTAAACATAATCAAAATAATTTATTTATTGCTGTAATAATACCCGAGTTCACACAAGATTCTTATATAGTACATACTAACCCCTCCCCCCCTCCCTCAGCCAAGATGACATTTAAAAAAGAATTATTTGTTGAAAACTAGCAAATGCGAAACAATTTTTTTTTTTCCGTTAAGTCTTGTATGTGGTCCCCGAAGTACCTAATTAACCCATCTGCTCATCTTGATATATTTTATATTAATTTATAATACACACAGCTGTAAGTTAAATTACGAAACGAAGAACAAAGCAAACGCTTTAAAGGTACAAAGATACTAATTGTAGCACTAATTAAGGGTAACTTGGGCCATAAATAACTTTAAAAGGTGCGTGAAATCTCCAAATTAAAATTAAACTTAGTAAATTTACAGCTCTTAGAATTTAAGGAACATTATTTTGGGCTATTTACATAAAATTGGTGTTTTAGTAAATTTATTTATGTGACAATAAAGGATTTAAGTTAACAAAAATGTTTTTGACACGTGGTCAAAAAAGCAAACAGATAATGGTAACAAAACTCTTGAGTAATAAGTGTGTTGTCTCTTTGAGTTCCCTCCGTTCTAAGAAACAAGGAAAGGGGAGTCATTCTGATCGAATTAGCCCAAACCATCACCAGCAAAAGTGTGAGTACCTAGAATACTTTCTATTGAACATAATCAATTTTCAGATGAACGTCTCATCCACGTGCATCGATGCGTGCAGCTTCCACTTAGACATGGACAATATCATGGATAGACCAGAATGCATGAACGACTTTGACAAGCTCATGAAATGCGCGGCAGATGGATCTGGTAAGGTTTCATTAACGATATATTATATGTGACTATTTGGCTGTCATTATTAAATACTAGGTTTTGCCCTCCGCGCCACCCGCGTTCATGTTGATTATCGTGGTAAAAAGTAGCCTATGTTTCCCTATCTTTTCCAGGCTATCTGTGTGCCAAATTTCATTAAAATCCGTTCAGTTGTTTTGGCGTAAAAACGTGACAGACACACAGATTACCTTCGCAATTATAATATTACTCGGCTCCTCTTTCTGTGCCGAGCAGTTTAAACCTGGAACTCTCCACCAGCGCATGTGTTTCCTTCCTTCTATGACCTTGGGTCCTTCAAGCGGGGCGTGAAAAAGCATCTTACTAAGCCGCCATAGTGTGGGTCACCGTGCTGCACTGTCCGTTGTGGCAGTGAGGACGTTGGCCGCCACTTCTGGATTCTGTTCATGCTTCCATCAGGCAGGGCAGATTTTTGGCAACTTATATAAAAAAAAAAAAAAAAAAACTAGCTTTCGCCCGTAGCTCTACCCGCGTCTATGTCGGTTATCGTGGTAAAAAGTAGCATAAATATGTTCTTTCTCAGGCTTTATACTATCTGGTACGAAATTTCATTCAAATCGGTGCAGTGATTTTCTAATTTATCGCACACAGACAGACAGACGCTGCTGAGGACTTTATTTTATAATATGTAGTGAAATAAGGATAGTCAATTTGTATGTCTCAGAAGTACAAAACACGAGTATATCAGTATGTGAATTAAAGCATTGAAGCGTGCAAATTCCATTACTTCCTAATCAATCTTCCAATCTATCGACAATGATCGAATTTTGGACATCAATCGAAGACTAGTAATCATTCATTTCCTAAATTTTTTTAGAATTATATTTTGACAGAATACTATAACTTTAAAATGTCTTCAGATCACCGAAGCTGTTGCGCATCTTGGGGCGTTCCTCGCAACTGCTTGGAACTCTGCCGTGGTGGATCCGTATCTAGGAGTTGCACTCTTCAACATGCAAGGAGAGCACTCGCATGTTTCAGGGATTCTGGATCCAGATTACCTGGACCACCCAGGAATCTGAAGGCCCATGTTGCTCCAACACCTAACTCTGTATTGTTAAGGTTAGTTGATTTCAAATTGAATGTTTTAGGTAGTTTAAGAAATATATTTTTACATCTTACCAAAAATATTACAGTGCAACAAATAACTAATATTAAGTGCTTTTGGTTTATTTAAATAGTTGGGACGCTCCAATCAAGAACCCACAGACAGTTTACTTGTACCGGGTCTTCTGGCGGGCATACGGTGCGAAGGTTCCAGAAAAGTTAGATACTAGTGAAACCAGCGTAGTCCTGACTGGACTACAGGATGATATACGATATGAGTGCGTTGTGAAGGCGGCCAATGACGTTGGTGAGCAATTATTTGTTAATAATACTAAATCTACACCTCGCAATAATCAAATTATTTTTAAATTCAACTTTTGCAGAGATAAAATTATTAACATTCATCAACACAAACCTAAATTCTACGAATCAATTCAATGTAATGATAATAAAATATTCGAAACTACCCTTGACACTTAGAAAGCTTCATTTAAACTCACCGCAATCAATTACAGTATAAATTGAATATAAGGACATAATGAATTAATCCTATTCAACCTAATAGGCGTTCAAGAATAGTATTCAATTCAATTCCGAAAAGAAAAGCATTCTGTAAAGCTATGAAAGAAACAAATGTCTGAGATGTACCTTTAACTAAAATATTATTTTTGTCCATAGGTACATCATCTCTCAGCGCGCCAATAATGTTCACGACGGCAGGACAGGAGGCAGGCGCGGCAGCAGCTCCAGTGGGTAGTGGAAGCACTGCATCGGCTGTTGGTGTAGCAGTGGCCTGTATTCTAGTAGCCGCCATTTTGTTAGCTGCCGGCTTCTATTATAGATATAGAAAGGTACGTTAACTACAAGCATACAATATACGAAAGTATGTGGGTATCGAATTAAGATTCAATTACAATATAGCTATTTCTCTAGAATTTGGCCGAGATTGATAACTCATTAAGAATTCATAACATTATAGGTATTTGACAAATCTTGTAATCTTCACTTCACTGTCTAAATGATGTGTTTACTCTTTCAGAATCTTAGACTTAAGGCACAAGGAGGTGTAGCATTTGAAAACCCGAGTTACCTCAGGGAACCAAATCCTGACACCGTTATCAACGTAAGTTACATGTAAATTTACTCTCTCATCAAGAATATTACATTACATAAAGAGCTTAATGCAACTTATTGAAAAATTAAACTAATTCTGTTACTATGTCAATATCATTCCTACCACAATCAGTTTCTACCACAGAGTTAATACCATTCTTATTAGATAAAATTTAGTTTTGATATATTTGGTTTACATTTCTTTTACCAATCTTCTCTAAAACACAATTTAACGCAGGGGTCAGTACCTAATGGCTCAGCAAACGGCAACGGCCTAACGAATGGAGTCACAAATGGAGTGTCAAATAGCACAGCGTGGAGACAAGAAACGTTGAATAATCCAAGTACTACTATCCCAAATGCACGGGAGGTAGACCCTACACTGTACGAAGAGCTGAAGCTGGGTCAGGATGGCGCTGGCTTTAAGAGACTGAAGCCATAGGTAAGTTTTATTTAAACCATTAAGTTTACAACACTTAAAAATCACCTTTAAAAGCAAAATTAATTTAATTTTATTGTGGACCTAAAGCAGAACCCTGTGATACACCGTTGTGAAAACCATGAGATATAAACTTTATTACAAAAAAGATAGAGAAAGTAAAAACACTTACCTCATAGCATATTTAGACTGTTTATTTAAAGTAAATTACTTATTTGTAAACAATGTGATGAGTTAGCATCTCATGATGAAAGCAATCGAAAGCTTCCAATTACCCAGAAAATAGATCATTATATTTTTTTATCTATTTTAGGCTCCAATAATTCTAGTATTTAATAAACATTAGCACAATTTATAACATTATTACATGGAATTATTGATGTGAACATCAACAGCCTCTAATAGACAACTACGGTCTTCTAAGAAAGAAGGTTTTAGCTTTTGCAGTTACATTGACATGAATAGTTTGTTTTTGTTCCCTTAGTCGCCTCTCATGATACCTACGGGATCCATGTATTCGTCACCACGGACGGACTATTTACGATAGCTGTGTTAATTGCAGCCCACGGCAGCGCGCCGCTCGCCGCTCCGCTCGCCGCGCCTGTCGTCGCCGCGGGTGGCGCCGCGCTACTGAGCGCTGGTGGCCTGCGTGACGCGCACTCCTCAACTCAACTCCTGGTTCCCTCGCTTCCTAAACCAGACTTCTACCTTCAAAATTAGATCGACACCTATAATCTGACCGGAACTTATAAATTAAAATAAACTTTTTAGTCCTTTGTGATTGGATTAGAATTGTCCAATGGTGAGTGACAATCTGTATTATTTTTTTATAAGTCCTAGTTTCAGGTTATTGGGTTGTTTTTTGTAGTTAGTAAAGTAATTTGTGAAAATAGTGGGCGAGTGAACTTTTGAAATCGAACAGTGAAGTGTAGTGTTTTAATCAAATAGTTACCGTGGCAGCGGAGTGTAGATAATAGAATATAAGTAAAAAAAGTAATTATATTTTCAGTATCTTACTTGTGATTTTAACCAAAAAAAGAAGACCTCATACTTCTTGTCATTTCATGTAAATAAGCCTGTTGGCGAAAGGATTAGGAATCTCAATGTACTGCTATATTTATTCAATTCTAATGGCGATGGCAAAACAATTGAATCAATTGAACTGTACCTAAACGACATCTGTTCAAGTTCAGTTGTCAGTGAAACAGTATTTGCTGGAAATTCTAAGATCTCTAGTGTAAACGAGATTAATAAGCTCAAAATCTTGGTAGATAATGTTTTAAAATTGAACATTGGAATATAATAAATACTGCAGCTACATTAATGTATTATAAAGATACTAAACTAATCTCGTTAGCTCGTGAAAATGCTCTTTTACGCGTAATTTATAAACAGCAACAAATCAATGCAGAAATATCTTCCAGCCATAGACTATTAAATCCGTGATGATGTAACTAACCTATATAGTGGACTCAGATCACAATTAATTAGGTACTGAAATAAAAAAGCATTGCATCGATAATAATTTATCAGTTGGCGACAACTCTGCTATAAAAGATAACTTTAGTATCTAAAAAATGAACAAGAGTCATTTTGTGTATAAAAACAATAACATATAAAAAAAAAACTTAAATCAATTCTAAGTCCAATTTGTTATAAAATAGCAGCAACAAATCAAGATATTATCTGCATTGGTTCTTCTGGTAATTTCAAATAGCATAAAAGGGTTTCTATAATAAAGAAGTTCAGTTCTTTATATCAATAGTACAGACATGGAAAAAGAATTAGGTCATCTATGAACAAAAATGTGCCTTCGATTGTATGAAGTAAGTAGTATAGCTTAGAATTGTTCGGCCTATAAATTGTATTTAGTGTAAATATGTGTATGTACCTACCACCTAAATTCCTACGAATATCTATATATGACTTTTATTTCATATAAATTCATTTTGATTTGGTATAAATTCATTTTGATTTGGTATAAATTTATTTTGATTTGGTATAAATTTCATAAAGTTTGGAATAAACTCTTTTGTACTATGGGGATTCGAATAAATTTTTTAGGAAAGACTGTAACTTTCTCGAAACTAAAAACTTGAACTAATGAATTGTAATGTATATTTTGCAAAAGTAATAAATATTTAAGCTCAATTGTGTATAAAGTAGAACGAACAATAGTTAGGGTAGGTATTTTGATAAAATGTTACATTCTAACCACATTTATATGTTAGATATTTCAACACTAGCTCGGTCATATCAATTTAGAATACTTTTATTAAAAATGTATTTTTTGGGATTAGCTTTCAAATTATTGCATGAAATTATAATACATAATAATAATTTTCATTCGAATGATCTCATTGAACCATTCAACTACAAAATTATTACTTTTGAATTTAATTTTGTTTCTTATAACATTGTTTTGTTCGATTTCGATTAAAATAAAATGTAATTAAATTTGAAACGAATATATTATGTAGAACATTCCTGAATTGAGCGGTTTTCTACCATTTTAGTACTAATATCTCTTTCACAAAACAATATTTGCCCAAGTCCCGCTCAAAGTGCTCACGTGCTAGTTGACATCGACTTTAAAAACCCTCAACAGCGCCAACGAATCAACGCTGATAGTTTTTGTTAGAACTTCTTATCATACTAACTGTATAATTTAGATGAACAAACGGATGTGATTAGATTTGTAAATAATATTAATAAAAAAATGACAAATAGATTTCGATGTATTTCATTTTTGTACCCTTGATCCAATATTAGTCAAGATGATACTACTTTAGAAAATTTTTAAGAACAGCCTTAAATAGTCTTTTGCTGAAAGTAGGGCTCTCCTTAGAAAAGAGGTTTTGTACCTATACCACTTCTGAAAAAGAGCCGTGTGATGAGCATTGATGAGCATGTATGCAGCGATTGATGAATGTGGATGAAGCGGAAAAGAGGTAAGTAAGACGGGACAGCAGTGAGTGGAGATCAATTGTCTCCAAACAAACCCCTTTGCGAAATAGGCGTACCTCTATGGTACCTTTAAGATGCACGGCACGCACCGCACGAAACGGATTTTATTTTGATTTGTATGATTTCACATAGTGCTGCGTCCACTATCCGCGCCGCCCGCACCGTACGCCGGCATTTCTGAGCAAAGCAAATCCGTTCAATCCGTTGCGTGCCGTGCGTCCGGCACGGGCCAATGGACGCGCACCTTTAGTCGACTCTTACTACATCCACCGTAGGAATAGGGATGGTAACAATTCATATCCTCAATCCATCACCAAACGGACTATAAAATATATCTACTATAATGTTTCTACTATATTGATCCATTTGCATTGACTTACTACTTATGAGAATGAAGTATATTAGAAGTAAAAATACAGAGTGTCACCACCCCTATTCATCCCACGTGAGTGTTGTAAAATGCGACTAAGGGATAAACTACGCAAGACAACATCAATGCAAAGAGAAGGAAAACTTGAAACCAACCCTTTTTTTTTTTTTTAATGTGTGAAAAATCATCATGGACCGTCACCCCACCGGGGGTTACGGCGGGGTGGTGTGTCGGACTTGAACCGACTAAAAAACACACAGTGTGCCCTCTCCGCGCTTCTCCGTTTAGGAGTAGGAGAAGTCCAGGGTGGGATCTCCTTCTGAACTTCTCCAGCGCCTGCCCGCTCCTGATGCGGGCACCGTCTCTCTTTGACGACCCTCTCTTAGGCGGCGTCCGGCACACACCGACGCCGCCCCCTCGCGGCTGGCCACATAATGCGGATGGAGGGATAACCCGTCCCGTCCACCCGCGGCCACACTCAAGGCGGCATGAGGCGCAGATGTTCGCGCCTCCGCCGCCCGAGTCGCCGGCGGCGAATCTGGTCCGATTGGATGTCGTCCTCCCGGGCCTTCTCCGCCGCCTCCTTCTGCGTGATTACGTCCTCGCAGAAGGTTGCGACCGCGGTAAATGAGCTCTCGCTGCCGACCATGGAACGAACGACGGCCGGCAGCGAGAGATCCCCTCCGATGACTGCAGTGAGGACCCGGCGCTGCGTCTAACATGCGGGGCAGACCGCCAGCGTGTGATGAGCCGAATCCTCACTACAGTCGCAGTGGTGGCAGGCGGAACTCAATTCCCTCCTGGCGACCGAGTGCAGGTACTTTCCGAAGCAACCATGCCCGGAAAGAACCTGCGTCAGTCGGAAGGTAAGGGTCCCGTGCTGCCGCACTGCCCATTCGCCGATGACCGGCTGAAGCGCCTCTACGGTGGCGAAGCCAGCACGTGGAGTCTCCAGCCGGACCGACCAGCGATCCATCGTGGCTCGGTGAGCGGCTTCGCGCCACTCGCGCACGTCCTCGGGCGGAGGTCCAACTCCACCACTCTCCGCCCGGTAGCCACTCGCCGATAAACGTCGGCGAGCACTTCCGCCTCCAAATCCCACGGGGGTGTTCCGGCCAGGGCGCATGCCGCCTCCGTCGATACGGTGCGGTAGCCCCGTATGGCTCTGACCGTCAGAGTTCTCTGAGGCCGCCTGAGGCGCGCCCTATTCTGTTCGGTCAGAGCCGCCGCCCACAGCGGTGCACAATGGAGTGCCATAGACCGGACAACCCCCGTGTACAGCTGCCTCGTGGCGACACTAGCTCCTCCCAGATTGGGCAAAAGACGCCCAAGGAAGGAGGCAGTGCCGATCAGCTTCGGAGCAAGCTGTTGGAAGTGCTCGTCGAAGAGCCACCTACCGTCTAGGACCAGACCCAGATACTTTAAGTGGGCCCGGACCGGTACGAGGACCGAGTTGACCTCGATGGAGGCGCCGGCGGGTGGACCACGACGGGGCCCATGGAAAAGTAGGGCTTCCGTCTTTTCTAGGGCCACCCGCAAACCCAGCGCCTCAATGCGCCCGACCACCAGGGAGACTCCTGTGGTGGCCAGGCGTGCCGCCTCTTCGAAGGTCGCCCCCCGGGCTGTCACTAAAGTGTCGTCGGCGTAGCAAATTACACCGACCCCGGGGGGGAGACGCCCTCGCAGGACCCAGTCGTATCCCATGTTCCACAGGAGTGGTCCGAGGACAGACCCCTGTGGAACACCGCACGACATGGCCTGACGTCTCAAGACTCCTTCTCGGTCCTTGTACATGACAGTACGCTCCGTCAGATAGTCTGCCACTAGCTGCCCCAGGTATTGCGGCACTCCATGGTACTGGAGTGCGGCCCTGATGCAGCTGAATGGCAGACTATTGAATGCGTTGGCGATGTCCAACGACACCGCCAACAGCACGTCGCCGCAGCCCACCGCCTGTTCGGTCGCGGCCTTCAGACGCAGAATTGCGTCGACCGTCGAACGCCCCTCCCGGAATCCAAATTGGGCGTCCGACAGATCGGGGCCCACCTCGCGCAGGTGCCGGACGATGCGGGCGTGGAGCACCCTCTCGAACAGCTTACCCGCCTCGTCCAGCAACACGATGGGCCTATAGGCCGCGACCGAGTCGGCAGACCGACCTGGCTTCTGGAGCAGAACCAGCTTCCCGCTTTTCCAACACTCAGGGAAGCGTCCGGACGCCAGACTAGCGTCTAACACTCCCCTGAGGCGGTCCGACATATGATCGAGGGCCTTGAAACCAACCCTATACCAACCCGTCTGGCCAGCGTGGTATAGTAGGCCAAAACCTCCTTTTCAAGGAGAGGCCTATGTCTAGCAGTGGACTCTTAAAGGCTGTTGATGAGAAGTAAGAAAGGTAGTTGTATGAAGTTGGATGAAAAAAAGCATTCCTGGCGACAATCGCAAGCGATTTTCGAATTTAGAAATTTCCAAAACAAAGTTACTAATTCTACAAATCAATATATTTAGCTAATTGCCTCGTTGGTCTCGCGGTTAGCGTATGCGACTGTTGACCAAGACGTCTCGGATTCGGAAACCAGGTCGGACTGTCATTCTTTTTACATACAAGAAATTCTCAATGGCAGCCATTCTCAAATATACTGAAAAGTAGTTCAACTTTCGAATTTAGATCGTCCTCAGGGTTGCTAACGTGATGAATTCCACATGCAGCGCGACTTAAACATACAACAGCAAGTGAAATTCTCGCGCTGATTAGCATATATACAACATCCCAACATCAACTGTTGGGCAGTTGCCCACCAGAGGCATGATCACCTCGCCAGGTCGGAAGTACATCCCTTTGTGTTGGAGGAACACGACACCCGTTCCTCCACACTAAGGTCATTTACCAGTCGCACCGTCGTAAAACTGATATTTAAATAAAACCTGGTTAAATTAGTAGCCGACCCCAAATAAACTTGATAATAATAAAAGCTAGGGACAAAAAGTGATTAATATTATCATATTTCAATGGTTTATATTAAGGGAGAATTAATTTACTATTGCAAACCTAAAGCTGATTTAATTGTAATTTGTACAACAAATTTTAATAATAGTCATTGTTTTTAGGTAGGTATTCTTAGAGTTAACGTATGTGTAATTATGTGCGTTAAACATATCCTTTATTTCCCAAGATCATTAGGGGTTGGCTACTCGTTCAACCGGATTTACCGGTGTATGTTAATTAGTGTGTTAAACTTTTATGCGTCAACCTCTAAATCAATTTCAGAAATTGTTAAAAGTAGTTAATTTGTTACCGCAATAGCCGCGTGTATGACATGCGTAGGCTAAAACGCAGGCAAAAGTCAGCAATTTTAAAACACTAAATAAACACCTACAATAACTTCAGTTTTAAACAACAAAATTTGTGGTATTATACAGCCCTTATTTCTGAAGATATTTCCCATTACACGGTCAATTTAAGCCAACCGAGATGTGCATCCCACGGGGCGAACCGCAATGGGCTCGCTCGCAAATTGCTCAAAGCAACTTCACCACAATTGGAAACACAAGAACTGGGCCTTGTTAAATGCAAGCGGGCTGTTTATATTTTGCAGGGTCAAGGAGTTTACGCTTTTCAGAGAGTCTAATGGCTTTAAGTGGTTCAGTCAAAAATATTTTATCATAAACTTTATGTAATACTTAATGCTATAGGCGTAGAAGGTGCTATTTTAGTCAAGGTTTTTTTTGGGACACCTAACACTTACATCACGTGTATTAAACAACTGATATAAATTAAAATATACTTTTTAGGGTTCCGAAGTTTATGACTCGGAACCCTTATAGATTCGTCATGTCCGTCTGTCCGTCCGTCCGTCCGTCTGTCCGTCCGTCCTCGACTTACCGTCCAAACTGTAAGTGCTAGAATGATGAAACTTTGCATGAATATTTGTTGTAATTACGTCGACAAAGTGTTACAATAAAATTATGAAAAATATTTTTATTTGGGGTACCTCCCCTACAAGTAAAGTGGGGATGTTTTTTTTTTCTCGCGACTACCCCATCGCGTGGGGTTTCATGAGATAAGTCTTTTCAAAACAATAAAGGGTTTCTAAGACGATTTTTTTAATTTAGGTATGCGTTTGCAAGATATTCCACTTTAAAGGTCACTTTTTTGTAAAAACAGGGCGTCCCCCCCCCCCTCTAAAAGCTAAACGGCTGTCTCAAAAATCTGGAAAAATTCGTGATAGTGATGTGATACATATAATGAAATTTAAAGGAAAACTATAACGGAGTAGATGACTTTGTTGGTTCAGGAGTTATAGAGGCTTAACTTGTACAATGAGCTCACTTGGAAAACGTCATACAAAATTACGTAAACATAACAATTATCTATTGGATACGATTTTAAATCCTTGTACCATTATGGATAACTGAGGAACCCTTTCCTGTTCGTGGCCTGACACGTGCTAGGCCGATTTTATTTGTCAATACACATCATACACATCACTACATGTTATAAAATAAAGTCCTCCGACATGCCTGTCTGTCTCTCTGTTCGCTATAAACTCAAAAACCACTGCACCGATTTAAATAAAATTTTGTACCTAGATAGTCGAAAACCAAACACAGTCTACAAACACACACACACTCACAATCGATTCAGTAGTTATAGCGTAAAAGCACGACAGACAGACAGAGTTACATTTATAATATTAATAAGGATTTTATACTTTATCAGAATAAAATTGTATTTCATTTACATTTAAAGAACCAGCTTTACTCAACAATATTGTTATTGCTGACGTTTAAGTATTCGGAGAGGTTTGTTTCCAGGTACCTGAGGTACAAAGGGGTGAACCCTTTGTAAGGAGATCGCTGACATAAAACCCTCAGAAAATGTACAACCAGATGTTGTAAAAATTTATAATAATACCTATTCCTATATATTTCTAATTATTTACTTCATACTGCTTCATATATCTGTGTTACCTTAAGTTTGACTGC
The DNA here is from genome assembly GCA_932526445.1 of Phragmatobia fuliginosa. Classification (NCBI taxonomy): domain Eukaryota; kingdom Metazoa; phylum Arthropoda; class Insecta; order Lepidoptera; family Erebidae; genus Phragmatobia; species Phragmatobia fuliginosa. The sequence goes on from OW052073.1 coordinate 18,783,004, forward strand.
AAAAGAATAACTCGTGGCATTTTGTACAACGTCCATTAAGTTTTGCACCAATTGAATCGGTTTCAAATATCATTCATATCCATTTTTCGTATAAGTTTTGTAACTAATTTCTGATTGAAACCAACATGAAATACCACAGCGAAGCGTGTCATAGTTAGCAGACGACAAAAAAACAAAGGGTTATATTTCGGAAATGTTCAACTTACTTGTCCATTAACTCAGTAAAGCAAATTATGTTGTATCACTTTGAAAGTTACTAATTGAATTAATTGAATAAACGATGCTCTCAATAGAATAAATTAAAACTCTTTTGAAAAAGAAAAACTTTGTCATTATAGCAAGCTATCACAATATTTAAACTCGAACCTAGTTTCTTGGACTTTTTTAAGAAGCTCTTAATTGTTGTATTTTTGACGTGACAACGTCTTATAATTCGATGGAGCCGGCTGCACGCACGAAAAAACATGACTCATGCGGCGTTACCTCGCTCTGAGGCGTTCCATTTAAGGCTTGAAGTGCAGGCGAGAGCGAGGAACGCGCGACAAAGAGGCACGATCTTATGACGTCACGTTCAACTATCGTCAGTAAACCGACTTTACAGACAACCGATTTTTAAGGTGAGTCTGGCTGGCTGGCTGAGCTGAGAATGCCGCGGAGCGAAAACCAAAACTAAATTAGTTCAAAAAAAATTTTGTTCAGATGCTTATCAAATTACAGACAAACAAAAATGGCCCTTCAGCCCCTTCTAAACTTCCCTTAACCACGTCGCTATATTGTGTGGCGTGTATAATACAAGTACCGTATATACTATAATATGCAGTTAGTAAAAAACGGTTTCTTTTTTCCGACTAGCATTACTCCGCAGCGTTCCTCGCCATTTACAAAAATAACTTCGTTTAACATCCCCAATTCCAAAGTAATATTTGGGGTCCGCTACTAGTTCAACCAGTTTTACATGAATTTCAGTTTTTCCACGGAGCGACTGGCATCGGACCTCCGCAACCCTAAGGGAGAACTGAAATTCGAAGATTGAACTAGTTGTCAGTATATTTGAGGGCACTGACTTCCAAATAACAATTGCCATAGATGTTCATGACAGCCGGGACCGACAGCTTCACGTGCTCTCCGAGGCACGGGCGTGAATCACCGCCAAACTTCCAAACTCCGGGCAGCTATTAGGAATTTCCGAAGAAAATCCCAAAAACACTTTTTGGCCCGACCCGGGATTTGAACCCGAGATCTCTTGATTAGCAGTCGCATACGCTAACCACTAGACCAACGAAATTATCCCAATTCAGACTATTACAAGCCGTAAACTACAGAAATCTGATATTTTAGCACATTGAATTTATATAAGTTAGGCAACAGAGTCGGCCCCAACAGATAATGAAGAGACCCCAATTACCTAAGGGTTATTTAGATCGGGTAATAGATATTTCGTGAAATTTGCTATAAATACAAAAGTAAATTGTTTAAAATTTGCAGTGAATTGTTTACATGGATATATAAATGTTAGTGATAAATTAAGTTAGAAAAGGATTACTAATATCTGTGTCTGAATATGTATGTTTAAGTATGTATTCATATGTATAATATGTATGTATGTAGGCGCATAAATGTATGTATATATATGAGGATTAGGAAATTCTAAATGTGCACCGCTAACTACAATTACCTATAAGTATAGTCCATTTTAAGGTTGCCTGGAAGTAATCGCAGTCTGCCATATGGCCGCCCATTGTACCACTGTTTTTATTATATTGAATCCTATGATGTATCTTTTGTATTATGGTGTGCAATAAAGAGTATCTATCTATCTATATTTTTTTATTTTTTTTACGTGTGGAAATCCCCGCGGACCGTCACCCGTCGGGGGTTACGGCGGGGTGGTGTGTCTGTGTGGACTCGAACCGACTAAAACCACACGGTGTGACCCTCTCTGCGCCTTTGTATTGGAAGGAGTCCAGGGAGGGGATTTCCTTCTGGACTCCAACCGGCGCCTGCCCGCACTGTTGCGGGCACCACCTCAACTGTGTACTCTCTAATTGGGCAACGTCCGGTCACACGCGGACGTCGCCCCCTCGCGGTTGGCCACTACTGCGGACGGACGGGAAACCCGTCCCGCCCATCCGCGGCCACTCTCAGGGCGGCATGAGACGCAGGTATGCGCGCCTCCGCCGCCCGGGGCGCCGGCGACGGATCGGGTCCGATTGGATGGAATCCTCCCGGGCCTTCTCCGCCACCTCCTTCTGCAAGATTACGTCCTCGCAGAAGGTTGCGACCGCGGTAAAACAACTGTCGCTGCCGGCCATCGATCTTATGACGGCCGGCAGCGAGAGATCCCCTCCGATGACTGCAGTGAGGACCCGGCGCTGCGCCGCCCAAGCGGGGCAGACCGCCAGCGTGTGCTGGGCCGTGTCCTCACTGCAGTCGCAGTGGTGGCAGGCGGGACTCGGTTCCCTCCTAGCGACCGAGTGCAGGTACTTTCCGAAGCAACCGTGCCCGGAAAGTACCTGCGTCAGCCGGAAGGAAAGGGTCCCGTGCTGCCGCCCTGCCCACTCCGCGATGACCGGCTGAAGAGCCTCCACGGCGGCGAAGCCAGCGCGTGGGGTCTCCAGCCGGAACGACCATCTCTGCATGGTGGCTCGGCGAGCGGCTTCGCGCCACTCGCGCACGTCCTCGGGCGGAGGGCGAAATCCGCTCTCCGCCCGGAAGTCAGCCACTCGCCGATAAACTTCGGCGAGCACTTCCGCCTCCAAATCCCACGGGGGTGTTCCAGGGAGGCGCACGCCGCCTCGGTAGATACGGTGCGGTATCCGCGTATGGCTCTGACCGCCAATACCCTCTGGGGGCGCCAGAGGCGCGATCTATCTATATCTAAGCCAACCAAAGTGAATCTACTCTGTCTGATGGAAAGCATGAGTAGAATCCAGAAGTATGGGTCACCTTTGTATTTTTTTGTTATTATAGATATTTGTATGCCAGTTATGGCAAAACATGTTTATAAGTACTGTACGATATTTTGTTTATACCATGACATCTTTCTACATATGTTTTATGCAAATAAAATTATCTTTATCTATCTCTTTACCTTAGTTAATGTAAGGGTAGGTAACGCAGCATGGCGACCCATATCACTGCGGCCATATCAGATGTTCTCCGGCTTCCGGAGGCCGGGAGAATGATGCAGAATAAATGGGCCTACGGTCTTACACTCACCAACGATATACGACAGCAAGAATACTGTCATTATTAGGATGGTCTTCTGTGTGAGGGTAGTACTGCCCCGGTGGAGCTGGCCCATTCAGCCTGGTTCTACTACCTGCTAAATGTACACGTCGTTAAGATCACAAATCTAAACAATTAAATTGAAGTATCTGTAATAATAATATAATAGAAAGAAAGAAGAAAGAAAATACGTTTATTTTAATGTCACTGCAAACATATTTGGTATTACATGGCATTGCGTTATTAGTAATGATAATGGTGTACATCATGTAAACAGATATATACTAACACAATTTTACAATACATACATAATAAAAACACAATACGAACATTTGCTGTGCGGTTGCGTCGCAGTGTACATTAAAAATAGATGTTGCTCAGCATAATGCTGCACCACTTCGGTACAGCGCTGGTTTTCAGCAACACCTGAAGGTAATAAGTGCATATTAAGTTAAGTTTGAAATTGGTGTTTCAGAAATTTAACAAAATAAATGACGTACACGAATATTAGGTTACTATGAATAAGATATTAAACGGAGTAATGCTGACGATGAGGTAACTAAATATATAACATACACACGGCGACATTAAGTCATTTGTTGGTTGAGTAAATATTTTTTTAGATGTGACTTAAATGTTAGAGTTGTATTTAATTTTCGCAACGGTGGAGGTAATAATAATAATAAGCCATTTATTCCATAACCCTTAATATATACATTTCAAATGGTGTTAGTTTTTTTTTTTTTTTTTTTCGTTTTTTTTATTTCTTTCTTGTTAGTTTTCGTTACAATACTTATAACTAGTTTAGGATATGGACCCCATCGTGGTTATAAGCCTCCTCCAACCTTTTCCATTTTTCCCTATCCTTGCCCTGATCGAGCCAGTCTCTCCCCACCGTCCGCAAGATGTCATCTACCCATCTCTGCTTTGGTCTACCAGCTTTTCTTTTGCCTGAGGGTCCCATCCAGTGTGTAGTCTCTATTGTCCACCTTTTGTCCGTGCAACGCGAGTATCTGTAATATCAGATTATATAACCGTCATAACGGCCCACTGATACCTACCTATGTTTGCAACAGAGAGTACATTTGATTGATACAAATCTCGTGACCAAATTAAGGGAGGCCGGGCCAGCCAGACGGACACGACAAAATCATAAATTAATACTGTATTTCTATTTATTCTGATCTCTATCGAATATAATTCTCCAGAAACTCTTCATATTAATAGGTATTCATTCTGTGTTGCTATTGTTGGTAAAGGGTATACCTTTGAGGATTGAATTTCAGACCTTTGTGTGCAGAATGTTAGACCTTTCAATGTGACCCAAATGTATCTGTAGCCGACGTAACGATAATTGGATATGAATGTTAGCGATCTCACTATCATTATAAATGCAAAAGTTTATAATTATATTTCCTGGCGTTGCACCGCCCACGATGGAAAGTCACAACTAAGACCGCTGTGAGGCCTCCTCTGGCGTCCCGACTTATATAAAGATTTCAGAAAAAACTTACATCTTTTTTTTAGAAATATTCAAAACTAAAATCAAATTTGCGACTTCTGAATTCGAATATTTACTAATACCATTACGTAATATAATCATGGATATAAATAAACAAAATAATCTTTTATGTTGTCTGATTCTTAAATGTTTTCTTTGTGACCTTTGTTAACAAATCCTGACCTTTTTTGAGAGGTATTAAAATTTACTTTTAATCTTTCTTTTATCAAGAACACAGAAAAAAATATCTGAAATGTTTTTATAATTCAAAGTTATACGGGCGCTGACAATACTAGCCGGCCGAAGCGACAGGACCGACTTACAATGGGGCGAATTTCGCAATAAAGTCGACTTCAAAGCCGGACTACTGACAATAGTCTCCTATCAATATTTGAATTTGGAACGTTGAAGCTTCGAGTATAGAACTCGAAACGTTCTAATTGTAATGAATAGATGCTTTGTTCAAATAAGAATGCTTTTGTTTTATGTTATTTATAACTTATAAATTTAAAAAATATTATCTTTTGATTTTAGAACTCCGATTAAAAATGTATATTTTTTTTATTTTAACTTAGAATTTAAAATTTAAAAAAAAATAAAAAAATTGATAATGTTTTACTGTACACCAATTAATATTAGCATAAATTTTAGTCCTCGCAAATTACTAATGCGCCTGGTTACCATTTTAGTGATGTCATTTCGACATATTGCTATTAAAAGTTAAACGTTTTCAAAACAGTCTTTAAATGGACAAAAATACTGTAGATAGACCAATATATTGCCTTAGATCTTCAATTACTATCAATTTGTTACAAATTCAATCCCACAAACTACCAAAGGATAAAAACCTTTTTCTTCAGGAAACAAAGTTTATCTCATAAGTCCAAACCGAACATGTTACATAATGGGGCCTGGATATAAACTTTGCTCGTCTATAATCGGTACTAATCCTGCTAATTGACAGTCGTTAGAGCTCTCATTACGAGGCGGTATTTCTCTTAATGATGGAACTCCGATTGCAGTAAGTTTGTCTGTAAATAATATATATTGACTGCTTTGTTGTTCTAATGGTTAGCGTATGCGGCTGCTGATCAAGAGGTCGGGTTCGATTCCTGGGTCAGACAAAATATTTGTACACTTAAGATCGTTTACTATGCCCTTGCTCAGTCCGTTCTCTCATATTGTATTGGCGCCTGGGGTGGTACTGGAAAGAATAAGCTGCTTACTCTGGAGAGAGCTCAAAGAGGAGTACTAAAGGTCATGACACACAAACCTATCCACTATCCTACTGTTGACTTGTATAGAGAATTAAATGTGCTCACGGTCAGGAAATTGTACTGCTTAAATATAATCTTACGGAAACACACCGAATTAAAGTTCAGACCAAATCCAAATCCAAACAAAAGAAGAAAAGACAGAGTATGTGATGTGAGGTTTTGTGGAATAGAAGTATGTAAAAGGCATTATTATTATCTGTCCCCTATATTGTATAACAGAGTAAATAAAATACTAAATATTTACCCTATTGTATTACAGGAATGTAAACATAAAGTAACGCAGTGGTTACTTGGCCTAAATTATAATGAGACCGAAAGTCTCTTAACACAAATTCAATGAGTAAGCATTTAAACACACACACAACACACATTCAACACACATACACAACACACACTCAAAACACATACACAACACACATAAACACACAAAACACACTCACACACACACATACTCACAACACACACACACATTTACATAAATACAAACAATCCTGTACCTTAGTTAAAAATGTTATTTATATCATTTGCTTTTATATGTTTTGAACTCTGTGTAACTACAGAACTAATATTGTTTTTTTGTTTTCCGGAGGTGGGCGTTAATGGCTGCAACACAGTTATTTAACTATAGCGGCCATTACCAACCATATCTGTTTCTGTGTACTCTGTAATTATTTGGTTCAAATAAACTTTTATTATTTATTTATTTATTTATTATTTGTGTGATTCACAAATATTTGTTTCGGAGTCTGGGTGTTTTCTTTGTGTAATATGTATTTTTTTTTTTTTTTTTTTTTTATATATAGCCTACCAAAGTGACTCTACCCCGCCTGATGGAAAGCACGAGCAGAATCCAAGAGTGGGAGAAACCACACATCACTGCTGCGAATGCAGACAGTAAAGTATGGCGGCCCACACTATGGCGGCTTAGTGAGATGCTTTTTCACGCCCCGCTTAAAGGACCCGGGATCATAGTGGGAAGGAAACACGTGAGCTGGTAGCGAGTTCCAGCTTTTGACTGCTCGGCATAAGAAGGAAGAGCCGAACCGCTTCGTTCTAGTGCGTATTTCCTCCACCCTGAAGCGGTGACTTCCAAGTCCAGCACGCGTTGTCCTGTAAAGGAAGGGAGAAGGAGGGACCAGTTGGAAGAGCTCTTCCGAACACTCACCATGGTAAAGGCGATAGAGGACCGCCATGGAAGCGATGTCTCTCCGCAACTGCAGAGGCTCCAGGAACTCGGTAGTTTCGGGACTGTCAATAATGCGGATTGCTCGCCGCTGCAACCGGTCGAGAGCGTCAAGTAAATATTGCGCGGATCCATCGCAGAGGTGAGAACAGTACTCCACGCAGGAACGAACCTGGGTCTTGTAGAGAAGACACAGATGCCCCGGCGAGAAAAACCGTCTCACCTTGTTTAGCACACCGAGCTTTCGCGAGGCCGCCTTGGTGACGCTCTCTATGTATTCCCGTCGGTTGAGATCCCGGCAAATATCCATACCCAGTATACCGAGCTTGTCCTGCATTGGCAGTTGAGTGTTCTGGAAGGTGGGGAGGGGAAGGAACGGAGATTTTTTTGTAGTGAGCGCGCACACCTGTGTTTTCTTGGCGTTGAACTCGACCAGATTCTCATCACCCCATTGAGAAATATGGCTCAGAGCCAGGTCGAGCTCAGCGACAAGCTCCCTTCGTTTTTCCTCAATATCCGCCGTTTTAGCAGATGGTTGTCCCAAATAGCGACCATGTACTGTGCTGTCGTCTGCATAGCAATGTATGTTGCCGAGTGTTAACATATCATTGATATGCAGAAGAAACAGCGTGGGCGACAAGACGGAGCCCTGAGGTACACCTGCGTTTATCCGTTGAAAGTCGGAGGCCGCCCCGTCGCATAGGACTCTAATGCGGCGTTGATGTAGAAAAGCGGCTATCCAGCTGCAGAGTTTGGGAGGCAAGCCGAATGCGGGAAGCTTGGAGAGAAGCGAACGGTGCCAGACCCTGTCGAAGGCCTTGGCCATATCGAGGCTGATGGCCAGAGACTCCCCGTGCCTATCCATAGCCTCACAGTATGTATTAAAAAAAAGTATGTTTATGTATTTATATCAGTTGTTTAGTACCCATAATACAAGCTCTGATTAGTTTGGGACTAGATGACGTTGTAACATGTCCGAAATATTAATATACTACTAAAGATTGTTTATCAATTCTAAGTACATGCTGTTTATGTGTGTCTCATTAAATTAATAGCTATAAGTGTAAAAAAAATAGTATATGTATTATTTTGATGTGTAACTTTGATTGTCTTTTTCGCCCCTTGAGAGTTAATTAATTTAGAGCTCTCCTACGCTCCTCAAGGAACACACATACCAAAGTTCAGCTTCCTACGTCTAGTAGTTTTGACTAAGCGTTGTCTGTCAGTCAGTCAGAATCAGAACAGTTTTAAATATCTCGGATACACAACGCCATCTAGCCTCAAACTAAACAGAACTTGTACTATGAAAGCTAGACTGACGGATATAATACTAAATACATTTATAATTTACAGAGAAAACACTGAAACACCGAAACAAATGTCTGTAGATCACATAAACACTTAGTCCGACCCAGGATTTTGAAGGAGGCCCGAGACCTCAAGCAGAACAGTTACGTGTACTATGCGCCTGTGAGTAGTTATGTATAGCTAGTAGTTATTATTATATAGTTGATTAAATTTCTCCGTTAATTAAATTGATCCGTTATGTAGTTTCTGCATGAAAGAGTAACAAACATCCATCCCCACAAACTTTTTAGTAGGAAGTAGGGCTAGCTTTTGCCCGCGGTTCCGCCTTCGTGTTGCCTGTATCCTTCCTCAAGAAACCATAGAGCAACAAAGCAACGGTAGATCGGATAGGAGTAACCCAGTAACCATAGCGTCTATGTGTTTATGTTTTCCTAGACGCGTAAAACATAATTATATTTTTCTAATTACACTATAATTTAAGTATCCAAATAACGGTTAATTATCTTCATTAAAGTCATTATTTATACTAATATAAGTTACATTATAAAAATTGTAAGGCTAAAAATCATTTATTACCTTAGACTAAGAATGACCTAGACCGGTCATATGCGTACACCCGTAAGGGATAGCAACAAAGTACATTAAATATTAATGTTGCCAAGTTAAAACAATTCCCCTTTAATAAGGGAGAATCGTTATTCCGTTTACTGTTCCAAACGTTTTAAAAATCTGTCAAATATGGTTAGATTAGAATAGAAGGCCTTCAAAACGAAAGCTGAGTATGTAACCGGGATCAAGATTGATAACATTAAAAAAAACATTTTTTAGAAGGTTATAGTATTTATTGGCCCTTAAATAAAATAAGTCTGTTGAAGAAATTAGTTTATTTTCTTGTCTCTAGTTATCAGCATATTTTTGTACTGTAATATAACCTTACGTTCAAATATTTTTACATATAGCTTTGCTATTGCCCAACCTTGTCGTTCAGTAGCCTTCAACCACATTTTACGCACATTTTCATCTTTTGGAAATCTGGAGGACAATAAAACACAAATCAAATCAAATTAAATTTCCTCACCATATGGGGTAATTTCGAAAGGCCGATGCGTTATCCCTAAAATGCTGGTAACCTTGCAAAATTACCTTAACACATTAATGGTCATTCAAACTTTAGCCGTGACAACCTACGCAATTTGGTCGGATAATTACAAAATTTTCACACTTTAGAAACTTATATTTTATCACTTATTTTCAATTATTTCTGCACATTAACAAACAAAAATTGATGTAATTAATCGTAGTTAATATTAAAAACTATATTAGGCCAATAAAACGCGATTTTTTTATACTTACATGTGAAAGGTTATATTTTCATATTTGCGTTCATTACGCCTTTTGCAGCCGAAAACACAACACTGTACCATATTTGTTAAAGTATCTGGGTTGAAAACAATTAGTTAAACTTAAAATCACACAGTAATTCACTCAAAAAGCCTTATTTTCACTCCTGATAAATTCCCGCTTTGAAATTTGTTTGACACAAATGTTTTGTGACAAACCTATACGGCGATAAGGACAGAAAATACGTATCTCTATTTTTCTCTAACACACTGGAAAATGGTATCGTTATCTCACTCTCTCGTGGTAATGCTTGTTGGCATGTCAGGTCTTGGTCATTCTTAGTCTAAGTTTATTACATTTAAAATTTAAAACATCGTTTCAACGTCATAGCAATTAAAACCAAAGATTAATTTCTAATACTCACTTCGGCAGAGGTAACTTTACTGTTCGGCCTACTTAAATACTTAACCATCGGTTCTAGTCTGCATAACCAACCATTCAGCAATTAATTCAATTATTTATTAATGGTAGCGCAGAAAATGGCCGATAAAACTAATGTTGAAAGCCTTTTCTGATTTATTTGGTACAATTTATTCGACAAGTTAACTCTTTACTTTAAGACTAGTTTTTAAAAGCAAACGGTGTGCAATATTAATTTATTTTTAGTGTTAAAGTATTCCGTTTATTTAAGTTTCTATAAAGCGCGCGTAAATTCGTTTTCCAAATCTGAATTAGGTTATCTGAATTTCGTAATAAAAGTTATGGAAGCATTCAAATAATAAGGTGTACTAAAACATTTTCATAATACGAAAAGTACTGAATCTTTTTACTTAAGCTTTGCCCTCTGCCGAAGTAAGAAAGTTTAAGTACTTATTATTTTATTCCCCCTTATTTTTACACAAAGTTATAACAAATATAATATAAAAATTCAATCTTCTAGTCGTAAAAATGTAGGCTTTACAAATATAATGCGGTGTACACACTGCCAAATACTTGTTCTTCAAATCTTATTGAGAGAATATTAATTATGTTTTTTTTTAATTTAAAGATTAGCCTCCGAGTGTATGCCGGTTATGACGGTAAAAAGTACCCTATGTCCTCAGGAAATCGGTTCAAAATTTTTTGTCGTGAAAGCTTGACTTCTCTCCGATCCACAGACCTGTGTTTCTCTATGGTACCTTTGTGTACACACCTCACAGACGAATTCACGGTTTCAAATCCAACACTTGTTTTTAATAGTATGGTGGACAATGAGGCAGACTAGCTCATAGCCAAGTGGCCGTAAATGATTGGAAACAATCACCAAGGGCAAGCAACGACTGCACGGTCAGACCTCGATGGGTGACCGTTTGTGGTGTATTATGAGCGTTTCGGTCACGTTATATAGTCGGTCCCCTTTGTTGTTATAAGATAACAGTCATGAAGCTTAGTTGAAGGCCCTCGGACGCCTTAAATACATCCAACGGCAAGATTTACGTAGCTACAACATGTCTTGCCAGTCCCCAACCAGGCCAGCGTAACCCTTTCCCTCAGAGAAGACTCAAGCCCAGCAGGGAAAAATATGCATTATTGATGATGATGATGAGTGATGAGTCATCGAGACGGCAAGAGAGCAAGTGACTAAGGTCTCTCATGGCTGTCCTCTTGTGCTACCCTACATAAACATGGGGAAGAGGGTGTTAGTTGTATCAAGCTTCTTATTCTTCATAGCCTTATTCCCAATATTATTTGGGGTCGGCTACTACTTCTACCGGTTTTACCTGAATATCAAAGGGAGAAGTAAAATTCGAAAGTTGAACTAGTTGTCAGTATATTTGAAGACACTGACTTCCCAATAACGATTGCTAAACATGTTCATGATAACTGGGACTGACAGCTTAACGTGCTCTGCGAGGCACGGGCGTTAAACACCGCCAAACTTCCAAACTCCGGGAGAAAAAAAAACCAACAATATTTTTGGCCGGACACGGGACGATGTATCAAGCTTGAATATAATTTTTATTTATTTTATTTTTTTATATCATAATCATTTTAAAACAAAACAGTTGTCTGTACTCCACTTTACAGTAAGCTCATTGAAATTAAACATAATCTTTGTAAAACTTTACAATGTTATTTAAAAAGTTTACCTGTTTACTTATAATTTTCCTAATCTTAGGCGTTAAAAAATGGCCCAATTTCTCTGCTCATTGTCCGTTTGCTTTCAGTACAATAGCCATGATACATAAAACTTTGATTTTTTTTTGTTATTAGCATTTCTCCTTCAAAAATACAAAATAGATGCAAAAATTCAGTCGGGTTCGCGTAAGTTCGATCTATGACCGATTGTGGCCGTTCTGCCAAGTCATTCTTGGGTACTTGGGCATAGGGCTGGTTGTCGGCTACTGATACGACCGGCCGGCCTGCGGTTTTTGGTCGATTCGAGTACAAAGACCAATAAATGCGTTCTTGGTAATTGAATATTGAATTTATAAAATCAAACCGAGGGTTAAGGGGGCAGGATATTAGGAGATCAGGTGGTTGGTTAAAAAAGAGCATGTTAACCTAACAATAGTTGCATTTCATATTTAAATTTTGTTGGAATTTTAACTTATACCCGGCCATTTTGTTATATTAGAAGCAGTTCTAAATAAGACGGCGCAAAGATAGCGTCCGTTTTTGTACACATTAATGCGAAACTACAAATAACAGTACAAAATGTGGAATGAAGTGAAGAAGTTTGGCCTTCAATACTGCGATCTGCCGACGATGATGTGGAATGTTGCTTTCATGCTGAGAGCACTGACGCTTAATATTGACAGCCGAAATAAGACTCGTAAGTGTAAGGCTTTAAGTTCATTTTGCAGTGAAGTACAGTCCTGCATAAGCACCTATCAGGTGTGGGTAAGGTATACCTTAGTAGAAGCAGACCGGGGTGCCGGTGCGAGCGCTACAGATGAAATGGTAGATATCGGGGTTCCCACACATTACGGGGGCCATCTTCAAGTCATAGATAGCCCGAAGCACGTCGGGGAGGGGAGACTTTCTTTCTAGGGTGCACCTGGTTCTCCGGAGACAACGTGTGGTTTTGGTCGGTTCGAGTCCGACATAACACCTCTTTTCATATCCTTTAATTCATAGTGTTTGATTTTGTGTAATCTGATTCGAAGACCTTCCATAGGCACCGGTGATCTTCTACCGAAGACTATCCAACTAAGTTATTTTGTATTTCTGTATTTCGGTTTTGTTCAGATTAATGCTTAAAAATCGGTTATCTGCAAAGTCGGTTTGCTGACGATAGTTGAACGTGACAACGTCATAAGAAAATACTGATTGTGCCTCTTTGTCGCTGGTTCCGCGCTCTCGCTTGCACTTCAAGCCTTAAATGGAACGCCTCAGAGCGAGGTAACGCCGCATGAGTCATGTTTTTTCGTGCGCGGAGCCGGCTCCATCGAATTATAAGACGTTGTCACGTCAAAAACTTTATCAGTGTAATAAAATCAGTTCGTTCGTCGCCTAAATAGTTAGTATTCAGGCGGCGAATATTCAACCATTCAAAGAACAGTTCAAAATCTGTTTCCTTCTTTCCAGCGATCTCTATCTTCGTATACGTGCTGTGCCTGATAATAGCTCTATCGTATTTCTTCGTATACCTCGTATCTATGGGCTGGTTCGTCTTCGTGAAGTGTCCACAGACTGGTGACCTTCTAGCTGGCCTGATAGTCTTTTCACTTGGAGTTACCAGCGAGATTGGTACTGTCAAACTAGTGTACATGTTTCTGCATATGTAAGTATAATTATAACAACCATTTTGATACTAATATATCAAGACTCCACAATCATCTGTGCTATAGTTAATGAGTTCACAGTAATCAATTTCAGTGTGTATATATGTGGCTATAAGTTCCACTTATCATTGTATGTATTTACATGTGTATTTATGTATGTATGTTTAATGTTTATGTGTGAATTTGTATACAGATTCATATTATTTTGCATGTACTATATCATTAACCACATTATGTGTTATGTACTCCGTTGTAAATACATATCTACACTGCTTCATTTCTGTATCCAACCAACACTCTAATACACCGACACTACCCTATATATTTACCCTATTCGTTCTTTATTTCCATCCAATGGTTGCCTGTAAGAGATTGCCATAGTGCGATAAGGCCGCCACTTGTACTGACCCAGCATTAAGTTGCATGATAAGTTATCTGGTGTACAATAAAGTGATTTATTAATATAAATAATATTATTTTGTCGAAATACATCATCTTCCTGGCCTTTGCTATTTCCAAGCTTATTTGTGGTCGGATATTCAGTGAAATGAAGCGTAGTTAGGTGATTGGGAGCAATCTCCGAATGTAAGCAACGACGGCGTTGTCAGACCTAGATGGGTGACCGTTTGTGGCCACGTTAAGCAGTCGGTCCCTGTTGTTATCATAAGATAGCAATCGTAAAGTTTAGTTGGAGGCCTTCGGGTGGCTTAAAAACATTTAATGGCAGGATTACGTAGCCACAACGTGTCTTGGCCAACCCGCATTCGGCCAACGAGTTAAGGCCATACGTCCACAACATACGGCCTTAAGAGCGCGCATAAAGCTAGCAAAATTTAAGAATTCACCCGCGCGCCCCGCACCCGCCCCTCCGTCGAAAGCGAACTCAGCGCAGTTTGGCGCCAAAAGACAAGTACTTCGCTGCTCTGCTGCACTCGCTCGACGCGTATTTCTATAGTAGTATAGGTACGCAAAATAATCAGATGATTATTTTATCTGATTAATGTGAAAAATACATAAATATATTTATTTATTGTCTTTATGTATATATACACAAATTATACAAGAAAGAAAAACAGAATCAATTGTGTTACAAACTATGTACAACAATAGGCGGTCTTAACGCTCATGGCGATCTCTTCCAGTTCTCTAAAAGTGAGTAATAAAATATGAGTATAAAGCTAAAGAGTTTGTTGAGTTGAACACGCTAATCTCAGGAACTACTGGTTCGATTTTTCAAATTATTTTACCGTTAGATAGCCCTTTTATCGTGGAAGGCTATAGGCTATGTAACATCACGCTAAAGATCAGTGGCCATAGCGGGTGGCGTATCTAGCCGGAAGACGCAGGTTTGAATTCTGCCTGCAGTAAAATTTTTCTTTCATATATTAAATAATTTAATAATCTAGCATGAAAAATTCCAAAAAAAATACAAAAGGAATGAATTTAATTAACCTAATTTAAAAAAAGAACAGGTTTGTCTTTTGTCATTAATAAATTCAAAACTACCCATCTTATAATAATAACAAATGTATATATGAAATCCTCATAACAAGGCCTTTCATTAATGACAATAGTAAGATTTGCGAAACTTTTTTATTTCCTAAATTGTCCCCTGAAAATGAACCTTATTTTCAATTGATAGAATTCTTATAGGTTTTCCTGTAATCTGCAAGCAATGAACTATATTTCAGATTTATAAGAATGAGAAATAACAATTAGCATAGAATAAACACTAAGATATCTACTAAAAGCATCTTTTTATTTTGCGTATGCTATTTATACTACACGACACGCGTAGGTACTAGTATTACTACTCGAGCATAAAATAAAGCGCGGCAATAGATATAGGTATTATTTTGCCATTTATTTTTATACAATTCTAGTAAGCACAGTATTTTTCCTTTGAAAGATCTCATTAGTACTGGTAAGTGATTACAAAATTGTCTACGGAGGGAGAAACTAATTTAGACCCTATGCTTCTTGCAATAAAATCTAAAATTGCATGCATTAACTTTCACAAATGAATAATGTTTTGATTTATTTTTTACACATAAAACATAGGTACGTTGGCCAGTAACACAATCTTTCAAATTTCTTTGCTCGATTTTCAACTTTAATTTCAAGTCATAAATTTCATATTCAATTGCGAAAAAAATATTCATCTTTTCTTCTTGTAACTTCTTTAGTTGTCGTGTCGGAAGTCTTCAATAATCTTCTCTTGATTCCCATTTTAACGAATTGTTTTTCTTACGATTTAATTCAAACCACGCGATCAATTACGACAGCGATTCGAAAAGTTGAGCGCAGTCCACTCGTCTCAACAGAGCGTGTGTGACTGATTTGTGAAATAGAAATATGCTTGAAGCTCCCGCAACATGCGACGGAACATGAAATCTTCCGCGGCATAATAGCGTAGTAAGCGCCAAAAGTGTTTTATCCTAATAAATCCAAAACTAAAAGTAATTTTATGAAATGCTTAAGCACGTTCCTGGGTCATGCATAATTACAATGAATAATATTTTTTTTATCTTAATAATAATTGCCGTATTGCATATAAAACGAAAAAATAAGAAAATTAGAGGTTACTTCGTGATTTTTTTTTATCGAAGAAAGTGTTTTAGTTTATGTTTTTGTTCACATTGAGTCCTTGAAAATATAATGTAGTTACTCAAACTGATTTGTATTTTAACAATAATCTGGAACTTTTCATGTAAAATCAAATATAAGATAGGCGATTTAGCTTTATGCGCGCTCTTAACCCTCTCCTGAGAGGGGACTCGAATCCAGTAGTCGGACATTATGGGTTGTTGTATTCAGTCAAATACGTCAAAATATGTAATTATTTCGTTTTAAAACATTCAGATTTAGATACGTGTTTTTGTTCCAGTGAAAAAATAAAAGAAATTGTAACGGAAACATTGGCCTTCGATGCATCCGTGGTCCCAAACAGCAGGTTCTCGAACAATCTCTTGACGACGTTGAGGGAAGTGAAGAAACGAGCCATGGTCTTCTGGCTGGTCATCATCTTCAACGGAATAGTGTATGTCATAAAACCGATACTGCTTCCCGGCAGACATTTGATGGAGGACAAGTTTATACTTTTTGGTAAGCCATTTGCCCTCTTTGGTGTTTATTTATTTTTGTTTTTCTACGTCTTTTTTGTTTGAATGAGCACATACGAGGAAGTTTGAAAGTAAAGCCATTGGATGAAAAGTTAACAAGTAATAGATTATCTAGATTATGGTTATGTTATGTGGAGGGCGATGCAAATGTATGAGAAAGAGTTTGAAAATGGGTATGGGAGTTGGAGGGTCTTCCAACTGATCCCAACTTCTCCCTTCCTTTACAGGACAACACGTGCTGGCCTTATAAGTCACAGCTTTAGAGTTGTAGAAATACGCACTAGAACTAAACGGTTTAGCTCTTCTTTCCTGTGCCGAGCGGTTAAAAACTGGAACTCGCTACCATCCCACGTGATTCCTTCCCATTATGATCCCGGGTCTTTTAAGAGGGGTGTGAAAAAGCATCTCACAAAGCCGCCACAGTTTGGGTCAGCATCGCCATACTTCCAGTCTGGTGGCCTCACTCTTGGATTCTATTCATGCTTACCATCAGGCAGAGTGGAGTCACATTGGTACTGCACGGTTGGCCTAGTGGCTTAAGCGGTCGCCACGCCGCTTCCTACTACGCCAAGCGTCGTGGGTTCAAATCCCACGTAGGACAACTCTTTGTGTGATTCACAATTTGTTGTTCTGAGTCTGGGTGTTCTTTGTGTCCGTTTCATGTATGTTTGTAAAGTCCCCCGCGACACAGGAATTTATATTCCTAATGCGGGAGTTGTCTTTAAAAAAAAAACATTAAATAAAAAAAATCATTAAATTAAAAAATGGGTATTCCTACGTCATAAATTTTTTGAAGTAATTGATAGAATTTATACAGAGATAAGCTTGACCAGCATATTTCAGATATGAGTCTATTATCGAGCACGTATAATTCAGATAGTCATTATCTTATTGTAATCAAGACGTCATTGTAAGGCATTGTAGCGATAAGTTTTAGGATAAATAATGTAGCCGTAAGTAGGTATAAATAAGCATACTATTCAAAGTAATCATAGAGTAGTAATCCAGTGCTTGAATAATAAACATGGCTGCCATCAAATATACTATAATTGTTATTCATTTCGACCCATAAATTGTTGATATAAGTTCGCTATAGAGGGTCCAAGGAAAGACCAAAGAAAAGGTATACCTTTCATTTCACACAACAACTAGTCCCGAACTAAGCAGAGCTTGTATTATGAGTACTAGAGAGATGATAAAAATACATAAACGTACTTTTTTTTGTAAATACATACAAATTAAACATAGAAAACACCCAGTCTCAGTAAATCTCATAATATACCCACATCAACACCTACACTCATACAATTTTATTATATTTATTCATTAATAGGTAGTAGCCTTGCTGATTTGAGCACGGATGGGCTCGACCGCGTCAGTACTACCCTCACACAGAGAGCCAACCTAAATTGACAGCATTAGTGCAGCTTTCGTTGGTGAGTGTGAAACCCGAGGTTCAATCATTCTGTATCATTCTTTCAACCTACGCAGGCTGGGAGAATGATTCAGAAACATCTCACTGAGCCACCATTGTGTGGATCACCATGCACTCACAAAGAAGATGGTGGCCCCTACTCCTGGATTCTACTCTTGCTTTCCATCAGATAGAGTCACTTTAGTAGGCTTACATATAAAAAAAATATAGATAGTGCGTGGTTGGATTAGTGGTTTAAGCGGTCTCCAGGCCATTTTCTACCGCGCTAAGTGTTGGAAATTCAAACCCAACATGTGACAACTCTTTGAGTGATTCACTAATTGTTGTTCTGAGTCTGGTTCTTTGTGTTGATTTGAAACTTCGCACAACACTTAAGATATGTATTCGTAATGCGAGAATTATTGTTTTATAAAGAAAAAGTGATAATTATTTTTGTGTCGTAATGGGTGGTGTTGCTATTCTCAAAACGTAAGAATAATTAACAATATTGAATCTTTGACAATTTTGTAAATCTTATATTAAATGATCTGTTATTTAGAGTTCCGTTGGCAAATGGCAAAAAGCGGAACCCTTATAGATTCGTCATGTCTGTCTGTCTGACCGTCCGTATGTCACAGCCACTTTTTTCCGAGACTATAATAGAAAAAAAAACAATAAATTATGGGGGGTGCCCCATACTTAGAACTGAAACTCAATTTTTTTTTTTATTAAAACCATACGTGTATCCACAAATATTAGTTTCGGAGTCTGGGTGTTTTCTATGTATAATATGAATGTATTTACAAAAGAAAAAGTATGTTCATGTATTTATATCAGTTGTTTAGTACCCATAATACAAGCTCTGCTTAGTTTGGGTCTAGATGGCGTTGTGTGTAAGATGTCCGAAATATTTATAAGTACAATTTAACTTTAATACCCGATATTCAATGCAGTTTCAACTACAACAGTCGATTTCAAACAGACAAACAAAATATATGTATCTAAATCATGAGTAACATCGCGCAGTAAAAGTAGTCTAAAAATAATTGTTACTCCTTATGTCATTAGCATTCTTCCAGTGAAAGTTCCATCAAAATCAGTAGAGCAATTCAAGAGATTATCCGCAAGAAACATAAATATCTTTTTGGACATATTACACACAACATCATCTAGTCCCAAAGTAAGCAGAGCTTGTGTTATGGGTAATAAACAACTGATATACCTAAATACATAAACATACTTTTTTTTTGTAAATACATACATATTATACATAGAAAAACACCCAGACTCCGAAATAAATATTTGTGGATCATACAAATATTTGGTCTGACCCGGGAATCGAACCCGAGACCTCTTGATCAGCAGCCGCATACGCTAACCACTAGACCAACAAGGCAGTCAAAACAGACAGACAGACAAAACAATTACAAATAGTTTTTTGTTGTAAGTAAATACTATCGCATGCACTTAGTAAAAAAGTTACTATAAATATATATATATTTTTTTTTTTTAAAAAGACAACTCCCGCATTAGGAATATAAATTCCTGTGTCGCGGGGGACTTTACAAACATACATGAAACGGACACAAAGAACACCCAGACTCAGAACAACAAATTGTGAATCACACAAAGTGTTGTCCCACGTGGGATTTGAACCCACGACACTTGGCGTAGTAGGAAGCGGCGTGGCGACCGCTTAAGCCACTAGGCCAACCGTGCAGTCAAACTTATTTTCATAGATTCATGACACTGGCATGTTAATATATAAAATTTTATTTCAATATCTTTTATCTTTTTTCAATTTAAATATTAAAATGGTACAGTAACATATAAGTACACACGTAATTATTACTATACATAAGTTTTACTTTATTCCTATCCAATTAATAATAATAGAACTAAAAATAAACACGAAGCAAAATATTAATTGTTATCAGTGAATGATGTATAATCCCGCGCGGTCATACGGTACGGAAATTACGTTGCCGCTTTGACGGAACGCAACGAGCTGGCAACGTCGCATTCCGCATTCACTCAGCCACACCTCGAACAGTTACCAACGAGACTCCGCTTTCACAGCCGCGCCGCACATATGCGCTGTCTAGAATGTTACAAACGGAAGAATTAATTCAAGAAGTTGGCAAGAAACCGTGTATTTGGAATAAAAATGATGAAGATTATAACAATATGCTAGCAAGGAGGATAGCGTGGGAGGAAGTTGGAAAAGTTATGTATCACGGTTGGAATAATATGAAAAATGTTGAAAAAGACCAAAAAGGTATGTTGTTTGAATTGTATTTAATTAAATGGTATATTATTATGTACTTCTACAATGGTTGTACGATATTTAGGAGGAAACAGTTACCAAAAAACTGCTGCGGTTTTCCGTGGAAGGGTTCCGTGCGTTCTTTTACTTTGTTGTTAGCCCAACTGTAGGACGTTTTGGACTGTTGATGATTCTGAATTCTGATGAGTTGTTGTGTACTAGCTGAATCTCACGATATACCCGCACATGGACGTATGAAGAATAACGGACAGAATTTTGTATAGATTCTAAAACATTGAAGCACCCATAGTAAGCCTGGTCGCCTATATTTATACGTTAACACCCACACATACAAAGCAAGTAAGCTTGGCGACCGCCATTACGCAGCTAGTGTTAATAGAGTACATACGTAGTGAGTTATATAATTAACCATCTAATTATGCCTACCTGCATCGTAAAATGTTGTTCCCGAAGCACAGTACGTGATAAAAAAGAACAAGGAATCACTTACCACAAGTAAAACGCTCTTTGACGCTTCATTTTAATTATTTTATAACCATACTTATTACCTACCAATGATATTATATTACTATAACATCATTGCTTATTACTAATAAAATTTATGATAACAAACTTTTCTTTTAAGAAAGTAGTGTTGCCAGCTTTAGGAATAATATTTCCCCAATTTTATAAAAATAGGTTAGTATGAAATTAATTTGACATAATTAATACTCTAAAGTTACTTTCACACAGTTATTTTAACACAACACAGAGGATTTTAACATACTTTTATATTTTCATTACATATATACTATAGTCTAATTTATTCTTAATTATTCGTAAATTATGAAACTAATATTTATGGACAATATCAAAGGAACTTATTTAATCCCTTAATAATGTGTAGTGAATATGTTAAAATTTAGGGAAAGTTTCTTTGACTGGCAACTCTGGAAACACGCACTCATAGAAACGCTCCGCCATTACGGTGCTTCAATCTGTACAGTGATTCATTCCGTCCGTTGTTCTTTATACGTCCATGTACCCGCAGTTGTTGTTGTGAATCACGAGAAACGCCGCGGGGCGAGGTTAGTCCAAAAGAAATTTTAATAGTTGTAGCTAACGTATATATACTTTCATGTGAATTAAGTAATTGTTAATTTTAAATTACAATTTTATTTATTTGATAGACTCCCGTGCAAGTTAAATAAATCCGTTTGTATCACACAAATATGGCCGCGCCATACAAAGGTACCCTTCTTTTTGGAACCCTTGTCTCTTTAGAAACTTTTGCACCTTTTGTGTTTTGGTGTATAAAGAGTTTAGTAGTACCCGACCCCAAATAATATTGGGAATAATGCTAGGGGAGAAGAAGGTGACTAACAATAATAAATATAAATAATTGTTGTACTATGACAGTTACATTGACTGAAATAATAAATGTATAATTATAAACATTTTAAATGAACAGTAATGTGCACTGTTTTACATAGTTCCGTAGCTCACGTGTTAGGGTTGACCTTATAGGTTAGGCATGTCCATCTGTCCGTCAGTTCGTCTGTCCGTCCTCAACTTACTTTACAAACGGTTATTAAAATGTGAAACTTTGCAAGAATACGTGACTTTATCACTTAAATAAAGTGCTAAAATAAAAACGCAAAAAATGGGGTTCCCCTACACGTGAATTGGGGCTAATTTATTTTCTACCCCATAGTGTGAAGTATACATATATTTAAAAACATTGAGGGGTTGCTAGGACTTTTTTCTATTTAGGTATCCATTTCAAGTTATATAACTATAAGCGCATGCTTTTTTCTTAAAATAGAGCGTAACCCGCTCTATACCTAAGCAAATCGGCTATCTCGATTAATCTGAAAAAAACATGATAATAATCCATGTGATAAATTAAAACTATAACGGTTTAGATAACTTTGTTAATTCAGGAGCTATTGAGGCCTAATATGGAAATTGCGCTTACTTGTAAAAACAAAAACAATAAATAAACATAGAATTATGAATTGGACACGATTGTTAAGCTGTTAGATGACTACGGAACCCTATTCCATACGTGGCCACACGCAACACACTTGGCCGATTTATCTGTACTAATATTATAAAGAGGAAAGATTTGATTGTTTGTTTGAAACGAATAGGCTCCGAAACTACTAGACGGATTTGAAAAATTCTTTCACTATTATAATCGTACATTATCCCTAATGCGCAAAGGCTATAGAATGTTTTCAAAAAAGTTAGGGATCCGTATGAAAACTGTGATTTGATCCGTATGAAAACACCCAAGGTGTTAAACAAATCACCAATAAAATCATAATTTTGCGTACGCTGCGAAAAGTATTGACAATAAAGCAAAGTGATGTACTACATTTTTATAGAGGATAGCAAGATCTATAAAAAAGTGCACAATGCCATATGTCTAACTATTACAGTTATGACACAATAACTACTTTTTCGAGGTAAAATATTCAATATTTACGTCCGAACAATTAAAATCAAATAAATCACTTTATATTCAAGTCCATATCAGTACCTGCAAATTACTTTTAGAATTATTCCAGTCGGACATACCATTCAAAAGTTATCATGAGTTTAATATTTAAAAAAAGCGGCCAAATGCGAGTCGGACTCGCCTATGAAGGGTTCCGTATCAGCAAGTAACATCATATAAAAGTTCTTGTAGTTCGTTGTAACTTTCATCGATGTTTTTATAATAGTGTATTGATTGAATGAATTGCGGTTTACGATTTATGACGTATAAAAAAAAAACTACTTACTAAATCTCGTTCAAACCAATTTTCGTTGGTAGTTTATATGGTAATGTACAAGATACATTTTTTTTAGTTTTATCACTTTCTTATTTTAGACGTTACAGGGGGGGAAACAAATTTTTCCACTTTGGAAGTGTCTCTCGCGCAAACTATTCAGTGTAGAAAAAAAATTTATTAGAAACCTCAACATCATTTTTAAACACCTATCCATAGATAGCCCACACGAATGGGTTTGATGAAAAAAAATTTTTTGAGTTTCAGTTTCAAGTATGGGGACCCCCAAAATGTATTGTTTATTTTCAATTTTTATGTGAAAATCTTAATGCGGTTCACAGATTACATCTACTCACCAAGTTTCAAAAGTATAGCTTTTATGGTTTCGGAGAAAAATGGCTGTGACATACGGACGGACAGACAGACATGACGAATCCATAAGGGTCCCGTTTTTTGCCATTTGTCTACGGAACCCTAAAAATGAAATTTATGCAACATCAGTGACTAACCTGATGCCCTGCGGCTTCGGGCGCGTCTTGTTGGTATGAAAAATAGATGTTGGCCTATTCTCAGATCGACACGATATTACTGGTACTATTATAAGAATTTTATATAATAAACTAGCTGCGCCCCGCGGTGTTACCCGCGTATATGATGATGGTTGCTATGCAAGTTTGTTATGCATAGCAACCTGTGAAGTTTTGACAGAAGATAAATAGTGATATATTTTGACATCTACGATTTATGTATTTTTATAATCACCTAGTTTTCGCCCGTGTATCTCGATTATTGCAGTAAAAAGTAGCGTATGTGTTATTCTGATATATAAGCTATATTACTGTAAAGTTTCATCCAAATCCGTTCAGTAGTTTTTGCGTGAAAGAGGAACAAACATACACACATACTCACAAACTTTCGCATTTATAATATTATTAGGATATACTAGCCTTCGCCTGCGTCTCTACCAGCTATATCGGTTTTCGCGGTAACCGTAGGCTTTCTTAGGCTCTAGGCTATCTGTGTGCCAAATTTCGTTTCAATCGGTTCAGTAGTTTTGCCGTGAAAGCTGGACAGACAAACAAACAGCGTTACTTTTTACTACTATTTATAATCATCAACAACCCATAACGTCCCACCGCTGGGCTCAGGTCTCCTCTCAAGAGAGGGTTAAGGCCATACGTCCTCACGCTGACCGAGTGCAGGTTGGGGACTGGCAAGACACGTTGTGGCTACGTAATCTTGCTGTTGGATGTTATTAAGCCACCCGAAGGCCTCCAACTAAGCTTCACGACTGCTGTCTTATGATAACAACCGGGACCGACTGCTTAACGTGACCTTCGAATCACGGAAACGCTCATTATATAAAATGCCACAAACGGTCACCCATCTAGGTCCGGCCGCGCCGTCGTTGCTTACCCTTGGTGATCGTTTCCAATCACCTATGGCCACTCGACTATGAGCGTTTTTATAATATTAGTAAGGATTTTATACCTTATCAACATTGCAGAACAATGTATTTCCTTTACCAACAAATAAAATTTCATAGTAACCATCTTATTTTCTCAGGCAGACAAAGTACTGATATGTCTATATGTATAAAAAAACTTAAAAATACTTTCTGTTTCAGTCACAGAAATGTCAAAGAAATGGAGAAACATAAGAGACTATTACAAAAAAGAAAGGAAAAGACAACAACATGAAGAACGTAATTCGAAAGGTAACAAAACCCCAAAGAAGAAACTGTACAGCTATTTTCATTATTTAACATTCTTAGACCAAGAGAATATCTCACAATCACACACAACAAATGTTTCTGATGATGAGTCCGTGACTTCGGGTAACGATGGACCTGATTATCAAGAAGAAGATGAAGAAGAAGAAACCGTTGAAATTAAAATAGAAAATATAATGCAGAAGAGACCTCCACCGAAACCACTTGCTCCAATAGCAAAGCGTATGATGGTTTCCAGACCAACGGAGAATAATGAATCTCGTTCAGAAGCAGCAAAAAATTTTCTATTGTCCCTCATACCTGATGTTGAGAATTTAAATGAACAGCAGTATATGAATTTTCGTTTAGGAGTCTTGAATTTAGTGAATTCTATTAAATTTGAAGCTGGCAGTAATAACGACAGTTGGGTTATTTCTACAATATCTCCTGACGGAAACTGAATCGATTGATATTAATATTTTCGATAAGAATACTTTTCTATATGAATAGAACTATAGTTTACGAAGAAAAGAAAATACAAGAAAATATAATAGTTAGATTATAAGTGAAAAAGTTAATATCATTGTAAAATTATTACCTAACAATAATTTAAATTCCTTAATCTTTGTACTGTACTTTTATTTTCCCATCATAAATTTATTACATCACTAGCTCTTGCTGGCAGCATTGCTTGGAAGATACTCTTTGAGAGCATTCTTCTTCGTTCCTCTATAGCAAGTTTAAATATTGAAAATATCCACATATTCCTTAATATATTTTTAATATAACAATAGTGTTTGACACTAAAAAATGATTTACAATTAATCTGCACTCTGAACAATTTAATAATATTATATGTATTACTTGCGAGATACATTGTGTTTTCATGCGATTGACAACTATTATTAATTTAACACATAATATTTTTTAATGTTAATATGGTCACTATGAGATGTTAGGAAATTTCCTTTGATTATAAACATGTCTAGATAGAGAGTTCGAGAGTCTAAACGTCCAAAAAAATAGTCTCTAACTGTTATAGACAAAGCTCGTCGCGGCCGATCAGTGGCGTTACTGTCATTGTACGATAAGCACGTATCGAGTGGCGTATAAAAATTACGTTTTGCATGATAAAAGTGTGCAGGAATTACTTAGGCCAATTGATATCAACTAAAAAAATTACCTATCATCGGTAAGTAAACTTTAAATAACTATATTGTAAAGAAACAATTAAATTAACTCAGTGAAATTTTATCAAAAGTTCGACCAACATTTTGACGGAATGTTCCCAGGGTAGCCTGAAATTTCCCATGTGAGTGTTGCCAATTTTCAAAATTTTAAATCATGATCGAAAAAGTATATTTTGAGACTTCAAGGCAATTCAATTTAACTATAATGCTGGATAATACATATCATATATTATGTATATGTCGGGTTCGGCCCAGCCATCAGAAATGGAACTTCGATATGGCAACATGTGAAGGAACCCAGTATAATCTATCTATCATCTATCGCGGAAAGAGTTCCTTGCTCTTGTCAGGTATGGCGGTCTCACCGGGGCAGTACTAACTGTCAGGGACAGAGTTCCGTGCACCCACCGCAAGATGGACAGTACTAGTTGTTAAAACAACATTCCACATCCGAAGCTGGTGTAGTACTGACTGTCGAGAGACAGTGATCCGTACACCAAGACGCATCCCTTACAAATGCGTGCCGACTATGACAGTGCTCGGCTTTTTATAGAGACCAATCTCTGTAGTGGGGGTAAACACGATACGCTTGGTTACGTTCCACTAGCGCCAACTCAGCGCTGTCTCAAGAAGTGCGGGTACTTATAAAACACGGCAACCTTCATATTTATCTAATATTTCATTTGTACCGTCATATATATAATATATTTTTAAATCTAAGGTGGTAGATATTGTTAATTTTATTTAAAATCTGATATGCGTGTCGATTTCGCCGCTCCATGGATGCTGATAATAGAAGTAGTATGTACGACGTTAAGCTGAAGAGATTGTTTGTATGTTTAAACGCGCTAGTCTCCGGAATTTCTGAACCGATTCTGAAAATTCTTTCACTTATCGGAAGCTACACCTCTAAGTTCTTAACGAGAACGATATAAAAACAAGATTTACGAGAAATTGCGGGGAACATCTAGTTAAAAATATAGTTATTAAATTAAATATAACTATGTTGTATAGTCCGTGTGGTGACGGATTAAGAATACAAAGTGTCACCACCCCTATTCATTCCATGGGTGTCGTAAGAGGCGACTAAAGGAACAAATAAGCAGCTATCATCACTGCCAAGAGAAGGAAAACTTGAAACAAACCCTTTACCAACCCGTCTGGCCAGCGTGGTATAGTAGGCCAAAACCTCCTTTCAAAGGAGAGGCCTATGTCCAGCAGTGGACTGTTAAAGGCTGTTGAGTATGATGATGATGTTGTATATTAACTTAATTAAAGGCATCTGTGAGTTGGCTTTATTTTTTTAAGTAAATTGTTGTTAAGTATTAAGAATAATAAGCTTTAATAGCAATTCCCTTTTTCACCAACATGTATTTTACCTAGTAACTCAAAAGCAAAAAGTCTAAAACATATTGACTGACTTTAAATTTAATACAATTTACTTATAAATCTCAAAATCAATACACAATTTTCCCTCCTTTTATGGACAACATTCAAGGGCTGGTATCACTCGGAACGCTCCCACGTCATGCGCGCATCCGTAGGCTACGCTTGCATGTGTGTGTAACACGCACACAAGCCCTGCAAATCTGGCCTGTTGTTTTGATTGCGAATGCAGCGCAACACTTCATCTAGACATGTATTGTCTATAATCAAAGGAAATTTCATAATATTTTAAGACAAAATTTTCCTTAAGTAGGAACTGAATAAATTAAAAGATCTTAGCGAGTATGTTTAAGTGTTTATATCAGTTGTCTTGTACCCATAATACAAGCTCTGTTTAGTTTGGAAACAGATGACGTTGTGTGTGAGATGTCCGAAATATTTATTTATATACTACTTTTTAAGGTAGAAGAACTGGGTTGTGCTCGACTTAGATTTTTACAAGTTATATTTTTGATGGCATTAAGTTGAAAAAAAAAACAACTTAACTGCTATAAATAGGCAATAAAATAGGCAAGACCACAATGAGTTCAAACTATTAAACTCCAATAAATATTATCTTTTTTTTTCCATTTTTACAGGTCTTGAACCAATGTATGAAACCCCCAACTACCAAATAGCATTTATACTGATGACGTCAGGGGTCATATTCACGTGTTACCTTCCAGCGAACATTACAGCATTTCTTATAGTAATCACAGGTTATATTGAGGCTCAAATGCTAGCTCTCTCTGAAGAACTACTTCATCTATGGGAAGATGCTGAGGAAAATTATATTAAAACGAAACGAACGAACAATGTTTTAGATCAATCTGAAAATAATCTTGTTAATAAAAAGAAATTTATGAATGAATATATTGGTGTACGTTTAAAAGAGATTATAGAAAACCACGGACGTAATATCAATCTTATACATCAAGTTGAATACGTATTCAGAGGAGCCATTGCTTTGGAATTTTTCCTTCTAGTAGTTGGTCTCATAGCTGAACTGTTAGGGGGCTTAGAGAATACTTATATTGAGTTACCATTCGCTATGATGCAAGTTGGCATGGATTGTTTCACAGGCCAGAGATTGATGGACGCCAGTGCAAAGTTTGAAAGAGCAGTTTACGACTGTAAATGGGAGAATTATGATAAAACTAATATGAAAATAGTGCAGATAATGTTACAAAGTTCACAGAAAACGATGAAGTTGTCCGCTGGTGGTATTATTATGTTGAGTTTTAGTTGCTTAATGCAAGTCAATAGATCTGTATACTCGGCATATACAACACTAAGAACAACAATGAAATAGATACTATAAATGACCATTTAGAAGTAGATTATTGTTTTAAATGCTAAAGTTTCTGAGATAGAATAAATGATTTTAACGCCAGAATAGCCAAGGGCTCTTAATGAACATTGGCAGATAGATAATATATACCTACGCACTTACTTTCTATACTCACGTGTTTTACTGCAATTTTAGTACACATTTATTAAAATGTAACGGTAAACCGAGTGTAGATAGAGAAAAAGCACAGTTATTGGGCCAATTTGATAAAGCGACAATTGAAACAAAGTAAAAGTAGCCAACCAAAATAAAATTGGGAATAAGGCTAGGAAGAAGAAGAAGGAGTGATTTGTATGAAATAAACATTAATGCAATCAAAACTGGGGATAAAAACTAAATAGAGATAGAACGAGATACTACACTCAGAGAATAACATTAATTAATTAATTCCACATTATAATACAGTATTCATTCTTTGACGACCTACTCAACATCAATCTGAGCGTATCGGTAAAAGTTACAAAATAAAAGTTTCATAAAAAGTATTAACTTTTTGAGAACTCAAACCAAAGGTACTCATTATATGAAAAGTAATATTAAATACATTATCATTATGTTATACTTTATATTATTTATTCATATTCAACAAGAACAAGACGTCATTGACAGTCTTGAAAACAATACGAAGGGGTAACAACCATGTGGGACTCCATACGAAAATTTGGCCCGGAATATTATGATTTGTCCACCATGTTGTCGAATGTATCTGCTATGCTAAGAGTTCTGACGCTAAACATTGATGTGAGGAATAAGAAACGTAAGTATTGACGGATCTGACCCCCTAGCCAAGTTGCAGTTTATCGTTTTCCATTTTATTCTCATTCTCTGGTTTCTTTGGTTAATATTAAGTTTTAAAACTGAGTGACATTTGTCAATGAAACAAGAGAATAAAGAATTAAAATGGAGAATAGAATAGAAAACGAAAAACGTTTGCAACTTGTCTAGAAAGAGAAAGGAAAGAAAGAAAACGTTTATTTTAATGACATTGCAAACACAGTCAATTAATATTTGATATTACATGGCATTGCAATACTAAAGGTACTATTGTACTATGTATATTTATACAATTGTAATATTAAAGGTGTACATCATGTAACCAAGTATGTATTATTACAAGTAAAGAAAATGCTATGTTCACAATACACATAATAAAAACACAATACAAACATTTGCCGTGCAGTTGCGTCGCAGTGTACATTAATAATAGGTTTTGCTTAGCATAATGCTGCACCACTTACGATACAGCGCTGGTTTTCAATAACACCTGAAGGTGATAAGTGCGTCTAAAAATGTTAAATTCGAAATTTGTTTCAAAAATTGAAGTAAATTCAAAAATTTAAGGGGTCGGCTCGTCTAGCGGTTACTGACCCCTGCTAACTCAAAGGTCGTGAGTTTGATTTCCATCCAGGACAAATGATAGCGTGATGAGCCCAATAGTTTATTCCTTGTCTAGGTATAAATGATGATACGCCAAAGTAAGCAGATACATGACAACTAGACTGCTGGTAGACATCTCTCTAGCCTTTATTAATTAAAAGATTATTTGGGGTCGGCTACTAGTTCAACCAGTTCAGTTCTTCCACAGGGTGACTAAGATCGGACCTTTGCATCCCTAAGAGTGAACTGAATTCGAAGGTGGAACTAGTTGTCAGCATATTTGAGGGCACTAACGCCGTTAGTACACCTACGCATTCGTATGCGGCAGCGAAACAACGAAAAAACTGTCAGTAGTATGGCAGAATTTCGCATACGCTACGTCTCACTCTAGCACTAGGCTACGTGAAATAGTTGCGTCCTTGTCGGTATTGTTTCGCAAGGAACTACGAAAACAGACGCAGATGTTTCGCTAGTGGTGTTTCGCATCGCAAGGTGTTCGCATGCGGTCTGTCGTTGAGGACAGATTTTCTTACCATGGAAGCCGAAAATATTGAAATATTTTTTTTTTCGAAAAAACTGCTATGTACTAACGTTCCGCAGATATTTCTTCGCTACCGCAGTAGTTTCGCAGTGATTCACTGTCGCATACGAACGCGTAGGTATACTAACGGCGTAACTTCCCAATAACGATTACCTTAGAAATTCATGACAAGCGGGACCGATGTGCTCTCCGAGACACGAGCGTTGAATACCATCATTTTCCATATTTCGGGCTGCTATTAAGAATTTCTTGTAAGAAAAACCCAACAACAGCTCGACCCAGGATTCGAACCTGAGACCTCTTTATTAGCAGTCGTATACACTAATCGATAGACCAATGACAGGCAGCAGGTATACATCGCAATAAACGCAGTCACAGAAGACACTTCTCCTGAGTGAAACTGACCATGCAACTACAGGTTTGGCCGTTAATTACGAATATTTTTCTTTTTTATCAACAGAAAACTTGCATTATATAAAATATTTCAGCCATTCCAATAGGATACATTATATTGACGACGGTAGCCTCAATCCTCTACATCTATGCATACGTCTTATCTGCCTTCTGGTTCTCGTTCTGGCATGCAGCAGAAATCGGTGAAGTCTCCGGAGCCTTTGTAGAATTCTCCTTGAACATCACCAGCCAAGTTGTGATAGTCAGGCTGTTTTATATGCTGTTCTATAAGTAAGTTTAAAGTTTTATTATAACTTTATTATGACTCCAACATAAATTGTTTAACCACGAAAACCATAATAGGCTAAGCTTGTCTCAAGATTGTCAATACAATGGCAATTTGCAATAGGAAATTTGTTGTAATAATATGTATTCATTTATATTGGTTCGTTGGCTGGAGAGCTCGAGGATTCCAGCATATTGTCGAGTAGCAGCTATGCGGTCAAGATTGCGATGCTGGTTTATATATGTACTACACGATTTCAAGTCGATCTGAAATATCTCGGCAATGACCGGTTTGAGCCGTTCCACGTTGATTACAATCCAGACACGAGTAGAAAACATGTTACTTGGAGCCCCTGCTCAAAAATAAAAGCATTTTTTTCTTTTGCGGCAGAAACTGTACCTGATAATTTTTAATCGTTTGTACATTTTGATTTTCTGGTAATATAGACATCTAACACACAACGCCATCTAGTCCCAAACTAAGCAAAGCCAACTAGAAAACTGATATAAATACATATACAAGTATATAACGAAGACGAGAATACTTCTTTTGACAATACTTAATCTAGAAAACAATGATAAACTCGTAAACCGAAACAGATATTTACAGATCAAACAAAGATTTGGTCCGACCTGGGCATCACATACGCTGCCGCTACGTCATTGAGGCAATCTGGCAAATGCAAATGAATCAGATTATAAATGTTCTCATATCATTCTATATTCTTTTGAAAATTCTTCAAACCAGTTATTTATTTTTCCATTTTCAGAGAAAAGCTTAAAGTCCTGATTAATAAATATCTAGCTCAAGACGCTGGAATACCAAAAGACAGTAGATTCTCCATCAATATGCTGAAGACCCTAAAGCAAGTAAAGAAACGTGGCATCATATTCTGGACGATACTGTTGGTGGACCCTACCATATACATTATCAAACCGCTACTGACCCCTGGACGCCATTTGACCTTGGATACGTTTGTTATTTACGGTTTGTGGGAAATACAATATACTTTATTGAATATACGAACGGGGAGTACTACCCTCGCATAGAAGATCAATCAAAAATGATAGCATTCGTGTTGTCATATTTCGTTGACGAGTGTAAGATGGAAGCCCAATGTCATTGCTCACCCTCGGTGATTGTTTCTGATCACCTAGGGCAAGTTTGCTATGTGCGCCTAGAACTTTATTGTTCCATAATAAAACAAATTTGCCAGACGATACGTTGCTATATTATCTCTCAACTATTTGTTATTAAAAGCCTTGATCGTTTTCTAGTAATCTAATACTCAAATATTTTCCTTTTAAGGTCTGGAACCTATGTTAGAATCTCCAAACTATGAGATAGCAACCGTAGTTATGGCGACAGGTGTAATGTTAATATGCTATTCGGTGGCAAATGTCACATGCTTTTGGATCCTCATCATCGGTTATATTGAAGCTCAAATGCTGGCCTTAAGTGAAGAAATGGTACATATTTATGATGATGCTATACATCATTACAAGAAAACAATAGCTACCAATGGTCATTATATTCCTGTGGTCAATAAAAAAGCTAGTAAAGTTACACAAGCAATTATAATCAACCAATTTGTTAAAGAACATCTTATTGATATAATATGTAAACATTCTACGAATATTGAGTATCTAAAGGAAATAGAAGAAATAATGAGTATTCCAAATGCAGTTGGGTTTCTGTACTTGATTCTTGGATTAACAGCAGAACTCTTAGGTGGGCTGGAAAGGACGTGGCTGCAGTTACCATTCACCATGTTGCAGTTAAGCGTGGATTGCTACCTGGGGCAGAAAATTAAAGATTCCAATGACAAGTTTGAACAGGCAATCTATGATTGCAAATGGGAAAAGTTCAATAAATCTAATAGGAAGATTGTGTTGATGTTGTTGCAGAATTCTCAGAAGACTATGACATTGTCAGCAGGGGGTATGGCGATTCTTAATTTACGTTGTTTGATGTCTATCATTAAAACGACGTATTCTGCATATACTACTCTGAGAACAATGGTATAGAATTGTTTTATGTATAAAGGTTAAGTATAAATCACATTAGATTTAAATAGGATGTTGTAAGTCTGTAGGACAAGTTCAATAGTTCACTTTGATCAATGCATATTTTTATCAATATATTAAAAATGTGAGCAATACATTTGGATTTTTCTTTATTCAGACCAAAACACTTATATGTTACAGTCTTTACAAATAACTTTTATAAGAATGGATATGTATCAAATGTAATAACCACGCTATTGACCACGAGGTGACAGCTAGAGTAAGATATGATACATAACGTTCATTTTTGGCGATATACACACATACTCCTACACATACATACACACTCCTGAACTAATAAAGTTATCTAGGCCGCTGTAGTTTTATTTCAAAGTTCAGCATAGGTAATTATGTACTACCATCAGGATTTTTTTCAGGTTTTTAAAGCCAGTCGTATAGCTATAAGAGAGGAGGGACGCCTGGTTATTACAAAAAAAAATGTCCTTTGAAGTCTACTCTAAGTATTCTAATAACTCGCACACGGATACCTTAATCAAAAATTTGTCTTAATAACTTCATCGTGTTTTTAAAAGAGTTATCTAATGATACACAACACGATGGAATAGACGCGACAAAAAAAAAAACATCCCACTCTTCGTGCCGGGAGCTGTCGTAAAAAAATATTTTGCGTATTTTAAATACACATATAGTTATTGTACATGCAAAGATTCATCTTTCTAGCATTTACCGTTTAGGGGGTAATTCGAGGACGGACTGTGCGGCTGCTGATCAAGAGGTTTCGGGCTCGATTCCGGGGTCGGACCAAATTTATTTGTGATCCACGAATATTTCGGAGTCTGGGTGTTTTCTATGTATAATATGTATGTATTTACAAAAAAAAAGTATGTATATGTATTTATATCAATTGTTTAGTACCCTTAATACAAGCTCTGCTTAGTTTGAAACTACATGATGTTGTGTGTAAAATGTCTGAAATAATATTAATTACTAGATATTAACTAAATGTTTAATAATGTAACTTCTGGGAACACAGTTTTAGCGTTTAATACAAAGATCAAACATTTGAGAGAATGTGGATTAGCATTACCTTAGGAAATGTGTGGTTCGTCTGAGTAAGGCCTTCATAATGAAAACCCTTGTACCGTGTTGAAATATTAAACTTGAAGACAATAGAAGCAGTGATGAGGGCCTGAGGCGGCCATTATGCGATAGGTTTTGCTGTCATATTAAACTGGGGATAATGGATGGTGATTAATAAAAAACTAGGTTCTGTAGTCAGAATGAAAAAGCAATGATGCTGATTCGGGAGTTTGTACTAGAATTTAACAAAATATGTAATTCTAAGTTTATTTGTATATAAGTTGTTGTAACCGCGGGCAACGCCACGGGGCGAGTCTAGTCTAAAAAAAGTAGCCTAAGTTACTCCTTATATCATCAGCTATCTGCTAGTGAAAGTCCCGTCGAAATCGGTCCAGCCGTTAAGGAGATAACCCCGAACAAACAGACACATAGACAGACAAAAATTAAAAAAAAAAAAATTGGCATATGTACCGTGTATACATACATATATGCATTTAGTAAAAAGCGGTTATTTTAATATTACAAACATACACTCCAATTTTATTTATTTGTAGAGATTATTTGAGTTGAGTATGTGGTGACTTCCACATACAGCGTGACGAAAACATACGACACCGCCATCTAGCGAAGAAATACGGAATTACAAAAGAAAAACACTTAACGATCTATACGGAGTAATTACTAATCCTGAATCGCGAAAGTGACATTCTCGCGCTGATTAGCATGTATACAACATCCCAACATCAACTGTTGGGCAGTGGCCCGCCAGGCATGATCACCTCGCCTGGTCGGAGGATCCTCCCTTTGTGTTGGAGGATCACGACACCCGTTCCTCCACAAGTAGATACCGTAAATTGTAATGCGAAAGTGACTTTGTCTGTTGTCGCGCTTTCACGCCTAAACTACTGAACCGATTTAAATGATATTTGGTTAACAGATAGTCTAGAGCCTAAGAAAGGACTTCTAGTTACTTTTTACTGCGATAACCAGTAACTGTCCGTGTGGTGACGGATTAAGAATACAGAGTGTCACCACCCCTATTCATGCCGCGGGTGTCGTAAAAGAGAAGGAAAACTTGAAACCAACCCTATACCAACCCGTCAGCGTGGTATAGTAGGCCAAAACCTCCTGTCTAAGGAGAGGCCTATGTCCAGCAGTGGACTGTTATAGGCTGTTGATGATGATGATTGATGAACCAGTAACGGCCACGGCCGAAAGATAATAATAAATATTTCGATAGTAATACACAAAAGAAACAAAGACATACATACTAAACTTGAAACACACGCAAAGTTCGAAACAAATATTTGCAGACCATACAATTGGACTTGGGAATCGAACCGGAGACCTCAAGTATAACAGTCGCATACCTTAACACTGCGCTACCGAGGCAGTCTCGTGTGTGGTTTAAACCTACAACACAGCGCAGTCGAAAGTGACGGTATCAGTGTATTTAAAGCAACAAAAATGATTTCTTCAGTTTAGACCTGCAGCGGTTAATGTTGTAAATTGTGAATAATGTGAGTTGTAAAAAAATACCTAAGTTACTTTCTAGGTCACATCTAACTAACTAACTGCTATCGATTGACAAAATGGCGGACGCGGGACGCTACAATTGCAATGTCGCTATATAGTCCAGGCACGTTGAATATGGAGAACAAAAAAATGTTATCCAGAAACCTACGTTTTTAAATGGTTAAAAGGGTTAAAGTCAACATAAGGAAAATGTGTTATGTGCCCAAGAATGCAATAAATCAAAAAAAATTTTTTTTTGATTTATTGCATTTTTTTCTGAAATTTTGAGGTTATATTAAAAAATGACCCATACAAAAGTTGTAGATTTTTCCAAGATCTACAACTTTTGCATTTTACATTTTTCAGTAGGACATCAAATTTCGCGTGAAATTGCAAAAAAAAACGAGATGTATCCATTTTCCCCCCTTTTCAACCCTTAAAATCGTACCCTAACCTTTTTGGGCACATAATATCTGGATAACATTTTTCTTTTTTTATCTCTGTAAATGAGTCAATGTGCCTGGACTAATAGGCCGACGGCTGCCGTTATCAGTGCCGTTGTGACAACATGCCGTTCGTGTGTATGAGCCCTATGTCACCTCAAAATCAGTCGTTCAAGAGATTAGCTGGAAAAAACAGACAGACAGACAATAATTTAAATTGTTTTTTTTTATTATTAAGTATGTACTTTATGTACTTCCTATTTACATTTATTAAAAAAACTATTCATTTCATATTACAAACATTTTATTTATTTGTATAAATGTGATCTTTATTTTTTATTTGTTTTCTTCTAGAACAGTTACGGTAGCTACTCTTTAAATATTTGTATTATGTAAATACAAAGCTAGCTGTCCGTAATTATAAAACATAATCGTAACATATTATCAGGCGAGGTGGTAAAGGTGTGGACATATTTCACCAATAAATAGCATGTAGTTGCATTATAGTGACGGTAACCAACAATTTTGAAAAATATTAAGGACATTTTTTGTGCTTTAAAAGTTAGGTTATGTTGATTTGCGTTTAAGGTGGCGATATGGATATAGGATGATTAGCCCTCGCAAAAATCGACCTTAAAATGCTGGATACTTTTGTTGCTTATACTGAGGGGTCGATTATGGTGTAAGTAATCAACAGTGATCTGCAAATTCGAATTCTCTGGCTTAGAATTTATGAGTTTAGATTTCAGATCATCAACATGACTAGAATCACCAAGTGCAATCTTCAAATCCAACAGCAATATATGCCCGACCCGGGCCCGAGACCTCTTGATCTACACTAAACACTAGACCAACGAGGCAGTCAGCATCACCAAATGCATTACAACAAAATACACTGAACTTAAACATCTCTGAAGTTGAGAATTAACCTTTTCTTTAATTCAAAATTTCTTCTTTGCTTTCCATAGTGAAGATCACCACGCAATTTCTATAGGATTCTGCTCATGCTTTCCATTAGACATAGTAGAATCATTTTGGCCGCTATTACATAAAACAAAACTCACTCATTTTCTGCTCAAGAGTTTTTTTTATGAAAATATCCTATAATTACATTAGATATTGGTTAACCTACCCGATATCAAGAATTCACTTCAAAAACTATAAATGATAATTTCCTTATGACAGGTTTATCACTTACCAACACACAAAGTGACAACTTTTATTTATCGGATGTTCGAAGGACGGTAATTTAAATAAACAAGATATGTCATTATGTTGGTGCAATGATGTATAAATACATAAACCTGGCTGAATTCAGAAAAGAACAGCTTTTCTAGTAGATCCAGTTTAACATCCTTCGATCAAGGAATCAGAAATTGGAAAAATCTTCCTGTTTAAAAGTTTAAGAAGCTAAGATAATGAATGAAATATGGAAGAAATTGCAGAAATTTGGTCTAGAGTACAGTGACTTACCAACTATGCTGTTAAACGTATCTATATTATTGAGGGTCCTTACTGTGAATATTGATAACAATTATAAAAAAGGTAAAAGCTAAAACAGTATAAATAAATAACATAAGAAGAGCAAAATTTTAAAAAGATAAATCACAGAAATACTAAAGATTTATCACACATTTTACTTTAAAACCTAATGATCTTTTATATCCACATTCTTAGCTCCTAGCAAACTGAAAATTGTTAACAAATAATTTTACAAATATCTAGCACTACATAAAAACTCAATATTCTTAACAAAGTTTTTTGGAGAAAAAAATATACACTAGAAATGATCATTGGTCTTACTGGCCCCATACACAGTCACCCTTTTTTTTCACGCGGGGAATGCTTTTCGCTCCATACCTTTCGTATGGTAGGCAAAGGGCGTTAATGGGACTCCCGGGAGAAACAGATCTACCCACTAAACCCCGCGAAGACCTACGTCGACAGTCGGGAAGAGCACCAGGAACGCATCAGCGGCTTCTGGAGTCCTCCCTACCGTACATCACGAATGAGGTACATCCCGGAATGACGGGACTCACCCCCGAGGCAGGAAGCTGTCGCGCCCCTTACCGTTCTACACAGTATGAGGCGGAACACCGGCCCATCTTAGACGACACCCCCCGGCCGCACCAGAGTGTCACTTGTCTCAGGTCGTTTTCAGTGGTCTCAACTCCCCAAGATGTGACCGAAATGACCCTTAAGCGAAGATTAGGAAACTAGTGACCTTCGGTGCCTCCTTCGAGTAGGATCAGTCCTGATCTCGCTCTGCTCTGCTCTCTTCTGGAGCATTGCGGGCTCATGATCCGGCGCTGTCCCCTCGTCCTTCGGACCGATACAATGAACATGTGTACATATCGGCCAGAATGTCGAAGGGTGGAAATCGTGCCAAGACCGTAGCTGCCTCATTCGAGATGGTGCGGTAGCCCCGTGCGATCCGTATGGCCATCAGCCTCTGCAGACTACTTAGTTAAGCCTTACAGCGGGAGGAACCCGCCAGGTCCTAAAGGCAAAATTACCTGTCTGACTGTACTGACTCCACGTCCCCAATCTTTTCACCCGACTGCGTCAGAAGGAAGGTTATGTTTTTAAAGCGTAATTTGTCTGAGTATAAGTAGACTTCAAAAACCTGAAATAATGACTTTTAATCTACTTTTCTCAGGAATACCTTTGTACTTTTACATCATCACCATGGTGTCAGCTGCCTGCTACTTCTACGTGTACTTGTTTTCTATGGCATGGTTTGTATTCTGGCGCTGTACCGTGACTGGAGAACAAGTCGCAGCTATGATCGTACTCTCTCTTGGAATCACCAGCGAAATTGGAAACCTGAAACTCATTTATATGTGTCTACAAATGTAAGTTATATACCAAATGTAGGTGAAATGTTTCGATCACTTGCTGATTATGCTCACAAAGGAACTAAGATCACTCTGCTCATCTTAATACTAGTACAAATAAATTCATAATTATTTTTTTATTTTTCTTAAAACTAATGCAAATAATTATAATTTACTATTAAAATTCATGCATTCGTTACTGTTTTAGTCACTCTATTAATGTTTTGACAATAACGAAATCATTATTTTCCAGAACCTCGTTCTTATTAGCTCGGCCATAATTAGCACCATGTAATTTTACAGAAATAAGATCAAAACAATTGCTGAAGAGTTTTTGGCATGTGACAATCAAGTGATTCGTGGAAGTCGCTTTCATGATAACTTACTCAAAAGTTTAAGGAATGTGAAAAAACGCGCTATTATTTACTGGATGATTCTAGTTGGCAACGGCATATTGTACCTTTTGAAACCGGCTCTGATTCCTGGAAGGAACCTTCCAGAAAATAACTACGTAATTTACGGTAGATATAAAATAATAACTTTACTAAGATTTTCTTCTTTCTTCTACTAGAATTAAAAATTTGTTATTTTCAACTTTTTGCCATTGATTTGTTTCCATTTTATATAAGTCCAAAGTAGTCAGTTTTGTAATTTTAGTAATTTTAGTGCTGTGGTACCTTAATCTTTTGAGATTCTATAACTACCTTAACTCATTACTTTTTTAAACATTTTGAACTTTTGTTAAAAGGTTTGGAACCAATGTTTGTATCACCAAACTACGAGATAGCATATTTCATGATGATTGGAGGTATCTCTTTTGTATGCTACGTACCAGCTACCGTCACTGCATTCCTCATCGTCGTTGCTGGCTATACAGAATCACAAATGTTGGCTTTGAGTGAAGAAATGGTACACATATGGCCTGACGCAATCAAAAGAGCTGAAAAAGAAATAGAAGTCACCAAAATCGATAAACATAATCTTAGGAACAAAAAGCTGATCAACAAATATGTTATGGGAAGTTTAAAAGAAATAATTGTACGCCATGCTTTGGTAGTAAATCTTTTTAGGCGAGTCGAGGGGGTATTCCGAGGTGCTATAGCTATGGGATTTATTTTATTAATCATTGGATTGATAGCAGAGCTTCTTGGGAAGCTGGAAAACACATACCTGCAGATGCCTTTCGCTTTTATGCAGGTTGCAATGGATTGTTTCACAGGTCAACGGGTGATGGATGCTAGTGTTGTGTTTGAACAAGCTGTATACGGATGCCAGTGGGAGAACTTTGACAAAGATAACATGAAAATGGTTCACATTATGGTGCAGAATTCTCAGAAGACTTTGACTTTGTCCGCTGGAGGCATGGCTATGCTGAGTTTTAGTTGCTTAATGACAATTACTAGGGGAATATATTCTGCTTATACTGCTTTGAGGTCTACTGTAAAGTAGCACACACATTTCATATTTGAACTGCTATTGTACAAGATTATTTAATAAAGAATTGTAGCTATATGTTATGTGTTTTATACATATTTCAAATTATTAATTCTATTTTGGATATCACAACTGACCCTACCCCTGGCTCATCGTTCAACAAGTACTCGTAAATTAGTCAACATACTAATTTTAATACATGGAAACTCAGAAAAGCAATATTATTTTAATTTCAATCAACAGCGAATCAATTGTAGTTTTTTTAATTAATACTAGGTTCATAGCAGAAGTCTTGGAAAAAAATTGAAAATTCCTTTTCGCTTGTGCAAGTTAAAATTGAACATCTGTACAATGCAACTTAGCTAATGGGGCTGTAACCTATACAAGTATAAACATAAAAATCATTAAACATTCTTTATTTATATAATTAGATTTCTTTCCCTACTATATATAATATTATAAATGCGAAAGTTCATTGGTTTAGGTTCAGTGGTTTAGGCGTGAAAGCGTAACAACGCTTTCACGCCTAAACCACTGAACCGATTTTGATGACATTTGGTGTGCAGATAGAACTGAACTTGGGAAAGGACATAGGGTACTTTGTATCGCGAAAATAAATTAGAAGGGTTTGAAATAGGGACGGAAAGTTTGTGTCGAAGTTCCTTAATATCAAACATAAAATCATGTAAGATTGTTTAATCTACCCTTATCGTGTCGCGCGATATAAACGAATTTCACACGGGCGAAGCCGCGGGCGGAAAGCTAGTTATTTATATAATTAGTTTTCTTTATAATGGTATTTTTCTTTTATTCTTTTAGAAATATACGAATTAAGTATAAAAGAGCACTTCTAGTTATAGCACATCTAGTTTTTAACACATCATCAAAATCAATCAAAATATTTTGAAATAAAGCAACCTAAAATTATATTGTTTGGGAAAGTTTAACAACGTGCAGCTGACTACCATTTTTGTGACATCTAACACCACTCTGACGACATAATTACTTGCTGCCGAACTATTTAATTGCATTTCACACATTCATAATAATTAATTACTAGGTAGAAGTTAGCCACTATTTTGTTAACATTGTTTTAGGTGCAATTCGTTCTAAACAACGGGCGAAGCCAGTAGCATTTTGAACACCATCCTCAAGTAGGTATATCAATATTTCCAGAAATTATAATTTGAATTGATATTTGTGATTACGTATTTATCCTATTATCATAAGTTAAACAATTCTAGTTTTATTTTAGCTTTTCATCATGTGGGAAAATCTGCGTAAGTTCAACTTGGATCATTGCGATCTACCGACGATGTTATGGAATGTGGCTGTTGGCCTGAGAGTACTCACTTTGAATATTGACAGCAAATATGATAAAGGTACCGATACCGTGACATATAGTATAATCACAGGACATATAGTGCTCCTAAAGCTGAAACAGATCTTTTATATATATATTTCAAGAGATTTTGACACAAGTTACTATTTGAAACGGTTTTAAACCTTCTCAATTTATTGTCATGAAAATTTCCATAAGCGTCATTAACAGAATAAAAAGTTGACAACTTCCA
This sequence comes from Phragmatobia fuliginosa, assembly GCA_932526445.1. Taxonomy (NCBI): domain Eukaryota; kingdom Metazoa; phylum Arthropoda; class Insecta; order Lepidoptera; family Erebidae; genus Phragmatobia; species Phragmatobia fuliginosa. Next base: position 18,825,372 of record OW052073.1, read on the forward strand.
CATTTAAAAAGTTAAGTATATGGAGTGTAACCACCCCTATTCATCCAGTGGGGGCCGTAAGAGGCGACTATGAGTGCAAACTACGCATTACAATATCACTAGGAAAACTTGTAACGAACCAACACCATCGCGGTAGTAAACCAAAACCTACTTTCCTAAGAAAGGCCTGTGCCCAGCAGTGAACTGTTAAAGGCTGTTGATGAGACCCCCGCTCCCTTCAATAACTTATTCACTAACCACAAATTTAATCTTTTATTTCCCAGGAATACCAATCTACTACTATATTCTGACTTTCGTTTCTGCCATTTGCTATTTCTTCGTGTTCCTTATCTGCATGATCTGGTTCGTGTTTTTCCGCTGCCGGCAGACTGGAGACCTGACTTCCGCTGTAGTGGTTCTGTCTCTGGGCATTCCCAGTGAAATTGGCACCATGAAATTGTTATACATGTTTATCTATGTGTAAGTATTCAGTGAATGCTAAAAGCGTGAAGAATTATCAAGCATTTGTTACTTGTTACCAACTAACTATGTAGAGGAATGTTTATCGAACATCCCTCCAACACAGAAGGGGTTCCTCCAACCAGGCGAGGTGATCATGCCTGACGCACCACGGCTCAACGGTTGTTGTTGGGAAGTTATATATATACCAATCAGTGTGAGAATTTTTCTATCGCGATTCAGGATTAGTAGTTACTCCGAATAGCTCGTTCCGTATTACTCCTGTAGATGGTGCTATTGTATGTTTTTAGCTTGCGCTGTATGTCACCACAAGTGTGCAAAGCCTCTTGTTATCTAAAATTGACAAGCGCTATAAGTTACCATAAATTATTCGGCTGAGAATAAAATTGGATCAGAATCGAACAGATGTGTACAAATTCATACTTAAATCAATATAAGAACTTAAAACAGCAAGACTTCGGCACCTCAATACTGTATAAAATTAGATGTATGTATATTTTTCCTATCAACCTGATTGATCATTTGGTCAGCAGCAATCTGAAAAATATATCTGTGTCTCACCGCAGAGTAATTGTTTAACTTTTTTTACCAGTGACAAGATAAGGAATATAGTAGATGACTTGATGGAATGTGATGCACAAACGGTGTTGGGTGACCGGTTCCGAAACAACTTGCTTAAAACTTTGAGGGTAGTCAAAAAACGAGCACTTTTATTTTGGACAGCGATTGTTGGTAACGGCGTCTTGTATCTTTTGAAACCTGTTGTAATGCCGGGTAAGAATCTACCTGAAAATCGATACGTTCTTTATGGTAGGTGTGAGTTTGTTAGTTGCTATTAATAGTTGTAATTTGTTAATTACGATTATGTATGTATGATAACTGCCTCGTTGGTCTAGTGGCGTATGCGACTGCTAATCAAGAAGTCTCGGGTTCAAATCCCGGGTCGGGCCAAAAAGTGTTTTTGGGTTTTTCTTAGGAAATTCCTAATAGCAGCCCGGAGTTTGGAAGTTTAGCGATGATTCACGCCCGTGCCTCGGAGAGCACGTAAAGCCGTCGTTATTGGGAAGTCAGTGCCCTCAAATTTACTGACAACTAGTTCAACCTTCGAATTTCAGTTCTCCCTTAGGGTTGCATAGGTCCGATGCCAGTCGCTCCGTGGAAAAACTGAAATTCAGGTAAAACCGGTTGAACTAGTAGCCGACCCCAAATAAACTTAGGAATAAAGGCTCGGAAGAAGAAGAGAAGAAGAAGATAAATAAATGAAAACATCATCCTCCAACAACTAGAAATTAGTAAATTTTCAAATGTTACAAGCTGCAAATTCGAATTATTCCTTGCTTACTAATCAATTTGTTCTCACAGTCATCTCATGACATAAGTACTAAAAATTTTTTTTTTTTTTTTTATATTTAAGCCTGCCAAAGTGACTCTACTCTGCCTGATGGAAAGCATGAGTAGAATCCAGGAGTAGAGGTCACCATGCTTATTGTGAGGGTAGGCAATTGCTTTGATTATTTTGCAATATTATCAAAATAATCAAAGCAATTCATATTATTATTGTTATTATTACTCTACAACGGCGTGGCCAAAAAGAAGGGTAATCGTTTTAGCGATCTATCTCTGTTTGTATATTGCACTATAGCGCCTTAACATTCTGAAGCGATTTTAATGAACGTGGTGACAACAGAAACCTAAAAATGACCCGTGTTAAACAATTTTAATGTAGTCAGCTTATAACTTTTGAAGTTTTTACTGTAACAGACACTACTTTTAACCCATTAGATAGTTAAAGATTTTTGAGTCCTCTTCTGATCTTTTGGTCCTTTCGCAGAAGTAGATAATATCCGTGTGGTGACGGATTAAGAATACAGAGTGTCACCACCCCTATTTATTCCGCGGGTGTCGTAAAAGGCGACTAAGGGATAAACTACGCAAGACAACATCAATGCAAAGAGAAGGAAAACTTGAAACCAACCCTATACCAACCCGTCTGGCCAGCCAGGCCCTTATTAAGGAGAGGCCTATGGCCAGTAGTGGACTGTTAAAGGCTGTTGATGATGATGATGATTATCTACTTAAGTTTAAATTTCAAATGTCTTTAATTTACAGGATTAGAACCTATGTTTGAAACACCTAAATATGAAATAGCGTATGCTTTGATGGCAGCCGGTGTATTCTTCATATGCTACGCACCAGCTTCTGTGACAGCATTCCTTATAGTCATAATAGGATATACTGAAGCCCAACTACTAGCATTAAGTGAAGAAGTCCTCCAAATTTGGCCTGATGCAGTAAATAACGTGAAAGCTGACATAAACGTTACTAATCTAGAAGAGGATGAACCAAATACGAATATATTAATAAACAAATATGTAGAAAAACGTTTAAAAGAAGTCATTATCAGACATGCGTTAATCAAGAAGCTCTTTCTCAAAATTGAGGATGTATTCAAAGGCGCAATAGCTATGGGTTTCTTTCTTCTCGCGCTAGGTTTAATTGTAGAACTTCTTGGAAAACTAGAAAACACATTTCTTCAAATACCTTTCGCTTTTATGCAAGTTGCGATGGATTGTTTCAATGGTCAACGAGTGATGGACGCTTGCGTAGTATTTGAAGAAACTCTGTACGATTGCCAATGGGAGAAATTTGACAAAGCGAATATGAAGATGGTTCTTGTAATGCTCCAAAACGCGCAGAAGACTATGGTACTGTCGGCTGGCGGCTTAGCCATGTTGAACTTCAGTTGCTTGATGTCTATTACAAGGGGTATATATTCTGCTTACACTGCTCTCAGATCTACTTTTTAATTTTTTATTGATTCCCAACCACAGTGCAGTTATGTTCTTAGTGATAGAAACACTGATGTAGTTGACACAGAATAAAGTTCATAAAATATTTTTTTTTTTTATTTCGATCCTTTCTGAGCTCATCAATTAACGAACGGCTAAGAGATATGAAAAGAGATATACTCATAGCTGAGTGGTCTTCATCATCATCATCATCATCATCATCATCATCAACAGCCTTTAACAGTCCACTGCTGGACATAGGCCTCTCCTTAGAAAGGAGGTTTTGGCCTACTGTACCACGCTGGCCAGACGGGTTGGTATAGGGTGGGTGGTCTTAGGTAATGGGAAACAATCACAGAGGGTAAGCAACAGTGGTGAGACGGCGGGGTAAGACCTAGATGGGTGACCGTTTATGGCATGATATGGTATGAGCGTTTCTATGATTCGGAGGTCACGTTAAGCAGTCGGCCCCGGTTGTTATCATAAGATAGCAGACGCTTAGTTAGAGGCCTTGGGGCGGCTTAAAAACTTCCAACTCATAGATTACTTAGCCACGTGTCTTGCCAGTCCCCAACCCGCACTCGGCCAGCGTGGGTATGTATGGCCTTAGACCCGAACCCAGCAGTTGTATATTATGGGTTGTTGATTGATTGATAAGAGATATTAGATTGTTCTTTTACATATCCAGAGAGGCTAAAACAGCGAGTAAAGCGCTTTGTAGCGCGTTTATATGTAACTATTACTCAACATAATAAGAACATCTGATATTACTTGGAATAAATTTGCCATTTCTTATGTATATGTATCATTCTTATACATACGTATCACGATATCTAAATAGAGTGATATCAGTCAATTATATCCCTAAAACTATGTTTATGATCATTATTTGTTAATATAGAAGAACTTTCAGCAAATAAAACGTTCTAGAATTTAAAATATTTCTCGTATAGCTCACCGAGTCCTACTTATTGTTTCTAACATATTATAAAACAACTGCCTCGACTGCTTCTTTGGTCTAGTGGTTAGCGTATGCGACTGCTGTTCAAGAGGTCTCGGGTTCATTTTCCGGATCGGACCAAATGTTTCTGTAATGCGCAAATATTTGTTTCGGAGTTTAGGTGTTTTCTATGTATAAGATGTATGGATTTAGAAAAAAAAGTATGTTTATGTATCAGTTGTCTAGTTACCCTTATCACAAGCTCTGCTTAGTTTGGGGACTAGATATTTAACTAGCTTTCGCCCGAGGCTGCGCCAGCGTCTCTGTGGGTTATCGCGGTAAGAGTAGCCCATGGCCTTTCTCAGGCTTAAGACTATCTGGGTACAAATGTCAAATTAAATCACTGCAGTGTTCTTTGTGTTGGACAAACGCGGCGTAGGATTCTATTAAATAATATCTAGTGATCAAACCGTAAATTTTAAGGAGATATAAACAAATAAATACCACAACTTATTTTATTCAAACATTTTTTCCACCACCACACAATGGGTTCAAAGTCTACACATTACAGATACAATTACTTCTATAGACAATTTCTTCTTCGCACTTGGATGAGATGTCCAGACGTGGGACGTAGCACTACGTCCACCTTTAGTTGCAAATTATCTGCTTCAGAAATAAACTCCAGTTCTCTCACACAATGTGATATCACCGTCTTCAGAAACGCCATAGCGTATTTCTTACCTGTAAGATCAAAATCCTGCTCAAATCGAATGCGGTAAAAGATTTTCTTGTCTAAGATACTTTTTGTTGAATTGGCTTTAGAAATATGATTGGTTTTTTACATGCAGGCTCCACCAATCAGGTGCCGATCCTTCAACTGATGCCTTAACTTGTAACTTAGGCTATTTTTTTAGACTACACTTTTTTAGATTACACATTTCTTCATTACCTTTAATGTTCATCATTATAATCAATATAAACAACACATGATTTGAACGTACGTAATATCTACAATTTACTTTTTTTCTGTAAAATATTCTAAGATTCGTTTTGCGGATGAAAATAAATTATGTTTATTACAAATTTTTACCTTGACATGTACTATAAATGCATAAACAGTTTAAATTTTTATTAATAATAGCAATTTAGGACTGATGATTTACCATCTCACAGAAGACGAACCAGAGGTCGAAGAGCAATCAAAAGTTTTGTATTAAAATATTAAGTTAGTATAATGAAGCAAGCAAGCAAAATTTTTGTGATTTACGTAGGACAGATATTGCCCCACGTAAAGTACATCATTTTAATATACAATCAAAGTGTGGTGACTTCCACATACAGCGCACACAATATATTCAACAGCGCCATCTATCGAAGAAACATTAAACCACGCAGTTGAAGTGTCTGAAGGTAACTACCAATCCTTAAAGGCGAAATAGAAATTGTCGCGTCTATAAGCATAGATGTATACAACACCCCAACATTAACCGCCTGGTCAGAGGATCCTCCCTTTGTGATGGAGGAACATGATTTTCAACAAAATATCATGCGCACTGACGTACATGTACACATTAATTAATATACAGTACAAGAACAGACTCACTCACACAGACACACACACACACACACACACACATAAACAGTATTCTTTCTCTGTTTTCGTTGTCAATTACTTTTTATTGTATTTTGTTTTTTTTATACTTTTAAACGCATCAATGTCAAATTTGTGAACAAACTTTTTCATGAATAAACGTTATTATTATTAAAAGATTTAAATATTTTCTCTTACCTATGCACGCTCTTCTACCGTAACTGAAGGCTAAAAATGAAGCAGGATTTACAGGAAGCTGGCCCTCCAACCATCGCTCAGGGCGGTAAACAGTAGCGTCCTTCCCCCAAATGCTGGCTGACCGACCTGCACCCCAGGCGTTCACGGCACATATAGTGCCTTTGGGGATTGTGAACGATTCTGGCACAAGTAATAAAAATAATAAAAATATTTTTTAGAATTGCAAAAGAATTCTTTGAGAGTATATCAAGAAGATAATTTCTTAGTATTCACATATTACATATTGTAAGGGATAGGCATCCCAGGTCCGGCCCAAAGTGTTGTTGGGTTTTCCTTACAAAGAATTTCTTAATAACACCCTGGAGTGTTGAAGCTCCGCGGCCTTTCACGCCTGTGCTTCGGAAAACACGTTAAGCCGTCGGCCCCGGTTATCATGAATATCTGTGGTTAACTACTTCAACCTTCGTTAGTAATCTTGACACTAGTCAACTTGGTACTTTAGAGTACTAACTCTAAAGTACCAAAAAGTACAAAAGACCAATATTAAAAACTGGTAGTGTAAACCTCTGCAAGTATTTGTGAATACTGGGCAATCAATGAAACCACTGTTTTTTGAGTTTTGATCTAGCGATTAGCTCTTAATAGCATTTTTTTAACAAATTTAATATGCACTTTGTCATAATGATATCACGATACAGATTAAAATGCAACGCCATCTATTGAGCTTGACCTTAACTATAAGCGACAGTGGGTCTGATAGCCAATTATTTGTCTGGTGAATCTTTCATTAATAGTGCAATCAGACTTGTTTGCAAGGAAGTAGAACCACACTGATTTCAGCATGAATAGGTCAGTGCGACCGGGTCTACTAATCCTGAATCGCGATATCAACATCAACCGTTGGGCAGTTACCCGCCAGGCATTTTCACCTGGCCTGGTCGAGGGATCCTTACTTTGTGATGGAGGAACACTAGTTCTGTTTCTCCACAGACTACAGGTCAGAGGTTTCTCTTTGGAAAAGAGCTAATATTTGTATAATAGTTGTGTTCTAATATATCATGGTAGATACACGTGTTAGTATAGCAGTACCAAATACTTACTGATCTGCAAATCCCTGTCTGCATATCGAAGAACTGCTGGAAAAGGCGGGTACATACGTAAGGTCTCATTAATAACTGCTTCCAGGTATTTCATCTCTGAAAGATCTTCTTTCGTCACTGGACGGGTGCTTTCACCAAATATAGATTTCATCCTAAATAACAGAGATTTATTTTTATGTATGTAAAATATTTGAAATTAACGACTATTTCACAATCCAACAAAGCTCTTATAAATATAAATACAAAGAAACCAAATTGAAGTATCTGTTTGTAACATCAAATGAAACGATTTTTACTAAATGTATATGACAGACCATTTTTAATTTTTTTGTCTGTCTGTTCAGGGTAATCTCTGGAACGGACGGACCGATTTTGATGGGACTGGGATACACTGGCTGAAAACTGATCACATAAGAAGTAACTTAGGCTATTTTTTTAGACTCTCGGTGCTACCAGCGTTTCACAATAATAGCCGCGGGTAACACCGCGGGACTCAGCTAGTTCTAAATAAATTGAAATGTTTTCCTCCTTCAGAACAGCATATAAGATATTTCTAGTTAAAACTGCCTTGTTGGTCCAGCGGCCTTGATGACCCATACTATGGCGGCTTTATGAGATATTTCATTCTGCATCATGCTCTTGGCCTCCGGAGGCCAAGAAAATGGCCTCCAAGAGAATGATGCAGAATGATTAGGCCTCCGGTGTCACACTCACCAACGAAAGACGACCACACGAATGCTGTCGTTTTAGGCTGGTCTTCTATATGAGGGTAGTACTGCCCAGGTCGAGCCCGCCCATTAGTGCTGAAATCAGCGTGGGACGACTACCTATGTTGTTGTACGATATTGTTGTAACATTTTTCTCAATACTACTCCCCTACTAGGAATATACCCTGCGTCTCCATAAACTTTACAAATATTCCTGAAACGAACACAGAGAACATCTAGACAGCTTTTTGTGTATAACAGATATTTTTGTGACTACATCATCCATGCAGCCAATTTCATCTTGATTGATGATTAGCTTACTTACTCTTTGTACACTTTTTCCTGAATTCTTGTTTTACTACCAAGGAGAAGAAAAGTATAAAACATGGTGGAAGCAACCGTCTCCTGACCGCCCAGTATAATCGTATCCACCTCAGACTTGATCTGTTGCTCTGTAAAACTAGGGTCCATCTCTCTAAAGTCCAATAAAATATCCAGGGATGCCTTAAATTTTGATTCTTCTGTACCTTAAATAATAATTCGATTTTGTAATAGTTTACCTAAATACTTGGTATTATCAGAATTAAGACGACCGTTGCAGGTCGTCATGCCTTTATACAAAGGAAGGAAAATCATGAAAATTGCTACAGCCAACAATAAATTTATTTACTCGTAATACCGATAGAACATGAAGATAGTGGCTGGCGGTGGATGGATGCGGCTTACCCAAAAATGGATATTAGTAGACTCATAAATTGGCAATGTTATTGATGAAACTTTTCTCATTACTCATTAATGTCTGCTACCTAAATGACTCTTTAGAATCTTACCAATCGCCGAATCAGAAGTCACTGGGCTCTAGTTAATGGAGAAATCTGGTGATTTTTAATTTCACTTTGAACCCAACGTTTATCGAGGCAATAGATTTTTTTTAGAATTACTTTTTTTCCTGTTATATACTGCCATCAGTTCTATTATCAATTTTGATGAGCGAGTAATGGGCGTTTCCGATGTAGAGGTCAGTACCAATGCTACCTTTTTATGTAATAAGAGAAGTGTCTAGTAATTTTGCAGCCAGAGGATTTGGATGCGTGGTTAGTCGTTCAGTGTAACGTTTTTCTTTATATTGATTTCCTTAACCACAGTAGGGCCATTTGAAGCGTTAACTATTGTCTCAGTATGCTATTTTGTGCTCTTTGGAGACACATTATATTAATCTTGCTTATAAATAACTTACTAACTTATTGTTACTTACCAGCAGTTTCGTTTTTGCTAGCTTCTTCTTGCCTTCTTGCCTTACGTTCTTTCTTCCTTTTTCTCAATACCTATTCACGGATACAGCTTCTTATTATTAGTATTTATTTAAATAAGAATTAAACAACAATTAATACTAACTTACTAAACTTCACATAACCAGATTGTCATGTAAACAAACCAGGTGTTACTTCTTAAACTTAGACTTTACTATACTCAAAATTATTGCAAACTAGCTTTCGCCCGCAGCTCCACCCGCGTCTATGTGATTATCGCCGTAAAAAGTAGCCTAAAAGTAGTCCTTTCTCAGGCGTTAGACTATCTGGGTACAAAATTTCATTTCAATCGGTGCAGTGGTTTTTTGAGTTTATTGCGAACTGACAGCCGCGGCGGAGGACTTTATTTTATAATATGTAGTGATATTTACAGAATCAATACGTTATCTAAGGCGTAACGAGCAGAGGTAACCCAACAATCGATAAATAAGCATGAACATCGATCATCTCGAAGTAAACAACTTAAATGCTCTTATCAAAGTATTTGTTATCTAAATATGCTCTACTCACTGTTTCAGAGACGTTGTGCAGTACTCTAACGCACTCTTTTAGCTCTTGGTATTTTGGAGTCAATTTGTATATGAAGTCTGGATGCATGAAGGCGTTCGTTCCTCTATCGATGAGCAATTCTAGACATCGGTTGAAGGCCACATAATATTCCTTTGTCACAATGCTTTCGGATATTTTTGAAACTCCCAAACCAGTCTCTGTTGAAGTAAGAATTGATATAAGTTTATACTTTATTTATTACACCTTGTAGATAGATAAGTAGTTAATGGTTAAGTGATAATAATCCCAGTTACTGAATGTGATCATTACTAACACGTTGAGACATCATTGTCAAAATACCAGTTCCTTTTTAACGGACTTCAAAAAAGTAGGAGTTTCTCCATTCGACTTTATTTTCATTTATTTTTAAGTCTGTTACCTCGATTGGGTGAACCGATTTTGATAATCCTTTATTTTTTTTAAAGCTGATGCATCCCATGTGGTACCATGATAAGAAAACCAAGATCAGATGATAGCATCCAGAAGAAATCGAAATAACTCCTCAAATATCATACGCACACCAGTCACAATTTGGGTTCTCGGAATAGTTTTTATTTAAAGTAGGTGTTTATTTGTTAAAATTATATTTATTGCGGTATATATCTAAGCTGAAAACTTACGGCAAATGGTTTCTAACGTAGTGTATGCCAAGTACTTTTGAATTATATCAAAAGGTTCCTTTCCGGCTTCCATGAGCAGACTGTCGACTAGTTTTTTTCCTTGCACGTTAAATATGCCCAAATACTCATCTACAATCGATGAACTGAAAGCGCCACCCAACTTTCTTAAATTTTGCTTCCAAACTGGAACTGTAAACAATAATATCCTTGGTTTCTTAACAGTGTTAATGCCAACATTTGACTACACGGTTGACCTAGTGGTTTAAGTGGTCACCCCACCGCTTTCTACTTCACCAAGTGTCGTGGGTTCAAATCCCACGTGGGACAACACTTTGTGTGATTTACACATTGTTATTCTGAGTCTGGATGTTCTTTGTGTCCATTTAATCTACTTTTTTTAAATTCCCCCGCGACACAGGATTTAAATTCCTAATGCGAGAGTTCTCTTTAAAAAAAAGAAATAAGAAACATACTTCAACACAAATGAGCCAGATGAATTGAAATAATATCACGACTTCATCAAAAACTGGGATTCAGCAATTCTTTTGTTGCTTTTGACTCACCGAGAGGATAATTGTCAGAGACTTGACACGATTGCATGTTGTCAGGGATAGATATGAAGGACATGCATTATCTCTCATGTATCCCTGGCACCACTCAAAGGACGTAAACAAACTTGGATCCTATACATATATTAATATATCTAATAAATTAATTAATTTACTATTCACTTCCCAGTATAATCGGTGTTTCAGAAGATTTTCTTGACATTTAATATGTTAAATAATCACCTGATGCTGTAACAAGCCCATCTCCAAGCCATATTTTGAGAAAATTGTAGAAATAAGGCTTCTCCACGAGTACATTAGTTATTGTTCGAACGTCCTCTGGATCCTGTACAACTGTGGAATCACGTTTAAGGTTTAAGTTAAGGTTTATACAGAAATTTACTACCTTTGAAATGCTACCAAAGAGTTTCAAAGGAAGTAATAGCTCCATAAACCACCACTTAACTTTAACAGTTCGTCTATCTATACCCATTCTTCTACCTCAGACACAGAAGAATGAGTTTAGGAAAATAATTTCTAATGTGCTAATGCGAAATATAAGTAATGAAGAAGAAATGGTTGGATTACGCGGTCTTTAATGATTTAGCAATCTTCCATTAGAAGAGTACTTACCTAACATAGGGCATGGACCGATCCATAAAACGAACTTTCCACTTTCATTGTTCTCACAAACCTCAGATATATGTTCTAGGTGACGGAACAATTCTGTAATATAATAGTCAATATCATTAATGTAATAATGTCAGTTATAATAATATAATAATAATCAGTGCATAATAGAAAACAAGAAAAGTTTGATGAAAGTGTAATATTTAAATAACCTAATTTAAATTTAAAAAAATCGGCCAAGTGCGTGTAAGGTCACGCACAGGAAAGAGTTCCTCAGTACCCCTTAATAGTACGTGAATTTAAAATCGTATGGACTAGATAATTGTTATGTTTAATTATTAATCCGTTAATTTTGTAAGACGTTTTCGAAGGAACTGAACTAACAAAGTCATCTAATCTTTTATAGTTTTCCTTTAAAGTTCATTATATGGACCACCATCACGAATATTTTCAGATTTTTTGAGCAAGCCGTTTAGCTTTTAAAGGAGGGGTCGCCCTGTTTTTACAAAAAGTGCCCTTTAAAGTGGAATTTCTGGCAAACGGATACCTAAATCAAAAAATCGTCTTAGAAACTCTTAATTACAGGTTGGGATAGCCGCGAGAAAAAAACAGCATCCCCACTTTAATTGTAGGGGAGGTACCCCAAATAAAAATATTTTACATAATTTTATTGTAGCACTTTGTCGACTTAATTGTCGACATTTGTAACACGCATATTCATGCAAAGTTTCATATTTCTATCATTTACGGTTTGGACAGTAAGTCGAGGACGAATGGGCATGACGAATCTATAACAGTTCTGAGTCATAAACTTCGGAACCCTAAAAATGGGTTCAATTTTTTTATTTAAATTAGGTGGCGTTTTGACATGAAAATAAAAGTAGCATACATTCATTTTACGTCAAAATTCCTGATGCAAAAACGTGTAATAAATGAAAGGACACAAGGGTAGAAAAAAATAGTATTATTTTTATTTCTTTTATAAAGTTTGATAGCAAATAACTTTGGTATATCAATGAAAGTCGTGGCAAAAGAAGAGCTATGTCAACCATTGGACGTCTTTGAGGTGATGATGATATTATATGGCCGTTTTAAGTTTACCAACCTTTACTGTCGCCGATGATCTGGTGTATATTTCCAATAAACGGCAGAAGAGGATAACTGGAAATTCCTGCAAAACGTCTGCGAGCATGCTGTTCTCTTATCCAGAACAACAGAAGTACGCAAAGTGTCAGTACTGCAACTATATACTGCCATAGTATTTGCATTCTCTGTGTGTAAATAGTATATAGGGATTTAGCGTAAATGGTCCAAGAGCCCGTTAACCCCAGACCTTCGTCATTTTAGAAAAGGTGTAAGTTTGTCAGCGCATGCTCCCTACACAGGTAAGAACGATGGACCATTATGAAGTTTGGTTTGCAGTGGCTTTGTCAGGTACACGGTACTAGCACATGCTCAAGCTCTGCGGTGTTGGCAGGCACGGCTCGAAATTCAGGGTTGTGCTAGCCAACGTGCTGTCGGAGCCGTTCTGCCTAACTTCGAAGCGTGGGTAGAGAGGACCGGCTGTGTCACCTACCGGTTAACTCAGATACTCACCGGGCACGGTTGCTTCGGTGAGTATCTGAATCGAATAGGTCGGGAGGCTACAGCACAATGCCACCATTGTGGGTCGGACCGGGACTCCGCCCAGCACACGCTGGAGGACTGCCCTGCTTGGGAGTCCGAGCGTCGAGTCCTGGTCGGACAGATTGGACGAAACCTGTCACCACCAGCATTGATCGCGGCAATGCTGGCGAGTGGCGAGGGATGGGAAGCCGCGGTCTCCTTCTGTGAGAATGTTATGCTCCAGAAGGAGTCCGCAGAGCGGGATCGGGAAAGGGCTGATCCTGCTCGAAGGAGGCGGCGAAGGGGACGCGGTAGAGGCCGCTAGCTCCCCAATCGTCGCCTAGGGTCGCTGCGGTCACATCCTGGGGAAATGTGACCGCTGCAAACGACTCGAGATAGGTGGACACCCCCGGTGCGGCCGGGGGGTGTCGTCTAAGGCGGGTTGATGGTCCGCCTCTTATACAGAGTGGTGAGAGGCGCAGCAGCATCCTGCCTGGGGGTTGAGTTTAGTCACCCCGAGATGTACCCCAGATTAGGGGTAAGGCAGGTGGGACATCAGAAGCCGCTGATGCGATCCTGGTGTTCCTCCCGACTGCCGAGGTAGGCCGCCGCGGGGTTTAGTGGGTAAACCGGTTGCCCGGGAGTCCCACACACGCCCTTCGCTTGCCCCACGAAGGGTATGGTGCCCAAAGCATTCCCCGCGTAAAAAAAAAAAAAAAAAAAAAAGGTACACGGTACTAAAGGTGTGTAAAATACAGATTTAATTTCATCAAATAATAAATCGCGATTTTTTAGTATTACCTTCAGAATATTATTGAAAATCATATTATTCATTGCCAGACACTTAACATCGTGGCAACCCCTTGCCAGACACCCTTAATGTTCATGAAATTATAATTCTACTTAAGTTATAGTATAAAAGCTGATTTTATACATAATACATGGGTAATAAGTAGATGATGTTTAATCAGAAGCCAGACATTTTTGATAGTTCCAAACCCTTGCCAGATAAGCATGCAGGGTAGCTGTAGGAGCGAGCGCGAGGCAGTATATACATGGGTGGGTGCGAGTAAGATGCGTTTGTATTGTTTAGTATTTTGTACATGCTTATACGTAAACTGCTGCTGTCTACGTAAACATTACCTCCGTAATAAAATTAGTTAAAAAGTAGTATTATTATGTTTCGAGCATAAAAAACAAGTGAAAAAGTGAAAGGATGAGCTGATAAATACGTGACACTGTTATCCAGATTATATCACTGAAGTAGGAAACCTATGGAAATGAAGCGTCAACAAAAAATGGGTGCCACTGTGACGTCATCTGCGCGCTAAACATGGCGGTTTTAGTGCTGCCCAGAAGATTTTAATTTTATTAGGTTTTATCGAAAAACGTTTTTGGCTCATTTCATTTTAAATATTATTGAGTGTTAATTATTTTTGGAATTTATACTTTAATAATAAGTCAGTATATTATTCTGTGCAAAGATACTTTGATTTAGATGTGTGAAATCTAAAACAAGTTCGTGCTTTAAATTTGCCAAGTAAACGATATGACGATTTTTAAAAGTTGTTACGCTTATTTTATAAAGTTATCGTTTTACAACTCAGTGACCGTAAAACATAAATACATATGGCGTAGTACAGTGCCATCTGACCATCTCTAGCATGCTAAATTTTATCGTCGTTTCTTATGCTGCCGTCTCGCTCGCACTTGCGTATATGAAAGGGATGAAAGCTCTATGTCGGCGATAAAACGTTGGCATGCTAGCTATGCTGTTTTGGATATCAAAATAGGAGTAGGGGGACCTGTTGAACCTTGGCACTATGTGTACCTAGGCCACTGGGCTCGTTTCAAATATTCGCTCTATATACAATTTTACTGTCTATCGTATTTGGTACATCACTACCGTCTATTCAATGTAAAGTAAGACACATGCCGCCATTAAGCCGGTGTTAGCTGTTTTCGACCTTAAAAGTTTCTTTTATTTAACAAGTGCTAAAACAATAAACTACTTATGAGATAAGTGACCTCAAAACTATTTAAAATCCATCGCTTTGTTGTAGTTGGAGTAGTGTTGTACCTCAGTCACTGTCGATCAGTTGTTCTTTGGTCATATTTATCTTTATATTGATAGTATTCTTATAAAAGCTAGACCCAATGACTGATTAAAAGTTAAGAGAGAAATGATAATTTATAAAGTTAATTGTTTGAATATTTAATTTTCTATGATTTAATAATAATAATAAATAATAAATAATTTATTTTTTTTGGACATCTGACACACAACATCATCTAGTCCCAAGCTAAGCAGAGCTTGTGTTATGGGTACTAGACAACTGATTTAAATACATAAAGATACTTTTTTTTTGTAAATACATACATATTATACATAGAAAACACCCAGACTCCGAAACAAATATTTGTGAATCACACAAATAATATTTGGTCCGACCCGGGAATCGAACCCGAGACCTCTTGATCAGCAGCCGCATACGCTAACCACTAGACCCACGAGGCAGTCAATTGCAATATTTGCAATATACAATTTAATCGTTGGCTTCATGAAGCCACGAACTACAGTAAGAAGGCCAAAGCGGCCTTAAATGAGGCCAAGAACTTAAAGGGGGAATTGAAAACACAAAGTTTCGATATGCTTGACAGGTTGATCTCGTTAGTCGAAGCCATGGAGAAACACTTTGATCAGATTGGCAAATTGAGAAAAACTTGACTCTATCTCTGAAACTGTCGCTACGAATAGAGTATTATTAAAGAACATTGGTGAACATCTAGAACAGAGACTCAAGAAATTGAAATGTGACCTAGTGACCTAATGGAAAAAATTTAAGAAAGTGTTGAATCAATTAATACAACTACTGCCATGGCAATGGATCAACAAGCTGAGGAAACCTGCAAGCGAATTATAGAGGAGGCGAGTAAAAACGCTACACAAGTTGAAAACTTTGTGGATGGTTCGTTTGATTCTTTTATCGATAGAACAGAAGTTAAATAAATTGGGCGAACTTTGATTTGAAAGTAAGCCAATTAAAATATAAGTTGGCCAATGTCAAATGCCTTCAAGATTAGCCAGTGAATATAAGATAATCCCTAATCTGAGACAGCTTTCTAGTAAATAGAGTAATAAATAAATAAATAGCTAAGTTAATGTGTATGCAACCTCCTTTAAAAGAAAGAAATGTAGCCCCCTTTTAAGTATAAATATTTCAATAGACAGATTAACTATATCTATATATATAAAAATGAAACCCGTTTTCCTTGGTCACGGCATCACGCGTGAATGGCTGGACCGATTTCACTAATTCTTTTTTTGTTGTATTTGTTATTATTAGGAGAAGGTTCTTACGGAAAAAAATATTAAGAAAATCTCTCAGAAATATTGAAAAATGTATATTTAATTTTGCATATTTAAAAAAAACGCGCGTAACGAATCTCAATGTCATTCACAGCCATTGAGTGAAGTTGAATTGGCGGTACGAAATTCACGGGGTCAGCTCGTATATATATATAGATTTCAATTGATTCTAGACTAACTAGGATATAGAATGTAATTATTTAAGCAGACAAAGTAATATGTAGCAATTAAAGATATGTGAGTCATACGTAAAACACATTATTGTAGTAAGATTTTAGCTACAAATGTTAAGACTATTATCAAAAAATAAAACGTGTTGAAAAAACTATTCACCACCAAAGGTCCCCGATTATGTTGGGGGAGACAACGCGGTTCAGACTAAGGTCTTGACTTGTAAGAAAAAAAAAACAATTGTTTCTTTAATATTATATACATATAATGTAATATGTTAAAATCTAGGTCTATGAACTATATTATATACTAATTTTAAAGTTTGTGATGTGACAAAATAGTAATTAAAAGTTTATTGCTTTTGCTTAAGCAAAAATACTAATTTCAATATTATTTTGATTTTGTTCAGAATTTGTGTCGTTGGTACTGTACGACAAATTTTAATTGTGTTGCTGACTCTAAAGTCCGTAACACACTACCGCAACGCACCTCACGCCGCACCATAAGTGAGAGTGATTAAAATTTTAAACATATCAAGGGACAGTGATAAAAAAAACAAAAACCTTCAGAGCGTTTATTTAATTACAAACGTCATTAGTTATGACTTCCGCTCTCAAATCTGTCGAGATACGCCTTCTCACCGTGTATACGATAATTTGAGTACCAGCAACAGCATGAGGAGCAGTATGTGTACTGGTATTGGCAACTTTTAGAGGGACCTGTAAATAAAATTGTGGTGTAAGATAATAGTTTACGTTTATGGTATAAGTAAACAAATATAAATTATATAAGCATTTACCGAGGTAGAGCTGTTAGGATCCCCCAAAACAGTTTTTGTTGGCTGGCATGTTGCTGCAAAATATTGAAATATTAGTTTAGAATAATTGTGTCCACAGTATTTTTTTCATAAAGTTTCCTTAAATGATGACATTATCATTCAAATAGAGCAAATACGTTTCTTGGATGGAATCGCAGACGCAAAACCCATAAGATTTTCAAAAATGGTTTTATAGAATGAGAATGACATAGACCACAACTAATCGCAACTAGCATATCAGTAATGATGTAGCAGCAACAAGCATATATAAAAGGTTAAAAGTAAAAGAACGAATTTCAATTATACGAGCAGTCTCCACGAGGGTGAGAGGCACGAGAAGACATATTAAGGCTTTCGACTGCGAAGACGGAGCAGGAATTATATAATAAGCCGACAGTCCAACGACTATCCTGCTGATCATCGTCTCACCATAAAAAACTTGTACATTAATTTTGATCCTTTTATAGCACGTTTATTAAAATATGTTTACAATAAAAAAAAGTATTAACTTACTCTTATAAATTTGAACGGAACGGCATCATCTTGTAGTTGATTTATTTCTTCGATCGTATTTCTTGGCGTCCTATAAAATATGTTTTACCTATTATTTTTGTTCGTTTTAAGCGGGGGTAGCATGATAAAATAAGAAATTTTATATAAGCAATCATATTAAATCGATATCAAAGTCGATAAATAATGTACAACCCCAACTAATAAATTAACATTATTTAAGCGTAAAAATATAGTTAAATAAGTCAAATCCATTCATGACCTACAACTGCACGTAACAAGCTTGCTAATTATAATGTGAATCTTTCTTTATTTTCCCGGCAACTTTAACAATAACCAATATTTTTAATGTTATACATATATATACACCTGTGTATGCTTAAAGATGGCTGATTTGGTGTTTTTCTTATGCCGCAGCCTATTACACTACACACTGGCATATTTGCGACGTAATTATTTACATTTGGCTTCAATTATTTTAAATCACAAGCAAAATATTGAAAGATAATTAGTTATTTTGATTTATACCACGACTTTTTGACAAGATAAGTACTGGCTGATCTGACTGACAATGACATTTGGTGGGCTAAACATGGTGGATTTTCGGCCTCATTAGGTATTTACGTATATATGTTTCACTTTATGTAATTACGTACTTTATGTATATTGTTTTCCTGCGAATTACTGTGCTGAGTAAGAACGAGATAGATATATGTTTATGTGTGTGCCTTCAAAATGGATGCTATTTATTATGCATTTGTACGTATAGAACAATATGTCGTATCCATATTATAAAGGTCTATGGATTATACAGCGAAGTTTAGAAGACAAAAAGTTTTCTTGTAAAAACGTAACGGATATTCTCGAATCCTTGAAACTTTTCAGTATTACTATGCATGTATCTGAATAAAATAATCATTAGGATAACAGTAATAGTTAAACCTCTCCATAAGAAAGACGATGTTATTGAAATAGGTAATTATGTACCAATAACGTTAATACCTATTATTTCTAAAATATTTGAAAAATTAATGTATAGCCATATTAATGCTTCACTAACATAGTATAAAACAAAGTCGCTTTCTCTGTCCCCTTGTATGCTTAAATCTTTAAAACGGATTTTTATGAAATTTTCTTTAATAGGTAGAGTAATTCAAGAGGAAGGTTTTTATGTATAATACATGCACATTAAAGTAGATTATAATTTAAGAGGGTTCTAATGTGATGTTTTTTACGCTTATATTACAAACGCTAGCTGTACCCTACGAGATAGATCAAAATAATGTACTACAGTATTGTACATCTTAAAAAGGTCTACAAAAAAGTCCGCGACGGTATATGTCTATCTCTTAGGGATAACCGACAATAACCATTTTTTTTTACGAGAAATAATGGTTTATTTACGAAGCGATTATAGGCAACACAGTATTAATCCTTATCCAATTAAGTAACTTAAATAAATTGTGTATTTAATATAGATTAATATGGCCCTTTAGAGTATGTAATTTAAATTAATACTTTTGAAGATATGACAGATTTAAAATGCAGGAACAAACAATTCTGGCAGTACCGGCCGGGGCGTGTTAGTTGGCGCTGCTGTCGATTTCTCACTATCAGTTAATATCTAAACACAATACTTTATTATGAATTAATATTCTAAGGCAGTACGAAGTTCGCCGGGTCAGCTAGTTTCTTAATAAATTTAATGTTATCAAGGAAGAACAGAATAGTTTCCAAAAAAAAAAAAAAGCAACCCTTGCAGGTTTCACCCTAGTGAAAACTATTACAGAAAACATTGACAATAAAACACCTGTGACAGTAATATTTCTACATATGTCGAAGGCATTTGACTGTGTTAACCATAAAATTTTAATAAATAAATGTCAACGATATGGAATCAGGCGACCTGCTCTAGACCGGATAGAAAGCTACCTGTAAGCCGAAGTCAATAACCTCAATCCTAATTTCGCGATCAAAATCCCTTTGCGATCAACTTAACGACATAATAAAACAGGTGTTCCCCAAGGTAGTGTAATAGGACCCCTTTTATTTCCTATTATATATCAATGATTTTCCAAATATAACAAAGCATCAATATATATTATGATGATGCTATTGCAATAATTGTTCTCAACATTAACAAAATGAACTATGAAACGGAAATTAACACAACCTTACATAAAATTATACAATGGCTCACATATAATGACTTAAAAGTTAACCTAAATAAAACTAAATAAATTCATTTTTTTAACTGTAAACAATAAATATCAATGCCACCTTAAGATTCAATAATATCATAATTAACAGCACTAGTACCATACAATTCTTGGGTATAACCTTAGACAATAATTGCAACTGGAAATTACACATCAACAACGTATGCACAAAAAGCGGCCAAGTGCGAGTCGGACTCGCCCATGAAGGGTTCCGTAGCAGCAAGTAATATCGTTTAAAAGTTTTTGTAGTTCGTTGTAACTTTCATCGAATGAATTGAAAGAAATGTAAATTGAGGATTATGGTTAAAATGTTTCAAATTTTTTTATGTACTATTTATGTAAAAAAAACTACTTACTAGATCTCGTTCAAACCAATGTTCGTTGGAAGTTTGCATGGTAATGTACATCATATATTTTTTTTAGTTTTCCCATTCTCTTATTTTAGAAGTTACAGGGGGGGGACACATTTTACCACTTTCAAATTCAAATTCAAAATTCTTTATTCACTTAGGATGCAATACATCTCTTGTGACAGGTCAAGATTCTACATGTACATTTATGCCATGTTCGCAAACAATAGGTAGAGCCGGAGAAAAGAACATGGCAATAAAAACTCGCGGCCACTCCTTTCAAATCGCCAATGTTTACATAGTTTTAATGTTTATAAACCTGATATGGGGGTAAGGTGCTGCCACTAATATACTATACACCATGTTAGAGGACTGATGCAAATTATAGTGATTAAAAATTAGAACTTAAGCTAATTTAAAAAAAAAAAAACAACAGCCTCAGTGGGTACAACATAGTAGGAGCATCTACTTACAACAAAGGTAAAAACTATATGTGCTCAAATATTGGCCAAATTACTGGTAACGAAAGATTAAATATTAAATATTAATATTAAGATCAAAAGAAAGAGAAGAATGGCCTTTATTCGTCATGTAGAATCTTTACTTACAAAAGTAAAATCATGCTCTTAAACAATGTGATAACAACATTCACATGAGTAGAATAAAATGACAAGGAGCAAGTAGCCAAATCCATTTTTCTTTATCATTTAAAAATTCGTCAACTGTATAATAACCTCTACGTATAAGATAAGTTTTGACTACATTTTTAAACTTTTCCACTGATAGACTCATAACACTAGCTGGTAACCTATTAAAAAATCGCACGGAAAGACCCATAAATGAATTATGCGTTTTATGTAGCCTATGATATTGACCTACTAATTTATGCTTGTGTCTCGTTTTCACCGAGTGAACGTCACTATTCCTGTGATATAAATGCATATTTTGTTTTATAAACATAATGTTTGCAAATATATATTGTGATGCAACTGTCATAATGCCTATCTCTTTAAACTTTTCTCTAAGGGAAACTCATGCACCTAGTTTGTAAATCGCACGCACTGCACGTTTTTGGAGAATGAAAATTGTTTGAATATCAGCTGCCTTGCCCCATAGCAGAATGCCATACGACATGACGCTGTGGAAATAACCGAAATATACTAGCCTTGCTGTTTCCACATCCGTAAGCTGTCTGACTTTGCTGACAGCATACGCTGCAGAACTGAGTTTCCCTGCGAGACACGATATTTGGGCGCCCCACTATAACTTACTATCTAAAGTAATTCCCAAAAAAACCGTTGAATCAACAAAATTAATAACTTCATTGTTTAAAACTAGATTTGTATTGATATTCCTTACATTTGGCAAACTAAACTTAATACATTTGGTTTTTTTAGAATTCAAAAGCAAGTTATTTGATGTAAACCAGTCAAGGACTAATGCGAGGGACCTATTTACTTCGTCAGAGTAATCGTTTTTGCGATTGGTTTTGAATATAAGAGAAGTGTCATCAGCAAATAGAACAATATCGCATAACTTACTAGTAAAAAATGGCAAATCGTTTATATACACCAAAAATAAAAAAGGACCCAGAATTGAGCCTTGTGGCACGCCCATACTCACTGGTGATCCGGAGGACCTTATCCCATTAATATCAACATACTATATTCGCTCACTAAGATAAGATTCAACAAGATTAAGCGCTGTACCTGTTATGCCATAATGCCTAAGTTTCAGCAGAAGTGTACTATGCATCACACAATCAAATGCTTTTGAGAGATCGCAGAAAACACCAATGGCGTCCTGCGAGTTTTCCCAGGCACTATATATATGTTTAAGTAGTTTAGAGCCTGCGTCTACTGTTGAGCGACCCTTTGTGAATCCATATTGTTCACTATGCAGTAGATTATTAGAATTAAAATGTGTTTCTAATTGCATTAGTATGGCTTTTTCAAAGATTTTACTAATAGCTGGTAAAAATAGAAATAAGTCTAAAATTACTAGGGTCCCTTTTTGAACCGGCTTTAAACAAAGGAATTACTTTACTGTGTTTCATCAGATCAGGAAACACACCGGTATCAACACATCGATTAAATATTGTTGCTAAATGTGGTGCTATCTTAATAATAATGCCATTAATTAATTTAACAGAAATGCCCCATAAATCTGCTGTCTTTTTGCAATTAATTGACTTAAATATTTTTATTATGTCAGAGGGGTTTATAAAATTAAAACTGAATGGTACAGTACACTCTTTCACACTGCTTCTCATAAGTGATTGAGCATCAACTGGACATGATCTTAAGGAGCTGGTTGTATTTTTAGGTATATCAGCAAATAAATTATTAAATGTTTGCGCTAGGTCTAAATTGTCAGTTACAGTTTTATTACCAATACTTAATTCAAAGTTATGTTCACGTGGCTTGACCCGCCCAGATTCAGCATTAATCATGTTCCAAGTGGCTTTAATTTTATTCTCTGTTTGTTTAATATTTTTACTTAAATATAAAGACTTGGCAGCAGCGCAAGTCTTTGGAAGTGTCTCTCGCGCAAACTATTATAATAGTTAGACTATAAGTTTAGAAAAAAATGAAATTTGAAACCTCAATATCATTTTTAAACACCTATCCACAGATACACGTATGGTTTTGATGAAAAATTTTTTTTTAAGTTTTATTTCTAAGTATGGAGACTGCCAAAATTTATTGCTTTTTTTCTATTTTCGTGTAAAAATATTAATGCGGTTTACAGAATACATCTACTGACCAAGTTTCAACAGTATAGCTCTTATAGTTTCGGAAAAAAGTGGCTATGACATACGGACGGACAGACAGACAGACAGACATGACGAATCTATAAGGGTTCCGTTTTTTAACATTTGGCAACGGAACCCTAAAAACCACCTATTGTAAAAACCACATTTTTATGCAAATAAAGATTATTATTATTCTACTCTTTATTTGATGATATTAAACGATAAATTATATTTTTAAATATAAATGTAAAAAGTACATTAAAAAATATAAAAAATAGTAGACCACCGACTTCGGGTACAGGGACCAAGAAACAGGTGGTTAGGGCTCCAAAGACAGGAACCTCCTCACTATACGTGCCGTGTTAAGAAGGACTGAGTTCTGCATCAGACTCTTGATCCAGCCATCTAACGTGAGCCTCTTAAGGTGTTAGTCGAGGCTTTTGGCTATCAAACCATGAGCAGAAACAACTATCGGAACAATGATCGCCGAATCCACATTCCACATATCGACAATCTCGTGAGATAAATCCAAATATTTGATTTGTTTCTCTTTTTCAACTTTCACGAGATTTTCGTCATGAGGAACAGCGATATCGACAATCATTGCGCGGCGCTCTAATCGATTTATCAGCACAATATCAGGCTTATTCACAACAATAGCCCTGTCCGTGATAATAGATCGATCCCAATATAATGTAGCACGACCATTCTCGAGAACTGCGTCGGGCTCATACCTGTAGTATGGCACCTCCAAATTCACAAGTTTGTATTTAAGGGCAAGTAGTTGATGTACGATCCTGGCTACTTGGTTGTGTCTGTGCCAATATTCACCGTAAGCAAGACGAGAACAACCAGAAATAATATGCCTGATAGATTCCCCGGGACGGTGACATGCCCGACATATGTCAACCGAATCATCCTTCAGGATAAATTTTCGATAGTTATTCGTCATGATAACTTCGTCCATAATTGCACAAACAAAACCTTCGGTTTCTCCAAAGAGATCACCATACCGTAGCCAGGAAGTCGATGCTTTAAAGTCTATATCGGGCGTGTTCAAAGCCCGATAAAACCGACCATGAAGCTCTTTGCCCTTCCATACCTAAGTACTACAGGTTTGCGCCAATTCTCTTTAGCCAGAACGAGTGGAGTGAATCCGTTATCCACTGCAACCACATTGCGATGCACTCCCACATCGGTATTAAGAAAATATTCTCTGAAATCTCAGAGAATATTTTCTTATAATCGCGAGATATACAATCGCATATCTCACGATTATGTAGGGTCTAGATATTTAAAAATCCACGACCCCCAAACTTTCGCGGGATGTACAATCTCATAACCGACGAACGTGGGTGGTGCATTCGAAATGCAGTCATTAAAGTACGGACTCTTATGTCAAGGGCATCCAATTCAGTTTGAGTCTATCTAAGTATACCGAAAGAACACATCAGAACTGGCATGACCCAACCATTGTAGGCTCGCACCTTGTTACCCCCCGATAATAGACTCTGAAATACTTTTTCAGGCGGCCAAAGAAGCGTTCCCGCAATGTTTCTTTCATATCAAATTCTGGTATTCCCAAGGACTGTGAGAAACCTAGATACTTGTAGTCTTCGGTCGCAGAAAGAGATCTGAATTTTGTAGAATCTGAAAGTTCTATTCCTTCGGATTCCACAATTACACACCTATCTTCACATACATGACTGCACACTTGTCTACACCAAATTCCATCTTGATAGAATTACTAAAGTTTTCAGTAACCTTTAGTAACGCTGCCAATTGTAATTTAGTGAAGGCCAGAAGATCATCTTTCTGCAACCCATAGCCCAACCCTGAACCCTCTAAGAGAGTCCTAAGAGGGTTCAAAGCCAGACAAAACCACAAGGGGCTCAAACTGTCACCTTGAAAGATACCCCGCTCGATCTTTATAAGTACGTCGTTTACCGTAGTTTGGTGACATCCAGGACAGCGAAGGACTATCCTCCATTGCTCCATACATGACTTCAAGAAAGTGCATAGAGTTGTATCAATTTTATACCTCCATGTCGCCAGACTTTTACGATTACGACGTACCTATTGGCTAATAGTCATGTCTATGATAAGGAGCTCTTTAGTGCCACGGGTCCCACTTCTGCATCCATTCTGAGAAACGGAAAGTATCGAATGATTATTAATATGTGTAGCAATTTTGAGTCTCAGAATAGATGTCAGAAGTTTATATAAAGTTGGTAAACATGTAATGGGCCTAAAATTTTTGGGATCCATGGCACTACCAGATTTATAGAGTAAATGGGTTATACCAGTTGTTAAAAATTCTGGTAATGAACCCGAATCCAACGCGGCCTGGAAATGGGATGCCAATCATTCATGTGAGCTTCGGAACCACTTAAGCCAAAAGTTGTGCAGACCGTCCGGACCAGGTGATTTCCAATTCGGTAATGAACGGACTGGACAACTTACATCATCTTTGTCAATTTTAATTGGCTCCATAGTTGTTATAGACTCGCATGAATGTTTGACATACCGTATCCAGTCGGCTACTGTATGGGTGACAGGCACAGACCAGATACTACGCTAAAATGCGTTTGTGGAATTTTCAACTGGTAAGTGCCTATCACGCTCACTAGGATCCGGTTCCTCCCATTTCCGGTATACCCACTTCTCATTTCTCTGGAACATGCGATTCTGGTTATACCGATCCGATCGTCTTTTATAGCGTCTTATCCTATTTGCCCATGCATAAACTTTTTGCTTCAAGAAGTCTATGCGCTCTGTGACACTTGACAAATACTGTTGAGGATTGATGGTAGTCCCCAAAAATGTTTGTTTCACAAAGGGCATGACTCTCGGTCGCGTATTTCCAAATTGAAAAGCAATTAATTTGGCGATGAGTGTCCTGGTCTCAGCAATACGACGTTCTGTTCTATACTGCCAAGCAGGCAAAGTATTTTTGGGTCGAGCAGTAGTGACATGTTCATTAAATTTAACACCTGCTACTCGACAATCAGCAATGGCCGCACAGTATAGAATAGAATGTGCATCACTAAGATCTTCGCTATTATCAAAATAATTTGTTAATAACGAATCCAGAGCACCCACCAGCGCTAAATTGCGTTTATGAATGGGCAAACGGGGTCTGTTATGATAATTAACATGCCGATACTCCTGAATCGCATCCTTCAAAGCGCACCTTATCCTATTAATGCATTGGGTACTTACGGATATAACTTCATCATCCACATGTTCGTCAACATTTTCACTACGTTGTAAATGTGATGTGGCAGCTACCATATTACGTGACGAAGAAGGGATAGTCAAAGTATTCCGTATGTCAGAGCGAATCCTTTCAAGTACCGCATCATCCAGCAGGTGACAGCGCTGTATAGCTCGTACTTGATCCGACAGTCGTTGTGCCGATACGTTAACAGCTGGCTCAAGCTCCTGAAACGAAGAGACTAGTCTTACACGGTACACAGTAAGGTTCGTACCCAACTCTGTAGCCCCAGTGTGCGAAGTGTGCACACAGGCGCCAAGACAATAGGGGCGCCGCCATCCAAATTATTTTTGTTACACTTACTCTAAAAACTTTGATTATTTTTTTCCTCCCTTAATATTTATGCCGAGTTTATATTGCGCTTATTGTACAAGTCTCCCGAGATAATATTTACATTTGTGGTTTAATTTGACGCTTTGGGTTTTAGTTTACATTAATTTCGAGCTTAGCGTTAAAATGAAAAGAACCGCCGTGAGTTTGATAAATGAGTTTATGAAAGGGGTGGGGGTCACGGGGATTCTCCGACTCCAAGGAACGAGAGAGCCAAAAGTGCCAAAACAATTGAACAATCCTTCAATCGAAAGTGTGTGTAAGGTTTGCATTGATTTTTTCAATCAAAATGTCTTTATTGGGTAACAGTCATTTTATTGGTCAAAGTGTTACACAATCTGATTGAAAAAACGCCTCATGTAGTGGTAGGTATGTGCTTTTTATGTAATTTTCTAAACAATTAAATATAACTTTAATCTGTTTATAATTTATAATGTCAAAAAAACGAGTAAATGGTTTTAATTTATTCAAAATTAATTTATTACCCATGATTATTCATAGAGAGATAAATCAGTTTATTCAGACAGGTAAATAAGTACTCATGCGAGCAATCCATACTTCCATACTAATATTATAAATGCGAAAGTAACTCTGTCTGTAATTATTCTAAGTCTGTCTGTCTGTCTGTCTGTTACGCTTTCACGCCTAAACCACTGAACCGATTTTGATAAAATTTGGTATGAAGATAGAACTGAACTTGGGAAAGGACATAGGCTACTTTGCACTGCAATAATCGGGATACAAAGGCCGAAGCTAAGTGATTACAAAAATACATAAATCGTAGATGTCAAAATGTATCACTGTTTATCTCCTGTCAAAACTTCACAGGTTGCTAGGCATAACACATTTGCATGGCAACCATAATGATAGTTTGTAAATGACATATAGACCAGTAGATCAAGGTTGATAATTTTTGAAAACAAATAAAATTATATAGGGTTTTCCAATAAAAGGTGTTATTTTGATATTCAAAGAAAAATGCCATTTTTGAGATAAATGATCGAATGTTTATTTATAAAGATCAATACTATCTAACTCCGGCCATAAAAAATCATTTATCATCTCTCGGTAGCGCAATTTGTCCGTAACCGTACAACCGTAACTGTTGATCAGCATTTTGGGCTACAGCAGCAATATTCTCAGTTGTTCTTGAGCGACGTGCACGAGTGTTATTCTTTACATCATTAACTTGTCCTAACAGCTCAAAATTTTCCACCAATTTCTGTATTGCGGTCCGACAAGGTGCTTCACGACGACCCAAAATTGCTTTAGTTTTGCGAACTGTGACGGAAATTTTTTCACTATTTTTGTAGTGAATTTTATTAATTAAAAGCACTGTTGAAGCGTGTATCGTTCCATTTTTAGTAATGGCGTAGTTTCTACTTATCAAATTTCAAAGAATAACAGCTTCAAAACTGACATCTATCGAAAAAGCGGGCTATTCAAAATAACACCTCATAATGGAAAAGCCTAGATATAATTAAAAGATCTACAACTTTTTAGGGTTCCGAAGTTTATGACTTCGCACCCTTATAGATTCGTCATGTCCGTCTGTCTGTCCGTCCGTCCGTCCGTCCTCGACTTACCGTCCAAACGGTAAGTGCTAGAAAGATGAAACTTTGCAAGAATGTGTATTGTAATTACGTCGACAAAGTTCTATAATAAAATTATGACAAATATTTTTATTAAGGGTACCTCCCCTACACGTAATGTGGGGATGTATTTTTTTTCTACCCCATAATGTGGGGTATCATTATATAGGTCTTAAAACATTAAAAGGTTGTTAAGACGAGCTTTTGATTTAGGTATCCGTTTGCGAGAAATTCCACTTTAAAGGCCACTTTGTTGTAAAAACAGGGCGTCTCCCCCCTCTAAAAGTTAAACGGCCGGCTCAAAAAATCTGGAAAAATTCGTGAAAGTGGTCCATATAATGAACTTTAAATGAAAACTATAACGAATTAGATGACCTTCTTAGTTTACGAGTTATAGATGCTTAACTTCTACAATGTGCTTAGAAAACGTCATACAAAATGAACGCATTAATAAGTAAACATAACAATTATCCATTGGATACAATTTCTAATCCACGTACCATTATGGGTGACTGAGGAACCCTTTCCTGTGCGTGGCCTGACACGCACTTGGCCGATTTTTTATTTACACTTTTTTTCACATAACCTCAAATTATATGTTAAAAATTCAAAAAACCAAGTTTTTTATTTTTATCTTTTACAAATAAAATTATTTTTAAACGAAGTTTAGTGAAAACTTACCTTTTTTGTCCCGAATACACTGTAATTTATTTGATTTCATGATATTTATTTTTTCACCTTATTTTGACATAATATCAAAAATTCACCAGTCAAAATATCTACTTTTTTCGAAAAATTGGGGTGTTTTCTGTTTGATGAAATCTCTACTTTCGGATGGTGTAATCCCTACTTCCCTACTAATATTATAAATGTGAAAGTAACTCTGTCTGTCTGTCGCGAAAATAAAGGTAGAAGGGTTTGAAATAGGGGACGAAAGTTTGTGTCGAAGTTCCTTATTATCCCTACTAATATTATAAATGCGAAAGTAACTCTGTCTGTCTGTCTGTCTGTTACGCTTTCACGCCTAAACCACTGAACCGATTTTGATGAAATTTGGTATGAAGATAGAACTGAACTTGGGAAAGGACATAGGCTACTTTTTACTGCAATAATCGAGATACAAAGGCCAAAACTAGGTGATTATAAAAATACATAAATCGTAGATGTCAAAATGTATCACTGTTTATCTCCTGTCAAAACTTCACAGGTTGCTAGGCATAACACACTTGCATGGCAACCATGATAATGATAGTTTGTAAATAACTTATAGACCAGTAGACCAGGGTAGATAATTTTTGAAAACAAATAAAATTATAGTAGGATGAAACCTATTGGAAAAGGAAATAGGGAATAGAAAATAAGAAATATTATAAAAATGAAAGGAAAAATAATTTACGGACGATCTGAGGTCGGGAAGGGGTAGGGGGGGAGGTTTTCGGGTCCTTTAAGCGGTGCGTGAAAAAGCATCTCACTAAGCCGCCATAGTGCGGGCCGCCATACATTATTGTCAGCATTCGCAGCAAGTGTGGTAGCCCCGACTCTTGGATTCTGCTCATGCTTTCCATCAGGCAGGGTAGAGTTACTTTGGATGGCTAAATATATAAAACAAAGGGTAAAAAACGGTTTATCTCGATTTCCGGCAAAACTACAAGTCCTCTGAAAAAAAGTTAAATGGCAAAGTTGTATGTATTTAAAAGATCTACAACTTTTTAGGGTTCTGAAGTTTATGACTTCGAACCCTTATAGATTCGTCATGTCCGTCTGCCCGTCCGTCCGTCCTCGACTTATCGTCCAAACGGTAAGTGATAAAAAGATGAAACTTTGCATGAATATGTATTGTAATTACGTCGACAAAGCGCTACAATAAAATGATGAAAAATATTTTTACTAAGGGTACCTCCCTTACACGTAAAGTGGGGATGTTTTTTTTCTCGCGGGTACCCCATCATGTGGGGTATCATTATATAGGTATTTTAAAAACATTAAAGGGTTGTCAAGACGATTTTTTGATTTAGGTATCCGTTTACGAGAAATTCCACTTTAAAGGCCACTTTTTTGTAAAAACAGGGCGTCCCCCACCTCTAAAAGCTAAACGGCCGGTTTAAAAAATCCGGAAAAATTCATGAAAGTGGTCCATATAATAAATAAAATAATAAATAAATAAATATTTTGGACATCTGACACACAACATCATCTAGTCCCAAACTAAGCAGAAGCTTGTGTTATGGGTACTAGACAACTGATATAAATACATAAACATACTTTTTTTTTGTAAATACATACATATTATACATAGAAAACACCCAGACTCCGAAACAAATATTTTTTTGAATAACACAAATAATATTTGGTCCGACCCGGGAATCGAACCCGAGACCTCTTGATCAGCAGCCACATACGCTAACCACTAGACCAACGAGGCAGTCAATATAATGAACTTTAAATGAAAACTATAACGAATTAGATGACTTTGTTAGTTCAGGAGTTATAGAGGCTTAACTTCTACAATGTGCTTACTTGGAAAAGTCATACAAAATTAACGCATTAATACGTAAACATTACAATTATCCATTGTATACAATTTCTAATCGTGTCATTATAGGTGACTGATTAACCCTTTTCTCTGCATGGCCTGACACGCACTTGGCCGATTTTTTATTTACACTTTTTTTTACATACCTCAAATGATATGTGATTTTTTTTTTTATCTTTTACAAATTAAAATTATTTTTAAACGAAGTTTAGTGAAAACTTACCTTTTTATGCCCCGAATACACTGTAATTTATTTGATTTGAAATATTTATTTTTTCACCCTATTTTGACTTAATATCGAAAATTCACCCGTTAAAATATCTACTTTTTTCAAAAAATTGGGGTGTTTTCTGTTTGATGAAATCTCTACTTTCCAATGGTGTAATCCCTACTAATATTATAAATGCGAAAGTAACTCTGTCTGTCTGTCTGTTAAGCTTTCACGCCTAAACCACTGACCCGATTTTGATGAAGATATTTAGTATGAAGATAGAACTGAACTTGGGAAAGGACATAGGATATTTTTTATCGCGAAAATAAAGGTATAAGGGTTTGAAATAGGGGACGAAAATTTGTGTCGAAGTTACTTAATATTAAACATAACATCATGTAAGATAGTTTAATCTACCCTTACCGGGTCGCGCGATCTAAACGAATTCCACGCGGGCGAAGCCGCGGGCGGAAAGCTAGTATTATAATAATTTGCTCTACGTGTGAAACGTCAGGAGTACAATCTAGCATAGTATTATTGAAATAGTATTATTGAAAACTGTTTATTAATTAGACATAAATTTAAAACCAAATTCAACATTAAAATGTTGAATTTGGTTACTGAGTATTTCAATTATTTCATTTTGAATCTTATCTCCAAGATAAGTCGGTATATTTTTAAAATCTGAATCATTCGTTACGCGTCGTATATGTTCAGTTATTGAAAGATCGAATTTTCCTAACATTTCAATACATTTTATTAATTATTTACCATTGTTACGGTTTTGTTAAGGTTGTACTTAGAAATTACACCACATAAATTATTATTTTGGATACATCGTACCAGCGCTGCTTTTTATCCTCTTAAAGTTTTTGTTGAATACTATTAATAGTGTTTTTATTTTTATGAGCGTGACACAAATCTGTTCATTTTTTATAATTATTGAAATGAGCAGCTAGATGTTGACAATATGGAATTCCCCCGTAGAATTTTATTTTTAGGTTTTGATTCAAATGCTTGAAACAGAATCAATATACGGCATTTTTGGACACGGAAAAAAGCAGCCTCTCTGTGATACTTTTCACCGTTCCCTAAATGCCTTTCATAATAATACTCAATGATATTATAGTACCTCTTTTTACTATAACATCATTGATAATACTAGTAACATTTTCGCCCCGAAGAGTCACGCGGAAAATCATATTGTTTAATTTATATAATCGGATTTTCTATTAAATACTGGATCAAAGTAGTATTTAAAACTTCTGGCCAGAGTTCAGAGTCATCATTGTTAAAGTTGGTAGGTGTAAGTGATGTTAATTGTCTTGGCGGTGACAATGGTGTATCAAGCTGAGGCTCGGACGTAACTTCGACAGCTTCGTCATAAATTAAAGACAGACAAACCTTTGTTTGTCAGTCTTTAAATTATGTCTTTACTAGCTTTCCGCCCGCGGCTTCGCCCGCGTGGAATTCGTTTAGATCGCGCGACCCGGTAAGGGTAGATTAAACTATCTTACATGATTTTATGTTTAATAATAAGTAACTTCGACACAAATTTTCGTCCCCTATTTCAAACCCTTATACCTTTATTTTCGCGATAAAAAATATCCTGTGTCCTTTCCCAAGTTCAGTTCTATCTTCATACTAAATATCTTCATCAAAATCGGGTCAGTGGTTTAGGCGTGAAAGCTTAACAGACAGACAGACAGAGTTACTTTCGCATTTATAATATTAGTAGGGATTACACCATTGGAAAGTAGAGATTTCATCAAACAGAAAACACCCCAATTTTTTGAAAAAAGTAGATATTTTGACGGGTGAATTTTCGATATTAAGTCAAAATAGGGTGAAAAAATAAATATTTCAAATCAAATAAATTACAGTGTATTCGGGGCATAAAAAGGTAAGTTTTCACTAAACTTCGTTTAAAAATAATTTTAATTTGTAAAAGATAAAAAAAAAATCACATATCATTTGAGGTATGTAAAAAAAAGTGTAAATAAAAAATCGGCCAAGTGCGTGTCAGGCCATGCAGAGAAAAGGGTTAATCAGTCACCCATAATGACACGATTAGAAATTGTATACAATGGATAATTGTAATGTTTACGTATTAATGCGTTAATTTTGTATGACTTTTCCAAGTAAGCACATTGTAGAAGTTAAGCCTCTATAACTCCTGAACTAACAAAGTCATCTAATTCGTTATAGTTTTCATTTAAAGTTCATTATATGGACCACTTTCATGAATTTTTCCGGATTTTTTAAACCGGCCGTTTAGCTTTTAGAGGTGGGGGACGCCCTGTTTTTACAAAAAAGTGGCCTTTAAAGTGGAATTTCTCGTAAACGGATACCTAAATCAAAAAATCGTCTTGACAACCCTTTAATGTTTTTAAAATACCTATATAATGATACCCCACATGATGGGGTACCCGCGAGAAAAAAAACATCCCCACTTTACGTGTAAGGGAGGTACCCTTAATAAAATTTTTTTCATCATTTTATTGTAGCGCTTTGTCGACGTAATTACAATACATATTCATGCAAAGTTTCATCTTTTTATCACTTACCGTTTGGACGATAAGTCGAGGACCTTACTTACCTACGTTATAGGTGCAAAGCTAGTATTTACATATTACATTAATGAATTTTAATTTTAAATAATATTCTTGATAAAACATATAAATATTAGCTTTGCACCTTTAACGTAGGTAAGTAAGGTTTTTATCCATCTGTACTTCGCGCTACCTCAGAAACGGCCCCGCTTTCAAGCTAATGGATACACATACATCTTAAAAAGACATTGTACTAATAATCCTGAAAATTTCAGCTTTGCACTAATGACGTAGGTCTGGCGGCTCTGGGCTCTTGCTCTACTAGCTTTTTGTCCAATAATCGATACAACTGGCGCTGGATTGACCTCTTTTTCTAAAATAAAACTAGACAAAATTAACAACGTATGGGGGACAGGGCTATGATAATGGTTTAACTATGCGTTTCGAAAATATTGTCTAAGCATATAAAACTGAAGAACATTTATTTCGGTTTAAATTAACAAATAACAAAAAAATGAGTTGAAGCATGAAGATTGGTAAAAAAAGAGGCGCTTCATAGGTTTCGCACACAGGCGCTGTTGGGGGTCGGCGCGGTCCTGCGCACATCACCACCGGTAGCGGGGGCCCTGTTCGAGGTCAGTGGACGTTTAACGTCATGTCTGTTGCGGAAGTGTTTTCTTGTAAAATATTATTTTAGCCGCATTTTTACTGTATTTTTAACCGACTTCAAAAAAAAAGGAGGAGGTTCGCAATTCGTCGGAATCTTTTTTTTTATGTTATAATATAAATTATCGCTATGTTAATTTACATCTTATGTAAATTATCGCTGAACATAGCGATAATTTCGTTGTTTATGAACCGATTTCAAAAATTCTTTTTGCATTGGAATAGGCGTAGCTTACAGGTGGTCTCATTGTCACCATATCGGGATCTCATGATGGGATGCTAAGGAAATCGAGGGAACTCCTCAAATATCATAGGCACAATTGTCGCGATTTGGATTCGTCATGTCCGCCTGTCCGTCCGTCCGTCCGTCCGTCCTCGTCTTACCGTCTAAACGGTAAGTGCTAAAGATGAAACTTTGCATGAATATGTATTGTAATTACGTCGACAAAGTGTTACAATAAAATTATGAAAAATATTTTTGTTTGGGTAACTCCCCTACACCTAAAGTGGGGTTGTTTTTTTTTTCTCGCGGCTACCCCATCGTATGGGGTATCATTCGATAGGTCTTTTAAAAATAATACAGGGTTTTTAAAACGATTTTTTGATTTAGGTATCCGTTTGCGAGAAATTCCACTTTAAAGGTCACTTTTTTATAAAAACAGGGCGTCCCCCCCTCTAAAAGCTAAACGGCTGGCTCCAAAAATCTGGAAAAATTCGTGATAGTGATCCATATAATTAACTTTAAAGGAAAACTATAACGGATTAGATGACTTTGTTAGTTCAGGAGTTATAGAGGCTTAACTTTTACAATGCGCTTCCTTGGAAAACGTCATACAAAATCAACGCATTAATACGTAAACTTATCAATTATCCATTGGATACGATTTCTAATCCACGTACCATTATGTATGTATGTATGGAAAACTATAACGGATTAGATGACTTTATTAGTTCAGGGATTATGACACGCACTTGACCGACTTTATAGTAAGCAAGATATTTTTATATTATTACTTTTTTTTTAATTTTTAATTAAATTAATTGAAATTAATGTATAATCCAATTAAAATTTAAAAAATTAATAACATTTATGTAATAAATATTCACATTTCCAAAAGCCATCCAAAATTATAATATTAATAATACTATTACTTACATTTTAATGTAATAGCTGATTTTATAAATAATACTTATATTAAGTAATAGTTAGATGATGTTTCCTCATTAGCCAGACATATTTCCTAATTTCAACCCCTTGCCAGACAAGCCATGTAAATGTTATTAAGAGATTCGTGATTAGAATGACTTATGTAACAAATAATCTATGCAAATTTTAAAAATCCCTACTAATATTATAAATGCGAAAGTAAGTCTGTCTGTGTGTCTGTTACGCTCTCACGTCTAAACCACAGAACCGATTTTGATGAAATTTGGTATGAAGATAGAACTGATTTTGGGAAATTACACAGGATACTTATTACCGCGATAACCGACATACACGCGCACAGAGCTGGGGGCGAAAGCCTAGTATGTTCATAAAAGACATTCGTTGCTACAACTACTTTAAATTGTTAAAACTATCAATTAATTATGTCATAAACTGGTAAAAAAAAGCCAAATACAATATTTATAAAAATTTAATGGAAGATAGATTAATTTAAATAAATATTATAAATAAATAAAATTTGAACTATAATTATATAAATTACATAGCGCTACTCTACGAAGACCGCTGACGCCGCGCTTGCACAATGCCCTGTGCATATTGTTTTACTCCAATTAAATAGCTGATGCATGTCCGGCGTCCAGCAGTCCACAGTCAGCCCACAGGATTTGCAAACTGAAGTGGCAGTGGGCTGGCCATATATGCCGTAGAACCGATAACCGCTGGGGTAAACGGGTGCTTGAGCGGAGACCGCGACTCGGCAAACGTAATGTAGGACGTCCACAGACCAGGTGGAGTGATGATTTACGCGAAACGGCTGACATAAGCAGGATGCGAGAAGCCGAGGATCGAACCAAGTGGCGTGCACTTCGAGAGGCCTATGTAAAGCAGTGGACTGCGATAGGCTGATGATGAATATATTAGAAGACATCGTTACTATCTCACATCGATAATCAAGTCGCGAATCACCGGGTGACTTTCAAACACCGTTTCGGGCATTCTGAATCTACGGACCTGCTGCAGACCAGAAGGAGAATCCAGAAATCGATTCACGGAGGAAACCAGAAATGTATTATATGTAAGTTAGCTCACAATTCTCGTGTTGCACATTTTAAATCATAAACTTCAAGATTTACCATCCCAGAGCCTCTACTTCACGGGAGCCTAAATTACACCAGGCCCGCAGACTTGTAGTTGATATTTATAGAGATATTAAGTTAGAGAGTTTAGACTTCGACATTATGACTAACCCAGACAGACCCATGCGCCCACAAACTATCGAAAAGGCACTAGAGTTCGGTCAAGAAGAACTCAACGTTATGTATTTACAACAACGCGAACTCCCAAAAGCTCAAACCTTCATCAATATTATGAGGGGCTGCAGTTCGTCCGGTGTTGTTATTTTATGGCGACTATTGTCGGTTGGTTTGACAATTAATGTACCATCTTGTGTCCAGCAGGCAGCAACGCCGAAATGCTGACGGGCCATGCTGAAGGTAGTCTGTCGGGTTCTAGTAAGAAACTGTCTTACCGTAATACCAGATCAATTCAATGTCGTCTTCGCCTTCCAGACTGCAGCTCGAACCTCCGCTGAGGAAAATCGGACGAGCACTGTGCGCTGGCGTTCCTTGAATGGAGTGCCAATGCTGTGACAGGTTTTGATGGTAGCTTTTGTCATATCCTTGAGGCCCATCTTCTGATCAAGAACTCCAAGCAACGTTTTGCTGCAGTCCTCCCTAGTTGTCTCAGGCACTCCGAGAACGATAAGAACCTTACGTCTATGGTGGGTCTCATTGACATCCACCATTTTGATACACTCGCTAATTTGCTTGCGAAGCAGACCCAACTGGTTAAACATCAGTTCCCGGAACGCCCTAAACTCCTCTGAGACGCGCGCAACAGTTGCCTTTGAGTTTGAGCCGGAATTAAGTTGAGCTTCCGGTTAAGCCATCCTCTTGGAAAAACTTTCCTCCAAACTATTCTGTGCTGCTTCGATATCGGTAAGTTGAGGCATTTTTTTAAATAATATAATACATTTGTATGCCGCCAATTGTACATGGTCAGTATAATGATGTATTCTTGTATGTAAACTGTAATAACTAACTAAAGTTTATTCTAAATTCTATTCTAAAGTTTCAAAATTTGTGGTTAAATAGTGAAATAGTTCAAATGAGCTGTAAGGTGGCTTAAACACTTAGTTCAACATGTACTCAGTATAGTAACCAAGTTTACATGGCAATTAAATAGTAACTCACTTTATTTACTTAAAATTAATTTTAATAAATTAGGAGCAATAAATTTTCAAAAATACGTACTAACTTTTTCACACCTACCCACGAAATGAAAAACTACTATTGCAAACGACAATTATGAAATTAAAGGCCAGCCCCTAAAAATCATGAAGATACCATATGATGCTGGAAAATACGTTGCAACTGCTGCTCAAGTAAACCTAAATTCAATTGATCTTCAAGGATTACAAAGCATCCAAGAAAAAGTCATGGTCCAGCCACCTGTTCTACTTGAAAACCTGCAACCAGAAACACTCACACATGGCAATCCCATTCTACGGAGTGCTATTGGGTGCAGGCTTACTCTTCAGGATCCTGATGTCTCGCCGTTATTTATGCAATCGAGACAAGAAAACCCTCAAAACCTTCCTGCAACATTTTCACTCAACATGCTAAAGTCCAGCAGTGGACTGATATAGGCTGATGATGATGATGATGATGATGCTAAAATAGTTGCCATTCTAAGAGGGGAGGAATAACATAGCGCTACTCTACGAAGACCGCTGACGCCGCACTTGCACAATGCCCTGTGCATATTGTTTTCCTCCAATTAAAAAGCTGAGTTTAATTTTGTAGCTTTATTTTATTAATTAAATTAATTAGTTATAAAATCTTTCCGGTTTTTTTTTCGATCTGTCTGCTGCCGCAAACGTAATTTATTGTATAATTGGTCCAGAACAAAGAAAACTTCCTAACACAGTTACTCGGAGGTCAGTTTAATAGTAGTTTTAGAACGTGATTTATTGCTCATAACTCTGGATTTGAACTTGATTTAGACGTTAATATCCACGCGTTCTTAAGTTAAATTTTACTTACGCGTTTCAACGATAACTAGTTACCTACCTTTTTAGGCAGTCGTCCAAAAATAAATAAATGAATAGAGGATAGAGTTATTGAACTTAAACTTTCGAATTAATTACTTTATTTTTGCTGATGTAAATATATACTGAGTAAACAATATATGCTCAGTAGAAATAACAACTTCACGGTCAGTGATCGCAATAGACCTAACTCGCCATCTTACTCGCACTCACCCAGTGCCGGATTAAGCCAGCGCGGGGCCTGTAGCAAATTCTAACGCGGGGCCCTTGAATAGTTTCAGGATATAAGTTTCTAAAAATCGACCAAGTGCGTGTCGGGCCACGCATAGAATAGGGTTCCGCAATAAAGGTTTAAAAATAATGGTACGTGGCTTTTAACAGCCACGTACCATTATGGGTGATTGATGATTGATTGATCGATGATGGGTGATTACGGGTTTAAACAGTGTCCAATAGATAATTGTTGTTTATTTATTTTTTCGTTATTTTTGTACAAAAAATTCTAAGGAAGCGTGTTTTGCAAGTTAAGCCTCTATAACTCCTGAACTATAAAAGTTATCTAAGTCGTTATAGTTTTCCTTTACAGTTCAGCATATGGACTACCATCATATTTCTTTAAGTTTTTTCGAGGCATCCGTTTACCATTTAGGGGGGCAGGGACGCCGTGTTTTAAGAAAAAAAAACCCTTTAAAGTTAAATAACTCGTAAACAAAAACCCAAATTAAATAATCGTTAAGACGATTATTTGATTTGGGTTTTTAATAACGTAGGTTTGACTCACCCATGTATATACCGCCTCGCACTCGCTTCTACACCTACCCTATATTTACATTTCCGTACGATTTTCTCATATTATTTGGTTGCAATACCTCAATAAATTCAGTGGTTTTCCTCACAAATAAAAGTATAAAATTAATTACAAAACTTTTATTGATTATATTCAAAAAAATTAATCTTATAAATAAGCTAATTAAATTGAAGAAAAAACAGAAATGATATTATTTGAACTCATAATTATAATGGCAGGTTATTTAGAACTTTTAAACAAAAGTAGCTTCCATTAAACTAAACAAAAGATCAACATGAAAGAAAACGCTTATCTATTAACTTATAATTAAATTACAATCACAGCACCATACCAACAGAAAGTGAATCACGAATGAATTCACTTTTTGTGATTCCATTTATGGTGAAGTCGTCTTAGGAGCCAGCCTCACCAATATTTCACCCAATGATTGTATCGGTGTAGTTTTAAAGTTTAGTTTCTGTTGCTGCATACTTTCATACCCAGGCCTGTTTTTTTTCGGTGCACTCACACCTGAACTTGTAGATGCTTCAGTTTCGGATTCTTCTTGGGGGACCCAAGAAGAATCCGAAACTGAAGCATCTGTAGCATTTAGTATTTAGTAATATTGATTTTAAGCACATGTGCTAAATGTCTCACCAACTCGCTAGTATTTGAAGCTTTGCAAGCAATGGTTTTTGGGCACTTTAGGCATTGCGCATTTGCAGATTCCTTTTTTTTTAATATTTCCATACTTTTGATGCTTCCATCTTTACGGTTATAGTGACGTTTCGGTAAAATCTATAACAAACGCAAATCAAATTAATAATAAGCCCTTGGAATAAAATGTGATACACACGCACATACAACACAACTGGCAATATTCGTCTCACAAATTTAAAATGACACATTAATTAATTTCAAATTACTTACATAATCAAAAACATATCACAATAATTAAAAACTAAGCTTGTGTGTTGTTGTTTTACAAAAATAGGAAATGTAATAAGACTAAGTAGTATAATTAATGTATCGTTAGTTATTTTATGTATTAAAGTTTGACTAAAAATAATAAAAAAGAACACACTCGTACCTAGTAGAATTTAAGCTCATATTTAGATTATATTATTGATAAAAATAATATGAATAATAAAGCCATGATGTATCAATAAAAGTGAAAAGACTTATCTGTTTGATTTCAATTTATCACGTAATCTGTGAAACACTCACTACGTAAACTATCGTGTAAAAACGACGCCGCAGAGCGCTTGCAGCGAGATCAAGGGTGCCACTGCGCTTTGGCCCATGCCTCCAAGCAACATAACAAACGGCGATTCAATTTCTATATAGGTATATGATTTCTCGAGTTCTCGACTTTTCTCGAGCTTGATTTCCCGGGAACAAAGCCCAACGATTTCACAATGGGTTAGACGTGAGTAAAAAAAATCATGTCCACTTTACGTGTGGGGGAGGTACCCCAAATAAAAATATTTTTTGTAAATTTTATTGTTTCACTTTGTGGACATAATTACAATACATATTCTAGCAAAGTTTCATCTCTCTAGCACCAACCGTTTAGGAGGTAAGTTGAGGACGGACGGACGGATATAGCGAATCTAAAAGGGTTCCGAGTCATGAATTACGGAACCCTAAAAATCAACTTTTATATTATAACGAATTATAATTTCATGAACATTAAGGGTGTCTGGCAAGAGGTTGCCACTAGGATAAGTGTCTGGCAATGAATAATATGATTTTTAATAATATTCTGAAGGTAATA
Source organism: Phragmatobia fuliginosa (assembly GCA_932526445.1). Classification (NCBI taxonomy): domain Eukaryota; kingdom Metazoa; phylum Arthropoda; class Insecta; order Lepidoptera; family Erebidae; genus Phragmatobia; species Phragmatobia fuliginosa. Next base: position 18,866,615 of record OW052073.1, read on the forward strand.
CTAAAAAATAGTTCTTTATTATTTCATGCAATTTGATCCGTATTTTACACACCTTTAGTACCGTTAACTGCCAAAGCCACTGCAACCCAAACCCCATAATGGTCGATCGTTCTTACCTGTGTTGGGAGCATGCGCTGACAAACTTTCAGCTTTTATAAAATGACGAAGGTCTGGGGTTCAATAAAAATAGAAGTTCTTACTCTGAAAGAAAATAATCTTAATTTTATTTGTCGTAATGTTTCTTTCTTTGAATGTGTTTCTATATTTCTTTTGTTTTAAAATTTTAGCCAGATTGCAAGGAAATTTGAAATACAATTTCATTTGAGACTTCTGAGGCAGATCGTCGTGATGGTTTATTAGAAATATCATGCCCCTTCCTACCTATTGCAGTACCGCAATGGCATTCTCCAGGACCAGAAAATCCAAATTGAGTTTCCACCCCGACATCAAAAAAAAGTGTGTGAAACTATTTTATGTGAAGTGCGGAAATTGATATACCTACATTATATGCATGCATTTTTTTTTAATATATTGCGAAAATTTTATACACAACGCCATCTAGTCCCCAAACTAAGCAGAGCTTGTATTATGGGTACTAGATAACCAATATAAACACATAAACATATTTTCACATAGAAAACACCCAAACTCCGAAACAAAGATTTATAAATCACTGGCTTTCGGCCGCGGCTCCGCCCGCGTGTATGTCGATTATCGCGGTAAATAGTGGCCTATTTCCTTTCCCAGGTTCAGTTCTATCTTCATACCAAATTTCATCTGAATCGGTTGAGTGGTTTGGTCTTGAAAGCGTAACAGACAGACAGACAGAGTTACTTTCGCATTTGTAATACTAAGTAGGGATTGAGTCCGACCCGGGAATCGAACCCGAGACCTCAACCCCACCCGTCTCATACACTACCACTGCGCCAGAGTTAAGTACAGAATATCTCCTAAAATTAATTTAATTAATTAAGAAATTGCGTTAACTTACATTTCAATACGTTTCGCCTCTTAGACACAGTAGAAAGGATTACTTATATCTTGATCAGTCCTAGGCATTATATAAATTACGTTCATGACGTATACGCTTCCACACCACAGTACAGTCAGAAGCAGATTATTGAGAACATAAATAGAATAAATAAAAATAAAAATCGGCCAAGTGCCTGTCTGGCAGGGCACAGGAAAGGGTTCCTCAGTCACCCATAATGGTACGTGGATATAAAATCGTATCCAATAGATAATTATTATGTTTACGTATTAATGCGTTAATTTTGTATGACGTTTTCCAAGTAAGCGCATTTTACTAGTTAAGTTTCCATAACTCCTGAATTAATAAAGTCATCTCATACGTTATAGTTTTCTTTAAAAGTTCATTATAAGGACCACCATCACGAATTTTTCCAGATTTTTTGAGCCAGCCGTTTAGCTTTTAGAGGGGGGGGGGGCGCCCTGTTTTTACAAAAAAGTGCCCTTTAAAGTGGAATTTCTCGCAAACGAATACCTAAATCAAAAAATCGTCTTAGAAACTTGTGGCGACTTCCACATACCGTACAACAGCGCCATCTACCGATGAAACACTGAACTACAAAGACAACACGGAATTATCTATACTGAGTAACTACTAATCCTGAATCGCGAAAGTAACATTCTCGCGCCGATTAGCTTATATACAACATCCCAACATCAACTGTTGGGCAGTGGCCCGCCAGGCATGATCACCTTGCCTGGTCAGAGGATCCTCCCTTTGTGTTGGAGGAACATGACACCCGTTCCTCCACAGTGGTGACCCCGACGTTATTGGAAGCCTTCAAAATTAGCAGATCAGCAGCGCCATCTTGTTCACTCCCACAGCGATGACCGTCATTCTAGTCTCAGCCAGCCAGCAACCTCGGCCTCAACATGGATACCACTCGCAGGACGCGACCGCTCCAGCCTGGTTGACCCTACAGCCTCAACAGCGTCTAGGCACAGCACACTGCACCTACGGTCCACGTAAGAAGAGCATCTCTCTCCCGTCTACGCAGCAGCCAGCCACTACGCAGCAACCGCCCCGACTCACTGGGGACTTCACCGCAGCACCGCGCACCGCAAGCGATTCCGACTCACTGGGATCAGCGGACTTCAGCCCCGACTCATTGGGACTAGCGGCATACAGTTCCGACTCACTGGAACCAGCGGCACTCAGTTCCGACTCACTGGAACTGCTCACTCCTGGTACTGGCAAGCTGCGCAACAGAGCACAGACAGCTGTCTCATCATATCGACCTCCGGTCTTGGAGGGGAGTGATGTGGCGACTTCCACATGCCGTACAACAGCGCCATCTACCGATGAAACACTGAACTACAAAGACAACACGGAATTATCTATACTGAGTGACTACTAATCCTGAATCGCGAAAGTAACATTCTCGCGCTGATTAGCATATATATACAACATCCCAACATCAACTGTTGGGCAGTGGCCCGCCAGGCATGATCGCCTTGCCTGGTCGGAGGATCCTCCCTTTGTGTTGGAGGAACACGACACCCGTTCCTCCACAAAACTCTTTATTGTTTTTAAAACACCTCTCTAATAATATCCCACGCGATGGGGTAGCCGCGAGAAAAAATTTACATCCCCACTTTACGTGTAGGGGAGGTACCCCAAATAAAAATATTTTTCATAATTTTATTGCAGCACTTTGTCGACGTAATTACCTAATTACAACATATATTCGTGCAAAGTTTCCTCGTTCTAGCACTTACCGTTTGGACGGTAAGTCGAGGACGGACAGACGGACGGACGGACGGACGGACAGACGGACATGACGAATCTATAAAGGTTCCGAGTGATATACTTCGGACCCCTAAAGAAGCGGCCCAGTGCAAGTCGGACTGGTCCATGAAGGGTCCCATAGAAGCAAGTAACGTCACATAAAAGTGACCGATGTTTTAATAATAGTGTATTGATTGAATTAAAGGTAAATTGCGGTTTACGATTTATGACGTATTACAAAAAACTACTTACTAGATCTCGTTTCGGGCAAACTATTCAGTTTAGAGAAAAATGAAATTAGAAACCTCAATATCAATTTTGCAGACCTATCCATAGATGGGTTTGATGAAAAACAAAATTTTGAGTTTCAGTTCCAAGTATGGGGCACACAGAAGACGATCCTAATAATGACAGTATTGTTGCTGTCGTATTTCGTTGGTGAGTGTTAGACCGGAGGCCCAATCATTCTTCTTCATCCTTCTTCTCCAGGCTTCCAGAGGCCGGGAGAATGATATAGAAACATCTGACCAGGCCGCCATCGTATGGATCAACTTGCTGCATTGCTTACCCTCACAATAAGGATTATGACCCCTACTCCTGGATTCTACTCATGCTTTCCATGAGGCAGAGTATAGTCACTTTCGTAGGATTAAATATAAAAAAATGTGTACAAACCTAAAAAATAAATGTAAAACTTGGTTTTAAAATGCCGATGATATTTTTTGTTTTTCTCCTATAAAAGTACTGATTTACAAATTGCTAAAACAAAGCGGCAATGAAATATAAATGAAATCTAAGAGAGACAATCAATAGACTGATTTATTAACATAATTAGTTTATTAGAACTTAGACTGCCTAGTTGGTCTAGTAGTCAAGAGGTCTCGGGTTCAAAACCCGGGTCGGGCCAAAAGTGTTGTTGGGTTTTAATTACAGGAAATTCCATAATAAACGGCCCGGAGTATGGAAGTCTGGCGGTGATTCACGTCCGTGCCTCGTAGAGCACATTAAGCCGTCGTTCCCGGTTGTCATGAACATCTATGCCGATTGTTATTTGTTAGAAGACAAAATGGGTCATATCGAAATACACCTGTAAACACACTAGGTATCCTGAACATTGTACTCGGTATACATTTGCGTGACTTCAACTCACTTACATATATCGCATTTACTGTACCTTTTTTGCTAAATTAGCCAGAACGCCTTTAAATTGTTGTTGTGCGACTTCAGGAAATCATTAAAAATAAATACTAATTAACGATTTTATTTTTATAGTGGCCTTCTTTTCAAGGATGACTTCTGGTTTTGTTTAGTTTAGTCACTTAGTTCTAGCTATTGAAACATTGTGCGTGAAGAATTTTTCGCATTTACTCCAGCCAGCATGGGTTGGTCCAGAATTAAAGCAGCCTCCGAATATTTCCGCAGGCCTCCTGAAATGTTGCCGATGACTGTAGAGTTTGTGCCCGTTGCTCGGCCACACTACTGCATTCCATGATGACATGTTGTGGTGTTTCTTCTGCTTCCATGCATCCTCTGCACAGAGGGCTATCTGTTACTCCTATGGTGTGTAGGTGTTTATTGAGGAGACAATGTCCGGTTAGCGTTTCTATGATCTTGCGAAGTTTGTCTCTCTTCAGTCTGAAAAGGGTGCGGGCAAGCCTTTTGTTAGGAGCTGATACAGCATTCTTAGTTTGCCGACATCCCTCGTTATTTAACCACTCTTTCAAGTGAGTTTTCTGGGTTAATTCGCGCAGCCATGCTTTAATTTGGGCCTGGGGTATGCGTAGCAGAGTTTCCGGACCATGCACGTTTGTGTCTGCTCCCTTCTTAGCCAGTTCGTCTGCGGCGTCATTTCCCAATGAGTTACTGTGTCCCTTTATCCACTGCAGAGTCACTCTGTTGGTTGCCGCAATGGATTGGAGTGCATTGTGGCATTCCATTATCAAGACTGATTTTATTGTGTTGCTGCGGAGGGCCTGAAGCACGGACCCACTATCAGAGACAATTTTAATTTTGAAGTCACTGATGTCTCTGGCAGCAACCGCCTGTGTCGCTCTGGTAATACCAATACATTCTGCCTGGAAGATTGTATTTAGCTTGTCTAGTGTTGTTGATATTTTAATGTTTAGGTCGTCTGAGAAGACACCAGCTCCAGTACTAGTATTGGTTTTAGATCCGTCGGTGTAGATCCTAACTTCCCCAGTGCCAGAGTAGTCTTCTTTTTCTGCGGAAAGCTGGATGTCGTATCTTCTATCAAATATGTGTTGCCTCAAAATCTTGTCCATAGGTGCCTCAAGGAGCGGGTTCACCTCCTCTCTCAGCCTCAAGGCTGCAGCCTTTGCCTCTTCCTGTATCACCAGGTCTAGAGGTCTTAGGTTCAAGAGATACTCTAATGCGGCTGATGGAGTTGTTGTTATTAGTATATCTAATAACAGGACGGCCATAAAGTTACACAATCCGGTTTCTACAAGCTTTATCAACCTTGATTTGCGGTTTCTCTTGTCTTTGAGTAAGAACTCCCGCACCCCATCCGTTTTTTACTCTGATTTACCTTCTTTGTCCGTCCGTTTCTCGTGTAAAGGTTTTTTTTATATTTACCCTACCAAAATGACTCTACACTGTCTGATGGAAAGCACGAGCAGAATCCAAGAGTGGGGGAAACCACACATCATTGCTGCGAATGCAGACAGTAAAGAATGGCTGCCCACACTATGGCGGCTTAGTGAGATACTTTTTCACGCGCCGTTTAAAGGATCCGGATCATAGTGGGAAGGAAACACGTGAGCTGGTAGTGAGTTCCAGCCTTTGATTATAAGGAGGAAGAGCCGCCGAAAAGTCTATATATTCCCGTGGGTTGAGATCTCGGCAAATAGCCATATAATCGAATTCCAGGATAACGATGAAAATGTTTTTAATGTCCCCCGTGACACAGGAATTTATATTCCTAATGCGGGAGTTGTCTTTTAAATATTAAGATTTTTAATTGGATGTAAAAATTAAAAATCCGCAACAACAAAGTAAACAAAGTCTCAAACACACAAAAACAAAGTCAAAACACACAAACAAAGTAGGTACACCACTCATCTGTACTCACAATGTAGATGGAGAATCCTACTCTTGGATTCTACTTATGCTTATAATCAGGTACCTAGAGAAGAGTCACTTTGGTAGGCTTACCTAAATATAAAAAAAAACTTAGAATCTTTGAGACCGTGATCTTATAAAATAGACATTATTATCTAATCTAGAGATTAGAATTTAAGTAAAAATAATTCAAGCCACCCCGTTTTTCAAATCAAATCAAATCGTTTATTCTGCAATTAGGTTACATGAACACTTTTGCAAGTTACACTTTTTTTTTGAGCAGATGACTAGCCCTGAGAAGAAAGGACGAAACAAACTCAGGGATCACAGTCTCTTTTAAAGTCCAGACAATATTCTTAAATGCAAAAGACACATATAAAAGCGATAATTACAATTTGAGTCACAACTATAATAATTAAAGATAATAATTTAAAAAATTTCAACAATGGCAACAATTTGTGTTAAAGAACCATTGACACGGGAGTTTTTGAGGACATCATAAAGTAAGCTTGCCTGCCTGTCAAGTAAGTGGTAAACACATTGTTAAGATGATTTGTAACGCCTGTAATGGATCGCTTATTAGTAAAGATGCAATGAAATGTCGATTATGTCTCGGTAAATATCATTATCAATGTCTGAGTATTGATAAGCTTAAATTCTCTACACTTACTAAAGAACAGTCCCTGAACTGGACTTGTCCTTCATGTAATAACGTCACCCGGCGAACTCAGTCTCATGACAGCACACCTGTGCGCGGTAGCCGCTTATCACCACTTGATGATGAGTCATTGAACATCTCTTGTGATATAACTCCACCTGAAAGCCTTGTTGCGGCAGGCGGAACTAGTTCTAATGAGGTGGTAACAATGGAAAAGATAAGCGCTCTTTTGGACCAGAAGTTGAACTCAAGTTTCACAGTGTTTATGGACAGCTTCCGTAAGGCCTTACGTAATGATGTCAAGGAGATGGTCGCGAGTGAGATGGGTTGTGCTATACAAGTTATTAAAGATGAGTTCAGTGCAACCACAGATTTTATATGTCAGGAACAGCAGGAATTGCGGTCAAACATTAACAGCAGTGCTGCCACTATAATATTACTGGAGACTGAAAATAACAGGCTTCAATCCGAAATTACGAAACTCAACGCCCGATTGGCGGGAATCGAGAGAGTGTCACGCAGCTGTAATATTGAAATACAAGCAGTACCTGAACGTAAGAACGAGAATGTCTTGCTCTTACTGAAAAAACTTTGTGAAATAGTTAAGGCTCCCATTGATGATGCAAACATTAATTCATGTCGTAGAGTGGCTAAACTTAATACATCTTCCAGTAGGCCCCGTAATATAGTGGCGACTTTCTCAACACCAAGAATTAGAGATATGGTATTGTCAGCGACGCATAGATACAACAAGACTCACCCTGGTCAAGAGCTAACATCCTCAGACCTAGAGATTACGGGTGATTCGTGTAGGGTCTTCATTACGGAGCACCTAAGCCCTGAACAAAAAAATGTACATGCAGCAGCTCGTAGATTTGCCAAGGACCGTGGTTTTAAATACGTGTGGATCAAATATGGTCAAATCTATATACGCAAGGACGACAGTGCTGGCGCAGTGCATGTAAAGAACTGTAATTTCCTGGAAAAATTGTAACTTTTTCCTATTGTCTTGATTTTTTATGTTCCTATTTTGTTTTACTATTTGGTCAATTATCTTCATCCACAATGTGCAGTGTATTTTATCAAAACTTGGGTAGGGCTAGGTCTAAGTTAAATACAATTTACTTGAACCTTTTAAATGCTAACTACGATATTGTATGTCTAACTGAGACCAATTTTGACAGTAGCGTATTTGATAATGAGACAATAGATAACAGGTATATCGTATATAGACGTGACCGCACCAGTACGTGTTCTGTTAAGGTGGTGGTGTCTATATTGCCATTAAAAATAATATAAACGTTATCCGTCAGACAACCTGGGAAAGTAGAGTTGAGGATATTTGGGTTACTATACTGCCCAGGAATCAAGGTGAAGCGCCTTTGCATATCTGTATTTGCTATTTACCACCTGACTTGCCATTAGACGACGTAGAAACATTTCATCTCAATACTCAAAATATAATACTCAACTCTGCTTTTGGTGACGATTTTCTTGTACTTGGTGATTTTAACAGCGCGAATTTAACCTGGGTCAGACAGACAGGCTCGGCCAACATGCTGCCAATTAATCCCTTAGATCGTAGAGCCAAATTACTTCTTGAAACAATGGAGGTGTGCAATTTGATACAGTGTAGCAATGTGCCCAACATACTTAATAGGTATTTGGACCTTGTATTGACCTCTTTACCATGTAACACAGTCTCTGTTCAGCAGACAGAATCTTTATGCCGCTCAGATAAACATCACCTGGCGTATCACATTGGAGTCACATATGATTCTATCAAAGTCACTCAACCTAAATTCAAAGCACGTTATAATTTCAATAAGTGTCAGTATATGAAGGTAAAGTCTGAGTTGAGTTGCATCGATTGGGAGGTTTTACTCTCATCAGAAGATGTAAACATATGTTTGGATGTTTTTTACACCAAATTAAATGAGATTATTTCCAAAAATACGCCACTTGTAAGAAACACAGCAACAAGTAAGTATCCAATCTGGTAATATCTCTTCAAAAATTAAACAGCTAAATGTACGTAAGGGACCAGGTCCAGATGGAATTCCGCCGGGATTTATAAAAAACTGTTGCGAAGAGCTGTCCCTTCCATTAAAAATTATTTTTAATAAATCCTTGGAATCAGGTATTTTTCCACTACGTTGGAAGACAGCTCATATTGTTCCTATTTTTAAATCTGGCGACAAATCACTTTGCTCTAACTATAGGCCTATAAGTATATTGTCTTGTATGGCCAATTTGTTTGAAACTCTGGTATATTTCCCTCTTTATTTACACTTCAGTAACTATATCTCCGAAAAGCAGCATGGGTTTGTCAAAAAGAAATCAACATTAAGTAACCTGTTGGAGTTTAAAAATTACCTATGTCAGTCTTTTGCCACAGGAGGTCAGGTCGATGCTATATATCTTGACTTCAGTAAGGCCTTCGATAAGGTAGATCACTATCTCCTGAGTCTCAAACTTGAACATTATAACATTAATGGCTCCTTACTACGATGGATCATTTCTTACTTATGTAACCGCAGTCAACTCGTTACGGTGAAAGGCTTCTCCTCCTTACATGTTTCTGCCACATCAGGCATCCCACAAGGTTCACACTTGGACCCGCTTCTCTTTGTCATGTTTATAAACGATATTGTCAGTCGATTATCCTGCCCCTCTCTTTTGTATGCTGACGATCTCAAAATTTTTATAGATGTCAGAGATCTTACGCAATGTATAGCTCTCCAACGAGATTTAAAAACTATCTCTGACTGGTGTTCCCATAATAAAATGAGCCTTAATGTGAAAAAATGCTATTATATCTCATTTACAAGAAAGAGAAATGTACGTGATACTAAATATTTCATTGAAGGTCAAATCTTAGAGAGAAAGGATGTTGTTAAAGATCTGGGTGTGCTTTTTGACGAGCAATTGAGCTTTCGTCCTCACTACATGTATATAGTGAGTAGAGCCCGTAAAATTCTGGGATTCATTATAAGGTCAACAAAAGAGTTTAAAAAACAACTTAGTGTATTGTCTCTTTTCTCCAGTCTTGTTAGAAGCGGCCTTGAATATTGTTGTCCAATCTGGTCCCCGTTCTATGAGGTTCATACAGATGCCATTGAGAGCGTGCAGCGGCGCTGTCTGAGATACGTCACCCGCAAATTTAGTTATGGCAGATCCTTGCAGAAATATAGCGAAAGATTAGTAAAATTTAATGTAATCTCACTTCAAGCTCGCCGTAAGAGGTATGATCTCATTTGCCTTCACAAAATTATTCACTCCACCATCGATGCGTCTGGTATACTATCTGCGGTCTCTATTAACACCAGGCACAGGTCACGCTGTCCCAACGCATTTATCATTAAAGTTTATAAGAATAACACTTCTTTCTTTAACCCTATCGTGAGGATGTGCCGTACATACAACGAATTGAACCGAATCGAAGCCTTGGATATATTTAACGGTAGATTTTCCCGGTACAAGAGAGTCGTCACACAATTAATTTCACATTGTTCGTAGTATGTGTTTTTTTTATTTGTGATTAAACTTCTTTTTTTTCATTCTAGTTTTATATAAAAAAAGTATTATTTATAGTATTTTTTTTTATGTGTTTTATCTTAACTCATGTTGTGTATGCTAAATTTGGACCACTGTCTAGACTTAAATGTATCAATCAACTAATATGTTAACATGTGCCGGCAGTGATCTGTAAGCGAACCTGTCATAAATAAATAAATTTAAAATAAAATAAACATTCAAAATAAACAGCATGTGCAGAATGGGCAGTTCAATCCCAGGCAGTTTTATCATTAATATATTCTGCTATGGTATAATACCCCTTTGCGGATAACTTAGATTTAATAGTATTCTTAAAGGACAAACCCGAATTCCATACAAACTTGGGCCTGGCGTTACAGTGCTAAAATTTGGGCACAAATTACAATATCTATGACGATTTCACGAGCCTAATTTTCAGGTCTCCCAGCAATGGCCAAATTGGTAAAATCAGACTATGTTTACATTTTAGGTTATGTTTATTGTTTGAGTTATTTTAATAAAAATTGGCCAAGTGCGTGTCAGGCCACGCATAAAATAGGGTTATGTACTCACCCATAATGTAATCGTGCCCAATAGATAATTAATAATAATAATAAAAAATAAATATTTCGGACATTTTACACACAACGCCATCTAGTCCCCAAACTAGACAACTGATAAAAATACATAAACTTACTTAGTTTTCTATAACACGAAAAAAACGATTTGATACATTTTTGTGTTTTTCTATGGCATAGTCACATTAATAGAAAAATGCAAAACTACCCTTTCATGCTATATTTAATGCTGCCAGTTGTAGATATTTTGAATTGCCGCCATTGTAAGTAGTTGTGTCACGATTCGCTGGCCAGACTCTATTTACATTGATTAAAATACCTAATAAAACAATCATTTATACTAAAACAAAGAAGTATTATTTATTTATAACAGTATCGATTTCCACTAAATCGATCCTATTTTAGGAATGCTACGTTTGTGGAGCTAGTTACGTATATTGAAATAAGTGTTGCAGAGGTTTACAAAGATTGTTTAAAACAATATAATTATACTTATTTTCTACACTTGGCCATTGCAAATGAAGCTAAGATTTCGATAGGTTAATCAAGCAAAATAGACGAATTTTTTGGTACATATCCCATTCGTGTAACGCTAAGGCCCAGAATCGGGTTTCTCCTTTGGAGCGGAGAGAAACTCGAGGGCCTAATTTATAAATGGCTCTATCTAATAATAAATACCAAACGCATCCTGTGAATCCTCCCAGGCGCCATATATATGTTTAAGCAATTCCACGCCCGCGTCCGTAGTTGAACGACCTTTAGTAAAACCAAATTGCTTTTGATGAAGCAAGTTGTTCTTAATAAAATGTTGTAACATTTGATTTAAAAGCAATTTTTCAAAAATTTTACTCAATGTTGGAAGTATTGAGATAGGTCGGAAGTTAGATGGATCTGAACTGCTACCAGATTTGAACAATGGAATCACTTTACTTTGTTTCATCACATCAGACACCAGATGCGATACAACAATTGAAAACAGTCGCTAAATATGGGGATATTATATCAATTATTGCAGATATAGTATGTACTGAATGTCCCCGTAAATCAGTTGTCTTCTTTACATTTATGCTTTTAAAAGCCTTGATAACATCATTTACACTAACAACTGAAAATTCCAAACCTGCATCACACCGGTTTACACTATTTTCTAATAAACAACAAGCAGAGACAGAGGATGACGAGAGAGTCTTGGTTGTTCTAATCGGAATGTTGGTAAAAAAATGTTCAAACTCAGTCGTAACCTCCACATCCGCTTTTATATCTACATTATTAATTTTTAAATGGAAGTCACGATTTCGTACAATGGAACTTCCGGTTTCAGCGTTTATAATATCCCGTGAGGTTTTTATTTTATTTCCAGATAATTTTATTTTGTTTTTTAAATGTAGAGATTTGGCAACATGGCAGGCTCGTTTAAACGTCTTTGAATAATTTTTGACATATTCTACAAAATCTAAGTTATGATTATATGTTTTTTCATAATACAGCTCATGATATATAGCCGTTGTCGACTTTTAAAGATACCCACAGTAGCCCAGTCACTGAATACTACACGATCACTAATCGTTAATGTTTTTGATGTAAAAATTAATTTAAATTCATTGTTAATCATATTAAATAACAAAGCGAAAGCTGGATTTGGGTCACTATCATAGGGCAATCTTAACAACTTATCCGCCATATTATTCCTGAACAGGCTCATGCGGCTCTCCGTAATCGGAACGTAACTAATGCGCTTCCTTTGAACCTCTGGTTTTGTTCGCGTAAAGGTAACAAACTGCCCGCAATGATCTGAATCTAGCTCAATTACAATACACATATTAATTGGTTTCACATTCACCGGTTCACCGGTGCACCATACAGTGCCATAACCGGACAACCCCCGTATAGTCCAGTATTTTATGTGTAGCGGACCCTAATATTTATTATATTTATTACATGTGTTATTATTGTTATTTGTTCATTTTGTTTGTGTTCAGTTATGTATACTTTTGTAATTTAAACTATTTAATTTATTAGTATCTTATTTGTAATTATATTGTTGTACCACTGTAACGTGGTTACACTGCCCCGTTCCCCGCGAGCAGGCGAGCGTCTCCCCGCTACTCCGCGCGCGGCTATAAGAACAGCGCGCGCCTCAAGCCCAGCCCTTTTTCTACTGCTTCGCTGCCCAAGATAAGTGTCTCCTATTTCTGGAGGCATCACCGAGGAACTTATCCTTTTCACCAACAAGAGGAAGTTACCAGAACTACAATTACCGAAACTATTTAAAACAAAACTCTCCCTATCAACACAAGTGAAATACCTGGGTGTAATACTTGACAATAAGCTGAATTGGGCGAGTCACATAGAATCAAAAACAAAGATGGCCTGTATTGCTTTTAATCAGTGTAGAAGACTAGTTGGCAAAAGATGGGGTCTTAATCCAAAGATCACTCTTTGGTTATACACAACAGTAATCAGACCTTCAATAACCTATGGATCAGTTGTGTGGTGGCCCAGAACCCAACTGAGCACAGTGAAATCCAAGCTCCAAAGACTACAACGTTTGGCAAGCTTGTAACGTGGCCACACTGCCCCGTTCCCCGCTAGCAGGCGAGCGTCTCCCCGCTACTCCGCGCGCGGCTATAAGAACAGCGCGCGCCTCGAGCCCGCCCTCTTTCTACTGCTTCGCTGCCCAAGTTAAGTGTCTCCTATTTCTGGAGGCATCACCGACCAAACTCTCAAGAGCTCGCGAACTAGCCCTTGTATTCCGATTATATCTATCTAATTGTATTGATTGTTAAAACATTAAACTTCTTGTAAACTCTCGTGATTTGGTATATTTCTCTTTCTCCTATCTATCGTGCACAAACCGGCGACTAAAGCCGAGTTGCGTGACACTGGCGCCCGTCTAAATAAGCTGAGAGTTTCATCGGTGATTGCCTCGTATTTTTTTTTACTGTGTGCTAACTACTTTACGTGTTTTGTGTCGAAACCCGTCCAGGCAAGTGTTTTTCTTATATATTTATTTCGCTGTGTATTGCCGCATACGCTTAATTGCATTTTTTAAACATATTTAAACTAGTAATAAATATAAATCGCTGTAAAGAAGCTATCGTCGCGCTGCGCTTGTGCTTTCTCGCCGCCGAAAACCGGTTTCGCATCGCGTTGCCACGAGATCGCATGCTCAACCTACCTGCTTGTTAATTTCTCACTTCTAATAACTCAGTTTTATTACTACCTGGACGGCGTTTTACAAATTTCTTTTCGATTTTGTTTCCTCAATTTTCAACTACCGCGTTTAAATTAAACCAAAATGGCCTACGATATTAAATTCTCGTGTCTACAAAAACCCGAACTCGAATACGAAGTGTATTTGAGGGGTAGCGTGAAGTCAAACACGGTAGAAGAATTGCGTAAGCAAATTTCTAAACTCGCGCTGAATCTTCCTTCCGAAGACTTAACGGAATCCTACCTGTCTACCGAGGAGGATCTCCAAGCTATTAAATTTTCACTTTTTAAAGCCAATAATAATTTCAAAATGTTAAAAAATAACTTTTAAAAAAATCTGTTGACTAGAACGGAGTCTCTGTTACACCATATCTATCACAGGTTAAATCGCATCTGTTTAGATAACCTTCCAGATATTAGCCTCATAGATACCTTGTGGAACGAATTCCACACTTTATATTCAGCCCTGAAACTACTAACTTCCCCGCCCACGCGCCACGAATCGCAGACAGATTGCTCAGTCGAGTCGAAAAGCCTCAGTACCCCCATTAGCGCACTAACTTATTAACGTAAACTTTTCTCCGAACTCGCTAAATTCAAATATGACGGTAGATCGTGTGTGCGTGCCTTCATTCAAAAATTAATGAATTTATGTCTAGTAGGAACATACCGGAAGACAAGATTATCTCTTTCGCTTTCGAAATATTCTCGGAAGACGCTTTAACCTGGTATCGTAGTATAAAAGACAGCGTCTCATCTTGGAGTCAGCTGTGCCAATTATTAAAAGGCGATTTTAGCCCGCATAATTACGACTATAAATTGTTATCAGAAATAAGACTTCGCTCGCAAGGCTTTAACGAAAATATAACTTTATATATTACTAAAATGCAGGGATTGTTTTCCCGTCTGGATACACCTATCAGCGAATCTGAAAAACTAGAAATACTTCTAAACAATATTCGGCCTTGTTATACTAATTCTCTATTAACCACAAACGTAGTCGATATTCCCAGTCTAATTAAAGCTTGTAAAAACTTTGAAAAATATGAAAGCCGTAATAAAGATTTCCGCGAACCGCCTAGGACATCTTCTAATACCCTAGCACCTGAATTCGCTTACAACTACCCTCCTTCTATTAATTCTAACGGTAATAGCTACAATTTCTATAAACAAAATTTTTACAATAAATATTCAAATACTAAAAATAAACAGTACTATAAACCGTCTCGTACAACTCCTGCTACACAGGTAAATGTCGTTCAGGACACTACTAATGTCGTTAATAAATATTGTCCTCGTTGTAGAACTACAACACACTCGCTCACCGAGTGTCGTCAGCCAAGATACCTAATTTGCTTTAAATGCGGTCTGAAAGGTTTTCGTGTCGCTGACTGCCCCAACTGTAATCATAAACCAAATATCTCGATTTCAAAAAACTAAATAAACAGGATTGGAGAAATAACAACCATCCAAACTTTGATAAAAAAGAATGGAATAATTGGTTGACCTACATTTCTAAATTTCTTAACAGCTACCGCCTTTCTTCAATCCGCAATTCTAAAACTAACTACACTCCTCATATTCCTCTGTCGGAAAATAGCAACAAAACTATTGATGCACCAGTTTCCGTCATTAATAATGACCCTAATATCTCACTTAAACCTAATTCAAATTTACCAGTTTCTACTAATGATTCTTGGTACCTAAACATTCACAAGCGGTGTAAAAACTCCCATCTAAAGAGGAGGCCGCCTTTGGATTATCAAACCAGAAATAACAAACTATTTAACTTCAAAAATAGTTTAAACCCACTCACTAAGGACTTTCAATTGAAGGAAGTCGTTCCGTCTAAGCGGAGCTCAAAAATCGTGGTGGAAAGCCACACGGTGCCCTCTACCGGTCACCTTGGTATTAAATATCGTTTGTTGTTTCCTATAAAACGGGCTACGCCAGAAATAATCTCTAAAATTTTAGAGGAAAATGTCTTCCTCGTATTTGGCGTCGCGTCTCCCTTTGTACTCGATAGCGGTAAACAATTGATGAGCACGACATTTAAAAATCTATTATCTAAATACAAAATTCCGATCTTATACTACACACCACTGTATACGCCTTACGTAAACACAGTGAAACGATAAAATAAAATAATAATGACAGCCATTTCTACCTTTCCAACTAACGACCAAAGAATCTGGGATAATTTAATAAATAAAAATCAATTTACTCTTTACTGCTCAGTGAATGAAACTACTGGGTTCAGCCCAAACTTCCTAGTCTACGGAAGAAAAATTGTCAACTATGTTCTTTCTATATTGCTGTGGATTCCGATCCAAATATAGTTAATGAAACAAATCACAGTTACGCCGAAACCTTAGGCTATCTATCTTCTATTTTTGAGAAGGTACAGGCAGCTTTATTTGAGGCCCATCAACGAAATTGTAAATCCTATAATCTTCGCCGGAAGTCGGCAGAATTCAACGTTGGTGATATAGTCTGGCGTACAACCAATTATCTCAAGTTATTTCTAAAATTCTCCTTTGGTGTACAAATTAGCAGATAAACACCTGGGTGAATGGCATATCAGACATAAAACTAGTAAACTATAATACTTAGAATATTTTTTTCTAAGCTATAAACAGTAATATTATAAACAAATATGGAGGTAAAGTAATATTATATCAATACAATTTTATCACTACTACTACAAGTTGTGACTACCCTCTTGTTAAAATTCTTCATTGTATCAGTCTTTGATTATAAACATGTCTAGATAGAGAGTTCGAGCGTCTAAACGTCCAAAAAAATAGTATTTAACTGTAAGAGACTAAGCTCGTCGCGGCCGATCAGTGGCGTTACTGTCATTGTACGGTAAACACGTATTGAGTGGCGTATAAAAATGACGTTTTGCATGATAAAAGTGTGCAGGAATTACTTTGGACGATTGAAATCAACTAAAAAAATTAGTTATCATCGGTAAGTAAACTTTAAATAACTATATTGTAAAGAAATAATTAAATTAACTCAGTGAAATTTTATCAAAGTTCGACCACCATTTTGACGGCATTTTTACAGGGTTGCCTGTTAATTGAATTTAAAGTTCCCATGTGAGTGTTAGCCAATTTACAAAATGTTGAATCATAACTATAGTGCTGGATAATACATATTATATATGTATGTATATATCATATATTTTTAAATCTAAGGTGGTAGATATTGTTAATCTGATATGGGTGTCAATTTTGCCGCTCCATGGATGCTATTAATGAAAGTAGTATGTACGACGTAAAGTTGAAGAGATTGTTTGTTTGTTTAAACGCACTAATCTCCAGAATTTCTGAACCGATTCTGAAAATTCTTTCACTAATCGGAAGCTACACCTTCTCTGAGTTCTCAACGAGAACGATATAAAAACAAGATTTACGAGAAATTGCGGGGAACATCTAGTTAAAAATATAGTAATTAAATTAAATATAACTATGTTGTATATTAACTTAATTAAAGGCCTCTGTGAGTTGGCTTTCCTTCGTCCGCCTTTCAAAGTACCGGAACCTCAGAATACTTTCTAAGGCACAGGGTATATTTTTACCAAATTTTTGTTAAGTATTAAGAATAAATCAGCTATAATAGCAATTCCCTTTTTCACCAACATATATTTTACCTAGTAACTCAAAAGCAAAAACTCTAATACATATTGACTGACTTTAAATTTAATACAAATTACTTATAAATCTCAAAATCAATACACAATTATTTTCCCTCCTTTTATGGAAAACATTCAAGGGCTGGTATCACTCAGAACGCTCCCACGTCATGCGCGCGCCCGTAGTCTACGCTTGCATGTGTGTGTAACATGCACACAAGCCCTGCAAATCTGGCCTGTTGTTTTTATTGCGAATGCAGCGCAACACTCCATCTAGACATGTATATAATCAAAGGTATCAGTCGTATAAGGTTCGTTATCGGTTGGAATATTCTATTTCACTTGTCGCTAGGCAAAATAATGTCTGTTCAGAAATGCTGTTGATTAAGCGAATTTAACGATAAAAACATTTTTGAACAGCACCCATTACTTTTTGACTATCATCATTAACCTTTGGGTCTTGGTAGTGCACGTTGTTGTTTCCTACGTTGTATCAGCTATGCATCTTAAATTCCAAAAATAAACTTTACTTAATTTAAAATAAATGAAAAATAAACAAATATCTTGAACCTAAATTTGAAAATAATTTCTTATCAATAACCAAATGTAATCTAAAAATATAAATATTTTTTTTGCCCTATGGCTCAGTGGTTCAATGGTCTGTCCCAAACCTTGTCACAGGTTCGATTCTCGAACGTGTTTTGATCTTTGTGGTTGCGTTTTCTACTGCACACTTATCTGTCTTATCTGTTGTTGCTACTGACATAAATCACTTCTAGTAATTCTTTCTATGTAATTTAATAACTTAAAAATAAAAACTAACCTATCATTCACATCGATCGTGTCATCATTCTAATGTATAACTAACGTCTTTTTACTTTCACCTCACTGAGCACTGTGTCTGCATTTTATCTTATTTTCCCCTCTAGCTGTGATTCGTGTTTCCTTGTGTAGTTTCTCAGCTTTTGCTTACTACTTCCAGGGTACCAGCGAGGGACTACCTACGGCGGAGACCACGAGCCCCAGGCGAATTTTCCCTGAGGAAAAATTCTGGCCTAAAGGGGGGGGTATGTAACGTGGCCACACTGCCCCGTTCCCCGCTAGCAGGCGAGCGTCTCCCCGCTACTCCGCGCGCGGCTATAAGAACAGCGCGCGCCTCGAGCCCGCCCTCTTTCTACTGCTTCGCTGCCCAAGTTAAGTGTCTCCTATTTCTGGAGGCATCACCGACCAAACTCTCAAGAGCCCACGCCCTAACGTGCTCGCGAACTAGCCCTTGTATTCCGATTATATCTATCTAATTGTATTGATTGTTAAAACATTAAACTTCTTGTAAACTCTCGTGATTTGGTATATTTCTCTTTCTCCTATCTATCGTGCACAAACCGGCGACTAAAGCCGAGTTGCGTGACACCACACAAACTGACAATAGTCGATTTGTATTTTATATAGAATATGTTGAGTACGTCACTGAGACCGGCTCGATTATATGTACCGGTAGTAAGAAAGACATTCCTTTCTCTCGCATCGCCGCTGATTGTGAATTTCTTTCGCCTACCGCCTTATTGACAATTGTTAATTATCGCAGAGAATTTTCTATCATTCTTCCTAACCTGATTCCTTACAGTACTGTGTAGGTATAATACTTTAGTAATCAGAAGATTAACACTTTTTTATTTATTCTATGACGAGTGATGACGTACGAAACCTACGGAACTATGACCATTCCGCGACGCATGAGGGCTTATCTAACGATCTACGATCTATGAATTATCGTATATTTGTTTCTACATAGTTTCTCCTTATTTAGTATTTTCTCCTTCTGAACTCTTGTTTATCTTTTCGTGTGTTTAATTCTTATGTGACGTGAACTGTTAACCTTTTGTGCCGTACATTTAAATATACTCTGACCATAGAACTTTTATGTGTGGACCTTTTATTTATGGACACCGTCACTAACCGTGAGTAACAACAACTCATCTTACATACTTACGCACGATCTAAAACCTATATTATGTTCCACAGGAGTGATCCTAGGACAGACCCCTGCGGAACACCGCACGACATGGCCCTCTCAAGGCACTATCACGGTCCTCGTACATGACGGTACGCTCCTCTAAATAGTCTGCCACCAGCCGCCTCAGGTACTCTGGCACTCCGTGATAACGGAGCGCTTCAAAGTTTTACCATAAAATATCATTTTTAGCAGTACTATATTATTTTTAGCTTATTTTGAAAATATTTTATTTCACCTAGCAAATGTTGGCAACCCTAATTACTACTAGCCGACCCCAAACTTGGAAATAATGAAGGCTAGAAGGAAGATGATGTTTGAAATTTTAAAAAAGGCACATTAAATGTAATAAGCATAAAATACGTACAGATCACTGAGTGCTAGTACGAAAATCATATGCAATTAAAGTGTCGATGGTGATTGCGGAACATTGTTCAAATTGTAAAGCAAACATATCATTTCATAATGTACTAACACGATAATGTATGGAATGGTAATAGCACTTTAATTCTACATACTCGTGTAACTTTTGAATCTTCTACAATCTATGGAAATAAAGATAGTAGTGACTCGCTGCCCGAGCCAAGCGAAGGTTTTTCATTATCTATTCATTTTTTTTATTCTCTTGTTTCATTGGCTAATGTCACTCAGTCACATGATCAAAACATAATATTAGCCAATGAAAAACAAGAGAATAGGAATAGACACTATTGTCTTTTTAGACGTTTTCGTTTTCTATTCTATAATAGAAAACGAAAAGGTTTGCAAATTGGCTAGGGGGCTGATTACAGAATGAATAGGATGGCTTAACCGGCGCGGTACTCGTACTACCCTCGCGTAGAAGACCAACCTAAAAAGAGTAACTAAGGCATTTTTTACAGACTAACTTCGCCCCGCAGTGCCACGTGTAACAACACGTGTAACACTGCGAGGTTTAAAAATTTAAGAAGGGGTATTCAGACGTTTTAAACACTAACATTTTGCCAACTACAATTTTAGTACCTACCAAGGACTTCTAATCTGCAAAATCCTCCTCTAGAAGTTACCTTGGTTTCATATAACAATAAAATTTATTTTAAATAAACGAACATAGAAAGGACTCCCATGAAAACCTTGTATGTGTAAGCACAAGAGAATGAAGATTACCCAATAATATTATAAAAGCCTATACGCTAAGTATTATAAAATTTCTTTAACCTATTATTTTGAAATCTTGAACACGTGGTCGCAATAGGTCACGTGGCCTCTTTGAACCCATTGTGTCAGAGCAACGAGCGTGTAGCGATTGGTACGAACTACGGCTATTCTACATTTGCTCTCTCTCGCACTATAACTATACATTAACCACATGGTACAAATTATTGTACCCACACTGATATAAATTTTATCTTTCATATTACATATTTTAGCTTTTTGTGTACTGTGTTTTAAAACAGGTCCTGTTGCCATGGGAAAATCTCGAGGTGCCTCAAAAACATTTTCTGATTTTTTTTACTCTCTCTCTCTCTCTCTAGAGAGAATGACAACCGGGAGGCACGGGCGTGAATCACCGCCAAACTTCCAAACTCCGGGCTGCTACTAGTAATTTCCTAGGAAAAACCCAAAAACACTTTTTAGCCCGACCCGGAATTTGAACCCGAGACCTCTTGATTAGCAGTTGCATACGCTATCCAGTAGACCAACTGTTCTAGAATAAAACAAATAATAAATAAAGATCACATCTAAAAAAAATATAGTTTTAAAAAACTAAACAAACACGCTTTCTGAAACTATTTCAATAACGTCGCCCCACGCTTTGTTACATTAAAATTATTTTCTACTTTTTAGTTTAAAATCGTGTTTGTTTAGTTTTTTAAAACTATATTTTTTTTAGATGTGATCTTTATTTATTATTTGTTTTATTCTAGAACAGTTGGTCTACTGGATAGCGTATGCAACTGCTAATCAAGAGGTCTCGGGTTCAAATTCCGGGTCGGGCTAAAAAGTGTTTTTGGGTTTTTCCTAGGAAATTACTAGTAGCAGCCCGGAGTTTGGAAGTTTGGCGGTGATTTACGCCCGTGCCTCCCGGTTGTCATGAACATCTATGGCAATCGTTAGTGTGAAGTCAGTGCCCTCAAATTTACTGACAACTAGTTCAACCTTCGAATTTCAGTTCTCCCTTAGGGTTGAGGAGGTCCGATGCCAGTCGCTCCGTGGAAAAACTGATATTCAGGTAAAATCAGTTGAACTAGTAGCCGACCCCAATTAATATTGGGAATAAGGCTAGGAAGAAGATTCTAGAACTGATACGGTAGCTACTCTTTAAACATTTGTATTATGTAAATACAAAGCCAACTGTCCGTAGTTATAAAACATAATCGTAACATATTATCAGGCGAGGTGGCAAAGGTGTTGACATATTTCACCAATAAATAGCATGTAGTTGCATTATAGTGACGGTAACCAACAATTTTGAAAAATATTAACTACATTTTTTGTGCTTTGAAAAGTCAGGTTATGTTGATTTGCGTCTATGGTGGCGATATGGATTTACGATGACTAGCCCTCGCAAAAATCGACCTTTAAGGTCGATACTGCTACATGCTGGATACTTTTGTTGCTTATACTGAGGGGTCGATTATGGTGTAAGTAATCAACAGTGATCTGCAAATTCGAATTCTCTGGCTTAGAATTTATGAGTTTAGATTTCAGATCATCAACATTACTAGAATCACCAAGTGCAATCTTCAAATCCAACAGCACTTTTGGCCCAACTCCGGCACGAGACCTCTTGGTCTACACTAACCACTAGACCAACGAGGCAGTCAGCATCACCAAATGCATTACAACAAAATACACTGAACTTAAACATCTCTGAAGTTGAGAATTAACCTTTTCTCCATGACTTTAATTCCAAATTTCTTCTTTGCTTTCCATAGTGAAGATCACCACGCAATTTCTATAGGATTCTGCTCATGCTTTCCATTAGACATAGTAGAATCATTTTGGCCGCTATTACATAAAACAAAATTCACTCCTTTTCTGCTCAAGAGTTTTTTTTATGAAAATATCCTATAATTACATTAGATATTGGTTAACCTACCCGATATCAAGAATTCACTTCAAAAACTATAAATGATAATTTCCTTATGACAGGTTTATCACTTACCAACACACAAAGTGACAACTTTTATTTATCGGATGTTCGAAGGACGGTAATTTAATAGAAACAAGATATGTCATTATATTGGTGCAATGATGTATAAATACATAAACCGGGCTGAATTCAGAAAAGAAAAGCTTTTCTAGGAGACCCAGTTTTACATCCTTCGATTAAGTAATAATAAATTAGAAAAATCAATAATCTTACTGTTTAAAAGTTTAAGAAGCTGAGATAATGATTGAAATATGGAAGAAATTGCAGAAATTTGGTCTAGAGTACAGTGACTTACCAACTATGCTGTTAAACGTATCTATATTATTGAGAGTCCTCACTGTCAATATTGATAACAATTATAATAAAGGTAAAAGCTAAAACAGTATCAATAAATTACATAAAAAATAAAAAATATGTAAAAAGATAATTCAAAAATATGTCATACTAATGATTTATCACACAATTTACTTTAAAACCTAATGATCTTTTAGATCCAAATTCTTAGCTCCTAGCAAACTGAAAACTGTTAACAAATAATAACTTTTAAAAATTTCTAGCAATAAACGAAACTCAATATTCTAAACAAAGTTTCTGAAGAAAAGAATACATACACACTAGTAACAATAGACCCGGTCTATACACCAAGGACCATTAAAAGGTCTTACTGGCCCCATACACACACACCTTTTTTTTAGCGCAGGGAATGCTTTTCACTCCATACTCTTCATGTGGTAGGCGAAGGGCGTATGTGGGACTCCAGGGAGAAACCGGTCTACCCACTAAACCCCGCAACGACTTACCTCGGCAGTCGGGAAGAGCACTAGGAACGCATGAGCGGCTTCTGGAGTTCTCCCTGCCGTACCTCACGAATGAGGTACATCACGGAGTGACGAGACTTACCCCCGAGCGGGATCAGTCCCGATCTCGCTCTGCGGACTACTTCTGGAGCATTCCGGGCTCATGACCCGGCGCTGTCCCCTCGTCCTTCGGACAGATACAATGAATTTGGTCGTAGACTATCGTGTACATATCGGCCAGAATGTCGAAGGGTGGAAATCGTGCCAAGACCATCGTTGCCTCATACGAGATGGTGCGGTAACCCCGTACGATCCGTATGGCCATCAGCCGCTGCAGACAACTAAGGTGAGCCTTACACCGGGAGGAACCCGCCAGGTCTTTAAGGCAAAAATATCGCCTCTGTACTGTCTTGACGTCCCTATCCTTTTCACCCGACAGAAGACAGTTTATGTTTTAAAGCGTAATTTGTCTGAGTATAAATAGACTTTAAAAGCCTCAAATAATAAAAGTGAACGTTATAGTGTAAATGACTTTTAATCTACTTTTCTCAGGAATACCTTTTTATTTTTACATCATCACCATGGTATCAGCTGTAGTAGAGTTAATTAAGAACGTACTTTTTATTTTTTTAATTATATTGAAATGTCACTGGCAACCCCACTTTGACAGCTCTCTTACACCCGGCCTCTGACACGGTACAGATCTCTCTCCGATATTGTAATTAATTTTAAGAAGTGAATACCATTGAAAACTACAAATAAAACCCTGAAGATCTCAAGCTGTATCTTTTATTCAAGATCCTACATGGCGCAGCTCTCACGGAATTGAATCCATCAAGATTTTCACGGATTCAATAAAGGTAACCTACGAAACCACAATCACACATGTGCCCGCTTGAACACGAAACACTACTTATATGAAAATATTAATACAAAAGCTTAATTAAAAGAATTTTAAATTGGAAATGGACAACATGGGCGCGGTCGAATATAAAATGCCACGAGGTCTTAATCTAGAAGACATAGAAAACTGTTGGCCACAATGGCAAAGGTTTAAACAGGCTTTTAGAATTTTTATGCTGGCCGCTGGGTTCGACAAAAGAGCAGAGACCAGAAAGGCAGCAATTCTGTTAAATTGCATAGGACAACAGGCTCAAGAATTGTACTTCAACGTGTTGAAAAAAGGTGAAAAGGACGACAAACTCGACGAAGTCATAGAGGCATTTGATGAATATTTCAAACCTAAGCAAAATGAAGTGATGAACAGCTTCCATTTGAACAAACGTGTCCAGAAAGAGGGGGAATCCTTCGACGTGTACTACACAGCCATTACAAAACTTGCGGAGAACTGTAATTATGAAGACAAGGACAGGATGCTTCGTGACAGGATCGTCATAGGAATATCAGATCATCGGACTCAACAAAAACTTCTAGAAATCAAGGACTTGACTTTATCAAAGGCGGTGGACATCTGTCGGTCTGCGGAGCTATCCCGAGAACATATCAAGGTGCTGAGCAACCCGGAGGTGCATGCAGCGGAGGCAAATAGGACAACATTGCAACAACAACAGACAAAAGCTAAGTATTATAATAAGAAAACTTGGTCACAAAACAATAACAATCATAATCATAACAAGGGTCCAAATAAAGGGGTCCATTATAACAAATTTTTCTATTATTGCAAAAAGTGTAACACAGAACATGGCCCTAGGCAATGCCCGGCCTATGGTAAAAACTGTTCCAAATGTAACAGAATGAATCATTTCAGTCATGGATGTATTTTTTCTAAAAAAGTGGATCACATTAATGAAAAGGATCTGATGAATAACAGTAATTCTAGCAATGACGAGGTCGCTAACAATGTACATGAATTATGACTAGTTTATTCCTTAAATTTACAGAGTAATGAATGGACGGAGTCCCTAAGAGTGGAAAATAAAAAGGTCTGTTTTAAGTGTGATACTGGGGCTCAAGTCAATGTAATTGGGTTAAATGACTTAAAGAAAATTGTCAATGATGATAAAAAAATAAAACTGTCTGAGACAAGAACATTAATTGAGGTCTTCGGGGGTGGGAAATTAATCCCATTAGGAAAAACTTCACTGAAAGTGTATTGTAACACAAATAATAAGAATATTAATATGAACGATGAAGGTATTAAAACTGAGTTCTTAATTATTAAAGAAAATGTCAGACCTATTTTAGGGCTCTCGTCTCTTGTGAAACTTAAATTACTTCAAAATACTAATATAGACTTGTTGAAGACTGAAAACTTAAAAAATTATAGCAAAGAAAATGTAATTAATAATAATGTTGAATTATTCCAGGGTGTTGGAGAATTTAAAAGGACGCTGCAGCTACGCATTCGGCCAGGTTCAGAGCCAGTGGTGAGACCACCACGGAGAGTCCCCAATGCCCTCCTGACTCGCTTAGCAGACAAGTTGGAAGCCCTGGTGAAACACAAAGTCATTGCAAAGGTAGATCACCCAAAAAATTTTGTGAGCAATTTAGTTATAATAGAGAAAAAAGATGGTTCACTAAGAATTTGCTTAGACCCTAAAGATCTAAATAAGGTTTTAGTCAAAGAACATCATTTAATTCCAACTATTGAAGAAATTGTATCAAAATTAAGTAATAAAAAATTTTTCTCGGTGCTTGATCTGTCAGATGGGTTCTATAATATTAAACTTTCTGATGATTCCAATGATTTATGCACATTTAACAGCCCATTTGGCTGCTATAAATTTTTAAGGATGCCATTTGGTCTATCAAACGCACCTGAAATTTTTCAAAAATATAGTGAAACTGCCTTCGGGGATATTCCCGGCGTTGTTGTCTATTGTGATGATTTGTTAATCTGTGGTGCTACAGAACAAGAGCATGATGCAATATTAAATGAAGTTTTTAAGAGGGCTAAAGAACATAATGTTCGATTTAACAAAAATAAATTTCAGTATAAGCTGAAAGAAGTCAAATACTTTGGCCATATATTTTCAGAACAAGGCATGAAAATAGACCCAGACAGGGTTAGTGCCATTATAAATATGAAAAGTCCAAGTAGTAAAAAAGAACTCCAAATTTTTCTCGGAATGGTAAATTATCTTCGAAAATTTATACCTCACTTGGCTAATATTGCATCACCGCTTCAGCTACTTTTAAAAAAAGATGTAGATTGGCTCTGGACGGACATTCATGAAAATGTTTTTAAGAATATTAAGAATAAAATTAGTGAGGCTCCTATTTTACAGAACTTTGATAACACTTTGCCCATTACCATTCAGTGTGATGCTTCAAAAGATGGTCTCGGATGTTGCCTTATGCAGAATGGCAAACCGGTTTGCTTTGCATCAAGAAGTCTAACACCATCTGAACGTAATTTTTCACAAATAGAAAAGGAACTATTAAGTATTGTCTGGGCAACTCGTAAATTTCATTACTTTATATATGGACATAAAATCACAGT
Organism: Phragmatobia fuliginosa; assembly: GCA_932526445.1. Taxonomy (NCBI): domain Eukaryota; kingdom Metazoa; phylum Arthropoda; class Insecta; order Lepidoptera; family Erebidae; genus Phragmatobia; species Phragmatobia fuliginosa. The sequence goes on from OW052073.1 coordinate 18,893,487, forward strand.
AGTTAATGATCATAAACCACTTGAAAGCTTACTAAAAAAGCATCTTCATGAAGTACCGTCTCCAAGATTACAGAGATTAAAACTTAAATTACTAAGATATGATATTGAGTTCAAATACCTACAAGGAAAACTAATGTTTATAGCAGACCTATTGTCACGGTCCTATCAAAGGTGCACTGAGGTTGACGAGTCATACATGTATGAGGTAATTCACTGCATAGGGTTAGCTCAAAACTTAGAATGCACAGAGGATCAGAAGAAACAAATAATTACAGAAAGTGCCATAGACAAGGAATTAATAATATTAAGGGAATTCATAAAAAATGGTTGGCCTAACAATAACAAAGATATTCCGGACTTTTTAAACAGTTATCACAAATTAAGAGGGGAACTTTCTATTGATAATGACTTAGTATTTTTTAATGATAGACTAATTGTACCAAAGAATCTCAGACTAGCATTTATAAAGACCCTACATGAAGGGCATATGGGCATGTCTAAAATGAAGCAGGTGGCAAGGAAACTGTATTACTGGCCACACATTGACAGTCACATAGAAGAATTTGTAAAGCGATGTTTTCCCTGTCAAACATATCAGAATAATAATGTGAAAGAACCTTTGTTACCACACCAAGTACCTAACTTACCATTTTCCAAATTAGCGGTTGATATTATGGAATTTAAAACTAAAAGCTATTTAATAATTTATGATTATTACTCCAAGTGGTTAGACATCAAATACATAAGTAATAAAAGTGCCAAGTCTATTAATAACTGTCTGATAGAGATCTTTGCAAACTTTGGTATTCCTAATGAAATAATTTCTGATCATGTACCTTTTGATAGTAATGAATGTAAGCTGTTTGCACAAGAATGGGGATTTAAATTTACATACACAAGCCCAAGGTATGCCCAGTCAAACGGAATGGCAGAACGGGGAGTTCAAATAGCTAAGAAAATGTTACTTAAATGCTATGAAGATAAGACAGATTTTCGATTAGCACTGTTGCAATATAGGGCTTCACCAGTCTCAGGAACCAGTTTTTCTCCCAGTGAACTTATGATGAATAGAAATTTGAAAACTAAATTGTTGGTTACTTCACAGTACTTAAAGCCAAAAGTAAATTATAACGTTAAAAACCAGTTTGACAAAATCTTGAGCAGAAATATTGATAATTATAATAAAAAAAGTAGATTTAAAGACCCATTTCAAATAGGTCAAAACATTTGGTTTAAGAAAGATGTAAACAAAAATGTGTGGACAGAAGGCATAATTTCTAAATATAATGGCTTTAGATCATATAACATTCTAGATAAGTACAATGCAAATTACACTCGAACCTCTTTTCATATTCGATCAGCCTGATTTTGTGTTTCACTAGGAATGGCTCACCGCTGCTGGTCGAATGTTTAGTTGTAGAGTACCTAATGTAATTAAGTAGTATTTAAGAAAATGTTAAATTTTAAAGGGGTGAAGAGAAACAGTCAAATGACAAAAAATTTTTGTTTTTTTAAAGGGGGATGATGTAGTAGAGTTAATTAAGAACGTACTTTTTATTTTTTTAATTATATTGAAATGTCACTGGCAACCCCACTTTGACAGCTCTCTTACACCCGGCCTCTGACACGGTACAGATCTCTCTCCGATATTGTAATTAATTTTAAGAAGTGAATACCATTGAAAACTACAAATAAAACCCTGAAGATCTCAAGCTGTATCTTTTATTCAAGATCCTACATCAGCTGCCTGCTACTTCTACGTGTACTTATTTTCTATGGCATGGTTTGTATTCTGGCGCTGTACCGTGACTGGAGAACAAGTCGCAGCTATGATCGTACTCTCTCTTGGAATCACCAGCGAAATTGGAAACCTGAAACTCATTTATATGTGTCTACAAATGTAAGTTATATACCAAATGTAGGTGAAATGTTTCGATCACTTGCTGATTATGCTCACAAAGGAACTAAGATCACTCTGCTCATCTTAATACTAGTACAAATAAATTCAAAATAATTTTTTTATTTTTCTTAAAACTAATGCAAATAATTATAATTTACTATTAAAATTCATGCATTCGTTACTGTTTTAGTCACTCTATTAATGTTTTGACAATAACGAAATCATTATTTTCCAGAACCTCGTTCTTATTAGCTCGGCCATAATTAGCACCATGTAATTTTACAGAAATAAGATCAAAACAATTGCTGAAGAGTTTTTGGCATGTGACAATCAAGTGATTCGTGGAAGTCGCTTTCATGATAACTTACTCAAAAGTTTAAGGAATGTGAAAAAACGCGCCATTATTTACTGGATGATTCTAGTTGGCAACGGCATATTGTACCTTTTGAAACCGGCTCTGATTCCTGGAAGGAACCTTCCAGAAAATAACTACGTAATTTACGGTAGATATAAAATAATAACTTTACTAAGATTTTCTTCTTTCTTCTACTAGAATTAAAAATTTGTTATTTTCAACTTTTTGCCATTGATTTGTTTCCATTTTATATAAGTCCAAAGTAGTCAGTTTTGCTGGAGTAATTTTAGTGCTGTGGTACCTTAATCTTTTGAGATTCTATAACTACCATAACTCATTATTTTTTTAAACATTATGAACTTTTGTTAAAAGGTTTGGAACCCATGTTTGTATCACCAAATTACGAGATAGCATATTTCATGATGATTGGAGGTATCTCTTTTGTATGCTACGTACCAGCTACCGTCACTGCATTCCTCATCGTCGTTGCTGGCTATACAGAATCACAAATGTTGGCTTTGAGTGAAGAAATGGTACACATATGGCCTGACGCAATCAAAAGAGCTGAAAAAGAAATAGAAGTCACCAAAATCGATAAACATAATCTTAGGAACAAAAAGCTGATCAACAAATATGTTATGGGAAGTTTAAAAGAAATAATTGTACGCCATGCTTTGGTAGTAAATCTTTTTAGGCGAGTCGAGGGGGTATTCCGAGGTGCTATAGCTATGGGATTTATTTTATTAATCATTGGATTGATAGCAGAGCTTCTTGGGAAGCTGGAAAACACATACCTGCAGATGCCTTTCGCTTTTATGCAGGTTGCAATGGATTGTTTCACAGGTCAACGGGTGATGGACGCTAGTGTTGTGTTTGAACAAGCTGTATACGGATGCCAGTGGGAGAACTTTGACAAAGATAACATGAAAATGGTTCACATTATGGTGCAGAATTCTCAGAAGACTTTGACTTTGTCCGCTGGAGGCATGGCTATGCTGAGTTTTAGTTGCTTAATGACAATTACTAGGGGAATATATTCTGCTTATACTGCTTTGAGGTCTACTGTAAAGTAGGACACACATTTCATATTTGAACTGCTATTGTACAAGATTATTTAATAAAGAATTGTAGCTATATGTTATGTGTTTTATACATATTTCAAATTATTAATTCTATTTTGGATATCACAACTGACCCTACCCCTGGCTCATCGTTCAACAAGTACTCGTAAATTAGTCAACATACTAATTTTAATACATGGAAACTCAGAAAAGCAATATTATTTTAATTTCAATCAACAGCGAATCAATTGTAGTTTTTTTAATTAATACTAGGTTCATAGCAGAAGTCTTGGAAAAAAATTGAAAATTCCTTTTCGCTTGTGCAAGTTAAAATTGAACATCTGTACAATGCAACTTAGCTAATGGGGCTGTAACCTATACAAGTATAAACATAAAAATCATTAAACATTCTTTATTTATATAATTAGATTTCTTTCCCTACTATATATAATATTATAAATGCGAAAGTTCATTGGTTTAGGTTCAGTGGTTTAGGCGTGAAAGCGTAACAACGCTTTCACGCCTAAACCACTGAACCGATTTTGATGACATTTGGTCTGCAGATAGAACTGAACTTGGGAAAGGACATAGGGTACTTTGTATCGCGAAAATAAATTAGAAGGGTTTGAAATAGGGACGGAAAGTTTGTGTCGAAGTTCCTTATTATCAAACATAAAATCATGTAAGATTGTTTAATCTACCCTTATCGTGTCGCGCGATATAAACGAATTTCACACGGGCGAAGCCGCGGGCGGAAAGCTAGTTATTTATATAATTAGTTTTCTTTATAATGGTATTTTTCTTTTATTCTTTTAGAAATATACGAATTAAGTATAAAAGAGCACTTCTAGTTATAGCACATCTAGTTTTTAACACATCATCAAAATCAATCAAAATATTTTGAAATAAAGCAACCTAAAATTATATTGTTTGGGAAAGTTTAACAACGTGCAGCTGACTACCATTTTTGTGACATCTAACACCACTCTGACGACATAATTACTTGCTGCCGAACTATTTAATTGCATTTCACACATTCATAATAATTAATTACTAGGTAGAAGTTAGCCACTATTTTGTTAACATTGTTTTAGGTGCAATTCGTTCTAAACAACGGGCGAAGCCAGTAGCATTTTGAACACCATCCTCAAGTAGGTATATCAATATTTCCAGAAATTATAATTTGAATTGATATTTGTGATTACGTATTTATCCTATTATCATAAGTTAAACAATTCTAGTTTTATTTTAGCTTTTCATCATGTGGGAAAATCTGCGTAAGTTCAACTTGGATCATTGCGATCTACCGACGATGTTATGGAATGTGGCTGTTGGCCTGAGAGTACTCACTTTGAATATTGACAGCAAATATGATAAAGGTACCGATACCGTGACATATAGTATAATCACAGGACATATAGTGCTCCTAAAGCTGAAACAGATCTTTTATATATATATTTCAAGAGATTTTGACACAAGTTACTATTTGAAACGGTTTTAAACCTTCTCAATTTATTGTCATGAAAATTTCCATAAGCGTCATTAACAGAATAAAAAGTTGACAACTTCCACATTTAAAAAGTTAAGTATATGGAGTGTAACCACCCCTATTCATCCAGTGGGGGCCGTAAGAGGCGACTATGAGTGCAAACTACGCATTACAATATCACTAGGAAAACTTGTAACGAACCAACACCATCGCGGTAGTAAACCAAAACCTACTTTCCTAAGAAAGGCCTGTGCCCAGCAGTGAACTGTTAAAGGCTGTTGATGAGACCCCCGCTCCCTTCAATAACTTATTCACTAACCACAAATTTAATCTTTTATTTCCCAGGAATACCAATCTACTACTATATTCTGACTTTCGTTTCTGCCATTTGCTATTTCTTCGTGTTCCTTATCTGCATGATCTGGTTCGTGTTTTTCCGCTGCCGGCAGACTGGAGACCTGACTTCCGCTGTAGTGGTTCTGTCTCTGGGCATTCCCAGTGAAATTGGCACCATGAAATTGTTATACATGTTTATCTATGTGTAAGTATTCAGTGAATGCTAAAAGCGTGAAGAATTATCAAGCATTTGTTACTTGTTACCAACTAACTATGTAGAGGAATGTTTATCGAACATCCCTCCAACACAGAAGGGGTTCCTCCAACCAGGCGAGGTGATCATGCCTGACGCACCACGGCTCAACGGTTGTTGTTGGGAAGTTATATATATACCAATCAGTGTGAGAATTTTTCTATCGCGATTCAGGATTAGTAGTTACTCCGAATAGCTCGTTCCGTATTACTCCTGTAGATGGTGCTATTGTATGTTTTTAGCTTGCGCTGTATGTCACCACAAGTGTGCAAAGCCTCTTGTTATCTAAAATTGACAAGCGCTATAAGTTACCATAAATTATTCGGCTGAGAATAAAATTGGATCAGAATCGAACAGATGTGTACAAATTCATACTTAAATCAATATAAGAACTTAAAACAGCAAGACTTCGGCACCTCAATACTGTATAAAATTAGATGTATGTATATTTTTCCTATCAACCTGATTGATTATTTGGTCAGCAGCAATCTGAAAAATATATCTGTGTCTCACCGCAGAGTAATTGTTTAACTTTTTTTACCAGTGACAAGATAAGGAATATAGTAGATGACTTGATGGAATGTGATGCACAAACGGTGTTGGGTGACCGGTTCCGAAACAACTTGCTTAAAACTTTGAGGGTAGTCAAAAAACGAGCACTTTTATTTTGGACAGCGATTGTTGGTAACGGCGTCTTGTATCTTTTGAAACCTGTTGTAATGCCGGGTAAGAATCTACCTGAAAATCGATACGTTCTTTATGGTAGGTGTGAGTTTGTTAGTTGCTATTAATAGTTGTAATTTGTTAATTACGATTATGTATGTATGATAACTGCCTCGTTGGTCTAGTGGCGTATGCGACTGCTAATCAAGAAGTCTCGGGTTCAAATCCCGGGTCGGGCCAAAAAGTGTTTTTGGGTTTTTCTTAGGAAATTCCTAATAGCAGCCCGGAGTTTGGAAGTTTAGCGATGATTCACGCCCGTGCCTCGGAGAGCACGTAAAGCCGTCGTTATTGGGAAGTCAGTGCCCTCAAATTTACTGACAACTAGTTCAACCTTCGAATTTCAGTTCTCCCTTAGGGTTGCATAGGTCCGATGCCAGTCGCTCCGTGGAAAAACTGAAATTCAGGTAAAACCGGTTGAACTAGTAGCCGACCCCAAATAAACTTAGGAATAAAGGCTCGGAAGAAGAAGAGAAGAAGAAGATAAATAAATGAAAACATCATCCTCCAACAACTAGAAATTAGTAAATTTTCAAATGTTACAAGCTGCAAATTCGAATTATTCCTTGCTTACTAATCAATTTGTTCTCACAGTCATCTCATGACATAAGTACTAAAAATTTTTTTTTTTTTTTTTTTTTTATATTTAAGCCTGCCAAAGTGACTCTACTCTGCCTGATGGAAAGCATGAGTAGAATCCAGGAGTAGAGGTCACCATGCTTATTGTGAGGGTAGGCAATTGCTTTGATTATTTTGCAATATTAACAAAATAATCAAAGCAATTCATATTATTATTGTTATTATTACTCTACAACGGCGTGGCCAAAAAGAAGGGTAATCGTTTTAGCGATCTATCTCTGTTTGTATATTGCACTATAGCGCCTTAACATTTTGAAGCGATTTTAATGAACGTGGTGAGAACAGAAACCTAAAAATGACCCGTGTTAAACAATTTTAATGTAGTCGGCTTATAACTTTTGAAGTTTTTACTGTAACAGAAACTACTTTTAACCCATTAGATAGTTAAAGATTTTTGAGTCCTCTTCTGATCTTTTGGTCCTTTCGCAGAAGTAGATAATATCCGTGTGGTGACGGATTAAGAATACAGAGTGTCACCACCCCTATTTATTCCGCGGGTGTCGTAAAAGGCGACTAAGGGATAAACTACGCAAGACAACATCAATGCAAAGAGAAGGAAAACTTGAAACCAACCCTATACCAACCCGTCTGGCCAGCGTGGAATAGTAGGCCAAAACCTCCTTATTAAGGAGAGGCCTATGGCGGGTAGTGGACTGTTAAAGGCTGTTGATGATGATGATGATTATCTACTTAAGTTTAAATTTCAAATGTCTTGAATTTACAGGATTAGAACCTATGTTTGAAACACCTAATTATGAAATAGCGTATGCTTTGATGACAGCCGGTGTATTATTCATATGCTACGCACCAGCTTCTGTGACAGCATACCTTATAGTCATAATAGGATATACTGAAGCCCAACTACTAGCATCAAGTGAAGAAGTCCTCCAAATTTGGCCTGATGCAGTAAATAACGTAAAAGCTGACATAAACGTTACTAATCTAGAAGAGGATGAACCAAATACGAATATATTAATAAACAAATATGTAGAAAAACGTTTAAAAGAAGTCATTATCAGACATGCGTTAATCAAGAAGCTCTTTCTCAAAATTGAGGATGTATTCAAAGGCGCAATAGCTATGGGTTTCTTTCTTCTCGCGCTAGGTTTAATTGTAGATCTTCTTGGAAAACTAGAAAACACATTTCTTCAAATACCTTTCGCTTAAGTTAAGTATATGGAGTGTAACCACCCCTATTCATCCAGTGGGGGCCGTAAGAGGCGACTATGAGTGCAAACTACGCATTACAATATCACTAGGAAAACTTGTAACGAACCAACACCATCGCGGTAGTAAACCAAAACCTACTTTCCTAAGAAAGGCCTGTGCCCAGCAGTGAACTGTTAAAGGCTGTTGATGAGACCCCCGCTCCCTTCAATAACTTATTCACTAACCACAAATTTAATCTTTTATTTCCCAGGAATACCAATCTACTACTATATTCTGACTTTCGTTTCTGCCATTTGCTATTTCTTCGTGTTCCTTATCTGCATGATCTGGTTCGTGTTTTTCCGCTGCCGGCAGACTGGAGACCTGACTTCCGCTGTAGTGGTTCTGTCTCTGGGCATTCCCAGTGAAATTGGCACCATGAAATTGTTATACATGTTTATCTATGTGTAAGTTGCGATGGATTGTTTCAATGGTCAACGAGTGATGGACGCTTGCGTAGTATTTGAAAAAGCTCTGTACGATTGCCAATGGGAGAAATTTGACAAAGCGAATATGAAGATGGTTCTTGTAATGCTCCAAAACGCGCAGAAGACTATGGTACTGTCGGCTGGCGGCTTAGCCATGTTGAACTTCAGTTGCTTGATGTCTATTACAAGAGGCATATATTCTGCTTACACTGCTCTCAGATCTACTTTTTAATTTTTTATTGATTCCCAACCACAGTGCCGTTATGTTCTTAGTGATAGAAACACTGATGTAGTTGACACAGAATAAAGTTCATAAAATATTTTTTTTTTTTATTTCAGTCCTTTCTGAGCTCATCAATTAACTAACGGCTAAGAGATATGAAAAGAGATGTTTTAAAGGACTCATAGCTGAGTGGTCTTCATCATCATCATCAACAGCCTTTAACAGTCCACTGCGGGACATAGGCCTCTCCTTAGAAAGGAGGTTTTGGCCTACTATACCACGCTGGCCAGACGGGTTGGTATAGGGTGGGTGGTCTTAGGTAATGGGAAACAATCGCAGAGGGTAAGCAACAGTGGTGAGACGGCGGGGTGAGACCTAGATGGGTGACCGTTTATGGCATGATATGGTATGAGCGTTTCTATGATTCGGAGGTCACGTTAAGCAGTCGGCCCCGGTTGTTATCATAAGATAGCAGACGCTTAGTTAGAGGCCTTGGGGCGGCTTAAAAACATCCAACTGCAAGATTACGTAGCCACGTGTCTTGCCAGTCCCCAACCCGCATTCGGCCAGCGTGGGGATGTATGGCCTTAACCCTCTCCTGAGAGGAGACCCTAGCCCAACAGTTGTATATTATGGGTTGTTGATTGATTGATAAGAGATATTAGATTGTTCTTTTACATATCCAGAGAGGCTAAAACAGCGAGTAAAGCGCTTTGTAGCGCGTTTATATGTAACTATTACTCAACATAATAAGAACATCTGATATTACTTGGAATAAATTTGCCATTTCTTATGTATATGTATCATTCTTATACATACGTATCACAATAACTAAATAGAGTGATATCAGTCAATTATATCCCTAAAACTATGTTTATGATCATTATTTGTTAATATAGAAGAACTTTCAGCAAATAAAACGTTCTAGAATTTAAAATATTTCTCGTATAGCTCACCGAGTCCTACTTATTGTTTCTAACATATTATAAAACAACTGTCTCGACTGCTTCATTGGTCTAGTGGTTAGCGTATGCGATTGCTGTTCAAGAGGTCTCGGGTTCATTTTCCGGATCGGACCAAATGTTTCTGTAATGCGCAAATATTTGTTTCGGAGTTTAGGTGTTTTCTATGTATAAGATGTATGGATTTAGAAAAAAAGTATGTTTATGTATCAGCTGTCTAGTTACCCTTAATACAAGCTCTGCTTAGTTTGGGAACTAGATATTTAACTAGCTTTCGCCCGAGGCTGCGGCCGTGTCTATTGATTATCGCGGTAAAAGTAGTCCATGGCCTTTCTCAGGCTTTAGACTATCTGGGTACAAATTTCAAATTAAATCACTGCAGTGTTTTTTGTGTTGGACAAACGCGGCGTAGGAGTTTATTAAATAATTTCTAGTGATCAAACCGTAAATTTTAAGGAGATATAAACAAACAAATGAATACCACAACTTATTTTATTCAAACATTTTTTCCACCACCACACAATGGGTTCAAAGTCTACACATTACAGATACAATTACTTCTATAGACAATTTCTTCTTCGCACTTGGATGAGATGTCCAGACGTGGGACGTAGCACTACGTCCACCTTTAGTTGCAAATTATCTGCTTCAGAAATAAACTCCAGTTCCCTCACACAATGTGATATCACCGTCTTCAGAAACGCCATAGCGTATTTCTTACCTGTAAGATCAAAATTCTGCTCAAATCGAATGCGGTAAAAGATTTTCTTGTCTAAGATACTTTTTGTTGAATTGGCTTTAGAAATATGATTGGTTTTTTACATGCAGGCTCCACCAATCAGGTGCCGATCCTTCAACTGATGCCTTAACTTGTAACTTAGGCTATTTTTTTAGACTACACTTTTTTAGATTACACATTTCTTCATTACCTTTAATGTTCATCATTATAATCAATATAAACAACACATGATTTGAACGTACGTAATATCTACAATTTACTTTTTTTCTGTAAAATATTCTAAGATTCGTTTTGCGGATGAAAATAAATTATGTTTATTACAAATTTTTACCTTGACATGTACTATAAATGCATAAACAGTTTAAATTTTTATTAATAATAGCAATTTAGGACTGATGATTTACCATCTCACAGAAGACGAACCAGAGGTCGAAGAGCAATCAAAAGTTTTGTATTAAAATATTAAGTTAGTATAATGAAGCAAGCAAGCAAAATTTTTGTGATTTACGTAGGACAGATATTTCCCCACGTAAAGTACATCATTTTAATATACAATCAAAGTGTGGTGACTTCCACATACAGCGCACACAATATATTCAACAGCGCCATCTATCGAAGAAACATTAAACCACGCAGTTGAAGTGTCTGAAGGTAACTACCAATCCTTAAAGGCGAAATAGAAATTGTCGCGTCTATAAGCATAGATGTATACAACACCCTAACATTAACCGCCTGGTCAGAGGATCCTCCCTTTGTGATGGAGGAACATGATTTTCAACAAAATATCATGCGCACTGACGTACATGTACACATTAATTAATATACAGTACAAGAACAGACTTACTCACACAGACACACACACACACACACATAAACAGTATTCTTTCTCTGTTTTCGTTGTCAATTACTTTTTATTGTATTTTGTTTTTTTTTTATACTTTTAAACGCATCAATGCATCTATGTCAAATTTGTGAACAAACTTTTTCATGAATAAACGTTATTATTATTAAAAGATTTAAATATTTTCTCTTACCTATGCACGCTCTTCTACCGTAACTGAAGGCTAAAAATGAAGCAGGATTTACAGGAAGCTGGCCCTCCAACCATCGCTCAGGGCGGTAAACAGTAGCGTCCTTCCCCCAAATGCTGGCTGACCGACCTGCACCCCAGGCGTTCACGGCACATATAGTGCCTTTGGGGATTGTGAACGATTCTGGCACAAGTAATAAAAATAATAAAAATATTTTTTAGAATTGCACAAGAATTCTTTGAGAGTATATCAAGAAGATGATTTCTTAGTATTCACATATTACATAATATTGTAAGGGATAGGCATCCCAGGTTCGGCCCAAAGTGTTGTTGGGTTTTCCTTACAAAGAATTTCTTAATAACACCCTGGAGTGTGGAAGCTCCGCGGTCTTTCACGCCTGTGCCGTTGGCCCCGGTTATCATGAATATCTGTGGTTAACTACTTCAACCTTCGTTAGTACTCTAAAGTACCAAAAAGTACAAAAGACCAATATTAAAAACTGGTAGTGTAAACCTCTGCAAGTATTTGTGAATACTGGGCAATCAATGAAACCACTGTTTTTTTGAGTTTTGATCTAGCGATTAGCTCTTAATAGCATTTATTAACAAATTTAATATGCACTTTGTAATAATGATATCACGATACAGATTAAAATGCAATGCCATCTATTGAGCTTGACCTTAACTATAAGCGACAGTGGGTCTGATAGCCATTTAGGACAAATAATTGTATGGTGAATCTTTCATTAATAGTGCAATCAGACTTGTTTGCAAGGAAGTAGAACCACATTGATTTCAGCATGAATAGGTCAGTGCGACCGGGTCTACTAATCCTGAATCGCGATATCAACATCAACCGTTGGGCAGTTACCCGCCAGGCACTTTCACCTGGCCTGGTCGAGGGATCCTTACTTTGTGATGGAGGAACACTAGTTCTGTTTCTCCACAGACTACAGGTCAGAGGTTTCTCTTTGGAAAAGAGCTAATATTTGTATAATAGTTGTGTTCTAACATATCATGATAGATACACGGGTTAGTATAGCAGTACTAAATACTTACTGATCTGCAAATCCCTGTCTGCATATCGAAGAACTGCTGGAAAAGGCGGGTACATACGTAAGGTCTCATTAATAACTGCTTCCAGGTATTTCATCTCTGAAAGATCTTCTTTCGTCACTGGACGGGTGCTTTCACCAAATATAGATTTCATCCTAAATAACACATATTTATTTTTATGCATGTAAAATATTTGAAATTAACGACTATTTCACAATCCAACAAAGCTCTTATAAATATAAATACAAAGAAACCAAATTGAAGTATCTGTTTGTAACATCAAATGAAACGTTTTTTACTAAATGTATATGACAGACCATTTTTAATTTTTTTGTCTGTCTGTTCAGGGTAATCTCTGGAACGGACGGACCGATTTTGATGGGACTGGGATACACTGGCTGAAAACTGATCACATAAGAAGTAACTTAGGCTATATTTTTAGACTCTCGGTGCTACCAGCGTTTCACAATAATAGCCGCGGGTAACACCGCGGGACTCAGCTAGTTCTAAATAAATTGAAACGTTTTCTTCCTTTAGAACAGCATATAAGATATTTCTAGTTAAAACTGCCTTGTTGGTCCAGCGGCCTTGATGACCCATACTATGGCGGCTTTATGAGATATTTCATTCTGCATCATGCTCTTGGCCTCCGGAGGCCAAGAAAATGGCCTCCAAGAGAATGATGCAGAATGATTAGGCCTCCGGTGTCACACTCGCCAACGAAAGACGACCACACGAATGCTGTCGTTTTAGGCTGGTCTTCTATATGAGGGTAGTACTGCCCCGGTCGAGCCCGCCCATTAGTGCTGAAATCAGCGTGGGACGACTACCTATGTTGTTGTACGATATTGTTGTAACATTTTTCTCAATACTACTCCCCTACTAGGAATATACCCTGCGTCTCCATAAACTTTACAAACATTCATGAAACGAACACAGAGAACATCTAGACAGCTTTTTGTGTATAACAGATATTTTTGTGACTACATCATCCATGCAGCCAATTTCATCTTGATTGATGATTAGCTTACTTACTCTTTGTACACTTTTTCCTGAATTCTTGTTTTACTACCAAGGAGAAGAAAAGTATAAAACATGGTGGAAGCCACCGTCTCCTGACCGCCCAGTATAATCGTATCCACCTCAGACTTGATCTGTTGCTCTGTAAAACTAGGGTCCATCTCTCTAAAGTCCAATAAAATATCCAGGGATGCCTTAAATTTTGATTCTTCTGTACCTTAAATAATAATTCGATTTTGTAATAGTTTACCTAAATACTTGGTATGATCAGAATTAAGACGACCGTTGCAGGTCGTTATGCCTTTATACAAAGGAAGGAAAATCATGAAAATTGCTACAGCCAACAATAAATTTATTTACTCGTAATACCGATAGAACATGAAGAAAGTAGCTGGCGGTGGATGGATGCGGCCTACCCAAGAATGGATATTAGTAGACTCATAAATTGGCAATGTTATTGATGTAACTTTTCTCATTACTCATTAATGTCTGCTACCTAAATGACTCTTTAGAACCTTACCAATCGCCGAATCAGAAGTCACTGGGCTCTAGTTAATGGAGAAATCTGGTGATTCTTAATTTCACTTGAACCCAAAGTTTATCGAGGCAATAGATTTTTTTAAGAATTACTTTTTTTCCTGTTATATACTGCCATCAGTTCTATTATCAATTTTGTTGAGCGAGTAATGGGCGTTTCCGATGTAGAGGTCAGTACCAATGCTACTTGGTGCTCTTTGGAGACACATTATATTAATCTTGCTTATAAATAACTTACTGACTTATTGTTACTTACCAGCAGTTTCGTTTTTGCTAGCTTCTTCTTGCCTTCTTGCCTTACGTTCTTGCTTCCTTTTTCTCAATACCTATTCACGGATACAGCTTCTTATTATTAGTATTTATTTAAATAAGAATTAAACAACAATTAATACTAACTTACTAAACTTCAAATAACCAGATTGCCATGTAAACAAACCAGGTGTTACTTCTTAAACTTAGACTTTACTATACTCAAAATTATTGCAAACTAGCTTTCGCCCGCAGCTCCGCCCGCGTCTATGTGATTATCGTCGTAAAAAGCAGCCTAAAAAAAAGTAGCCTAAAAGTAGTCCTTTCTCAGGCGTTAGACTATCTGGGTAAAAAATTTCATTTCAATCGGTGCAGTGGTTTTTTGAGTTTATTGCGAACTGACAGCCGCGGCGGAGGACTTTATTTTATAATATGTAGTGATATTTACAGAATCAATACGTTATCTAAGGCGTAACGAGCAGAGGTAACCCAACAATCGATAAATAAGTATGAACATCGATCATCTCGACTTAAATGCTCTTATCAAAGTATTTGTTATCTAAATATGCTCTACTCACTGTTTCAGAGACATTGTGCAGTACTCTAACGCACTCTTTTAGCTCTTGGTATTTTGGAGTCAATTTGTATATGAAGTCTGGATGCATGAAGGCGTTCATTCCTCTATCGATGAGCAATTCTAGACATCGGTTGAAGGCCACATAATATTCCTTCGTCACAATGCTTTCGGATATTTTTGAAACTCCCAAACCAGTCTCTGTTGAAGTAAGAATTGATATAAGTTTATACTTTATTTATTACACCTTGTAGATAGATAAGTAGTTAATGGTTGAGTGATAATAATCCCAGTTACTGAATATGATCATTACTAACACGTTGAGACATCATTGTCAAAATACCAGTTCCTTTTTAACGGACTTCAAAAAAGTAGGAGTTTCTCAATTCGACTTTATTTTCATTTATTTTTAAGTCTGTTACCTCGATTGGGTGAACCGATTTTGATAATCCTTTATTTTTTTTAAAGCTGATGCATCCCATGTGGTACCATGATAAGAAAACCAAGATCAGATGATAGCATCCAGAAGAAATCGAAATAACTCCTCAAATATCATACGCACACCAGTCACAATTTGGGTTCTCGGAATAGTTTTTATTTAAAGTAGGTGTTTATTTGTTAAAATTATATTTATTGCGGTATATATCTAAGCTGAAAACTTACGGCAAATGGTTTCTAACGTAGTGTATGCCAAGTACTTTTGAATTATATCAAAAGGTTCCTTTCCGGCTTCCATGAGCAGACTGTCGAGTAGTTTTTTTCCTTGCACGTTAAATATGCCCAAATACTCATCTACAATCGATGAACTGAAAGCGCCACCCAACTTTCTTATATTTTGCTTCCAAACTGGAACTGTAAACAATAATATCCTTGGTTTCTTAACCAACCAAGTATTAATGCCAACATTTGACTGCACGGTTGACCTAGTGGTTTAAGTGGTCACGCTTTCTACTTCACCAAGTGTCGTAGGTTCAAATCGCACGTGGGACAACACTTTGTTGTGATTCACACATTGTTATTCTGAGTCTGGATGTTCTTTGTGTCCATTTAATCTACTTTTTTTAAATTCCCCCGCGACACAGGATTTAAATTCCTAATGCGAGAGTTCTCTTTAAAAAAAAAGAAATAAGAAACATATTTCAACACAAATAAGCCAGATGAATTGAAATAATATCACGACTTCATCAAAAACTGGGATTCAGCAATTCTTTTGTTGCTTTTGTCTCACCGAGAGGATAATTGTCAGAGACTTGACACGATTGCATGTTGTCAGGGATAGATATGAAGGACATGCATTATCTCTCATGTATCCCTGGCACCACTCAAACAAACTTGGATCCTATCAAATATTAATATATGTATTAGATTAATCAATTTTCTATTCACTACCCAGTTTAATTGGTGTTTCAGAAGATCTTCTTAACATTTAATATGTTAAATAATTACCTGGTGCTGTAACAAGCCCATCTCCAAGCCATATTTTGAGAAAATTGTAGACATAAGGCTTCTCCACGAGTACATTAGTTATTGTTCGAGCGTCCTCTGGATCCTGTACAACTGTGGAATCACGTAAGGTTTAAGTTAATGTTTATACAGAAATTTACTACCTTTGAAATGCTACCAAAGTGTTTAAAAGGAAGTAATAGCTCCGTAAACCACCAATTAACTTTAACAGTTCGTCTATCTATACCCATTCTTCTACCTCAGACACAGAAGAATGAGTTTAGGAAAATAATTTCTAATGTGCTAATGCGAAATATAAGTTATGAAGAGGAAATGGTTGGATTACGCGGTCTTTAATGATTTAGCAATCTTCCATTGGAAGTGTACTTACCTAACAGAGGACGTGGACCGATCCATGCAACGAACTTTCCACTTTCATTGTTCTCACAAACCTCAGACACATGTTCTAGGTGACGGAACAATGCTGTAATATAATAGTCAATATCATTAATGTAATAATGTCAGTTATAATAATATAATAATAATCAGTGCCTAATAGAAAACAAGAAAAGTTTGATGAAAGTGTAATATTTAAATAACCTAATTTAAATTTAAAAAAATCGGCCAAGTGCGTGTAAGATCACGCACAGGAAAGAGTTCCTCAGTACCCCTCAATAGTACGTGGATTTAAAATCGTATAGACTAGATAATTGTTATGTTTAATTATTAATCCGTTAATTTTGTAAGACGTTTTCGAAGGAACTGAACTAACAAAGTCATCTAATATTTTATAGTTTTCCTTTAAAGTTCATTATATGGACCACCATCACGAATATTTCCAGATTTTTTGAGCAAGCCGTTTAGCTTTTAAAGGAGGGGGTCGCCCTGTTTTTACAAAAAGTGCCCTTTAAAGTGGAATTTCTAGCAAACAGATACCTAAATCATAAAATCGTCTAAGAAACTCTTAATTACACGTTGGGGTAGCCTCGAGAAAAAAACATCATCCCCACTTTAAGTAATTATTACACCATCCCCAAATAAAAATATTTTTCATAATTTTATTGTAGCACTTTGTCGACGTAATTACAACACATATTCATGCAAAGTTTCATCTTTCTAGCATTTACGGTTTGGACAGTTCTGAGTCATAAATTTCGGATGCTAAAAATGAGTTCAATTTTTTTATTTAAAATAGGTGGCGTTTTGACATGACAATAAAAGTAACATACATTCATTTTACATCAAAATTCCTGATGCAAAATCGTGTAATAAAGGAAAGGACACAAGAGTAGAAAAAAAAAAGTATTTTTTTATTTATTTTATAAATTTTGATAGCAAATAACTTTGGTATATAAATGAAAGCCGTGGCAAAAGAAGAGCTATGTCAACCAGTGGACGTCTTTGAGCTGATGATGATATTATATGATCGTTTTAAGTTTACCAACCTTTACTGTCGCCGATGATCTGGTGTATATTTCCAATAAACGGCAGAAGAGGATAACTGGAAATTCCTGCAAAACGTCTGCGAGCATGCTGTTCTCTTATCCAGAACAACAGAAGTACGCAAAGTGTCAGTACTGCAACTATATACTGCCATAGTATTTGCATTCTCTGTGTGTAAATAGTATATAGGGATTTAGCATAAATGGTCCAAGAGCCCGTGAACCCCAGACCTTCGTCATTTTAGAAAAGCTGTAAGTTTGTCAGCGCATGCTCCCTACACAGGTAAGAACGATGGACCATTATGAAGTTTGGTTTGCAGTGGTTTTGTCAGGTACACGGTACTAAAGGTGTGTAAAATACAGATTTAATTTCATCAGATAATAAATAGCGATTTTTGGTATTACCTTCAGAATATTATTGAAAATCGTATTATTCATTGCCAGACACTTAACATCGTGGCAACCCCTTGCCAGACACCCTTAATGTTCATGAAATTATAATTCTACTTAAGTTATTGTATAAAAGCTGATTTTATATATAATACATGGGTAATAAGTAGATGATGTTTAATCAGAAACCAGACATTTTTGATAGTTCCAAACCCTTGCCAGACAAGCATGTAGGGTAGCTGTAGGAGCGAGCGCGAGGCAGTATATACATGGGTGGGTGCGAGTAAGATGCGTTTGTATTGTTTAGTATTTTGTACATGCTTAAACGTAAACTGCTGCTGTCTACGTAAACATCACCTCCGTAATAAAATTAGTAAAAAAATAGTATTAGTATTAATGTGTTGCGAGCATAAAAAACAAGTGAAAATGTGAAAGGATACGCTAATAAATACGTGACAATGTTATCCAGATTATATCACTGAAGTAGGATACCTGTGGAAATGAAGCGTCAACAAAAAATGCGTGCCACTGTGACGTCATCTGCGCGCTAAACATGGCGGTTTCAGTGCTGCCCAGAAGATTTTATTTAAGACAAGTTCGTGCTTTAAATTTGCCAAGTAAACGATATGACGATTTTTAAAAGTTGCTACACTTATTCATATCACTCATTCATATCGTTTTACAACTCAGTGACCGCAAAACATAAATACATATGGCGTAGTAGAGTGCCATTTGACCATCTCTAGCATGCTAAATTTTATCGTCGTTTTTTATGCTGCTATCTCGCTCGCACTTGCGTATATGAAAGGGATGAAAGCTCTATGTCGGCGATAAAACCTTAGCATGCTAGCTATGCTGTTTTGGATATTAAAATAGGAGTAGGGGAACCTGTTGAAACTTGGCACTATGTGTACCTAGGCCACTGGGCTCGTTTCAAATATTCGCTCTATATACAATTTTACTGTCTATCGTATTGGGTACATCACTACCGACTATTCAATGTAAAGTAAGACACATGCCATTAAGCCGGTGTTAGCTGTTTTCGACCTTAAATTTTCTTTTATTTAACAAGTGCTAAAACAATAAACAACTTACGAGATAAGTGACCTCAAAAGTATTTAAAATCCATCGCTTTGTTGTAGTTGGAGTAGTGTTGTACCTCGGTCACTGTCGATCAGTTGTTCCTTGGTCATATTTATCTTTATATTGATAGTATTCTTATAAAAGCTAGACCCAATGACTGATTAAAAGTTAAGAGAGAAATGATAATTTATTAAGTTAATTGTTTGAATATTTAATTTTCTATGATTTGCAATATACAATTTAATTGTTGGCTTCATGAAGCCACGAACTACAGTAAGAAGGCCAAAGCGGCCTTAAATCAGGCCAAGAACTTAAAAGGGGAATTGAAAACACAAAGTTTCGATATGCTTGACAGGTTGATCTCGTTAGTCGAAGCCATGGAGAAACACTTTGATCAGATTGGCAAATTGAGAAAAACTTGACTCTATCTCTGAAACTGTCGCTACGAATAGAGTATTATTAAAGAACATTGGTGAACATCTAGAACAGAGACTCAAGAAATTGAAATGTGACCTAGTGACCTAATGGAAAAAATTGAAGAAAGTGTTGAATCAATTAATACAACTACTGCCATGGCAATGGATCAACAAGCTGAGGAAACCTGCAAGCGAATTATAGAGGAGGCGAGTAAAAACGCTACACAAGTTGAAAACTTTGTGGATGGTTCGTTTGATTCTTTTATCGATAGAACAGAAGTCAAATAAATTGGGCGTACTTTGATTTGAAAGTAAGCCAATTAAAATATAAGTTGGTCAACGTCAGCGGCTTAAAAATTAAAGATATAATAAACATAGGATAGGTACAAGAACTATGCTTCATTGATATTTTGAATAATATAAGATAAGCATTAAAAATCATAGTATATAATATAAGCTGAATGTAACGCTGAAAAATAAGCTATAAATTGTTAGTATTAAGAGTAGTATTAAAAACCATATTAGTAAAATTAAGTAATATTGTAGCGTAGAAATAAAATAGCATATACCATATATAAATTACACATGTACATAAACCATAAAACATAAATATAAGTAACCATAAGACACTAATAACAAAAAGCAGTATAAGAAAACAAAAATGAAAAGAACACAAAAATATAAAAAAAAACATAAAACAAAATAAAAATAAGAACACAAAAATATAAAAAAAAAAAAAATGAAAACAAAACAATGATCATACATAAAAAGATAAAAATATAAGATGACCCCTTAATTTAAAATAGTTCCTAGAATAAGAAACAAGCAAATTATTTAAATATATGTAAAAGTTTATACGTGACCCACCACATAAGATTAGCCATTAAATGCCTTCAGATTAGCCAGTGAATATAAGATAATCCCTAATCTGAGACAGCTTTCTAGTAAATAGAGTAATAAATAAATAAATAGCTAAGTTAATGTGTATGCAACCTCCTTTAAAAGAAAGAAATGTAGCCCCCTTTTAAGTATAAATATTTCAATAGACAGATTAATTACTATTATAATTATAAAAATAAAACCCGTTTTCCTTGGTCACGGCATCACGCGTGAACGGTTGGACCGATTTCGCTAATTCTTTTTTTATAACATTCCTTGAAGTACGAGAATGGTTCTTATGGAGAGAAAAATTTAAAAAGTTATCTGAAAAAGTCTTAAAACAACAATTTTCTATATTCCCATACAAAAGATTCGCAACAATACTGAAAAGTCAATTTGAACTTTAATACCATAACATAAAGTTTAAGTTTTATTGGAGGGGTTCCGAGAAGGCAAAAAACAATTGAGTGATGTTGAATCGACTGTTAGGCGGTACGAAGTTCGCGGGGTCACCTCGTATATATATAGATTTCAATAGATTCTAGACTAACTAGGATATAGAATGTAATTATTTAAGCAGACAAAGTAATATGTAGCAATTAAAGATATGTGAGTCATACGTAAAACACATTATTGTAGTAAGATTTTAGCTACAAATGTTAAGACTATTATCAAAAAATAAAACGTGTTGAAAAAACTATTCACCACCAAAGGTCCCCGATTATGTTGGGGGAGACAACGCGGTTCAGACTAAGGTCTAGACTTGTAAGAAAAAAAAAACAATTGTTTCTTTAATATTATATACATATAATGTAATTTGTTAAAATCTAGGTCTATGAACTATATTATATACTAATTTTAACGTTTGTGATGTGACAAAATAGTAATTAAAAGTTTATTGCTTTTGCTTAAGCAAAAATAATAATTTGAATATTATTTTGATTTTGTTCAGAATTTGTGTCGTTGGTACTGTACGACAAATTTTAATTGTGTTGCTGACTCTAAAGTCCGTAACACACTACCGCAACGCACCTCACGCCGCACCATAAGTGAGAGTGATTAAAATTTTAAACATATCAAGGGACAGTGATAAAAAAAAACAAAAACCTTCAGAGCGTTTATTTAATTACAAACGTCATTAGTTATGACTTCCGCTCTCAAATCTGTCGAGATACGCCTTCTCACCGTGTATACGATAATTCAAGTACCAGCAACAGCATGAGGAGCAGTATGTGTACTGGTATTGGCAACTTTTAGAGGGACCTGTAAATAAAATTGTGGTGTAAGATAATAGTTTACGTTTATGGTATAAGTAAACAAATATAAATTATATAAGCATTTACCGAGGTAGAGCTGTTAGGATCCCCCAAAACAGTTTTTGTTGGCTGGCATATTGCTGCAAAATATTGAAATATTAGTTTAGAATAATTGTGTCCACAGTATTTTTTTCATAAAGTTTCCTTAAATGATGACATTATCATTCAAATAGAGCAAATACGTTTCTTGGATGGAATCGCAGACGCAAAACCCATAAGATTTTCAAAAATGGTTTTATAGAATGAGAATGACATAGACCACAACTAATAGCAACTAGCATATCAGTAATGATGTAGCAGCAACAAGAGGCTAAAAGTAAAAGAACGAATTTCAATTATACGAGCAGTCTCCACGAGGGTGAGAGGCACGAGAAGACATATTAAGGCTTTCGACTGCGAAGACGGAGCAGGAATTATATAATAAGCCGACAGTCCAACGACTATCCTGCTGATCATCGTCTCACCATAAAAAACTTGTATATTAATTTTGATACTTTTATAGCTCGTTTATTATAAAATATGTTTACAATAAAAAAAGTATTAACTTACTCTTATTAATTTGAACGGAACGGCATCATCTTGTAGTTGATTTATTTCTTCGATCGTATTTCTTGGCGTCCTATAAAATATGTTTTACCTATTATTTTTGTACGTTTTAAGCGGGGTAGCATGATAAAATAAGAAATTTTATATATCAAAGTCGATAAATAATGTACAACCCCAACTAATAAATTAACATTATTTAAGCGTAAAAATATAATTAAATAAGTCAAATCCATTCATGACCTACAACTGCACGTAACAAGCTTGCTAATTATAATGTGAATCTTTCTTTATTTTCCCGGCAACTTTAACAATAACCAATATTTTTAATGTTAAACATATATATACACCTGTGTATGCTTAAAGATGGCTGATTTGGTGTTTTTCTTATGCCGCAGCCTATTACACTACACGCTGGCATATTTGCGACGTAATTATTTACATTTGGCTTCAATTATTTTAAATCACAAGCAAAATATTGAAAGATAATTAGTTGTAGTAGTAGTAGTAATTTTGATTTATACCACGACTTTTTGACAAGACAAGTACTGGCTGATCTGACTGACAATGACATTTGGTGGGCTAAACATGGTGGATTTTCGGCCTCATTAGGTATTTACGTATATTCATGTTTCACTTTATGTACGTACTTTATGTATATTGTTTTCCTGCGAATTACTGTGCTGAATAAGAACGAGATAGATATATGTTTATGTGTGTGCCTTCAAAATGGATGCTATTTATTATGCATTTGTACGTATAGAACAATATGTCGTGTTCATATTATAAAGGTCTATGGATTATACAGCGAAGTTTAGAAGACAAAAAGTTTTCTTGTAAAAACGTAACGGATATTCTCGAATCCTTGAAACTTTTCAGTATTACTATGCATGTATCTGAATAAAATAATCATTATTATAACAGTAATAGTTAAATCTCTCCATAAGAAAGACGATGTTATTGAAATAGGTAATTATGTACCAATAACGTTAATACCTATTATTTCTAAAATATTTGACAAATTAATGTATAGCCATATTAATGCTTCACTAACATAGTATAAAACAAAGTCGCTTTCTCTGTCCCCTTGTATGCTTAAATCTTTAAAACGGATTTTTATGAAATTTTCTTTAATAGTTAGAGTAATTCAAGAGGAAGGTTTTTATGTATAATACATGCACATTAAAGTAGATAATAATTTTAGAGGGTTCTAATGTGATGTTTTTTACGCTTATATTGCAAACGCTAGCTGTACCCTACGAGATAGATCAAAATAATGTACTACAGTATTGTACATCTTAAAAAGGTCTACAAAAAAGTCCGCGACGGTATATGTCTATCTCTTAGGGATGGGTTATCCAATAACCATTTTTTTTACGAGAAATAATGGTTTATTTACGAAGCGATTATAGGCAACACAGTATTAATCCTTATCCAATTAAGTACCTTAAATAAATTGTGTATTTAATATAGATTAATATGACCCCTTAGAGTATGTAATTTAAATTAATACTTTTGAAGATGTGACAGATTTAAAATGCAGGAACAAACAATTCTGGCAGTACCGGCCGGGGCGTGTTAGTTGGCGCTGCTGTCGATTTCTCACTATCAGTTAATATCTAAACACAATACTTTATTATGAATTAATATTCTAAGGCGGTACGAAGTTCGCCGGGTCAGCTAGTTTCTTAATAAATTTAATGTTATCAAGGAAGAACAGAATGGTTTCCAAAAAAATAAAAAAAAAACAACCCTTCAGGTTTCACCCTAATGAAAACTATTACAGAAAACATTGACAATAAAACACCTGTGACAGTAATATTTCTAGATATGTCGAAGGCATTTGACTGTGTTAACCATAAAATTCTAATAAATAAATGTCAACGATATGGAATCAGAGGACCTGCTCTAGACCGGATAGAAAGCTACCTGTCAAGCCGAAGTCAATACGTCGAAATCAATAACCTTAATCCTAATTTTGCGATCAAAATCCCTTTGCGATCAACTTAACAACATAATAAAACAGGTGTTCCCCAAGGTAGTGTAATAGGACCCCTTTTATTTCCTATTATATATCAATGATTTTCCAAATATAACAAAGCATCAATATATATTATTCGCTGATGATATTGCATAATTGTTCTCAACATTATCAAAATGAACTATGAAACGGAAATTAACACAACCTTACATAAAATTATACAATGGCTCACATATAACTTAAAAGTTAACCTAAATAAAACTAAATAAATTCATTTTTTTAACTGTAAACAATAAATATCAACGCCACCTTATGATCCAATAATATCATAATTAACAGCACTAGTACCATACAATTCTTGGGTATTACCTTAGACAATAATTGCAACTGGAAATTACACATCAACAATGTATGCACAAAAAGCGGCCAAGTGCGAGTCGGACTCGCCCATGAAGGGTTCCGTAGCAGCAAGTAATATCGTTTAAAAGTTTTTGTAGTTCGTTGTAACTTTCATCGAATGAATTGAAAGAAATGTAAATTGAGGATTATGATTAAAATAAAATGTTTAAAAAAAAATTATGTATTATTTATGTAAAAAAACTACTTACTAGATCTCGTTCAAACCAATGTTCGTTGGAAGTTTGCATGGTAATGTACATCATATATTTTTTTTAGTTTTCCCATTCTCTTATTTTAGAAGTTACAGGGGGGGGGGACACATTTTACCACTTTCAAATTCAAATTCAAATTCAAAATTATTTATTCACTTAGGATGGAATATACTCAAAATTCTACATGTACATTTATGCCATGTTCGCAAACAATAGGTAGAGCCGGAGAAAAGAACATGGCAATAAAAACTCGCGGCCACTCCTTTCAAATCGCCAATGTTTACATGGTTTTAATGTTTATAAACCTGATATGGGGGTAAGGTGCTGCCACTAATATACTATACACCATGTTAGAGGACTGATGCAAATTATAGTGATTAAAAATTAGAACATAAGCTAATTAAAAAAAAAAAAACAACAGCCTCAGTGGGTACAACATAGTAGGAGCATCTACTTACAACAAAGGTAAAAACTATATGTGCTCAAATATTGGCCAAATTACTGGTAACGAAAGATTAAATATTAAAATTTTAAGATCAAAAGAAAGAGAAGAATGGCCCTTTTCGTCACGTAGAATCTTTACTTACAAAAGTAAAATCATGCTCTTAAACAATGTGATAACAACATTCACAGGAGTAGAATAAAATGACAAGGAGCAAGTAGCCAAATCCATTTTTCTTTATCATTTAAAAATTCGTCAACTGTATAATAACCTCTACGTATAAGATAAGTTTTGACTACATTTTTAAACTTTTCCACTGATAGACTCATAACACTAGCTGGTAACCTATTAAAAAATCGCACGGAAAGACCCATAAATGAATCATGCGTTTTATGTAGCCTATGATATTGACCTACTAATTTATGCTTGTGTCTCGTGTTCACCGAGTGAACGTCACTATTCCTGTGATATAAATGCATATTTTGTTTTATAAACATAATGTTTGCAAAAATATATTGTGATGCAACTGTCATAATGCCTATCTCTTTAAACTTTTCTCTAAGGGAAACTCGTGCACCTAGTTTGTAAATCGCACGCACTGCGCGTTTTTGGAGAATGAAAATTGTTTGAATATCAGCTGCCTTGCCCCATAGCAGAATGCCATACGACATGACGCTGTGGAAATAACCTAAATATACTAGCCTTGCTGTTTCCACATCCGTAAGCTGTCTGACTATGCTGACAGCATACGCTGCAGAACTGAGTTTCCTTGCGAGACACGATATTTGGGCGCCCCACTGTAACTTACTATCTAAAGTAATTTCCAAAAAAACCGTTGAATCAACAAAATTAATAACTTCATTGTTTAAGACTAGATTTGTACTGATATTCCTTACATTTGGCAAACTAAACTTAATACATTTGGATTTTTTAGAATTCAAAAGCAAGTTATTTGATGTAAACCAGTCAGGGACTAATGCGAGGGACCTATTTACTTCGTCAGAGTAATTGTTTTTGCGATTGGTTTTGAATATAAGAGAAGTGTCATCAGCAAATAGAACAATATCGCATAACTTACTAGTAAAAAATGGCAAATCGTTCATATACACCAAAAATAAAAAAGGACCCAGAATTGAGCCTTGTGGCACGCCCATACTCACTGGTGATCTGGAGAACCTTATTCCATTAATATCAACATACTGTATTCGCTCACTAAAATAAGAATCAACAAGATTAAGCGCTGTACCTGTTATGCCATAATGCATCACACAATCAAATGCTTTTGAGAGATCGCAGAAAACACCAATGGCGTCCTGCGAGTTTTCCCAGGCACTATATATATGTTTAAGTAGTTTAGAGCCTGCGTCTACTGTTGAGCGACCCTTTGTGAATCCATACTGTTCACTATGCAGTAGATTATTAGAATTAAAATGTGTTTCTAATTGCATTAGTATGGCTTTTTCAAAGATTTTACTAATAGCTGGTAAAATAGAAATAGGTCTAAAATTACTAAGGGTCGCTTTTTGAACCGGCTTTAAACAAAGGAATTACTTTACTGTGTTTCATCAGATCAGGAAACACACCGGTATCAACACATCGATTAAATATTGTTGCTAAATGTGGTGCTATCGTAATAATAATGCCAATAATTAACTTAACAGAAATGCCCCATAAATCTGCTGTCTTTTTGCAATTAATTGACTTAAATATTTTTATTATGTCAGTGGGGTTTATAAAATTAAAACTGAATGGTACAGTACACTCTTTCACACTGCTTCTCATAAGTGATTGAGCATCAACTGGACATGATCTTAAGGAGCTGGTTGTATTTTTAGGTATATCAGCAAAGAAATTATTAAATGTTTGCGCTAGGTCTAAATTGTCAGTTACAGTTTTATTACCAATACTTAATTCAAAATTATGTTCACGTGGCTTGACCCGCCCAGATTCAGCATTAATCATGTTCCAAGTGGCTTTAATTTTATTATCTGCTTGTTTAATATTTTTACTTAAATATAAAGACTTGGCAGCAGCGCAAGTCTTTGGAAGTGTCTCTCGCGCAAACTATTAAGTTTAGAAAAAAATGAAATTAAAAACCTCAATATCATTTTTAAACACCTACCACAGATACACGTATGGTTTTGATAAAAAAAATGTTTTAAGTTTTATTTCTAAGTATGGAGACTGCCAAAATTTATTGCTTTTTTCTATTTTCGTGTAAAAATATTAATGCGGTTTACAGAATACATCTACTGACCAAGTTTCAACAGTATAGCTCTTATAGTTTCGGAAAAAAGTGGCTGTGACATACGGACGGACAGACATGACGAATCTATAAGGGTTCCGTATTTTAACATTTGGCAACGGAACCCTAAAAACCACCTATTGTAAAAACCACATTTTTATGCAAATAAAGATTATTATTATTATACTCTTTATTTGATGATATTTAACGATAAATTACATTTTTAAATATAAATGTAAAAAGTACATTGAAAAATATAAAAATAGTAGACCACCGACTTCGGGTACAGGGACCAAGAAACAGGTGGTTAGGGCTCCAAAGACAGGAACCTCCTCACTATACGTGCCGTGTTAAGAAGGACTGAGTTCTGCATCAGACTCTTGATCCAGCCATCTAACGTGAGCCTCTTAAGGTGTTAGTCGAGGCTTTTGGCTATCAAACCATGAGCAGAAACAACTATCGGAACAATGATCGCCGAATCCACATTCCACATGTCGACAATCTCGTGAGATAAATCCAAATATTTGATTTGTTTCTCTTTTTCAACTTTCACGAGATTTTCGTCATGAGGAACAGCGATATCGACAATCATTGCGCGGCGCTCTAATCGATTTATCACCACAATGTCAGGCTTATTCACAACAATAGCCCTGTCCGTGATAATAGATCGATCCCAATATAATGTAGCACGACCATTCTCGAGAACTGCGTCGAGCTCATACCTGTTGTATGGCACCTCCAAATTCACAAGTTTGTATTTAAGGGCAAGTTGTTGATGTACGATCCTGGCTACTTGGTTGTGTCTGTGCCAATATTCACCGTAAGCAAGACGAGAACAACCAGAAATAATTTGCCTGATAGATTCCCCGGGACAGTGACATGCCCGACATATGTCAACCGAATCATACTTCAGGATAAATTTTCGATAGTTATTCGTCATGATAACTTCGTCCATAATTGCACAAACAAAACCTTCGGTTTCTCCAAAGAGATCACCATACCGTAGCCAGGAAGTCGATGCTTTAAAGTCTATATCGGGCGTGTTCAAAGCCCGATAAAACCGACCATGAAGCTCTTTGCCCTTCCATACCTAAGTACTACAGGTTTGCGCCAATTCTCTTTAGCCAGAGCGAGTGGAGTGAATCCGTTATCCACTGCAACCACATTGCGATGCACTCCCACATCGGTATTAAGAAAATATTCTCTGAAATCTCAGAGAATATTTTCTTATAATCGCGACCTATACAATCGCATATCTCACGATTATGTAGGGTCTAGATATTTAAAAATCCACGACCCCCAAACTTTCGCGGGATTTACAATCTCATAACCGACGAACGTGGGTGGTGCATTCGAAATGCAGTCATTAAAGTACGGACTCTTATGTCAAGGGCATCTAATTCAGTTTGAGTCCATCTAAGTATACCGAAGGAACACATCAGAACTGGCATGACCCAACCATTGTAGGCTCGCACCTTGTTACCCCCCGATAATGCACATCATATAATCATGGGGGATTTCAATACCGATCTCCTTGACTCCTTTAACCCCCGAACTCGTAGACTCCTTAACCTTATAGAGTCGGCCAATTTTCATGTTTCTCCTCTCCAATCTACACACCATAATAATTCTGGACATGATACTTGGCTGGACCTAATACTTACCTCATCTCCTTCCCTTGTATCCTCTCACGGTCAATATCCTGCCCCTGGACTTTCCCATCACGATCTCATTTTCCTATCCTATATCCTAAAGATCCCTAAGCCGAAGGTGAAAGTCTTGTCAAAGCGTAGTTACGCCCGAATGGACATCGCTAAATTGCGCATGGATGCCGGTGCGATTGACTGGGCGCCTATGGAGGAGAATGCTACAGTTGATGGCAAGGTGCGGGTGTTCAATGATAGTATTCGCAATTTATATGATAAGCACGCGCCCGTGAGAAAGATCAAGATGAAACACGCACCCGCACCCTGGTTAACGGAAAGCATACGAATGGCGATGCGCCGTAGAGATCAGACCTTTCGCAAATTTAAAAAAACCCGTTCCGAGAGTAATTGGACCATCTACAAAACTGCAAGAAACAGATGCAACCAAATGATACGTAACGCTAAACGCCACCACATTCTCCAAAATATATCTTCTTCAACGCCCGCTTTTATTTGGAAGTTCCTTAGGACTTTGGGTGTAGGTAACTGTCAGCATATCAGTACCCCTGCGACTGTTGGTTTGGACGATATGAACCGTCATTTCATCACATCTCCTTTAATGTCGTCCCAAATTAAGAGTCAAACTCTCGGGTATGTTACTGGACTTCCACGGCAGAACATCGAAGCCTTTTCATTTTCTCCAGTTGCATCGGATGAGATTAAAAATACCATTGTCAAAATAACATCCAAGGCCGTGGGTTGTGACGAGATAAGTCGCTTTATGGTTATCACCATATTAGACCAAATTCTGCCTGCTGTATGCCATATTATTAACTTCTCCCTTTATTCCGGACAGTTCCCAGTTGAATGGCGTAGAGCATATGTACGCCCTCTTCCAAAGATTCCCGATCCTTCTCTCCCCAGCCATTTCCGACCTATATCAATCCTTCCTTTCCTATCCAAGGTACTAAAAGCTTGTGTTCACAAGCAACTCTCTAAGTACATCCTTCATCACGACATCCTCAGCCCCTTTCAGTCAGGATTCAGACCTGGGCATAGCACTGTCACGGCTATGCTTAAAATGACCAGCGACATTAGGAATGGTGTGGAGAATGCTAAAGTTACCGTCCTGGTCCTGATTGATTTCACTAACGCCTTTAATATGATTGACCACGACATCCTTTTAGCCGTCCTAACTCACTATATGATCTCCTCCGAAGCACTGGAATGGTTTTCATCTTATCTTCGTGGACGTCAGCAGTCGGTCCGTATTGATGAAACATCATCAAGCTGGCGTGATCTCGCTGCTGGCGTTCCGCAGGGTGGCATATTATCTCCTCTCTTATTTTCGATGTTTATCAACCTCATTACTCTAGACCTTCGGTGTTCGTATCATTTGTATGCAGATGATCTTCAAATTTATTTACATACTAGCCTTGATGACTTGACAGAAACAGTGGAAAATATAAACAGTAATTTGGAAGCAATCAAAAACTGGTCTGAGCGGTTCGGCGTGAGTGTTAACCCTGCCAAATGTCAGGCAATAATCGTGGGAAGTCCTAGCATGATATACAGAATAGACACACCAAAACTGCCGCCAATCGTCTACAACGGATCCGTTATACCAATGAGCTCGTCTGTTAGAGATCTGGGCTTATTGATCGACTCTAATCTCACCTGGAAACCATATGTTGGGAACGTGAGTCAGAGGGTTACCGCAGCCTTGCGATCACTGTATAGACTTAAGAACTTTCTCCCACCTACTACCAAGTTGATGCTTGTACAGGCCCTGATCTTCCCAATCATTGATTACTGTGATGTTTGCTACCTCGATCTGAATGCAGATCTACTCAACAAACTTGACCGACTTCTCAATAACTGCATTCGGTTCATCTTCAATCTGCGCAAGTACGATCATGTCACCAGCTATCGAACCCAGCTGTCATGGTTACCTATACGTCAGCGGCGTAGCTTGCGGGCCCTGACTACCCTTCATTCTCTACTTAACAATCCTACAGCCCCTACTTACCTTACTTCACAGCTTAAATTGCTATGTTCCAACCATGACAGAGAACTTCGCTCCACTAATAATCTTCTACTCTTATGCCCAAAACACTCTTCTTCTCTTGTCCATTCCTCTTTCGTAGTTGAGTCCATTTTGTTATGGAATGCGCTCCCACTGGAGATCAGGAAAATAACTAACCGTATTACATTTAAGGCTAAAGTCAGGGAAATTTATTTAAAACAGTTGGCCGAAATATCTTCGTAATCTTATTATCCGTATATATCTCAGATATAACTTTGTATATTCACTATGTATGCATATATGTATATATGTGTGTGTATGTGTGTACGTACGTATGTGTTTGTATGTTATGTATATGTATTTATATAATTATTATATATGTTAAGTATTATATAAATCTATATTATATCCTTTTATAAATATAGTCTTGGCACCCCTTTTTGAGAAGACACCTGCCATGTCCTTACTGCACCATCCAAAGGTTGGCTGGTAGAGAATGCCATATGGCATTAAGTCCGCCTCATGCAAATGTAATGCAGAAAGTGTTAAAAATAAATAAATAAATAATAGACTCTGAAATACTTTTTCAGGCGGCCAAAGAAGCGTTCCCGCAACGTTTCTTTCATATCAAATTCTGGTATTCCCAAGGACTGTGAGAAACCTAGATACTTGTAGTCTTCGGTCGCAGAAAGAGATCTGAATTTTGTAGAATCTGAAAGTTCTATTCCTTCGGATTCCACAATTACACACCAATTTTTTTTTTTTTTTTTGCTGCCAATATGACTCTGCCCTGCCTGATGGAAAGCATGAATAGAATCCAGAAGTGAAGGCCACCATCCTCACTGCCACAACGGACAGTGCAGTACGGTGACCCACACTATGGCGGCCTAGTAAGATGCTTTTTCACACTTTTTCACTATTTTTGTAGTGTATTTTATTAATTAAAAGCATTGTTGAAGCGTGTATCGTTCCATTTTTAGTAATGGCGTAGTTTCTACTTATCAAATTTCAAAGAATAACAGCTTCAAAACTGACATCTATCGAAAAAGCGGGCTATTCAAAATAACACCTCTTATTAGAAAACCCTATATATAATTAAAAGATCTACAACTTTTTAGGGTTCCAAAGTTTATGACTTCGCACCCTTATAGATTCGTCATGTCCGTCTGTCCGTCCGTCCGTCCGTCCTCGACTTACCGTCCAAACGGTAAGTGCTAGAAAGATGAAACTTTGCAAGAATGTGTATTGTAATTACGTCGACAAAGTTCTATAATAAAATTATGACAAATATTTTAATTAAGGGTACCTCCCCTACACGTAAAGTGGGGATGTAATTTTTTTCTACCCCATAATGTGGGGTATCATTATATAGGTCTTAAAACATTAAAAGGTTGTTAAGACGAGCTTTTGATTTAGGTATCCGTTTGCGAGAAATTCCACTTTAAAGGCCACTTTGTTGTAAAAACAGGGCGTCTCCCCCCTCTAAAAGTTAAACGGCCGGCTCAAAAAATCTGGAAAAAATTGTGAAAGTGGTCCATATAATGAACTTTAAATGAAAACTATAACGAATTAGATGACCTTCTTAGTTTAGGAGTTATAGAGGCTTAACTTCTACAATGTGCTTAGAAAACGTCATACAAAATGAACGCATTAATAAGTAAACATAACAATTATATATTGGATACAATTTTTAATCCACGTACCATTATGGGTGACTGAGGAACCCTTTCCTGTGCGTGGCCTGACACGCACTTGGCCGATTTTTTATTTACACTTTTTTTCACATAACCTCAAATTATATGTTAAAAATTCAAAAAACCAAGTTTTTGGTTTTTTATTTTTATCTTTTAAAAATAAAATTATTTTTAAACGAAGTTTAGTGAAAACTTACCTTTTTTGTCCCGAATACACTGTAATTTATTTGATTTGATGATATTTATTTTTTCACCCTATTTTGACATAATATCAAAAATTCAGCAGTCAAAATATCTACTTTTTTCGAAAAATTGGGGTGTTTTCTGTTTGATGAAATCTCTACTTTCGGATGGTGTAATCCCTACTTCCCTACTAATATTATAAATGTGAAAGTAACTCTGTCTGTCTGTCGCGAAAATAAAGGTAGAAGGGTTTGAAATAGGGGACGAAAGTTTGTGTCGAAGTTCCTTATTATCAAACATAAAATCATATAAGATTATTTAATTTACCCTTACCGTGTCGCCCGATATAAACGAATTCCACTCTGGCGAAGCATAATTAAATAAAGACATAATTTAAAGACTGACAAACAAAGGTTTGTCTGTCTTTAATTTATGACGAAGCTGTCGAAGTTACGTCCGAGCCTCTGCTTGATACACCATTGTCACCGCCAAGACAATTCACATCACTTACACCTACCAACTTTTACAAAGATGACTCTGAACTCTGGCCAGAAGTTTTAAATACTACTTTGATCCAGTATTTAATAGAAAATCCGATTAAATAAATTAAACAATATGATTTTCCGCGTGACTCTTCGGGGCGAAAATGTTACTAATATTATCAATGATGTTATAGTAAAAAGAGGTACTATAATATCATTGAGTATTATTATGAAAGGCATTTAGGGAACGGTGAAAAGTATCACAGAGAGGCTGCTGTTTTCCGTGTCCAAAAATGCCGTTTATTGATTCTGTTTCAAGCATTTGAATCAAAACCTAAAAATAAAATTCTGCGAGGGAATTCCATATTGTCAACATCTAGCTGCTCATTTCAATAATTATAAAAAATGAACAGATTTGTATCACGCTCATAAAAATAAAAACACTATTAATACACACATCAAAAGTGTCTAGGGATCAACATATATTTTTGCAATAACTTTTCTCCTGATTGATATTAATTAAAAATTTCTTTAAGGATTCATCAAATAAAGTGTTTTCGTTTGTCACAGTAACGATAAACCAAGTCACCTTTGCATTAGTAAAGAAATTTGCCATTTTCCTAATAAAGGGATTTTTGACATTTGAACCACTAACATTAAAGTTCGAAAAAAAGACTGAAATAACAGTTTTCTTTAAAATTTTATTAGGTAACTTAAACAATTAATAATCCGTGTTTCTACCGCGAACACTAACAACACAAGAACATCGGTTTGGCATACTCAAAATGAGTTCATCCAAATCACGCTGTGGAATGGCCGCCCATGTTCGTTGCAACAACAAAAAAAGGTCTTCTTGCGACTGGATACCCTCCATATTCGGCAGAGCTCTTCTCTGTAGCATATCCCATGCATGCTCAATCGGGTTCAAGTCTGGCGACTGAGCAGGCCAGGGCAGGACATTGATGTTAGCTGCGGCGAGAGTCTGTCTTACAACTCTTGCGGTGTGCGGTCGTGCATTATCATGCATTAACTGAAATAAGGGACCGATTTGCACTTGTAGAGGAACGATGACGTCTGATACAATCGTCTCAGCATAAATTTGAGCGTTGAGGTTGCCTCTGATCCAAATCAACTCAGTTCTTCCGCCGATCCAAATACCCGCCCATACCATGATGGTTCCACCACTATAAGGATGGACTTCCTGGCAGGATTTTAATCGCTGTTGGCGTCCAGGGGTTCTCCAGTGTCGTATACGTCTTGTATCCGGTCTCATACCAAAACGAGACTCATCAGAAAAGCACACGAAACGCCATTGTTCTTCTGCCCAATTTCTGTGTTCAAGAGCCCATTGATATCGAATCCTACGATTGTGCATTGCTATAGGTGGTACCCGTAGCGGTCTTCGGGAATGAAGGTTCACTTCATGCAAGCGGTTTCTGACTGTTTGGTCGCTAATTAAGTTCCCTGAAGAGTGATGAAGCCTCACGGCTAACATCATGGCGGTTATTGTTGGAGCTCTTCGAGTTAAGATTTGAATGTATCGGTCTTGTCTCCGTGTGGTGCAGCGATACCGTCCTCCATGGCGCTCAGCCACGGTGCCAGTGCTTCGGTAACGTGTCCAAAGTCGACTGATAACACTCTGACTTGTATTCAGAGCTAAAGCCACAGTACGTTGCCGGGAACCAGCTTCTATCATTCCCACGGCTCTGAGCATTTCTTCCCTGCTTAAATGACGTCGCCGCTCCATAATAACGTTGGTTTTAATCAGTAGTAGGGAAACAGTAGCACTAATAATTTCTTCAATGCGTTGTATGTTTTTATAGGGAAAATATTGGCAGCTGATTTTCATCTTTTACTCGAATTTGATTGACAGTTCCTGATTCAAATTATGAAATGCACCAAAAAGGATCCATTTAAATTTATAAAATCATAAATTTATTACAAAGCCACATCTCAATCTCAAGAAATCCGCATAAAAATGCTTGATCCCTAGACACTTTTGATGTGTGTAGTATTCAACTAAAACTTTTAGAGGATGAAAAGCAGCGCTGGTACGATGTATCTAAAATAATAATTTATGTGGTGTAATTTCTAAGTACAACCTTAACAAAACCGTAACAATGGTAATTAATTAATAAAATGTATTGAAATGTTAGGAAAATTCGATCTTTCAATAACTGAACATATACGACGCGTAACGAATGATTCAGATTTCAAAAATATGCCGACTTATCTTGGAGATAAGATTCAAAATGAAATAATTGAAATACTCGGTAACCAAATTCAACATTTTAAATTTATGTCAAATTAATAAACAGTTTTCAATAATACTATGCTAGATTGTACTCCTGACGTTTCACACGTAGAGCAAATTATTATAATATTTGTCAATTTTAACACAGAAACTAGAAAATTGGAAATAAGGGAGCATTTCCTATGGACCAAGAGCCCAGAGCCGCCAGACCTACGTCATTAGTGCAAAGCTGAAATTTTCAGGATTATTAGTGCAATGTCTTGTTAAGATGTATGTGTACCCATTAGCTTGAAAGCGGGGCCGTTTCCGTTTCTACGTTAAAGGTGCAAAGCTAGTATTTACATATTTTTTCAAGAATATTATTTAAAATTAAAATTCACTACTGCCAGACACTTTCCGTGGGCCATTACTTCTGCCAGACGTCTTGAAAGTTGTGAAAAAATTAGGTAAACTACGTTATAGTAGCAAACCTAAATTTTATACATATTATCTATGGTAGGTACTATTTTAAGACCCTTTGTATGCGGCCAGACCAATCCGAAGGGCCAATCGTCCCCCCAGACACCTTTAAATATTTGTAGTAATTAGGAAGCTGAGGTATATCATCTTTGGTATTATTTCAAGAATAGAATTGTAAAATATTAAATAGTTTTTACACGCTTTTTAATAGCTTCACCTGTATGTTTGTTTGTTTGTAACCAACTCCTTTGGGTGCGATTTTGACCCACTTTAAACGGCCAGATTTCGTTCAAACTTTGTAGATTTATCGGGACCGATGACAATACACTAATATAAAAAAAACTAAACAAATAGGCTTTTAACCTAAAAATAGAAAATAATTTTAATGTTAAAAGCGTAGCGTGTAAATAACGTCAATTGAAATATTATCAGAAAGCACCCCACGTTTTGTGTGTGTGGGTCCAATTGGGTCAAAATCGCACCCAAAGGAGTTGGTTACAAACAAACAAACATACAGGTGAAGCTAATAAAAAGCTTGTAAAAACCATTTAATATTTTAGAATTCTATTCTTGAAATAATACCAAATTTGAT
Organism: Phragmatobia fuliginosa; assembly: GCA_932526445.1. NCBI lineage: Eukaryota > Metazoa > Arthropoda > Insecta > Lepidoptera > Erebidae > Phragmatobia > Phragmatobia fuliginosa. The sequence goes on from OW052073.1 coordinate 18,930,394, forward strand.
ATACCTCAGCTTCCTAATTACTACAAATATTTAAAGGTGTCTGGGGGGATGATTGGCCCTTCGTATTGGTATGGCCGCATACAAAGGGTCTTAAAATAGTACCTACCTAACCAGAAATAGTTGATGATCAATTAGATTTCTAATTTTTATTTTGATAATTCGATGAATGCGCTATTCTTTTATATTGGTGGGTGGTGAGAGCAAATACATCGAGTTTAAAAACGTGTGTTGTAACTATTCACAATACGGCGAAAGGGGGCGTGGACAGCAGTGCTAGTCCTTACCGGAGTCTGTATAAAACAGCTTGAGAATCTTCCGCCAGTAGACAATACGAGGTACTATGTCACATTATTTACTGGTAATTGTATCAGTCAACTGTTATTGTAAAATCTGTAGTGTTATGACATCGAGTGGCAAACGTTTAGGTACTAAAGTTATTAAGTTAAATTTATTTTATAGTTCCGAGTAGGTAGTACGAAAATGACTACAATTGTAATCTAAGGTTCAAAGAAACTTCTTTAAATTCGTCTTTAGACGGCGTATATATTTAAATACGTAGTTTGGACTGCAAACTGGAACTTCATATTGCAAATGTAATCTTATTGGGTTTACACAACGTCAACAACAAATTTATAGAAAGATTATGATAACGCGTAACATATCGTATGTTTGTTAATTATGTTTTGATATGTTTATCGAAATGCCAAGTATTAATACCGGTAAAGACTACATGTCTATCGATCTTATTAGTACGTCTACTTAGGCATAACTTTAACAATGGGTTAAAGTTATAGAAGCATTATGGAAGGTTTTAAATACCCTCACTAGTGTCAGGTATTAAATTAACTTTAAAAATGTTAGTTTGCGAGACAGTATGTTGTTTGTGAAACGATAATTACAAATGGTCAGGTTAGACCGAGCTAGAACAAGGTTTAATCACTAGTCAATGCGAGAGTATCAAGTAGTGTTACATAAAGTTAAGACTAGCTATTTCGGGTTTTAAGTTTTAAGATCTTAAACAAAAACATTCTAGCACACTTGATCGTAAAGGTGTGACATTCATATGTGATCACGAGTTCATGTTCATGAGGACATTACAAGCCAGCACAGGCTATTGTGATCTTTTCTCTTCCTGACAGAGGTGCATATTGAAACGTCAGCACTAGTGATGGTTTCGATAGGCTGACAGTTAGTGTATGCTACTACTGTTTAATATAGGTTCGGTTTTTGGGTTGAACAAACATTAACTAATAATACTGTGTACTTCTATTTATAGACATGCATGTCGCGGCCCGAATTTTAAAAGTTGTGGTCAAAGCTCCGTGACTCGAATGAGTACAAAGAGTCGACGGTCCTACGCCTGATCTCTTTCGGGTCATATTGGGTGGCCGTCTCATCAGACCAAAAGCATACACCTGTGTTCTACAAGCACTTGCATGCTGTGTGTCTTGTCTTCGTGTTTTTGGTTGTTCACCATTGGGACTGGCCGCCGTAGCCGAAAGGTTTAAATGGTAAGGTTTAACTACAGACTCGTGACGATGGACGATACGCAGCCTGTGGCCTATTACAATGACAACTGTGCCTTGAGAGGTCTCGTCCTTCGACCTTCTCGCTGTCTACGTGAGCCGAGCGCGGTCAGTGAACTAGCGTGTGCTGCTGCCTGGTGAGGCGCAGGCTTGCAGCCTACTGGCTGTTCTGCGAGGTGTGGACCTGTGCTCGCCGCCCGCTGAGGCGCGAGCCTTCGGTCTGCTCGCCGCACGCTGAGGCGTGAGCCTTCGGTCTACTCGCCGCACGCTGAGGCGTTAGCCTTCGGTCTGCTCGCTGCACGCTGAGGCGTGAGCCTTCGGTCTGCTCGCCGCACGCTGAGGCGTGAGCCTTCGGTCTGCTCGCCGCACGCTGAGGCGTGAGCCTTAGGTCTGCTCGCCGCACGCTGAGGCGTGAGCCTTCGGTCTGCTCTCCGCCCGCTGAGGCGCGAGCCTTCGGTCTGCTCTCCGCCCGCTGAGGCGCGAGCCTTCGGTCTGCTCTCCGCCCGCTGAGGCGCGAGCCTTCGGTCTGCTCTCCGCCCGCTGAGGCGCGAGCCTTCGGTCTGCTCTCCGCCCGCTGAGGCGCGAGCCTTCGGTCTGCTCTCCGCCCGCTGAGGCGCGAGCCTTCGGTCTGCTCTCCGCCCGCTGAGGCGCGAGCCTTCGGTCTGCTCTCCGCCCGCTGAGGCGCGAGCCTTCGGTCTGCTCTCCGCCCGCTGAGGCGCGAGCCTTTGGTCTGGCTTCAAGAGTAGTGAGTGACGCCAGTGGTTGTAATGTGTTCAACCCACTGAGAGAACATACGAGAGTATGGTTCTTCGTTTTAGCAGCTTTGTGCTAATGGCATTCACAGTATGCTAACGTTAGAGCCTATGCTGTGAATGCATGACAACTTTGATTCCATCGCTCACGATGCAATTTTAAATTTGTGTTTTTCCCCATTGTTGATTCTAGCCAGACTGAGACCGCGTTTTTATTGGTTGAAGCCGATAAAACACTTTGGTAAACGATAACATTTTATTTATATGTGTCAATATGATTGTGTGTGTGTGCAAGAATTTTATATCTGGATGCGGTGTTTGTGTGGTGCATACAAAAGGAGACTTGTATGTTTCACTCGCACTAACCTTGCATATAAAATTCTGGTTTCAAATTTTAACTGAATAAAATAATCAGACAGTGTTATTTAATCAGGGCCCCGAATCACCAGTGGCTGCACATAGTCAGGCGCTATCAATGCCACTGCTTGAAGTGGAGAGCCCCGGCAGGATGGTTCAAGAAATCGTCGAGGACGACTCCCCGTCAGGAGAAGCCGTGTAAGATATTTCATAAGCTAGGGTATAAAAGGCGGCGCGCGCCTGTGCTTCACACATTTCTTGTTCGGCGCTCGTCGTGGTAACTCTGAAGGAGTGTTATTGTGATCTTTGCTATATTGCTACATTGTTATTATCAAATTGTAAAGTAAGAACTGCGAGTATTGTAAGTAATTAACTTGTTAGAGTTGGAAATCTAATGTAACTATTTCTATTCGAATACTAATAAAAGTGAGTTTATTGTGTAAGTACTGTAATGATTATTAATTGTAAAAACAATGTTGGAAAAGAGTGTCTATGGAGTTTCTTGTCTGTTCTTCTCCATCGGATCTACGCCTTGGAACAGACAATTAGCTTGTTAAAAACAGTTTGATATAATTTAATTATATTTTTGTTTCTATTTCACTTTCGACCCATAAAAATATATTATTATTGTTAGTTCAGGGATTATGACACGCACTTGACCGACTTTATATTAAGCAAGATATTTTGATATTATTACTTTTTTTTAATTTTTAATAAAATTAATTGAAATTAATGTATAATCCAATTAAAATTTTAAAAATTAATAACATTTATGTAATAAATATTCACATTTCCAAAGGCCATCCAAAATTATAATATTATTAATACTATTACTTACATTTTAATGTAATAGCTGATTTTATAAATAATACTTATATTATGTAATAGTTAGATGATGTTTCCTCATTAGCCAGACATATTTCCTAATTTCAACCCCTTGCCAGACAAGCAATGTAAATGTTATTAAGAGATTCGTGATTAGAATGACTTATGTAACAAATAATCTATGCAAATTTTAAAAATCCCTACTAATATTATAAATGCGAAAGTAAGTCTGTCTGTGTGTCTGTTACGCTCTCACGTCTAAACCACAGAACCGATTTTGATGAAATTTGGTATGAAGATAGAACTGATTTTGGGAAATTACACAGGATACTTATTACCGCGATAACCGACATACACGCGCACAGAGCCGGGGGCGAAAGCTAGTATGTTCATAAAAGACATTCGTTGCTACAACTACTTTAAGTTGTTAAAACTATCAATTAATTCTGTCATAAACTGGTAAAAAAAAGCCAAATACAATATTTATTAAAAATTTAATGAAAGATAGATTATAATAATAATAATAATAATGTAGGACGTCCACAGACCAGGTGGAGTGATAATTTGCGCGAAACGGCTGACATAAGCAGGATGCGAGAAAAACTAGCAACACTTAAAGTCATCGAAATTTCTCCAACATATTTTTGAAATAAATTATTTTTACCATATAAAATTACAATATAAACCAAATATATACATTTTTAATTGACTCAATGCTATAAAAATAATTAAATAACAGGATTAAAATGAATCGCAATAAGAAAAACTTAGTAATATCTGTTTTTAAAGACATGACGTTTAAAACGTCATGTCAAAACCAATATATTTACCGATAAAACATGAGAAATTTTGAAAGATGATAACAAGAGCTAGAAGCAGAGCACAAAAATCATCCCCGGACTCGTCGCTACGCTCCGCCGTGCCGTCAAAGGAAGAAATCATAGAAGTTCCGAATAGTGCACAGGCGTCGAGCTCTACTTCGAGCGACGAGTTTTTCTCTCCGCCGACGTCGCCAACACCTGTACGTCGGCAGGAGAGGACCCGGCTACCAGACAGCTTGGGATCCCGAGGACCACTGACCTCGAAAAGGGTCCCCGCTACCGGTGGTGGTGTGCGCCGCATGAAATGGTCACATACAATAAATGAGAACGTCATGCGGGCATATTTTCGGGCTACAGAGTTAGGAACAAACCTTACTGCGTACCGTGTTCGACTAGTCTCTCTGTTTCAGGAGCTTGAGCCAGCCGTCAACGTATCAGCACAACGATTGCAGCTACTACTACTACAGCGATGCCATCTGCTAGATGAGGCCGTACTTGAGAGGATATGCTCGGACGTACGGAATACCTTGGCTATCCCTTCTTCGTCACATGCTGTGGATTTGGGAGTGAATGGTACACCAATTCTAACACATAATAATAATGTTGATGAACAAGAGGAGAGTGAAGTTATATCCGTGAGTACCCAATATAATGATAGAATAAGGAGCGCTTTGGAGGATGCGATTCAGAAATACCGGTATTTTGATTATCATAACAGACCCCGGTTACCCCGTTTGCCCATTCATAAACGAAATTTAGCACTGGTGAGTGCCCTGAATCCGTTATTATCAGATTATTTTGATAATAGCGAGGATCTTAGTGATACACATTCTATTCTTTACTGTGCGGCAATTGCAGTTTGTCGAGTAGCTGGTATTAATTTTGCTGAAGACGGAATTCCTACTCGACCCAAAAATACTTTACCAGCTTGGCAGTATAGAATAGAACGTCGTATTACTGAGACTAGGACACTCATCGGTAAATTAACTGCTTTTCAGGCAGGTAATACGCGACCGAGAGTCATGCGCTTTGTGAAACAGGCATTCTTGCTGACTACCATCAGTCCTCAACAGTACTTGTCTAGTGTCACAGAGCGCATAGACTTCTTGAAGCAAAAAGTTTATGCATGGGCAAATAGGATAAGACGGTACAAAAAACGTAGAAATCGGTATTATCAGAATCGCATGTTCCAAAGAAATGAGAAGTGGGTGTACCGGAAATGGGAAGAACCGGATCCATGTGAGCGCGATGGGTACTTGCCAGATGAAACTGCCACAAATGAATTTTGGCGTAGTATCTGGTCGGTGCCTGTCACCCATACAGATGGTGACTGGATGCGAGATGTCAGACACTCATGTGAGTCCATAACAACTATGGAACCAATCATTATTGACAAAGATGATGTAAGTTGTGCAGTCCGTTCATTACCAAATTGGAAATCACCTGGTCCAGACGGTCTGCACAACTTTTGGCTTAAGTGGTTCCGAAGCTCGCATGGGTGTTTGGCGTCTCAATTCCAGGCAGCATTGGATTCTGGTTCATTACCACAATTTTTAACAACTGGTATAACCCATTTACTCCATAAATCTGGTAGTGCCATGGATCCCAAAAACTTTAGGCCTATTACATGTTTACCAACTGTATATAAACTTCTTACATCTATTCTGAGACTCAAAATTACTACACATGTAAATAATAATTCGATACTTTCCGTTTCTCAGAATGGATGTAGAAGTGGGACTCGTGGCACTAAAGAGCTCCTTATCGTTGATATGACCATTAGCCAACAAGTACGTCGTAATCGTAAGGGTTTGGCGACATGTTGGATAGATTATAAGAAGGCTTACGACTCGGTTCCCCATTCATGGCTTTTGAGGGTGCTGGAGTTGTATAAAATTGATACAACTCTGTGCACCTTCTTGAAGTCGTGTATGGGGCAATGGAGGACAGTCCTTCGCTATCCTGGATGCCGCCAAACTGCGGTAAGCGACGTATTTGTAAAGATCGAGAGGGGTATCTTTCAAGGTGACAGTCTGAGTCCCTTGTGGTTTTGTCTGGCCTTGAACCCTCTTAGCACTCTCTTAGAGGGTTCAGGGTTAGGCTATAGGTTGCAGAGAGGTAGCCGGGCTATATCTCACCTTCTTTACATGGATGATTTGAAACTACTGGCTCCCACTAAATTACAATTGATGGAGTTACTAAAGGTTACTGAAAACTTTAGTAATTCTATCAAAATGGAATTTGGTTTAGACAAGTGTGCAGTCATGTATGTAAAGAAAGGTGTTATTGTGGAATCTGAAGGATTAGAACTTTCAGATTCAACAAAACTTAGGTCTCTCTCTGCCACCGAAACCTACAAATATCTAGGCTTTTCACAATCCTTGGGAATACCAGAATCTGATGTGAAGCAAACGTTGCGGGAACGCTTCTTCGGCCGCCTGAAAAAAGTCCTTAAAAGTCTTTTGTCAGGGGGTAACAAGGTGCGAGCCTACAACGGTTGGGTCATGCCGGTTCTGATGTATTCCTTTGGTATACTTAGATGGACTCAGACCGAACTAGATGCCCTTGACAGGCGAGTTCGTACCTTACTGACTGCATTCCGAATGCACCACCCACATTCATCGGTTATGAGATTGTACATCCCGCGAAAGTTTGGGGGTCGTGGATTTTTAAATATCAAGACCCTACATAATCGCGAGATATACAATCTCAGAGAATATTTTCTTAATACCGAAATGGAGGTGCATCGCAATGTAGTTGCAGTGGATAACAGACTCACTCCACTCGCTCTGGCTAAAGAGAATTGGCGCAAACCTGTAGTACTTAGTACTGATGATCGCAAGGAGGTATGGAAGGGCAAAGAGCTTCATGGTCGGTTTTATCGGGCTTTGAACGGGCCCGATATAGACTTTAAAGCATCGACTTCCTGGCTACGGTATGGTGATCTCTTTGGAGAAACCGAAGGTTTTGTTTGTGCAATTATGGACGAAGTTATCATGGCGAGTAACTATCGGAAATATATACTGAAGGACGGTACGGTTGACATATGTCGGGCATGTCACCGACCCGGGGAATCTATCAGGCATATTATTTCTGGTTGTTCTCGTCTTGCTAACGGTGAATATTTGCACAGACACAACCAAGTAGCCAGGATTGTACATCAGCAACTTGCCCTTAAATACCAACTTGTAAATTTGGAGGTGCCATACTACAGGTATGTGCCCGACCCAGTTCTCGAGAATGGTCGTGCTACATTATATTGGGATCGATCTATTATCACAGACAGGACTATTGTCGCCAATAAACCTGATATTGTGATGATAGATCGATCACAGCGCCGCGCAATGATTATCGATATCGCTGTTCCTCATGACGAGAATCTCGTGAAGGTTGAAAAAGAAAAGCAAATAAAATATTTGGATTTATCTCACGAGATTGTCGATATGTGGAATGTTGATTCGGCGATCATTGTTCCGATAGTCGTTTCTGTTCATGGTTTGATAGCCAAGAGCCTCGACCAACACCTTAAGAGGCTCACGTTGGACGGCTGGATTAAGGGTCTGATGCAGAAGGCGGTCCTCCTTGACACGGCACGTATAGTGAGGAGGTTCCTGTCTTTGTAGCCCTAACCACCGGTTTCTTGGTCTCTGTACTCGAAGTCGGTGGTCTACTAATTTTTATATTTTTAAATGTATTTTTTATATTTATATTTAAAAATGAAGTTTATATATAAATATTATCAAATAAAGAGAATAATAATAAAGAAATAAAATTTGAACTATTATTATATAAATTACATGGCGCTACTCTACGAGGACCGCTGACGCCGCGCTTGCACAATGCCCTGAGCATATTGTTTTACTCCAATTAAATAGCTGATGCATGTCCGGCGTCCAGCAGTCCACAGTCAGCCCACAGGATTTGCAAGCTGAAGTGGCAGTGGGCTGGCCATATATGCCGTAGAACCGATAACCACTGGGGTAAACGGGTTCTTGAGTGGAGACCGCGACTCGGCAAACGTAATGTAGTCCACAGACCAGGTGGAGTGATAATTTGCGCGAAACGGCTGACATAAGCAGGATGCGAGAAGCCGAGGATCGAACCAAGTGGCGTGCAATTCGAGAGGCCTATGTGCAGCAGTGGGCTGCGATAGGCTGATGATGAATATATTAGAAGACATCGTTACTATCTCACATCGATAATCAAGTCGCGAATCACCGGGTGACTTTCAAACACCGTTTCGGGCATTCTGAATCTACGGACCTGCTGCAGACCAGAAGGAGAATCCAGAAATCGATTCACGGAGGAAACCAGAAATGTATTATATGTAAGTTCGCTCACAATTCTCGTGTTGCACATTTTAAATCTTATACCTCAAGATTTACCATCCCAGAGCCTCTACTTCACGGGAGCCTAAATTACACCAGACCCGCAGACGTGTAGTTGACAGTAATAGAGATATTAAGTTAGAGAGTTTAGACTTCGACATTATGACTAACCCAGACAGACCCATGCGCCCACAAACTATCGAAAAGGCACTAGAGTTCGGTCAAGAAGAACTCAACGTTATGTATTTACAACAAAGCGAACTCCCAAAAGCTCAAACCCTTCATAGAGTCACTCCTTCATCAATACTATGAGGGGCTGCAGTTCGTCCGGTGATGTTATTTTATGGCGACTATTGTCGGTTGGTTTGACAATTAATGTACCATCTTGTGTCCAGCAGGCAGCAACGCCGAAATGCTGACGGGCCATGCTGAAGGTAGTCTGTCGGGTTCTAGTAAGAAACTGTCTTACCGTAATACCAGATCCCTTCAATGTCGTCTTCGCCTTCCAGACTGCAGCTCGAACCTCCGCTGAGGAAAATCGGACGAGCACTGTGCGCTGGCGTTCCTTGAATGGAGTGCCAATGCTGTGACAGGTTTTGATGGAAGCTTTTGTCATATCCTTGAGGCCCATCTTCTGATCAAGAACTCCAAGCAACGTTTTGCTGCAGTCCTCCCTAGTTGTCTCAGGCACTCCGAGAACGATAAGAACCTTACGTCTATGGTGGGTCTCATTGACATCCACCATTTTGATACACTCGATAATTTGCTTGCGAAGCAGACCCAACTGGTTAAACATCAGTTCCCGGAACGCCCTAAACTCCTCCGAGACGCGCGCAACAGTTGCCTTTGAGTTTGAGCCGGAATTAAGTTGAGCTTCCGGTTAAGCCATCCTCTTGGAAAAACTTTCCTCCAAACTATTCTGTGCTGCTTCGATATCGGTAAGTTGAGGCATTTTTTTAAATAATAAAGTACATTTGTATGTCGCCAATTGTACATGGTCAGTATAATGATGTATTCTTGTATGTAAACTGTATTAACTAACTAAAGTTTATTCTAAATTCTACTCTAAAGTTTCAAAATTTGTGGTTAAATAGTGAAATAGTTCAAATGAGCTGTAAGGTGGCTTAAACACTTAGTTCAACATGTACTCAGTATAGTAACCAAGTTTACATGGCAATTATATAGTTACTCACTTTATTTACTTAAAATTAATTTTAATAAATTAGGAGCAATAAATTTTCAAAAATACGTACTAACTTTTTCACACCTACCCACGAAATAAAAAACTACTATTGCAAACGACAATTATGAAATTAAAGGCCAGCCCCTAAAACTCATGAAGATACCATATGATGCTGGCAAATACGTTGCAACTGCTGCTCAAGTAAACCTAAATTCAATTGATCTTCAAGGATTACATAGCATCCAAGAAAAAGTCATGGTCCAGCCACCTGTTCTACTTGAAAACCTGCAACCAGAAACACTCACACATGGCAATCCCATTCTACGGAGTGCTATTGGGTGCAGGCTTACTCTTCAGGATCCTGATGTCTCGCCGTTATTTATGCAATCGAGACAAAACTACAAAAGGACCAGCCAACCGTCGTCATGGGAAGACAAGAAAACCCTCAAAACCTTCCTGCAACATTTTCACTCAACATGCTAAAATAGTTGCCATTCTAAGAGGGGAGGAATTACATAGCGCTACTCTATGAAGACCGCTGACGCCGCACTTGCACAATGCCCTGTGCATATTGATTTCCTCCAATTAAATAGCTGAGTTTAATTTTGTAGCTTTATTTTATTAATTAAATTAATTAGTTATAAAATCTTTCCGGTTTTTTTTTTCGATCTTTCTGCTGCCGCAAACGTAATTTATTGTATAATTGGTCTAGAACAAAGAAAACTTCCTAACACAGTTACTCGGAGGTCAGTTTAATAGTAGTTTTAGAACGTGATTTATTGCTCATAACTCTGGATTTGAACTTGATTTAGACGTTAATATCCACGCGTTCTTAAGTTAAATTTTACTTACGCGTTTCAACGATAACTAGTTACCTACCTTTTTAGGCAGTCGTCCAAAAATAAATAAATGAATAGAGGATAGAGTTATTGAACTTAAAGTCCAAGATTTCGACTTAATTACTTTATTTTTGCTGATGTAAATATATACTGAGTAAACAATATATGCTCAGTAGAAATAACAAGTTCACGGTCAGTGATCGCAATAGACCTAACTCGCCATCTTACTCGCACTCACCCAGTGCCGGATTAAGCCAGCGCGGGGCCTGTAGCAAATTCTAACGCGGGGCCCTTGGATAGTTTCAGGATATAAGTTTCAAAAAATCGACCAAGTGCGTGTCGGGCCACGCATAGAATAGGGTTCCGCAATAAAGGTTTAAAAATAATGGTACGTGGCTTTTAACAGCCACGTACCATTATGGGTGATTGATGATTGATTGATCGATGATGGGTGATTACGGGTTTAAACCGTGTCCAATAGATAATTGTTGTTTATTTATTTTTTCGTTATTTTTGTACAAAAAATTCTAAGGAAGCGTGTTTTGCAAGTTAAGCCTCTATAACTCCTGAACTATAAAAGTTATCTAAGTCGTTATAGTTTTCCTTTACAGTTCAGCATATGGACTATATGCTGAACTGTAAAGGAAAACTATTTATAACCATATATAACCATCATGTTTTTTTAAGTTTTTTCGAGGCATCCGTTTACCATTTAGGGGGGCAGGGACGCCGTGTTTTAAGAAAAAAAAACCCTTTAAAGTTAAATAACTCGTAAACAAAAACCCAAATTAAATAATCGTTAAGACGATTATTTGATTTGGGTTTTTATTAACGTAGGTTTGACTCATTACTACCTCATTAATACAGTACTCATTACCTAAGTAAAATCGGCTTAGTGCGCGTGAGGCCACGCATAGAATAGGGTTGCGTAGGGTTCATGATTTCTCGAGCTTTTCAATTTCTCGGGTCTCGACAATTCTCAAAGCTAATTTCTCGGGGCTTCTTGGGTTGTCGAGAAATTTACATTTCCGTACGTTTTCTCATATTATTTGGTTGCAATACCTCAACAAATTCAGTGGTTTTCCTCACAAATAAAAGTATAAAATTAATTACAAAACTTTTATTGATTATATTCAAAAACATTAATCTTATAAATAAGCTAATTAAATTGAAGAAAAAACAGAAATGATATTATTTGGACTCATAATTATAATGGCAGGTTATTTAGAACTTTTAAACAAAAGTAGCTTCCATTAAACTAAACAAAAAATCAACATGAAAGAAAACGTTTATCTATTAACTTATAATTAAATTACAATCACAGCACCATACCAACAGAAAGTGAATCACGAATGAATTCACTTTTTTTGATTCCATTTATGGTGAAGTCGTCTTAGGAGCCAGCCTCACCAATATTTCACCCAATGATTGTATCGGTGTAGTTTTATAGTTTAGTTTCTGTTGCTGCATACTTTCATACCCAGGCCTGTTTTTTTCCGGTGCACTCACACCTGAACTTGGGGATTCTTCTTGGGGGACCCAAGAAGAATCAGAAACTGAAGCATCTGTAGCATTTAGTATTTAGTAATATTGATTTTAAGCACATGTGCTAAATGTCTCACGAACCCGCTAGTATTTGAACCTTTGCAAGCAATGGTTTTTGGGCACTTTAGGCATTGCGCATTTGCAGATTCCTTTTTTTTTATATTTCCATACTTTTGATGCTTCAATCTTTACGGTTACAGTGACGTTTCGGTAAAATCTATAACAAACGCAAATCAAATTAATAATAAGCCCTTGGAATAATATGTGATACACACGCACATACAACACAACTGGCAATATTCGTCTCACAAATTTAAAATGACACATTAATTAATTTCAAATTACTTACATAACAAAAACATATCACAATAATTAAAAACTAAGCTTGTGTGTTGTTGTTTTGCAAAAATAGGAAATGTAATAAGACTAAGTAGTATAATTAATGTATCGTTAGTTATTTTATGTATTAAAGTTTGAGTAAAAATAATAGAAAAGAACACACTCGTACCTAGTAGAATTTAAGCTCATATTTAGATTATATTATTGATAAAAATAATATGAATATTATAATATATAATATATAAATATAATAAAGCCATGATTTATCAATAAAAGTGAAAAGACTTATCTGTTTGATTTTAATTTATCACGTAATCTGTGAAACACTCACTACGTAAACTATCGTGTAAAAACGACGCCGCAGAGCGCTTGCAGCGAGATCAAGGGTGCCACTGCGCTTTGGCCCATGCCTCCAAGGAACATAACAAACGGCGATTCAATTTCTATATAGGTATATGATTTCTCGAGTTCTCGACTTTTATCTAGCTTGATTTCCCGGGAACAAAGCCCAACGATTTCACAATAGGTTAGAAGTGAGTAAAAAAAATCATGTCCACTTTACGTGTGGGGGAGGTACCCCAAATAAAAATATTTTTTGTAAATTTTATTGTTTCACTTTGTGGACATAATTACAATACATATTCTAGCAAAGTTTCATCTCTCTAGCACCAACCGTTTAGGAGGTAAGTTGAGGACGGACGGACGGACGGACATAGCGAATCTAAAAGGGTTCCGAGTCATGAATTACGGAACCCTAAAAATCTACTTTTATATTATAACGAATTATAATTTCATGAACATTAAGGGTGTCTGGCAAGGGGTTGCCACGATGATAAGTGTCTGGCAATGAATAATATGATTTTTAATAATATTCTAAAGGTAATACTAAAAAATAGTTCTTTATTATTTCATGCAATTTGATCCGTATTTTACACACCTTTAGTACCGTTAACTGCCAAAGCCACTGCAACCCAAACCCCTTAATGCTCGATCGTTCTTACCTGTGTTGGGAGCATGCGCTGACAAACTTTCAGCTTTTATAAAATGACGAAGGTCTGGGGTTCAATAAAAATAGAAGTTCTTACTCTGAAAGAAAATAATCTTAATTTTATTTGTCGTAATGTTTCTTTTTTTGAATGTGTTTCTATTTTTCTTTTGTTTTAAAATTTTAGCCAGATTGCAAGGAAATCTGAAATACAATTTCATTTGCGACTTCTGAGGCAGATTGTCGTGATGGTTTAGTATAAATATCATGCCCCTTCCTACCTATTGCAGTACCGCAATGGCATTCTCCAGGACCAGAAAATCCAAATTGAGTTTCCACCCCGACATCAGAAAAAAGTGTGTGTGAAACTATTTTATGTAAAGTGCGGAAATTGATACCTACATTATATGCATGCATTTTTTTTTAATATATTGCGAAAATTTTATACACAACGCCATCTAGTCCCCAAACTAAGCAGAGCTTGTATTATGGGTACTAGATAACCAATATAAATACATAAACATATTTTCACATAGAAAACACCCAAACTCCGAAACAAAGATTTATAAATCACTGGCTTTCGCCCGCGGCTCCGCCCGCGTGTATGTCGATTATCGCGGTAAAAAGTGGCCTATTTCCTTTCCCAGGTTCAGTTCTATCTTCATACCAAATTTCATCAGAATCGGTGGAGTGGTTTGGTCTTGAAAGCGTAACAGACAGACAGACAGAGTCACTTTCGCATTTGTAATACTAAGTAGGGATTGAGTCCGACCCGGGAATCGAACCCGAGACCTCAACCCCACCCGTCTCATACACTACCACTGCGCCAGAGTTAAGTACAGAATATCTCCTAAAATTAATTTAATTAATTAAGAAATTGCGTTAACTTACATTTCAATACGTTTCGCCTCTTAGACACAGTAGAAAGGATTACTTATATCTTGATCAGTCCTAGGCATTATATAAATTACGTTCATGACGCATACGCTTCCACACCACAGTACAGTCAGAAGCAGATTATTGAGAACATAAATAGAATAAATTAAAATAAAAATCGTCCAAGTGCCTGTCTGGCAGCGCACAGGAAAGGGTTCCTCAGTCACCCATAATGGTACGTGATCATCTTATACGTTATAGTTTTCCTTAAAAGTTCATTATAAGGACCACCATCACGAATTTTTCCAGATTTTTTGAACCAGCCGTTTAGCTTTTAGAGGGGGGGGGGGGCGCCCTGTTTTTACAAAAAAGTGCCCTTTAAAGTGGAATTTCTCGCAAACGAATACCTAAATCAAAAAATCGTCTTAGAAACTTGTGGCGACTTCCACATACCGTACAACAGCGCCATCTACCGATGAAACACTGAACTACAAAGACAACACGGAATTATCTATACTGAGTAACTACTAATCCTGAATCGCGAAAGTAACATTCTCGCGCCGATTAGCTTATATACAACATCCCAACATCAACTGTTGGGCAGTGGCCCGCCAGGCATGATCACCTTGCCTGGTCAGAGGATCCTCCCTTTGTGTTGGAGGAACACGACACCCGTTCCTCCACAGTGGTGACCCCGACGTGATTGGAAGCCTTCAAAATTAGCAGATCAGCAGCGCCATCTTGTTCACTCCCACAGCGATGACCGTCATTCTAGTCTCAGCCAGCCAGCAACCTCGGCATCAACATGGATACCACTCGCAGGACGCGACCGCTCCAGCCTGGTTGACCCTACGGCCTCAACAGCGTCTAGGCACAGCACACTGCACCTACGGTCCACGTAAGAAGAGCATCTCTCTCCCGTCTACGTAGCAGCCAGCCACTACGCAGCAACCGCCCCGACTCACTGGGGACTTCACCGCAGCACCGCGCACAGCAAGCGATTCCGACTCACTGGGATCAGCGGACTTCAGCCCCGACTCATTGGGACTAGCGGCATACAGTTCCGACTCACTGGAACCAGCGGCACTCAGTTCCGACTCACTGGAACTGCTCACTCCTGGTACTGGCAAACTCCGCAACAGAGCACAGACAGCTGTCTCATCATATCGACCTCCGGTCTTGGAGGGGAGTGATGTGGCGACTTCCACATGCCGTACAACAGCGCCATCTACCGATCAAACACTGAACTACAAAGACAACACGGAATTATCTATACTGAGTAACTACTAATCCTGAATCGCGAAAGTAACATTCTCGCGCCGATTAGCATATATACAACATCCCAACATCAACTGTTGGGCAGTGGCCCGCCAGGCATGATCGCCTTGCCTGGTCGGAGGATCCTCCCTTTGTGTTGGAGGAACACGACACCCGTTCCTCCACAAAACTCTTTATTGTTTTTAAAACACCTCTCTAATAATATCCCACGCGATGGGGTAGCCGCGAGAAAAAATTTACATCCCCACTTTACGTGTAGGGGAGGTACCCCAAATAAAAATATTTTTCATAATTTTATTGCAGCACTTTGTCGACGTAATTTTACAACATATATTCGTGCAAAGTTTCCTCGTTCTAGCACTTACCGTTTGGACGGTAAGTCGAGGACGGACAGACGGACAGACGGACGGACGGACGGACATGACGAATCTATAAAGGTTCCGAGTGATATACTTCGGAACCCTAAAGAAGCGGCCCAGTGCAAGTCGGACTGGTCCATGAAGGGTCCCATAGAAGCAAGTAACGTCACATAAAAGTGACCGATGTTTTAATAATAGTGTATTGATTGAATTAAAGGTAAATTGCGGTTTACGATTTATGACGTATTACAAAAAACTACTTACTAGATCTCGTTTCGGGCAAACTATTCAGTTTAGAGAAAAATGAAATTAGAAACCTCAATATCAATTTTGCAGACCTATCCATAGATGGGTTTGATGAAAAACAAAATTTTGAGTTTCAGTTCCAAGTATGGGGCACACAGAAGACGATCCTAATAATGACAGTATTGTTGCTGTCGTATTTCGTTGGTGAGTGTTAGACCGGAGGCCCAATCATTCTTCTTCATCCTTCTTCTCCAGGCTTCCAGAGGCCGGGAGAATGATATAGAAACATCTGACCAGGCCGCCATCGTATGGATCAACTTGCTGCATTGCTTACCCTCACAATAAGGATTATGACCCCTACTCCTGGATTCTACTCATGCTTTCCATGAGGCAGAGTATAGTCACTTTCGTAGGATTAAATATAAAAAAATGGGTACAAACCTAAAAAATAAATGTAAAACTTGGTTTTAAAATGCCGATGATATTTTTTGTAGTTTTTCTCCTATAAAAGTACTGATTTACAAATTGCTAATACAAAGCGGCAATGAAATATAAATGAAATCTAAGAGAGACAATCAATAGACTGATTTATTAACATAATTAGTTTATTAGAACTTAGACTGCCTAGTTGGTCTAGTAGTCAAGAGGTCTCGGGTTCAAAACCCGGGTCGGGCCAAAAGTGTTGTTGGGTTTTAATTACAGGAAATTCCATAATAAACAGCCCGGAGTATGGAAGTCTGGCGGTGATTCACGTCCGTGCCTCGTAGAGCACATTAAGCCGTCGTTCCCGGTTGTCATGAACATCTATGCCGATTGTTATTTGTTAGAAGACAAAATGGGTCATCTCGAAATACACCTGTAAACACACTAGGTATCCTGAACATTGTACTCGGTATACATATGCGTGACTTCAACTCACTTACATATATCGCATTTACTGTACCTTTTTTGCTATTTAGGCTAATTTTAGCCAGAACGCCTTTATATTGTTGTTGTGCGACTACAGGAAATCATTAAAAATAAATACTAATTAACGATTTTATTTTTAGAGTGGCCTTCTTTTCAAGGATGACTTCTGGTTTTGTTTAGTTTAGTCACTTAGTTCTAGCTATTGAAACATTGTGCGTGAAGAATTTTTCGCATTTACTCCAGCCAGCCTGGGTTGGTCCAGAATTAAAGCAGCTTCCGAATATTTCCGCAGGCCTCCTGAAATCTTGCCGATGACTGTAGAGTTTGTGCCCGTTGCTCGGCCACACTACTGCATTCCATGATGACATGTTGTGGTGTTTCTTCTGCTTCCATGCATCCTCTGCACAGAGGGCTATCTGTTACTCCTATGGTGTGTAGGTGTTTGTTGAGGAGACAATGTCCGGTTAGCGTTTCTATGATCTTGCGAAGTTTGTCTCTCTTCAGTCTGAAAAGGGTGCGGGCAAGCCTTTTGTTAGGAGCTGATACAGCATTCTTAGTTTGCCGACATCCCTCGTTATTTAACCACTCTTTCAAGTGAGTTTTCTGGGTTAATTCACGCAGCCATGCTTTAATTTGGGCCTGGGGTATGGGTAGCAGAGTTTCCGGACCATGCACGTTTGTGTCTGCTCCCTTCTTAGCCAGTTCGTCTGCGGCGTCATTTCCCAATGAGTTACTGTGTCCCTTTATCCACTGCAGAGTCACTCTGTTGGTTGCCGCAATGGATTGGAGTGCATTGTGCCATTCCATTATCAAGACTGATTTTATTGTGTTGCTGCGGAGGGCCTGAAGCACGGACCCACTATCAGAGACAATTTTAATTTTGAAGTCACTGATGTCTCTGGCAGCAACCGCCTGTGTCGCTCTGGTAATACCAATACATTCTGCCTGGAAGATTGTATTTAGCTTGTCTAGTGTTGTTGATATTTTAATGTTTAGGTCGTCTGAGAAGACACCAGCTCCAGTACTAGTATTGGTTTTAGATCCGTCGGTGTAGATCCTAACTTCCCCAGTGCCAGAGTAGTCTTCTTTTTCTGCGGAAAGCTGGATGTCGTATCTTCTATCAAATATGTGTTGCCTCAAAATCTTGTCCATAGGTGCCTCAAGGAGCGGGTTCACCTCCTCTCTCAGCCTCAAGGCTGCAGCCTTTGCCTCTTCCTGTATCACCAGGTCTAGAGGTCTTAGGTTCAAGAGATACTCTAATGCGGCTGATGGAGTTGTTGTTATTAGTATATCTAATAACAGGACGGCCATAAAGTTACACAATCCGGTTTCTACAAGCTTTATCAACCTTGATTTGCGGTTTCTCTTGTCTTTGAGTAAGAACTCCCGCACCCCATCCGTTTTTTACTCTGATTTACCTTCTTTGTCCGTCCGTTTCTCGTGTAAAGGTTTTTTTTTATATTTACCCTACCAAAATGACTCTACACTGCCTGATGGAAAGCACGAGCAGAATCCAAAAGTGGGGGAAACCACACATCATTGCTGCGAATGCAGACAGTAAAGAATGGCTGCCCACACTATGGCGGCTTAGTGAGATACTTTTTCACGCCCCGCTTAAAGGATCCGGATCATAGTGGGAAGGAAACACGTGAGCTGGTAGTGAGTTCCAGCCTTTGATTGCTCGGCATAAGGAGGAAGAGCCGCCGAAAAGTCTATATATTCCCGTGGGTTGAGATCCCGGCAAATAGCCATATAATCGAATTCCAGGATAACGATGAAAATGTTTTTAATGTCCCCCGTGACACAGGAATTTATATTCCTAATGCGGGAGTTGTCTTTTAAACATTAAGATTTTTAATTGGATGTAAAAATAAAAAATCCGCAACAACAAAGTAAACAAAGTCTCAAACACACAAAAACAAAGTCAAAACACACAAACAAAGTAGGTACACCACTGGTCTGTACTCACAATGTAGATGGAGAATCCTACTCTTGGATTCTACTTATGCTTATAATCAGGTACCTAGAGAAGAGTCACTTTGGTAGGCTTACCTAAATATAAAAAAAAACTTAGAATCTTTGAGACCGTGATCTTATAAAATAGACATTATTATCTAATCTAGAGATTAGAATTTAAGTAAAAATAATTCAAGCCACCCCGTTTTTCAAATCAAATCAAATCGTTTATTCTGCAATTAGGTTACATGAACACTTTTGCAAGTTACACTTTTTTTTTGAGCAGATGACTAGCCCTGAGAAGAAAGGACGAAACAAACTCAGGGATCACAGTCTCTATTAAAGTCCAGACAATATTCTTAAATGCAAAAGACACATATAAAAGCGATAATTACAATTTGAGTCACAACTATAATAATTAAAGATAATAATTTAAAAAATATCAACAATGGCAACAATTTGTGTTAAAGAACCATTGACACGGGAGTTTTTGAGGACATCATAAAGTAAGCTTGCCTGCCTGTCAAGTAAGTGGTGAACACATTGTTAAGATGATTTGTAACGTCTGTAATGGATCGCTTATTAGTAAAGATGCAATGAAATGTCGATTATGTCTCGGTAAATATCATTATCAATGTCTGAGTATTGATAAGCTTAAATTCTCTACACTTACTAAAGAACAGTCCCTGAACTGGACTTGTCCTTCATGTAATAACGTCACCCGGCGAACTCAGTCTCATGACAGCACACCTGTGCGCGGTAGCCGCTTATCACCACTTGATGATGAGTCATTAGACATCTCTTGTGATAGAACTCCACCTGAAAGCCTTGTTGCGGCAGGCGGAACTAGTTCTAATGAGGTGGTAACAATGGAAAAGATAAGCGCTCTTTTGGACCAGAAGTTGAACTCAAGTTTCACAGTGTTTATGGACAGCTTCCGTAAGGCCTTACGTAATGATGTCAAGGAGATGGTCGCGAGTGAGATGGGTTGTGCTATACAAGTTATTAAAGATGAGTTCAGTGCAACCACAGATTTTATATGTCAGGAACAGCAGGAATTGCGGTCAAACATTAACAGCAGTGCTGCCACTATAATATTACTGGAGACTGAAAATAACAGGCTTCAATCTGAAATTACGAAACTCAACGCCCGATTGGCGGGAATCGAGAGAGTGTCACGCAGCTGTAATATTGAAATACAAGCAGTACCTGAACGTAAGAACGAGAATGTCTTGCTCTTACTGAAAAAACTTTGTGAAATAGTTAAGGCTCCCATTGATGATGCAAACATTAATTCATGTCGTAGAGTGGCTAAACTTAATACATCTTCCAGTAGGCCCCGTAATATAGTGGCGACTTTCTCAACACCAAGAATTAGAGATATGGTATTGTCAGCGACGCATAGATACAACAAGACTCACCCTGGTCAAGAGCTAACATCCTCAGACCTAGAGATTACGGGTGATTCGTGTAGGGTCTTCATTACGGAGCACCTAAGCCCTGAACAAAAAAATGTACATGCAGCAGCTCGTAGATTTGCCAAGGACCGTGGTTTTAAATACGTGTGGATCAAATATGGTCAAATCTATATACGCAAGGACGACAGTGCTGGCGCAGTGCATGTAAAGAACTGTAATTTCCTGGAAAAATTGTAACTTTTTCCTATTGTCTTGATTTTTTATGTTCCTATTTTGTTTTACTATTTGGTCAATTATCTTCATCCACAATGTGCAGTGTATTTTATCAAAACTTGGGTAGGGCTAGGTCTAAGTTAATAGAATAGAATAGAATAGAATATACTTTATTGTACACCAATTACAATGTCGCAGTTGAAAATTACATGTGGTTATGTATGTACAATGGGCGGCCTTATTGCTAAATGCAATCTCTGCCAGGCAACCTTTGGATGGACAAATTGACAGGAGGTAAAAATAAATAAAGGGTAGTTTCGGTGTTGCGTAGTTATGGTGGTTAATAAAATACACACAGATACATATATACTCCATATACATATATACCATTTATATATTATCACATAAATATATACAAATCATATAAATATAAGTATACAAATCTATTAATAACTATGAAATCATGTACAACTATTCAGAGTGTTATGAATTCAAGTAGTGATCTTTGACCATGTTCTTAAATACTGTCGGTGTTTGGGCACGTCTAATGGAAATCGGCAAGGCATTCCATAATCTAACAGCCTGTACCGTAAACGATTTATCGTAGAATGTGGTAGTGTGGCTAGGTACCATAAGCTCTAAAGTTACCGACGACCTTAAGGATCTTAGATGTGTGTCACTGAGGAACACAAAACGTTCCTTTAAGTAAGGTGGGGTGAATGGATTGAATAAGATGCTATAAAGCATAGAAAGGATATGTGAATTCCGGCGAAGTCGAATTGGGAGCCACTTGAGCAATTTGCGAAATTCAGTCACATGATCATATTTGCGTAATCCAAATATAAATCTAATGCAGAAGTTTTGAAGGCGCTCAAGTTTATCAAGCTGCTCCTCGGTAATATTGAGATAACTGACATCAGCGTAATCAAGTATAGGAAGGAGCAGTGACTCAGCTAACGCAACCTTAGTAACTGTAGGTAAAAAGTTGCGAAGTCTTCGTAGAGATCCCGCTGATGCAAACACCCTCCTACTAACTTCACGTAATTGTGGACCCCACGATAATGTACTATCAATCAGTACTCCTAGGTTCTTAACACACGTATTGATTGGTAGTATGACATTGTTAAAAATTATGTCAGGTAATTCAGACCAGTCAATTTTAGAGTGCATCCTGGAACTGCCCACAACAATAACTTTGGTTTTGGACGGATTAACAGTAAGTCCATACTGGCAGCTCCATTTACACACGCTAGCCAAATCTGAGTTCATAATAGCGAAAGCTTCCGACAATCTGTTTAATGGTGCTTGTGTATAAACTTGAAGATCATCTGCGTAAAGGTGGTAGGATGAGACTAATGTTTTAGAAATGGAATTTATAAAAATAGTGAAGAGTAATGGAGATAAAACGCCACCCTGCGGTACTCCAGCAGACAGGTTACACCACGAGGAAAAGGATCCCTCGACGCACACACGCTGCCTTCGACCTAGCAGGTAACTACGAAACCAATCAATCACCGTTGGAGATATGTTAATAGTGTGTAAAATGCCCATCAAGATGTCGAAGTCAACCGTATTGAACGCATTGCTAAAGTCAAGTAAGGAGAGTAATGTGAGTTTGCCGTGCTCCATACCCATCCTGATGTCATCAGTGACATTGACCAACGCGCTTACTGTGCTGTGGCCTGTACGGAAGCCCGATTGATATGGATTGAGGAGATGGTTCTTCAGTAGGTAAGAAGTTAGTTGGGTATGGACGAGGCGTTCGAGGACTTTTGACAGAAAGGACAAAACGGAAATGGGACGATAGTCGGAGAAGGATGAAGGATTTGATTTTTTGGGCAAAGGGATGATTTGTGCTTCTTTCCAAGTGTTAGGAAATACACTATTGGTAAGGGAATGTTCCAAAATATGGCATATAATAGGAAGGATTTCGTCGATAATAGGTTGTATCATATTACGACTTATGCAGTCACTACCAACAGCATTGGAAGTTATGGACATTATACACTTCTTAACATCACAAGCAGTAATTTGAAGAAAACGGAACGGAGAAAAATCAGGAGTTGGAAGTGATGAAAGATATTGTAAGGTATTGGCTTTACAGGTCTGACTGTAATTTGACGATGAAGAGAAATGTAAATTTAACGAATCAATATGATTTTTTATAGGAACTGTATTTAACTGTGATTTTCCAACTCCGAGTGTTCTAAGAAATTTCCATACTTTCGCAGGGTCGCCGTCCTCGACCGAATTGTGAATGTATTGGCGTTGCGCTTTCCTACAAGCCTTACCGCAGAGATTTCGTATTTCAATATATTTATCTTTATTGGCTGCTGTCGGACGTGATTTGAACCTGCTTTTGGCTATTGACTTCCTCAATATTAATGTTTTTAATTCAGAAGTAAGCCAAGGTGCAGGTAGATGCTTAATTTTAATTCTTCGAATTGGAGCATGTGCGTCGTAAAGGCAGATTAGCTTACTATTTAATATATTCACCTTTTCGTCAATACAGTCTGTTGATAGAAGGGAATTCCAATCAATTACACCAGCGTCGTGGCGGAGTTTATTAAGATCCATGTCACTAAAATTGCGTTGCAGGAGTATCTTGGGCTTGGGTTTAGGTGGATGTAGTTTATAGGAAAGAAATATTAGGTCATGGTATGAAAAGTCATCAGCTGAACATTGTCCATGCTTAGCGACTAACTGATCTGAGGAAACAAGTATGAGATCAAGGAGAGAAGGAGTAGAGTTGGGAAAATTGTGAGTGGCATTTAAAGGTAAGATAGATAAGTTGCATGACTCGACAATACTAGTAAAAGAGGAGGTACGGAAGTCCTTTTTAAGTAAACACGTATTAAAGTCTCCCATAACGATGGTGTGACTGTAAGCAGGTGTAAGCCTTTCTAGGAGTTTTTCAAAAGAAGAGAAAAAATTGTTGCGTGAGGAGGGAGAGTAATATACCCCTAGTAGGAGTTTGTTGTGCAAGAGTTCTAACTCTATAAACAAATGCTCACCGGCATTTGGTGGCGGCGGTTGGGTTGACAGATCTACAATGTTATAAGACATGTTTTTCTGTAGGTATATGGCCACCCCACCACCGGCGCCCTTATCTCGATCATTTCTGATCAGATTATAGTTTGGAAGAGAGTAAGAGGTAGAAGGGAGACATGGCTTAAGCCATGACTCGGAAACAAGGATTGCGTGAATATGCTTACAGTCAAAGTTGGTCAGCATCTCTGGAAAATGGGCCGGAATACTCTGGGCGTTTATGTGGACTACATTAAAATTCTTAGGTACATCGGAAAATTGTGACTCTAGAGTTTCAGATAGTGACGGTATGCTAACAAAACTGGAAACAGAACTGTTAGCGGACTTAAAACTATCAACATCACTTATACTTGACATAACCAATAATAATTTAGAAACAAATAAATAAATATGTAAATATAAAAATTCAAGTTATATAAAAATAAATAAATATACAATCTAATTTAAAAAGAAAAATAACACAAAAAAAACAAAATTAAAAAAACAACAACAACAATGCGCGTAAATACTATACTCGAGTATTTTGTCCACCCGCCAGGTGCGTTACAAATGTAAGAAATACATAGAAATATATATACACTTACTACAAAAACATAAAACAACAAACATGTTGGTAAAATAAAACATGAAAGAAGAAAAAAAGAGCTAGGAACAAAAAATAATAATAATAGCAAAACATTAAACCACCACCAGTCATCAATTACATGAAAAGTATCGATTCAATAATAAAGAGAAAAAATAATAAATTGCAGAATGTGAACTTAAAGGAAAATAAATAAAAACAAAATAAATAGAAAAAAACATGATATTTAAGTCATCAAATCAGTTTAAATTATTTTCTGTTTCAAACGCACCGTACACGCAATATATTGTTTCTAAGTAGTAATTTCCGAACGACAGTTCTTGTGACGCATTGTGGCGTGAAATAATTGTCAAACTGACAGATTCGCAAAGTGCATGACAGTTTTGATTTGATTGTTATGTAGGTGGTAAACAGTAAAAAAATTATTAATCGTATTATCGTGCGGTATATCGAATAGTTAATATACCGACAGGGGAGTATTATTAATTGAACGTGGCTATGCACTTAATGAGAACGATATCGGGAACCTAAATTAACCATGTATGATGACAAGGATGGCGCAACAAACAGAACTACACGAATACCATGTTTATTTCTTGTTAATAGCTCGTCTTGTTTTGGTGACTGGTTTCTCGGCTGGAAGCTCGGCTGGAATCTCGACTGGAATCTCGGCTGGGATGTCTTTTGGTTTGTCAGGAACAAGACGGTTAAGTTCAGCTATTGATGTTATGCGGTGCCGTGTTCCATTTGCATCAAGTATATAAACATGGCCCTCACGAGTCCAACATTTAGATACACCACACCTATCCCGCACAGCCATGAAAAGTTCATGTCTAGCACGAGTCACGAACTCGGATAAAGTCACACCTGACCCCTTCAGTTTGATTTTTGTAAACCATATTTTGTCTCGGATAGCTACAGAATGGAATTTAACTAGTATTGGCCTATTCTTTTTGGTACTTGCAGCTCTCCCCATTCTATGGCACCGGCTGATATCAGTGGGAACAAAGTCAGTAATCCCAAGTTTATCTTTAAAAACACTCACCACAGTTTGCAAAGTAACCTCAGCCTTATCCTCAGGAATGCCATGAACCAATAACATCTTTCTACGGCTTCGCATCTCAATCCTGTCCACCTCCCGCGTTAAGAACTCAATTTGAGCTCGAAACACAGAAACAGTGTCCATAACAAATGTTTTGAATGCCATGAAATCTGCTGCTATTGTGCTTATGTTTGGAGAGTTACCTGGGTTCTTGGTGTTCTTCTGCAGCTCAATCTCGAAGTTAGCCATCCTTTCTTCAATTCCAGACATGGTTACAGAAAAAGACTCCTTCAAACCGTCCATGTCTTAAGATGAGTACTTCTATCAAGTGTATAATTCTCAGTTGTAGATACTTGTGAAAGGAGATAACACACAGCAGGTGGGTGGCTTATGTTGCCATAAGTATATTCATATAAATATGTGTTAAAAGTTAATATTATACTATTTTATTTTATTTTTATTTGAGAGATCAATCAAAATGTGTGTTAACAGTTCGAACTACCCACTAGTTTTTTTTTTTTGGTAAGTTAAATACAATTTACTTGAACCTTTTAAATGCTAACTACGATATTGTATGTCTAACTGAGACCAATTTTGACAGTAGCGTATTTGATAATGAGACAATAGATAACAGGTATATCATATATAGACGTGACCGCACCAGTACGTGTTCTGTTAAGGAGGGTGGTGGTGGTGTCTATATTGCCATTAAAAATAATATAAACGTTATCCGTCAGACAACCTGGGAAAGTAGAGTTGAGGATATTTGGGTTACTATACTGCCCAGGAATCAAGGTGAAGCGCCTTTGCATATCTGTCTTTGCTATTTACCACCTGACTTGCCATTAGACGACGTAGAAACATTTCATCTCAATACTCAAAATATAATACTCAACTCTGCTTTTGGTGACGATTTTCTTGTACTTGGTGATTTTAACAGCGCGAATTTAACCTGGGTCAGACAGACAGGCTCGGCCAACATGCTGCCAATTAATCCCTTAGATCGTAGAGCCAAATTACTTCTTGAAACAATGGAGGTGTGCAATTTGATACAGTGTAGCAATGTGCCCAACATACTTAATAGGTATTTGGACCTTGTATTGACCTCTTTACCATGTAACACAGTCTCTTTTCAGCAGACAGAATCTTTATGCCGCTCAGATAAACATCACCTGGCGTATCACATTGGAGTCACATATGATTCTATCAAAGTCACTCAACCTAAATTCAAAGCACGTTATAATTTCAATAAGTGTCAGTATATGAAGGTAAAGTCTGAGTTGAGTTGCATCGATTGGGAGGTTTTACTCTCATCAGAAGATGTAAACATATGTTTGGATGTTTTTTACACCAAATTAAATGAGATTATTTCTAAAAATACGCCACTTGTAAGAAACACAGCAACAAGTAAGTATCCAATCTGGTACAATCAGGCTTTGATTCATTGTATAAGGGAAAAAAATAAATTTCATAAGCGTTTTAAAAAAAAATCTAATCCAAGAGATTATGATACATTTGCTCTACTTCGGAGCAGGTGTAAATTCCTTATTACATAATGCTACAGAAACTATTTGTCTTCAGTTGAGGAGTCTTTGAGTGACGACCCTAGGATGTTCTGGCGGTATGTTAATAATAAAAAAGGTGGTTCTACTATACCCGTCACTATGACGTACGAAACTAAAACCTGCTCGAATGGGCAAGATATCTGTGAATTATTCGCCGAGTATTTTGGTTCAGTTTATGACACTCCATCTGATGGGCAACCCACTCTGCTGCATGATATGCCTATGGTCGGAAACCTATCTCTCTATCAGGTCAGAGTTAGCCAACAAGATATCTCTTCAAAAATTAAACAGCTAAATGCACGTAAGGGACCAGGTCCAGATGGAATTCCGCCGGGATTTATAAAAAACTGTTGCGAAGAGCTGTCCCTTCCATTAAAAATTATTTTTAATAAATCCTTGGAATCAGGTATTTTTCCACTACGTTGGAAGACAGCTCATATTGTTCCTATTTTTAAATCTGGCGACAAATCACTTTGCTCTAACTATAGGCCTATAAGTATAAGGGCGCGATGATCCGTGGTTTCCGTATGTAAAACTCGGGTATTATGTACAGATGTTTATTAAAATGTATGTACAAGGAAATTACAGCGCACTTATTATTTACAATATATTTTATCTATAGAAGGTGCTAAGAAGAAAGATTAGATTATGTACAGGATTAATTTACAATAAATTATATATATCTGAGACATATCCAGCAGCAAGAGAAGTCTCTCTAGATTTTCCAAATCCAAAAGTCACACATGACGTTTTATTTTTCTCCCAACTTTCATAAAGATGAAATGAGGCGAAGGAAGAAAAGAGTATGTATGTGGATGCGTGAAAGATGTTGGATGATGTGTGGAAGAAGGAGCCTACACCACCCCCCTCCAGAGACCGTCAGGGTAATAAAAACCTCACCCGACGTCCGGATCTAGTGATGTACTCTTGCCTGGGCTCTGGACTCGAAGCCTCAGGGTGATCAGAGAGTACATAAGCCGGTTTGAGTCGGTCAATGGACACCGTGACTTCTCTACCACTAACGATAATCCTAAACACCTTGTCACTTCGACTGACAACTTTGTGAGGCCCAGTGTATGCTGGCTGCAGAGAACCACGTGATGCGTCAACACGCAGGAAGACGTGATCACTCGTGTGCAGGTCTTTGAATATGAAAACTCTGGGCTTACCGTGGTGCGAAGTGGGTACAGGCCGCAGTTTTTGTACTACGTTCCTGAGTCTTGCAGTAAAGTCCGTGATGTCATCTGTGGTAACGGAGATTGGGTCAAAGAATTCTCCAGGTAATCTGAGCGTTTCTCCGTACACTAGTTCTGCGGAAGATGTCTGTAAGTCTTCTTTGAAAGAGCTTCTGATGCCGAGGAGAACTAGCGGAAGAGATTCAGTCCAATTATCTCCATGACACATAATGGCCGCTTTCATCTGCCGGTGGAATCTTTCGATTATTCCATTGCAGGCAGGGTGGTACGCCGTCGTTCTTTTGTGTTTGAAGCCTGCTATTTGAGATAGGTATCTAAAGAGAGCAGACTCAAATTGTCGACCACGGTCCGTAATTATGTCTTCGGGACACCCAAAGCGTGCTATCCATCCAGATAGAAGAGCTTTAGCTACAGTCTCAGCAGTTATGTCGACCATTGGAACTGCCTCAGGCCAGCGAGTAAATCTGTCAATCGCGGTGAGACAGTAGCGGTAACCATTGGATACCGGTAGTGGCCCGACAATATCAATATGGACTTGGCGAAATCTGGTTCTGGGTAATTTGAAGTTGCCCAACGGTGAGTGTACGTGCCTAGTGACCTTCGATCGTTGGCAATCGGTGCAAGCTTGCGTCCACTCACGACAGTCTTTTTTCATGTTTGGCCACACAAAGCGTTCGGATATCAATTTTGTCGTGGCTTTAACTCCAGGATGGCTAAGTGAATGCAGACATTTGAAGACTTGTCTTCGCAATTCCGTGGTCACGTAAGGTCTTGGTTTTTTTAGAACGTCGCAGAAAAGTTCAATGTCAGTTCCAGGCAATTTCATTTTGACAAGACGTAGAGAATGAGTTGTTTCTCCGTTCATTATCGCAATTAATTCCGAGTCGAGTTGTTGTTGCTCAGCAAGCAGTTTAAAATCGACAGGCCTATCTAGCGCTTCAATTCTGGATAATGTATCAGCTACGACGTTATCTTTTCCTGATATGTGTCTTATATCCGTTGTAAATTGTGAAACGAAGTCTAGATGTCTGTGTTGTCTCGGCGAGCAGGTATTCTTCTTTGTGCTAAAAGCAAAGCAAAGAGGCTTGTGATCAGTGAATATGGTGAAAACACGTGCTTCTAACATATGCCTGAAATAGCGTATTGCTTCATATATCGCCAGTAATTCACGATCGTATGGTGAATATTTCTGCTGTGTTGAATTGAGCTTTCTAGAGAAAAACGCTAACGGTTGCCATTGTGTGCCTTTTTTCTGTTGGATAACTGCTCCCATCGCTGTATCTGAAGCGTCTGTTACCAAGGCGAGCGTTGCTGAGCAGTCAGGATGCGCTAGTAGGGTTGCGTTGCACAAGCTCTCCTTAGAAGCTTCAAATGCTGCTAAGGCCTCACCTGTCAAGTTGATCGGCTGATTTTTCTTGACCACGCCAGTCAATAAAGCATGTAGTGGAACTTGGATTTGTGCAGCTTGTGGAAGAAATCGCCTGTAAAAGTTGAGCATACCCAAGTAAGCCCTCAGCTGTTGCACGTTAGACGGGGTTGGGAAATCTCTGATGGCCTGAACCCTGGAGTCAAGTGGCTTAGTGCCTCTCTCGGAGATAGAATAACCCAGGAAGGTTATTTCGCTAGCCCCGAGAACGCACTTGGCAGTGTTCAGTTGCATGCCGTACTCCTTAAGCCGGGTAAAGATCTGCCGTAGATGCTGTTCATGTTCGCTTTCATCCCGAGAAAAGACCAAAAAATCGTCCAAGTAAGTATATACAAAGTCGAGCCCACGAGTCATTTCGTCGACAAACCTTTGGAAAGTCTGGCCCGCATTCCGAAGTCCGAAGGCCATAAACGGGAACTCGAACAATCCGAATGGTGTGGTGATCGCAGTTTTCGGTATGTCCTCAGGGTTGACAGGTATCTGGTTGTAAGCTTTCACGAGGTCTAGGGTGCTGAAGACCTTGCAGCCAACTAAACTATGTGAAAAGTCGTGAATGTGCTTAATCGGATACCTGTCAGGCACTGTCCGGGCATTCAGCATGCGATAGTCACCGCACGGACGCCAACCGTTGTTTTTCTTCGGAGCCAGGTGAAGAGGTGAGGACCAGGGACTTTCCGAAGGTCGAATGATTCCATCAGCGAGCATAGACTGGAACTCCTGTTTGGCAATTTTAAGTTTATCAGGTGCGAGGCGACGAGGTGATGCGGCAACTGGAGGTCCCGGAGTGGTGCGGATGTGATGGACGGTGTTATGAGGTATGATACGGTGAGTGCCAGCTGGTCGGGTTATTTCGGGAAACTCGTCTAGGATGCGATGATACCGACCCGTGCCAGGTAACACTCTAACCGAGAAAATGTTTGAATTTACTACAGGTTTTGCGATGGCTGATAAAGAAGTGACGTTATCGATTAGGCGTTTATTACGACAGTCAACGATGAGGTTATAAAAGTTGAGAAAATCTACGCCAATGATAGCTTTAGTAACATCGGCTACCACAAAACGCCATGTGAAACTTCTGCGCAAGCCAAAATTTAGGTTTAAATGTACAAAACCGTAAGTGAGAATTTCGTTACCATTTGCAGCACTTAGCTTAAAGTCCGTAGAACTACGTCGTTCACGAAGTGCCGACCTTGGGAAGACGCACAGGTCGCTGCCGGTGTCGACCAGAAACTGCATCTTCGATTGTCGGTCGGTGACAAAGAGGCGACCACTCGTAGAGGACGGGCAATCATCGGTCGCCATTACTGATTGCCGGTTGCATTTCCCGCACGGTAGTCGCATGGCTTGATGCATTTGTTCGCCTTCTCGCCGAATTTGAAGTGGTACCAGCAAGTAGGTTTCCGCCGGTAACTCGACTGTGATCGGCTGGTAGATCGTTGATGGGCGCGATCAACGGAGCGCTGTCTAGGTCGTGAGTTTATATCTGTAGATAGACTATGAACTTGCCGGGTGAGCTCCGTAATCTGTTGCGCAAGACGTAAGAGCGCCATGTCGTCAATAGAGCTATCCATTCTCTTCTTTATGTATATCCTTCGTCGGGGTCACCAATATAAGGGCGCGATGATCCGTGGTTTCCGTATGTAAAACTCGGGTATTATGTACAGATGTTTATTAAAATGTATGTACAAGGAAATTACATTAAATAATATGTATCTAGAGACATAGCTAGAAGCAAGAGAAGTCTCTCTAGATTTTCCAAATCCAAAAGTCACACATGACGTTTTATTTTTCTCCCAACTTTCATAAAGATGAAATGAGGCGAAGGAAGAAAAGAGTATGTATGTGGATGCGTGAAAGATGTTGGATGATGTGTGGAAGAAGGAGCCTACACCAGTGAAAGATGTTGGATGATGTGTGGAAGAAGGAGCCTACAAGTATATTGTCTTGTATGGCCAAGTTGTTTGAAACTCTGGTATATTTCCCTCTTTATTTTCACTTCAGTAACTATATCTCCGAAAAGCAGCATGGGTTTGTCAAAAAGAGATCAACATTAAGTAACCTGTTGGAGTTTAAAAATTACCTATGTCAGTCTTTTGCCACAGGAGGTCAGGTCGATGCTATATATCTTGACTTCAGTAAGGCCTTCGATAAGGTAGATCACTATCTCCTGAGTCTCAAACTTGAACATTATGGCATTAATGGCTCCTTACTACGATGGATCATTTCTTACATAAGCAACCGCAGTCAACTCGTTACGGTGAAAGGCTTCTCCTCCTTACATGTTTCTGCCACATCAGGCATCCCACAAGGTTCACACTTGGACCCGCTTCTCTTTTGATGTTTATAAACGATATTGTCAGTCGATTATCCTGCCCCTCTCTTTTGTATGCTGACGATCTCAAAAATTTTATAGATGTCAGAGATCTTACGCAATGTATAGCTCTCCAACGAGATTTAAAAACTATCTCTGACTGGTGTTCCCATAATAAAATGAGCCTTAATGTGAAAAAATGCTATTATATCTCATTTACAAGAAAGAGTGATAAAAATATTTCATTGAAGGTCAAACCTTAGAGAGAAAGGATGTTGTTAAAGATCTGGGTGTACTTTTTGACGAGCAATTGAGCTTCCGTCCTCACTACATGTATATAATGAGTAGAGCCCGTAAAATTCTGGGATTCATTATAAGGTCAACAAAAGAGTTTAAAAAACAACTTAGTGTATTGTCTCTTTTCTCCAGTCTTGTTAGAAGCGGCCTTGAATATTGTTGTCCAATCTGGTCCCCGTTCTATGAGGTTCATACAGATGCCATTGAGAGCGTGCAGCGGCGCTGTCTGAGATACGTCACCCGCAAATTTAGTTATGGCAGATCATTGCAGAAATATAGCGAAAGATTAGTAAAATTTAATGTAATCTCACTTCAAGCTCGCCGTAAAAGGTATGATCTCATTTGCCTTCACAAAATTATTCAATCCACCATCGATGCGTCTGGTATACTATCTGCGGTCTCTATTAACACCAGGCACAGGTCACGCTGTCCCAACGCATTTATCATTAAAGTTTATAAGAATAACACTTCTTTCTTTAACCCTATCGTGAGGATGTGCCGTACATACAACGAATTGAACCGAATCGAAGCCTTGGATATATTTAACGGTAGATTTTCCCGGTACAAGAGAGTCGTCACACAATTGATTTCACATTGTTCGTAGTATGTGTTTTTTTTATTTGTGATTAAACTTCTTTTTTTTCATTCTAGTTTTATATAAAAAAAGTATTATTTATAGTATTTTTTTTTATGTGTTTTATCTTAACTCATGTTGTGTATGCTAAATTTGGACCACTGTCTAGACTTAAATGTATCAATCAACTAATATGTTAACATGTGCCGGCAGTGATCTGTAAGCGTACCTGTCATAAATAAATAAATAAATAAATTTAAAATAAAATAAACATTCAAAATAAACAGCATGTGCAGAATGGGCAGTTCAATCCCGGGCGGTTTTATCATTAATATATTCTGCTATGGTATAATACCCCTTTGCGGATAACTTAGATTTAATAGTATTCTTAAATTTCCGCAATGGCAAATTCCTAATAGCAATAGGGAGTTTATTGTAAAAGCGTATACATTGTCCCATGAAAGAAGTTGCCTACTCTGTGGAGACGAGTGACGTGAACACAAAGATTTTGTTTGTTTCTGGTATTTACCGAATGAACATCACTGAGTTTAGGAAACTTTGCTAAATTTTTTTGAACATAAATTAAATTTTCGTATATATATTGTGAAAAGTCAGAATATTTATCTCTTTAAATTTGGAGCGGAGAGAAACTCGAGGGCCTAATTTATAAATGGCTCTATCTAATAATAAATACCAAACGCATCCTGTGAATCCTCCCAGGCGCCATATATATGTTTAAGCAATTCCACGCCCGCGTCCGTAGTTGAACGACCTTTAGTAAAACCAAATTGCTTTTGATGAAGCAAGTTGTTCTTAATAAAATGTTGTAACATTTGATTTAAAAGCAATTTTTCAAAAATTTTACTCAATGTTGGAAGTATTGAGATAGGTCGGAAGTTAGATGGATCTGAACTGCTACCAGATTTGAACAATGGAATCACTTTACTTTGTTTCATCACATCAGACACCAGATGCGATACAACAATTGAAAACAGTCGCTAAATATGGGGATATTATATCAATTATTGCAGATATAGTATGTACTGAATGTCCCCGTAAATCAGTTGTCTTCTTTACATTTATGCTTTTAAAAGCCTTGATAACATCATTTACACTAACAACTGAAAATTCCAAACCTGCATCACACCGGTTTACACTATTTTCTAATAAACAACAAGCAGAGACAGAGGATGACGAGAGAGTCTTGGTTGTTCTAATCGGAATGTTGGTAAAAAAATGTTCAAACTCAGTCGTAACCTCCACATCCGCTTTTATATCTACATTATTAATTTTTAAATGGAAGTCACGATTTCGTACAATGGAACTTCCGGTTTCAGCGTTTATAATATCCCGTGTGGTTTTTATTTTATTTCCAGATAATTTTATTTTGTTTTTTAAATGTAGAGATTTGGCAACATGGCAGGCTCGTTTAAACGTCTTTGAATAATTTTTGACATATTCTACAAAATCTAAGTTATGATTATATGTTTTTTCATAATACAGCTCATAATATATAGCCGTTGTCGACTTTTAAAGATACCCACAGTAGCCCAGTCACTGAATACTACACGATCACTAATCGTTAATGTTTTGATGTAAAAATTAATTTAAATTCATTGTTAATCATATTAAATAACAAAGCGAAAGCTGGATTTGGGTCACTATCATAGGGCAATCTTAACAACTTATCCGCCATATATTCCTGAACAGGCTCATGCGGCTCTCCGTAATCGGAACGTAACTAATGCGCTTCCTTTGAACCTCTGGTTTTGTTCGCGTAAAGGTAACGAACTGCCCGCAATGATCTGAATCTAGCTCAATTACAATACACATAGCAATTGGTTTCACATTCACCGGTGCACCATACAGTGCCATAACCGGACCCCCCGTATAGTCCAGTATTTTATGTGTAGCGGACCCTAATATTTATTATATTTATTACATGTGTTATTATTGTTATTTGTTCATTTTGTTTGTGTTCAGTTATGTATACTTTTGTAATTTAAACTATTTAATTTATTAGTATCTTATTTGTAATTATATTGTTGTACCACACAAACTGACAATAGTCGATTTGTATTTTATATAGAATATGTTGAGTACGTCACTGAGACCGGCTCGATTATATGTACCGAGCGGCCGGTAGTAAGAAAGATATTCCTTTCTCTCGCATCGCCGCTGATTGTGAATTTCTTTCGCCTACCGCCTTATTGACAATTGTTAATTATCGCAGAGATCGTAGATCGTTAGATGGGCCGCTCCATATTAAAAGGCACCCAACTTAAATCATTACTCAAAGAGGTGCACGCACTACTTTTGTCTTAGTACCCGACAATTGCAGGTTGTGAGTGGACGCGGACTTAAAAAAATATTTTAAGTTTTTTCGTGTTTAAACATTTTAGTATGCCTTCGTGTTCATTTTGGAAGTGTAAAAACACAAGCCGAAACACAAATAAAGATAAAGGTGTTACTTTTCATGCGTAAGTACTTTTGTAAACAATTTAATTTGATTTATATAAAACACACGTCTGGAGCGGTTTAGCGGGACGAAGGAGAGGCGTGAGGGGTGGAGAAGCGGCCGGCTGGCAAAGATTATATACTAAACAGAACAGTTAAAGTTCTGAAGCTAACGATCTCTATATGGCACTGTTTCTTTTTATGAAACTGGAATATAATACTATAATACTTTGATATCTACTTTAAAATAGCAATGAGGTAATAACTTTCATTATGATTGACTTTTGTTCCTATTTTCTTCAATCTTAAGTTCAAATGTATATCAAATGTATCATAAATTTTTAAACAATGCAGGGATTATCTTTTATAGAATTCTTATAAACAAAACGCCAAAAATTTTATAAATTGATGCTTTTTCACCGACTTTGATTTAATTAAGGTGATTAGCTGTGCATAATAACTTCTCACAGATTCTTTTGTTTACATTATATTATTATTTAACACATTCTAAATAAATGATTTTATTTCATTACTAAACTTCATCTTTTTATTATTTTCTATCATTCTTCCTAACCTGATTCCTTACAGTACTGTGTAGGTATAATACTTTAGTAATCAGAAGATTAACACTTTTTTATTTATTCTATGACGAGTGATGACGTACGAAACCTACGGAACTATGACCATTTCATCTAACGATCTACGATCTATGAATTATCGTATATTTGTTTCTACATAGTTTCTCCTTATTTAGTACTAGCTTTCCGCCCGCGGCTTAGCCCGCGTGGAATTCGTTTATATCGCGCGACATGGTAAGGGTAGATTAAAAAATCTTACATGATTTTATGTTCGATAATAAGGTACTTCGACACAAACTTTCGTCCCCTATTTCAAACCCTTCTACCTTTATTTTCGCGATAAAAAGTATCCTATGTCCTTTCCGCAGTTCAGTTCTATCTCTTTACCAAATTTCATCAAAATCGGTTCAGTGGTTTAGGTGTGAAAGCGTAACAGACAGACAGAGTTACTTTCGCATTTATAATATCAGTAGGGAATATACCATCGGAAAGTAAGGATTTTATCAAACAGAAAACACCCCAATTTTTTGAAAAAAGTAGATATTTTGACGGGTGAATTTTCGATATTAGGTCAAAATAGAGTGAAAAAATAAATATTTCAAATGTATTGACATAAAAAGGTTAGTTTTCACTAAACTTAGTTTAAAAATAAATTTATTTGTAAAAGATAAAAATAAAAAACCAAAAACTTGGATTTTTCACATATAATTTGAGGTCATGTGAAAAAAAGTTTAAATAAAAAATCGGCCAAGTGCGTGTCAGGCCACGCACAGGAAAGAGTTCCTCAGTCACCCATAATGGTACGTGATAAGAAATTATATCCAATGGATGATTGTTATGTTTACGTATTAATGCGATAATTTTGTATGACGTTTTCCAAGTAAGCACATTGTAGAAGTTAAGCCTCTATAACTCCTGAACTAACAAATTCCTGTAATTGGTTATAGTTTTCATTTAAAGTTCATTATAATAATATGGACCACTATCACGAATTTTTCCAGATTTTTTGAGCCGGCCGTTTAGCTTTTAGAGGGGGGGGGGGGACGCCCTGTTTTTAAAAAAAGTGGCCTTTAAAGTGGAATTTCTCGCAAACGGATACCTAAATCAAAAAATCGTCTTAACAACCCTGTAATTTTTTTAAAAGACCTATATAATGATACCCCACATGATGGGGTAGAAGCGAGAAAAAAAACATCCCCACTACGTGTAGGGGAGGTACCCTAAATAAACTATTTTTCATAATTTTATTGTAGCACTTCGTCGACGTAATTACAATACATATTCATGCAAAGTTTCATCTTTCTAACATTTACCGTTTGGACGGTAAGTCGAGGACGGACGGACGGACAGACGGACATGACGAATCTATAAGGGTTAGAAGTCATAAACTTCGGAACCCTAAAAAGTTGTAGATCTTTTAATTACCTACAACTTTGCCATTAAAATTTTTTCCATAGGACTTGTAGTTTTGCCGGAAATCGAGATAAACCGTTTTTTACCCTTTGTTTTTTATATTTAGCCATCCAAAGTGACTCTACCCTGCCTGATGGTAAGCATGAGCAGAATCCAAGAGTCGGGGCTACCACACTTGCTGCGAATGCAGACAATAATGTATGGCGGCCCACACTATGGCGGCTTAGTGAGATGCTTTTTCACACCCCTCTTAAAGGACCCGAAAACCTCCCCCCCTACCCCTTCCCGACCTCAGACCGCCCGTGAGTTATTTTCCCTTTCATTTTTATAATATTCTCCTCCTTTTTCAATAGGTTTCATCCCAGTATAATTTTATTTGTTTTCAAAAAATAACTACCCTGTTGTAAGGAGATGAAATGATACAACTGGCTGCTGGAATAATACTCTCTTTAATTTGGGTTTGTAACAAGATTATATAGATTACACAGATTACACACATAGTTACATGGTTACACACACTACACCTCCCACGGCGGTGTAAAAATAAAATAAAATGACAATTTTGTTTTATTTTACGTTAATCCGTTTATAAGATTTATACAAAAATAAAATATGCCTTAACGTAATACAAATTTAATACAGTACAGTACTTTAGTACAGTACTTTAGTAATACATAAACGAAAAAAAACAAAAATTACAGATTGTGGTACAACTTAGTTCTATTTTTGTGAATGGTATCTACTTTACCGTTCTTTAATATTTTGACATTTGGGGACTCATCAGAAATAACTCTGTATGGTCCAGTATAAACATTATCTAGTTTGTTACACATATTATTTTTAACTAAAACTAAGTCATCAGGTTGGTATGTTATTGAATTTACATTTTTATCATAACGTTCTTTTTGTTCTAATTTACTTTTGAGTAGGTTGTCTCGTGCCTCTTTCAAAGATTTTTGTAACCTAAATTTTAATTCAAATGGATAATAGTCAAAATTATATAGTGGGTCTACATTATTATTTGTTAAATTACTAGGTAAACAGCACTTTTTACCAAAAACTAACTCGTAAGGAGTGTATTTAGTAGATGAATGAACCGAAGTATTATAGCTAAATGACCAAAATGGGAGCCATGTACTCCATGTCTCAGGGTGATTATTGGTTTGAATACGAAGATATGAATTTAAATGTTTATGAGTGTTTTCCAACGCACCTATAGTTTGGTGATGATAAGCAGTAGAGTTCAACTGTTTAATCTTTAATAGTTTACATACATCTTTAAATGTTGATGAGAGAAACTCTGTCCCCCGATCCGTTCCGATCTCCTTCGGTACTCCATACCTTAATATAAAATTATTAACTAATGTTTTCGCAACCTCTTCCGTTTTCTTAGTAAGTAAAGGATATGTTTCAATGTATTTAGTAAGTTCACATTGTAATGTGAGAATGTAACTATAGTTATAATTATCTCTGTCTAGAGGTCCTACTAAGTCGATATAGATTTTCTCAAACGCACTATGCGCTGTAGTAGTTATCTCCATAGGTTGTTTAATATTATACGTAGGATATTTTTGTTTTTGGCATTTATCACATCGTTTGACAAATTCTCTTACATCATTTTCTAATCCTGTCCAATAATAATATTTTTTTATGTTGTTAAACATTCTTCTTACACCCGCGTGGCCACTCGTGGGTAAGAGATGAAAATCGTTTAAGATTACGCGTTTATCATCTTTATTATCTATTCGTTGTACGTCTTTTACTATATGTAATTGGGGCCCCCTCCAATTCTTTATTTTATCTATCTCATTCAAGAGCTTATCAATAAAAATATTATTTTTATTACTTTTAATTAAATATATCTCAGTAATATTTATATTTTTGCAAAAGTCTTGTAACTCTCTCACAAATTCGACTCGCGATATTTGCGATGGAGAAGATACATATTTGACGTAAAGAGTCCTTTCATTAGGAACGTATACAAAAGTCTTACTCTCTTTATTTATTAAACATTTATTTCTAAATTCCTCTAACTTGCAAGTGTCTATGAAACGTAATTCTACTGATTCGTTCGAACTAATACGAGATACGTCTGGTTGATCAGGCCAAACTGTAGAAGTACTACTCGTAACGATATTAGAAGTATTGTCAGTCAAGTTTCTTTTCTGAGCTCTAGTCATAACCGAGATACACAGTTCATGCATCTGTTTTAAATCACTAGATGTAATGGAAATTCGAGATAATGCATCTGCAGCTGCATTTTCCGAACCCTTTACATGTTCAATAGTAAAATCATATTCCTCTAATAATAGCCTAAATTTAAATAATCTACTTGATGGGTCTTTCATGTTAAATAAGGAAATTAAAGGTTTATGGTCTGTTAAAATTTTGAAATGTTTTC
The DNA here is from genome assembly GCA_932526445.1 of Phragmatobia fuliginosa. Classification (NCBI taxonomy): domain Eukaryota; kingdom Metazoa; phylum Arthropoda; class Insecta; order Lepidoptera; family Erebidae; genus Phragmatobia; species Phragmatobia fuliginosa. The sequence continues at coordinate 18,970,040 of OW052073.1, forward strand.
CATATAAATACGGTCGAAAATGTTTGATTGCCCATACTATAGCCAATAATTCTTTGTCTATAGTTGGATAGTTTATCTCTGATTTATTAAGTGTTCTACTTGCGAACGATACTGGTCTACCATTACTATTTGACAAAATTGCACCGATTGCATACTTAGAAGCATCAGTTTGAATAATAAACTGATTGGTTTCGGAAAAATCCGGATATTGTAAAACTGGTGGTGATATTATTTTCTCTTTTAGTTTTTCAAATGAATTTTGACAGTTTTCATCCCATATAAAACAAGCATTTTTACGACATAATTTATTAAGTGGGTAGCTTAGCTCCGCGAAATTTGGAATAAATTTTCTATAAAAATTAACAAATGCTACGAATCTTCTAGTTTCGTCTACATTTTTGGGACACGGATAATTTTGAACAACTTTAATCTTTTCCGGGTCAGGTAAAACTCCGTCACCAGATACTACATGGCCTAAATAGAGTAATTCCTTCTTTAAAAATTACATTTACCTGGATTAAGTTTTAAATTAACTTTTCGTAACCTTTCAAATACGTCTATTAAATTTTTAACTGCCGAATTTAACGAATTTCCGAAAACTATTAAATCGTCTAAATATACTAAGCACTTATCGTGTGAAAGTCCAGACATGGCCATGGTCATCATTCTGGAAAATGAACCAGGACTTGTTTTAAGTCCTTGCGGCATACGAGTCATTCGGTATTGGCCGGAACAAAATGCAGTACAGTCCCTGCTATTTTGTTCAAGATCAACATTATAATAACCTTGAAAAATATCTAAATGAGAAAAATATATAGAACCTGATAAAGAATCAAGTACTTCTGAAATGTTAGGTAGGGGAAATCTGTCGTCTTCTATACAATTATTTAATTTGCGATAGTCAATAACTAATCTCCACTTTTTACAACCTGTACTATCAGTTTTTTTCGGTACTAGCAAAACGGGCCTAGACCATTCACTGCGGCAGGATTCTATGATGCCTTCGTTTAACATTTTATTAATTTGTTGACTAATTTCATCCTTCTGTGAATGTGGCAATCGATAGGGTTTAGTAAAAACCGAACTAACATTAGACTTTAATTTAATAGAGTGTTTATAAATATTAGTTGTAGATAACTTGTCTCCGTCCAAATAAAAAATATCGCAATATTTAGCACATAAGTTTGATATCGATGTTTGTTCCTCTTTACTAAGATGTTTCAAATTTAAAATTGAAAGTAATTGTTTTACTCGACTCGCATTTTTTTCCGATTTATTAAAATTACAAATGTTGTAGTCACTTAACTTTTCTATATATGGATTAATATTAGATAATGTACAAGAATTGTCCGTTGTATTTAATATCCTAATCGGTATTAAACCGTTTACGGGTTTTGCTATACAACTAGCTAAAAATATACCTTCACAAATTTCTTTAGAATGTACGACACACTCATCAGAAAAGTCGGTTTGAAAATAATGTATAGATTCACATCTCGGTGAAATTTCAATTGAGTTATCATATTTAAGTAAGGGTAAAACTAATTTAAAATTATTATGAGTTAACAATGTGTAAGTATAATTATTAAAATCTAATATGGATCTATGTTTATTAATAAAGTCTTGACCGATGATGCCATTTGCCCGACATGGCAGGGAATCAAAAACATAAAACTTATTACATTTAAGGTGATGATCACCCGAAGTCAAAGTTAAATAAACATATCCGATTGCATGGACTTTGCCACCAATTCCATTTATAATTACGTCCTCTTTTTGGACTGGAATATTTTGTTCTAATACATACTTATATTTCACCGCTGAAATTGAAGCACCGGTATCAAGTAACCACGTATATGGTTTGTTATTAGAAGTTAATGTAATATAATAATTAGTATCAGTAGCTAAAATAATTTTGTTATTCACGAAAAAACTGATTTATTACTTCGTTACTTTCCGATTGCGTCATAACTTGAACCGAACGATTGTTAGAATCATTTTGACAATACCTTTTATCCGTATAATATGAGTTACCTCTACCACGCGATGCCCCTTGGCTGCGCTGTGTGGCCCCACGGCTCTGCTGCTGCACCTGCGCACCCCCACGATAGTTGTGGTGACCGCGACGAGCACTGGAATCATTTTTTCGACCTCTATTAAAATAAAACCTATTATAATAATTATTTCGTGAGCCACGATAATTGTTCTGTCTCCCTCTCAGAGAATACATACCTAGAATCTCACCCGAACCTGAAGAAGTACCAGTCATGAAAATCTCCTCATCCTTCGCACCTTGTATAGCGTAATTCATCGACTCGTAGTTCCTAGCTGCAATTATAGTTGAAAGACGCCGGTTTCGCAAGCCATCGGAAAACCTTTTAATTACCAACTTTTCATTCAAGGGTTTAATTATTTTATATGTTTTCAAATTTCCTTTGGCTTGTGATACCGTCAGATCCACAAAAAGTTCCGAAAGCTGGTTACCATAATCCTCAATAGATAAATCATTTTGTTTTAATAGCTGTATCTTATTTTGAATCGCAATGGGTGACTTTTGAGGCAGTAAAATGTTACGTATGTCTGTAATTAAATCCTCAACCTTCTCGTAGTCAGATTTCAATAGTATTTTAGCGTGCTGAGACAACCTGCTCTTTAATACAAACTGAATAAGTTTATTTTTACAGTCATCACTATCTAGTAGCGAGCTATAATATTCTACGTTATCAATTAATTGTTTTAACGAACATTCGTTATCAGTTTTAACTATAGGTAATAAACTAAGAGCTACTTTTAAATCAAACGTACACATCTTTTCCGTTTTATTAACACCACGTTTACTAATACTAGCTGTTGAGCACAACTCAACGATTTTATCGTATAACGACACAAAATCAACACAAAATTTGTCTATAAGTATTTTTTCGCTCTGGGCCACTTTACCCTTTTCAATATCGTCTGAAATTAGCTGTATTACATGCGTATATGTTTCAAAAATTTCATTTGCTTCAGATAACTTTCTCTCTAATATATCCCCTTGTCTACGGGTAGGGCCAATTTTAATTAAATATGTTCTAATAGTTTTAAGTTCCCGATACAAGGGATCTAAGGTATACGCCATAAGTTATCATTATTAATACTAAAAGATTAACATAAGTCAATACGTACTTGAACGTTAAGAGTAAAATGATATACGAGTAATACGATTATGCACTTAAATTACAAAGTTCAAAGTCCATTGTCCGCGCTAGTAGAATACCGAACTTATTATTTTACCGATTTATAAATTTGAGCCGAATTAACACTTTTTTTTTTCTCACTGCACATTTTTTTTTCGAATTACACACTTTTTATGTTTTTTTTTTTCACATCCTCCAATTCTTTCGGTAATCGCTATTTTTTTTTCTTCAAGCTATTTCAACCTTCGAACTCCTCTGACGTCCTTTTTCAGGAGAGTGACAGTTACGCCTCGTACTTGATCGCCGAAATATCGCGCCTCTATACATTTCTTGGTTTATCCATCTCAAGTGACATTGTTTATACATCCTCAGAATAAAGTATAGGATTCCAATCCCCAGGACTAGCACTGCTATGGCTAGCAATATCGTGATTGTCGATACATGAAATTTTAATTCCTCTAAATGCGTGTTGTTAGAGCCTCCTGCTGCGTTTTGAACCACCAAGGTCTGATCTTTAGTGTTGGAACCACCCATTTTTAGTTTTTACAAAACTTATTACTGCACTACGTGTCGCAGAAGCGAAGATGTCTCTTAGCACTGTATAAATCATAATTTTAAGCTTGCTCACCATTGTACAAAGTTCGACGCTGTAGCCCTATATGGTATCGGTGACGCCGAACGCGAACACGCAACCCGATCACATACTCGCGCTGGCGCCTGTAGGCAGGGTCGCCATGTAAGGAGATGAAATGATACAACTGGCTGCTGGAATAATACTCTCTTTAATTTGGGTTTGTAACAAGATTATATAGATTACACAGATTACACACATAGTTACATGGTTACACACACTACACTGTTCTACTGGTCTAGGTAGGGTAAACTGTATAATGATTGGCACCTTAAGACTATCTAGCCAAGATTTGTTTTTAAAAATTAAACTAGATGACAGATTCTAATTTAATCTTCATAAAACGTTTTAATAATTTATTCATTTAGAAATAAAAACACATTCATTTAGACAAACACAGTTTAATAAATAAAAATTAATGAAATTTAAAAATGTTCCGAAAAGTACAGTCATTGGCATCAAAAGTACAGTTATATTGGCATTAAAAGTAAAATGGATATAATGTGAAAAAATACACTCAAAACGATAATTTAACTCAAAACAAAACATATTAACACTATTCACAACATCAAATTCATGATAAACTCGAAATAAAAGATAATATAATATAATCTTACCTTATGCCTATTTGGATCTTATTAGAAAGCGGCGGTGACAATCGTCGGTGCGAGTAGCCCGCGTTATGATTTCTTTTTACGTGTTGCCAGGATACATTTTAAAAAGATTCAGTTGAACTCCCATAATGTCGACGTGGTAGAATTTGAAAAACAGATTTCCATGAATTTTTTGTTAGAGCAATTCTTAATATTTGTGTTTAAAATGCAAAGTGCCAATGACTGATGAGATGCCAACAATAGTATAGTTTACCCTATATGTCATTTACAAACTATCAATCATTATGGTTGCCATGGTGTGTTATGCCTAGCAACCTGTGAAGTTTTGACAGGAGATAAACATTGATACATTTTGTCATCTACGATTTATGTATTTTTATTATCACCTAGCTTTGGCCTTTGTATCTCAATTATAGCAGTAAAAAGTAGCCTATGTCCTTTCCCAAGTTCAGTTCTATCTTCATACCAAATTTCATCAAAATCGGTTCAGTGGTTTAGGCGTGAAAGCGTAACAGACAGACAGACAGACAGAGTTACTTTCGCATTTATAATATTAGTAGGGATTTTCTCCTTCTGAACTCTTGTTTATGTTTTCGTGTGTTTAATTCTTATGTGACGTGAACTGTTAACCTTTTGTGCCGTACATTTAAATATACTCTGACCATAGAACTTTTATGTGTGGACCTTTTATTTATGGACACCGTCACTAACCGTGAGTAACAACAACTCATCTTACATACTTACGCACGATCTAAAACCTATATTATGTTCCACAGGAGTGATCCTAGGACAGACCCCTGCGGAACACCGCACGACATGGCCCTCTCAAGGCACTATCACGGTCCTCGTACATGACGGTACGCTCCTCTAAATAGTCTGCCACCAGCCGCCTCAGGTACTCTGGCACTCCGTGATAACGGAGCGCTTCAAAGTTTTACCATAAAATATCATTTTTAGCAGTACTATATTATTTTTTAGCTTATTTTGAAAATATTTTATTTCACCTAGCAAATGTTGGCAACCCTAATTACTACTAGCCGACCCCAAACTTGGAAATAATGAAGGCTAGAAGGAAGATGATGTTTGAAATTTTAAACAAGGCACATTAAATGTAATAAGCATAAAATACGTACAGATCACTGAGTGCTAGTACGAAAATCATATGCAATTAAAGTGTCGATGGTGATTGCGGAACATTGTTCAAATTGTAAAGCAAACATATCATTTCATAATGTACTAACACGATAATGTATGGAATGGTAATAGCACTTTAATTCTACATACTCGTGTAACTTTTGAATCTTCTACAATCTATGGAAATAAAGATAGTAGTGACTCGCTGCCCGAGCCAAGCGAAGGTTTTTCATTATCTATTCATTTTTTTTATTCTCTTGTTTCATTGGCTAATGTCACTCAGTCACATGATCAAAACATAATATTAGCCAATGAAAAACAAGAGAATAGGAATAGACACTATTGTCTTTTTAGACGTTTTCGTTTTCTATTCTATAATAGAAAACGAAAAGGTTTGCAAATTGGCTAGGGGGCTGATTACAGAATGAATAGGATGGCTTAACCGGCGCGGTACTCGTACTACCCTCGCGTAGAAGACCAACCTAAAAAGAGTAACTAAGGCATTTTTTACAGACTAACTTCGCCCCGCAGTGCCACGTGTAACAACACGTGTAACACTGCGAGGTTTAAAAATTTAAGAAGGGGTATTCAGACGTTTTAAACACTAACATTTTGCCAACTACAATTTTAGTACCTACCAAGGACTTCTAATCTGCAAAATCCTCCTCTAGAAGTTACCTTGGTTTCATATAACAATAAAATTTATTTTAAATAAACGCACATAGAAAGGACTCCCATGAAAACCTTGTATGTGTAAGCACAAGCCCAATAATATTATAAAAGCCTATGAGCTAAGTTTTATAAAATTTCTTTAACCTATTATTTTGAAATCTTGAACACGTGGTCGCAATAGGTCACGTGGTCTCTTTGAACCCATTGTGTCAGAGCAACGAGCGTGTAGCGATTGGTACGAACTACGGCTATTCTACATTTGCTCTCTCTCTCGCACTATAACTATACATTAACCACATGGTACAAATTATTGTACCCACACTGATATAAATTTTATCTTTCATATTACATATTTTAGCTTTTTGTGTACTGTGTTTTAAAACAGGTCCTGTTGCCATGGGAAAATCTCGAGGTGCCTCAAAAACATTTTCTGTTTTTTTTTACTCTCTCTCTCTCTAGAGAGTAATAGTACAATTAGTAAATTGTTCACCGAGGGAGGAATGGGACTTTCACCCGAGTGCTACACAGTGCTTTATACTACACCTGTGAGGAACTGTCACCTGTATGTTTGTTTATATGTTTGTTTGTAACTGACACCTTTGGGGGCGATTTTGACCCACTTTAAAGTAGATTTATCGAGGACCGATGACAATACAATAATTCGAAAAAAAAAACAAAAGAAAAAGTAAAAAAAATTTTTAGTCTAGAAAAAATAATATATAGTTTTAAAAAACTAAACAAACACGCTTTCTGAAAATATTTCAATAACGTCGCCCCACGCTTTGTTACATTAAAATTATTTTCAACTTTTTAGTTTAAGTTTAAAAGCGTGTTTGTTTAGTTTTTTAAAACTATTTTTTTTTAGATGTGATCTTTATTTATTATTTGTTTTATTCTAGAACAGTTGGTCTACTGGATAGCGTATGCAACTGCTAATCAAGAGGTCTCGGGTTCAAATTCCGGGTCGGGCTAAAAAGTGTTTTTGGGTTTTTCCTAGGAAATTACTAGTAGCAGCCCGGAGTTTGGAAGTTTGGCGGTGATTCACGCCCGTGCCTGCCGGTTGTCATGAACATCTATGGCAATCGTTAGTGTGAAGTCAGTGCCCTCAAATTTACTGACAACTAGTTCAACCTTCGAATTTCAGTTCTCCCTTAGGGTTGAGGAGGTCCGATGCCAGTCGCTCCGTGGAAAAACTGATATTCAGGTAAAATCAGTTGAACTAGTAGCCGACCCCAATTAATATTGGGAATAAGGCTAGGAAGAAGATTCTAGAACTGATACGGTAGCTACTCTTTAAACATTTGTATTATGTAAATACAAAGCCAACTGTCCGTAGTTATAAAACATAATCGTAACATATTATCAGGCGAGGTGGCAAAGGTGTTGACATATTTCACCAATAAATAGCATGTAGTTGCATTATAGTGACGGTAACCAACAATTTTGAAAAATATTAACTACATTTTTTGTGCTTTGTAAAGCCAGGTTATGTTGATTTGCGTCTATGGTGGCGATATGGATTTACGATGACTAGCCCTCGCAAAAATCGACCTTAAAATGCTGGATACTTTTGTTGCTTATACTGAGGGGTCGATTATGGTGTAAGTAATCAACAGTGATCTGCAAATTCGAATTCTCTGGCTTAGAATTTATGAGTTTAGATTTCAGATCATCAACATGACTAGAATCACCAAGTGCAATCTTCAAATCCAACAGCACTTTTGGCCCGACTCCGGCACGAGACCTCTTGATCTACACTAACCACTAGACCAACGAGGCAGTCAGCATCACCAAATGCATTACAACAAAATACACTGAACTTAAACATCTCTGAAGTTGAGAATTAACCTTTTCTCCATGACTTTAATTCCAAATTTCTTCTTTGCTTTCCATAGTGAAGATCACCACGCAATTTCTATAGGATTCTGCTCATGCTTTCCATTAGACATAGTAGAATCATTTTGGCCGCTATTACATAAAACAAAATTCACTCCTTTTCTGCTCAAGAGACTGCGAGGACACTGGTACCCTAAACACAAGTTTAATCTTATTCTGGGTACCAGAGTTCATCGTAATCTTATATATGTGTCATGTATTTTTGACTTTGTATATGTATTTTGTTCATTTATTAAGAAATAAATCTTTATTATTATTATTATTATTAGTTTTTTTTATGAAAATATCCTATAATTACGTTAGATATTGGTTAACCTACCCGATATCAAGAATTCACTTCAAAAACTATAAACGATAATTTCCTTATGACAGGTTTATCACTTACCAACACACAAAGTGACAACTTTTATTTATCGGATGTTCGCAGGACGGTAATTTAAATAAACAAGATATGTCATTATGTTGGTGCAATGATGTATAAATACATAAACCGGGCTGAATTCAGAAAAGAACAGCTTTTCTAGTAGACCCAGTTTAACATTCTTAAAAGTTTAAAAGTTTAAGAAGCTGAGATAATGAATGGAATATGCAAGAAATTGCAGAAATTTGGTTTAGAGTACAGTGACTTACCAACTATGCTGTTAAACGTATCTATATTATTGAGGGTCCTCACTGTGAATATTGATAACAAATATAAAAAAGGTAAAAGCTAAAACAGTATAAATAAATTACACAAAAAGAGCAAAATTTAAAAAAGATAAATCACAGAAATATGTCATACTAAAGATTTATCCCACATTTTACTTTAAAACCTAATGATCTTTTAGATCAACATTCTTAGCTCCTAGCAAAGTGAAAACTATTAACCGATAATAACTTTAAAATATCTAGCAATAAACGAAACTGAAGAAAAGAATACACACTAGTAATAATAGACCCGGACCATACACCAAAGATCATTAGAAGGTCTTACTGGCCCCATACACACTCACCCTTTTTTTTAACGCAGGGAATGCTTTTCGCTTCATACCCTTCTTGTGGTAGGCGAAGGGCGTGGGTGGGGACTCCCGGGAACCGCACCGGAGTGTCACTTGTCTCATGTCGTTTTCAGTGGTCTCAACTCTCCAACATGTGACACAGTGACACAGTGACCCTTAGGCGATGATTGGGAAACTAGCGACCTCTGCAGCGTCTCCTTCACCGCCTCGAGCGGGATCGGCCCTTTCCCGATCCCGCTCTGCGGACTCCTTCTGGAGCATTACGGGCTCATGACCCAGCGCTGTCCCATCGTCCTCTGGACCGATAGAATGAATTTGATCGAAGACCATCGTGTACATATTGGCCAGAATGTCGAAGGGTGGAAATCGTGCCAAGACCGTCGCTGCCTCATTCGAGATGGTGCGGTAGCACCGTACGATCCGTATGGCCATCAGCCTCTGCAGACTACTTAGTTAAGCCTTACAGCGGGAGGAACCCGCCAGGTCTTCAAGGCAAAAATATCTCCCCTATACTGTCTTGACGTCCCTATTCTTTTCACCCGACTGCGTCAGAAGACAGTTTATGTTTTTAAAGCGTAATTTGTCTGAGTATAAATAGACTTCAAAAGCCTCAAATAATAAAAGTGAACGTAATGGTGTAAATGACTTTTAATCTACTTTTCTCAGGAATACCTTTTTATTTTTACATCATCACCATGGTATCAGCTGCCTGCTACTTCTACGTGTACTTATTTTCTATGGCATGGTTTGTATTCTGGCGCTGTACCGTGACTGGAGAACAAGTCGCAGCTATGATCGTACTCTCTCTTGGAATCACCAGCGAAATTGGAAACCTGAAACTCATTTATATGTGTCTACAAATGTAAGTTATATACCAAATGTAGGTGAAATGTTTCGATCACTTGCTGATTATGCTCACAAAGGAACTAAGATCACTCTGCTCATCTTAATACTAGTACAAATAAATTCATAATTATTTTTTTATTTTTCTTAAAACTAATGCAAATAATTATAATTTACTATTAAAATTCATGCATTCGTTACTGTTTTAGTCACTCTATTAATGTTTTGACAATAACGAAATCATTATTTTCCAGAACCTCGTTCTTATTAGCTCGGCCATAATTAGCACCATGTAATTTTACAGAAATAAGATCAAAACAATTGCTGAAGAGTTTTTGGCATGTGACAATCAAGTGATTCGTGGAAGTCGCTTTCATGATAACTTACTCAAAAGTTGATTGAAACTGGATGATTCTAGTTGGCAACGGCATATTGTACCTTTTGAAACCGGCTCTGATTCCTGGAAGGAACCTTCCAGAAAACAACTACGTAATTTACGGTAGATATAAAATAATAACTTTACTAAGATTTTCTTCTTTCTTCTACTAGAATTAAAAAATTGTTATTTTCAACTTTTTGCCATTGATTTGTTTCCATTTTATATAAGTCCAAAGTAGTCAGTTTTGCTGGAGTAATTTTAGTGCTGTGGTACCTTAATCTTTTGAGATTCTATAACTACCTTATCTCATTATTTTTTAAACATTTTGAACTTTTGTTAAAAGGTTTGGAACCCATGTTTGTATCACCAAATTACGAGATAGCATATTTCATGATGATTGGAGGTATCTCTTTTGTATGCTACGTACCAGCTACCGTCACTGCATTCCTCATCGTCGTTGCTGGCTATACAGAATCACAAATGTTGGCTTTGAGTGAAGAAATGGTACACATATGGCCTGACGCAATCAAAAGAGCTGAAAAAGAAATAGAAGTCACCAAAATCGATAAACATAATCTTAGGAACAAAAAGCTGATCAACAAATATGTTATGGGAAGTTTAAAAGAAATAATTGTACGCCATGCTTTGGTAGTAAATCTTTTTAAGCGAGTCGAGGGGGTATTTCGAGGTGCTATAGCTATGGGATTTATTTTATTAATCATTGGATTGATAGCAGAGCTTCTTGGGAAGCTGGAAAACACATACCTGCAGATGCCTTTCGCTTTTATGCAGGTTGCAATGGATTGTTTCACAGGTCAACGGGTGATGGACGCTAGTGTTGTGTTTGAACAAGCTGTATACGGATGCCAGTGGGAGAACTTTGACAAAGATAACATGAAAATGGTTCACATTATGGTGCAGAATTCTCAGAAGACTTTGACTTTGTCTGCTGGAGGCATGGCTATGCTGAGTTTTAGTTGCTTAATGACAATTTCTAGGGGAATATATTCTGCTTATACTGCTTTGAGGTCTACTGTAAAGTAGGACATACATTTCATATTTGAATCGCTATTGTACAAGATTATTTAATAAAGAATGGTAGCTATTTGTTATGTGTTTTTATACATGTTTTAAATTATTAATTCTATTTTGGATATCACAACTGACCCTACCCCTGGCTCATCGTTCAACAAGTACTCGTAAATTAGTGAACATACTAATTTTAATACATGGAAACTTTGAACGGCAATATTAATTCAATTTCAATCAACATCGAATCAATTGTAGTTTTTTTTATTAATACTAGGTTTATAGCAGCAGTCTTGGAAAAAAATTGGAAATTCCTTTTCGCTTATGCAAGTTAAAATGGAACATTTGTACATTGCAACTTAGCTAATGGGGCTGTAACCTATACGAGTCTACTTTTATATTTCTTTCTTTATTTATATAATTAGATTTCTTTCCCTACTATATATCCCTACTAATATTATAAATGCGAAAGTAACTCTGTCTGTCTGTCTGTTACGCTTTCACGCCTAAACCACTGAACCAATTTTAATGAAATTTGGTATGAAGATAGAACTGAACTTGGGAAAGGACATAGGCTACCGCGATAACCGACATACACGCGGGCGAAATCGCGGGCGAAAGCTAGTAATATTATAAATGCGAAAGTAACTCTCTCTGTCTGTCAATAGACAAATAGACAGAGTTCAGTGGTTTAGGCGTGAAAGCGTAACAACGCTTTCACGCCTAAATCACTGAACCGATTTTGATGAAATTTGGTATGAAGATAGAACTGAACTTGGGAAAGGACATAGGATACTTTTTATCGCGAAAATAAATAAGAAGGGTTTGACATAGGGGACGAAAGTTTGTGACGAAGTTCCTTATTATCAAACATAAAATCATGTAAGATTGTTTAATCTACCCTTATCGTGTCGCGCGATATAAACGAATTTCACGCGGGCGAAGCCGCGGGCGGAAAGCTAGTTATTTATACAATTAGTTTTCTTTATAATGGTATTTTTCTTTTATTATTTTAGAAATATACGAATTAAGTATAAAAGAGCACTTCTAGTTACAGCACATCTAGTTTTTAACACATCATCAAAATCAATCAAAATATTTTGAAATAAAGCAACCTAAAATTATATTGTTTGAGAAAGTTTAACAACGTGCAGCTGACTGCCATTATTGTGACATCTAACACCACTCTGACGACATAATTACTTGCTGCCGAACTATTTAATTGCATTTCACACATTCATAATAATTAATTACTAGGTAGAAGTTAGCCACTATTTTGCTAACATTGTTTTAGCTGCAATTCGTTCTAAACAACGGGCGAAGCCAGTAGCATTTCGAACACCTTCCTCAAGTAGGTATATCAATATTTCCAGAAATTATAATTTGAATTGATATTTGTGATTACGTATTTATCCTATTATCATAAGTTAAACAATTCTAGTTTTATTATAGCTTTTCATCATGTGGGAAAATCTGCGTAAGTTCAACTTGGATCATTGCGATCTACCGACGATGTTATGGAATGTGGCTGTTGGCCTGAGAGTACTCACTTTGAATATTGACAGCAAATATGATAAAGGTACTACTACCTATACCGTGACATATAGTATAATCACAGGACATATAGTGCTCCTAAAGCTTATACAGATCTTTTATATATATTTCAAGAGATTTTGACACAAGTTACTATTTGAAACGGTTATAAGCCTTCTCCATTAATTGTCATGAAAATTTCCACAAGCGTCAATAACAGAATAAAAAACTGACCTGTCTTCCCTTCCCTATTTAAAAAGTTAAGAATATGGAGTGTAAGCACCCCTATTCATACCGTGGGGGTCGTAAGAGGCGACTATGAGTGCAAACTACGCATTACAATATCACTAGGAAAACTTGTAACGAACCAACACCATCGCGGTAGTAAACCAAAACCTACTTTCCTAAGAAAGGCCTGTGCCCAACAGTGAACTGTTAATGGCTGTAAATGAGACACTTTTCCGCTCCCTTCAATAACTTATTCACTAACCACAAATATAATCTTTTATTTTCCAGGAATACCTATGTACTACTATATTCTGACTTTCGTTTCTGCCATTTGCTATTTCTTCGTGTTCCTTATCTGCATGATCTGGTTCGTGTTTTTCCGCTGCCGGCAGACTGGAGACCTGACTTCCGCTGTAGTGGTACTGTCTCTGGGCATTCCCAGTGAAATTGGCACCATGAAATTGTTATACATGTTTATCTATGTGTAAGTATCCCGTGAATGCTAAAAGCGTGAAGAATTATCAAGCATTTGTTACTTGTTACCAACTAAGTATGTAGAGGAATGTCTATCGAACATCCCTCCAACACAGAAGGGGTTCCTCCAACCAGGCGAGGTGATCATGCCTGACGCGCCACGGCTCAACGGTTGTTGTTGGGATGTTATATATATACCAATCAGTGCTAGAATTTTTCTATCGCGATTCAGTTCCGTATTATTCCTGTAGATGCTGCTGTTGTATGTTTTTAGCTTGCGCTGTATGTGGAAGTCACCACAAGTGTGCAAAGCCTCTTGTTATCTAAAATTGACAAGCGCTATAAGTTACCATAAATTATTTAGAATAAAATAAAATTGGAGAATAAAAAAGAAGTTGAGAATAAAATTGGATCAGAATCGAACAGATGTGTACAAATTCATACTTAAATCAATATCAGAACTTAAAACAGCAATACTTCGGCACCTCAATACTGTATATAATTAGATGTATGTATATTTTTCCTACCAACCTGATTGATCATTTGGTCAGCAGCAATCTGAAAAATATATCTGTGTCTCACCGCAGAGTAATTGTTTAACTTTTCTTTACCAGTGACAAGATAAGGAATATAGTAGATGACTTGATGGAATGTGATGCACAAACGGTGTTGGGTGACCGGTTCCGAAACAACTTGCTTAAAACTTTGAGGGTAGTCAAAAAACGAGCACTTTTATTTTGGACAGCGATTGTTGGTAACGGCGTCTTGTATCTTTTGAAACCTGTTGTAATGTCGGGTAAGAATCTGCCTGAAAATCGCTACGTCCTTTATGGTAGGTGTGAGTTTGTTAGTTGCTATTAATAGTTGTAATTTGTTAATTACGATTATGTATGTATGATAACTGCCTCGTTGGTCTAGTGGTAAGCGTATGCGACTGCTAATCAAGAAGTCTCGGGTTCAAATCCCGGGTCGGGCCAAAAAGTGTTTTTGGGTTTTTCTTAGGAAATTCCTAATAGCAGCCCGGAGTTTGGAAGTTTGGCGGTGATTCACGCCCGTGCTTCGGAGAGCACGTAAAGCCGTCGTTATTGGGAAGTCAGTGCTCTCAAATATACTGACAACTAGTTCAATCTTCGAATTTCAGTTCTCCCTTAGGGTTGCATAGGTCCGATGCCAGTCGCTCCGTGGAAAAACTGAAATTCAGGTAAAACCGGTTGAACTAGTAGCCGACCCCAAATAAACTTAGGAATAAAGGCTCGGAAGAAGAAGAGAAGAAGAAGATAAATAAATGAAAACATCCTCCTCCAACAACTAGTAATTACTAAATTTTCTAATGTTACAAGCTGCAAATTCGAATTATTCATTGCTTACTAATCAATTTGTTCTCACAGTCATGATATAAGTACTAAAAACTTGTGCTTTTTCAAGCATTGCAATATTAACAAAATAATCAAAGCAATTCATATTATTATTGTTATTATTACTCTACTACGGCGTGGCCAAAAAGAAGGGTAATCGTTTTAAAACCTCCTTATTAAGGAGAGGCCTATGGCCAGTAGTGGACTGTTAAAGGCTGTTGATGATGATGATGATTATCTACTTAAGTTTAAATTTCAAATGTCTTTAATTTACAGGATTAGAACCTATGTTTGAAACACCTAATTATGAAATAGCGTATGCTTTGATGACAGCCGGTGTATTATTCATATGCTACGCACCAGCTTCTGTGACAGCATACCTTATAGTCATAATAGGATATACTGAAGCCCAACTACTAGCATTAAGTGAAGAAGTCCTCCAAATTTGGCCTGATGCAGTAAATAACGTAAAAGCTGACATAAACGTTACTAATCTAGAAGAGGATGAACCAAATACGAATATATTAATAAACAAATATGTAGAAAAACGTTTAAAAGAAGTCATTATCAGACATGCGTTAATCAAGAAGCTCTTTCTCAAAATTGAGGATGTATTCAAAGGCGCAATAGCTATGGGTTTCTTTCTTCTCGCGCTAGGTTTAATTGTAGAACTTCTTGGAAAACTAGAAAACACATTTCTTCAAATACCTTTCGCTTTCATGCAAGTTGCGATGGATTGTTTTAATGGTCAACGAGTGATGGACGCTTGCGTAGTATTTGAAAAAGCTCTGTACGATTGCCAATGGGAGAAATTTGACAAAGCGAACATGAAGATGGTTCTTGTAATGCTCCAAAACGCGCAGAAGACTATGGTACTGTCAGCTGGCGGCTTAGCCATGTTGAACTTCAGTTGCTTGATGTCTATTACAAGGGGCATATATTCTGCTTACACTGCTCTCAGATCTACTTTTTAATTTTTTATTAACTCCCAAACACAGTACACTTATGTTTTAGTGATAGAAACACTGATGTAGTTGACACAAAATAAAGTTCATAAAATATGATTTTTTATTTAATTTCAGTCCTTTTTGAGCGTATTAATTAACTAACGGCTAAGAGATATGCAAAGAGA
Organism: Phragmatobia fuliginosa; assembly: GCA_932526445.1. Classification (NCBI taxonomy): domain Eukaryota; kingdom Metazoa; phylum Arthropoda; class Insecta; order Lepidoptera; family Erebidae; genus Phragmatobia; species Phragmatobia fuliginosa. Next base: position 18,986,134 of record OW052073.1, read on the forward strand.
TATTTTGAAGTGCTCATAGCCTTAGGTAATTGGAAACAATCACCGAGGGTAAGCAACAACGGCGTGGTCAATCTTAGATGGGTCACTGTTTGTGGTATGATATATTATGAGGGTTTAGTAATTCGGCAGCAACGTTAAGCAGTCGGTCCCTGTTGTTTTCATAGGACAGGTGTCGTGAATATTACTTGGATTTCTTGGGACGGCTTAAAAGCTTCCAAAGGCAAGATTACGTAGCTACAACGTATCTTGCCAGTCCCCAACCCGCACTCTACCAGCATGGGGACGTTTGGTCTTAACCCTTTCCTGAGAGGAGACCAAGCAGTGGCACCTTATGGGTTATTGATTGCTTGAGAGGCTGAAACAGCCGGAACTTGAACTTGAGTATTATATATATTCTGTGACTAATAAATTCAGTAGAATGCGTGTAACGCACTCTGAAAAATATTGTAAAATGTACTAATTATATGCATCATAACTAGATCTTAGGTAAATATGTGGCTTAAAATACCAATAGATGGCTTAAATATGCAAATGCATATAACGCCATTTTGATGCAAAAAGTATTGACATAACGTCATGACTATTTCCCAGAAACAATTATTCTCCACTTACTGCGATCCTGAGACACCTTTCTTGCTTTATCTACATTTATCAATCACTACATACATGCTGACAGTTTCTAATTGTTTTCACGCCATGATATCGTCAATTTGAAAGTCAACCGTGGACCAGTAGAGCAATTAGCAGGCTCGACCGGGGTGGTCCTACACTTTCACTGAAGACCAATACAAAAAGTCAGAAAAAAGTCAGAATTCATGCTGTCGTGTTTCGATAATGAGTGCAAGATCGGAAGCCCACTGATTCAGAAGCAGCAAAAATACCTGCCCTATACTGACACCCGTCCCCATTCTTTTTACCTGGCTTTTTGGTTATTTTTTTCAAATGAAATTTGCAGTATATCTAAGTGAAAATAGGATCAAAATCCTCAAATAATAAAAGTGAATGTCATATAGTGTAAATGACTTTTAATTCGTCAATAGTGGATCAAAAGTCATAGGTTTTTTTACTAAAACTAGGTTTCAAAGCAATACTCTTGGGCAAATTAGATAAACGTTTTTGAAAATTCCATTTCACTTGTACAAGCTGAAGTGGAACGTTGGTAAAATGCAACTTGGCTAATCTATACAAACATAATCATCATTTTTGCTTGAGGTCTCGGGTTCGATGTTCGGGTCGGGCCAGATGTTTGTGGGGATTCGCAAATATTTGTTTCGGACTTATGGTGTTTTTATATGTATAATATATATGTATTTACAAAAAAAGTGTGTTTATGTATTTATGTAAGTTGTCTTAGAAATCTTAATTGAAGTTCTGCTTAGTTTGGGACTAGATGGCTTTGTGTTATAATTTATTTATTATATATCACATTTTGAGCAGACACGGAAATTTTGGCTGATTATATTTCTTTATAATACTCTTTTCGTCTAATTATTTTAGAAATATACGAATTAAGTATAAATTAATTCTAGTTAAAGCACATCTAGTTTTTAGCACATCAGTAATTTACCACATTATTTGTATTTTGAAATAAAGCAAACTGAAATTATATTGTTTGGGAAAGTTTACCAACGTGTTTATATGTGCATGTGACATCTAACACCACTCTGACGACGATTGTAAAAAAGTAAATTGCATTTAACACATTCACAATAATTAATTACTAGCTAGAAGTTAGCCACTATTTTGACGAAATTGTTAATGCTGCAATTTGTTTTTAACAACGGGTGAAACAGATAGCATTTTGAACACCTTCCTCAAGTAGGTATATCAATATTTCCAGAAATTATAATTTGAATTGATATTTGTGATTACGTATTTAACCTATTATCAAAAGTAAATAAATCAAGGTTTACGTCAATCATTAACAAATCAACGTTTTTCAAAATTCCTCTTCACTTATGCAAGTTAAAGTGGAACGTTTGTAGAATGCAACTTAGGTAATGGTGCTGTAATCTATACAAACAATCATCATTATTGCTGAAGGTCTCGGGTTCGATTCGGTCGGACTACTTAAATGTTTCTGTGATCAGCAAATATTTGTTTTGGAGTTTGGGTGTTTTCTATGTATGATATGTACTTAGAAAAAAGTATGTTTATGTATTTATATCAGTTGTCTAGTTACCCATAATACAAGCTCTGCTTAGTTTGGGGTCTAGGTGGCGTTGTGTGTTAAATGTCCTCAATATTCAGTTATATAACTAGCTTTCGCACGAGGCTGCGTCCGCGTCTCTATCGGTTATCGAGGTAAAATCTAGACTATGTCCTTTCTCGGGCTTTAGCTGGCTTTAGACTATTTGGCTACAAATTTCAAATGAAATCAGTGCAGTGGGTTTTGTGTTAGACAACCGAGGTGTAGGATTTTATTAAATAACTAGCTGACCCGGCACAGGTCGTACTGTCTCAATCGATAAATAGAAGACCTAAACTTTTGAATAAAAAAACAAACAAAAGAGGAATCCAGGAGGAATTAATTTAAAAAAAACTGAAATTCATTTTTATATATTCACCTTTTAAACCTTCTTAGGACTTCCACAAATAATTTATGACCAAAATTAGCCAAATCGGTCCAGCCGAGTTTTCAAAGTTCTCGAGTTTTAGCGAGACTAACGAACACCAATTCATTTATATATATGTAGTGATCAGACCGTAAATTTTAAGAAGATATAAACAAACAAATTAATAACACAACTTATTTTATTTAAACATTTTTTCTACCACTACACAATGGGTTCAAAGTCACATTACAGATACAATTGCTTCTATAGATAATTTCTTCTTCGTACTTGGATGAGATGTCCTGACGTGGGGCGTAGCGCTATATCCACCTTTAGTTGCATATTATCTGCTTCAGAAATAAACTCCAGTTCTCTCACACAATGTGATATCACCGTCTTCAGAATCGCCATGGCGTATTTCTTACCTGTAAGATCAAAATCCTGCTCAAATCGAATGCGATAAAAGATTTTCTTGTCTAAGGTATCTTTTATTGAATTTGCTTCAGAAATATGATTGGTTTTTACATGCAGGCTTCACCAATCAGGTGCCGATCCCATGTACTCGGAGGTAAACCTATAGCCATTACGTAGTGAATATGTTTTTTTGTTTTATTTTAATTTTTTATCACAAGATTTTTCACAATATATTTAAGCTTCTAATTTACTTTTTTTATCTGACAACTTTAAGATCATGTTTATAGACACTGCTTTTATTTATGGCCTGTATTTGAGCTGGCTGTATCTAGACCAAAAAGTATGCAAGCAATATATGAGAAATAGCGCTTATACTCTGTCCATTCCTTTATTATCTTTTTGACAGTTCAACAAACTTCGAAATTAGTGACGCCCTCACACGTCACCGATTCGATTTGAAATCAAAATCAATCGATATAATATTCTTTATGTCAGTATTGTAAATAAATAAAATGTGCACTATTATGATACATAATTGGCCCAGAACAAAGAAAACTTCCTAACACAGTCATTTGAAGGTCGGTTTAGTAAGTATTACGTGATTTTTAGGGTTCCGAAGTTTATCACTCGGAACCCTTATAGATTCGTCATGTCCGTCCGTCCGTCCGTCCGTCTGTCCGTCCGTCCGTCCTCGACTTACCGTCCAAACGGTAAGTGCTAGAAAGATGAAACTTTGCATGAATATGTATTGTTATTACGCCGACAAAGTGCTACAATAAAATTATGAAAAATATTTTTATTTAGGGTACCTCCCCTACACGTAAAGTGGGGATGTTTTTTTTTTCTCGCGGCTACCCCATCGTGTGGGGTATCATTAGATAGGTCTTTTAAAAACAATAAAGTGTTTCTAAGAATTTTTTTTGATTTAGGTATCCGTTCGCGGGATATTCCACTTTAAAGGGCTCTTTATTGTAAAAACAGAGCGTCCCCCCCCCTCTAAAAGCTAAACGGCTGGCTCAAAAAATCTGGAAAAATTCGTGAAGGTGGTCCATATACTGAACTTTGAAGGAAAACTATAAGGGATTTAATGACTTAGTTATTTCGGGAGTTATAGAGGCTTAACTTGTAAAATGCGTTCACTTGGAAAACGTCATACAAAATTAACGCATTAAGGCCTCAATCACGAGAGTTTTTATAACGGACGTTAAAAAAGCGTTCAAGTATGAAGTTGCATAATATTATGGTCTATTTCCAACGCCCAAAGTTGAAAATGCAACACTGCTCGATAAAAAAGCGTCGTGTTTTAAAAACGCTGTCGTGTGAACATATACACTCATTAGCAAAAAAAACGGGTGGTTTCGATTTTCTTCCTGGCTGAAAAAAATCAAATACCGAAAAGGTTTTAATCATTTGAACATGTTACTGGACAGTTATAAAAGTGGCATAATGTTTAGGAGTACCTTCCAAATTCAAATTTTTGACTGAGCCTGGTTTTCAAAGAAAACAACTTTTAACTACATTTTGTGGCGCGAATTCCCTATAGTTAAAATCGACTCTAATTAACTTTATGTCAATTTTTATTAAATTATCTGATGTCCTTGACATTTAAAAGTATTGTTATTGCTGTTTAGCAATCTCGAAAATGGTAGATAAAGTGATAAAAACGAGTAAAATTATTGCGCTGCTTGAAGAATGTCGCAGCCAATGCTTCGTGGCTCAGAGGCTAAATGTGAGTCGGTCGACAGTTCAAAGGACCTGGCAGCGCTATCAAGAGACCGGTTCCGTCAAGAGAAGGCCTGGTTCTGGCAGGAAGACATGTACCGAACCACGGGATGATTATTTTCTAGTTAGTCAAGCGTTGAGAAATCGCAATGGACCTCAAGAACAGACTCGAAGAAGTAAGAAATGTGCAAATTAATCTATGGACGGTCAGGAGGAGGCTTCTCGCTGCTAACATACACAGTCGTCGCCCGGCACGCGGCCCTAAATTACTCCGTGGACATGGAGTTGCCAGGCTTAGCTTCGCTCGAAATTGTTTGTTATGGACTCATGAAGACTGGGATAGGGTATTGTTCTCCGATGAAGCCAGTATATCTCTGCATGGTGAAGTCCGACGTCGAAGAATGCTACGTAGACGAGGAGAACGCTTTGCAGAGGCATGTTTTAAAGAAATCACACCGTATGGAGGAGGCTCTGTTATGTTTTGGGCAGGAATAAATTCTATGGATCGTACGGAGTTAGTCTTCATCGAAAACGGTACACTGACTGGACACCGATACATAACGGCAGTTCTAATTCCTTGCGCACAACCCGCTTTAACCGCTCTTGGCGAAAACTCACTTTATGGACGACAACGCTCGCGCCCACCGGTCTGGCGATGTGGAAGCGTATATGCTAGAAGTTGGAATTCGTCGTTTGGACTGGCCAGCTAGAAGTCCGGACCTCAATCCCATAGAGCATGTCTGGGACGTTCTGAAGCGACGAGTAAGATTAGTGCAGCCGGCTCCGCAGACCATCAGAGAGCTAAAGAATGTGAATACCACGGAGTGGGAACGTATTCCCCAAGAAACCATAAAAGATATACTTGCTAGCATACCCAGACGAATGCAAGTCGTGATTTCAGCAAGAGGGGGTCACACTCAATACTAAACTTTTATCTGCTTTTAATGTATTCAATAAAAACAAAGAAATTAACGCGTTTCATTTTTTTCAACGAGCAGGTACAATAATAGTGTTTTGAGCTTAAACTTCTTTGCTTAAGTGCCCATTTTTTTTGCTAAAGAGTTTACTTGGGAATGTATTTGTTGAATATGAACGTTTTTTTAACGTCCGTTTAAAAAACTGTCGTGTGAATGAGGCCATAAACGTAAACATAACAATTACTTATCTATTGGATACGATTTTAAATGACTGAGGAACCCTTTTCTGTGCGTGGCCTGACACGCACTTGGCCGTTTTTTCAAATGTATTTTCTCATAACTCTCTATTTAAACGTTATTAACCACGCGTTTCAAAGTTAAATTTTACTAACACGTGCATAGTTACATTTTAAGTCAGTGGTCCAAAACTAAATTAATTAATGCACAGAGTTATTGTTCTTTATTCTAAGTTTGAACTTAAATTCCAAAATTTCGATTTATTTCCTTGCAAATAATCAATCTTGAAGTCATACTATTTTAATTTCCTTTTTATTTTATTAAATTTACAGAAACAATACTTACATGAAGTCAAATTATCTTGACCATAATAATATGATAAATTATTTTAATCGTTTAATCGATTTATCGTATTTCAAGAACTGTTTTATATGTATTATTTTATTATTATTTATTATATGTTGTTTTTAGCTATGCACACTGCCCACTTCCCTACCCGTCTATAAAGTACGACATTACTGTAGTACATTATTACGAAAAAAAAAACCGGTAATTTATAGGCGTGACCTGTCAAAAAGATATTAAACGAATGGACAAGGTATAAGTGAACGCCTATACTAATATTTATTAGTATAGGCTTTCACTGATATTTATCAAACACTGATATTTATACGTCAATCATCAACAACAGCCTTTAACAGTCCACTGCTGGACATAGGCCTCTCCTTAGAAAGGAGGCATTGGCCATCATATCATACTATATGACGCTGGCCAGACGGGTTGGTATCGGGTTGGTTTTAAGTTTTCCTTCTCTTTGCATCGATGTTGTCTTGCGTAGTTTATCCCTTAGTCGCCTTTTACGACACCCGCGGAATGAATAGGGGTGGTGACACTCTGTATTCTTAATCCGTCACCACACGGACACCTATCTATAGATACAAATAAGTAATATTGTTATACGTTACTTATACCACAGTGCAACTTTTTAAGTTATCTAGTAGTAGTTTATAGTCAGTCCGTTTGTCCGGGTAATCTCAAGAACGGCTGAACAGTATTTCACGGGACCTTCAACTGATCACTTGTAACGTGGCTACACTACCCCGTACCCCGCCAGCAGGCGAGCTTCTCCCCGCTACTCCGCGCGCGGCTATAAGAACAGCGCGCGCCTCGAGCCCAGCCCCTTTTCTACTGCGTCGCTGACCAAGATAAGTGTCTCCTATTTTTGGAGGCATCACCGACCAAACTCTCAAGAGCCCACGCCCTAACGTGCTCGCGAACTAGCCCTTGTATTCCGATTATATCTATCTAATTGTATTGATTGTAAAAACAATAAACTTCTTGTAAACTCTCGTGATTTAATATATATCTCTTTCTCCCCCTGCTATCGTGCACAAACCGGCCACTAAAGCCGAGTTGCGTGACACTGGCGCCCAACGTGGGGCCGTAAGGAGTAACTGAGGCTATATTTTTAGACTAATTTCGCTGCCTTACACGCGATTTATATAAATAACCGCGTGTACACCATAGGACTTAGCTCATGCTAATCAGTTGATTACTCTATTCTTTTTACCTTTGATGTTCATCGTTGCAATCAATATAAACAACATATTATTAAGATTTGAACGTACGTAATATCTTTAATTAATCTTTTTCTGTTACATATTCTACGATTCGTTTTGTTGTTTAATGATTATTGCAATAACAATAATCTAAATCCTATAAGCGGATGAAAAAAAATGATGTTCATTACAATTTTTTACCTCGACTTGAAATATAAATACATTAACAGGTAATTTTTTTACTAATAATAGCAATTTGAAATATGTATATTGTTTTTATTGAAAAGTGGATAAAAAACATATATAATATGTAACATAGTGCCAAGCAAAGGATAATAGAGCATGAACTGGTGTTCTACCATCTCATAGAAGATGAACCAGAGGTCGAAGAGCAATCAAAAGTTTTGTTTTACGTAGGACAGACATTACCCCACGTAAAGCACATCATTTTAATATACAAAGTGTGGCGATTTCCACATACAGCGCACGCAAAAGATTCAACAGCGCCATCTATCGAAGAAAAATTGAACAACGTAAGGTAACCAACAATTCTACTTCGCGTCGATTAGCATATATGTATACAACAGCCCAACATCAATCGTCTGGACAGAGGATCCTTACTTTATGTTGGAGGAACATGATTCTCCACAAAATATCACGCGCACTGATGTACATGTACACATCAACGAATATACAGTACAAGAACAGACTCATACACACACACACTCACGCACGCACGCACGCAAGCACACACACACATATTGTATATTTTTTAGGGTTCCGTAGCCAAATGGCAAAAAACGGAACCCTTATAGATTCGTCAAGTCTGTCTGTCTGTCTGTCCATCCGTATGTCACAGCCAATTTTTTCCGAAACTATAATAGCTATACTGTTGAAATTTGGTCAATCGATGTATTTTGTGAACCGCATTAAGATTTTACATAAAAATAGAAAAAAAAACAATACATTTTGGGGGACCTCATACTTGGAACTGAAACTCAAAATATTTTTTTTCATCAAACCTATACGTGTGGGGACCTATGGATAGGTGTTTAAAAATGATGTTGAGGTTTCTAGTATCATTTTTTTCTAAACTGAATAGTTTGCGCGAGACACACTTCCAAAGTGGAAAAATGTGTGTCCCCCCCCCCCTCTAACTTCTAAAATAAGAGAGAGATAAAACTAAAAAAAATATATGTTATACATTACCATGACAACTACCAACGAAAATTGATTTGAACAAGATCTAGTGAGTAATTTTTTTTTAATACGTCATATATCTTAACACGCAATTTACCTTTCATTCAATCAATACACTAGTATAAAAACATCGATGAAAGTTACAACGAACTAAAAGAACTTTTATATGATGTTACTTGCTGATACGGAACCCTTCATGGGCGAGTCCGACTCGCACTTGGCCGCTTTTTTTTGTATAATTTTAACCAACTTTATCTCAATAAGTTAATATATAAACTATATGAATAATGTAATATGTAAATTATATTTGTGAACAAGCTTTTGCATGAATAAAGATTATTATTAATAAGATTTAAATATTTGCTCTTACCTATGCAGGCTCTTCTACCGTAGCTGAAGGCTAAAAATGAAGCAGGATTTCCAGGAGGCTGGCCCTCCAACCACCGCTCAGGGCGGTATACAGTAGCATCCTTCCCCCAAATGCTGGCTGACCGACCTGCACCCCAGGTGTTCACGGCACATATAGTGCCTTTGGGTATTGTGAACGACTCTGCCACAAGTAATAAAAATATTTTTTGTAATTGCAAAAGAATTCTTTGAAAGTATATCAAGAATGTGATTTCTTATTTTTTTTATTTTATTTTTATTTTATTTATTGGAACAAAAAACAGATACATGTTAGATTATAGCTAGATACAAATGTGTACATCAAATTTATAAACATGTAACCCACACCATTGTTCACAGGTTAGCAACAAGAATAATAGGTCATGTTACTCGTTAAATTTTAAGTTTAAAGATAAAGATAAAGGTAAAATAAAGTTCTTAGTATTCACATATTACATATTGTAAGGAATAGGCATCCCGGGTACGGCCCAAAGTGTTGTTGGGTTTTCCTAACAAGAAATTCTTAATAACAATCTGAAGTATGGAAGCTCCGCGGTGTTTCACGCCTGTGCTTCGGAGAACACGTTAAACCATCGGCCCCGGTTATCATGAACATCTGTGATTAACTACTTCAACCTTCGTTAGTAATCTAAAGTTCCAAAAAGTACAAAAGTCTAATATTAAAAACTGGTAATGTAAACAGAGTTTGCATTACCAGTTTAGCTCTGCAAGTATATCTGAATACTGGGTAATCAATAAAACTACTATATTTTGATTTTTGATCTAGCGATTAACTCTTAACAAATTTAATATGTACTCGATAATAATGATATCACGATTCAGATAACAATGCAACGCCATCTATTGAGCTTGACCTTAACTATAAGCGACAGTGGGTCTGATAGCCATCTATGACAAATAATTGTGTGTTGAATCATTCATTAATAGGGCAATCAGACTTGTTTCCAAGGTAGTAGAACCACACTGATTTCAGCTTGGATGGGTCAGCACGACCGGGTGGTATTACCCTTACACAGAAGTCTAACCTACAAATGACAACATTCACGTTGCCGTATTCCGTTGTTCAGTGTAAGACCGGAAGCCTAATGATGCAGAGGCATCTCGTAAAGCTTTCATGGCGTGGGTTATCATGCTGCATTGTCTGAACTCATGATGAGGATGGTTAACCCTACTCTTTAATTCTACTCATGCTTTCCATCAGGCAGAGTAGAGCCATTTTGGTACTTAAATATAAAAAGAAAAACATTAATATTTGATTTGTTGCGCCTTACACATTCAGCGCAAGAGAACAACATACAACAGCGCCATCTACCGAAGGAACACTGAACCACGAAGAAACAGGGTATGAACTGTAAGGAGTAACTACTAATCCTGAATCGCGATATAGAAATTGTCGCGCGGATTAGCACAATATAACATCTCAACATCAACCGTTGGGCAGGCACTTTCACCTGGCCTGGTCAAAAGATACTCACTTTGTGATGGAGGAACACTAGTTCTGTTTCTCCACAGACTACTGGCCAGGAGTTTCTCTTCGGAAAAGAGCTAATATTTGTATAATAGTTGAGTCCTAATATATCATGGTACATACACGGGTTAGTATAGCAGTACGAAATACTTACTGATCTGCAAATCCCTGTCAGCATATCGAAAAACTGTTGGAACAGGCGGGTACATACGTAAGGTCTCATTAATAACTGCTTCCAGGTATTTCATCTCTGAAAGATCTTCTTTCGTCACTGGACGGGTGCTTTCACCAAATATAGATTTCATCCTAAATAACAGAGAATTATTTTTATGTATGTAAAATATTCATCTTAAAGACTATTTCGCAATCCTACATAGCTCTTGTTAGCACAAATACAAAAAAATCATCAACAACAACCTTCCGGTCGGTTTGGTCGATCCGGCTGGAGACTCCACGTGCTGGCTTCGCCACCGTAGAGGCGCTTCAGCCGGTCATCGGCGAATGGGTAATGCGGCAGCACGGGACCCTTATCTACCGACTGACGCAGGTTCTTTCCGGGCATGGTTGCTTCGGAAAGTACCTGCACTCGATCGCCAGGAGGGAATTGAATCCCGCCTGCCACCACTGCGACTGCAGCGAGGATTCGGCTCATCACACGCTGGCGGTCTGTCCCGCATGGGAGACGCAGCGCCGGGTCCTCGCTGCAGTCATCGGAGAGGATCTCTCGCTACCGGCCGTCGTTCGTTCCATGGCCGGCAGCGAGAGCTGTTTTACCGCGGTCGCAACCTTCTGCGAGGACGTAAGTGTTGAGTGTATTGAGTGTGGCCGCGGGTGGACGGACGGGTTTTTCCTCCACCTGCACTATATGGCCAGCCGCGAGGGGGCGGCGTCGGTGTGTGCCGGACGCCGCCTAAGAGAGGGTCATCGAACCTAGACGGTGCCTGCATCAGGAGCGGGCAGGCGCTGGGGGAGTCCAGAAGGATATCTGACCTTGGACTTCTCCTCCTCCTAAACGGAGAAGCGCGGAGAGAGCACACTGTGTGGTTTTTAGTCAATTTGTCCACTTCAACTTCCTCCCTGGTTTTGGGTCGGACATTAAGGTTGATGTTGGATTCGAGGAATTCTCGAAAACATTGCCATTCCGTTTTGTGATTATGGAGATAGTCGGTATGAGTGTCATTGGGTATGGCCACCGGACTAACCATTAGTAGTACAGGTGAGTGGTCAGAGCTACCATCGAGGCTTGACTTTATGACAGTGTTCAGTTCGCTGATACCCTTTGTGATAAAGAAATCTAAGAGATCAGGGGTTTTATTGCTGTCCGTGGGCCAATACGTAGGCTCCCCAGTAGTTAGTAGGCGATTCGCTTCAATACTCTTTTTTAGTTCTCTGCCTCTAGTAACCGTCAATCTTGATCCCCAATATGAATGCTTGGCATTCCAATCGCCACCAGCAATAAATCGGCTACCCAATGACATAAAGAAGTCAGTAAACATTTTCTCTTTTATGGTGTGTCGCGGTGGACAGTATACCGCAGAGAGATTAAGGGGCCCTGATCGATCTTCCACCCTTACAGTTGTGGCCTGGAGATGGGGGGCCGCAATAGGTTCCAGGAGACAATGTTTTACACTGTTTCTGATAATTATTGCGGTGCCAGCATGGGCTCCACCATCGGGATGACAAGTATGGTACACAGAAAATCCTGGAATACAAATTCGGCTTCTTGGTGTAGTGTGCGATTCGGAAATAAGGCAAACGTCAAGCTTGTTGGATTTGATTAGCATCTCTAGTTCGTTTTTATTAGGGGCAAGGCCATTGATGTTCCAGGTAGCAATGTGTAGAGAAGTCATTTTGCTAGCTTAGAGACGAGAGTAGTGATTAGACTCACTAGTGAGGCTATTTGTTGTATTAGGACGTCCATTTTCTCGCTCTGTTTCAGTAAGAAACCTTCCAGCTTGTTGTAGGATTGTTGATTTGATTGGGCATTCTTCCCATCGGCAACTTCAGCGTATGTACGTTGGTGAGAGGGTCTTACACTTCCTTCGGTTATTGTCGAGGTGGAACTGATTCGGTTAATTGGCAGTGCCTTGGTGGTTGGGGCGGTTTGAGTTTCCCTTGGGGTAAAATTTTTATTTCTTCGGGAAATGATTTCTTTATATATTTCACAGCCTTTGTAATTAGCCGGGTGATCACACGAGCAGAGAGCGCATTTAGCCGGTGTGGCTCTATCTTTCTTTTTGCACTCTGAGGTTTTATGGCCTTCTCCGCATTTAACGCACCTAAATGGTCTCATACAGTTATTCTTTGAATGACCGTAGCGCTGGCAACGTTGGCATTGAACGATACTTTTTGACTTTCGCGGATCCTCTATCTTGACCTTTTGGTTAAATATATATGTTATATTTTTGACAGCGGGGTTGTTAACACTGGGCTCAATATTCACAAAGAAGGTAGATGTGGGTTTCTTGTCGGGACCGTATCGGGCATTGATGATTTCTCCTTTTATTTTATTGTTGGTTGCCTCAATTGCTTCCAATATCGCTTCATGGGGAGTGCTATGGTGGAGATCTTTTATGACAATGCGGTAGCATTTGCTGTCTTTAGGGGTAAATGTATGCCCTATTAACCCGTTTGCTCTTATAACCGCTATGATCTTCTTATACTCCTCAGTAGAGTTAACCAGAATGTGGAGTAAGTTTTTGTTAATTAGCTTAAATTTAAAATCTTCTTTGCTGGTAACGGTTTGGAGTAGCTTTGATAGCTCAGTAACATCCTCTATGCCATTGAGAACGATAGGTGGGGGTTTACTGGGTTTCGGATAATCGGTAGTGCACGATTCATCCTTAGGGTCTAGAGGTAAGGTACTAAAGCGGTTTTGTGTGGCAGTACTCTGAGCTTCTGGTGGAGAACTGCTATATTTCCTTTTCTTACTGCTTCTGCTATTGGGTGATGGCACCCTTTGCCATGGTGGGGCAGCAGGATATTGGGGGGTGTCTTCCAGTGAGGTAGCTTCCCGCGAGCTACTAGTCTCATTTAGTTGTTCTGCACCAACTTTTTGATTGTCTTGTGGTGATCTTCCTACATCGGAAAGGGATGACGAACGTTGTCTGTTAAATAAGCCTGGTAGGAGTGCCTGTTGAGTTAATAATTTATGTTGTGGTTGAGGGTTTTTTGAGTTTATTTGGGGATCTGACTTCATTTTTGTTCCCACGAGTACGGACGAATTGTTGGTCGCTCACAGGGTAACGCCGATTCCTATGAGAAGGCACTATACAACGATGTGGCCAGGTCCATCGAGGTTGGCGCTAGAGACTGAATTCCCTCAGCCATTCATCCTATCGGCGCGGTTCCCACCTTAGGATTGGGGTTATTTTTTATGGAGGGTTTCTTCCTCTTAGCCCAGGCGATGAAGCCAAGGCCACCGTTCTCACAGCACATGACCGCAAGATTACGATTTGTGGAAGTCATTTCCTACCTCCACAGAAGCTGACCGCTAAGCCAGCCTAGTAGGTTAGTTGACCGCCGCCTACGACTCGGCGTTCGTTGTTCTTTAGCACCACCCGGGGGACACGTGTAGGGTTATGGTTAGGTAGCTCCTACGGACGCGAACAACTACGCCCCCCACAACAAATTACAATCAAACGTTTTCATCCTTTAGAACAACTGATAATATTTCGGGCACACAAGAAATTTCTAGTTGAAATGTTTACCTGCACATTACCTGCACCTACTCCTGGAAATACTCATGCTTTCCATCAGGCGGGTTAAGTCACTTTGGTAGGCTAAATATATATCATATTAATGTAAAAAGCGTAGGGCGACGTTATTGAAATACACTCGGTTCCAAAAATTACGGGTCAGTCACAAAAATTGAAATACCTCCAGAACTGTAAAAGCTAGATCAATGAAATAAAAAACAGAATAAAGGCTTTTTAGTTGCGCTTCTAATAGCATATTATTTAAACTGGTTGATGAAAAAAACTTCATTAGAAAAACAAAATTTAAAAAAATGACTATTTTTAAAAACAAATTTTTGTTTCATGTCATTATGGATGCTTTCCATTTCTATTCTGTCACAAAAAAAATTATCGTGAACGTCTTCCACGTGCATAATTATTATTCTGTGAGGTGAAGCATGGCAGTCACGCTAGAGGAATGTACCAGAATCCTAACTTTTTTGGAACTTGGGCGGAGCCAGCGTGAAACAGCCAGAAACATTGGTGTATCTTTGTCGACTGTTCAGCGGGTAGTCCAGCGGTACCAAGAGACCGGATCACACCTTAGAGGACCAGGAAATGGCAGACCAAGATGCACAACGGCCAGGGAAGACAGACAACTGGTGGCTACAATGCTCCGAAATCGTTTTCAAACTGCTGTTGGTCTAAAAACTCACTTTATTCGCTTTGGAGGTGGCAATTTAAGCGCTCAAACAGTAAGAAGACGTCTTGCTGAAGCAAATTTGAAACCATTGAGGCCCGCAAATGGCCCCAAACTGGAACGGGTACATCGAATTGCAAGACAGAGATACGTGCGCGAACACCTAAACTGGACACTAGACGATTGGTCTAGGGTAATGTTCACGGACGAGTCTAAATTCATGCTTTATAAGCATGATGGTAGGCAGTTGGTGTACAGAAGACCAGGGGAGCGCTTCCATCAAGCGTGTGTGGAGGAAAAAGTGGCGTACGGTGGAGGCTCCGTACAAGTTTGGGCTGGGATTTCTGCTGAGGCCCGCACCGAGCTGGTGCTCATTCAAAATGGAACTCTAAATGCAGAGAGGTACGTGGAAGAGATCCTCAATGAACATGTAGGTCCTTTCATGGCCAGGATGGACCGGCATGGCATATTAATGCATGATAATGCGCGTCCCCATACCGCCAGAATTGTACATGACTACCTTGAAGAGGTCGGTATCGAACTCATGCAGTGGCCAGCGCGAAGCCCGGACTTAAACACCATTGAGCACGCCTGGGACGAGCTTCAGAGATGCGTGAAAGGTCGAAACCCCCCACCAATCACGCTTCCCGAGCTCATACAAGCACTGGTGGAGGAATGGGAAGGTATTCCTCAGCACCGGCTCCGAAATTTGGTGTACAGCATGCCTAATCGCCTGGAAGCTGTCAGAAGAGCTCGTGGAGGCAATACAAAGTATTAAATGAAGAAAGTGATGAAAAACAGCAAAAAAACAATCATAAAAAAAATGTAATCTTAAGAAAAATATGACTACTTTAGTTTTTTTTTAATTTAAGATTAATATTGTGGGTGTAACTAAGTTTTATTTTATTTTTTATCTGTATAATTAAATTCTCAATTGAACAGTCTTCGTTTCATTAGGATGGCATACGTAGTTCGGGAGATATTCGGGTTTATGTGACTGACCCGTTATTTTTGGTACCGGCTTTATTTTCAGAAAGCACTCCACGCTTTGTTACATTAAAATTATTTTCTACGTTTTAGTTTAAAAGCGTGTTTGTTTAGTTTTTTTTTAGAAAGACAAAAAGACTAATTTGCTTAATATTATTTTTTTGAGTTATTTTTCAAATTAGTGTATTGTCATCGGTCCTCGATAAAACTACAAAATGTGTCAAAATCACACCCAAAGGAGTCGGTTACAAGCATATAAACAAACATACAAACATAATGAAAAGCGTGTAAAAAAAAAACAATTTCATCTTGATTGGCGATTACTTACTCTTTGTACACTTTTTCCTGAACTCTTGTTTTACAACCAAGGAGAAGCAGAGTATAAAACATGGCGGAAGCAACCGTCTCCTGACCGCCCACTATAATCGTATCCACCTCAGACTTGATCTGTTGATCTGTAAGACTAGGGTCCATCTCTCTCAAGTCCAATAAAATATCCAGGAATGCTTTAAATTTTGGTTCTTTTGTACCTAAAATAATATTTCGTTTGTGTAATACTTTACTTAAATAATTTAGGTTACTAACGTATTATCAGCATTAAGAAGACCATGGCAAGTTGTCATGCCATTTTACAACCGAAGGAAAATCGAAAAATATAATTACAGCTAACAATAAATTTCATCATCAACATCATCATCATCCTATCGCAGTCCACTGCTGAACATAGGCCTCTCCAATGGTACGCAACTTAGTTCAATTCTTGGCTACTCGCATCCAGCTCCTACCAGCCGTCTTGCGCAAATCATCGCTCCACCTGGCCTGTGGACGTCCGTCACTACGTTTGCCGAGACGCGGTCTCCACTCAAGAACACGTTTACCCCAACGGTTGTCGGTCCTGCGGCTAATATGGCCAGCCCATTGCCACTTCAGCTTGCTAATCCTATGTCGGCTATGTCGATAACTTTAGTTTTCTGTCGGATAACAATAAATTTATTTACTCGTAACACCGATAGGTGAAAGACTCATTAGGAAAGTGGCTGGCGGTGGATGGATGCGGACTGCTCAAAACCGGATAGGTTGATTGATTGGTAGACTCATGAATCGTCAATTATTTTAATGAAACTCTTCTCATTACTCATTAATGTCTACTACCTAAATGAATCTTTAGAATCTCTCTAATCGCCAAACCAGAAGTCACTGGGCTCTAGTTAATGGAGAAATCTGGTGATTCTTAATTTCATTTTTAATCCAACGTTTTCTCATGGCTTTATTTTTTTTTATAAATAACTTTTTTTCATATTAAAATCTGCCATCTGTCCTATCATCAATTCTGTAGAGCGAGTAATTGGCGTTCCTGGTGTAGAGGTCAGTACCACTGCTACCTTTTTAGATACCAAGGGAAGTGACCAGTAATTGAGCAGCCAGAGGACTTGGATGCGTGGCTAGTGTAACGTGTAACGTTTTTTCTTTATATTGATTTCCTCAACCACAGTAAGGCCATTAGAAGCGTTAACTATTGTCCTAAGAATGCTATTTTGTGCTCTTTAGAGACACATAATATTAGACTTGCTTATAAATACCTTACTATCTCATTGTTACTTACCATCAGTTTCGTTTTTGCCAGCTTCTTCTTGCCTCACTTTCTTACGTTCTTGCTTCCTTTTTCTCAATACCTATTCACGGATACAGCTTTTTATTATTAATATTTATTTAAATAAGAATTAAACAACAATTAATGCTAACTTACTAAACTTCACATAACCAGATTGACCAGTAAACAAAGCAGGTGTTACTTCTTAAACTTAGCCTTTACTATACTCAAAATTATTACAAACTAGCTTTCGCCCGAGGCTCCGCCCGCGTCTATGTGATTATAACCGTGAAAAGTAACAAGCCTATTTCCTTTCTCAGGCGTTAGACTATCTGGGTACAAAATTTCATTTAAATCGATGCAGTTTTTTTGAGTTTATCTCGAACTGAAAGCTACGGCGGAGGACTTTATTTTATAATATTTGGTGATATTTACAGAATCAATACATTATCTGAGGCGTAACGAGCAGAGGTAGATGCTCTGATCAAAGTATTTATTATCTACATATGCTCTACTCACTGTTTCAGAGACGTTGTGCAGTACTCTAACGCACTTTTTTAGCTCTTGATATTTTGGAGTCAATTTGTATATGAAGTCTGGATGCATGAAACCGTTCATTCCTCTATCGATAAGCAACTCTAGACATCGGTTGAAGGCCACATAATATTCCGTTGTCACAATGCTTTCGGAAATTTTTGAAACTCCCAAACCTGTCTCTGTTGAAGTAAGAATTGATATAAGTTTATACTTTATTTATCACACCTTGTAGATAGTTAAGTAGCTAATGGTTTAGTGGCAAGAAATCCCAGTTACTGAATGTGATCATTACTAACACGTTGAGATATCATTGTCGAAGAGCCCATAGGTTAATTAATAACGAAAAACTCTCAAAAAGCAAACTACACACCCTTGAGCATCGTCGTCGAGTTGCCAGCTTATCGGTTTTTTATAGGATACACACTTTGGAGAGTGCTCGAAAGCTCTTTTCGAACCATTTTCCATTCCTTTATCGGACTACTAGGCGCAGGCAAAAGTTTCATCCATACGTTGTTGGTATACCCAAAAGAAAAACTAAACGCTTTGACAGCTCGTTTTTGGTGAAAGTCGCCAGAGTTTGGAGCGACCTGACTGGGTCTTTTTTCCTGATGAGTAGAACTCTGGAGCCTTTAAGAGTAGAGTGAAGAGGTTTCTTTTGCATGGGCGTGTACCATCTTTGTCTTCATCTACACTTTCCATCAGGTGAGATGGAAGACAAACGCCTATTCCATTACAACAATTAATGATAGTGAGGGTAATGTAACTAAAATAAATAAAAAATAAAATAAAATTAAAATAAAAAAAAAACCAGTTCCTTTTTAACGGACTTCAAAAAAGGAGGAGATTCTCAATTTGATTGTATTTTCATTTATTTTTATGTCTGTTACCTCGATTGGGTGAACCGATTTTGATAATCCTTTATTTCTTTGAAAGCTGGTGCCTCCCATTTGGTCTCATGATAAGAAAACCAAGATCTGATGATAGCATCCAGAATATTATATGCACACTTGTGACGATGTCGGTGTTTTTTTGTTAAAATTATATTATATTGCGGTATGTACATACTGAAAACTTACGGCAAATGGTTTCTAACGTAGTGTATGCTAAGTACTTTTGAATTACATCAAAAGGTTCCTTTCCGACTTCCATGAGCAGACTGTCGACTAGTTTTTTTCCTTGCACGTTAAATATGCCCAAATACCCATCAACAATCGATGAACTGAAAGCGCCAGCCAACTTTCTTATATTTTGCTTCCAAACTGGAACTGTAAACAACAATATCCTTGGTTTCTTAATAGTATTAATGCCAATATTGGCTGCACGGTAGACCTAGTGGTTTAAGTGGACGGGCGGAACTCACACCCCCGTCGATGTCTGCTGTTCTACGGATTCGGTCCAAGAACACAGCCTCGGTTAAGTGTTAATGCGAACATTTGACTGCACGGTTGACCTAGTAGTTTAAGCGATCGCCCCGCCGAGTTCTACTTCACCACGTGTGGTGGGTTCAAATGGAACGTCTACGTGGGACACCACTTTGTGTGATTCACACATTGTTATTCTGAGTCTGGATGTTCTTTGTGTCCTTTTAAACTATACATTTAATATGTTAAATAATTACCTGGTGCTGTAACAAGCCCATCTCCAAGCCATATTTTGGCAAAACTGTAGAAATAAGGCTTCTCCACGAACGCATTAGTTATTGTTCGAACGTCCTCTGGGTTCTGTACAACTGTGGATTCACGGTTAAGGTTTAAGTTAAGGTTTATAAAGAAATTTAGTACGTTTGAAACGCTACCATAGAGTTTCAAAGGTAGTAATAGCTCCATCAACCACCAGTTAACTTTAACAGTTAGGTACTCTATACCCATTCTTCTACCTCAGACACAGAAGAAGGCATTTAGGAAGATAATTTCTAATGCGCTAATGCAAAATATAAGTTACGAAGAAAAAATTGTATTACACGGTCTTTCATTATTTAGCAATCTTTCCATAAACGAGTACTTACGTAACACGGGGCATGGACCAATCCATACAACGAACTTCCCACTTTCATTATTCTCACAAACCTCAGATATATGTTCTATGTGACGGAACAATGCTGTAATATAATAAACAATATCATTAATATAATAATGTCAGGGCATTATAGAAAGCAGACCGGAAATTACAAGAAAAGTTTGATGAAAGTTTAATATTTTTTATTTGAATTAGGTGGCATTTTGACATGAAAATAAAAATAAGATACATTAATAAATGAAAGGTTATATATACAGTACATTAATAAAAAAATAGTATTATTGTTATCTATATATATATATATATATATATATATATATATATATATGTAAAGAAATTACATTTCTTTAAGTTTTGTTATTGTTTATTAAATTCTTTTATGGTTAGTTGATAAAGCAGAAACAATTTACTTCGCTACTTGATAGATGACGCTGTCAAAGTATTTGAGTGGACTGTAGATAAAGCAGACGGTTTCGAAGATGGCGTCAGTAAAATATTAAAATTGTAAAACACGTAAACAATCGGATAATAATAAAATAACTAATAAAGGGAATCGACAAGTGTAATAACTTTTAATGTCGTTTCTTTGTTTTTTCAGGTATGTTTAGTGATTATTGTAAGGTGTAGTTAAGTGAAAAATACAAATGTACAAATAATTTATACTAATAAAACTTTGTTTTTTCAGAGCAACACAAACGTTTATTTCGCCGATTCCCTATAAATTACACGAATTGTCTTATATATATATATATAAAATATAAAAATAAATCCCTATTTCCCTTGGTCATGCCATCACGCGTGAACGGCTGGACCGATTTCGCTAATTCTTTTTTTTATAATATACCTTGAAGTACGAGGATGGTTCTTAGGAAAAAATAAATAAAAACATCTGTTAATTTTTATTGGAGGGGTTCCGAGAATGCAAAACAATTGAGTGACGTTGAATCTACTGTTAAAGGCCCGGTAAACGATCAAATTTGTTTGACAAATTTACGTGTTTGTCAAATTATTTGGTCGTGTGCTACTGTGTTTGACGCGTTTGTCAAACAAATTTGATCGTTTACAGGGCTCTTTTGACATAAACGTGATGTTTGACCAACAAATTTGTCAAACAAATTTGATCGTTTACCGGGCCCTTTTGGCGGTAGGTACGAAGTTCACGGGGTCAGCTAGTTTCTTTAATATTTCAGATGGCAAATAACTTTTTTATATCAGTGAAGGTTGTAGCAAACCTTTGGATGTAGGCAGCACAGAATTGGTGCCTGTGGAGAGCCTCGGAGAAGACCTATGTCCACCAGTGGATGTCTTTAAGCTGATGATGATATTATTTTTGACGTTTTAAGTTTACCAACCTTTACTGTCGCCGATGATCTGGTGTATATTTCCAATAAACGGCAGAAGAGGATAACTGGAAATTCCTGCAAAACGTCTGCGAGCATGCTGTTCTCTTATCCAGAACAAAAGAACAACGCAAAGTGTCAGTACTGCAACTATATACTGCCATAGTATTTGCATTCTCTGTGTGTAAATAGTTTATAAGGATTTAGCGTAAAGAAAATAATCTTAATGTTATTTGTCGTAATGTTTCTTTCTTTGAATGTGTTTCTATTTTTCTTTTGATTTAAAATTTTATACAAATCACAAGGAGCCTTAAAATACAATTTCATTTGAGACTTCTGGGGCAGATCTTCGTGATGTTTTCGTGGAAATATAATGCCTCCTTCTACCTATTGCAGTACCGCAATGGCATTCTCCCAGGAGCGAAAAATCCAAATTTAATTTCCACCCCGACATCAGAAAAAGAGTGTAAAACTATTTTCTGTGAAGTGCGGAAATTGATCTACCGATATTATATACATGCATTTTTATAAATATATTGCAGATATTTTACACACAACGCCATCTAGTCCCCAAACTAAGCAGAGCTTGTATCATAGGTAATTAGACAACTGATATAAATACATAAACATACTTTTTTTTGTAAATATTATACATAGAAAACACCCAAACTCGGAAACAAATATTTGCGGATCACACAAACATTTGGTCCCGGGAATCGAACCTGAGACCTCTTGATCAGCAGTCGCATACGCTAACCACTAGACCAACAAGGCATTCAATCAGTAGCCGTCAAAATGGTTGTATAAAGTGTTAAATATTTTGATTACTTAAATATCTGCAATCTTTGACTGTTTATAGAATTAAATAATCTCTTTGTTTACAAGATTTTTTTCAAGAAGCCACAACTGAAGAACTAGGCGATATCGAAGCTCTGTCGAAAAATTGTTTTCGGGCTTTTTTATTATTATTATTATTAACTTTATTGTAAAAAACAATATACAGAATATACACATAATATACAAAATAATATACATATATAAAAATATCATATACAGAGATCAATATCTGGTCTTACAAAAGGCGATCTCTTCCAGACAACCTTTAAGTAAGGACACTTTTATAATAAAATTTTGGGTTGTCAGTGACGTACTTTGAACAAATTTGTGATTATCCTATCCTACTTAAGGTCACTAACATATTTCATCACAGTTTACATCCCACTGATATACATAAGTACTAAAACAAAAAAATAAATAAAAAAAATAACAATAATAATAAAAGAGTAATAAATCAATCATATTACTACTACAATTACACACCATCATTAGACTCACAAACCTTCACAAACATTGATGCCCACACACAACGATGCCCAAAAATGTTCGCATAGGGACTAGGAGGAAGACGACTAAATGTAGTATATAAGTAAAAATAATAAATAAATATTTGGGAAATCTGGCACACAAAGCCATCTAGTCCCAAACTAAGAAGAGCTTGTATTAAGGGTGCTAGACAACTAATATAAACACATAAACATATTTTTTACATAGAAAACACCACACACACTGCGAAACAAAGATTTGTACATTGGGTCCGACTCGGTAATCGAACCCGAGACCTCAACCGTATCAAACACTATCACCGCACCAGAGTTAAGTAAATCAAAATTAATTTAATTAATTAAAAAATTGCGTTAACTTACATTTCAATACGTGTCGCCTCTTAGAAACAGTACAAAGGATTACTTATATCTTGATCAGCCTCCGGCATTATATAAATTACGTTTATCACGCACACGCTATTCTTACCATACTCCATTCTTAGTTTATCACAGTACAGTCAGAAGCAGATTAATGAGAACACAAATAGATTAAATAAATAAAAAAAAGTAAGCTCAGAGAGCTTACTTTTTATGCTTACAAATTTTATTACGCCTGAAAGAACGAAGTTTTATTTCACGACCCCATAATTATTCAACTTTTTAGGGTTCCGTAGCCAAATGGCAAAAAACGGAACCCTTATAGATTTGTCAAGTCTGTCTGTCTGTCTGTCTGTCCGTCCGTATTTCACAGCCACTTTTTTCCGAAACCATAAGAGCTATACTTTTGAAACTTGGTAAGTAGATGTAATCTGTGAACCGCATTCAGATTGTCACATAAAAATAGAAAAAAACAATACATTTTGGGGGTCCCCATACTTGGAACTGAAACTCAAAAAAATTTTTTTCATCAAATATATACCAGACGTGTAAATGATGTTGAGGTTTCTAGTATCATTTTTTTCTAAACTGAATAGTTTGCACGAGAGACACTTCCAAAGTGGAAAAATGTGTGTCCCCCCCCCCCCTGTAACTTTTAAATTAAGAGAGTGATAAAACTAAAAAAAATATATGTTGTACATTAGCATGCAAACTACCAACGAAAATTGGTCTGAACGAGATCTAGTTAGTAGTTTTTTTTTTAATAAGCGTCATAAATCGTAAACCGCAATTTACCTTTCATTCTATCAATCCACTATTAAAAAAACATCGATCATAATTACAACGAACTACAAGAACTTTTATATGATGTTACTTGTTGATAACGGAACCCTTCATGGGTGAGTCCGACTCGCACTTGGCCGCTTTTTATCTTTTTAGGTAGTAGAGCCACACTGATTTCAGCACGAATGAGCCGGCTCGCTCGGGGCAGTACTCCTTACACAGAAGACCATCCTAAAAGATTGAATATCGGGATACCGGGATCCCGAACCAATTTTTCTCCGGGATTACAATCCCGGGATTGACCAAACAGTACCGAAAGAACAATGGCCACACTCCATACTGCCTTCGGCCTGGAGGTGGACGGTCAAAAATCGTACTACATGTTTCTGCATTTGTTAAATGAGCGTTTAACTAGAAATCTGAGATTGATTAGAGGTCTGCTACGTTCATACTTTTTAGGGTTCCGAAGTTCATAACTCGGAACCCTTATAGATTCGTCATGTCCGTCTGTCCGTCCGTCCGTCCGTCCGTCCGTCCGTCCGTCCGTCCGTCCGTCCGTCCTCGACTTACCGTCCAAACGGTAAGTGCTAGAAAGATGAAAGTTTGCATGAATACGTGTTGTAATTACGTCGACAAAGTGCTATAATAAAATTATGAAAAATAATTTTATTTGGGGTACCTCCCCTACACGTAAAGTGGGGATGTTTTTTTTTTCTCGAGGCTACCCCATCGTGTGGGGTATCATTAGATGGTCTTTTAAAAACAATAAAGGGTTTCCTAGACGATTTTTTGATTTAGGTATCCGTTTGCGAGATATTTTACTTTAAAGGGCACTTTTTTGTAAAAACAGGGCGTCCCCCCCCCCCTCTAAAAGCTAAACGGCTGGCTCAAAAAATCTGTCAAAAATCGTGATGGTGGTCCATCTAATGAACTTTGAAGGAAAACTATAACCGATTAGATGACTTTCTTAGTTCAGGAGTTATAAAGGCTTATATGGTAAAATGCGCTCACTTGGAAAACGTCATACAAAATTAACGTATTATTACGTAAACATAACAATTATCAATTGGATACGATTTTAAATCCACACACCATTATAGGTGACTGAGGAACCCTTTCCTGTGCGTGGCCTGACACGCACTTGGCCGATTTTTTTAATTACTTTTATAACCTCAAAAAAACAACTCAGTTATGCTTTTACTGATGTATTTTAGTTAAAGTACAGCGTTGTTTCATTGTTTTGAGTAAAAAAGAATGGATAGTAAGTCATAGTAAAGGAATTATTATAAAGTCGCTAAAACGCGATGCAGCATCGATGCAGTCACAAAATCGCCGCTCGTCGATGCTAAAAGTAGCTAGTGTGCTGTGGCCCTTACACGTTTATAGTTCAGGACATAGGACATTAGAACATCTTTTTAAATATATATTTTGAATAAGTTTCTTGACACACCTTTAGTTTATCTATAAACTATGTTATAATATACAATAATTATCTGACAATTAATTAATACTGTATTGTGCTGTCCACGAGTTCCCAAATTAGGCCGAAAATGGGCATTGTTCTTTCGGTATCGAAAAAAAAATTCCCAGGCTAATAAAACCTTTTCTGTTCCACTCAAGTCATAACCGAAAATTTTCTAAACTCGATAAAGTTAAGCTCATTGTTCTCAAAATAAATTCACGCTAAATTAGGCATTGAATTTTTTGACAATAATAATATTAATACTTTATTGCAAAGACTTAACCATACAATAATAATTCACACAGTTATTTCATTCACAATAGTAAATTATTTAAAGTACATATATGGCAATGGTTCTCAAACTAGGGTTTCCTGTATTTTGAGAACCAGTGGTTCCGCTTAGTGCATTGTTACAATATTAACTTAATGAAGAACAATTATAATTAAAAAAAATAGAAATCTGGATAGGGTGAAAACTAAAATATATGGGTTTGTGTACGTGTGTGTGTATGTGCGTGTGTTTGGGGGTCATCCATAAATTACGTCACACGAATTTCATGCTTTTTTTGCCCCTCCCCCCTCCTTGTCACAGCTGGTCACATTTGTGAGACTCCCCCCCTCCCTAGTGTGACGTCACATAATTTGCAAATTTACATTTAGAAATCATTGAATGAAAACAGGTTCCAAAATCAGTTTTATTTTTATTTAAATTATTTTTTTAATGAAATCAACATCAAATCCAACAATTAATAAAACAAAAATTGATTAATTATATAAATTAGAGAAAATAAAAAATCAAAAATTTTTCAAAGTACGTGCCAGGTTGCGCATAGAATTGGGTTCTGTGGTCACCAATATTGATAGGTATATTTAAAATCGTGTCCAATAGATAATTGTTATGTTTACTTATTATTTCTTAAATTTTTTTTTAGAGGGGGGGATGCCCTATTTTTACAAAAACATGCGTTTGAAAGTTGAATAACTCGCAAACGGATAACTAAATCGAAAAATCGTTTTAACAACCTCGCAATGTTTTTAAAAGACCTATCCAATGATACCCCACACTATTGGTAGCCTCGAGAAAAAGAAAACATCACCACTTTACGAATAGGGGACGTACCTACCCCAAATAAAAATAATTTTCATATGTTTATTGTAGCACTTTATCGATACCTATTCAAGCAGTTTCATCTTTCTAGCACCAACCGTTTGGGCGGTAGGTCTAGGACGGACGGAAGGATTTGACGAATGTATAAGGGTTCCGAGTCAAGAACTACGGAACCCTGAAAACGATTAAATTAATTAAAGAAATTAACAAAATAAAAAAACTAATCCAAGGTTTATTGTTATTAATATCCAGTTCTCAACGTGACTCAGAGATAAGTCGGTATAGGTGGCCCGGGAGTCCCACACACACCCTTCGTTGTCCCCGAGAAGGGTATGGTGCGAAAAAAAAATCTAAATATATATGATATACTCTAGAAAAGTAAATGTATTGGCCTTATCTTCTTCAAATCAATTTCAATTTTGTCACAAATATTTAATTATTTGTTCGACTATATTAGATTAGAATATAGGTACTTTATTGTACACCAAATACAGTTTTTGCAGTTGAAAGTTTCTGTAAGATATGTACAATGGGCAGCCTTATTGCTAAAAGAAACCTCTTTCAGGCAACCTTTGGATGGACTATTCGACAGAAGAAAAAGGTGATTTAATCACAAAATAGTAGAACTAAGAACGACGTTGTTTCATCCGCGAAAGACAGTGGTCAAATGAAGTAGAAACAAAGAAACAAATCACCGCTATGTCCGCTAGGCGCAATCAAAGGGCGCCTAGGCAGGCGGTCGGCGCGTAATACTAGTAGAGCGAGTGGTCACCAAAACAATTGGTGTCTTATATTTACACAGATATAGTTGTATATGTTTTTGAGGTTTTCGTAAAGTAATAGTTTAAAGTTCGTGTTTTAAGACTTAGACTACAATAGATTTTGAAATGTGACGTCACATTATTTAGGACCCCTCCCACCCCCTTGTCACACAATGTCACACTTCGTCGACCCCCTCCCTCCCCCTTAAGGTGTGACGTAATTTATGGATGGCCCCTTGTGTGTGCATGTAGGTATGTGCGTGTGGGTGTATGTGTGTGTATGTCTAAGTCTGTCTTGGCTAACTATAGACATTTTTCTGTGTCGTGGTAGTCTAGTGAGTATCTCCTGTGACACCCACCGATTCAAGCTTACTCACTAACACTGGGATAGAAACTGTATCAAAGGCCTTGGAGAGATCATAGTCCAAGAGCTAGTGAACCCTGGGAGTAACGGTCTCCCTGTAAGATTAGAAATTTGTCTATTTACGATTTATGGCATGCTAAGAGCAATAGCCATGACCTGGCAGGCGTAAGCCATGCACGTCATCAGCCCCTTTATTTTTTCAACTGTTTAGTAAATTGAGTTTTAAAACTTGTTTCTGTAAATTTGAAAATTTAATAGGATAAAGTTTATTTATTGTACATCTTAAGGAAAAATTGAAAGGCGATTACAATAAGCTGAAGTATATGACAGATCAATTAGAAAACCCACAGTTGATTAGGTAAAATAAACTTTATCCTGTATACTTAATTTTTTTATATTTTTCAAGTAAACGTCTCAGAGTAAATATACAGGGTGTAAAAAGACACATACCAAAAACTTCGAGGTTGCATTCAGACCATGATACTGAATAGGTTTAGCGAAAAAAAAACCCAAAATATATGTTTACTTATCTAAGTTTTTTTTTGTTTTTTTCTGGTCACATACACATAGTACAACAAAACAGGACCCTAACAACCTAATTATCACATTTAGAAAACCAAAAAACAAATAAAATCAATATAACTGCAATGTATGTTACAATAAAATCAGCTGGCCAGAGTACACATGCGTCCGAGCGCGGTTTAATGACCGCTTCGCTCGTCTCAGTAATTACCTACCTAAAATTGTTTGTTGAAAAAACCTAATATTGTTTTCGTGTATGTGTGTTTTCGCTATTCACGCTACAGCGGCATGTTTGATGCGTCGGCTCAAAACAAAGACTCGTGGTCTATGAGTTTTGCCGCCATTAATAAATAAATAAATAAATATTTTGGACATCTTACACACAACATCATCTAGTCCCAAAGTAAGCAGAACTTGTGTTGAGGATACTAAACAACTGATATAAATACATAAACATACTTTGTTTTTTGTAAATACATACATATTATACATAGAAAAACACCCAGACTCCGAAACAAATATTTGACGATCACACAAATATTTGGTTTGACCAGGGAATCGAACCCGAGACCTCTCGATAAGCAGCCGCATACGCTAACCACTAGACCAACAAGGCAGGCAATACAAATGAATTACTTTGAAACTTTCGTCATTTAAATATTTACCTAACCTACCTAATGTCAGAGAATTCGCGTCATAGCGGTGTGCGGCGCAACGGCGGCGCCTTTGAGTTTTGCCGAAAGGTACCTATTTAACTACTGGCTATTTAAATATTTCAAAGAATTTAAATTTCTCTAATATTATAAATAGCGGCACCGAATAGACCAGTCGGTCTTCAATGTTCCTACTGGACACTCGCGTGGTGCATTATAATTTTTGCGCTTTGTTTTTAGTAGGTATAAGTAAATTAAGTAGTTATTTCGTTTTTATCCTCTTTTTATCTAATTTTAGTGTTAAGGTATTTTAAAAATAGGTGCTTTTATTATAACAAAGAAAGTGGTTATTTATAATGTTTAGTGCGAGGGAATACGGACAAATGATTATTAAGGTATTTTAAAAATAGGTGCTTTTATTATAACAAAGAAAGTGGTTATTTATAATGTTTAGTGCGAGGGAATACGGACAAATGATTAGTGCTATAGTGTACCTATTTACCGGTTTAAATCCTTGGTTAGGAACACGAACTACGGCAAGTTAATTAGAGGTCAAGGAACCCCTATATCGAATAAAACGGTGAATAAGGTTAGAAGAAAAAAAATTCACAAAGTCCAGGCAGTAGGCACTACTTCTGGCAGACAGGATCAGCTGTGCTATGACCGAAGACAATTACGTAAGTAAAATACAGTCACTAAGTAGGTATTTGCGTTAGTTTACCGACGACGCCGTAGGTAGTTAAATTAAATAGTTATGGAAGGCATTGACCTAGCTACTGTGTGCGCAATACATTGGTGGCTTCTGAAATGAACAAAAATCTTGTCACATTGTTTTTTCCGGATACAATTGTTTTTAAGGACAACTGTTTGTTTTTTTTAATAAGTTTTGGGGTGCTGCTGCTGCATCTTTCGTTTTCGGAAGTTGTCTGGTTACACCCTGTATACAATGCCAGGCGGTTTTGAACAGCATAAGACCTTGACAGGCGAGGGGACAGCTGCTAAGGGCGTGCGAGTGAGAGTTATTGCGTGAATGCCTATAGTGAGAACTTCGTAACATACAATTTAAAGAAGCTTTCGTAGATATTTTAATTACACATTGTAGCACAAATGAAATGATAAAATTTATCAGGAATACCATAGTGAACTTAAATTACAAACAATGCCATACTTATAGTGTCCACAATAACTCTGTGATTGTCGATATATCGTGTCAACATCATGAAGAGGCTGAAGCGAAAATAATATACCATACACGCCAAATGGATGAAGATGTATCCGACGTATTAATAAAAACATGTGACACAGACATTTTAATATTACTGCTCGGAAACATGGACCATCTCCACAATAATAATTTAAGAATCTATATGGAATATGGCACTAATAATTGTAAAAAATGTATAAATATTTCTGAACTATATACAAAATTGAGACCTTCTATATGTCAAAGCTTACCGGGATTTCATGCATTCACCGGTTGCGATTTCATCAAGAAGAGGTAAAAAAAAACATTCCAAATATTGCAGAAATCGAGTGTATATCAGAAGGCATTCAAATAATTAGGTTTGGAATGTTCAAAATTAAATAATGCACGTTATGAAAAGTTCCTTGCTACGTAAAACACAAATAATCCTAAAGTGAAAATAACGGTTGGAACTTAATTGATAGTCGTTACGATTTTAATTGGTTTGAGGGGAATACGGTTCCATCTTCTATATACGACATACTTTTACAAGGACCTGCTGATACTGCCACAGCACAATCGACTGAAACTGAGGAATGCATTTCAGGTAACATACAACTATTTTATTCCGTAACATTTAATATGTGTATGTATTTATTTTCAGATGTGGAAAACATTGTTTAAGAATCAGATGATGATGAAAACAGTGATAGCGAAATTTCGGATGATGCTGAAGAAAATGAATGTTAAAAATAATGTAGATAGCATAAAACCCATTATAATACATTGCATTTACTGTAGGCGTTCATGTAACATTTCTTATTTGCACGCCCTTAGCAGCTGTCCCCTCGCCTGTCAAGGTCATAATATGTACTGGCCTGTAATCATATTGAACACATGTCTGTCACTAATTTGAAATAAGCATAGTTACGGTTGTTTATGTTCTAAATATTCTTTTGTAAGGGCCACAGCAGACTAGCTACTTTTAGCATCGGCGATCGGCGATTTGGCGACTGCATCGATGCTGCATCGCGTTTTAGCGACTTCCTGCGTTCGATCGCGGTATCGGAAACGCGCGTTTTAGCGACTGCACAGATGCCAAGTCGCTGCTACCGGCATCCAAAATAGTGCGGAGAGTAGCGTTCAGCTGCTGTGTCGCGCTTCTAAAATGCGACTCGATCGCCGAGTGTGGCGTTTTTAAGTGTGCGGTGTGGAGCGTTCGGTCGCCGTATTTAGCTTCTAAAAAGCGACTAGTTGTCGATCGCCGATGCTAAAAGTAGCTAGTCTGCGGTGGCCCTTACTTGTATCTTGTGAATATACTCTAGTACACTGCTGCGCCTCTTATCATTATTCCAATAGATTTAAGGGTATGAATAAATATATCAGCGGCTTTATTTACGTCGTACATAGCAAGAATGTTAGAGAAATCTGCATTTCCAATGTCATGTATAACGCCATTCATATCTAGACGGTTGATTTTACTACTTGACTTGTTTGATGTTCGAGTCAAATTCAAAATTCTTTATTCACTTAGGATGCAATACATCTCTTGTGACAGATCAAGATATAAGAAGTGTCAAATTAAGACTTAGCAGAATAGGATAGTGATCAGTGATAGAAGATTCAATTACTAATGTTGTGGCAGTGTAGCGAGTTTTAAGTAACGCATGATCTAAGCAGTTGTTTAATCTAGTCGGAAATTGATGAACTAGCAAGAAGCCGTTTAAAGCTGCAAGATTCAGCTATTCGTTGGCGTGATTGTCCGAACTGTTTATTTTAATATCTATATTTAAGTCACCTAGTACTATAATGTTATTATATGTGGATAATTCCCATAAAGTATGGTTGAGGCTATCGAGGAAGTTATCTATTTTCCTGTACGAGGGTGGTCTATATAAAGCTATAATAACATTATTGTTGTCTATCCTGCAGACAAGACAATTAGATTCTTGGAATGAAGGTTCATAGACTTCGTAACGTTTTAGGCTGTTCTTAACATATATAACTATACCCTCATTTTGAATAAGTAACCTACTCGTTGCGAAGCTTGTATATCCCTCCAATAATGATAAAGTGTGGGTCTTAGATAAGCAACATGCTGTTAGGATTAATATGTCACAGCTAAATTTGAGAGAACATAATAAAAGTTTAAATTCATCAAAATTCTTGTTGATGCTTCGTATATTGAGGTGTATGACTGTAAGTGATTTGTTTAGAAATTTAAGGTACCCACCACAATCTTGTGGCCTACATATATGAGATTGAGATGATGATAGGCTATCTAAATCAATTGTATTAGCCATTTGATGAGATCGAATTCATGACACAAATTAAATAGCATCTACAGTTGACGAGTAAGAAAACCAGTATCATTTATGATGTTGTAGTATATGGTGATGTTAAGATAGACAAATTCAATTTTAATTTAATTTTAATGATAATAATATTTTATTTCTGTGTTGTGCATTTTTGTGTTGTATGTGATATAATGATATGTTGTCTAGTAAACGTTATTCCATTACAATGTAAGTGGTCTGGGACGGTGAGTATAAAATATGTATGTGTGTTTGTGTGTGTATAATATAAGTTGATACTTATATTGGTAGAAAAGATTTTATATACCTGCCGGACAAGATCACCGCTACATAAGTCTCGGCGATTTCCAAGATGACGGAGCAATTTTTAGTGTTCCGAAGTTCATGATTCGGAACCCTTATAGATTCGTCATGCCCGTCTGTCCGACCATCCGTCCGTCCGTCCGTCCTCGACTTACCGTCCAAACGGTAAGTGCTAGAAATATGAAACTTTGCATAATACGTGTTGTAATTACGTCGACAAAGTGCTACAATAAAAAAACTAAACGGCTGACTCAAAAAAAACTTTGAAGGAAAACTATAACGGATTAGATGACTTTGTTAGTTCAGGAGTTATAGAGGAGTTAACTTGTAAAATACGCTCACTTGGAAAACGTCATAAAAAACTAACGTTATAATACATAAACATAACAATTATCTATTGGATACGATTTTAAATCCACGTACTATTATGGGTGACTGAGGAAAGCTTTCCTGTGCGTGGCCTGAACATTAAATTTGTTTCCGAGGTGGAGAAATATCCTTGTTTATATAAGTATATTGTAATTCTTTTGCAGCTACAAACAGTCTGCACTTTTTATATCTCTCTCTATATACGGGTGAACTCAATATCTTCTGTTAAGACGATTTCATTGTTTTCGATAAAAAATAGTACAAAATTATAGTTTCGTCATCACTTGTGTCAGACATTTGGGCAAAGTGTGATCTGATTAGCCGTTACGCCTATACAACAGTGTTGAACAGGCAACTCGCGTCTTGCGATTCAAGGTCGTGTGTACCGACCGTGCGCTACTCGATACTCGCGACTTGATATGTATTTATTTACTCATGCGATATTCGTACATGTATTTATATCAGTTGTCTATGTAGTGTATGTGTCAGTGAGTTATTCATTCACTCGTTCACTGAGAATGAATGAGGTGTCATTGAGTTATTAATTGACTCGTTCACTGTGAATGAGTGAGGTGTTACTAAGTTATTCATTCACTCGTTCACTATGAATGAATGAGAAGGAAGCATTGTGTCATCTCGAGATGACACAATTCAGTCGATTGTTAGCAACGATAGCGAGTAGACGCGTGCGACTGTGAGCAGACAATATAGAAGGATATAATAAAGTCTAAAGTCAATAGGTGGCGAAATAGATCGCATCGTTGTGATTGATGTATGAAGACATAGTTAAGTGTAAAACAAAATTAATACACATAAACACCACTAGAGGCCGACATTAGTATCATAAAAAAAATGAGTGTAACACCGCAAGCATTAATAGAAATAATGAACACACTTAAAGAAATTAAAAAAGATTTAGACAAACAAAAAATAACAATTCAAGAAAGTGGACAAAATGTGACGGAACAAGTTACACAAAATTTTAATAAAATACTATCGGAAAAGTTTTTAGCATGGGACGAAAAACATGAAAATCTCAAGGCCTTAGTGGAAAATCAAGAAAAAAGAATTTACTTGTTGGAAAAACAGGCAAGGCAAAGAAACATAGTTTTCTTCGGCATTGGCGAGGATACACACTCGTCATACGAAATTTTACAAACGAAAGTTATTAAATGGATAGAACAATATTTCTCGATTAAATTGATCTACAGCGACATCCAAGAAGTCAAAAGACTGGGAAAGAAGGGAGAGAAACCACGTCCAATTGTAGTAACTTTCACAACATTAGGAATAAAAATAAACATATTTAAACAAAAAGAAGCCTTGAGAAATACACAATACTACATGAAAGAAGACTATCCTAAATACGTAATTGAAAAAAAGAAAGAACTCCAGGAACAGTTGAAATTAGAAACAGAAAAAGGAAATAAAGCTATACTTAAATACGATAAACTTATTATAACAAAAAATCACAAAACCATGAAAATTCAATCATCACCGGGCAACAATCTAAACAGGACAAGCATACTCAAGGAAGTAAAAATAATAATATACAACTGTCTGGTAATAAAATAATTAGGTCAGATAATATTTCACAGAAAGTTTTAAATCCCAGCATGCTTAACTGCTTGGCTTATAAAAATGAAACAATATCTAATAACATTCAAAAAGGTAAAAATAAGAATATATAGCAATTACGCCCCTCCTACCACGAAGATGCTACAAACGAACAATATAGAAGAATTAATCTTCCAACCCGGTTGGTCACCGTGGAAGAATACGACCAAAACCCTCCAATGAGTACACCAACAAAAAAGAACAGCCCCTTACATGAACGTAAACTTATGATTGCAACATACAACGTCCGGACCCTATCTACATATGATCGTTTACTAGAACTAGAAGAAGCCTTAAGAAAAATTAAATATGATGTAATTGGAATTTCAGAAATGAGAAGACATGGGTGCAAGATAGAGGAATATGAAAACTTTATAATGTGCTACATAGGGCAAACTCTTGGCAAATATGGGGTTGGTTTTATTATAAATAAATCCCTAAAAAATAACATAACAAGTTTTAATGGAGTGACAGAAAGAGTTGCAATATTAAATATAAATATACAAGGTCATATGATATCCCTCATACAAGTTTATGCACCTACGGAATCAGCAAGTGAAAACGATATTGATGAATTCTACAGTACAATCGAAAAAGCTTTGGATACAGCACATAAAACCATTATATTAATGGGAGACTTTAACGCTAAAATTGGAATTCCCAAATTGGAGGAATATTTAGTTTACTAAACAACACGGATATGGAGAAAGAAACGAAAGAGGACAGAGACTAGTTGAGTTCGCGCTTCAACATAAACTAACGATCATAAACACGTGCTTTAAGAAAAAAACTAATCGAAGATGGATCTGGCGATCCCCAAACGGACAATATAAAAATGAAATTGACTATATTCTTTCAAACCAACCAGAAATATTCCAAAATATAGAGACAATGAATCTTAACTACCAGTCGGACCATAAAATTATTAGATCAACCATAACACTAACCAAACAAAAGCTATCTAGATCCAAATTCACAAATAGCCAAATTAGTCAACTTAAGAGTGAGGACGAAATAAACGAGTACAATGAAAATCTAATATCACAGCTAGCTTTAACTCCAACATCTTCAGAAAATACATCGATTCAAGATAAGTACGATAGAATAGAAAAAGCAATCACTTTTATACACTTCTATACAATTCAAATGATTGTTTGGTCTATACTAGTTCTAACATGTACTGATACTTATGTTGGTTAATTAGTTAGATTAATTATTACTTCATTAGTTGTACTTCATATTAGTTATTAAAAAAGAAAAACTAACTTATACTTATATCATACAATGAAAACCAATACTGCATACATTGTAAATTAACAGGAAATAAAAGGCTTTTTTATTTTTTTTATATATTTATTTATTTTAATAAAGTCTAGTTACCCATAATACAAGCTCTGCTTAGCTTGGGGACTAGATGGCGTTGTGTTAAATGTCCTCAATATTAATTTATTTATTTAACTAGCTTCCGCCCGAGGCTGCACCCGCATCTCTGTCGGCTATTGCGATAAAATCTAGCCTATGTTTTTTCTCAGGCTTTAGACTATCTGGGTACAAATTTCCAACTAAATCAATGCAGTGGTTTTTATGTTTTACAGACGCGGCGTAGGAGTTCATTAAATAATATGTAGTGATCAGACCATAAACTTTAAGGAGATATAAACGAACAAATTAATAACACAACTTATTTTATCTAAACATTTTTTCTACCACTACACAATGGGTTCAAAGTCTACACATGACAGGTACAATTACTTCTATACACAATTTCTTCTTCGTACTTGGAGGAGATGTCCTGACGTGGCACGTAGCGCTATATCCACCTTTAGTTGCATATTATCTGCTTCAGAAATAAACTCCAGTTCTCTCACACAATGTGATATCACCGTCTTCAGAAGCGCCATGGCGTATTTCTTACCTGTAAGATCAAAATCCTGCTCAAATCGAATGCGGTAAAAGATTTTCTTGTCTAAGGTATCTTTTGTTGAATTTGCTTTAGAAATATGATTGGTTTTTTTACATGCAGGCTTCACCAATCAGGTGGCGATCCCATGTACTCGGAGGTAAACCTATTGCCATCTCATATAACCCGGTCACATTATCTCGAGACCTGGCGTCGATGACGTCACGTCGCGTCAGCGCTCTGATATAGTGTGCAAAACAAGTATCCTCTAGTAGGATATTATTATAAACAATAAGATTTCCAACAAAACAAAGATTGTATTCATTAATTTAATGTAGGTAATATTATTATAATGTTATGATTAAAATGATGAAAAATAAATGAAAAAATATTGGTTAAGTGGGTACAAGAAGTGTTTATTGTAAATGTCCAAACTTAATAAAAATGTCATACGTTGCAACAAAAACAAAATTTAAAAGTAAAATCAATAACAAAATAACAATAAAAGTCCAAACGTAAAGCAGGCACCACACTTCGCTATTCGCTATTCGTTATGCGGGTTATTCGCGCGCATACGGCGAAGTGTGGAGAGTATATTCGCCAATATTCGCTTTATTCGTACGCATCGAATAGCGAATCGCATATACGTCGACTTGTCGGTTTTTTGACACACTTCAAAGGACACGAATAAGGCGAATACACGCATCGACTGCCCACACTTCGGACGGGTAGTGAAGTGCCCTGTGCATAACTAACAACCATAGACTATAAAACAGTTTTTGAAATAGATAAATCAATTAAACGATTAAAATAACCTATCATATGATCAAAATAATTTGACTTCATTGAAGTATTGTTTCTGTCAATTTAATAAAATAAAAAGGAAATTAAAATAATATGTTTCGTTCGTTCATTGACCATTAAAAATGACAATGCTCTGTGCATAACTAACAACCATAGACTATAAAACAGTTTTTGAAATAGAATAAATCGATTAAACGATTAAATTAGTTTATTATATGATCAAAATAATTAGACTTCATTTAAGTATTGTTTCTGTGAATTTAATAAAATAAAAAGGAAATTAAAAGAATATGTTTCGTTCGTTCATTGACCATTAAAAATGACAATGCTCTGTGCATAACTAACAACCATAGACTATAAAACAGTTTTTGAAATAGAATAAATCGATTAAACGATTAAATTAGTTTATTATATGATCAAAATAATTAGACTTCATTTAAGTATTGTTTCTGTGAATTTAATAAAATAAAAAGGAAATTAAAAGAATATGTTTCGTTCGTTCGTATGGTTTCGTTTTGTTCACCATAAAAATGACAATGACACATCTCTACAACACACATATTTGCCTTATTATATATACCAGTACGAAGTGTGGTGGCGTGTTTGTTGTTTGCGCGCATAACTAATATTCGGGCGAATACGGCGTAGACAAATAACGAATA
Source organism: Phragmatobia fuliginosa (assembly GCA_932526445.1). Classification (NCBI taxonomy): domain Eukaryota; kingdom Metazoa; phylum Arthropoda; class Insecta; order Lepidoptera; family Erebidae; genus Phragmatobia; species Phragmatobia fuliginosa. Next base: position 19,023,968 of record OW052073.1, read on the forward strand.
GCGAATAACGAAGTGTGGTGCCTGCTTAACAATGAAATGTTTAAAAATATACCACTAAAACAAGTCGACTCGTATCGACAACGAAAGTGCTGACCGTACTGACGCGACGTGGCGAGCGCGGGGAGGTGAAAAGAGAACGGGGCGGGAGGTTCGCATTCCAGCGAGGTCTCGAGATAATGTGACCGGGTTGTAGTGAATATGTTTTTTTGCTTTATTTTATTTTTTTATCACCAGATTTTTCATAATATATTTAAGCTTCAAATTACTTTTTTTATCTGACAACTTTAAGATCCTGTTTATAGACACTGCTTTTATTTGTGGCCTGTATTTGACCTGGCTGTATCTAGACCAAAAAGGGACAGTTTTTCATTAAATGCATATGAATGTAGTTCAACAACACCTCAACATCGACTGCCTTGTCAGAGGATCCTCCCTTTGTGATGGAGGAAAATGATACTCCACAAAAGATTATAGAATTTTCTCTTACCTATGCAGGCTCTTCTACCGAAACTGAAGGCTAAAAATGAAGCAGGATTCCCAGGAGGCTGGCCCTCCAGCCATCGCTCAGGGCGGTATACAGTAGCATCCTTCCCCCAAATGCTGGCTGACCGACCTGCACCCCAGGCGTTTACGGCACATAAAGTGCCTTTGGGTATTGTGAACGAATCTGGCACAAGTAATAAAAATATTTTTTGCAATTGCAAAAGAATTCTTTGAAAGTATATCAATAATGTGATTTCTTAGTATTTACATATTACATTTTGTAAGGGATAGGCATCCCGGGTACGGCCCAAAGTGTTGTTGGGTTTTCCTTACAAGAAATTCTTAATAACAATCTGAAGTATGAAAGCTCCGCGGTGTTTCACGCCTGTGCTTCGGAGAACACGTTAAGCCGTCGGCCCCGGTTATCATGAACATCTGTGATTAACTACTTCAACCTTCGTTAGTAATCTAAAGTGCAAAAAAGTACAAAAAACCAATATTAAAAACTGGTAATGTAAACCTCTGCAAGTATTTGTGAATACTGGGCAATCAATAAAACCACTGTACTTTGAGTTTGGATCTAGCGATTAACTCTTAACAAATTTAATATGAACTCGGTAATAATGATATCACGATTCAGGTAATAATGCAAAGCAAATAATGTAATTGAGCTTGACCTTAACTATAAGCGACAGTGGGTCTGATAGCCATCTAGGACAAATAATTGTTTGGTGAATCATTCATTAATAGTGCAATCAGACTTGTTTGCAAGGTAGTAGAACCCCATTGATTTCAGCATGAATGGGTCAGCACGACCGGGTGGTATTATCCTCACACAGAAGTCCAACCTAAAAATTACAACATTCACGTCGCCGTATTCCGCTGTTGAGTGTAAGACCGGAAGCCTAATGATGCAAAAGCATCTCATAAAGCCTTCATGGCGTGGGTCACCATGATGCATTGTCTGTACTCATAATGAGGATGGTGAACCCAACTCTTTAATTCTACTCATACTTTCCATCAGGCAGAGTAGAGCCATTTTAGTAGACTTAAATTTAAAAATAAATACATTATATTTGATTTGTAGCGCCTTCCACATTCAGCGCAAGAGAACAACATACAACAGCGCCATCTACCGAAGGAACACTGAACCACGAAGAAACACTGTATGAACTGTAAGGAGTAACTAGTAATCCTGAATCGCGATATAGAAATTGTCACGCGGATTAGCACAATATAACATCTCAACATCAACCGTTGGGCAGTTGCCCGCCAGGCACTTTCACCTGGCCTGGTCGGAGGAGACTCACTTTGTGATGGAGGAACACTAGTTCTGTTTCTCCGCAGACTACTGGCCAGGGGTTTCTCTTCAGAAAAGAGCTAATATTTGTATAATAGTTGTGTCCTAATATATCATGGTAGATACACACAGAAGCGCTCATAGCCGAGTGGCCTTAGGTGATTGGAAACGATCACCAAGGGTAAGCAACGACGGCGCGGTCGGACCTGGATGGGTGACCGTTTGTGGCATTATATGTAATGAGCGTTTCCGTGACTCGGAGGTCACGTTAAGCAGTCGGTCCCGGTTGTTATCATAAGATAGCAGTCGTGAAGCTTAGTTGGAGGCCTTCGGGCGGCTTAAAAACATCCAACAGCAAGATTACGTAGCCACAACGTGTCTTGCCTGTCCCCAACCCGCACTCGGCCAGCGTGGGGATGTATGGCCTTAACCCTCTCTTGAGAGGAGACCTGAGCCCAGCAGTGGGACGTTATGGGTTGTTGATGATGATGAGATACACACGGGTTAGTATAGCAGTACTAAATACTTACTGATCTGCAAATCCCTGTCTGCATATCGTGCAAATCCTGGAATAGGCGGGTACATACGTAAGGTCTCATTAATAACTGCTTCCAGGTATTTCATCTCTGAAAGATCTTCTTTCGTCACTGGACGGGTGCTTTCACCAAATATAGATTTCATCCTAAATAACAGAGATTTATTTTTATGTATACCTATGTAAAATATTTGACCTTAACGACTATTTCACAATCCAACACAGCTCTTATAAATACAAATACAAAGAAACCAAATTGTAACATATAATTTTAACAAAAAGGAACCGACTTCAATGAAAAACTATTCCGAGTACCCAAATCGCGACATTGTGCCTATGATATTTGAGGAGTTCCCTCGATTTCCTTAGGATCCCATCATCAGATCCCGATATGGTGACGATGGGACCACCTGTAAGCTACGCCCATTCCAATGCAAAAAGGATTTTTGAAATCGGTTCATAAACGACGAAATTATCGCTGAACATACATAAAAAAAAAAAAAAAAAAAAAAAAAGATTCCGACGAATTGAGAACCTCCTCCTTTTTTTTGAAGTCGGTTACAAATGAACCGTTTTTAACTAAATGCATATGACAGAAAATTTTAAAGTTCTGTTCAGGAATGAACGAACCGATTTTGACGGGAATTTCACTGGCAGAAAGCTGATCACATAATAAGTAACTTAGGCTTTTTTTAGACTCCCGGCGTTACCAGCGTTTCAAAATAATAGCCGCGGGTAACACCGCGGGACTCAGCTAGTTCTAAATAAATTGAAACGTTTTCCCCCTTCAGAACAGCATATAGGATATTTCTAGTTAAAACTGCCTTGTTTATGAGATATTTCATTCTGCATCATGCTCTTGGCCTCCGGAGGCCAAAAGAATGATGCAGAATTATTGAGCCTCCGGTGTCACACTCACCAATGAAAGACGACAAGACGAATGCTGTCGTTTCAGGCTCGTCTTCTGTGTGAGGGTAGTACTGCCCCGGTCGAGCCCGCCCAATAGTGCTGAAATCAGCGTCTCTCTACTACCTATGTTGTTGTTATATTTTTCTCAATACTACTCCCCTACTAGGAATATACCCTGCGTCTCCATAAACTTTACAAACATTCATGAAACGAGCACAGAAAACATCTAGACAGCTTTTTGTGTTTAACAGATATTTTTGTGACGACATCATCCATGCAGCTAATTTCATCTTGATTGATGATTAGCTTACTTACTCTTTGTACACTTTTTCCTGAATTCTTGTTTTACAACCAAGGATGAGCAAAGTATAAAACATGGCGGAAGCAACCGTCTCCTGACCGCCCACTATAATCGTATCCACCTCAGACTTGATCTGTTGCTCTGTAAGACTAGGGTCCATCTCTCTCAAGTCCAATAAAATATCCATGAATGCCTTAAATTTTGATTCTTGTGTACCTTAAATAATAATTCGATTTTGTAATAGTTTACCTAAATACTTGGTATTATCAGAATTAAGAAGACCATTGCAAGTCGTCATGCTATTATTCAACGGAAGGAAAATCATGAAAATTGCTACAGCCAACAATAAATTTATTTACTCGTAATACCGATAGAACATGAAGAAAGTGGCTGGCGGTGGATGGATGCGGACTGCCCAAGAACGGATATTAGTAGACTCATAAACTGTCAATTTTTTTTTATGAAACTTTTCTCAATACTCATTAATAACTGCTACCTAAATGACTCTTACCAACCGACGATTCAGAAGTCACTGGGCTCTAGTTAATGGAGAAATCTGGTGATTCTTAATTTCATTTTTAATCCAACGTTTCCTCATGGAAATAGCTTTTTTTTATAAATATTTTCTCCTATTATTACCTGCCATCAGTCCTATTAGTAATTCTGTTACCTTTTTATACAATTGCTACCTTTGTATACAATAAGAGAAGTGTCTAGTAATTTAGCAGCCGGATTTGGATGCGTGGTTAGTCGTTCAGTGTACCGTTATTTTTTGTTTATTTTGATTTCTTCAACCACATTAGGACAATTCTGTGCTGGCACATTATATTAGACTTGCTTAAAAATAGCTTACTATCTTATTGTTACTTACTATCAGTCTCGTTGCTAGTTTCTTCTTGCCTCACTTTCTTACGTTCATGCTTCCTTTTTCTCAATACCTATTCACGGAGAATATCTTATTATTAACTTATATTGAAATGAAATAATACAACAATTAATACCACAGATCATTGTGATTAATACTAACTTACTAAACTTCACATAACCAGATTGACTATTAAACAAAGCAGGTGTTGTTTCTTAAACTTAGCCTTTACTATACTCAAAATTATTACAAACTAGCTTTCGCCCACAGCTCCGCCCGCTTCTATGTGATTATCGCTGTAAAAAGTACCCTAAAAGTAGTCCTTTCTCAGACGTTAGACTATCTGGGTACAAAATTTCATTTAAAACAGTGCAGTTTTTTGAGTTCATTGCGAACTGATAGCCGCGGCGGAGGACTTTATTTTAAAATATGTAGTGATATTTACAGAATTAATACATTAACTAAGGCGTAACGAGCAGAGGTAACCCAACAATCGATAAATAAGTCGATGCTTTGCATGAATACTCGCACAAACCAAAATCACAAATTAAACAGGGGAGCTATTTAAAAAATTAAACAAAATATTTTCTGTCCTAACTTTTCATGTATAATGTACTGATCAATAGAAGAATAATATAATGTATAGTAATAATGTAAGGGCATCAATCAAGGATAATTAAAATCTATAAGGATATAACGGGTGATTTTTTTGCTGGTATCTTTTTGGCAACACTGTTTTTGACAGATCACGCGTGAATCGTGTCTTGTGTCATTGTTAAACTTGTTCAGTTTGGTCTATAATTTAACCATGAATCGACTTACGAACGAACAACGCTTGCAAATTATTGAATTTTACTTTCAAAATGCATGCTCGGTTAAGAGAGTGCATCGCGCACTTCTTCCAATTTATGGGCAGTTTGGTCGGCCTACTGAGGCAGCTATTCGGAAGCTTGTGACTAAATTTCGAACCCACTTTACATTATTGGACATTAAACCACGAACACGCATACGTAGAGTGAGGACGGGAGAAAATATTGCGGCTGTATCCGCCAATGTTAGTGATGACCGTGAAATGTCGATTCGCCGCCGTTCGCAGCAATTGGGCCTCTGTTACTCCACTACGTGGAAAATTTTGCGAAAGGATTTGGGTGTAAAACCTTACAAGATACAGCTGGTGCAAGAATTGAAGTCACACGACCTCCCACGACGTCTAACATTTGGTGAATGGGCATTGGCAAAGTTGGAGGAAGATCCACTTTTTTATCGAAAAATTGTGTTCAGCGACGAAGCTCATTTCTGGTTGAATGGATATGTCAATAAGCATAATTGCCGCATCTGGAGTGAAGACCAGCCAGAAGCATTGCAAGAGCTACCACTGCATCCCGAAAAATGTACTGTTTGGTGTGGATTATGGGCCGGTGGCATCATCGGGCCGAACTTTTTTCAAAGACGACAATGACCGAAACGTTATTGTGAATGGCGAGCGCTACCGTGTGATGATTGGCGATTTTCTTTTTGCCCCAAATGGAAGAATTGGACATGCCTGACATATGGTTTCAACAAGACGGTGCCACATGCCACACGGCACGCGAAACAGTGGCCCAATTGAGAGCCGCCTTCGGTGAACAGTTTATCTCACGTTTTGGGCCCGTCAATTGGCCGCCTAGATCGTGTGATCTAACGCCTTTGGACTATTTCTTGTGGGGCCATGTTAAGGCTCATGTCTACAGGGATAAACCAGCAACGATTGACGCACTGGGAGCCAATATTGAAGCATTTATTCGTGAAATTGGGCCTTGCGAATGGGCCATCTAAACCGGAGCCGCGGCCAGCATTTACATGAAATCATCTTCAAACATTAAATTATATTGATCGTTCTATCGATTCCAATAAAGATTTCATCAAATTTTTCAAATATTTTGTGTTTTTTTTGAAAATCAAATCCTATACCTCTTAAAAAATCACCCGTTATATAATAAGGACTATTTTGCATTTGGCTGTGTTATAAACCAGTGTTTTCAAAATTTTGTTTTGTGCGGGCATTCATGTAATGTAGCGAAGTAGAACATCGATCATCTCGAAGTGATCGACTTAAATGCTCTTATCAAAGTGTTTGTTATCTAAATATGCTCTACTCACTGTTTCAGAGACGTTGTGCAGTACTCTAACGCACTTCTTAAGCTCTTGGTATTTTGGAGTCAATTTGTATATGAAGTCTGGATGCATGAAACCGTTCATTCCTCTATCGACAAGTAACTCTAGACATCGGTTGAAGGCCACATAATATTCATTTGTCACAATGCTTTCGGATATTTTAGAAAATCCCAAACCTGTCTCTGTTGAAGTAAGAATTGATATAAGTTTATACTTTATTTATCACACCTTGTAGATAGATAAGTAGCTAATGGTTTAGTTATAAGAAGTCCCAGTTACTAAATGTGATCATTACTAACACGTTGAGACATCATTGTCAAAATACCAGTTCCTTTTTAACGGACTTCAAAAAAGGAGGAGGTTCTCAATTCAACTGTATTTTCTTTTATTTTTATATCTGTTACCTCGATTGGGTAAACGGATTTGGATCATTCTTTTTTTATTTGAAAGCTGGTGCCTCCCATGTGAAACCAAGATCTGATGATAGCATCCAGGAGAAAACGAAAGAAATCCTCAAATATCATTAGCACACCTGTGACGATGTCGGTGTTTTTTTGTTAAAATTATATACACGGTGATTTTGAAAGCGTTTTGAAACCGAAAATTTTGAATTAGTAATCAATAACAGAAGCTATATATAACGTTAATTTAATAAAATATATAAAAAAAAATCATCAAAGTCGATATTCAAATCGTTTACAGATAAAAAGTGAGAACCAGTAGTAGCACTATTCAATCACACGTAGGTACATACTACAAACAGAAATACTATGCGTTTTATATCGTAAATCGTTAATCGCCAATAAAATCAACGATTTCGTCTTTCAACCAATAACGATTGACTGTGCCCCTGCCCCGCGGGCGCAGCGGGACTCAATCGTCACGCGTCCTTGGCGTCAGTTGGTCACGGACATCTAACCACGGACCAAAGGTCATCTAACCGGCAACTCGTACTTAGAGATGTTAATTGTTAAGTGATGAAGTTGATAAAGTGAAAAGTGATAGAGACACATTAAGAAAATTAAAATACAATTGTATCAAACGTGGACGCTTGTGTGTTGAACGCGGATTCCATTTTGAGCAGTTGCTTCGATACAGAGAAGTGTTAAATAAACTGTAAATAGGTATGTAAGCTAATTATTCTGTAGATAGCTCCGATTTCTAACACGCCTCACGTGGTTAATAAATCGAAAAGAAGTTTTAAAAAAATAGGTATTAACGCCGCAGTCCTACAATCCGTTGATAAATTGATTTGATGTGATTCGTGGTTAATAATCGAAAAGAAGTTTAAATAAATAAGTATATCCGACAATACGACAGTCCTAAGCCCGTATTAAGTATGAAGAACAAACTGGAGTCAAACTACGAAGTACCTACTCGCTAGCTCGCGCATAGGTAAACTTGTAAATCAGCTGTTAGCGTCACCGGCGCGCGGCGTGTTTAATTCATACTACTTTGCAGTGCATTACTACTTTCCAAGTCGATTGAGTAAAAATGAATATTAAAACTGAAACTTTTTTATAGTCAACATTACAATTGATTTATCCATTTTTATTGGTACTATAGATGATTACAAATTAAAATGTTTCGTTTTCAAAACGTCTATAAAATCACCGTGTATATTGCGGTATGTACATACTGAAAACTTACGGCAAATGGTTTCTAACGTAGTGTATGCCAAGTACTTTTGAATTACATCAAAAGGTTCCTTTCCGACTTCCATGAGCAGACTGTCGACTAGTTTTTTTCCTTGCACGTTAAATATGCCCAAATACTCATCAACAATCGATGAACTGAAAGCGCCAGCCAACTTTCTTATATTTTGCTTCCAAACTGGAACTGTAAACAACAATATCCTTGGTTTCTTAATAGTATTAATGCCAATATTTGACTGCACGGTTGACCTAGTGGTTTAAGTGGACGGGCGGAACACACACCCCCGTCGATGTCTGCTGTTCTACGGATTCAGTCCAAGAACACCGCCCCGGGCCGGACGGGGTTCCAGCCCGAGTGATGGCCCGAGCCCTATATCACATGTCGGACAGCCTCGGTTAAGTGTTGGACGCTAGCCTGGCGTCCGGACGCTTCCCTGAGCGCTGGAAGTGCGGGAAGCTGGTCCTGTTGCAGAAGCCGGGACGGCCTGTCGATTCGGTCGCGGCCTACAGGCCCATTGTGTTGTTGGATGAGGCGGGCAAATTGTTTGAGAGGGTTCTTTCTGCCCGCATCGTCCAGCACCTGAGCGAGGTGGGCCCCGACCTATCGGACGCCCAATTCGGTTTCCGAGAAGGGCGTGACCGTGACCGAGGAGGCGGTCAGCTGCGGCGGAGTGGTATTGGCGGTGTCCCTGGACATCGCCAATGCCTTCAAAAGTCTACCATTCAGCTGCATCTTCAGCTCTGGATATTGGCGGTCAGAGCCATACGCAGATACCGCACAGAGGCGGCATGCGCCTTGGCCGGAACACCCCCGTGGGATTTGGAGGCGGAGGTGCTCGCCGAAGTTTATCGGCGAGTGGCTGACTTCCGGGCGGAGAGCGGTTTTCGCCCTAATTCTTTGGTAGCTTTTATCTCACCGAGAGGATAATTATCAGAGACTTGACACGAATGCATGTTGTCAGAGATAGATATGAAGGACATGCATTATCTCTCATGTATCCCTGGCACCACTCAAACAAACTTGGATCCTATCAAATATTAATATATGTATTAGATTAATCAATTTACTATTCACTACCCAGTTTAATTGGTGTTTCAGAAGATCTTCTTAACATTTAACATGTTAAATAATTACCTGGTGCTGTAACAAGCCCATCTCCAAGCCATATTTTGGCAAAACTGTAGATGTAAGGCTTCTCCACGAATGCATTAGTTATTGTTCGAACGTCCTCTGGATTCTGTACAACTGTGGAATCACGGTTAAGGTTTGAGTTAAGGTTTATAAACGAAATTTACTACGTTTGAAATGCTACCAAAGAGTTTCAAAGAAAGTAATAGCTCCATAAACCACCAGTTAACTTTTAACAGTTACTCTTTACCCATTCTTCTACCGCAGAGACAGAAGAATGCGTTTAGGAAGATAATTTCTAATGTGTTAATGCGAAATATTAGAATAAAATGAAGAAGAAATGCTTGGATTACGCGGTCTTTAATGATTTAGCAATCTTCCATTAGAAGAGTACTTACCTAACATAGGGCATGGGCCGATCCATACAACGAACTTTCCACTTTCATTGTTCTCACAAACCTCAGATATATGTTCTAGGTGTCGGAACAATGCTGTAATATAATAGTCAATATCATTATTATAGTAAAGTCAGTTATAATACACTCATTTGCAAAAAAAACGGGCGGTTTTGATTTTCTTCCTGGCTGAAAAAAATAAAATACCAAAAAGGTTTTAATCATATGAACATGTTACTGGCCAGTTATAAAAGTGCTATAATGGTAATAAGAGTACCTTCCAAATTCAAAATTTTAAGTGAGCCTGGTTTTCAAAGAAAACAACTTTTAACTACATTTTGTGGAGTGAATTTCCTATAGTTAATATCGACTCTAATTAACTTTTTGACAATTTTTATTAAATTATCTGATGTCCTTGACATTTAAAAGTATTGTTATTGCTGTTTAGCAATCTTGAAAATGGTAGATAAAGTGATAAAAGCGAGCAAAATTATTGTGCTGTTTGAAGAAGGTTGCAGCCAATGCTTCGTGGCTCAGAGGCTAAATGTGAGTCGGTCGACAGTTCAAAGGACCTGATCAATATCAAGAGACCGGTTCCATCAAGAGAAGGCCTGGTTCTGGCAGAAAGACATGTACCGAACCACGGGATGATCGTTTTCTAGTTAGTCAAGCGTTGAGAAATCGCAAATCTTCTTATGTGGACCTCAAGAACAGACTCGAAGAAGTAAGAAATGTGCAAATTAGACTATGGACGGTCAGGAGGAGGCTTCTCGCTGCTGATATACACAGTCATCGCCCGGCACGCGGCCCTAAATTACTCCGTGGACATCGAGTTGCCAGGCTTAGCTTCGCTCGAAATTGTGTGTCATGGACTCATGAAGACTGGGATAGGGTATTGTTCTACGATGAAGCTAGGATATCTCTGCATGGTGAAGACCGACGTCGGCGAGTGCTACGTAGACAAGGAGAACGCTTTGCAGAAGCATGTTTTGAAGAAATCACACCTTATGGAGGGGGCTCTGTTATGTTTTGAGCAGGAATAAATTCTATGGATCGTACGGAGTTAGTCCTCATCGAAAACGGTACACTGACTGGACACCGATACGTTACGGAAGGTCCAATTCCTTATGCAAAACCCGCTTAAACCGCTCTTGGCGAAAACTCAATTTTTATGGACGACAACGCTCGCGCCCACCTGTCTAGCGATGTGGAAGCATATATTAGAAGTCGGGATTCGTCGTTTGGACTGGCCAGCTAGAAGTCCGGACCTCAATCCCATAGAGCATGTCTGGGACATTCTGAAGCGACGAGTGAGATCAGTGCAGCCGGCTCCGCAGACTATCAGAGAGCTATAGAATGTGATTACCGCGGAGTGGGAACGTATTCCCCAAGAAACCATAAAATATATACTCGCTAGCATGCCCAGACGAATGCAAGCCGTGGTTTTAGCAAGAGGGGGTCACACTCAATACTTAACTTTCATCTGCTTTTAATGTATTCATTAAAAACAGAGAAATTAATGCGTTTCATTTTTATTTAGCGAGCAGGTACAATAATAGTGTTTTGAGCTTAAACATTATTTCTCAATAATTTAATCAAAATGTTATGACAAAAGTGATGAAAACTATTCCTTCCTAAATTAATTTATAAAATTCTGAGGATAACAATACCTAAAATTGTCAAACAAACCAATAGTAACTATAAAATATTTCTTAGCTTAAGTGCCCGTTTTTTTTGCAAAAGAGTTTATAATATAATAATAATCAGTGCATTATAGAAAACAAGAAAAGTTTGATGAAAGTGTAATATTTAAATACCCTAATTTAAATATAAAAAATCAACCAAATGCGTATAAGGCCACGCACAGGAAAGGATTCCTCAGTACCCCATAATAGTACGTGGATTTAAAATCGTATGGACTAGATAATTGATATGTTTACTTATTAATCCGTTAATTTTGTATGACGTTTTCGAAGGAAGCGCATTTTACAAGGTAAGCCTCTAATAACTCCTGAACAGAGATCGGAATTGGGTGTGTGAAAAAAAGTTTGCAGCGGGACATAATATGGAGCTGTTACAACCACTTAAGTTAAGCCGGGTTTGAATTTTACAAGTTTAGTTTTTTTTTTTTACACGTTCCTTACCTTTGAAACACCGAACTATAAACATTTACAAGCTCCTAATACAGTTCTAAATAAATTTTTGTTTTGTACTTTTCCGGTTAAAATTCGGTCTTTTAGTCCCAATTGTTCTTTGTCGGTCAAACACAGAATTTTATATATCTGCAAAATGCTAATGCGGTTTTATTTTCTTTTTTTTATCTGTATCTTAAGTTAAAAAGTTTTGCTACAGGTTGATGCAAGGAAAACGAACATTTTCGCGTCTTTACATAGTTTTAAAGTCGGCTTTTTTTTAAATTATTAAACCTGCACTGCATAAAAAAATAAATTAAAAACATTTATTTCAATTGCAAGAAAGTTGTGCGTAAACTATTTTCGACATTCAGAGTTCGGAACATGCAATAATATTAGTTTTTTTCCTAGAAATGATAAATATTCTTCAAATGTTAAAAAAGACTTTGTGTGCCCACAAAGCCTTTTTTAACATTTTTTCAACACCATTATTTCAAATCCTTTAACAATTCAGGCGAAGGTCTCAACGCTTCCGAGTCGGAAATTGATTCTGAATACGTTAATCCTTCTGAAAATATTGAGCTATCATTGAAAAGCTAGTAAATATATCGAACACTGTCACAGAATACCTAATAGTAACAAGTCGGCATTTAACTCCGTTGAGGTCAAGTAAGCAGGGCAAGTAAAAACGGAGCGACGCCATTAAAGTGAACGCCGTACATGCGCGAAAATGTTCGTTTTACTTGCATCAATCTATAGCAAAACTTTTTAACTTGAGATACAGATCAAAAAAGAAATTAAAACCACATTAGCATTTTGCAGATATGTAAAATTCTGTGTTTGGCCGACAAAGAACAATTGGGACTAAAAACCGAATTTTAACCGGAAAATTACAAAACAAAAATTAATTTAGAACTGTATTAGCAGCTTGTAAATGTTTATAGTTCGGTGTTTCAAAGGTAAGGAACATGTAAAACGAAAAAAAGAAACGAAACTAAACCGTTTAGCTAGAGGAGGGGGTCGCCCTGTTTTTACAAAAAGTGCCCTTTAAAGTGGAATTTCTGGCAAACGGCTACCTAAATCAAAAAATCGTCTTAGAAACTCTTAATTCAAAAAACATCATCCTCACTTTACCTTGGAGGTTCCCCAAATAAAAATATTTTTCATAATTTTATTGTAGCACTTTGTCGACGTAATTACAACACATATTCATGCAAAGTTTCATCTTTCTAGTATTTACGGTTTGGACAGTAAGTCGAGGACGAATGGACATGACGAATCTATAACGGTTCTGAGTCATAAACTTCGGAACCCTAAAAATGGGTTCAATTTTTTTATTTAAATTTGGTAGCGTTTTGACATGAAAATAAAAGTAACATACATTCATTTTACATCAAAATTCCTGATGCAAAATCGTGTCATAAATGAAAGGACACAAGAGTAGAAAAAAAATTGTATTATATTATTTCTTTTATAAATTTTGATAGCAAATAACTTTGGAATATCAATGAAAGCCATCTTTGAGCTTATGATGATATTATATGGTCGTTTTAAGTTTACCAACCTTTACTGTCGCCGATGATCTGGTGTATATTTCCAATAAACGGCAGAAGAGGATAACTGGAAATTCCTGCAAAACGTCTGCGAACATGCTGTTCTCTTATCCAGAACAACAGAAGTACGCAAAGTGTCAGTACTGCAACTATATACAGCCATAGTATCTGCATTTTCTGTGTGTAAATAGTATTTATGGATGTAGCGTAAAGAAAATAATCATAATTCTATTTGTCGTTATGTTTCTTTCTTTAAATGTGTTTTTATATTTCTTGTTTTAAAATTTTAGACAAATTGCAAGGAACTTTAAAATACAATTTCATTTGAGACTTCTGAGGCAGATCGTCTTGATGTTTTAGTATACATATCAAGCCTCCTCCAAGAGCGGATCCAGGGGGGTGGTCATGGGGGTCATGACCCCCCCCTGGGCGCGGTCCGGGATTTAGGTGTAAAACGAATTAAAATTGTTAAACATAGTTTTAGATTTTTTATCACAATATAATTTTAACATTGACACTGTGAAACAACTAGCAACCTTATACATTGTAACTTTGTAGATAGATACTACTCCAGTTTCGGTCATTGTAAATGAATATCGGCTGTGGATGGTGAAGTGGCAGCGGTGTTAGTCCATACCACAGTCGATTTCTAATCTAATTTTAAATTGCGATATTTAGCTGTATCTTTTTTGTTTTTTTACGTGCGCATAGCTTTCTGCACCATACCCTTCGTGGGGTAAAAGAAGGGCTTGTGTAGGACTCCCGGGGGAACCGGTCTACCCACTAAACCCCACGGCGGCCTACCTCGGCAGCTCGGAGGAACTCTAGGAACGCATCAGCGGCTTTTGAAGTCCTCCTGCCGGACATTTCGACTGAGGTACATCCCGGAGTGACTAGTCTCACCCCCGGGCAGGATGCTGTCGCGCCTCTCACCGCTCTACGCAGTAAGAGCCGCAACACCGACCTACCTTAGACGACACCCTCCGGCCACACCAGGGGTGGCCCTTGTCTCGGGTCGTTTGCAGCGGTCACATCTCCCCAATATGTGGCTGCAGCGACCCATAAGAGACGATTGGGGGACTAGCGACCTCTACCTCGTCCCGTTCACCGCCTCCTTCGAGCAGGATCGGCCCTTTCCCGATCCCTCTCAGCGGACTCATTCTGAGCATAACGTCCTCACTCTTCCCACACTTCACATTCCTCGTCACCTCGCCAGCATTGCGGCGATCAATGCTGACGGTGATATGTTTCGTCCGATCTGTCTCCTATTCGACGCTCTGCAGAACGGCAGAACGACTCCAACAGCACGTTAGCAAGCACAGCTTTGAGTTACGAGCCGTGCCTGCCAAGCCCGCAGAGCTTGCCTATACGCGTTCCGCAGTAGGAATCCGAGCTCGTGGTCCAACACTGACTCTTCACCTTTCCGACCGACAGAACGAATTTGGTCGTAGAATATCGTGTCCATGTCGGCCAGAATGTCGAAGGGTGCAGATCGTGCCAGGACCGTCGCCGCCTCGTACAAAATCGTGCGGTAGCCTCGTACAACCCGTATGGTATTATGGCTCTAAAACAGCAAAAAAATCCAATATTAGGCCTTAACATCCTGTCAGATGATTCAAACAGCATCTCTGTGGCAATGTTTAGCATGACTGTAGAGTCCAATACGATAGCGACTGTGGCGTGTATTATGACCACATTACCTGTTACTGCTGATCATGAGGTCAAGTCCTGGAATTTCTAAAGACGGGCCAATAGTGTTATTGGGTTTTCTAACAGCAATTTCTTAATAACAGCCCGAGTATGGAAGTTTGGCGATGATTCATGCCCATTGGTCGGAGTGCACGTTAAGCCATCGGTCCCGGTTGTCATGAACATTTATGGTTATCTTATTGGGAAGTCAGTGCCCTCAAATGTAGTGCAACCTTGGAATTTCTGTTCTCCCTCGGGGTTGCGGAGGTCCGATGCCAGTCGCTCCGTGGAAAAACTGGATTCAGGTAAACTGGTTGAACTAGTAGACCCCAAATGATGGCAGGCTACTTGTTAGTATTAGTTAGTAGCGACAACGAAAAGCTCTTTCTTTACGTTATGCTAAGAGCTTCAATAGTTGAAGAACGTAAACTATATATTTTTGAAATCCTTGCAATTTTAACAATGTTTAATCTAAAGTTCGTAGCGTAGTAGTAGTAGTAATTGTTCGGAGATTTGTTTGTTAGGTTTTCGTGAAAATATTTTTGCGTGCTATATTATATTTTTTCAGTAATATATAGTACGCCGACCTGAAATATAGTACAACACTATCTATTTAGTAAGGTTGGCAACCCTTGTTTTTTTTACGTGTTGGACTCGTACCGACTAACGACACACGGTGTGACCTCTTTGCGCCTCAATTTTAGGAGGAGTCTAGGGAGAGATCAAGAGCTTACGACGGCCGGTAGCGAGAGATCCTCTCCGATGACTACTGTGAGGGCCCGACGCTGCACTGCCTATGCGGGGCAAAACGCCAACGTGTGCAGGCCCGATGTCTCACTGCAGTTGCAGTGGTGGCAGGTCGGACTCGATCCCCTCCTAGCGAACGAGTGCAGATACTTTCCGAAGCTACTGTGCCCGGAAAGTACCTGCGTCAGTCGGAAGGAAAGGGTCTCATGCTGCCGCCCTGCCCACTCGGCGATGACCGGCTGGAGAGCCTCCATGGCAGCGAAGCCAGCGCGTGGAGTCTCCAGCCGGAACGACTATCTGACCATGGTGGCTCGGCGAGTGGCTTCACACCACTCGCGTATGTCCTCGGGCGGTGGGTGAAAACCGCTCTCCACCCGGTAGTCAGCCACTCGCCGATAAACGACACTCATGCGTGTTTTTCTCTTGTAAAAATGATTACATCTAGTCTTAATGAGAAAAGACCAATATCATCAATTTTTCTTGATATGTCCAAGGCATTTGACTATGTGGACCACAAACTACTACTCTTTAAATTACATTGTTATGGTATTAGGGGAAACGCGTTACAATGGCTGGAGACATACTTATATGACCGCCAACAATGCGTGGAGATATCTAGACACACACTATCAGAAAAAAAAGTATATAGATCCACTTATCGCCAAAACTCCTGTGGCGTTCCCCAAGGCAGTATTTTGGGACCCTTATTATTTCTGCTTTATATTAATGATTTGCCCAATATAACTTCATATTCATGCATTCTGTATGCCGATGATACAACTATTAATATATAACTCACAGATAACAATATTACCAAATATGAAAAAGATATTAACAACACACTAAAAAACATTATAGAATGGTTAGAAAAAAACAACCTAAATGTTAATATCGGTAAAACAAAACTTATACAGTTTCAACCATATAATTGTATACGACATCAATTAGAGGTAAAATATGCAAATACTGCTATAGAACAAGTTGAAAGTACAACATTTTTGGGGATAACCCTAGATAAATATTGCAATTGGAAGATACACATTGACACACTATGCACTAAATTTCAAAAATTTGTATATGTTTTGTACAGAATGACTCGCGTAGCGGATATAAATGCGGCACTCTTAGCCTATCACGGCTATGTATCATCAATTCTTCGTTACGGAATTATAATATGGGGAAATTCTGTGGATGCTATCAAAGCGTTCCGAGCCCAAAAGAAATGTATTCGAACACTAACTAAAGCCCAACCATTGGAAAGCTGTGTCCCACTATTTAAACGTTTAAAAATATTACCGCTTCCGTCTTTATATGTATTCGAGGTCTGTATCTTTGTACATAAGAATATTAATCTATTCCAAGTACACAATGATGTAGTAATAAGAAAGAGTAGAAACTCCTACAAGTTATGTGTACCCCAACAGAGAATCAAATTATTTTCCAATAATGTTTACTGTATGGCAATTCGTATCTACAATAAATTACCAAATGTCTTTAAAAGTCTTAACCTCAGCACATTTAAAAAGAAATTATTTGACTTCCTTTTATTGAAAAGTTATTACTCAATAAATGACTTTCTCGATGAAAGGTTTGATTCGAATTTTAACTTAGATGACATTTTATTGAACATGACAATTTGACATTTTATTATATAATTCTTGACAGTAGCTATATATTTAATGAACTTGAATGATTTTTGACATTGTATTTAATTTATTTTTGATAATATGGTTGCAATATGTATATTTATTTTTGACATTGCATTAAATAATTCTCCGCATTGTATTGTATAGTCCTTGATAATATGTTGAGGTGATATGTACTAATATATATTAAATAATAATGATTGTAGCTATTTCTAGAGAAGTAATGTTGAAATATTGCTGAAATTAATTATTTTGACCTTTTGACCTTTTGAAATATTTGTACGCTGGAAGCAGCAGAATATTATGGATGGAATTTCGTATTTAACACCTGTAATTTACAATATTCTTACAAATAAATAAATATTATTATTATTATTATTATAATAATTAGACTTCATTTAAGTATTGTTTCTGTGAATTTAATAAAATAAAAAGGAAATTAAAAGAATAAAAAAGAAAAACTTCGGCGAGCACTTTCGCCTCCAAATCCTAGGGGAGTGTTCCGGCCAAGTCGCATGCCGCCTCTGTGGACACCGTACGGTATCCGCGCAAGGCTCTTATCGCCAGTATCCTATGGGGGCGCCAGAGGCGCGCCCTATTCTGGGCGGTCAGAGCCGCCACCCACACCGGTGCACCGTACTGTGCCATTGACCAGACAACCTCCGTGTACAGCTGCCTCGTGGGAACACTTGCCCCGCTCAAATGGGCAACAGTAACCCTAGGGTTAAGTGCTTGTCGAAGAGCCACCTACCGTCTAGGACCAGCTCAGAAACCTCATCTGGGCCCGGACCGGTACGTCGTTGAACCACGACGGAGCCCATGAAACAAAAGGGGCCCCGTCTTATCCAGGGCCACCCGTAAACCCAGCGCCTCAATGCGCCCGACCACCAGAGAGACCCCTGTGGTGGCCAGGCGGGACGCCTTCTGGAAGTTAGCCCCCTGGGCCGTGACCAAAGTGTCATCGGCTTAACAAATTACGCCCAGCCCGGGGGGAGACGCCTTCGTAGGGACCAGTCGTATCCCATGTTCCAGGATGGCGATGTCCAAGGACACCGCCAACACCACTCCGCTGCAGGTCACTGCCTCTTCGGTAACGGCCTTAAGGCGCAACTCGGCATTGACGGTCGAACGCCCCTCTCGGAAACCGAATTGGGCTTCCAACAGGCCGGGGCCCACCTCGCAGAGGTGCCGAACGATGTGGGCAGAGAGAACCGTCTCAAACAACTTACCCGCCTCGTCCAGCAACACGATGGGCCTATTTTGGCAACCCTAACTTGAACACAGCTATGTGACCCCCCCCTGGCGCCAAAGCTGGATCCGCCCTTGGCCTCCTCCTACCTATTGCAGTACCGCAATGGCATTCTCCAGGACCAGAAAATCCAAATTGAGTTTCCACCCCGACATCAGAAAAAAGTGTGTGAAACTATTTTATGTGAAGTGCAGAAATTGATATACCTACATTATATGCATGCATTTTTTTTTAATATATTGCGAAAATTTTATACACAACGCCATCTAGTCCCCAAACTAAGCAGAGCTTGTATTATGGGTACTAGATAACCAATATAAATACATAAACATATATTCACATAGAAAACACCCAAACTCCGAAACAAAGATTTATAAATCACTGGCTTTCGCCCGCGGCTCCGCCCGCGTGTATGTCGATTATCGCGGTAAAAAGTGGCCTATTTCCTTTCCCAGGTTCAGTTCTATCTTCATACCAAATTTCATCAGAATCGGTTGAGTGGTTTGGGCTCGAAAGCACAGACAGACAGAGTTACTTTCGCATTTGTAATATTAAGTAGGGATTGAGTCCGACCCCGGGAATCGAACCCGAGACCTCAACCACAGCCGTCTAATACACCACCACTGCGCCAGAGTTAACTACAGAATATCTCTTAAAAATAATTTAATTAATTAAGAAATTGCGTTAACTTACATTTCAATACGTTTCGCCTCTTACACAGTACAAAGGATTACTTATATATGATTTAAACTAGCTTTCCGCCCGCGGCTTCGCCCGCGTGGAATTCGTATATATCGCGCGACACGGTAAGGGTAGATTAAACAATCTTACATAATTTTATGTTTGATAATAAGGAACTTAGACACAAACTTTCGTCCCCTATTTCAAACCCTTCTTTCTACCTTTATTTTCACGTTAAAAAGTATCCTATGTCCTTTCCCAAGTTCAGTTCTATCTTCATACCAAATTTCATCAAAATCGGTTCAGTGGTTTAGGCGTGAAAGCGTAACAGACAGACAGACAGGCAGTTACTTTCGCATTTATAATATTAGTAGGGATTACACCATCGGAAAGTAGAGATTTCATCAAACAGAAAACACCCCAATTTTTTGAAAAAAGTAGATGACGGGTGAATTTTCGATATTAAGTCAAAATCGGGTGAAAAAATAAATATTTCAAATCAAATAAATTACAGTGTATTCGGGACATAAAAGGTAAGTTTTCACTAAATTTCGTTTAAAAATAATTTTATTTGTAAAAGATAAAAATAAAAAACCAAAAACTTAGTTTTTTGAATTTACACATATAATTTGAGGTTATGTGAAAAAAGTGTAAATAAAAAATCGGCCAAGTGCGTGTCAGGCCACGCACAGGAAAGGGTTCCTCAGTCACCCATAATGGTACGTGGATTAGAAATTGTATCCAATGGATAATTGTTATGTTTACGTATTAATGCGTTCATTTTGTATGACTTTTCCAAGTAAGCACATTGTAGAAGTTAAGCCTCTATAACTCCTGAACTAACAAAGTCATCTAATTCGTTATAGTTTTCATTTAAAGTTATTATATGGACCACTATAACGAATTTTTCCAGATTTTTTGAGCCGGACGTTTAGCTTTTAGATGGGGGGGGGGGACGCCCTGTTTTTACAAAAAAAGTGGCCTTTAAAGTTAAAGTGGAATTTCTCGCAAACGGATACCTAAATCAAAAAATGGGTTTAAAGATCGTCTTAACAACCTTTTAATGTTTTTAAAAGACCTATATAATGATGCCCCAGATGATGGGGTAGCTGCGAGAAAAAAAACATCCCCACTTTACGTGTAGGGGAGGTACCCTAAATAAAAATATTTTTCATAATTTTATTGTAACGCTTTGTCGACGTAATTACAATACTAATTCATGCAAAGTTTCATCTTTCTAGCACTTACCGATTGGACGGTAAAGTACACGGACGGACGGACAGACGGACATGACGAATCGATAAGGGTTCGAAGTCATAAACTTCGGAACCCTAAAAATTGTAGATCTTTTGATTACCTACAACTTTGCCATTGAACTTTTTTCCATAGGACTTGTACTTTTGCCGGAAATCGAGATAAACCGTTCTTTACCCTTTGTTTTATATATTCAGCCACCCAAAGTGACTCTACCCTGCCTGATGGAAAGCATTAGCAGAATCCAAGAGTCGGGGCTACTACACTTGCTGCGAATGCAGACAATAATGTATGGCAGCCCACACTATGGCGGCTTAGTGAGATGCTTTTTCACGCCCCGCTTAAAGGACCCGAAAACCTCACCCCCTGCCCCTTCCCGACCTCAGATCGCCCGTAAATTATTTTTCCTATCATTTTTATAATATTCTCCTCCTTTTCCAATAGGTTTCATCCTACTATAATTTTATTTGTTTTCAAAAATCTACCTTTAACTACTGGTCTATATGTCATTGTCAAACTATCATTATGGTTGCCATGCAATTGTGTTATCCCTAGCAACCTGTGAAGTTTTGACAGGAGATAAACAGTGATAGATTTTGATACCTACGATTTATGTATTTTTATAATCACCTAGCTTTGGCTTTGTATCTCGATTATTGCAGTAAAAAGTAGCCTATGTCCTTTCCCAAGTTCAGTTCTATCCTCATACCAAATTTCATCAAAATCGGTTCTGTGGTTTAGGCGTGAAAGCGTAACAGACAGACAGACAGACAGAGTTACTTTCGCATTTATAATATTAGTATGGATTACGTTCATCACGCATACGCTTGCATACCACAGTACAGTCAGAAGCAGATTAATGAGACCATAAATAGATTAAATGAATAAAAAAGAGACAAAGTGCGAGTCGGACTGGCCCATGAAGGGTAGCAGCAAGTAACGTCACATAAAAGTGATCGATGTTTTAATAATAGTGTATTGATTGAATGTAAGGTAAATCACGTTTTACGATTTATGACGTATTAAAAAAAACTACTTACTAGATCTCGTTCAAACTAATTTTTGGTGGAAGTTTGCATAGTAATGAACATCATATATTTCATATATTTTTTTTAGTTATATTTTAGAAGTTACAGGGACACACATTTTACCACTTTGGAGGTGTCTCTCGCGCAAACTATTCAGTTTAGAAAAAAATGATATTAGAAACCTCTATATCATTTTTGAAGACCTATCTATAGATACCCCCCCCACCCACCCATACGGGGTTTAATGAAATATTTTTTATCGACTTTCAGTTCCAAGTATGGGGATGCCTCAAAATTTATTGTTTTTTTCTATTTTCGTATGAAAATCTTAATGCGGTTCACAGAATGCATCTACTTGCCAAGTTTCAACAGTATAGTTCTTATAGTTTCGGAAAAAAATGGATGTGACATACGGACGGACGGACAGACAGACAGACATGACGAAACTATAAGGGTTTCGTTTTTAGGGTTCCGTAGCCAAATGGCAAAAAACGGAACCCTTATAGATTCGTCAAGTCTGTCTGTCTGTCTGTCTGTCCGTCCGTATGTCACAGTCAATTATTTCCGAAACTATAAGAGCTATACTGTTGAAATTTGGTCAGTCGATGTATTCTGTGAACCGCATTAAGATTTTAACATAAAAATAGAAAAAAAACAATACATTTTGGGGGTCCCCATACTTGGAACTGAAACTCAATAATTTTTTTTTCATCAAACCTATACGTGTGGGGTATCTATGGATAGGTGTTCAAAAATGATGTTGAGGTTTCTAACATCATTTTTTTCTAAACTGAATAGTTTGCGCGAGAGACACTTCCAAAGTGGAAAAATGTGTGTGTGTCCCCCCCCTCTAACTTCTAAAATAAGAGAGTGATAAAAATAAAAAAAATATATGTTGTACATTACCATGCAAACTACTATCTAAAATTTGTTTGGACGAGTTGGAGTAGTTTTTTTTTAATACGTCATAAATCGTAACACGCAATTTACCTCTCCTCCAATCAATACACTAGTATAAAAACATCGATGAAAGTTACAACGAACTACAAGAACTTTTATATGGTGCTACTTGCTGATACGGAACCCTTCATGGGCGAGTCCGAATCGCACTTGGCCGCTTTTTTTCTAATTTTAAAGTAGTGATTTACAAATTGCTAATACAAAGCGGCAATGAAATATAAATGAAATCTAAGAGAGACAATCAATACACTGATTTATTAACATAACTAGTTTATTAGAACTTAGACTGACTCGTTGGTGCATGCGACTGCTGCTCAAGAGGTCTCGGGTTCAAAACCCGGGTCCGGCCAAAAGTGTTGTTGGTTAATAATTACATTAAATTCTTAATTAACAGCCCGGAGTATGGAAGTCTCGCGATTCACGTCCGTGCCTCGTAGCGCACATTAAGCCGTCGGTCCCAGTTGTCATGAACATCTATGCCGATTGTTATTTGTTAGAAGACAAAATGGGTCATCTCGAAATTCCCCTCTGTAAACACACTGAACATTGTACTCGGTATACATGTGCGTGACTTCAACTTACTTACATATATCGCATTTACTGTACCTATTTTGCTAAATTGACCTTTAAATTGTTGTTGCCCGACTTCAGGAAATAATTTTTCAAAATAGAAAAAAAAATAGTATTAAACTATTTTATTAACAGTGGCCTTCTTTTCAAGGATGACGTCTTATTTAGTTTTGTTTAGTTTTCAGCAACCGCCTGTGCCGCTCTGGTAATACCAATACATTCTGCCTGGAAGATTGTATTTAGCTTGTTTATTGTTGTTGATATCTTAATGTTTAGGTCATCTGAAAAGACACCAGCTCCAGTACCAGTTTTGGTTTTGGAGCCGTCGGTGTAGATCATTTTATGTCAGTATCATTTTATGCCGACCTTCAGTGTGAGACCTCTACTACCTAAAACGATGATAATGTACCAAATGATGATAATGATGATGTTGATGATTCGTACCACAAATGGTAAGGAGGAGCTCATAGTTCAGTGAAGCTCTCATAGACTAGTGACCTTAGGTGATTAGAAACAACCACCGAGGGGAAGCAACGCGCAGGTGCGGTCAGTAACTAGATGGGTGACCGTTTGTGGCATCATGTGTTATGAGCGTTTCCGTGATTAGGAGGACACGTTAAGCAGCCTGAACCTGAGTAGCAGGCCTTTAGGCGGCTTAAAAACATTTTTTTATTACCGATATTTTTATTGGTTGAAAATATCGGTAATTCTTTTCGTTCAAAAATTAATTTTGCTAATGGTAAACTCAAATAGTTGAGTTTCTTACATTGTTTTTAGGGTTCCGTAGCCAAATGGCAAAAAACGGAACCCTTAAAAATTCGTCATGTCTGTCTGTCTGTACGTCCGTATGTCACAGCAACTTTTTTCCGAAACCATAAGAACTATACTTTTGAAACTCTGTAGGTAGATGAAATCTGTGCCGCAATAAGCTTTTCACATAAAAATAGAAAAAAAACAATACATTTCGAGGGTCCCCATGCTTGGAACTGAAAGTCATAAAACTTTTTTTCATCAAACCCATACATCTATGGATAGATGTTCAAAAATGATGTTAAGGTTTCCAATATCATTTTTTTCTAAACTGAATAGTTTGCGCGAGAGACACTTCCAAAGTGGAAAATTGTGTCCCCCCCCCCCCCTGTAACTTCTAAATTAAGAGAGTGATAAAACTAAAATATATACATATATGTTGTACATTACCATGCAAACTACCAACGAAAATTGGTTTGAACGAGATCCAGTGAGTAGTTTTTTTTAATACGTCAAAAATCGTAAACCGCAATTTACCTTTCATTCAATCAATACGAACTACAAGAACATCATATAAAAGTTCTTGTAGTTCGTATTGATTGAATCAATACGAACTACAAGAACTTTTATATGATGTTACTTGCTTTCATGGGCGAGTCCGACTCGCACTTGGCCGCTTTTTGTTGTTTGCACTTTCCAAAATGATCCCATATTTCTGCATTGCGTTTCGGCATTTTTAATAGGATATAAAAATTAAAAATCCACAATAACAAAGTAAACAAAGTCTCAAACACACAAAATCAAAACACACAAACAAAGTAGATACACCACTGGTCTGTACTCACAATGTAGATGGAGAATCCTACTCTTGGAATCTACTCATGCTTATAACCAGGTAGAAAAGAGTCACTTTGGTAGCCTTACCAAAATTTTTTTTAAAAGAATTCGAATCTTTAAGACCGTGATCTTATAAAATAGACATTATTATCTAATCAAGAGATTAGAATTTAAGTAAAAATAATTCAAGCCACACCGTTTTTTTATTTCGGGACCAGCACATTTCGATTCCTACTAATCTAATAAGACAAAATTGCTCCCGAACTCTCAAAGTTCAAATTCCGTGTTCCAATATCAATCGTTTCGTCGTAAAACTTTCTGGATCCATTTGCTCCCTTTCCCAATCTCATCAATGAAATGAAGTGAAACCAAGATCAAACAGACGAAATTTCCTTGCACAATGTACTTAAAAACTTTGAACTTTTTATACAGCCATAAATTGTGAGAATACAATCATGTTTGATAATTAAATGTTTGGTTAATTACTGTAAATGTTGTTGATGCGTTGATTGCGGTGTTCCTCAGACTAGTCCGGCCCGCATTGAATAGAGAAAAATAGTAAAGAGTACATTAGCACAGTTTTTGGCCTGGACCTGCCCCCTAGCCACCTCTCCTCACCGCCGGCTCTGTGGACACTGGAGCACCATACAGTGCCATAGACCGGACAACCCCCGTGTACAGCTGTCTCGTGGCAACACTGGCCCCGCCCAGATTGGGAAAAGTCGCCCTAGGGCGGAGGCAGTGTCCACCAGCTTTGGAGGAAGCTGTTGGAAGTGCTCGTCGAAGAGCCCCCTACCGTCGAGGACCAGGCCCAGATACCTCATCTGGGCCCGGACCGGTACTAGGACCGAGTTGACCTCGATGGAGGCGCCGGCGGGTGGACCACGACGGGGCCCATGAAATAAAAGGGCCACCGTCTTATCCAGGGCCACCCGTAGACCCAGCGCCTCAATGCGCCCGACCACCAGGGAAACTCCTATGGTGGCCAGACACGCCGCCTCCAGGAAGTTACCCCCCCGGGCCGTGACCAACGTGTCTTCGGCGTAACAGATTACGCCCAGCTGGGCGTAATCTGTTACGCCGAAGCTCAAATGGGGGAAAACGCCCTCGAAGGGTCCAGTCATATTTTATGTTCCACAGGAGTGGTCCTAGGACAGACCCCTGCGGAACACCGCACGACATGGCCCTCTCAAGGCACCATCACGGTCCTCGTACATGACGGTACGCTCCTTTAAATAGTCTGCCGCCAGCCGCCTCAGGTACTCTGGCACTACGTGATAACGGAGCACTTCAAAGTTTTACCATCAAATACCATTTTTAGCAGTACTATATATTTTTTTTAGCTTATTTTGAAAATATTTTATTTCACCTAGCAAATGTTGGCAACCCTAGTTACTACTAGCCGACCCCAAACTTGGAAATAATAAAGGCTAGAAAGAAGATGATGTTTGAAATTATGAACAAGGCACATTATACGTAATAAGCATAAAATACGTACAAACCACAGAGTGCTAGTACGAAAATCATATAGAATTAATGTGTCGATGTTTGCGGAACATCGTTCAAATTGTAAAGCAAACATATCATTTCTTATTGTACTAACGCGATAATGTATGATAAGAACAGTAATAGCACTTGATTGCATTTACATACACGTGTAACTTTTAAATCTTTATCTCTTCAATCTATGGAAATAAAGGTAGTAGAGACGCGCTGCCCTAGCCAAGTTGCAAACGTTTTTCGTTTTCTATTATAGAATAGAAAACAAAGAAAATAGTGTCTATTCCACAACTAGGGGGTCTGGTTTCAGAACGAATGGGATGTCACGACCGGCGGCGCGGTACTACCCTCGGTAGAAGACCAACCTAAAAGGAGTAGCTGAGGCAACTTTGTTGTTGTTGTTAAAAAGGTCTTACGTCAACCACGTGTAACACTGTGAGGTTTAAAAATATAAGAAGAATATTTAGACGTTTTCAACGCTAACATTTTGCCAATTACAATTCTTCTACAAAATGACCTCTAATCTACATAATCCTCCTCAAGAAATTACCTTGGTTTCATATAACAATAAAATTCATTTTATATAAACGTACATAGAAAGGATTCTGATGAAAAACTTGTATGTGTAAGCACGAGAGAAATGAAGACCCAATCTAATATATAAAATTCTCGTGTCACAGTTTTCGTTGCCATACTCCTCCGAAACGGTTTGACCGATCTTTATTAAACTTTATATGCATATTCAGTAGGTCTGAGAATCGGCCAACATCTATTTTTGATACCTCTAAAACGCGAGCGGAGCCGCGGGCATCAGCTAGTATTATTAAAAAACCCTATGAGCTAAGTTCTATAAAATTTATTTTACCTATTATTTTGAAATCTTGAACACGTGGCCGCAATAGGTCACGTGGCCTCTTTGGACCCATTGTGTCAGAGCAACGAGCGTGTAGCGATTGGTACAAGCTACAGCTGTTCTACATTTGCTCTCTCTCTCGCGCCTTAACTATACATACAATAACCAGTGGCGGATTAACCACGTAGCAAGAGTAGCAAATGCTACAGGCCCCGCGCATTTAAGGTTCGAGCACATTATGCCGGGCCGCAGCGTGTCGGGGCGGGCCGCAGCGCAGCGCAAAATGCTAACTTAGCACATTGTGACGGGCCGGGTCGCAGCGCATTGACGGATTTTGAGTACAGTGTACCGCATGCGCAACTGTTGTGTATTTAGTGCAACTGTACCTTATGGATAGCTCTGACGAAGAACTTTCTTTTTTTTGCCTGCTATTAGAAGAAGAAGAAGAAGTATCAAAAAACGCTAATTTCGTAAAATAAACACGTACGCGCGTGCACACCAATCCGCTTGCTATAGCACACTGTGACGGGGCGCAGCGGGGCGGGGCGGGTCGCATCGCCCGGACGCAAATCCGCGTCGCAATAATGCGAGCCGCTGCGGCCCGACACAGTGTGCGATACTTCATACAATTTGTATTGAAGCGATTTGAGCGGATTATTGCGCTCCGCCCCGGCACGCTGCGGCCCGGCAAAATGTGCTCGAACCTTTAGGGGCCCCGCGCTTCAAAGATTTCTGACTGCTAAAAAGTATCTACTTAAATCGAATCGTGAAGTGTTGTGGGATACTCATGTATTGCGGTCTTCCTGACTGTCTGATAGATTTAATAACAAGCAAAACAAAATTATGATACTTCTGGCTTCCATAGTCTCTATTTTTTTAAAGCTTTGACATGCCATATTTATTGTTTAAAATACATTTAGTTTAAAAAAAAATGCATATTTTAACATAATAATTTCTTTGTACATACTTATGTATTTCTACAGTCTAAGTTTTAGTAAATGTATTGATTGCTTTTTCTCTTCCATGACTGCAAGATGTTATTTATAAATTACTAACTTTGATATTTTGAAAAACAAAAAACGTCTCCACATTACGAATAGTTAAGATTCCCGAAAAAAATAGCACTTTGTCGATGCGATATTAACATAATGTATATTCATGCAAAGTTTCATCTTTCTAGCATTATTCGTTTGAAAGATAAGTCGAGGACGGACCATGGACATTGGCGAAACTAGAAGAGTTCGATAAGTCGTGAACTAAGGAAAACTAAAAAGGAATAAAAATAAATGGAATACTTATAACTCGCCTCATAAGGAATATTTTTTCTGAAATCTCTTTCATTACAACAACAATCTATTTCATAGTAAGTGCTTTTGCAGATGATTTGAAGGGTAGCCTTTTGTTTACGTTAGGAATGCTTTTCGCAAGTATGAGGGACTTCCGGAGGTACCGGTCTAGCCCTAACCCCGCTGTGGCCTACACCGGCCAGGAACGCATCAGCGGTTTCTGGAGTCCCCCCTGTCGTACATCCCGGGTCAGGCGCTGTCGAGCCTTTCACCACTCTACGCAGTAAGAGGCGCAAAACGACCCATCTTAGGCGACACCTCTGGGCTGCACCGGGATATTACCTCTCGGGTCGTTTACAGTGGTCACATCTCCCGAAGATGTGGCTGCAGCGACCCTTAGGTGGTAATCGGGGGGCTAGCGACCTCTGCTACGTCCCCTTCATAGCCTCCTTACAAGCGTGATCAGCCCTATCTCTTACTCGCGGACTCCTTCTGGAGCATAATGTCCTCACGGAAGAAGACCGCGGCTTCCCATCCGTCACCACTCGATAGCATTGTGGCATGAATGCTGTCTGGTGAAAGGTCTCGTTTGATCTGTCAGACCAAGACTCGACACTGATTCCCACGCAGGGCAGTCGACGTGCCTATCAATTACGCAGAACATGCGTACATGCATTTTGCCTGTCTCTTCGCCATTCCGACCGACAGAACGAATTTAGTCACAGACTATCGTGTTCATGTCTGCCAAAATGTCGAAGAGTGGAGATCGGGGAGGGGAGAGAGGATAGCCTGGGCGATGAATTAGTGCAGTTCAATGCATTGCTGAATTCTGTTGTAAGTAGTGTAATTAACAGTTAGAAACAAGAAGCGCTGGAACGACAGATTTACAAGCCTTAATATAATCATTCTCTGCAATCTTATTACCCGAACGTTGGAATCACTTTGCACATGTATTTGTCGCATATGATCAGCCACTAGTGGTTAATGATCTTCGACAGTAAAAATTAACTCAGAAACACGATGAACTCAAAGCGCCTGAATCTTCTTACTTTGATGAATATTATAATTTGATTGAACTGCATAGGCCGGGCTCGGTATACTGAGATGGATATTTGGTCGGGATCTGAGAGGACATTGATATAATAAGGTAAGATGGTTCTCTTCACCCGAGCATATCGTACGCAGGACACAAGCTGGTACGTGAAGTACTGTAATCATCACTGATGAGGTACTGATACGCGCAGTGTTTGCTTGATAATCTAGATCACTTGCAACAGCGAGCAGTACGCATATCGGCATACGTACGGTGGCCCACACTCTTGATATCTTCTCATGCTTTCCACCAGGCAATTTGGCTTGTTACAATAAAAAAAGAAATGATTTACTCAGAGAAGTTGATATAAATAGTATCGTCATGTCCGTCCGTTCTCGACTTACCATACAAATGGTAATGGTATTTCCGCACGGATAAAAGAAGTTATAGAGGTCTTACTTGCAAAATACGCTTACTTGAAAATTTTCTTACAAAAATGACAATATAATAAATAAAAAACAATTTTCTAGTGGTCACGGTTTAAAAGCTACATACCATTATGGGTGACTACGGAACCCTATTCTATGCGTGGCCTGACACGCACTTGGCCGATTTTTAGAAACATAATATCCTGAAACTATCATAGGGCCCCGCGCTAGAATTTGCTACAGGCCCCGCGCTGGCTTAATCCGGCACTGACAATAACCACATAGTACAATCCGGTACTATTATGTATTCTGTGGTACAATTGTACCCACACTATATAAATTTTATCTTTCATTAAATATTTTAGCTTTTTGCGTATATTTGTCTTACCTACATAACATATACCTACCTGTTACTATGGAAAAATCTCAAGGAAAAATCAAAAACATTTTCTGATTTCATATACAATAATTTGACTCTCTCTCTCTGTCTAGCCAGCATTTAGGGCTGACTAATTGGTCTGGCTTTATAAATTCCCTAAGTATCGAACTCGGAAAATATATAAAAATTTAAGTTCCGAATATTTTCTAAATTCAACTATTTTTAGTAACATTATAAATCTGAAGAGTTTGTTTCTTGATTTGAAGTGCTGATCTTAGGAACTACTGAACCGATTTGAAAAAATCTCACTTCACAGAAGCAGAGTACCAATGAAAAATGGTTTATAAACTAGGGAAAAATATTTCTTTTGAGAGCTTCGATACGTGCGCTGTTTATTGAATGGTTAGAAATTCGTGAACATAATGTATAAAATCGTTCCTCTTGTAAGTTAAAAAAAAAAGTTTGCGGCAGCCTAATAGAAGACGCAGGCCGGGCTGTGGGGGTTAGCTACTGAGAAATAATTATCTGGAGCCACTACATACACAACTCAAGCAGATCTCGAGTCTTTTTATGAGTCCTTCAAAAACAATCACAATATTTTAATAGCTCTCAAACGACGTAACGGCTTAATAGATGAATTAATTTCCTTTAGTGGTTTTCATAGAACGGTAGCTCGTGTTGCTCTTTGGTGGTATTGATGTTGAATCTGGTGGAGACTGGAGAAAGTGGATAGTTAATTCAAACAATTCAGTTGGCAACACTGCATTGTGACATTTCATTAAATTTGGCAATTGGCAGGTATTTTCATATTTTCATCATTAAACCAATGTTGTTGTGCTCATCTCTTTTGGCGACGTTTGAAAGATAAGGATAGCAGATAAAAAATGTACTAAGTGGGAAAAAAATACAGGACCGTGAAACATTTTCTGTCAATCTAGTAGTACGACATCCACGAGAATGTTCCAAAATTGTTTTTCATTAATAATAAATAAATAAATAAACATGAAAAGGAACACACAACTATTCGACTTGTACTGGGAAGACATATTAGTCGCTAATATTATGCCATATTTATCAATTAAGGATTGCATGAACTTTCGTTGTGCATCGAAGACTTGTTTGCAAATAATTAATATGTACTTTGCGAAGATGAAATACTTAAGACTAATAAATAAAGGATTTTCACCTCACACGTTTAATGTAAGTAGTTCTACCAAGTCTGCTTTTCTACACGATTTGTAAAGATTTGTAAATAAACAATTTATTTGCAGGTGTTCGCGGTCTCCTGTACCCGACTAACAGTTTTGAATTTTAGTCGCTGCCCTACGGTAACAGATGCAGATTTGATACCAATATTGTTAAAAAATCAAAACTTAGAGAATATAAACTTGAGTCAGTGTCCAAATTTGTCCGCTAAATGTCTACAACCCGTGATATTATATTGTAACAAGTTACGGACCCTAAAGCTAGCAAAATGCACGTGGTTGACTACGGGTGCCGTAGAAGCGCTAGCTCTGCACCAGTCCATGCTAGAAGATGTAGACCTATCGTACTGTGCCTCTATATCTGAGAGCTGCATACTGATATTTATCAAGAAGTTTCGACAGTTAAAGACATTTAATTTACAAGGCAATAAGCAGGTGACGGACAAGACTATGCAGGCTCTTTCTAAGTACAGTGTATCACTGAGAATGTTGAATGTATCTGGATGTGCAGAGGTTTCCGATAGAGGTATCAGGTGAGATATGTATTTTATTATTACTATAGCACTCACAGGCAAAATTAACCATTATTTCTGCCAAAACTATGACTATATGGTTGTCCTAGTGGTTTTAGTGGTTAGGGAGGAGTCCAGAAGGAAACCCCTTCGGTGGACTCCTCCTAAAATTGAGGCGCATAGAGGGCACACTGTGTGGTGTTGGCGGGGTGTCGGTCCGAGGGGATTTCAACATTTAAAAATAAAATTGGTTTTAGTGGTCGCGATGCTGCTTTTTATTGCGCCAAGTGTTGTGGGTTCAAATCCAACTCGGGATAACTTTTTGTGTGATCCACAAATTGTTATTCTGAGCCTGTGTTTTTTCTCTATGTTTTGAAGCAACCTGTGACACAGGAATATATTAGTAATGCGAAAGTTGTCTTTAAAAATTAATTACTTTCATTACTGTGCAATCTTGGAATACTAAAACATAAGCAAAGCAAATTGGCTAATCATAAAGAGGTTAGAAATCATTTTATAAAATAGACCTAATCACTAACCCTGGTGAGATGATGGTCCAAGAGAGTTTCCACACATAAAAATAAAGAGTTCTCAAATGTATGTAATAAATTTGATGAGGCTGACCACACTGGTAGTGCAGTAACTACCGTAACTGCTTAGCAAGACCTCTTTGGGAATTTTTAGGCTATCTCAAATGAAACAAAAAAAAATGTAATTCCTTGAACCAATATTTGTTCAGTCCCATACTATACAGCATATTGATCTAACAAAAGTGAACCCAGGGGTAACCCACCCATAATTGTATTATTCAACACATTTCAGATCGTTAGGTCTTCATAGCCCCAAACTACAAGGACTGCTTGTACGAGGCTGTACAAAAGTGACTGAGAATAGTTTAAAACTAATGAGGAACAGGGTGCATCTAGACAGGAGGCCCTCGGAACCTATTCCAGTCCCTATCTATGTGCAAGTCTGACTCAAAGGTTATCTTAATATAGCTGGTAGTTCTTTTGTGGTTTTTAGTGCTTTCTGCAAATTATCCATTGTTATTCATTCGCTTTAGAATATTCGATGAGAAGACTATGTTTTCTCAAGAAAAATGTATATATTATTTCTAATATATAATAACTTAAGTTATAATTAATTATGAGCATTTTATACTTGTAATAAATTGTTGTCTCATCCTCTATCACTTAGGATAACAATTTACCTGATACTTTTTCAATGTGGCAACATTTAACTACTTTTTCATATTTCATAGTGATTATTTTCCTTTTGTTTCTGCAACTGTTCTGTTCCTGTTGTTGCCCTCTAAATAAAAACTAACGCTTTACAAATTCACACCTTCAGCCATAGTATAAATCTAGACAAGCTTCAAAATGGTCACCGCTACCCATGCTTTACTTCGCTTGAATGCTATCCATGCTTTAATAACCAAATAGTCTTTTACATTGTAAACTCTTTTGTTTTTTATTAATCTTCCATCCAAATCTCACCTTGCAGCGTTAAGGCTGGACCATAGCGTTAAGATCATTGTTTCCATGGATTTAAGACATTTGGCTTTAATCACCACTTTTCAACCATGTGTTAATTTCAATATGGTGTGTTTGCAGTGCTATTACTATATCTGTGTCGTATGGTAGTTCAATTGTACTGAACTTACTTTGGACTATCTGTTGCACAGAGTTAACCATGAAACACAATGGTACAGACCCCATCATGTCGTACAGTGGGGATACTTCTTCGCCAGTTAAAAAGCATGTTATATAGGCAATATACTTTTCGATTTGAATAGAAAACCCATGTGACAGGAATTAAATGTTGCTGGATATCCAGGAAGACCATAGCACAATATTCCTTTTACTCCAAGTATGAACTTGTGAACCTGTCCCAATGCTGGTATGTTACTACGGGAACATAAATTGATGATTCGGTACTATGGTTTCTTCCTCAAGAATAACCTTCAAAAAAATTATGTATTTATGGACCACAATCCATGAGACAGAGCGTCAAGCGGCATAGTAAAATTGAAACCATTTCAGTAAAATGCTACACGGTGTCCGTGCGGTGCTGAGTTTCTAATCATCTAAGTATGAATCAACAACAACAGATAAAGTCCCACTGCTGGGCTTGGGTCCTTCTCAGGTGAGGGTTAAAGCCTTACGTCCCCACGCTGGCAAAGTGGGGACTGATAAAACACGTTATGACAATGTGATCTTGCCATTGGATGTTTATGACTGCCTTGTTGGTCTAGTGGTTAGCGTATGCGGCTGCTGATCAAGAGGTCTCGGGTTCGATTCCCGGGTCAGACCAAATATTTGTGTGATCCACAAATATTTGTTTCGGAGTCTGGGTGTTTTTCTATGTATAACATGTATGTATTTACAAAAAAAAAAGTATGTTTATGTATTTATATCAGTTGTTTAGTACCCATAACACAAGCTCTGCTTACTTTGGGACTAGATGATGTTGTGTGTAAGATGTCCAAAAAAAAAAAAAAAAATTATTTATTTATTTAAGCTGCATGAAGGCCTCCCACAAAGCTTCACTGTTACAGATAATATCCTCTAAACCACTAAGTTATTTTGTTCCTCCCTTGCAGTTCTCTTTGACGGAAACCCCTACTTGGAGAATGGGAACACTTATTTGTATGTCTTTTGCTTGCTCAGTCCACTCCTTGCCAACTGCAACTATATTGCTATATTTTTCTTTAATTTAAGCCTACCAAAGTGACTCTATTCTGCCTGATAGAAAGCATGAGTAGAATCTAGGAGTAGGGGTCACCATGCTCATTGTGAGGGTCGACAATGTAGCGTGATGACCCATGGCAGTCTGGTTAGATAATTCTGCATCATTCTCGCGGCCTTCTTAATCTTATCACCATCGCTTCGTAGGTCTTCTATTTCATCTCTTTCTTCTAGGTCCTTTCCATCTTGTTGCTTCTACTGCCCATCATCGGTTACTATAGTGCCTATATCGAAAATTTACTTAAGTAAAAATAATATTTTCAAATTAAGTTCAGGCTAATTCTTTCATAATTTTATATTCCAAATTAGGATACTATTATATATATATGTATATATATATTACAAAGTCAAATAAGCATTTTAAAACTCTTCAATTTGTATATTTATTGATCTAACATAGTGTCATCGAGTTAATCATGGCAGTAATGAGCACAATTTATTGATGTTTTTGTAATATAGAAATATTTAATAGTTCAAATTATTATTATTAAATTTAATTTTAAATCTTATAGTGCCAAATTGATATTGCCAAAATTGAACTCTATTATTAATCTGCTGTGGTAGTATTTTAGTTGCCATATTCTAGGTAAATTAATAATATGCATAACTGTATCCCTGCTTTTTAGTATAGATAGAATATTATTAATTAATATCACTGTATCCCATATTTCTATTAAATACAGTGACATGCTTGAAACCAAAGCACTCGCAATTTACTACTGCCACATTAGCATAATTCACTGAGGGTAGTTTAGTATAAAGCTAGCTATACATGAGCTAAACCTGTCAGTTTTGCCTGTACAGGTAAGACTACCTTGGTGGCGCAGTGGTAATGTATGCGAATGTTGTGCTTGAGGTCTATGGTTCGATTTCCGAATGTTTATTTACTCCGAAAATATGGTTGTTTCGGAGTTTGGATGTAAACATCCTGTATTTACATAAAAATGCATATGTATGTATGTATTTACTCGTATATCAGTTGTCTAGTACCCATAGTACAAGCTCTGCTTAGTTTGGGACGAGATGGAGTTGTGTGTCAGATGTCAGAAATATTTATTATTATTAAACCGGAGCGTGTATGCACAACTGTGCATGTATGTCCTCCGCTCAACTCAACCTTACCTGACAGGTGAAATTGGCCAGGTAAACTTGTCAGGTATACCCACAGTGTATTATTAGCTTTAGTTTGTATTGACACTGACAGATGTCAAATCTTTTAATTGTTATTGCGTTTAGTATCAACATACTTATTGTTTAACATGTTGATCTAAGACAACAAATGATTTTTGATGCTAGTCTAAAACCCGTAGATATAATTAATTTTATTAAAATTAATGCCTGTTTGGCATTTAAAATGGCCTTACAAGGCCTTTTTCAAAATTATTTTAATAAATATTTCTATCCAACGTCTCCTAAATTTGAAGAGCCGCTTAGAATTAAGTAACACTTAATGATATTTTAGTTTTAAGCAACCTTTAGGAGACACCTAAGTGTTTAGATGTCTATTAAAATTTGAGGCTGCTTACGTTCCGCATGCGACTCAGACGCCGGAGATCACAAAACGATCTCCGACCTCTGTGCAGGCCTGAGGGTGGCAGATGAGACCATCTGCCAAAGAGTACACGCGCTTTTTTGGGGACAGCAAGGAAACATTGAGGTTCCCTCACACGAGGGGATATGTAGAAGCCGTAGCTGGCTCGAGGTACGTCGGGGTTCCAGGGATTTTCTTTCTAGCGTAAACCTGGTCCTCCGACTTCTAGTACCTGAGCTGGCGTGCGGTTTTTGGTCGGTTCACGTCACATAACCACCAGATGTTGGTATCCAAAGCAAGGAAAGAAAGGGGCCACCTACGTTAGGGGGCTCCTGTTTAAGTATAGTTGGCGAAAACGGGCATTAATCTCATACCAAAGCATCTAATAAAAATAATCAATCATAATGTTAGGCTGAGTTATTATTTAGAAAATAAATTGGACATTCATTGGATGTAAGGGTTAAATATATACATATATAAAAAAAAACTGTGATCATTTATTTGTAATTAAGTATTATTTATATATATTTAAAAATTTAGTATTGTATGTTTTTGGTAACTATAAGTATTGTAGTATAGTATATTGATTTAATACTTCTTATCCCAAATAGAAAGGTAAGCGCAATTCACCCATATTTATATGCCGTATTCCTCGATTAGAAGCGTTGTACGTTCATACGCAGGTTTACCATTCTGCAGTAATCAATATTGAGGTTCGAACCTGCCCTCTAGTGAATTTGCAAACGT
The DNA here is from genome assembly GCA_932526445.1 of Phragmatobia fuliginosa. Taxonomy (NCBI): domain Eukaryota; kingdom Metazoa; phylum Arthropoda; class Insecta; order Lepidoptera; family Erebidae; genus Phragmatobia; species Phragmatobia fuliginosa. Next base: position 19,061,011 of record OW052073.1, read on the forward strand.
TTATCGTTTATCAGCCGCGTCCGATAATGTGTTTCCACCTTTACACTTGATGTGGTGATGTATTGTAAAATTGGTCTCTATTAGATTAAAGAAATCTTAAGTGATATTTTTTTTGTATTTAATTTAGTCTAAATAAGAACATAATTTTTCTTGTAATGTGTTGAAAATGAATGACTGAGATTAATTTGTTCTCACTCGTATCTGAAGTTTTATTTGGGTTTTTGGGATATTTTTGTGACTATAGACGACGTATCAATCGAAATGAAACCTAATAGTCCAGGAGGTAGCGTTACATTTCATTTTGTTGTGATTTTTTTTTACAAGCACACCTTCCGCTAAGGTATAATGCGTTCACGAGTAAGCTAACTTTTTTTTCAGCTCAGTATGATTACAATAGTTTTAGTTTACACATACCCACCGCTACTTGAGCAGCCGACGGTCGATTCGTTATTACTCGCACAAGATCTGCGTGGTAGCGTATGCAACTGCTGTGCTCGAGGTCTCGGGTTCGATTCCCGGGTCGGAGTTTTTGTGATCCGCAAATACTGTTTTTTTTTTAGTCTGGGTGTTTTCTGTGTATAATATGTATGTATTTAAAAGAAGTAGGTATGTCTATGTATTTATTTCGGTTATCTTACATAGTATCCATAATACAAGACTAGCTTAGTTTGTGACTAGATGACGTTGTATGTAGATGTTTTTATTTATTATTATCTTTTGATGTCTTACTATGCTTATTGAATTCGCAATGCTACCTCCCAGACTATACTACGATTCTATTGCATGTTACTGTGAATTTTATACTTTTTTATTAGCTGTTTACCATTGTCAATTTTTTTTTTATCATTTTGGGGGCTTCAGTCACCTGTTGAGAAAGAACCGGAAACGCGCTCTTCAAGAAACCGAAGAATTGGAACGACATGCGAATGTTGGCTAGAGGGACCCACCCCAATCCCTCCGTTAAAGCACTGAAAGTTGCCAACGCACTTGGAATTGCCCGATGGTTCTGATAACCATCCGGTGGTTCAGTGAAAAACAACGTAAAGTTGCTTGACATCATCTTCCTGGCGGGGAGATGTGTGATATCACTCAGACAGCCTCTATTTCTTCAAATATGATTCTTAATGTATAGTTGTAAATAACAGAACATGAAATGCGCACAAATGCGTCTGCCATATTCTCGTATTTACGCGCCAAGCATGTATTATGGTAAACTCATGACCACCGACTAATATATCTAAGATATATTTATAACTAGTTATGTAGATTATAAGTAGATGGTACTGTCTCTGATAGTATAAAGTATAAAATCATTTTGTTATATAAAAACGACAATAAAAATAAAAACTTATTTTTTTGGTAAAATTGTTTTATTTAGTAAACCCAATCAGTTTTCACAATCGACAATTGCTGTTCGTTAATATCGCTAAAACTCGAGAGCGGCTGGACAGATTCCGAAAATTTTTATCTTGAATTATTTGTGGAAGTCCAGAGAAGGTTTAAAAGGTGAATATATAAAAATGAATTGCTTTTGTTTTGTTTTTTTATTAATCATGGATTCCATAGGTTTGTTAGTTTATACAAAAGTTGAGGCCTTCTATTTATCGACTGAGGCAGTACGAAGTCTGCCGGGTCAGCATTAAAGATATGAAAATACAAAATATAATACATATAGTGTAAACTCTTTCTTATGAAACTCAAGGGACTAGGACTTTTTTATCATCATAGAGAGTTGACGTTAGACAGAGCGAAAAAAGAATAACCAGTATAGTATTGTAATGTTGCACGTTTTGAAACAAGACAGTTAACAATAATAAAACCAAGTCGGTTGTTTACGACCTAAACCTAAATCTTTATAATTTGATTTCGTTTATCATCCCTTCAGGGTGGAATTTTTCAAAGTGCTCGCCTACGCTCCTCAAGGAAGACACAGGCCAAATTTCAGCTTCCTGCGTCCAGTTGTTTCGGCTGTGGCGTTGTCTGTCAGTCAGTCAGTCAGGAAAGTTTATATATACTCGTAATGATGGTGCTCCTTGTCTCAACCCCCCATAGTTTTGTAGCTCTAAAAAGTGAGCAGTTTCTTTCGCAGGGCGTAGTTGTCGGCGGCGGTACGCTATTGTGCTGAGTAATAACTCCTTATCGAACGATAGTTTCAGATTCGTGGTTCTAGTAGTAATATAGGGCCACCGGAGACTAGCTACTTTTAGAATCGGCGATTTGGCGACTGCATCGATGCTGCATCGCGTTTTAGCGACTTCCTGCGTTCGATCGCGGTATCGGAAACGCGCGTTTTAGCGACTGCTCAGATGCCAAGTCGCTGCTACCGGCATCCGAATGTGTACGGAGAGTAGCGTTCAGCTGCTGTGTCGCGCTTCTAAAAAGCGACTCGATCGCCGCGTTTGGCGTTTTTAGGTGTGCGGTGTGGAGCGTTCGGTCGCTGTATTTAGCTTCTAAAAAGCGACTAGTTGCCGATCGCCGATGCTAAAAGTAGCTAGTCTGCGGTGGCCCATACGGAGTCTTATCCAGGGTAGTGCACACCAGCCCTTAGAATTTAAATGAGCACAAATAATTCTCGGCTGTCAGATGTGGATTCGAATTATTTGATCTATAAATTCATTCGTATTATAGGCACATCAACAGTTTATTTATGTATTCATTAATTTAGTAGTTAAAGTTATAATATACCTATCTATTAAAAAAAATATTTGACATAAGGAACTACTTTTCAATAGAAAAATGTAGGTACAGTACATTTCTATCGCACGTTTTAAACCAAATTTAGGTAAAGGTTATGATTCTCATCTTATGCAACTCAATTTAACACATTTTCAACATTGCCTTTGTATCATAAGCATTGCACTACTTATTTATGTATTTAGGTATACTTACTTTAGGTATACTTACTTAAAAAATAAATGCATACCTAATTCAGTAAAACTATGGTAATTTACGGGAGTTATTCTGCGTGAGAATGGTTATATAAGATTTATGTTCTGAATGAATTTTATTGTAATAGACTGACCTAATTCCAAAACAATTTTACTGTGACTTAGTTTTTGTTTTTAAGAAGGTATTATTTTAGCCTTATAAATTGTTTTCATTGCAGCTTGTTTTATTTTTATTATTTTGGTAGTAAATCCCTTACAACAGTGTCTAATTCAATTTATTACGAATCGTACGAACGTTATAATTCGTGTGGTCGTGAATTTAAGTGAATACCTTTTCTCTCTTCTATTCTCCCCTATTTATTGCCAAAATCGCGTTCTAGTCAAATCCTCTTTCACGCACACCCAGGACGTTCAAATTTTTTTTGGATGGATCCAAATTATTTGTGGACGTCCTATAAGTCGCGTTTTCACATTATGAGTTGGCTCGAACCGAGTACACTCGTACGAGTCCGCTTCATACGAGTGTACTAAATCAAGTCGGTTGTTTTCATTGTATTGATAATTGTGGACTTGTATGTTCTCTCAAATGCCTTCAGTAATATCTAAATAACCTAATCATTTCCACCCTTAGTTCATATTGTTACTGAACCTTTATCAAACTTGGTTTAGTATTGAAAGAAAGATCATCAACTTAACGCTGCCCACTACTGGACGAATGTTTTCTTCATGGACCGCCAACCATCATGGTCTTGGGCAGTTCGTATTTAAAAAAAAAAGGGTAAATAAATAAAACTCGCAAATTTTTTCACAAAATTATATTTTGTGTGATAACACCTGCTACATGTTTCTTACTGTTATTGTATTTACAATATTTTATATACTACACATTAGTAACAAATAACATTCATAACCTTAGAGGAGCAGATCTTACAAAATAAGTTGTGGCGGAGGGCGAGCCCGCCCGCTGTGTATACCTACGTGCGAAGGACGAAACTAAACGTGACATAACTAATACTTAAATCGTAAAATTATAGTAAACGTAGGTGTTAATAACATTTGGCAATAAATTACTGGGATAACACGAAAATAATCCTTAAGCGAAGCGTTAAAAACAAAGTTATCGTCGCAATTATAAAACATTAATCCTACCAGTGTAAAAGAATAAAAAATATTAAAAAATAATCCGTCCTTTAGGCCTGTTTACGTTGGGTCGGCGCACTATCACATCGGTCAAACAAAACCCTATATTACAAACAACTCGTTATCAGCGTGTGTACAGCTAGTTACGATTCAAGCGGTTACATTTACAATATGGTACATGGAGTCGAGGCGACGGCCGAGAGGCACTTCACAACAGATTCGACACAAACTACGACAATACACAGCACACCTCGCCTTACACATTACAACAAAACGTAAACACGATATACATATAAAAGAGCGCGGATTCTTTACACCTCGGTACGCAGTACGCACAGTTCAATCATTGCACTTAACATAACCAAAGACCTTACATATAAAATTGTTTCTTTGGGAATAAAGAATATATTAATGTATGTGTTAAGCACACGCCGCGGTGAACGGCCGCCTCTGGCCTCCTCCTGGTACAAAACGAGCACTTCCTAGTGTACATACAACTATTGCACTATATAATTATGCTACACGTTACACTCATGTAGTAATTAATATTATTAAACAGATTTTTAAATACATTTTTATTTGCAATTTTGTACTTTAATTCAGCTTACCGGGTACTGCGTTAACATTGACAAACAAAACGATGAATTACATGTACATATTTTACAAAACTAAGTCAGCTGCCTGAGTCACGATAGGATAAGGCAACGTAACTGGTGTCAACATTTACTTCGATACTTACATTTAAACTCTATATACAAAAACTAGCACTTAACATCAGAAAGCAAAATCTTTATTTGTACTATTCCTTAATTACTTAAATATATAATACACTCCACCTGGTTTTTGGTCAACGTTATATACCGAGCATCTATGTGGACAGAAGGGACTGCCAAAAACAATTTCGTATGGAATGCCAACTGAGTATTTAGCTGTAGCCATGTCTGCGAACCACATGCACAGCCAACCCTCCACACAACTCGCTATCGCTAACAAAAATATACCAGCATCTGTTCACATCCCTATCAATGTGTAAAAAATAAATATGAAGAGGTTTATTATGAAAGTTTTATACAATTGTTATCTTCACATACCACAAAACAAAATGTTTGAATAACTACCCTCTATGTAAAAAATTTCGGCCTATGTTACCTGGGCTATTATTACGAATCAATTGTCATTATTCATTAAAATCTGTTCAGTACAGTAAAAGCTCCTTATTCGCGCTTCCTTCATTCGCGTTTTCACTATTCGCGGATTAAAAAAATGCGACCCAATTCCTATATTCGCGGCAAAAAATTTCTTTATTCGCGGATCTAATGAGTACATACATGATAATAAAAAATATTTCAATAGGTATCCAACCCAATATTCTTTGTAAATACCGTAAAATGGACTAATAAAAAAAGTAAAATAGATCTCAGTACATCTTTGCCTAAAGTATGTTGTTGAATGATATCGCCGAGGACTTTGATATAAGCCACCTTCGCCGTGATTAGTTTTTGAGAATGTAAACAAACGGAATGAAAGCAACCTTGTTCCGTAATGAATAAAGTATATTGTTAAATGTTGCTGTTCGGTTCGGTACAAAAATTGTGATCGAGTAACACGTTTCTACCGCTCTCTTCCTAATCTATAATGTCAACTAAAAAAAATGAGAAACTTTTCAAACCATTGCCTATTATTTTGTAACCTAGGAACGTATCCCCTATAATCCCATATAAATTACCATTCCGTATTCACGGTTTCTGTATTCGCGGCATATTCATGGAACGTATAAAGAGCTTTTACTGTAGTTTAACCGTTACAGTGTAACATACAACAGAGCTGCGCCGTGTATTTACGTCTATAACTCGATCGAATTCTAAAGTTTATACTGCAAACTACGCCATCTTTGTTACTGAAACGCACTTCCGTAGATCGCAGTATTAACTTTGACATTTTTTAAATTCAAGGTCAGGTGTGGAGTTAATTCTATCTAGTTATATATGTATGTAAGTACGTCATACCGGAGCGCCTGAGCTATTGAACCAATTTTAATGAATGTCGTGTCAATAGAATCGTAACAATGGCCCAGGTGATATAGGTAATCAGTTATGTAGTCAGGTTATAGATTAATTATTTTTTTTGTTGATTGGTTTATTACTTTTTAAAAAGCAAATAATTTTACACGCGTAACGCAAAGACAACTACATTTATTCTTAGATTCTGCCAAAAACATACAAGTTTACACAAAGATAAAATTGATTTGATATGAATATTTATCTCAGAAGTAAACTTTTCAAAATAGTACGTCCATTTTTATGATGATGTACAATATAAATGTATATATTAGCGAGTTGCATAGATGGTTAGTTTATACCCCCCTATATTTCCTATAATATCAAATCGCCCACACCCACCAACCATTAAATCGAACACTGGTATGCTGATTCGCTCGTACATAGCCAAGTAGTTCACCATAATAAGCCAATGATTCGTGACTACATAGAGATGAATTTTGGACAGTCTATGAAATAATACAACTACCTACGATTTGGCTACGCAAAACCTAGTAAGGCACACCTGCCAGAAACGGGGGCTAGTGTGTGTTTATTTCACAAAAATTCGCCATCGACTGTGATCGTACGATCGGTAAAGAGTCCAATGTGAATCACAGTGACGATCGAGTTGTGTAAAATAAATGAACACTGCCCGAGCCTAGTGCAAGTTTGTTTCACATCAACTAGCTAGCAGACCAGAGCAGGCCAGTTGCAACGAGCTGACCGTGAGCATGTAGAGGATATGAAACAAAGCGGCAGCAGGGCTGTACCGTTACCGGCGCATGGTGGAGTTGAGCGGCTGCATGGCTAGCGGCGGAGGCGGCGGGTGGTTGATGTACCCGTACGCGTACACGTTGGACTGCTGCGCGCGCGGGTCGGCCCCGCCGTACTGCACGGCGTTGGCCCCGGACATCATCTGCAGGTTGTTGAACTGCTGCTGGGGACCCACGCGGTACCCGTTGAGTCCGTACTGGCTGATGATGTGCGAGTTCAGGTTGGGAGACATGCACGACGTTGGCGCCATCTGCATGTGTTGCATCGGGCTCAGATTGCCTGGAAACGAACGCGACGTCGGTTAAATAACTGCGGTATATTTAGTTTACAGTACTAATATAGTAATGCATTTGTAGATTTATATAATTTAAATAATTTTGTAGTATAACAGACTTCAATTGAAATTTTATACTTAAAAACAAAAGTACCCACAAAATACACACAAAATAAGAATTCAAAGAGTGTCAAAATGACACTGAACTTTAACCTATTACTATTTGAGTTAATCTACTATTAGAGTTAATCTACATTCTATCTTTAGAATAGAAATATTATTAATAAAAATAACCAAATAAATTTTTATATATGTGCATATTATCTGCACTGAATTAATATTTAAATTACTTATTTCTATAAATAGATCTTCAAAAACACTTTTGAAAGCCATAAGTGAAATACACCTTACAGTTCAGATAACAATGTACAGAACTGATACAAAAGATAACTATTGCGATGATTTGATTTATCATCTAGTAATTTCTATTATTCTTTAAGCGTATCATCGCTGCACATATCGTAGAGATATGTAACAGAACGATTTTCTTGCTTGTAAAGACGGTCCTAACTGTATGTAATGTGTAATAATCCGACCGATTTTAGCCATGGCGGCCATTTCGACCGATTTTAGGAGGAAACTCCCTTGCCCAAAGTGGCCAAGTGAGCTTATCGCTCTCATAATTATAGTGAATGGCGGCGAGTGGACGGGCTCTTTGCGTCGAGGTCAGCTAAACGCTGTTCCTCAAATTCGCGATTTCGCTTCCTCACAATCTCGCACCATTTCGGTCGCTGTGCTGCCAAACTTTCCTAAACTAACAGAGACATGTGATGAAAAGTACTAACTGGTGGTATTCCGTGTGTTCCTGGGCGAGTCGAGCTGGTTGTGGGGCGGCGCGTAGTACTTGGCGTGGTAGTGGCCCGCAGCCGTCGCGGGCGGAGTAGATGACTGCTGCGCGTACTGAACAAACAAATCGTTTTATAACTAAACCTAACACACAGTCTCACAGTCAAAGTGACCGACATATTTGTCAATCAACTTTTCACAGTTATATGTTTAAAGTAACGGACCAGCCACAGATATGATAGCAGCCGGAGTAATGCCTCTGGTCTAATGAGGGTTGACAGGGACTGGATGTTGAAAAACAGCAGACCAAACCCAGTGGAGAGGCCTGCATCTAGCAGTGGACAAGATGATGATAATGATCATGAAGAAGACCAGCTCCCCACCCCCCCCAGCATGTTGCAAAGGATTTTTCATTTTCTATTCCATTATCTATTCTCTTGTTTTACTGGCTAATATTATGTTTTGATCATGTGACTGAGTGACATTAGCCAATGAAACAAGAGCATGTGCAACTTGTCATGGGGGTAGGGGGTTGAATAGCAATGGCTGGGTAGTTGGTGTGAGGTGCTGGTGGTGGTTACCTGGTGCGGCGGGTGGTGCTGCGGCGCGTCGGTCATCTGCTGCAGCTTGGCGAGCGAGGAGGAGGGCGGCCAGGCGCCGGCGTGGTACTGCTGCTGCTGCTGGAAGGACAGGTAGCCGCCCTGGTAGCCGCCCGCGCCTCCCCCGCCCTGCATCACGCTACCGCCACCTACATACCACACACATAATTAACCATCTTGCTATATATCATACTTATATTACAATATTATTGTAGATCCCGACACAGATTTTAGTTTCTTGACGACCCGGTTCGATTTTACATGCAAATCTCTGAAATTTTTGAATTTCCTCCAATATATTTTATAATATGCATGTATTATACATAGAAACTTTACTCTTGAATCACTGTATCTATTGCTAAAAACTCTACCAAAATCTATTTATAGCTTTAATAGGTGTAAACCAACAGACAGCAAAAGCGACTTCAGTTTATGCTATGTATCATTTTTTGTAATTAAGTTAGTACAAGTGGAAAGTACAATGAATGCACATCAAGTAATTCAATAACATCATGTAGTTTGCTCACTAAATCGTCCTTAAAGATAACGACGACTTAAAGATTACAATACAAACGTCTTTGGCGATCGTTGTAGGTAGTAATACTGAGCCCTAATAAGTTCAATAATAGTGTTCATAGAGAACTTCGCTTTCATAAAGCATATAGATCGTAGATGTTTGAGGTCAGTCGCTGAGATGTATCGTAGTAAGTAGACTAATAGCGGTTTTCACTAACTTTACTTAAATGGTCTCTTCACTAGAAATCTCCTAAAGTATGTAGTCCTTAAATTTTATGAGACATCTAGGCAGATGTCTCTTAATGAAAACGATAATATCGCTAAGAGTTACCCGACTCTAAATGGCTTCTGAAATTTCGGACAAATTGTTGAATAGAATGTTGAAAAGGCAGGAAGTTTAAGGTCTAGAAAGAATAAAGTATTGTACCGTGAGGCTGTATGTTGGGCGGGGTGGCCTGGCGTCGCGCGGGAGGGGTGGGAGCAGCTCGTAGCGCGCCCTTCAGCTCCGCACCTCCCCCTCCACCGCCTCCACCACCTCCACCACTGCCGCTACTCCTGCACAACAAGTCTTCCTTTATACACACATATACCGCACCGAAACAAAATGAAATCAAGCTTCAATTTATAAACATTCTTTTAATATGGCACACAAATATGGTTAGAAAATGTTGAAATAATTAAATAAATATTTATTATACTAACTTTTAGGCACTATATATGTTCTTATTTATAATAAAATAATAATAAAATTCGCATTTATAATAAAATTAGGAAGATTTGCATTGATTATAAAATTTGTTATAATTTCAGCAGGCCTCCAGTGTGGATCACAATGCTGCATTGCCTGCATTCATTGACCTGACCATATAGACTCTACTTGTGCTTTCCATCAGGCAGAGCACAGGCAATGAAACAGGTTAAAAAACGTATAATAAAAAAATCTAATTATTTAACACTACATACCTATTTCTATTGTTAATTTTCTGCTGCTTCGGGGGCTGGTTGGGTTGACTCATAATGGACGGTATGTGAATAGTCGAATACTGTGGGCTGGGCGCTGGGTGCATGTGCATCATGGAGCAAGGCGACGCCAGGTCCGACCCTATACTAGTCGGAGACTCCAGGCCTAGCTGGCTGACGTCCAACTCGCAGGCGGGATACTGCACCGAATGCACGGAGTTACTCGTCGAATCGGGAGTGTACACCCCCATGGACTGCAATGCGGGGCTCACCGCTTCACATAACTCCTCTTTACTATTATCTTTCGGAGACTCCTCCTTCTTCGATTGCTGTCGAGATTTCTTCTCAATGTCAGATTTTTCCTGACCGCACGGCCCGTTCTGAAACTGACAGCCCGACGACGTCAATACTTGAGGACTCTGTTGTCGGTACTCCGCGCAACTAGTCACCACCTCTTGCTGCTTATTCACTTGTCGCTGCATCATTTGCTTCATCTGATCAGCCGTACTTTGCGAATGCGATTTCTTATTATCGCATTGCGTTTGACATGCGGTCGTTGCTTTTGACTGTTTAGAAGGTTTGCACTCGTTCTTTTGTGAGCACTCGGATTTAGATATCGGGGTTTTAGTTTCCTTAAAATGTGGCAACCCCGTCGTTGCATACAGACTCCCGCTTAAAGCGCCGTATGTAATGTTATGAAAATCTTTTTGATTGTATTTCGGCAGCAATTTCTGAGGTGACTTCTGAACCTGATCTAAATGAGGCAGATTGAATCCCTGTAATTTATCCAGATAGTTTTTATCGCTTACACTGTTCTTCATATCAAATATTCTATTATGCTCCCAGGTGCCCTGGATCCTCGTCGGATCCCAGGGTGGCCACTGGTACTGCCCGTGTGTGGTGTGGTAATTAGGAATCTGATTCATTGCGTAGTCTGCTTTTGGCATTAATTCATTATCATACTTAAATTTTGGTAGCATTTTATTCAAATCATTCTGATCTGGTTTTAGATTAAGTTGGGCTGTGCAACTTTTATCGTGTTTCATCGATGCGCTCTTCGAGTCACACTTGGATGCGTTGGATTTTTCTTTCTTAAAAAAATCCTGTTTCTTGGGAGCCTCGTTCGTTACTTTTGTGTCAACTTTGCTGGTGACCGGCACGGAGTTGATCACGTTTATTGGGACTGACGTCTCTGGTTTCCTCGTGTTACTTTGGTCTGGAAAAAACATCTTCGGCTCAGGAGTGCTTCTCGGTGTATCGTTCTTAGTCTTTTTGTCAGTTTTCTCCAACTTACTGTGAGCAGAATTCACTCTGACGTCTCGTAACTTACTCTTTTCTCGTGGCTTTTGATTCAGGTCATTCTTATCTTGGGTGTTATTTTGGACAATGCTCATGGACCCACTCAAGGAGTTATGTATGGCGCTGTTTGCGAAGCTGGCTTCCAAGTCCGCCCTGTCCAAGCCGATATTGACCGCAGCGTTAGCACTTTGACACCGGGGTAAAAAATTTATATCAGTAACATTTGGTACTTTTGGTATAACAGGGTTTATCACTGGTGAGGATATAGGATGAGGCACTTCTAACTTCGTCGTACTTTTACTGATAATAGGCGTTGGGTCTAAACTGTTGTTTATCATGCGGTTGTGTTCGCTAGTCTTTATTAAAACTTTGTCTGTCTGTACGGCTTGTGATTCTTTTGCGATATTCGGTCTGTGATTCAAAAAAGAGTGGTGAGCAGTATTTATCTGCTGTATCGTCATGGAGTTTGACACTGGGTTTTGAAATGTTTGTAACGGTGACGGCTGCTCAACTATATTCCTAGTTATTACGATTTCATCTTTTCTATTCATTAAGTCGTTGCGAAATGGAATTTCATTTTCTCTAGCTACAATTGGATTTGTTAATTTATTTCTATTATCAACTTCAATAAAGCTATCTATTTTGACGGGGTCAGGCTTCCTTGTATTAGCAACTAATTCTCTTTGAGAATCTAAATTTTGAATTATAGATTCTATTTTATTTGGTGATTTCTTTTCGGAACTTTTGATTTCCTCAGTGTTTTGGTGTTGTATTACAGTTTCTTTTCTAACTTCACATTTCTTCTGCTCGCAGTGTATATCAGAGTTTACACTTTCGGGCGATATTTTTGGTTTAGGAGACTCATTTATCACCGTTTTATCGTTTTTCTTTGGCGAATCACCCGTTTTCGGCGAATGAGCAGTATCGGATTCGCCTTCAACAACTATGGTTTCAATTTGATTGGTTCTAGGAACTATCAAGTCTACTGGTGGCCGTATAGTATTTACTTCCTCTTGAACTTTAGGATCTAAGACAATATGGGCATTCTCTGTAGATACGACGGGTATAACTTTAGATGGACTATCTTTTTCTTCAACTTCTTTAGGTTTACTTTCGTTGTTCTGTTGCACTGGGGCTACTAAATTTGGTTTAGGGGATGGTAAAGGACAACTCTGACTGTTATTATCATCCGATTCAGATATAACTATTGTATCCTTATCATCTAATACTGGTTTAGTTGGAGATTTCATTTCACCGTTCATCACCTCAGACGGTTTTTCCATTTCTGGTTGTTCATCTGCTGGTTCTTTAGAATCTTTCTCAGATTTTTCTAATGATTCTTCTATTCTACTCTCTGATACAGCATCGTCTGGCTTATCATTAGATTCTTTAATAACTTGGTCTTTTTCTGCTTCAGACTTTGGTGAGTCCATATGAATACTGTCAAGTTCCATGTCACTAGTGTGATGGTCAGTGCTGTTCTCTTCAACATGTCTAGGTGATGCTGGTTTACTAACTGGTTTACTTTCTTCTCCTTCCTCAACATCCATTTCATCATCTGCCTCCCCAGATGAGTCTTCAGAACTGGCTTCTGAATTTTTACTTTTATCTTGAGTTTTGTCTTCAATGAGTTGTTCATTTTGGATGGCATTATTATCATTTTCAACCTCCGGCTTAGAAGCATCTTCCAAATTAAAATCATCAGTTTTGTAAGTATTGGATTCTACTTTGTCACTTTCATTTAGTTTAGCTTTTTTACTAGGAGGCGAAGAAGTTCGGACAGCATTTTTACTCATCTTTTGTTTTTTCTTGGGACGACCCTTCCAAATTACTTTTCTCTTCCTTCTTTTTATGTTATTAACTGCTGGTGTCAGAGCTTCAGCGTCCATGCTTACTTGGCTATCTTGACTGTCAGACCCATAAACTTCTTCCCTAATACTTTGTCTTCTATTTGTGGGCACAACATCTTCTGAAATTTCATTCTGAGTAACTCGAGAAGATCTTCGACCAACGCTTTTACTTCTTTGCCTTCTAGGTGTCTCTTCCTCTTTACTCTTATCCTCATCATAGTTACTTTCAGATATATTTCTGTTGACTTCTCGTTTTCTCTTCCTATTGCCTTCAGATAGTGTTGGCGTAGTTTGATATGTGCTCTCACTATACTTCAAGGGTCTCGTTCGTCTTCTACCCGATGAAGTTATTTCAACAAGTGTTTCAGAATTTTCTTTTTCTGTAACCTTTGGTTTACACTCTTCCTTGGCTACCGGAACTTCATTTTCAGCTGCAGTATCCTCACTTTCAGTCTTCAACTCCTCATTTTCTGTGTCCTGATCAACTCCAGAAGCCTCTTCTGGAGATCTAAACGGATTTACAGTAGGAGCTAATAGTGGCGTCCATCTCAAGCACTCAGGATCAATCTCAAGTCTAGGTTTACTCTTTACTTTCTTCATATGATTATCAACTCTATTCCAGTCTATACAAAGTCCTAATTTACTGGATTCTTTATTAGGAATATATCTTACAAAACCTAACAACTGAAAAGTTATAGCAATATCATTCATGTGCATCCCTGTCGTATGCGCAATATCTTCAAAAGTGAATGATTTATCTTTATGATCATAGAGGTATTCAAGTATTACAGATTTCCAGTATGCATGGTAAGATACTCTGCCAAGATCTGACAGAGGCTTTTCAGGTGTACCCGGCTGTCCTTCCTCCTTTGATAACAAATAACCTGAAATAAACAAAATATATATTATTTTAATACTCAATACCTAGTTTCTAACAGCAATTACAGCACAAATTTGGGGACAAATCTCATATATGCAAAAGAGGTGAATTTTTTCTAAGGCGGCTTTATAAAGTAGTATAAAGTAATAAAGATTTCACCACTCACTAAAATGGATGAGAAATCGTCCAAAGCCCTGTCTCTGGTACTGCGGCATTGTCATGATGCAGGATACATTATATTTCTGCTGACAATGTTTTTCTTTGGAGAAATAGCCCACTAGATGGCATCCTTTGCTGTCGTTCTTCGTTAACACGTAAAACAGGAATGGTTCGACATCATAATACAATGTTTTGTGATCGAGGAACAACTTCGCGAGAAGGCAGAGGTTCTGACAGTAGATTTTGTTGGCGTTGCCGTCTACTTCGAAGACTGATATGTCCCCGCAACGGTATATTTCCGTGGCGGGTGGATGTCGCCAGAGACATTTGTCCAGGTGACGCATCAACACTGCTCGACTTTTTGCGTATTTCAAGCAGAACTCGCATAGGAATAGTTTCGGTAGTCTGAAATGAACAATTATTTTATAAGATTTTAAAATTTACTATATCTCGTCGGTCAAGTGGTTAGAGATTCTGATTCATGTGTTAGAATTGTTTGATTTCAAGTCAGGACCAATCTGCGGAATGAGCTCATTTAATTGAATGGGTGTCATTGAATTGTTTTAATAATTTGTTTTTTACCAGAATTAAATTTAGCTTTTGGGACTTAAAGTAAAATACTAATCTGGTATTGAGTAGAGAAAAACGAAAATAAAGAAGGGGTAAGACAATTTGAAGTGTGATACCAAAAAAAAACCAAGATGAAAATTCTCTCGAAATTTCATCATTCATTATCAAAAATGAATACTCCCAATTCTAAGATAAAAGAAATTAAATTAATTTCCGTACCTGGCGTATTCCTGAGGGAAGGGGCTGGAGTACCAGGTGTCGATCTCCCACTGGCCAAACTGTATGGCGGAGGGGCAGCGGACGGGAGCTGCGGCGCTGGTCTGGTCCGCGCCCGCAGCCGCCAGCGCCGCGTTGAACAGGGCCGCGTCACTGGCGCCCACGCCCGCCGGCAGCGCCGCTCCGCTTCCGCCTCCGCCCTCTGTCACACCACAACCACATATACTCCCTGGGTAGCTGAGCCCTACTATACCGAGCTGGACAGCCTTAATTGAACATAGACCTTCCGTCTTTACATCTGTATATTCTATCTTTTCAAAATTATAAATAAAGGGGTATGCGATGCAAGGAAAAATCATAGCAAACCAAAATTGTTAAGAAAAAAAAAACATTTAAAGCTATTAATAATGAATAGGGGACAATTTGTACTTAGTAAGTTTCTATTTCATAAATTCCAAACAGTTACGTTTAACGAAATCACTATTTTCGACATCCTGTTTTTGATAATAACTACATGCATTTTGAATTTTACAAATGATTACTATTTAAGTAAAATTTTAGTATCATGATATAAAATCCAAGGATCAGATTCAAAACTGATTTGCAGTAATTTCGTTAACAACATTTCTACGAAAATTACTAAATCATTGAGCAATGAAAATGAAAAAAGCTGTGTAACCAATTCAAATTAAATTCGCTTATTAACTACAAAATGAAGGAGACACATATAAAATAGACAGGGAGGGAATACGGCAAGTAAAACTAAAGCAAGTCGCTCCCGAGGACCCGCACCCCTGGCTGGGGGCCGCTAGAGATGCGAGTGCTCGGGTCCCGAGTCACGCCTGCCAGAGGCGCGAGCGAAAGTGCATGTGTGGATACTGCCGAAACCCGAGTAACAAATGTTTTGTCATCGGCGCTCGGTGTCCGAATGGAGAAGCAATAGTACCGGGAGCTCGCGGCTCACTCACCCGTCCCGAACAGAGTTAGAGAAACGAAACGACGCGAGAGCGGAGCGCCGGCCAGCAATCAGAGCGAGTCGGTCAGATCCACTACGACACTTTCACCGCACCCCACGAACCGATCTTACCCGTCTGATTGGTGGCCGGCCTCCCGCCGCCGGCCTGCCGGCCCGCCAAAGCTAAGCCGCGATACAGTTTTTCCGAGTCCTCCGATACCGTCCGGTGCTTGCCCACCGCTGCGGTCCTAACGAGCTGCGATGCGGACAGACGCGGTTCCTCTACTACTATATCCTTTTCTCTACGAATCGGACTACGGTCTACGCTGCGACTTCGACTCTCCGCGCGCTTTATTACTCGCGCGTCCACTCGCGGTCGAGATCTACTCCTCGATCTGGCTCGGACCACCGGTGCCGGTTCCTCCTCGATGACGGGTTCTGGCTCGGGTTCCCGGGTCCGACTGCGCGCGCGCCGCAGCTCCGCCTGGTATCGTCGGAAGGTGCTCCTCGTCTCCTTCAGCACGGTGCGGTCTTCCTCGGGCTCGGGAGGCCGAGCGGGGCGCGGGCGCGACTGCGATCGTGACGCCGTTCGCACCGAGTAAAACTCTGAGAGCCCGTCGAACAACGTCGTCAGCAACCTCTCCCCGCAGCGGCTCCGACGTCTCGCGACTCTGTGCCGTTCGGGCGGCGGCCGCTTCTCGGGCTCGAGTCTGCGCTGCTTCTGCGCCTCGGCGGCGAAGCCCCACACTCCGCCGGGCGTTTCGTCGGCGGCCAGCCGCTCGAACACCGTCGAGACGGCGGTGGGGACGGGCGGTTCGGCCTCGCTTGAGGAGGTGCGACAGCTGGGGGAGGGCGACGCGGAACTCGGCGAGACGGGCAACAGGGACGAGGGGGTGGAGCGCATACTCGACTGAGTGGAGACGGTGTCGCGGGGGGAGGCGGGACGACGCTCGAGCCGGAGTTCCAGTCTCTGCACTCTCGTGACCCTAACTCCGCCCCACCCCTCCCACTCGGAGGACGATCGGCGCCGGCGCCGCTTCACTAAGTTAAAGGCGGAGAATCTGAAGAATTTCTGCTTCTCTCGGGACATTCTCTGTTCGGGTCGCGTGAGCGTCGGTCCATTACCATCGGAAGGCTCGTCGTCGGTCTCCGGCTTGCGGGCTGGGGTGCGGGGTTTCCTGCCGCGCGGCGTACCCGTCACCGACGATCTGCAAACAGAACAACAGAGCTAGATAAATAAAGAGGCGGTGAGGCGATGAGGCGATGAGACGGTGAGGGTGCGAGAAGGCTACGTACCGCTTGTTGGCGGGCGCGAGGGGTGCGAGGGGCGCGAGACTGAGGCAGTGGTCGCAGCGCCAGGGCGGCTCGGCGCAGCGCGGGTGCGCGTGGCGGGAGCAGGCGAGGCAGCGCGCCACCCAGCCCGCGCTCGAGCCCGAGCTGGAGCTGCCGCCGCCGCCCGGCGAGCACACGTCGCACCACGCGCAGCTCCCGCACGACCACCACGCAGACTGTAACATACACATCGACCTTAAGCGTTCTGCCCTTCCGTCTTACAGAGTTAATTGTGAAAGTACATCTATTGTGGTTCACTCGTAAAGATAACATAGGAAATTTAAAGTATTCCTATCTATACCAAAAATGTCAAATATCATAAAAATACATTAAATAATTACTTTGGTGATGTCTTGAATTAAGAGAAAATTAATCTACTGATTAAGTAATTTACGTAAATTAATATAGCATACGAAATAGAGTAAATAAAACTGTCCAAGTGTTAACTAAGTAAGTTTTAGGTCCAATGGGATGACAGAAAACTTGATGGGGAGGTAATTTGAGAAGTGTATAATAGTCTGGCCTATATTTTATGACTTAATTTTAACCATTTAAATAAGTTACAACATACCTTTAAAACAGGTATTAAGTCATTTTTATCCAATATATTGAGGCATGTAGGATGTGCATAGGTCTTGCACTGTTGGCAGCAAATCAAAGGTTCTACTGCTCCTATTCTATTTTTTGCATCAGTTCCAAGGCACTCGGTACACACAGGCAGTCCTCCCTGTTTTGGTTTCCATGAAAACAAAAAGGAAATAAACATATATTCAATACTAGTTTAAAGTTTCTGAGGCAGGTACAAAACTGAAATAGTTCACTAAATAACAAGGACTTAAATTAGAACAAAACCTTATGTAAGCTACTTATAAAGACTCGTGAAAAGTAATTCCATGAAAACTAATAAACTAATGCCCACCCATATGTCCACCAACATAACTCCTGTACAACAGGATCATTATCATCCACAAACACTCAGGTGTATTGAGAAAATTGAAACTTTATCAGAAACTACCGCAAAATTATTAATGCAAATATATGCTCAATTCTATCCAAATTTGACAGGTGTTTTCTTCTGGTTGGTAAGAAGTTGCCCTGACTTCTAAGACAAAGGAAGTGGGTATGATAAAAAAATATTTATGTGATAACTACAATCATTTGTTCATACATATATAATTTATAACATTTTATTTTAAAATTCTAGATTTTAAATTTTTCACAGTGGGATAATAAATAAATTCAGGTCAAAATTTAATGTTATTAAAGTTTTTCATTTTTTTCAATGTGATTCAATTTGGTAAAGTATTGTGAAACAGGTTCTAATGAAATAACAGCTTCAGATGCTGACTCATGAAGCTTCCTACCAAGAATGCTGGCAAATTTTTAATATGAGTCACTAAATTTCGACTAATGTTTTAAATTTATACTACTGCATGTATTCAAAAACTTTATACAAAATACAAATTGACATACATTTTTTTTTCATACAACATTTAAACAGATACAAAGAACACCCAGACTCAGAACAGCAATTTGTAGATCACCCAAAGTAAATAAATAAATATTTTGGACATCTTACACACAACATCATCTTGTCCCAAACTAAGCAGAGCTTGTATTATGGGTACTTAACAACTGATAAAAACATAAACAATATATAATACATAAACATACTTTTTTTTTGTAAATACATACACATTATACATAGAAAAACACCGAGACTCTGAAACAAATATTTGGTGTGACCCAGGAATCCTGTGTGTTTTCCTTGTGGGATTGAAACCCCCCTTTGGTAAGCTTAAATATTAAAAAAAAAAACAAATTAAAAACAATGAAAAATCTAACAAAGTGTATAAAACACTCATTGATTTTAGATTCTGTGAGTATACATACTACATCTATTTATATATGAAACAAATTATTTGAATATGGACTAATTAACAATATGAAATAAAAAAAAGTAATAAAAAACATTGTTGGCACTCCAAAATTAGCTTAAACCTACTTAATGTAAACTTAAACGAGAGCTTAGAATACAATAAATGTGTTGAATAAGATAGAATGATTCATAAAATTGATAACTTTTTTCTTATAAGGCACTTTTTGTGGTAGTGTTGGCCTTGAACATACCAGGTCAACAACACCATTACAATTTATATACATATTTCTGCTTATAGAACAGGCAATAACTTATAATCTATGATATCGATACACTTCATTTGGCTAGGAATAAATTAATACATTTTATTATGAATGGATGTTAAACCACTTTAATTAAATCTACATTTAAATAATGGTATTAGCTGACAGATGATTTATTTATATTGATAAAGTATGATTATAATATATATAAACTTAGTTATTTCGTTAGTGCATAAAGAAAACTAAAATATTGTGAAGAAAAGTATTTTTTTATAAATTTCAATAATCTTTTTCAGAGTTAATGATCAAAAATAAGGTGGATAATGATGAATTATGTTGAATTTATTTCATTAAACAGCATTAAAAAAGATTTAAACAATGTATAGTTTGTTATTGTTTATCAGTTGTTTACTAACAGAGTAAATTGAGATAAGAAATAAAGACCATACAACCCTGACAAGAGAATGTAAACAAACTTGTATACATCTGTGCACTCACCTTCTCAGGGGATTCGGCTGCAGGTTTGTGCCGCTGCTTTGTGCTGCGGTCTGACGACGACGTATTGAGAGGTCTCTCAGTTGCCTTATAAGAAACACCATGGTGAGTCAACAGGCTCCTCGCAACCGCGCGTTTGGCCGACGCTCGCAACACTGAACGCACATCTACTTCTGGTTCCACTGACACTTGATATGCTGTATGCAAATGTTTTTCAATAGCTCTTAACGTAGAACCGTCACGTTCACCTAATTCACGCACTACTTTCGCAACAATCCTAGAAAGGTCCACATCTTGCGTTATTCTTAGAAGTTTGTTTTGCACTCCACCTGGATCCTTGTAAGAACTCTGGCCCTTGTTATATACCTT
Source organism: Phragmatobia fuliginosa (assembly GCA_932526445.1). Taxonomy (NCBI): domain Eukaryota; kingdom Metazoa; phylum Arthropoda; class Insecta; order Lepidoptera; family Erebidae; genus Phragmatobia; species Phragmatobia fuliginosa. The sequence continues at coordinate 19,081,314 of OW052073.1, forward strand.
TAGAACGGCCCCTTCGCGCACTGCCAGCTCTAAACGTTCCGACACCACATCCTCATGATAGTTGTGATGCTGTCTGATAGCATGACATATCCTTTCCACACTGGGCCGTTGCTTCTGCGAGCGTATCTTATGTATCGCTTCTAGGATCCATCGCTTCCACACATCTTTGCCGACTTCTTCTGGCTCGCTCATCTTCGTCAATAATTATTACGTACTGCCGTCTGAGTAACGGTATGGTATTGCACTTATGTCAACACCCATCGTATTTTGGCGCCTCGAGCGAAATTCCATTTTATGAAATGGAACCTCGCCGTATGCGACCGGTAAAATCGGTCGCGGTGCGAGACGCCGGTTTACAGCATGTCACCGAAGCCCTCGCAACCCGATGACACATCGGGCCCCGCGAGCGAGTTTTGGCGGAGCAGGCATCCGATGTCCGCCATCTTGTAGCGATCTAAATTTTACGTAGCGAACAAAACACGCGACGTAAATAATAACGACTGTTTTAACGATTTTATTCAACTTATCAACAATATCCGTGGCAAATAATCAATCTATTGTCATGAAAATAAAGATTATTTAGACAGCTTTTTTTCACAAAACTAAAATACGGCACAGTTCTTTCCGGTTTTTTTATATCACAATGCGCCTTCACCAAACAAACAACACTACAATAATTTTTAACTTGATTCAATATTTACTCAAATCAATTATATTTATGCTTTAAATACACTTTCATATCTTAGAAATATAACAAATTTTTATTGAAAACATTCACAAAACACCAACAAAAGGCTCTTCAAAATGGCTATCAATTATATTGCCTAGTTAAAAAATATTTTTGATATCCTGTCCGTCATATTGTATTGCCATTTTAATTATAATTACATCACATTTGTAGTAATTTATCTTTACATAGTCTATGGTCCTAAATTTAAAGCATTTTAAGCTAATAGCTTAAAGGAGAAACCCGATTCTGGGCCTAAGCGTTACACGAATGGGATATGTACCAAAAAATTCGTCTATTTTGCTTGATTAACCTATCGAAATCTTAGCTTCATTTGCAATGGCCAAAGTGTGGAAAATAAGTAGAATTCTATTGTTTTAAACAATCTTTGTTAACCTCTGCAACACTTATTTCAATATACGTAACTAGCTCCACAAACGTAGCATTCCTAAAATAGGATCGATTTAGTTTAAAATTGATACTGTTATAAATAAATAATACTTCTTTGTTTTACTATAAATGATTGTTTTAATAGGTATTATACTCAATGCAAATAGAGTCTGGCCAGCGAATCGTGACACAACTACTTACAATGGCGGCAATTCAAAATATCTACAACTGGCAGCATTAAATATAGCATGAAAGGGTAGTTTTGCATTTTTATAATAATGTGACTTTGCCATAGAAAAACACAAATGTATCAAATCGTGTTTTTCATGTTATAGAAAACTATAGCGGTTTTGATAACTTTTTTATTTCAGAAGTTATAAAGGCCTAACTTGTGAAATAGGCTGACTTAGAAAACTTCGTACAAAAATAAAGAAATAATAAGCAAATACAACAATGTATACTATGTATGTATTTACAAAAAAAAAGTATGTTTTTGTATTTATATCAGTTGTCTAGTTTGGGGACTAGATGGCGTTGTGTGTAAAATGTCCGAAATATTTATTATTTATTATTATTATTAATTATCTATTGGGCACGATTTAATTATGGGTACATAACCCTATTTTATGCGTGGCCTGACACGCACTTGGCCAATTTTTATTAAAATAACTCAAACAATAAACATAACCTAAAATGTAAACATTGTCTGATTTTACCAATTTGGCCATTGCTGGGAGACCTGAAAATTAGGCTCGTGAAATCGTCATAGATATTGTAATTTATGACCAAATTCTAGCACTGTAACGCCAGGCCCAAGTTTGTATGGATTTTGGGTTTCTCCTTTGTGTAAAACAAGAATTCGTATCATTAGTAGCTCATGTAAATGGAAAAATATAAGAACTATGATATAGACTCTAGTTTAACAAATCTTAAAATTTTATTATTTCTTGAAAAATAATATAAAGTACATTACTTCAGTTAAAGTTTTTTAATCGTCTATTTTCATGTCAATATTTTTGCATCTACTTGGCCTTATTCTAATTTTATTTAGTGTTGCAGTATGTTTTAATCCTTCCAACTATCCTAACTAACTATTTCCACTTTTTCTTTGGTCTTCCTTCAATCTTCAACATTCATGTATACTTTCCTCGGCACGTTTTCCTCCGTATGACGTGTATTAATTTTGTATTTCTTAACTTTTTATTAGGTCACTAAAACATATAGGAAGAAATAAAAGCAAATATTAATACGAATAAAAAAATTGAATTAGATGAAGCGTATTTTTGTTTTTGATTGAATAATGATTTTTATTTAATACTGATACTCTAATCAGCACTTTTGTGTGATTTAATACAACGTAACTTTTCAAAAAAAAATGTGTAAATCAGGGCTAATTTTGTATATAATGTGGTTATAATATACATTTTACAGTGATTTACAAATAAACATTTCAAATAAATTTTGTTCTCAAATAATAAAAGCACAGTGGTACTTCAGATTTTAGAAACTTTCAGAAACCATGGCATTTCGATATTGGTTTATTGGGTATTTATTGAATAATACCCAATAAAAGCTCGTAATATTGTCTTTCATTTAAGCAAAAACTTTAATTCGCATTTTCAACGTATCAGTGACTATTTAACCGTAAAAATACCGTTGTAAAGGAGAGATTTACGAGACTCGTTGTGTGAGTAGCCAAGATTTATCGACAATTCGACTTCTTCGAAGTTTCGAATACAAAAAAAAAACAATATACGAATTGTAATTCAACAAGACTGATTATAGTAATAAAATATAATTTGATGTAAAAGAAATTAAAATTTAAAAAATATTGACAGCATATTATCATTTACAATTTGATTGAAATAACATTGATCTTTATTTTTACTAAACAGTGTTACGATTTTTTGCCCGGTGCTCGGGCCCAAAAGGCGTAAGCTCATTAATGCCCAATGTGCTGGTTTTTGCCTTTACGCCCTCGACCCATCACTAGTGGCATTCCATTTTAATTTAGTGGACAACACTGCTGTAAAGATAAACAAACAGAGATGTTTGAAGTTTGAACCGAGGTCTATGACATAAACTTTTTCAGACTCAGCGGGTAATTCGTAAATTGTTTAGAAGTTTTGTCTCCATGTTTGATATTATTATGTACATACGTACTTGTAAGAGCTATCATGTTTCATTAGTAACAATAACACACGAGTCTTAAACTTCCTATGTTATTTCATTCAATTGTTACCGATGTTAACGGCGCCTAAATGAGCAAGAAGATATTTTAAATTGATACAAACTCATTTAGCTTTTGTGCAAGAGATGAGGTAAAATTTTGTTTCATTAGATTTGTTTCATTATTTGTTCTTATAAATAACATGTTTCGCCGACACCAGAAGAATCTAGAAAGTCCAATATTAAAAAATAAACGATTATTAAGTACTGTCATCATTGACGAGAATCAGTGATTAAATTAAAAATAAAACTAGTGATACAAAACATTTTTATTACACAAAAAGTTACAAACATAAGTACTTTACAACTGTTTTATGTACAATTTACAGGAAACCCAAAGTTAAAGTTGTAGCCACGTCCCTTTACAATTGGAAAAAGAGGAATGCTATGTATAACAATGTTATTCAAACTTGGCCCGACATACGCGTACGGGTCACTAGGACACTACAGAAATTGCTAGATAACATCTGTGATTTTATAATATTAGAAAACTACAGATGCATGCCTCTACTAGGTGATGAAGAAAATGTACCAAATTGGGATGTGCATATTGTAAGATTCTCCATTATATATGTAAAAAATAGAAAAGTTGACAACTAAAATGTTAATTTAGTGAAGGTATAATATTATTTGACTCCTAGGTTATGAGACAATGATCATTTATTATGTTTTTAAAGTTTATTGATTCTTGACAAGACTGTGAAATAACCATAGCCAAAAAGCTTTTTTTAAATTACAGAGATAAGGATAGTTTGGGTTTTAGTTCACAATCATTGATCTTAATAGTACTAGATCATAGTAGCTATTACACATGAAATACATATATTTTTGATTATAGACTTATCATTACAAGTTTGTTCAAGACTGACTGATTAATAGTAACTAATGTAAAGATTGACATTGCTAATATTTAATTTTTGTAATTTTAATTCTATACAAATGGTGTTTAGGTTGCAGTAATGTTGATAGTTACTCAACTAATTTTTGATAAGCATGCCTTGCGCATATTTGTACTAAGACACCAAATGTTGCAACTGAATAAAAATTGGATTGCAGCATGTATCAGTGGCAAGAGATAAAAAATAGATGTTTCGTTAAATTAAATAAAGTTTTCTTAGACAAAAAAATATACAGAATAAAGTTAGTTATCTATTGCTACTGATTAGACAGACATTTGCATCTGAATTTAAACAAAAAGAGGTTTAAGAACGTGTTAAATAAAAATTTAAAAATAAGTTGTATTTAATTTCATACATAACTAAATGGAACAGATTTATTAAAGAAAAAAAATATAGTACAGTATTCTAAATTAAAAAGCAACATCGTGGTTTCTAGTACAAGTTAATATTATTATTATAAGTAATAATAATATTTACTTAAAATACACACAAAATCATAAACTGATTTGTAAAAAAACATTATTTCATAAAAAAACTAATTGATTCCTAGTTATTATAAAGTTTTAATTGGTTCAATGGCTAGTACAACAGTCAGAAGTCGATCTAAATAAAGTACTCTTTTCTCACATTCAGTGCCTTTGCCTCTTACAATAACATATAATTAAAAACAAAAATATTGCCATGCCACACATTGCTAACTTCACATCCGTCAATTAACCTACATTCGGAATTTTCATCCACTGATATTTGGTTTAGGACATAATTTTTATCAGATCTATGTATAATACTATTACAGTTATAAATTATTCGAGTTAGTTTTGCCTAAAATGATCTAAAAGGATGTTTATCTGTTAAGCTCTGACATCATTGACAGTGATACCAAAATAGACATACATAATTATACTTATTTATGAAAGATGTAGGTTTTTATATATTATAATTTAGCATTATGATAATTTGCTGATTTTAAACAAAAGGGTAGTCCATAAGAATAACAATTTGACGAACAACTTTATTCTCTAATGCAAATATATATTGCATCACTTATGATTATATTTCGAGACATTTGATATTGCAGTTCTAGATGAACTCTAAGATTACACATTTAGGTATGTACCTCATTAAAGCTATTAATGATGTCATTAATAGCTTTAATGAGCAATAATTAATATTATCAGAAGTTCAGAAAAGTCCTTAGGCCTCATACACTTTTCTAAATTTCTGAACATAAAAAAAGGAAGTATGAATGTTTGCTTTTGAGTCTTTCCCTGGTTTAGTTTTTTTTTAGTTTTATTCACCAATTGTACACGATAGATGGCGTTGCCACCTTTTTTCTACATAATATAATCTTTGCAATACCGGATCTTAGAATTTAAAAAAAAATCATATGGCATGTTATACTGTGGTAGCAAACATAGGAATAACATTTGGAAAAAGGTTTTGGTTTCTTGGAACATATTTTTTTATAATGTTGGTATAACGAAGCCTCCTAAACTACCCTCTTAAACGCTAACTGTGTTTAAGAAGGTAGTGATATATTAGACAGATCACGACATATTTTCGCTGACGATAACAGGTAAACCCGAAAAGTGTATACAGGCCTTAACGATGTTGGCTCTTTGTTCGTCGATATGCACTTAAAACAATATTTACTTAATGGAAGAACTAGTTAACTATTTTCTAAGACACATGGACAAAACAGAATTTGATATCTAAACTAAGCTTTAGATCACAAATACCGAACTTTTTAATGTTACAAGATGCGGACGTATTCAGGGTTGCCAAGTGAAATAAAAGAAAATGTAAATTTATAAATGAATAAGTACATCCAAGTGTACATAATTGAAAATAAAAATTACTGGCGGGCGTCTAATACTACTCGTATTTTATTATGTACTTAGCTGTTAATCTTCAGTTTCGACTCCTCTCCCCTCGGTAGCCCTCGGGACGTATAATTGAGAGCTATCGGCAAATCAGTGACTCGGATAATAAACCGATACAGTGTATTTTAAACAAAGTACTAATAAAGATAGATTATAAAAATGTTTTTCACCCAAAATGGTACAAAGAGAAACAAATGTTCGCGTGTTTATTAATTAACTATCTTTTTTATTCTACAAAATTATTTATTTGAGCATTTTCGCGTCAATAGCTGTAGCCAATTTTTTTTTTACACATTTTATTTTACTGTATTACGTAAAGGCAAAAGCTGTTGATGTATAGTGTCTCGTTGTATAGAGTTTTACATAAGTGGCTCCAAAGTTATCACTTACAGCTTACTGTAACATCTTCAAAATTATTCTAAATTTAAAAAGCTCGAGAAAGAATGGGTCCATTCAATCAATGTGTCTTGAAAAACCAACCTTAACATTCTAGCTACTAGGTTTAAAGTCACTTTCCCCAGTGAAAGCACAACCAGAATGTTGGATTATATGCCTAGCGCCATAAATTCCTCCTTCAACGCATGTTTTATACGGCTTACCTAACACCAGCTGGCTTATAAAACCACCAGTGAACGCATCACCAGCCCCATTGGTGTCCACAACTTCTTCTTGTTCCAATTTTGGAACGGGGATCAGGTTAATTTCACCATTCTCTACTAAGATGACTGGGTCTGGGCCCTGTGTGACGACTACTACTCTGGGACGCTTGGATTTGGGTGGAGGTATCTCCGTCATCTTGAGAGCAATCTCTTGCAAGCTCCCTGTAAGGTTGAAGGCTTTTGCAAAAGCTTCTACTTCCTGTAATCAAATTTGGCTAATTAAAAATTGCGTCTTTGATAAAAATCTAAAACAGGTGACTGATAAATTTTTGAACTTTTGTTTTAAGTTTTACGGTTAATAATTACTATACAGATTGAATCAACGTTATGCAATGTTTAGACGTGTAATGCTTTTTTCTTAAAGAATGAAAAATGTCAGGCACGTAAAGAATGAAAAATGCCAGGCACGTAAAGAATGAAAAATGCCAGGCATGTGGAGAATAAAAATATAGATGATACAAAAATCGTTTATTCAAAATCACTTTGTCGGTTTCGTAGCCATTTGCCACAACCATCAAACTATATTTAAGGACACTAGTTAAGACACAACTTTATTTTTATTTTTTTATATTTAAGCCTGCCTAAGTGACTCTACTCTGCCTGATGGAAAGCATGAGTAGAATCCAGGAGTAGGGGTCACCATGCTTATTGTGAGGGTAGGCAATGTAGCATGGTGACCCTTACCATGGCAGCTTGGTTAGATTATTCTGCATCATTCTCCCGGCCTTCGAAGGGCGGGAGAATGATGCAGAATGATTGGGCCTCCGGTCTCACACTCACCAACGAAATACGACAGCAAGAATGCTGTCATTATTAGGATGGTCTTCTGTGTGAGGGTAGTACTGGCCGGGTCGAGCCGGCCCATTCGTGCTGAAATCAGCGTGGCTCTACTACCTACAACTACTTACTTACCAATTCATTCCCAAAGACAATATCACAGTATTGAAGTATTTTCTCTAACGGCTCTTTGTAGAACTGTGAGACGAAGGCTGCGCTCAGGTTTATGAAGAACATGTGACCGTTGCTATGAGCATGCTCTGCTAGCTGCAACATTGACTCCGGGGAAACTGCTATGAAGAAGCCCTGGAAGAAATAAAAAATAAGTTAATATAAATGATCAGTTTGAATTACGACGTTAGTAAACGAATTTGTTCTTTACTATCTATCCATATGTTAATATATTTCATTCCATTTGATATATATATTTATATTGAGCACCACAAATAGCAGGAAAAAGACACGTGCGTTGACTGTGACTGCAATATTAATTTACAAATGATCCAGCGATAGAGTTTTCATACTAGTTTTTTGGTCACTGACGTTGCAAAAACTGCACGAGTTAATCACTGACGTTGGAAAACCTGCACAAGTTGGTAACTGACGTTGCAAAAACTGCACGAGTTGGTCACTGACCTTGAAAACCTGCACGAGTTGGTCACTGACGTTGAAGGAAACACAAAGCTATAGTTTTCGTGACAGATAGCAAGTGGCTTTACTAAATATATCCGTCGTCTCATGAATATTTATAACCTTGATAACGAGCCGCCAACAATACATTAATATGGTTTTTAACACAACTAAATTGCGAAACAAAAACACTACTCAATTGATGGTAAGCGGGTTACCAATTCTAGATTATTTAGAACATTAGTAAAATTTAGAAACTAAATACCCTTCTCATGGAGTAAGAATGTAGGTTTGGAATTCATCCATCTGAAATACGGATTGTTTGATTTTAAAACACGTAAAATCTGCTGTAATCAAACCAGAGATTTCGACTTACCGAAGAGTAAAAGAACTTGGCAGCTTGAATACTCTTCTTGCATTCTTCCTTAGCTAAATGATCTTGGGTAAACTTCTGCGCAGCAGCAAGGTTGGCACATAGGGATCTCTTTATTCCCGTGACAAGTACCGCACAAGTTCCCGTGGGCACTTCGTTTGTGATCTGGTATCGGAGGTTCACGCCGTCAGCACTGATGGTAAGAAAAAAAAACCGTTTTTGACTACTTCAACATTTACGGAAACTTAGAGGGCTAAAGTATAAATCCTCGGAGTTAACTTCTGATGCTTTCAAATTAACAACGCTTTACCTAATGTATATATAAGAATAAATATAAATATTGTTTTCGGACATCTTACACACAACATTGTCTAGTCCCAAATTAAACAGACCTTGTGTTATGGGTACTAAACAACTCATATAAATACATAAACATACTTATAAACACATACACATTATACATAGAAAACACCTAGACTTTGAAACAAATATATGTGGAAAAAATTAGGTACTACAAAAATACGGCTAGACATCGATCTAGTCTTTCCAGAGATTAGCGACTACGAGATTAGTTGACGGGACGAATTTTTTTTATATTTAAGCCTACCAAAATGACTCAATGTGAGAGTAGGCAACGCAGCATGGTGACCATGGCGGCATGTTCAAATAATTCTCATTCTCTCGGCCTCAGGACGACGGGAGAATGATGAAGAATGATTGGGCTTCCGGTCTCACACTCACCAACGAAATACGACAGCAAGAATGCTATCATTACTAGGTTAGTCGTCTGTGAGCGGTGAGAGGCGCAACAACATCCTGCACCGGGGGTGTAACTAGTCACCCCGGGATGTACCTCAGACGTTGAGGTACGGCAGGGGGGACACCAGAAGCTGCTGACGCGATCCTAGTGTTCCTCTCAACTGCCTAGGTAGGCCGCCGCGGGGTTTAGTGGGTAGACCGGTTGCCCGGGAGTCTCACAAACGCCCTTCGTTTACCCCACGAAGGGTATGGTGCGAAAAGCATTCCCCGCGTAAAAAAAAAAAAAAAAAAGGTAGTAGGTAGTCGTCTGTGTGATGGTTGTACTGTCCTGGCAGAGCCGGCCCATTCGTGCTGAAATCAGCGTGGCTCTACTATTTACAGTGTGTCTTATAACAAGTCACATAAGCTACTTTTATTTTAGACAAATAAACAAAAACCCGCGGGTTATAACAGAAACTTATTTCATAATTACATTATGATAGGCTATTATTGAATGCGTATCATATTGCAGTAATATCATTGGCATCATTTAATGTAAGTAATGAAGTACATTTTAATGTAGGTACTCACATTAAATGGTGCACTCAATGAAATATGAAGCTCTTATCTACAATTGTATTGCAGTTGTTAATTTTTATTAGACGATGTATTACTTGTGATGGTTTGCGTGAGGTGGTATCTGGCGGCCCACGGCCCAACGGTTGATGGTGGGCAGTTATATATATGCTAATAAGTGCGGAAATTTTCTATATAGCGATTCAGGATTAGTTGTTTTACTCCGTAGTTTTAAGAGTCTTTGGTAGATGGCGCTGTAGTATGAATTTTCATTTGAACTGTTTGTGGAAGGGTCCAAAAATATATGATGTATTCATTAGTAACTATAAAGAATGTATCGTAACTAACCTAAAGTGCTAACAATTTAATTGTTTATAATACATGATAAATCAAATATGTTTGCACACATGTTGATATGTCTGAGTATGTATTTAATATTTTATGTATGTATATGTATGCAGATGTATGTATTACTGATAATATTCATTAGCTAATAATTCCTAACTCATTGCACCGTCAACTTCTACTGTCTCTGAAATATTTTGATCGATTATAAAGTGGCCTAGAATGGATTGCTTTTGGCAATAAGGCCGCCCTTTGTACATTAGATATGCATATTTGTCATTTCATATACTTCCTTGTAAATATGTAATACGGTGTACAAATAAAGAGTTTCCTAACTATCTATGTATATTCCTAAAGAAATTAAACTGTTGTAAAGGTACAACAACAAACGGAGATCGAAAATAGTCTAAAATATAAGCAACCTAAGTTATATCATCAGCTATCTACCCGTTAAAGTCCCGTTTTTTTGTAAGTACTTTCCTATGCATTTAGTGTAAAACTGTTATGTGGAAATTACAAAAAGACATTTCAATTTTATTAGTATCTATGGATACTAATAAATAAAAATCGTTGGTCTAGTGGTTAGCGTATGCGATTGCTAATCAAGAGGTCTCGGGTTCAAATCCTGGGTCGGGCCAAAACGTGTTATTGGGATTTTCTTAGGAAATTCTTAATAGCAGCCCGGAGTTTGGAAGTTAGGCGGTGATTCACGCCCGTGCCTCGGAGAACACGTAAAGCCGTCGGTCCCGGTTGTCATGAACATCTATGGCAATCGTTGTTGGAAAGTGAGTGCCCTCAAATATACTGACAACTAGTTCAGTCTTCGAATTTCAGTTCTCCCTTAGGGTTGCGGAGGTCCGATGCCAGTTGCTCCGTGGAAAAACTGAAATTCAGGTAAAACCGGTTGAACTAGTAGCCGACCCCAAATAAACTTGGGAATAAAGGCTCGGAAGATGAGTATCTATGGATACCTAGACTAAGAAATAGCATAGTGTTAGTGTTATAATTTTAACAAAAAGAAACCGACTTCAAAGAAAACCTATTCCGAGTACCCAAGTCGCGACAATTGTGCCTGTGATGTTTGAGGAGTTCCCTCGATTTCCTTGGGATCCCATCATCAGAGCCCGATATGGCGACGATGGGACCACCTGTGAGCTACGCCCATTCCAATGCAAAAAGAATTTTTGAAATCGTTTCATAAACGACGAAACTATCGCTGAACATACATAAAAGAAGATTCCGACGAATTGACAAACTCCTCCTTTTTTTTAAGTCGGTTAAAAATAGTAATCACGGTAATTAAATTAGTTACACGAGCCAAGGCAAATACAACTTTATTACGATAAGCGCGTTAATTTGTATGTGAGTGATGTGACGTAATGATAACATTGTTCACTATAAGGACTACAATCGCGTGCACAAATCACTAAATTAAATGGCTCTTAAATAATAATAATAATAATAATTTATTTGCCAGAATGTAGGTGTACAAAGTATGATCTTAAAATTAAACACGTCCCATTTACATCCTACCAGTATACATGGTATGCAAATATTAATAAGGTACATTAAAATGAAATTATTTAATTAGCAATTATCTATATGAATTATATCAAATTAATTATTGCATGCAATGTCAAAATAATCATTTCGGAAAGTCAACAAGGAAATTAAAATTTTGTCAAATAAATTCTAGAATATTTAAAACTAGGTACATTAATTATATATTGTTTATGGATATTGTCTATGTCAAAATGATAAAATTGGTTTAAAAAAAAAAAAAAAATATACCAATACTCTATACCGTTACTTCCCTTCCTCACGATATGACATAAATTCAGTCAAATTGTAAAAACATTTCTCCTTTAGCCATTGCGTCGTCTTTTTTAAATTTAAGTACCGGTAGCTCTTTAAACCTATTTGGCAATTTATTGTAGACCTTTATAGCATTTACATAAGAGTTCCTCTTATACATTTCGAGCCTACATCGAGGAAAATGTAACTTAAGTCTATCTCTAGATGCTACATTTCGTTTGGAAACATCTTCATGCTTGGAAAAATATTTCGGGTGTTGTCGCACAAATATGCATAGCTCTCTAATATACATGCACGGTAATGGCAGGATGTTAAATTTCTTAAATATAGGTTTACAGCTATCCATATAACCCGCTCCACAAATTGCTCTCACACATTTTTTTTGCACCTTAAATGCTTTGATGACGTCCACTGAATTGCCCCACAACAAAAGACCATACGACAGAACAGACGAAACGTAGCCATGATATGCACAGAGTGCAGCATCAACCGATACTGTAACCCGCACTCTCTTTAATGCATAAACAAATCTGTCGAGTTTATCACAGACGCCTTCTACGTGACTTTTCCAGTCACAATTTTGATCTAACTTTAAGCCGAGAAATGTTGTGGTTACTACCTCTTCAATTTCCATATTGTTATATTTAACGTTCAAATGTATTGGTTGTTTTTTGTACGTTTGGAATTGGATTAATTTTGTTTTATTCACATTGATTTTTAAATTGTTTGTCTTTAACCAGTTTATTATATTATTAAAAGCTTCAGTTATTTCGTTCTCATAGTCACTGCCTTCACGCTTTACTATAAGAGTCGTATCATCAGCAAATAAAATTATTTTATGGCGAGTAATGTTTGGGAGATCATTGATATACAGCAGAAATAAAAATGGTCCCAGAACACTGCCCTGCGGTACTCCATAGTTATTCTGCTGAAATTCACTCTTGTACGACATCTTTTTTCCTTTTACAGTTTTGGATATATGTACACATTGTTGTCTAGACTGTAGATAATTTCTTAGCCAGTCGTTCGCTTTACCCCTTATACCATAGGTTTCTAGTTTGTGCAAAAGCAGAATATGATCCACGAAATCAAAGGCCTTGCTCATGTCCAAAAATACCGCCGCAACTGGTACTCCATCATTAACAGCTTGGGTAACAGTTTTGATTAAATCAAAACAGGCTAATGAGGTGGTAATGTCTAAACCCAAATTGCTGATCATTAAGTATATGGTGTTTTGTAGTAAAATCCTGAAGTCTTTTCAGCATTATCTTCTCAAAGATTTTTGACATTATTGGTATTAATGCCACGGGCCTGTAGTTTTCCATATCACTTGGATCACCTTTTTTAAAAAGAGGCTTGACTATGGTGTTTTTTAAGATATTTGGGAATGAGCCTTCCTCAAAAGATAAGTTTATTAGGTAAGACAGTGGTTGACATATTAATTTAGCGCATAATCTTATAACATTGGTCGTTATTTCATCTACCCCTGATGCACTTGTATTTTTCAGATTTTTAATAACTTGAAATATCTCCATAGCATCCGTAGGTTTAAGGAAAATTGTTTGTCTTATTTCAGTATTATTGGTCTTTTTGATCTCGTGAACGTTATATTTAAAATCATTACTATTTGTCAATTGTATATAATATTTATTAAACATGTCACTTATTGCCTTGGGGTCTTCAAATGTCCTATTATTTTTAGTTATACTGTCAATTTGGGTTTTTGTAATTCCGTCATTAATATTTTCATTTATAACTGTCATATAACTGTCATTATAACTGTGTAAATCTGAATGTGTGTTTATTACGAGTAGCTCGTGTTTGTTTGTCACGTGATAGTAACTAAAATCCGACTGCCTCTGGTCTGCGGTTAGCGTATGCGGCGACTGCTTATCAAGAGATCTCGGGTTAGGATCCCGGGTCGGGATGTTGTTGGGTTTTTCTTTCAAGAAATTATTGTCTCGGAGAACACGTTAAGCCATCGGTCCCGGTTGTCATGAATATCTATTGCTATTGGGAATATTTTATTGGGAATATGTGCCCTCAAATCTACTGACAATTAGTTCAATCTTCCAATTCAGTTCGCCCTTAGGGTTGCGGAGGTCCGATGCACTGGCAAAAAGAGTTTTTGTACGGAACGACTGCGCTCCGTACAAAAACTGATATTCAGGTAAAACCGGTTGAACGAGTAGCCGACACCGAATAATATTGGTCGTAGCAAGGCTAGGAAGATGATTAAAAATATGGAATGTCACTACCCCTATTCATACCGTGGGTTTGGAACCTAACTTAAAAATCTGATTTCTAAGAAGAGGCTTCAGTTCAGCGACTGACACTTAAAGTCTGTTGATGATGATTAAATTTGGTAACCAAATTCTCCAAGTACGAAAATTTCAAATCCGTTTTTGAATGCAAAACCGAATTTCATTCGTCACAATGGTTCATTTACATCAATTTATAATTCATTAAAGACATTTGTGTGTCCTGATTGTACTTAAAATAACATTGATATTTAATTGTAAGCAATTTACGTGCCTATCTTAATATATATAATTCTTGTGTGAGTGTGTATGTCACTGAACTTCTCTTAAACGACTGGACCGATTTTGATGAAATTTTTTGTGTGTGTTCAAGGGGATCTGGGAATGGTTTAGATTCGCAATTGGACCCGGTAGGTGGAGCTGCGATCAAGTTCTGGAATTTTAAAGTTGGGCGGTACGAAGTTCGCTGGGTCAACTAGTTTAATATAATATTATGTACTATCTGAAACGCGATGTTATTATTGTAAATCGCAAGAAACGCCGCGGATCAAAACTAGTATAATAAAATTTTGCCTTAGTTACTCCTTAGGTCATCAGCTGTCTGCTGGTGAAATTCCCGTCAAAATCAGTCATGCCATTCCAGAGATTACCCGGAGCAAACAGATAAGCAGAAAGATAAAAAAAATGTGTTTTCGATGATGTACTGTATATAGGTACTTTCATAATATGCAATAGGTAAAAAACTTTTCATTAGAAATTACATTCAGACACTTCAATATCATTTATTTGTATAGACTAGTTGCGCCCCGTGGTGTACACGCGGTTGTTATTAAACTGAATAGTTTGCCCGAGAGACACTTCCAAAGTGGTGAAATTTTAGTCCCCCCCTGTAACTTCTAAAATAAGAGAGTGATAAAACTAAAAAAAAATATATGATGTACATTACCATGCAAACTTCCAACGAAAATTGGTTTGAACGAGATCTAGTAAGTAGTTTTTTTTAATACGTCAAAAATCATAAACCGCAAATTACATTTCTTTCAATCAAAACACTATTATTAAAACATTACAAGTTACAACGAACTACAAAAACTTTTATATGATGCTACGGAACCCTTCATGGGTATTCCTGCGTATATGGGCGAGTCCGACTCGCACTTGGCCGCTTTTTATTACTAGCTGTAGGCTGTGACTGCAAATGGACAGACATACATACTCTCGAAAAACATTACCCTCCTTCTGTCGCAGTCGGGTAAAAGAGTATGAACTTATTATAGCATCGTTGTACAGCCGACGATAATGACAGATAACAAGGTTGAATGTTATCAATACGTTTATCAATATGTGTTAACAGCAGCTTACACTCATTCTTAAGACTGAATTACATCATACGATCTATATGTCATGTATATCTATAAGCTTATATGTAACTAGGTGTGCTCAATGTCGCTACACTGGTCCCAAATGATGAAAAAAACTGTCAATTTTTATTTTATCAGATTGAAACTGTATTCTCCGCTCTTTCAATTTTACACCCTTACTTTTTTTTTGCTAATTTAATTGGGACCAACCCTCTCGATGGGATGCCACGGTATCCTTCTGTAAAGACGTTATGTTGCGAAAGGAGTCCGCAGAACGGAATCGTGAAAGGGACGATCCGGCTCGATGAAGACACCTTGTAACCGCTCTAAACGACCCAAGACAGGTGACAACCTGGTGTGGCAAGGGTTGTTGTCTAAGGCGGGTCGGTCAAAAGTATATGCATACACAATATTACCCCTTAGTAGGTAGGCGAGTTTGGTGAGTGCAGAAGGTGTATAGCATAGTCAGAGCCCTCGAACTGAGGCGCTGTCTGATAGGAAACCAGGTTAGTTGAGTACGATAAGAAGATATGTGATATTACTTTCGTAGGTTGAATATGAATCGAATGCAATTGTTAGATGTCGGTCTAATTTATTAAGCAGGTCTTTATTCAGGTCGAGATAACACACATCACCATAGTCGATTAGTGGAAAAAATGTCTGCACAAGTATCTTCTTTGTCTCTATTGGGGGGAAATTTTTCAGACGATAGAATCCAGTCAACTTACTGACAGACGCTAGTTACTTGAGATTGCCAGTTGAGAGTGGTATCGATGTGCAGACACAGATCTTTGACCGTTGATTTGATAGGTAAGGCAGTTATTATTTTTGTTTTTTTTTTTTTTAATTAAAAATGAAGTCAATGGTAACTAATAATAAATATGTTTATTTATTCCAAGCTTTCACATGCCTTGACATTACAGCTTCCCACACATGATGGGACTATCTACAAACCGTAGGTGGCCCAGGGTACCTCGGGGTGGATTTCCTTTTTAGGGTGCATCTAGTTCCCCGGCTTCTAGTACCCGAGACTATTGCGGTTTTTCGTCAGTTCATGTTCGACAACACCAACAGCTGGTGGTATCCGAATGGACACAAAAAAGAGGGCGAAAATCTCTTGCAAATTGCGCCAAAAGAATAATGATAAGTTATAATGAAACCCGAGCTGTTCACACGGGGACTAATAAAATATCTGTTTACATGATATCATGTTCATTTTATCGACCAGGGCGGGTTCACGTAAGAGGAGTGAAGATAACGTTATCTCAATATACACGATGCTGAACAAACCGACAAAAAATTAAGTACAATAACTGACGTAATCGAATTTTACGTTATTCAGTTTTACTACCAGCAATTTGAGTTAGGTAGTACTCTGTCTATAGTATTTAAATCAAGAGGTCTCGGGTTCAAATACCGGGTCGGGCCAAAAAGTGTTTTTGGCTTTTGATAGGAAATTCCTAATAACAACCCGGAGTTTGGAAGTTTGGCGGTGATTCACCCCCGTGCCTCGGAGAGCACGTAAATCCGTCGGTCCCGGTTGTCATGAACATATATTGCAATCGTTATTTGGAATTCAGTGCCCTCAAATTTACTGACAACTAGTTCAACCTTCGAATTTCAGTTCTCCCTTAGAGTTGAGGAGGTCCGATGCCAGTCGCTCCGTGTAAAAAGTGATATTCAGGTAAAATCAGTTGAACTAGTAGCCGACCCCAATTAATATTGGGAATAAGGCTAGGAAGAAGAAGTACTCTGTCTGATGGAAAGCATGAGTAGAATCAAAGAGTGGTGGTCATCTTCCTCATTCAGACAGTGCATTATGGTGACCTATACTATGGTGGTCTATTGAGAAGTTTCTGCATCTCTGGGACGCAGACCCGCACTCACCAACGAAAGACCACACAAGCGCTGTCATTTAAGGTTGGTCTTCTGTGTGAGGACCGCCCAGGTGAAGTCGGTCCACTTATGTTGAAATCCACATGACTCTACTACCTTTTCTTTACTGATATTATAGAGAGATAAAGTTTGTGAGTTTGTGAAGTTGTACGGGATTATCTCTCGACGTACTGAAGCGGCTTTTAAAATTCCTTTAACAAAATAGAAAGCTAACCTATCTTTTTTTTTAAAGACAACTCGCGCTTGAGTATATACCTAAATGCTGCGTCGCCGGGAATCCTGACAAAATTTGTGAATAACAAAAAGTGTTGTCCCACGTGCGATTTGAACCCACGACACTTAGCACAGTAAAAAGTGGCGTGGCGACCACTCAAACCACTAGGCCAACCTGGCAGTTCAACTGTGAGTGTCATGGGCTATACAACTCAAAAATGATTACTGTGATGTCCGACAAACACGGTAGTGGAGCCGTGGGCAAAACTTAGTATGTATATTATAATGACCAAACGAGCACGCGTATCTTTTAACACCTACGACTCAGAGGCAAATACGCGTTGTCATCTTATCAATCTCCCTTTAGAAACAGGGGAAGTCAGAGTATTACTGCTGCACTGCACTACTAGACATTAACCTCTCTTTATACATGAGGTTTTAGCCTACTATACTGTTGTAACATTCCGTATTCTTAATCCATGGCCACACGGAAAACCTCAGTCGTCACTCTACCTATCCTGTGGGTGTCCTACACTATGTTTGCCGAGTCGCAGTCTCCACTCCTGAACTCTTCTACACCAACGGTCATCAGTTCTGCGGCTAATATGGCCAGGCTGCGGTGCGGTGGCGGTGCAGCGCCAGCGTCGATGACCTTAGTTCTCTGACCGATCACCTCATTCCTGATACGACCCTTAATATACTAACTTTTTAATACTCTCGTAACCATCAAATATCTAGGTACCTATATACAAATAATAACATCGGTCAAGCCGTTTCGAAACAATGCGACCACAAAAATCTGGAATATTAAATATGTTATATACTTAGTTTCTGATAGAAGGTCACTCACATGGCTTTCTCCCTCAATATACTGGCATAGTCATCATTCCCCACACAGCCGAAGTAGGTACACACTTTGGGTTTCTTGAGTATCCACTGCGCGACCCTCAGGGTATTCTGTACACTGCCACCAGCTATGAATTCAGCATTATACCTGGCAAAGGAATAATTAAAATAAGTTCTGTTACATAGCAAACTAAGGAAATTGAATTTGTTATTTTTATCACACTACGGCGAAGACAAATTAAGAGTAATAGCTTTGACAGTCTGCATACATTTTTTACCGATTTTAATAGTGTCAATAGATTCGTAATAATAAATAAATATTTCATCACTTGTATAATGAGTATTAGAAAACTATTATAAATACATAAACATAGTTTTTTTTTTGTAAAAACACATATTATGCATACAAATCACCTAAACACCGAAACAAATATTTGCGGGTCACACAAACATTTGTTTCGACCCGGGAATCGAACCCGCGAGCTCATGCACATCAGTAGCATACACCAGCGAGGCAGTAATAATGATCTGACTATGTAAACTTTACTAAAATGAGTCACCCGCGTACATTAAAAAAGTAACGTCATTGCATTTTAAGATCGTCGGCTAGTAGATATTTCCTATTAAACCATAAAAACTTAAACAAATAATAATAAAACATACTTCTCCATAAGCTCTTTGTAGAGCGTCATGTGCTTCTCTTCAGCCATGATAGCATCATTTGGGTGCAGACCATATTTCTCCAACAGATCACTTCCCACATTCGCCGAAATATCTAGCAAAGGGTTTCCAATCCCAACGAGAAGACCTTCAGCTAAACTAAAATATTTAAAAGATATAAATATGTTATGCTAGGTGTATATATATATATGCTAGGTTTATTAGTTATTACGTTATTGAACTTTAAGCAGGGGTTCTGTGCTATTTTAAACTTAAAACGTGTTGTTTTAAACATACTCATGTTTTTACTGTAAACGGGACTTATTCGCGATAATATTATAAAGGTTACGATACCTTCTATTTTCCGACGTTTCGAACGGGTTATACCGCTCGTAGTCTACCCGTGACCACGACGTTTCGAACGGGTTATAAACCCGTTCGAAACGTCGGAAAATAGAAGGTATCGTAACCTTTATAATATTATCGCGAATAAGTCCCGTTTACAGTAAAAACATGAGTATGTGTAAAAGTCGCGAAAGTCTAAAAACAGTTGTTGTTTTAAAGTTTTGAATAGCACAGAACTATTGCTCACTTCCCGCAACGAGATGTTAGTTTTTAAGTTATTGTAGTGAGGTTTTTACGAATTTTGTGACAGTTTAACACAATTATAATAACCCAGAGTGGGGTTCCAATAACAGATAGTAATTAGTATTAAAATAGCTATAAGAAAATAATGTGTTAAGGTTTTTGGAAATAAAGAGGCTTATTATTATTATTATTATTGCTCACAGTTAAATGATGTTTATGAATGAGGAAGTAAATGATTAATTAATTTATAAGTCTATGAGTTACTTTATTTAATAACTATAACTAGTTACTCAATATTAAATTAAGTCCTCTGCTACGGATATATATCTGTATGTGTCAGCTTCATAAACTGGTAAACGTAAACTAAAGAAATTCTGAAAAGCAGGTAACAAAATTAGCCCATCACTGGCTGTGGGATATGGCTCTAAAGCTATATATATATATATCTAGTTTGTCCTCTCAAGCTGTGTAGTAGTTTAAGCGGTCACTGTCATCGTCACTTCAACACCAAGTGCTCACTATGATTGATTTCTATATAAATCAGTCAACAACCCATAACGTCTAACTGCTGGGCTCAGATCCCTCTCAGGAGGAAGTTAGACTACCCTCTCCTGATTTCCATATTAGAGAAAACTTTTTGTTATGTACAAACTGTTGTTCTAAGTCTGAGTATACTTTATGTCCTGTTTTCTGTGTCAGCTGTAACTCTCATCATCATCATCAGCCTATGGCAGTCCACTGCTGGATATAGGCCTCTACCATTGCACACCACTTGCTAAGCTAAGCTAAATATACTTATACATGATTAATTGCAGAGGTTCTCGTAAATCTCCTATAAGAAAAAAGAGATTTTGGGGGTGATTCTTAGGAGCCCAATAGTAATAATAAATATATAACGTACAACTAGTAGTAGAACTACATCTATATTATAAGTGAATACGCAAATTCTCAATTTTTCTAACTACATTATTTTTGTTGAAGCACTCACATTGGAGAAGTTGTACATGTAATGTGCCTATTGCATACAGCACGGCATTTGATTTTGCTCTTGTCCAAACATCTGATGAAGGACAATTGATGTGATAAAAGTTACTGGATAGTTTAACTACCCTTTGATAAAATGCAAAAAAAAAAAACATGATAGATTAATGGTATGCTTTTTCAGGAGCTCAGATGTATGTGAAATGGTTGGGCTATTATCATTTGTGGGAACGATTTAAGATACATACTACCAATAAGAACTTTTAAAAGTAATATTAGATGATTAAGCCACAAACATGTCAATAATAAACTTTTTAATAAACTGTATAATACTTTTAATAAATTTGTATTATTCTAATCCTGTTTAAATCTTATAATATTATTAGGTTTCCAAAACTTACTATGAAATGTTAGCAAAAGCTATTCCTTCAAGGAAATAAATAAATGTTATGTACCTTTATAAAAATATGTGTAAAATATGAAGTAGAAAAGTGTTTAATAAACGTTTCCCTATTAGAGCAATTGTTGGACAATTAATGCTAACCACTATACATGATCTAGATTTTACACAATTTAGGATAGTAAAAACTAAAGCTGACGATGAAATCTACCGTCTGAATGCGACATGATTTTTTACGGTTTGGCATACACGTTCCGTCTAATTAACCAAATTAAAACAGTATCTTCAAAAGGAAGTTCTTTTAATGAATAAACCTTACCTGGATGGATCCATTATGTAATACTGTAATTTGAGCACCAAAAAATCGAACAAATAAAGCAATGAACACGGTTTGCGTCGTAAATTAATCTGAAAAGATTTTGGTTTACGACAAAATATTACCGCGTGTTTTTGTTGTTAAATTCTACTCGCGTTCACCATCTACCACTGGTAGTCAAGAAATGTCAAATTGTCAAATTCGGAAATAAAATGTAAAATTCCGGGATTTCATTGGTCAACCGTTCGGAAACTTAATCTTGAACAAAAAAAAAAGTTTTTTCCCGTTTTAGAATCAAGTTTTGTGATTATTATTCCGAACAAAATAGTGACTAACGGTGTTTTAGTAACTAATTCATTTAAGAACAAAATATAAAAGTCTATAAAGAAGCTGGCTAGTACAACTCAGTTCTAAAACCTATTATGAAAAAGGATTCTATCTTCTTTTTTGTCGACTAAGAAAGTTATATGAGCGATTTAGGTTAATATTTTTGAAATAAAACAAGCAAATCACAAATAAAAATTGTGTCAAAACTTTGGACCTTAGTTATTTGGAAAAAATCACCGGGTGATTTTTTCTCATCGTCGTTGCTTATCTAGATGGGTGACCGTTTGTATCATGATATGTTATAAGCGTTTCTGTGATTCGGAGATCACGTTAAGCAGTCGTTCCCGGTTGTTATCACAAGATAAAGAGTCCTGTAGGCTAGTTGAATGCCTTCGGGTGGCTTAAAAAACATCCAACGGCAAAATTACGTAGCAACGATGTGTCTTTGCCAGTCCTCAACCCGCACTCAGCCAGTGTGGGGTCATATGGCCTTAACCCTCTCCTCTCCTGAGAGGAGACCCGATCACCCGAACCCAGCAGTGTGATGTTACAGGTTTTTGAAGGAATGCATATCGATTTACATACTTGCTGGTATCATACGGTAGCTTATGAGTAACTAGCTTTTGCCCGAAGTTTCATCAAAATCCATTCAGTAGTTATTGTGTAAAAGAGCAAAATAAATAAATAACGGTCACGGGACGCCTGGCAGATGTGAAACATCGCCATTATTTTGTAAAAGTAATATGCAGAAAAGAACATATTGTAATAGGAACTAAATATGTCATAATGATAAAATAACATATTACTAATTATTAAAATAGTAGTCTATATATATGCAGTAGTGTGTACGGTGTGGCGACGCGTCGCCACACCGTACACACTACTACATATAGACTGTATATATATACCATCGTATAGCGTGCCGTGGCGACGCGTCGCCAGGCCAGAAATCTGTTTTACGTGCGGCTATAGATGTTTCACATCAAAATATACATACATACACACTCACAAACTTTCGCGTTTATAATATTAGTATGATAGGATTTTAAATTGTATAATTTAGGCACTTAATTTAATGTTGAACTAATTCATCGAAATGGCATAATGTTTTCATCTACCAGTAGAGACAATAGCTACATTTTTTTGGGATCACCCCAGCAAAACAAAAAAAAGGGCTTTAGAGAGGTGAGATTATAAAATTTTCAATTACTTAAGAACACAAAAATTTTGCTGTTTGCTAACATTTACTTCTTAACAAAAGCTATCTAGCTAGCAAAAGCTAGCTAGTCATGAGTCATGTATTTCGTTTGGGTCTGAGACAATTTAATAAAAAAAAACTGGGGTAACGTTTGAAAAGTTACTCCAGCAAAAATCTGTTTATGCCGAATAACTTTTAACCTACTACAATCACAAATATTTTCTGTTATACTCTCAGCTCACTAAAACCTTTTTTTAATTTTGCTGGGGTAACGCACACTTACGACCATTGATGTATTAGGGTTTTTATATATCAATGCTTATGACCCTTCTTGAAAAAAATCCAATAAGACATCGACAACCTCAATTTTTTTTAGTAGATTTTGATTTCTTATTAGAAATGTAATTTATCAATTTTGCAGCAACACCGTTGGAAGGACCATAAATCGAATGAATGAATACGATCTCAGTGATCGCAATCAACCAAAGAGTATGGTTTTAGCTTCATTCGTTGTGTATAGCTTTCTCGCTCTTTAGAATCAAATCTGAATATATAGGAAAGAGAAAAATTATGTTCTAGTTGATTTGTGTACAGGCTGGTAAGTTCTTCCAAAATTCCAAAAAACCATAGAGTCCTTCTACCGCGTTAGTAGTATCGTAGTGTTACATACTTTTTGGTAGTATTTCATAACCTACAACCGGTGGAAGATCACGTTTTGCGATCCCGGGTAGAATTTTCGAGAAAGGTTGGAATTTATTTGAAACTGTAAAAAATCCAATCTAAAATGTTGCGCTTACCACAAGTCGCTCGTCACACAGCTTTATTACACAAAACTCAACAAATTTCAAGATTCTATGCCAAAGATGTGAGATTCGGTGCTGATGTAAGAGCCCTCATGCTGCAAGGCGTGGACATCCTCGCAGATGCCGTCGCCGTCACAATGGGCCCCAAAGGCAGAAATGTCATTTTAGAACAATCATGGGGTTCGCCAAAGATTACAAAAGACGGTGTGACAGTTGCCAAGGGAGTCGAACTCAAAGACAAATTCCAGAACATTGGTGCAAAATTAGTACAAAATGTAGCAAATAACACAAATGAGGAGGCTGGAGACGGTACAACCACTGCCACAGTTCTCGCCCGGGCCATCGCGAAGGAGGGCTTCGAGAAAATCTCTAAAGGTGCTAACCCTATAGAGATTAGAAGAGGGGTCATGATTGCCGTAGACACCGTCAAGAACAAGCTGAAGGGTATGTCAAAGCCGGTTACGACACCCGAAGAAATCGCACAAGTGGCCACCATCTCCGCCAACGGTGATACTGCTATCGGGAAACTTATTGCTGATGCCATGAAGAAGGTTGGCCGAGACGGAGTCATCACTGTTAAAGATGGCAAGACACTCAACGATGAACTTGAAATCATAGAAGGAATGAAATTCGATCGAGGTTATATTTCACCATATTTCATCAACTCCTCAAAGGGTGCCAAAGTAGAATTCCAAGATGCTTTAGTACTTTTCTCTGAAAAGAAAATAAGCAATGTTCAGACAATTATTCCCGCTTTGGAAATGGCTAACCAACAGAGAAAGCCGTTAGTCATCATTGCGGAAGATGTTGATGGTGAAGCCTTGTCCACACTGGTTGTGAATAGGTTAAAGATTGGTCTCCAGGTTGCCGCTGTAAAAGCTCCAGGATTTGGTGACAACCGCAAGTCTACGCTTAGTGATATGGCTATTGCAACCGGTGGTGTTGTATTCGGAGATGATGCAAACCTTGTGAAATTGGAAGATGTACAAGTGTCTGACTTCGGTCAAGTTGGTGAAATTATCATCACAAAGGATGATACTCTTCTCCTTAAAGGAAAGGGCAAGAAGTCTGACATTGACAGAAGAGCTGAACAGATAAGAGACCAGATTCAGGAAACCACATCGGAATATGAAAAAGAGAAGTTACAGGAGCGACTAGCTCGTCTAGCTTCAGGAGTCGCTGTGTTGCATGTAGGCGGCTCTAGTGAGGTCGAGGTGAATGAGAAAAAAGACAGAGTTAATGATGCTTTAAATGCAACCCGGGCAGCTGTTGAAGAAGGTATTGTTCCCGGAGGTGGCTCCGCTCTCCTCAGATGTATCCCAGATCTTGATCAACTTAAGACGGCCAACTCTGACCAGAGTACAGGAGTTGAAATTGTCAAGAAAGCCCTCAGAATGCCTTGCATGACAATTGCACGTAATGCAGGTATTGATGGAGCAGTTGTAGTCGCCAAGGTGGAAGATCTGGGCGCTGAGTTTGGATATGATGCTCTTAACAATGAATATGTCAACATGATTGAAAAAGGTATCATTGACCCCACAAAAGTTGTCAGGACAGCCCTTACAGATGCTAGTGGAGTTGCATCATTGCTCACTACTGCAGAGGCTGTTATCTGTGATATTCCACAAGAAAAGGAACCCAACCCAATGGCGGGTATGGGAGGTGGAATGGGTGGTATGGGAGGAATGGGTGGCATGATGTAAACTAGCCCATCACATCTCATTGCATTTAGTAAATGTGTAAAAAGAACTGAAATAATTAGTTATATTATTGTGGGTACTGCAAGGTTTAGTAGTTGACAGAGTTGAAACAATATGTGAGATGAATGAGTAATTCCCATCGTGTGAAGTTGTGACTGTATTATGTAATAGAAAACCATTTGTCTTGTTAGAATATTTTGTTTTATTTGCTTTAATAGATTGAGCAATATGTTATTTTACAATAAAATATCGTTTATATATCCTGTCTTTTTATTTCAATTACATTTATATATTTTTAACAATTTCTACTTGTGCCTATCCTCTTTACATAGCAGGCGTGTTCGAGAATATTCCTTCTGGACGCATAGAGAGCATGGCATTACGTAACTTCCCCCCCACTGCCGGGTTATTAGCTCTCATTTACGTTTTTATGCTGTATGTAGATAATAGCTTATCATGGGTTCATTGTCCAATCTCCTGCTGTAGATAGCGTAATTGTATAGCGCGATAGCACTTTTATTACAAAGTAGTAGGTATATTTCCTTTGTGCATTTTGGACAAACAAATAAGGACACTATTTTCTGATATACAAAGTGGAATTTGGACTGGCTCGTCTAAGAATCAACAACAACTTCATAATAGTTTCTTACTGGCACATAACAGAAGTTAGTGAACCCTATCTAACCTTTGTTATCGTTAAAAACTTTTTAACCTAGGTATTTGTATTATACAAGGGATATCAGACCAACTTATTAGTCGCACTCGCAATCGGTAATCAAATTTATAGAAGACTAGATGACCCAGCGAACTTCGTACCGCTCAACTTTAAAATTCCATAACTTGATCGCAGCGCCACCAACCGGGTCCAATTGCGAATCTAAACCATTCCCAGATCCCCTTGAACACACACAAAAAATTTCATCAAAGTCGGTCCAGTCGTTTGAGAGAAGTTCAGTGACATACACACTCACAGAAGAATTATATAATATAAAGATATACCTACCAAAATAGTAAGAACTAGAAACGCGGTTTTAAAAGCGTTCTGTTATTTCATTACTTGCAAGTTGCAACTGGTATGCTATACCTTGAACTTTAGGCATTAAACGAAACCCCGATGTCCCCTACCCAAATGGGTACGTTATTTTGTATGCATTTGTAATGTACATCTGTCTGTCGCATAATGTGTATGCCTGTTGCATAAACATTAGGTATAATGAAATAGTTTTACAACGTCCCTAATGCAGCTTATTAGAAGCTGCGTATGGAACAGCTCACATATAGTCACAACACACTGACTGACCGTGGTTTTCCTATATATTGAATCATCATCTATGCGAGAAGAGAACCTATTCTGTGCTGCCCTAGGTTGTTGTAGAGAGCCTAGGGGCGGCCTATGTGTGTTTTTTTCTATAACATTCAATGTGGTCAGTTAAAGTAAGTTCTGACTACAAAAAGGTCTTATTTAAAACTAGCTTTCCGCCCGCGTGGAATTCGGTTATATCGCGCGACACGGTAAGGCTTCGTTCACACGACATTATCCTGCACGTTTTATTTGTATTCGTTTTTTTTTAGGGTTCCGTAGCCAAATGGCAAAAAACGGAACCCTTATAGATTCGTCAAGTCTGTCTGTCTGTCTGTCTGTCTGTCCGTCCGTATGTCACAGCCAATTATTTCCGAAAATATAAGAGCTATACTGTTGAAATTTGATCAGTCGATGTATTCTGTGAACCGCATTAAGATTTTTACATAAAAAAAGAAAAAAAACAATACATTTTGGGGGTCTCCATACTTGGAACTGAAACTCAAAAATTTTTTTTTCATCAAACCTATACGTGTGGGGTATCTATGGATAGGTGTTGAAAAATGATGTTGAGGTTTCTAATATCATTTTTTTCTAAACTGAATAGTTTGCGCGAGAGACACTTCCAAAGTGGAAAAATGTGTGTCCCCCCCCCTCTAACTTCTAAAATAAGAGAGTGATAAAACTAAAAAAAATATATGTTGTACATTAACATGCAAACTACTAACGAAAATTGGTTTGAACGAGATCTAGTGAGTAGTTTTTTTTTTAATCCCTACTTAATATTATAAATGCGAAAGTACCTCTGTCTGTCTGTCTGTTACGCTTTCACGCCTAAACCACTGTATCGATTTTGATGAAATTCGGTATGATGATAGAACTGAACTTGGGAAAGGACATAGGCTACTTTTTACTGCAATAATCGAGACACAAAGACCAAAGCTAGGTGATTATAAAAATACATAAATCGAAGATGTCAAAATGTATCACTGTTTACCTCCTGTCAAAACTTCACAGGTTGCTAGGAATAACACACTTGCATGGCAACCATAATGATAGTTTGTAAATGACATATAGACCAGTAGACCAGAGTAGATAATTTTTGAAAACAAATAAAATTATAGTAGGATGAAACCTATTGGAAAAGGAGGAGAATATTATAAAAATGAAAGGAAAAATAATTTACGGGCGATCTGAGGTCGGGAAGGGGTAGGGAGGGAGATTTTCGGGTCCTTTAACCGGGGCGTGAAAAAGCATCTCACTAAGCCGCCATAGTGTGGGCCGCCATACATTATTGTCCGCATTCGCAGCAAGTGTGGTAGCCCCGACACTTGGATTCTGCTCATGCTTTCCATCATTCAGGGTAGAGTCAGATTGGATGGCTAAATATATACAACAAAGGGTAAAAAACGGTTTATCTCGATTTCCAGCAAAACTACAAGGAAAATAGTTAAATGGCAAAGTTGTAGGTAATTAAAAGATCTACAACTTTTTAGGGTTCCGAAGTTTATGACTTCGAACCCTTATAGATATGTCATGTCCGTCTGTCCATCCGTCCGTCCGTCCGTCCTCGACTTGTCGTCCAAACAGTAAGTGCTAGAAAGATGAAACTTTGCATGAATATGTATTGTAATTACGTCGACAAAGTGCTACAATAAAATTATGAAATATATTTTTATTTAGGGTAAAAAAAAACATCCCCACTTTACGAGTAGGGGACACGTAAAGTGGGGATGTTTTTGTTTCTCACGGCTACCCCATCATTATATAGGTCTTTTAAAAACATTACAGGTTTGTTAAGACGATTTTTTGATTTAGGTATCCGTTTGCGAGAAATTCCACTTTAAAGGCAAACTTTTTGTAAAAACAGGCCGTCCCGCCCGCCGAAAAATTTGTGATAGTGGTCCATATAATGAACTTTAAATGAAAACTATAACGAATTAGATGACTTTGTTAGTTCAGGAGTTATAGAGGCTTAACTTTTACAATGCGCTTACTTGGAAAAGTCATACAAAATCAACGCATTAATACGTAAACATAACAATTATCACACACTTGGCCGATTTTTTATAATATCATTGATCAAAACACTATTATTAAAACATCGATCAAAGTTACAACTAACTACAAGAAATTTTATATGATGTTACCTGCTGATACGGAACCCTTCATGGGCGAGTCCGACTCGCACTTGGCCGCTTTTTTTAACGTACAATCACCCGGGTGTTCACACGGTAGATTTTCCTTCGTGTAAAAAACGAATAGCCGCAGTCTTCACACAGTTGTGATTGTGAATAGACGTCAGTGATGGATCCACGCTTGGTTGTTCTTTTATATTGGTACAATCGAAGGTGGAAACGGTTTCGCCGCCGACAGAGCAGAAGGTTTTGGGTACATCCTAGAAATGAAGAAAGAGGGCGTACTAAACTGTTTGAGAAGTTATACGATAAACTTAGAAACGATAAAAAGAAGTTTTTTAATTACTTTCGGGTGTCTATTGAAAGTTTTGAAAACATACTAACTCGACTGGAAAATTCTGGCCTAGCAAAAACAAACACAAATACGCGCGACTTCTCCAAAAGACGGGTAACTACTAAACGCTTGTTCGGTTGCTATTCGATAAAAAACGTATGAACATCGTGCCGTGTGAACGAGACAGAACTATACTATGTGCCACTGCAAGCCGAATACGTAAAAGTTCATTCGATTTGCTTGACAAGTCCGTTGAGTATTCGTTTAAACGTATAAACGGTGTACGATTTTTTGCAGTACAAGCGACATGTGAATGGTTCTATAGAGAATGTATGTGCCACTATTGATACGTTAAGACGTATACTGCAAAAAAACGTGCAGTACAATGCCGTGTGAACGAAGCCTAAGGGTAGATTAAACGATCTTACATGATTAAAATATGTTTGATGATAAAGAACTTCGACAAAACTTTCGTCCCCTACTTCAAACCCTTCTACCTTTATTCGCGATAAAAAATATCCTATGTCCTTTCTCAAGTTCAGTTCTATCTTCATACCAAATTTCATCAAAATCGGTTCAGTGGTTTGGGCGTGAAAGAGTAACAGACAGACAGACAGAGTTACTTTCGCATTTATAATATTAGTAGGGATTAGTTAGAATGTACATAATACCATTTACTGTTACGTTGGTCTAGCTTTTCTAACGAGAAATTCCTAATGAAAGCCCCCGTAACTGTTTGGAAGATAAGCTGTGTTTCACCGCCGTGTCTCGGAAAGCACGTTAAGCCGTCGGTCCAGGTTGTCATGCATAGTTATGGCAAAAATTTAGTTTTTCTGGGCGGTTTCCGCACTTAGTCCTAGTTATTGGACCATTGTGCGATGGCAATTGTTATTGGAAAGTCTGTGCCCTCAAATATACTGATAACTAATTCGATCTTCGAATTCAGTTCGCCCTCAAGGTTGTGGAGGACCGCTGCCAGTCCTCAGTGTAAAAGCTGAAACACAATTCGTCGGTTGAACTAGTAGCCGACCCCAAATGATCTTGGAAATAATAAAGGCTAGTAAGAATATAGGACACTATAGTATTTATTAAATCTGTCATAAACATAATATTATATAGGTAATAATTATTTATAAACGATATTTATAAAAATATTTGATCTTCATCTGAATCTCCAGCACCATACACGAAATGCCTTCGCGTTACATTCTCATTAACAATTGCACTCGGTTCAGTCTCTATATTACTATTTTTACAAGGAGTAACTGGATATCTCACTGGGCCCAACCATCTTCTGCTAAGTCCAAAATTGCGTGGCAAGGCAACATTTTTTGATGAACTACTTTTCGTAGACTTATCTAAGCTATTCAGTGAGGATTGGATAGATTTTAAAGAAGATTGTTTAAGCAAATCAGTTGAACGGTCATTCAAGAAATCATCTGATAAATCCACATCAGCAGGTACACTGAGACTCAATGGTCGACGTTTTGGTCTCGAATTTGTAAATTGTCCACGCCACGTATTAAATTTCTGTGAGTCTCTTTTCTGTGGTGTATTATCCTGAGACGAGTAATTCCCTATATCAGATTCGTCATAAACTTTATTTTCTGAAAGACATTTTTGTAGGTTACTTTGATTGGTTGTTGATTCCCTACTACATTTGTCTTTCATCCTACTTATAACTTTATCTTTTGTAAGCTTTATCAACGCATATATTGTTTTTAAAGCTTCTTCGTTCAATAGTTCATCATCTGATATTTGTACATCTAAGGTACTGTTACTTAAATGTTTTGCAATAAGTTGCTTACTTGCTTCAATCTGAATATCTGTATTCTGATGATCTATACTGCTAGGTTTACTTGCATTTTGGAGAACAATAAGTTCCACTCTCTGTGGAGCTGATTGCAGCATAAGTAGAGCCTTATCATACTTTACATTCAGTAAAGTTTTGCCATTAACTGATATAATTTGGTCCCCTGGTAACAGTTTCTTACACAAATCTGCAGAGCTGCCATTTGTAATAGACTTTATATACACATTGCCATCTGATCCCTCAGCTACTTGCAATCCTAAGGCATTCATTTTGTCCCTTTCTAAAATTGCAGTTACAAATATTCTTTCGCCTTGTACACATTCCATATTTTCTAATTTCTCAAATAGGGATGTATTTAGACATGACTCACTGCTTGCCACATTATAATTAAAGACATCTGGGTAAACTTTTGGAGATTCTATCACATATGCTGTCGGTGAATTAGACATGATTTGATTATAAGGTCTCTCTGGTAACAACTTCATACTATTTATATTGCAATGTTGCCTCTGTTCAGTGCTCAGGTCATCAGAGTCACTGTGGGTCATGGTGAGATCACCTTCAGACCTTAAACAAGGATTAGAAACACTGACAGGAGATCTTTGATACCTACTCTCAGCAGGTGACCTAAGGCCATTGAACACTCTTGTACCCATTTTGACTCCTTGTCTTCTTGGTATGCTGCAGCTCTCTGAAGATGATAATCCATCATTAGAAGAGTTCTCCTGCATGTGAATATTTGAGTTGTTGAGGATACTTTCATCACTTGGTTGTGGCGATAATATTTGCCTCAAAAGCTCTTCCGTGTTGGGTTTTTCATTCTCTTTGTTCTGAACCTTTTTCTCCCCAAAAAGGTCAACTTTGAATCTTCGTCTGGTAGGTTTCCTTACTCTAACTGGATTTCTTACAGCTAAATTGTAGCTGTCTTGATAATTGCTGCAGTTTATGTTCCTATTTTCTTCTGCAGCATACAAAGGATGACTCATTTCACCAGATAGGTAATTTAGGAAGTCGTCTTTAGCATACAGTTTGAGGTACAACCTGTGATGTAGTGACGCCAACCAAAATGTAAAGTAGCTTTTGTTGTTTAACATTTTAAGTTTATATTTGACACCAATTTTAGACAACCCTGAATATGAGTTAGGCATTATATACAAACTCTTCTTATTATAATAGAATGTGTGTATGTGATGCCAAGGTAAGCTTTGCAGAACTATTCTGTTTATATTCGTACCTGATTCATCCGCCATGCTGTTACGGGAGTATAGAGTAACACCTCTTGGTCCAATAGAGAGCCACACATCTCTACAAAACCCATCTCTTGTAGCCCAAATAGCAGAATAGAAGTGTGCACCGTAATCTCTAAATGTCTGAGCTAATGTTATGTAATTAAGTACAGCCTTATTTTTATCCAGTCCGTGTCGAGATTCATGTGCTCTTTTCATACGTAGCTTGATGTCTGCCATGTCATTTGTGATAAATGTTTCTGGCAAATAATGTTCAACTAAAAAGTAATCCGCTGTTCCATGTTCTCGAAATGAAAATTCACCAAATTCTATATGCAGTGCATACCCAGCTAACAAAATAAGGTTTTGTATTGTTGACGTTAATTGGCCTTCTAGAGTTGCTCTTCTAAGTTGCAAATATACTCTGTGCCTCCATTCTCCACCTTGTATATTATTAGCAATGGTTTTAGGCAAGAAAAATTTTATTCTCAAAAATAAAGTCAGTGTATTATCTTCAGAAATTTTCTTTTTGCTACTTAACTTATACCAGCTTTCTTTAGCTACCTTTTTAATTTTATAATCGTCAGGTAAGAACACAAAATCTCCGCTGATTAAAATTGCTATGCCCAGCATGAAGTTATGTTCATAATTTTCACTGTGGACTAAGGCTTCAAATATTTGTCCGGCTGTAACCACATGTGGATCACAGACAATCTCAATCTTTTGGCCATTTAATAGCACTACAGTAATTACTCTTTTATCACAAGCTGCAGAGAGAGTTAAGTCAATATTTTTTGCTGGTTGTGATGCCCTGACTATAAATTCAGGGCCAACACATCCTTCTTTACCTTTGAAACCACATTCAGCTTTGTACAATCTTGAGGCTGCTCTCTGTACAGGTTTACCTCTCCTGAAATTACTATTTGGATAAGGCTGGACTTTGATTTTGTTATCATTTAGAGCTATTGCTGTCATAGAAGCAGTATTGGTTTGAAGTTTAGACTCTTCAATCTGAGTGCTGCACGCTATGTCAATAGATGACTGCGCATTACTCAAGCCTCCTCTTCTAGGAGTATCAAATAGATTGAAAACAGGTTTTCTATAGTTTCTTGGAATCCTACAGCTAGGGAATGGATCTCGTTCATCAGGTGACTTGAGAAGGGCCACACAACTTCTTGGGCGAACACTGACCTTTAATTCAGTACCTGTTTCTTGACTTTTGGTATGTCGCCTCTTTACATAATGTACATCATCATCTAACTTTAGGTCCATGCATGGACTAAGGCCAATGGATGCTGCTGAGCAGGAGCTTCTTCCTGAGTCTTCATCACAAACGAGAGGCATTGTGCTGAAACCCAATCAAAATAAATAGATTAAATAAAATCCACAAAATACTTTGTTTTGTATTCTCAGAAAGTATGTATATTACAACATATGCAGTTTTGCAAGGCAGTTATCTTGTTACTTCCTGGAAGTAATCTGCTGGATATATAATGTTTTGGGTTAAAATTGTGTAAGATTATATTTAATTAGCATACTTATTTGTATACAATTGTTGGTTAATATAATAGGAAGTGTTTCAAATATGTTTATCTCTTTCTATCTTATGTACATAACTATATGTTTACGTGATGAGGGATATTACTATTAGATTATTCATTTCCATTTCCAGCAATGTGGACATTGGCACATATTGTTATATTTAATTACAAAATAAAGTGTTGTAATGTTTATTAAATATAAATTATCAACATTTCAACAATAGTCTTCAGTTACTATGCTGTTTTTCATTAGTTGTTAAATATTCGTCTTATTATGTATTGTAAACGGACACTTGATATTCAAAAACGCTGATGTGCTGGACAAATCACGCGCCTTGAATACATTTACGGTTACGATAAAACAATTCAGACAATTCGTGTTTAGAATTTACATTTAAATATTTTACTAAAAGTATCTATAAATTTTTTGAGTTACATATTTATGCAGTGTATGCAAAGTCAGCAAGTTTACGAAAGATTCATCTTATATACTACTAATGTTAACATTAAACCCAGAATGTTACTCACTTTCACTTTTAATGTATAAAACTCATAATAAGTAAAACACAAGAGACACACATAACTTTTGTTTTCTTCTTCGAGTTAGGTCATTCAGCGAATTTCTCACAATTTAAAAGTTTTATCAACATTCCTCCCTCAGCATTGAGGTGTGTGTTAGGGATGCTCGATGATCATCGATGTTCGATGATCATCGATGTTAAAACATAAAACATCGATGTTTTAACATCGATATTGCATTATATAAAACATCGTAACATCGATGTCACGGACATACATACTTATATCGAAATTTGGTAGCGTACATAATAATCGAAATCTATGAACGCTTCCGCAAGTATTTATTAAATAAATTCTGAATGAAACAAAAACTCAAAAAAAGTCGAACACGAACGTGCTGTGCTCTGTGCTGTCTGATTTGTTTATGTGTGACGTGTGTACCGTACCGGTCATCCCATCCGTTGAAATTAAAGTTATTGTTACTTGGTTATTAGTTATTATTAACAACATGTAAGTAACTAGAGATTATAACCTTTTGTCCCTACGCCCTGATATCTTTTAATTTATTTTTCATCTTCTTGAATAATAAAACGTTGTGATTTTATGAATGTTAATAATTGATCAATGTTTGCAAAAAAATATCGATGTTGACTGACTTGCCCATATGCCCTGATATCTTTTAATTTAGTTTTCATCTTGTTGAATAATAAAACGTTGTGATTTTATGAATATTAGGTAATAATAGATCAATGTTTGCAAAAAAAACATCGATGTTGACTGACATCGATGTTTTGTACTTAAAGAAACATCGAGAATCGATGTTCTGCCATCGATGTCATTATCGATGCCATCATCGATGTTTTACCAACATCGAACATCCCTAGTGTGTGTACTATGTTTGTGAATGAATATCATTTTACGTTAGGTACATTAATAAAAACGAAACCACTAGCAATCTATAAATCTATGAAAAAAATGGAAAATGTTATGCGTAAGAGGAATACTTCAAAAGTATTTATTTCAAAAATATAAAACAGGAGAGTACAATTTATATATTTAACGTTTCTTGGTATAATATCGATTCAGAACAATTTTTGAAAAATAATTGACATTATGAATGAGAAATGGAACGTACAATAATCTGTCAAAGAGGATTGTGTAGTGTGTTGTGTAC
This sequence comes from Phragmatobia fuliginosa, assembly GCA_932526445.1. NCBI lineage: Eukaryota > Metazoa > Arthropoda > Insecta > Lepidoptera > Erebidae > Phragmatobia > Phragmatobia fuliginosa. The sequence continues at coordinate 19,116,950 of OW052073.1, forward strand.
CCAAACAATGCGTGCTTAAACTGACACATGAAGTGGCTTTTTTTTATTGCGTTCTCTTTCATATGTATTACGTTTTAGGTAAGCTCATCCCTTTCTCATGCACCATTATTGAAAACAAAATATGTAAAATTACTGTACAACTTTCACTGTCCCATCAGCGTCAACTCGTCAACCCGTCATGTCATGATTTTGATTCTACGTGTTTTGTTTTAAAAATAACTTATTGATTATTAACCCTATTGGGTCAGATAATTGTTGTGTACAGAAATGGCTACGTTAATCCAATCATATGAACAGCAATATTCAGTTCTCACGGCAGACATTACAGCTAAAATCGGACGTTTAAAATCAGGCACTGCAGGTATGTTCTTATTTGTGGTGAAATTAATCTTAGCGAGCGTAATCAATCTCTATCGAATCATTTGACTGTGTACTGAATGTTTAGGGTTAAGGTAATTTAAAGATAAACTGTCCTTTAATTCATTTGATTAGTTAAATGATTAAAATCGATAGTCTATTATTGAACACTATTTGCTCACATTGTGAGTCTATAATATAATATTTTTGGCAAGAATAAAAAAATATTTTTAAGAATATTCGTCTATGAAACAGTTTGCAACCATATAAAAAAGTATTTTTTCTGTAAATCTATTTTTCAGACAACCGAGATCAGTTATCTAGGGAAATACATGCAAATTTTGAGGAGGCTAATGATTTGGTAAGATTATTTATTATTAAGTACATAAATTTTTATCTATACTGTATAATGCTCTGAGACAACTGTCTCGAAAGACACACTGAGACTTATAGATACACTAGGAACTCATAATAATAATAGTCTTTTATTTCGGACAAAATTTGCTGACTTTAAAACAATAAAAAACTTAATCCTAGCTCTTTCTGACACCGCAACACTTGTCTGTTTGTCATTATTGACAAAGGCCTCCTTCAGACATTTCCACAGCTCCCTATCCTTGGCTGTTCTGGTCCACAAACATTTTTTATTTCATCTTCCAAAGCATATGTATAGGAATGCATATCCCACCCTAGTCATCATCATCATCAGTCTATCGCAGTCCACTGCTGGACATAGGCCTCTCCATTGCACACAACTCTGATCGATTTTGGGCTTCTCGCATCCAGCTCCTGCCAGCAATCTTACGCCGGTCGTCACTCCACCTCGCCTGTGGGCGTCCTACACTATGTTTACCAAGACGCTCCACTCCAGAACTCTTCTCCTCCAACGGTCATCAGTGCTAATGCTCTAGCATATTCGCTTATGGATGTTCATAAGGAAGTTCAACGCTTAAAGCGAATAATGCCGAGAGATTTAATCCAACAGTCTAAGTGAGGAGGATGTGACACAGGTCACATGCCAAAAGCGTCAGTGTTGCTGAATGTCCCTGACAAAGCGACAGATTGTAGTAGGAAGAAACAAAAAAAAAACTGCGTAATTATTTAAATACCAGTATCACTAAATAAATAGTAAGATTTAGATTATCGTTGAAAATTTTATGAGGCCTATATTTTTATAGATAAGAGTTTGTATACAATTTGGTTTTACATTAGATCCAGGCCATCTTTTGGTTTCATCTTATTTTAGGAATTGTTTCATACTGTTATGTATGTATGCAACTGTGTAGACAGATGTATGTAAAAGTGTGCGTGTGTCACGCCCATCACGTGTTATCTTTACAGCAATAAAGCAGTGTGTCTTTAACCGTACTGAGTTTCACTCGCTCCCCACGTAATCACACTAACACATACAATTAATTATTTGTTAGGTTCAAGCCTAATTCAAGTTGAAATTGTAAATATGTACTATAATTATCAATAATTCTAATATCACTTAAAAAGAAAATGGGAAGACATTGGTATGTCAAGGTACTATGTACTACTTAATTTTAAAAAAATATGTTTTTAATTTAGCTTTTTTAATCCTCCTTTATATAAACTTGACTAGGCCACATTTTATACTTACACTCCACCTAAAAAGGGTAACAATCCATTTGCCTCATGTAATATATAGTACCTACTTATCAAAATCTAACTATATGTATCTGATTTCTATGTTCATTACAAGACTGATAATGTATTCACTAAGTGCTTATCATAATCTATTAATAAATGATTCATGTTTGATTAAACACTGATTTAATTTTTACAGCTGGAACAATTAGAGTTGGAATCTCGCGGAGCAGGTGCTGGGTCACGTGTTGCAGCGTACCGAGCTGAACTACAGCGCGTCCGTGATGAATACCGCTCAGTCTCCAATAATTCTGCTTCATGTGAGCATGTTTTTCTTCATCATAATGTATAAGATTATGAACAAAAGTTAAAAATCTAGTTTTCTATTCACTTCACACACTTCACATATAAAACAAAGAACACTCAGTCCATGCTGTAAAATCCGTTTAGAGAATTTCTGTTATTTCTAGATCAAAAATATGCACTCAAACCTTAAAGATAAGAGTATAATAGCCCACTACCAAGGCTAGCATATGTGATCATGAATGGCTAAAGTCATTTACCATCAGACAGACCTGGTGCTCATTAATTTGGGTGAATACTGGCAATGCAGCATGGTGACCCACACAAGCCCACATTATGGCGGCCTACTGTGATGCTTCTGTGTGTTTGAGCCTCCAGTCACGAACTTACGAAATATGACAACACTAGCTGCGCCCCACGGTGTGACCCGTGTATTTACGAAAAAAGTAGCCTACATATGTGATTATTCAGAACTAATTAATAAATTAGCCATTTACAAACTATCATTATGGTTGCTATGCATGTTTGTTATGCATAGCAACCTGTGAAGTTTTGACAGGAGTTAGACAGTGATGCATTTCGACATCTATGATTTGAGTATTTTTATTATCATCTAGCTTTCGCCGGTGTATCTCGATTATTCCAGTAAAAAGTAGCCTATGTATTACTCTGATATATGAGCTATATTACTGAAAAGTTCCAAATCCATTCAGTAGTTTTTGCGTAAAAGACCAACTAACATAGGGGCCGTCAATTAATCACGTGATCTTTTTTTGGCATTTTTAACTCCCCCTCTCCCTTGGTGATACATGGTGAGGTTTAAGCCTACCCCCCCCTCCTCTCCTATATCACGTGTATTTTTTAGTACCTACAAAGAATCTTATTTTTTTCAAATATTGATAAAATACAGTTAAGGGTATCAACTAATTTTATTATAGAAAATTATAAACCACAAAAATTACGTTCAGAGGTAGAGTAGAAAGGTCGCAGGTTGACTGACATAAAGATAATGAAAGAAATGTGAAAATTTGCAGAAAAAAATAAATACACGTGTTACTACACCCCCCCCCTCCCCTTGTGGTATTTCGTGAGTTTCCCCTCCCCCCCCCCTATCAAGCCTCAAGTGATTAATGGACAGCCCCATACATACACACATACTCACAAACTTTCGCGTTTATGAAACACAACACAAACTGTGAGAGGGTAGTACCGCTCTGCTTGCGGTAGACCATTTGTTCTGGAATCAGCGTGGCTCCACTATATTGAGAAGAAAAAGATTCTCTTCATAAAGTTATTGTTTTTCAATTAAAATTTCTGTCAAACCCAAATCTCACATTCTTTACATTGCTATAATTGAAAATGCCATTTCACTTACAGATAACATAGACACAGATGAAGTGTATGATGATTGGGGCGCTAACGAGCAGCAACGTAAGTTGCTTGACAACTCAGAGCGACTCGAGAGGACGGGCAAGAACCTTACGGAGGGATATAGAGTCATACTTGAGACAGAACAGATTGGAGCGGCTGTACTGCAAGACTTGAGTGTTCAAAGAGAAACTATACAGCGGTCTAGAGGGCGGGTGAGTTTGTTTACACATATTTTCTTTAGGAGTTATGGAACAATATGTTTTGCAAGTTTAATTTGAATACATATTTTTTGACGTGGTGACCGATTAAGAATACAGTGTCACCACCCCTATTCATCCCGCGGGTGTCGTAAAAGGCGACTAAGGGATAAACTACGCAAGACAACATCAATGCAAAGAAAAGGAAAACTTGAAACCAACCCTATACCAACCCGTCTGGCCAGCGTGGTATAGTAGGCCAAAACCTCCTTCTAAGGAGAGGCCTATGTCCAGCAGTGGACTGTTGATGATGATGATGATGATGATGACATATTTTTTTGACTTTCCATGAGAACAAGAAGATTGTAGCAAGAAGTATACCAAGTTCAGTTCTTACGTTTCTGGGCAAGACTTTTTAATCTTATGGTGGCTGGCACACCACACCATACCATAAAATATAAACATATGTACATATAATAAAAATAAATAATATAAATAATCTTGTACATACTCTTAAATCTTTTAAACTTCGCAATGGATTTTAATGCGGTTTTCACTTAACCTACATCAAAATCGTCGAGTAAACAGAGGGATTTAATTGGATGATTGACTATCTAATACACGTAGATTAGAATAAAGAAAACCAAGAACCGATTATTTTCGTGCGAAGCCGGGTTACTTGTATTAAATTATTCAGATATTTGATTACAAACTCATTTCAGCTCCGTGAGACTGATGAGCAGTTGAACCGTTCCACGCGTCTGATGAATACAATGGTAATGCGAGCACTCCAGGACCGTTTTGTGCTGATCATGGTGTTTCTCACCCTGGGAGCTCTTCTACTGGTAGGGATATATTTCTCCTTGTCGTAGCACATGAACTTAATATTGCAATATTTAGTGTGATGCTGTGAATATATTAAATAGGTCACTGTTTCTCAATCTGTGACCCCCTTGTTGCCGTGATGGCACTTTTGTATATAAATTGTTTACATTCAGCATGATTTAAAGTACATATATATATAGTAGTGGTAACATATGTGACTGCTGTGCTTTAGAAAAAATATTTATTTATTGTCAAAATATGTGTGTACTGTACTGGTGTAATGAGATTGTGTTGATATAAAAATAAACCTACATATTAAGGGTTTAAGGTATTTATTGATAAGGCACCATGACTTGAACCATAATAAAAATTGACTTCCATTTAAGACCACACAACGCTTTTATCTGACAATGATCAATTTCAGTATTAGCAATTTTATGAGATTTACTATACTTTGTGGTACAAGCTTTGTAATACATAACGATATGTAGAATATGAGGTCATAAAAATTGAGAGAATAGATAGATATTATAATATATGAATAGATAAATATTGTTATATAGTGTTTCTTGAAGGGGTCACTGTAAAAAGATTGAGAAACATAAGCTTAGGCTGTTTATACAAATAAGATATATAGTTATTGTCTTATTATTATTATTGTGGACGTGTAGGTAAAATGCAGTTTTAAGTCAATTTATGCTAATAGTAATATGCTTATGAGCTTGGAATGAGGAGAAAGTGACAAAGACCCGTTTTTGGTTTAAAATAACCTTCGGACATATTCTATTACTATGTTTATAGTTTTAATGTATAATTATTGTTTACAAAAATTTAATAAATTGGCCTATGACCTGTCCCCCTAGCCAAGTTTCAAACGTTTGTCGTTTTCTATTCTATTTCTCTGGTTTCATTGACTAATGTAACTTAAAAAAAAAGACACATTTATTTCCTGTAACCTTTGATACATATTAATTTATTTATTTTTATTTAGATCTAGTTAACTTAAATTAATTTGTAAAACTAAAATTTTGATTGTAATAGTAGATTAGTAGCCAAGGGCTGTAAGGCATAAATTGCAGCTCGAGATATTTAGGCGCACGAGCAGCGAGGGCGCCTATAGTTCGAGGGTGCAATTGGTACTTACACCCGAGCTAACTATTCTGCTTTACATCTCGATTGTGAGGTAAGTAGAAAAAAACCGGCATTATAAGATTACAGTAAAAGTTTTCTATTTCCGCCTTTTTTCATTAAAAAGAAAATTAAAGAACTTTTTAAATTTTTTTCAAGAACGAAATTAAGCTTCGCCGTTCGATATTTAAAATTGATGACTATTATACTCACACGAAGACAAGGCTGAATAGTAAAGCGACCTCTTTGGTCATTGGGCTGAGTGCATGATGTCTATTGCCAGTATGATGGTTAGATGTACTCGAACTTTTTGAAGGAAAGAAGTGGTTTTTTTTTTAATTACTTACCGCCCTAGGGCTTTTCTAGCTACATTATTACCCTAGAGCGCTAATTAGTCACCTACAAGCCCCATTTGGAAGTAATAAGAACCTACTTACCGAACATGAGAGATGTAAATTATTTATATTAAAATCTCGTCAACTAGTATCAGTAACCAGGTCAGGGTGTCTTCTGACATATGCCTCCTCTAATTCCCACCACTTGTTTCGGTCCAGCGCACACAGGTAATGTCACTTATTCATTGTTAATAATAATACAACTTATTCATATACAGGGTGAATTTTTGAGACGGGACAGTAAGGGTAGGTACCTTAACCGTTATAGTTACAGGAAAACGCTTTTAGGAGACTATCCATATTTTTTAAGATATTCTGAACTGCATTTACAGATTTTGGAAAAAATGTACAGCCAGCAAGAAAATTGACATTTTAAACAAAAACTTTTTTTGATGCCAATCGATCCTGTTTCTTATAAGGATCAAAAGTCTCTACTGGAGCGACTGAGGTTTGAGTACTAGGAATGTCAGAAATCGCAAAAACTTTTTCCATACATTTGTACAAAAATAAATCATTTTAATATGTAAAAACGACAAAGTTTGGAACGACCTGCCTTGTTCTATTTTTCCTGATGAGTTGAACTCTGGAGCCTTTAAGAGTAGAGTGAACAGGTTTCTTTTGGATGGGCGTGTACCATCTTCGTCTTCATCTACACTTCCCATCAGGTGAGATGGAAGACAAACGCCTATTCCATTACAACAAAAAAAAATGTATTTTAGACACAGACAAACATAACGTACATTGGAAGATCTACGAAATAAATTGCTTAAAATGACCGCCGTTTTAACGAATAGATAAGTTCACTCATTTTTGTGCTAAGCTGAGTAACAGCTGATAATTTATTCTGATATATAGATATACTGATATTCATTAAGTCCGCCTTTGTACAACATGTGCAATAAGTATAAAATAAATAAATAAATAATTTTCTAGAATAGATATCATTTAAAATCCTTCGAAAGAGGAGCGGCATCTTGCTGAAAATAAACTTTACGCAAGTCTGACAGGAGCCATTCATTCAACTGTTTTTGGAGATTCTTTAAAATGACGTCGTTATACTCGGCAGAATTAAGAGTACCTTCATAAAAATTAAAAAAAAAATAGCACAAAAATGAGTGAACTTATCTATTCGTTAAAACGGCGGTCATTTTAAGTAATTTGTTTCGTAGATCATCTAAATGTAAGTTATGTTTGTCTGTGTCTAAAATACATATTAAAATTATTTATTTTCGTACACATGCATGTATGGAAAAAGTTTTTGCGATTTCTGACATTTCTAGTACTCAAACCTCAGTCGCTCTAGTAGAGACTTTTGATCCTTATAAGAAATAGGATCGATTGGCATCAAAAAAAGTTTTTGTTTAAAATGTCAATTTTCTTGCTGGCTGTACATTTTTTCCAAAATCTGTAAATGCAGTTCAGAATATCTTAAAAAATATGGATAGTCTCCTGAAAGCGTTTTCCTGTAACTATAACGGTTAAGGTACCTACCCTTACTGTCCCGTCTCAAAAAATCACCCTGTATATATTCATTGAAAAATGTTAGCTAACGAAACAAGAGAATAGGAAAATAAAATTGAGAATAGAATAGAAAACGAAAAACGTTTGCAGCTTCGCTAGGGGGGGCTGCTTTCTTATAAGTAATAAAAGCCATTGTGATCGTTGTAAGCATTCCTCTAAGCAAACCATATGGTTGTACTATGTATATAGTGTATTTTGTAATCTAATACTATATTCAGCGTTTTATGCAAAATATCATAGTTTAAATTATTCTTGATCTACCCACAATTTTGTGCAATATTATAAAGAGTTATAAAAGCACTTAACACAATCTTTGATGCCTGTTTCACTACTAGTTCATAGATGGTACATAAGGTGTATGCAGAAATTATCAAAACCACAAACTAACCATACTGAAACAAAGTATTCATGCTACATGTATAACCCATAACGTCCCACCGCTGTGCTGGGACACGTGGACGTAGTCTTGCTGTTGGATGTTTTTAAACCGCCCTTTTGACTTGCTGTATGTGTGTTATAAATCGTGCTATAAAAAAAACCTGTCATAAAACACATATATTTTTTAAGACTGATTATTTTTAATTTATTTGTGGTGTAACAGGTACTCATTGTCTATGGTAATCGCTTATCAAACACAAATGTGTCATTATATAGGAGACTGTTTATAATGTATATAGATACAATTATTTATTGTAATGTAAGTGTATGAAGCCAAATAAAGTGCATGTTAACGTTTTGAATAATAGTTTTATTTACACCTATGTAAAAAAATTCAATTTTTATTACATCAGAAATTTGAGGGACATAACTTTGTAGTAACTACAAAGTTATGTCCCTCAAATTTCTGATGTAACAACTGTTGTAACATTGTAGTTACTCCGTATAGTTCATTCCGTGTATTCTTCGTGGTTCATTGTTTCTTCGGTAGATGGCGCTGTCTTATGATGAGTGTGGAAGTCACCCACAATACTAGGCGAAATAGGAAGTGGCACGGCGTGACTACTTAAACTACCAGGTCTAACGTCTAATAAATAACTACCAGCAGTTACTAATACGACTATCTGCGACCTTACTCTTAGAATTATTCACAATTTTAATTCAAATACAAGTTAGGATAAAAAATTATTTAATACGGAATTCAAGAGAACGATACCAATTGATTAGAATTTAAGTTAAAGTTGCTAATTTCCATTTAGCCTGCCAATAATTTTTTTTTTCTAAATATGTACATAATTTTTACCTTTAAATGATACCAAAAAAGTAAAAATCTATTTTAGAAAATTTATTTGAGAATCGAACCTTCGACTCTGCTCAGTAGTCAGTAACCGTATTGTTAATATAATGTATAGAAAATTCTCGTATCGCGGTGTTTATTACCAAAATTCTCCATAACGGCTGGACCGATTGTTGAAATTGTGTGCATATCTGTCGTGTCTGAGAATCGACCAACAAGTATTTTTCATCCCCTAGGAGGCGAGCGGAGCCGCGGGCATTAGCTAGTATATCAATATAGAATGTCACCATAATTTCGGCAAAAGCAGGTCCACTGTTGGATAATAAAGAATTCCTCAATCCCTTCGAAGACTTTGGCTTCACCTACCGCCAGTCTACAATGCTTATTTCTCCAACATGAAAGATACAAAAGAGCCATCTGCAAATAACTTAGAGCAATATCAAGTAAAGAAAATTCATTCCAATTTTAAATATTTCATAGTTTATTCATATTTTATTTGTTTCGGAGTCTGGGTGTTTTTCTATGTGTAATATGTAAATATTTACAAAAAAAAGTATGTTTAGTACCCTTAACACAAGCTCTGTTTACTTTGGGACTAGATGATGTTGTGTGTAAGTTGTCCAAATATTTATTTTATTTATTTATTTATTTACTTCTTTAAAATATTTTTTAAACAAATAGTATTGAAAAAAAAAACAAAAAAAATATCAATCAAAATAAGCAATAACACTTTATTCATACATTTTTACATTCGAATCTTTTATTACAATAGTCACAATATATTAATTTATACTCTGTGCCTCTAGCACGGGGTTTATGATAAGATAGATATAGTAATTTAAGACGGGCAGTTTATCATAAAGCAGTCATATATCTTCTTCTTTATATGAGATGGACCAGACGAATAATATCAGCTATTTCATCCAATGTCAAGTAATTAACGTCTTCAATTGTAAAGTCTTCTAGTCGTCGTAATGAATTTAATGTTAATAAAATGTGGACAAGATGAAATGGGGACCGTCTTCCGAAAAAATATCAACTGTGCAAAATTGTTGTTGACAATGTTGCCACATAATTAAAGGGTGATTAAAAAAAATTAAATACGTAGCTTGTCATCATTTTGAAATAGTTAAAAAATATAAATTATATATATTACAGGAAAGTAGGATTAAACAATCGTTTTGGATGTTTTACATTTTCTATTGTTGTTAGCAGATTTTTTTTATGAGAGCAACATAATGTTTCAATTAATTTATATAATGTAATTATTAGTTACATAAAGAATTAAAACCAAGTCCTGTAAAAAGGCACAGTGAAATGTGGCATAGCGATTATTGTTTTTAAATTAACAAGATAATGAAACAAAATTGCCTTACTTACCAATAGTTCTATCAACAGTCTTTATACTGTCGACGACATTGGCGCGTAAGTGTGTATTCATCATCATCATCAACAGCCTTTAACACTCCACTGCTGGATATAGGCCTCTCCATACCACGCTGGCCAGACGGGTTGGTAAAGGGTTTGTTTTAAGTTTTCCTTCTCTTGGCAGTGATGTTAGCTGCTTATTTTGTTCCTTTAGTCGCCTCTTACGACACCCATGGAATTAATAGGGGTGGTGACACTTTGTATTCTTAATCCGTCTACCACACCACGTGTGTGTATTTTGTAACTTATGTTATTTCCTTGCTAATTTCCGCGGTGTTACCCGCCGTGATTGTTGTAAATCGCGAGTAACGCCGCGAAGCGAAGCTAGTCTAAGTTACTCCTTACGGCATCAGCATTTTGCCAGCAAACTTCCGTCACAATCATTCCAGAGGTTCTAACGATTAGCGTAACAATTGATGTAAGTACTGTAAAAACTTTAATATGTATTTAGTAAAACATTGTTTATTTGATATTACAAACAGGCACTCCAACTTTATTTGTTTGTATAGATGTGCTAACGATAATATTGCAATTAATTAAATTAATAAACAACTAACAACCGTGTTAACAAATAAATTAAGTTCATTATCGTACATAAACCTTTTAAACACACTAATATTTCTACTAGCTACCTGCTGATTGCACACAAAATATAAGACGTGTTTAATTATGAAATATAATAGTTTACGTTGTAACTGCTATCAGTACAGTTAAACTAACCAATAATATGCGAAACTGAACGCCTCGTCGAACGCAATCCTAAGTTATACTCAATGATCCGTTTACAATTTATTACAGGCTTAGTATAACCCCGTTTGGAAATTAACCAGTGTTAACACATCAAAAAAACTACTATAAAGGGGGTTTATTTTAATATTCATTAAATTATTTTAGATCCCTTAAGATAATGCACACATATATAATGATATTTATGATTACTACTGTTTTATTAAATAATTTTGTGATTCTGGTAATAATGTTAAGCATGGATGCTGAGATATAGGCCTGTGTAATTGTGGCCTATTATAATTTATTAATAAATAATATTTCTTTATCACAAGTATTTTACATCAGAGCTTTGTCTTGTCTTTTTCTTAAACATATAGCCTTACTGACTAGTCTTGTCCTAAAACCCCGTGCTAGAGGTCAATGTCTATATTCTACACTAGCTCATTAAACTGATTCTGTGGTGCTGTCGTGACATGTGGCATGTTGGAAGGCGGGAACATGTTTAGTGGAGGAGCCATGTTGATTGGTGGTGGTCCCGCGTCTGTTGGAAGCATGTTGACGGGTGGAGCGGGTGGGGCGGTGGGGGAGGCTGGGAACAGAGCCAGTGGGGGTGCCATAGACTCCGCTGGTGACTCCGAGGGCTCATCTTCAACAGGTTGCCCGAGAGAAACTAAACGCATTTTATATTCGTTTAGTTTCATGTCCTGTAAAAAGTAAAAAGTGTGGAAAATTACAAGAAAAGAAATATTTTGGAATTAACTACAAATGTTTTTAGTCCCGAATGTTTTAATTTAATACTGTTTCTATACATATGTGTATATCATGACTTTGTTAAACGACAAATGTCAGTAATATATGAAATGCAAATAGTTATGTGAAGGGAACGGGAATAGTGTCCCTCCAACACAAAGAGAGGATCCTCCGACCAGACGAGGTGATCGTGCCTGGCGGGCTACTGACCAACAGTTGATGTTGGGATGTTGTATATGTGCTAATCGGCGCGAGAATTTCTCTATCGCGATTCAGGATTAGTAGTTACTCCGTATAGTTAGTTCCGTATGGTAGATGGCGCTGCTGTATGTTTTCGCTTGCACTGTATGTGAAAGTCGCCACAGTTATTTCTTTAAATATACATATCTAATTCTTTACCACACTCATAGTTATGAAAAAAAAAGGAATTACCTGATCAGCAAGTAGCTCTAACAAGTCATCCTGGTCTTTCTTAACCTTCTCTAATTCCTCAGCAGCTGTTTTCTGCCCATCTTGGCTGATCTTCAATTGTTCCTTCAAACTCGTTACTTCAGCCAGTAGGCCTTGGATTCTACCTTCGTATTCTTTCAGCCTGGGATCTTCTTGACTAGGCAGGCTTGGGGCGGGGGGTCCAGGTAAGGACTTTGAGGCGGAAACTTGCGCCTTCAACAGTGTGTTTTCATCTTTCAAATGAGAATTCGATGCGATGGAGTCGTTGAGTGCTCCCTGGAATCAATTAACACTTGTTATTTTTTTATTAAAGTTAAACTTCTATACGAAAGCTTGACGGGTCGTCAATTGGTGAATGTGTGACGCGAGCGTTACGAAAAGTGTGATCTGGCAAGGCTAACGAATGTTGAGAAGGAGATATAGGTTAGTGAAGATAGAAAGAGAGAGTGTTACGTTGTTACTGTAGGAGCAAGAAAGAGCAGTTATCTTTCTCATTACATTTCGTATATCTAAGTAATACTACACGGCTTTTACTTAAGTCATGTGGTCAAGTACACTTGGGCTTTTAAAGGTACACCAGTAACACCTAAAATATGTAATTCTTTTATTTGTGAAGGCAAGATATATAGATTTAAAAAAAAACAGCGCTCCCATTCTTGACGGTTTGGAGATCATATAAGTTCTGTAGTAACTTAGGATACAATTTATTCCATAGATTGATATTGTGAGGCAGAAATTAAAGTAAATAGCTTAAGAAACTCCTGCAAGTAAATTCGCTGCCTCCCCTCTCTACAACAACCGGTTCTGTGCTGCCCAAAATATAATTCCTACTAATAATAATGCAACCGTAACTCTGTCAGTCTGTTACACTTTCACGGCTAAACCGTGGTTGTTGCAATGTTGTGCAGTAGTAATATAAGGGTAAAATACCTGCAAACTCTGGTTCTGTTGCAGCAACCCTTCAACTTGCGACATGAGCTCCTGCAGCCTGGCGTCCTGTTGCCGTATGAGCGACTTGTACTGCTCCAGGTTACCGCTCTCGGGAGAAGTGCGTCCTGCAGCTGGTTCACCGGTCCCGTTCTCGTTTGTTGCTGTTAAACTTTGGATGAGAACACCTGGGAAATAAAACGTTATGAATAAAATATACTGTTTGTAAAAATTAAATTAATTTTTTGACTCGTTGGTCTAGGGATGGTCTTTCTTAACCTTCTCCCGCGACTGCTAATCAAGAGGTCTCGGTTCAAATCCCGGGTCGGGTCAAAAAAGTGTTTTTGGGTTTGGCTAATAGCAGCAGCCCGGAGTTTGGAAGTTTGGGGGCGATTAACGCCCGTGCCTCGGAGAGCACGTAAAACCTTCGGTCCCAGTTGTCATGAACATCTATAACAATCGTTATTGGAAAGTCAGTCTCCTCAATTTTATTGACAACTAGTTAACCTTCGAATTTCAGTTCTCCCTTAGGGTTGCGGAGGTCCGATGCCAGTATCTCCGTGGAAAAACTGATATTCAGGTAAAACCGGTTGAACTAGTAACCGACCCCAAATAATATTGGGAATAAGGCTAGGAAGAAGAAGAATATTCTAGAATATTTTCCTGATTTATTCCTTCCGAAATCTAAAAAAAAAAATGTTGGCAAAGCAGTCGTGGTCACGTAGAGTGGTAGAGGTGGTAGGTAGTATAAGAAACACTAACTTTCCAAGACTTTGAAGAGTCGACAGAACTCGTAGTCGATGAGCACGTCGGCGGCGATCTTGGCGCGGAGCTGCGGGTGCTTGGCCGCCTTGTTGTACAGCTCGTGCCGGGACACCTCGCTCAGCTTCGACGTGAACATCTCCATGCCGATGCGCTTCGTTAGCAGCTGCTTCAGGGAATCCTGGAAAGAGAGAAGAGTGTCCATGGAGTTTCTTGTCTGTTCTTCTCCATAAGATCAACGAATTGGAACAGACAATTAGCTTCACTACTGACTACATGACGTATCAAAAGTGCCGTTGTATATTTTATTTGAAGTAAAAATCAAATCATGATTGATTTGAGAAACAACTACTTTGAGATCTTCACAAGATATTACTTTGAACAGGTTTTTGGATTGGTACACGCTATATATTAGCTTCACCTGTATGTTTGTTTGGTTGTAACCGTAACTTTTGGGTGCGATTTTGACTCACTTTAAACGGCCAGATTTCGTTCAAACTTTGTAGTTTTATCGAGGACCAATGACGATACTCAAATTTAAAAAAATAAAACTAAAAAATAAATAAAACAAAATGTTTAAACATATTAGTCTTTTTTAATCTACAAAAAAAAATAGTTTTAGAAAAGTAAACAAAAAATAATTTTAATGTAACAAAGCGTGGGGTGCTTTCTGAAAATATTTAAATAACGTCGTTTTGTTTTACAAAGAATATGTAACTTAGATTAAAATTATTTTCTACTTTTTAGTTTAAAAGCATGTTTGTTTAGTTTTTTAAAACTCTTTTTTTTTATTATGGAAGTGCAATAATTTAGAGATAGATGAAGAGCATATTAAAGTTACATAGTTAAAAAATTAAGTACTTAATGGAAAGCGAGAGGTATGTATACCTTTGTGTCAGTATTCATACTTAAAACCAACATTTATTTTAGAAATAGAAAAAGACCAGGTATGCTCAAATACATCTAATTTTCTCATGTAATATGGTAGAATCTGCCATTCTGAACATTCCTTATTTGGGTATTGTAGAAGAAAAGTCAAATGATTAAAAGAAAAATCCTTGTTGTTCATCATCATAGCTTTAGTCCATAGCTGGACATATGTCTCTCCTTAGAAAGGAGATTTGAACACCTCAGTATATACTTCTTCATAACATCAGTGGTGTTTTTTTTATATTGAAGCCTACCAAAGTGACTCTACTCTGCCTGATGGAAAGCATGAGTAGAATCCAAAAGTGGGGGTCACATCACTCACTATTGTGAGGGTAGGCAATGCAGCATGGTGACCCATACCTTGGCAGCCTGGTCTTACACTGACCAACTGAATACGACAGCAAGAATGCTGTCATTATTACGATGGTCTTCTGTGTGAGGGTAGTACTGCCCCAGTTGAACCGGCCCATTCGTGCTGAAAGCAGCATGCTTCTACTAATCCTCTCCGTCCGTTTGATGTATAAGACAAGCGGTCCCGAGTGCAGTTGTATACGTACCTTGGAGTACTGTTCGACGGAGTCATCGTTGAAGTGTATGCAGATGGCGAGCAGGAAGGCGCTGAGCCCCTGCAGCAGGTACTCGTTGTCGTCGTGCTCGTTGGCGCAGGTTTGCGCGACCAGCCAGCTCACGCCGCCCGGAGCCAGCAGGAACGCGCTCACGGCCGCTGGACACTGCGACGTCCACTGGCACAGCAGCATCAGCAGACCCACCTGACATCATACATCACCCATTCTAATTCCTCACTCATTATCCGTTTGTTGGCGGATAGAGAATCAGTAACAACCCATAACATCCCACTGCTGGGCCCGGAACTCCTCTCAGGAGAGGGTTAAGGCCATACGTCCCCACGCAGGCCGAGTGCGGGTTGGGGATAGAGAATACGGAATGTTATTGATGGTAGCGAGAAATATCAGTAAATTTGATTAATCATTCTAGAAATTGGATAATGTGTAAATATGCATACTATGTGAGTCTGTCGCATTTCAATGTTCTTGTTTGGTTAACCGGGAAACGGGTAACACCGCGGGAATCAGCTAGTCTTAAGTATGACAGCACAGCATAGTACAACTCTGGTTCTGAACTAGGTAAAAACAATTTTGACATGACACTTTTGGTAATCCACATTTATATATACTTGAAAACATCAGTTGTTCAACAACAAGAACAAAAAACAAAGTTGTTCTTAGTAACAATCGTACCCACACGACTCTTGGTTACGATCACTAACCTCAGAACTAGTTTTGATCTAGATTTAGTTTGGTACATGTCTTATGATATATTTAAATTCTGGGAAGAAACTAACGTCTAAGACACAGGCTTGGCCTGGTTTAGGCGTAAGATAAGATAAGATAAGATTTATTCGCTCAAACATGTGTGTACATACAATAAATTATAGCATGCAAGTTACAAAAGGTTCAACATAGTTCAATACATGTTTGCCATATACAATGACTTGCGAATATCAATTTTATATAATAAATTATTAAATTCTAATATGTTCCCATTACTGAAATATCAATTATTTTAATGTCAAATGTTTTCATTACATATAAATATGAATAATTCATGAACAAAAAATATAAAATCAAATAAAATTATATACAATGTCAAAGTCAATTATGTTAATATCTAATTATTTATCTACTTATTTATGTCAAAACAAATTTATCATTTAAAAAGTCATTCACATTATAATAGGCTTTTGCAACAAGAATTGATTTTAATTTTTGTTTAAAGGCTTGGTTACTTAAATTTAACTGACCATAGTAATGTTACAGACACCTAGTTATAGTCAAATGTTGTCAAACTTGTATTGTCATGGTGTTGGTTTTATATCAATAAAGTTTCACCACCCCTATTCATCCTATGGGTGTCCCTAATAGACGATTAAGATAACAAACTACGCACAATAAAGTTGGTTGTTGCAATGTTGGCACAATTGTCTGTCTTGTTGGTCTTGTGGTTGGCGTATGCGGCTGCTGATCAAGAGATCTCGGGTTCGATCCGCAAGTCGGACTAAATATTTGTGTAATCCACAAATCTTTATTTCGGAGTTTGGGTGTTTTCTATGTATAATATATATGTATTTACAAAAAAAAAGTATGTTTATGTTTTAAATCAGTTATCTAGTATCCATAATACAATCTTAGTTTTGGACTAGATGGTGTTGTTTGTTAGTGGTCCATAATATTTATTATTATTATTAAAGTCATTGCAAAGAGCAAGGAAAACTTAAACAAATCCTATACCGACCTGTCGACTCGTAATTATCAAAATCATATTTTGATTGGAATACACTGATTCTGGACACATTTTGACTGTGACCAAACCAAATTAAACGTACATACTTTTAACATTACAGCATTCATTGAACAGTTAAATTTTACGAATCATAAATAAACTACAAACCTTAGCTTTCAACTTGGTAGTTTGCTGCAACAACAAAGTGCACTGATGCAGCAAAGACACCGGTGAGCTGCCAATATTTGTAGCCAACAAGACTCTCAACAGCTGTTCCTTCTGTATAGGGTTCTCTATCAACGCATGCATCAGGGCCACGGAAGAGAACCAGTTCGAGAGAACATCTGAGGAGAATAGGCCTCCACAAAGAAGCTGGCCACTGGTCAAGGTGGACATCTCGGTGGAAGATGGTAGGAGAGTTTGGACGAGAGATGCCTGTGATGTTTCGTTGTGGTATAGGTAACATTCAAAACAATAGAGGACGGCGCACCTGTAAGTAGAAAACTAGAAATTAATATTTCTAATCTGTCTCGTCAGTTCAGGTTTACATTCTTTTTCTTATGCTTAAGGGGCCCCTGGAGGCTGAATTGTCCATACAAACGGTATACCAAGATCATTCGCAGTATAAACATATTTCCACGATGATATGTTGATATTCGGACTTAGACTGTATTTATTTAGGATATAACGTCTTTATTTTTAAAAATAAACTTATATAGAATAAAATATAATCAAATTAAATTTTACATTGTAAATGTCATGTTTTCATTTTGTTTTTTTCTGTCTTAAAAACCAAAATATTTCTAATATTGTTTCATCAATAACATATCTCATATTATTATGCTACTACTTACACAAAATAAATCGAAAAAATATTGAGTTTTCATTCATGATTTTCGATATTACGAAACACATCCATATTTTCACAAATTTCAAGCAATATGTAGTGCTATCGCATCAAAAAATATTTCAATGTGTGTGTGATTCGTGTCAGTCAAAAATTTGATAGCCGAACCTTCTACTAGAGAGTCCGAATTACTACGAATGAATGAGAATCCACCTACACTCGTATCTACGTTGTATTTTGTCAAACAGAGACAGCAATATTTTACGAACAAATTTCAACTTGCAGTTTCTAGTGTCGTACGCCGGCCTCTTAACTTCTTGTATTTTATTTTTTAAAGTTTATTAGAGAAAGCATGTGCCATAAGCAGTGTTTTTATTTTAATACTAGCTGACCCCGCGAACTTCGTACCGCCTAACAGTCGATTCAACGTCAATCAATTGTGCCTTCTCGGAACCCCTCCAATAAAACCTATCAGACTTTTTTTTTTTTCCTAAGAACCATCCTCGTACTTTAAGGTATATTATAAAAAAAGAATTAGAGAAATCGGTCCAGCCGTTCACGCGTGATGGCGTGACCAAGGGAAATAGGGATTTATTTTCATATATTACTAGCTGATCCCGCGAACTTCGTACCGCCTAATATTCGATTCAACGTAGCTCAATTGTTTTGCCTTCTCGGAACCCCTCCAATAAAACATAAACTTTATGGTATGGTATTAAACTTCAAATTGACTTTTAAGTATTATTACGAATCTTTTGTATGGGAATATAGAAGTGTTGTTTTTAGACTTTTTCAGATATTTTTTTAAATTTTCCTCTACGTGAGAACCATCGTCGTACTTCAAGGAACGCTATAAAAAAAGAATTAGCAAAATCGGTCCAGCCGTTCACGCGTGATGCCGTGACCAAGGAAAACGGGTTTCATTTTTATAGATATTATATTTTTTGTGTGAAGATTAAATATTGATGCATAGACACAGGACTGCTGGTTATGCATAGGTGGTTAATGCGATTGCTGTGCTAAGTCTCGGGTTCGATTGCGAGTCGGACTAAATGTTTGTATGATTAGGTGTTTTCTATGTATGATAAAATGCATACAAAAAAAATGGGCCTTCTTCAACAAGACTAATTCCTAAGGTTATCAAATATGTCAGTAAAGGTTCAGACACTCACCTCAAAGAAAACGGCTGTTTCTCATTAACCATAGACATCAGTAACACGACAATACATGCTCTTGGTGGATTAGAAGGAGCCATCACATTTCCTAGAAACTCCTGATTAGCCACATCTCCTCTCACACACTCCCCTACAGTATTTATCGTCTCCGTTAAAATATCAGCTGGTACTCCACTTGACATTAGAATATTACAAAGAGCATCCAATAAACCTACTTTCTTCATTATCTTCTGACAGTTCGAAATAATCTGAGCAGAGTTGCTAGGCGACACTAGTGTTCTGACTATCAGCAACATGCAATGGACATTGGACACCTTCTGTGGTGACCAACCTTCTTCCTCTGCTCCTTCTGGAGGCGTATTAAACATAGGCAGCATCTTCTGGATATAACTTCCTTCTTTAAAAAAGTTTATATTACTGCTATTATTTTTCAAAAGGTTCAACATCAGTAGGAGACAGTCTTCAACAATTATTCCGCCATCTGAGTAGCCTTCAGAAGATACAATTTCAAATAACCTATCGAAAGCATTTTCGAAAGCCACAATTTTTTGTATATTTGCGTTTCCTTTAGTTAATTTTATCAAAAGTAGGAGTGTTTCATTACGTATGACTTCTCTCGTATCTCCGAGAAGGTCCATCATTTTGGAGACTCCCATAGGCTTGACCAAGATGATTTCTTGTATGTCTTTTGGTCGGTTTGTAAGTAATGATGTTAAAAGTTGCACAGCTGATAGTCTAACCCTAAAATCGTATTCGTCTAGTAAATCCAAGATCAGTTGTATATTGTGATGGTCCTTGATGAACATTTCTGTGAACTGTTCTCCAATGTTCATGGGTACGCGAGGGTTGTCTTCTTCTTCCTCGAACTGTGTTGGGGACATCACGTTGTTTATTGTGTCTAAAGCATAATTTATTGTTTCGTTGTCTGCTCTGTCCAGTTCTAGAACCTGGAAAAATAGGTCAATTCATTAACTTTAAAACTATCAAATTATCTAGATCTTTCACTCGAAATAACGTGATGTCATTAACTATGTCTAATTTTGGTTATTTTAGGCAAACAGCTAGTGTTTTTATTATAATATGGGTACATAAATGTAATGTAATGTTTTGAACTAGATGGCGTTGTAAGCTGTATAAGGTGGTACAAAACTGTTTACGCCGTTAGTACACCTACGCGTTCGCATGCGACAGCGAATCACTGCGAAACTACTGCGGTAGGGAAATATCTGCGGAACTTTAGTACATAGCAGTTTTTTCGCAAAGAAAAATATTTCAATATTTTCAGCTTCCATTGTACGAAAATCTGTCCTCAACGACAAAACGCATGCGAACACCTTGCGATGCGAAACACCACTAGCGAAACATCTGCGTCTGTGTAACGACGATTTCGCAGTTCCTTGCGAAACAATACCGACAAGGACACAACTATTTCATGTAGCCTAACGCTAGAGTGAGACGCAGCGTATGCGAAATTCTGCCATACTACTGACAGTTTTTTCGTTGTTTCGCTGCCGCATACGAACGCGTAGGTGTACTAACGGCGTTAAGGTGGTAAAAAAATAATGATTTGTGATCTCGGAAACGGCTCTAACGATTATGCTAAAATTTTGTATTTGAGTTTTCATCGTCATCATCAGCCTATCGCAGTCCACTGCTGGACATAGGCCTCTCCAATTGCACGCCACTTAGTTCGATCCTCGGCTACTCGCATCCTTGCGGGGATTCGGGGATGAGAAATATAAGATCTAAATCAGTCTAGTGTTTTGGAAAACGCGAGTATTTGTGCGTTTTTCTTTATTACTCTAAGCATTTGTTACGACATGTATACTACTCTTTCAGTAAGACTAAGTTGTTTCGTGGTTAGTACTCTACTACAGCTACTTGAGAGAATAGATGGCGTTGTTAAACAATAAATATGATAACCGAGCAAAGCTCGGTAGCCCAGGTCTATAATGGAGAAATTAGAAAACAGGTGAGACTTAGAAATGACAGGCACTCTTATATGGTAGTACACTTATATTACAAATACTAACCTGTTTTAAAGTATCCAAACATAGGGCTCCGACTTCCACCCTGTAAGTGCGTGACATAGCCTTGAGCGCGCGACAAGCATCTCTGCGGTCTTCTAGTAACGTAGAGTTGTTGACACGATCCACTAACCGCTCCACCTGCAAAAGAACGTCCTGGTAGTTAGAGAACATTTTATCTATCAGAGAGAAGAAGATCAGCGTCATTGATCACGAAACAAATAACTTTTTTACAACAACAACCACGGATAGCACAGCAATGCTGAATAGAAAGAGTTCCTCAGTCACCTCAGTTAGGATTTAAAATCATATCCAATAGATAATTTTTATGTTTATGTAGGTATTAATGCGTTAATTTTGTATGACTTAACTTGTGAAATGTGCCAAGTAAGCACATTTCACAAGTTAAGCCTCTATAACTCCTGAACTAACAAAGTCATCTAATCCGTTATAGTTTTCCTTGAAATTTCATTATATGGACCACCATTACAAATTTTTGCAGATTTTTTGAGCCAGCCGCTTAGCTTTTAGAGGGGGGGGGGGGAAGCTCTGTTTCAAGAAAAAAGTGCCCTTTAAAGTCGTCTTAGAAACCCTTTATTGTTTTTAAAAGACTTAATGATAACCCACATGATGGTAGCCGCGAGAAAAAAATATCATCCCCACTTTACGTGTAGCGGAGTTACCCGAGGGTTCCAAGTCATAAACGTTGGAACCCTAAAAATTAGCCTAAATTACTTCTGATGTCATTAGCTATCTGCCAATGAAAGTCCCGTCAAAATCGTTCCAATCATTCCAGAGACTAGCAAACAGATAGGCAGTAATAGATTAATCCGTCCATAATGCTCAATATTTATATTTAATTTACATACAATTAGTAATTACTTATCTATATAGGATATAGGTATTTATAAAACCATGGACCACTATAGACTGCATCAATGAGGCAGGCTACGGTGGTCGCAGAAACCAATGGTATCAGCGATCAGTGTATACAACTACCAATCTAGAGTTTGGAAGTTGGATCTTAACTCCCATGCTTTATTGAGCTTATAAGGCAGTCAACCTGTGCCTGATCTCTCCCCGATAGGTCGTGCAACCTATCACATGTTGCGACTCAACCTATCACTTTTTGATGGGACGTATACAGTCGCTCCTCCGCTGTGGCCAAAAACAGTTTTGAGTACATCTAAATAAATAAATGAATATTTTGGACACCTTTACACACAACATCATCTAGTCCCAAAGTAAGCAGAGCTTTTGTTATGGGTACTAGACAACTGATATAAATACATAAACATACCTTTTTTCTTGTAAATACATAAATAAATATTTTGGACATCTTACACACAACATCATCTAGTCCCAAAGTAAGCAGAGCTTGTGTTATGGGTACTAAACAACTGATATAAATACATAAACATACTTTTTTTTTTGTAAATACATACATATTGTACATAGAAAAACACCCAGACTCTGAAACAAATATTTGTGGATCACACAAATATTTGGTCTGACCCGGGAATGGAACCCGAGACCTCTTGATCAGCAGCCGCATACGCTAACCACTAGACCAACAAGGCAGGCAGTCAGTCATCATATAAGCCATGAGTGCATTGCTGCATGAGCCACGGATATTGATATTATCCGAATATTTGACCATGTTAATTGACCAAGGTCACAGATTAACACATACCAGTTTCCCAAGATTAACAATTTGTACAGAATTTGAAGTATAAAAGTAGGTATGTTAAATTAAATTACAATTTATTCAAATTAGTACTTTTTGCTATTTAAACAGTTGTCAACAGACCTGTTTTTATAGTCTGGTACCAAGTTTAGTATTCATAGATAATTGTATTACTTTTTGTAAAAGTAGTCGTCCAAAAGTGTTTTTTTTTATGGCATAGATAGAAAACAAGTACACTAGTAGTAGTAGTAGTGAGTTTTAAGTCTTCATCAAGAAACCCCCAAGGTTTGAGGTTCAGGTTATGACTCACTTCTTATATATAGACACTAAAATGATTGTTTATCATTAGTTTTGTTAGCCAGGAATGTTTTTTCTAAGGTATTTTGCTTTTTTTTCTTTTTCAAAAAGACATCTCTGAAAAATGTTATCACTTGTGGATTTTTTCTCCCACACTCATAGTATATCCTGCTTCACAGGATACTTCACAAACTTATAGAACATACAGGCTTAGAGTAACAATTTGTACATCATACAAAATATATTGGTTATTTAGAGAATCCAGTAACTTTTCCATATTCAATTTAACATTTTGAGATTTCTTTAAAATTACTCAAGAACTTTATTATCTTTTTTCATACCTGAAGCAATTTTATTACATCTACAATTGCAATAATACTTAATTCCAATTTGTGATAACAAATTTCAAAACACTCATAATGACAAATTATTACTAATGAAAAATGAACTCAAGATACATGTAAAATTTAATATAACTGTACTAATAGATGTGGCAAAGTATAGCGGTTCATGTATGTTCCCAATTATAGTAATTATATTCATAAATATAATCTCAGTATCATTAAGTAAGAAACTATAACAGAAGTCGATAAAATTGACTTTTTTATATTAATCTTATTAGATTTTACATCCGATATGTGCCCACCCACGCTTAAATGATATATATAAAATAGCTGAAATCCATATCTAACTATAAATAGGTCATCATAGGCCTTAATTCTAGAAGTAAATAGTGACAGAACATACGGTCTCTGCTCCAGTAGGTTGATGGCCAGGTTCCGGCGCACCCAGCACGGTTTTTAAACCGCTCTTAAAAAAATCCATATTTAACAAATCTCTTATTACTAATGTTTATACACTTTACTCTTATTCTTGGGAATTCATTTCTCAAAACACTAAAACTCGGAGAAAATCCATGAATCCAATATACACGACACGTCAAAGCATTTCTGACATTAGCGTTTCGTTCATTACTCGTTAGTTTATATTATTTGTGGCATTTGTTAAACGGAAACAAATATGATTTTTATATAACTTCATGTAGGTCTTCAATTTGAATAATTATCTATATTGATTTATCAAAATATATTTTTGTTATACCATAGAACCTTTTTATTTGTGTAAAATATTGACTATTTTTATTAAACTGTAAAAACATAACGTTTTCTCAATTCTTGCGTTGATCCAAAGACATGTCAGTAATTTCTTTAACAGATTTATAAGAACCAGACATTTTAATCCTTGTGCCAAGGGGAGAGGGTTCCTTTTTATGTTATTTCAAAAACTAAATAAGGTCTATTTATCGTTTTGACATTTCCTTTTTTCTAGTGTCAACAAAATTTATAGGTAATTTTCTTTTAACTAGGTATTTGTGAATTAATTTAAAACTGTGTTGCTTTGTCGTGGAAATACTGTTTATTAGATTAGAAGTGTTATTTACTATCATAAAAATGTCTACGGATCTCAATGCTAGTTTCAACGAACAATACATGAACATTAACACTAAAATGAAAAAGTAAGTGTGGCTTAAATTTACCTATGTATTTTTTTTGTTGAAACCTTCAAATTTAATTTGATAATTATTACACAGGAGATTCATGAGGAAACCAAATATATCGGAAGCAACAAACGAGTTCATAGCTCTAGCAATTCAATGTGAACACTCGGACCAGCCAGCATTTGCTGGTCACGCCTATGTTGGAGCTGCGAAGTGTGAAGCATCTGGGGGTAACTTTTTAGGCGAAGCGGAACATTATTTGGCTGCTGCAAGACAATTTATGAAGGCTGAAAAAAAACTGAAGTCCCTGAAATTCTACAATGCAGATAGAGAGAACTTAGAAGTAAGAATTTTTTTTTAAATCAGCCTAAGGAAGTGACTACTGTGGCTGATAAAATGTATAATAAATAATAATAAATATTTCGGACATCTTACACACAACGCCATCTAGTCCCAAACTAAGTAGAGCTTGTATTATGGGTACTAAACAACTGATATCAATAAATAAACATACTTTTTTTGTAAATATGTACATACATATTATTTAGAGTAAAACACCCAGACTCAAGCAACAGAATGCAAGTGTAGTTGTCACTAGAATCATTGTAAATGCAGACAATTCAGATTAAACAAGTAGTGTATGTATTCTGAAGTGCTAGACGGATTCATAACTATTTCAAAGTAAACACTGTTATATATTTCATAACATTTTATTTAACCACAATTTCTTAATTTTGTTTCTTGTGTTTGATTTTAGGTTTTATTTAGAAAAAAAAAATTTGGTAATATTTTATAATATTAATTTAATATCCGCTTTGGTCTAGTTTATTAATTGGACCTCAATTTTGATTATGGATATTGTAAGAATTTTGGTTAAAGAAATTATAAGAAGATACTATAAGAACTAAAAGAAACAAAACAAAATAAATGTATTAAACAAATTTCAGCATTTATAAATATCTTTAAAGTCACTAAAATGAGGCTCATGTGATGGAGATTACTAGGAATATAATGAGAGTTCACCCTTACATTTATTAAATTACTTTTATTATATATTTATTATATTACAATTTACAATTATACACTCTAATACATCTCCAGATCATGTTGAATAATTTAGCAAGTATTTGTATATTATTACACCAGAAATGTTCTGCTGGTACTTAAAATAGGAAATACCTGAGCTATAGATGAATATAATTATCATTACAGGCAGCTACAGGCTGTTTTATTCAGGCACTTAACAAATACCCAGAGAAGTCACCATTAAGGTACTCAATACTGATGGAACTGGCTAGTGACCTGGTGGAACTAAACCACAAGTTGGAAGCAGCGTCTTATTATGAACAAGCTATGGAAACGGTGCAAGAATCTACCATGAGGGTAATCTGTATGAGGAACCTGATGAATTTGAAGATTGATGGTGGTTAGTATTTTCATTTTCTAGGAAAGTATACAATATTTTTCAATGCAGAGATTTGTTATTAGATTGAAAAAAAAAACTCATTAATATCCTGTAACTAGGGACGTTATGGATATGATATTTCGGATCTGGATATGGATAGAATTATATTGGTTATGGATATCTAATTATTTCGGATTACCCGTAAGTTTTGGTTACAGATATAAAATTGAAGTAAAACAAAAACACAAATTGTATGTAATAATTTTATTTAAGATAAAGTTTCAGTGAAGTACCTAGTTCTATTTTCGGAAAAAGTTTTTAACACACTGTTTACATTTTGCAGAATCTACATTAACTTAGAAAACTGTCGAATGTTGTTTTATTTAGACTTCACCCTAATATGAAACTATCCGAAATTATTCGAAACTTGAGAAACGGATATGGTTACGGTAACGGATATATTTTTATTTCGGATATCCGATAGTTTTGATTACGGAGCTCCTTAACATCCCTGCCTGTAACATATTCATACTAGTTTATTTGTTGTATCATCAACACACATCACATCATTGTTCTGCACAGTTTGCCGTCCTAAGTCCACTTTAAGACACTCGCTCAAATCTTGTTATTAAAAGCTGTTTTTATGTTTTTGTTTTCAGCCAAATATGATGAAGCCCTAGAAATAGCCAACAAAATTTGCGAATTTAATTTAAATATTCCACAAGATATTATTGCAGAGTAAGTATGTAGACTAAACTTATTATACTACTTTTTACTAAAGATATTTTAAAGTATCAATCTAATTAAAAAATATCAATAATTTTTACCAAAATACTATAACGTTATAGTTAGTTAGACCTAAAAAATCTCTTTTCCATGAGAATGAGATTGCAGACTGTGACCGCATGGTCCGAATACATCGTCCAACTGATCGGAGGAAGCAAAATCAATATTCTTATTGGTCGTCGTGCCACAGGATGCCCTATACTGCTTTTACCCAATCGCAGTTTCCATTCTAGGATATTTCGGCTTCCGCGACCTACTTATCATTGTCCAATTTAGTGATCAATCCTTAATAATATTATAAATGAAAAAGTAACTCTGTCTGGCTGTCGTGCCTTCATACTGAACCGCGTTAATTTAAGTTTGGTACACAGATAGCCTTAAGTCACCCGATCAATCTGACTAAGTAATTGAACTACTTAGTCCAATACAGATCACACTTGATAACATATTTCGTTTTCGTTGATTTCCAGAGTCCAAATAAGCAGAATACTTTTGGCATTACTTGAACAACCGCTAGAAGATATCAAGACTCCTTCCTTAAAGCAGCTATTTTTGGACATCATGAATGATAATGAAACTGATGGTAAGGATAGTCATTCCATTCAACCCCTGTTCAATAAATAAGTCAATTCGTAGGATAGGACTTTTCAACTCGTAGTGGTATTCGTCTTCGAAGACGAATAGTGGCGCTTAAATTTTTCGAGAAAAACAGAAAAAAAGCAGTGTGTTTCCTTTTTTAAACCAGGGATGTAACTATCTGGAACTGGAAAATAAATAACCAAATATTAAAAATATTTTTTAACATAATAAGTGTTGTCATATAACCAACCCGTCTGGCCAGCATGGCATAGTAGGCCAAAATCTCCTTTCAAAAGAGAGGCCTACGTCCAGCAGTGGACTGTTAAAGGCTGTTGATGATGATGATATGGGAGAGCCGCGAGAGGCCCATCCCATTCCACTGCTGGAAGTGGAATGGGATGGGCTGATGATGAAGTGTCTGTTATTATCGGTAATTACAAACTAACAGCTTTTCACTTAGTGCATATTAAAGTATAGGTACACGCAACTCGCATGAAAAAATCAATATTTAAATTTTTTTGCCTGTTTGTTCCGTCTAATCTTTGGAACAGCTTCACCGATTTTTACGGAACTTTCACTGGCAGTTAGTTAGCAGATTAACTTAGGCTAATTTTTTCTCTCGGAAATTTGACATTTAGATATGCTATCCATACTTCATATTAATATTATAAATTCAAAAGTAACTCTGTCTGTCTGTTACGCTTTCTCGTCTAAACCGCTGGAAGCGACTGCACGATTTAAATTAAATTTGGCGACGAAATACTTTGATTCTTGAAGAAAAACAAAGCTATTAGGGCCACAGCACACTAGCTACTTTTAGCATCGGCGATCGGCGATTTGGCGACTGCATCGATGCTGCATCGCGTTTAGCGACTTCCTGCGTTCGATCGCCGTATCGGAAACGCGCGTTTTAGCGACTGCTCACATGCCAAATCGATGCTACCGGCATCCGAATGTGTGCGGAGAGTAGCGTTCAGCTGCTGTGTCGCGCTTCTAAAAAGCGACTCAATCTCCGCGTTTGTCGTTTTTAAGTGTGCGGTGTAGAACGTTCGGTCGCCGTATTTAGCTTCTAAAAAGCGACTAGTTGCCGATCGCCGATGCTAAAAGTAGCTAGTGTGCGGTGACCCTTAATTATATGGATTGCTCGTTTGTTAATGTATGTATATCACATTTTTCAGCAATTCCATTGAATACAGATATAAGATTGAAGTTGCAATCTGTGATTATATGCCACACAACAGGCGATGTACACTCCTTGATCAGTGTGACTGCAGGCATCAAGCAGTTCCTGACTCTGCAGCAAGTGGAGTTACTGCACAGGTTGATCTCTGACCATAAACAAGACCAAGAAGACGATACCATATGCAAATCCATAGACTAGTATAGTTGAAAAATATAGTTTTTTTTAATTGTAATTTAAAATTTGAGGTAGTCATCTACTATTTGTATATATAGTTTTAATTTCTGTGTTCACATAAAAAACGTTATAAAAAATATAATGTGTTTTTATAGATCTTATAGATTCATGTCCGTCCGTCCGTCCTCGACTTACCGTCCAAACGGAAAGTGCTAGAAAGATGAAACTGCATGAATATGTGTTGTAATTACGTCGACAAAGTGCGACAATAAAATTATGTAAAATTTTTATTTAGGGTACCTCCCCTACACGTAAAGTGGTGATGTTTTTTTTTTCTCGCGGCTACCCCATCGTGTGGGGTATCATTAGATAGGTCTTATTAAAACAATAAAGGGTTTCTAAGACGATTTTTTGATTAAGGTATCTGTTTGCGAGAAATTCCACTTTATCTAACTCTAAAAGCTAAAAGGCTGGCTCAAAATATCTTGAAAATTCGTGATGGTGTTCCATTTAATGAACTTTAAAGGAAAACTATAGGTAACGGATACGATGACTTTGTTAGTTCAGGAGTTATAGAGGCTTAACTTGTACAAAGCGCTTACTTGGAATACGCCATACAAAATTAACGCATTAATACGTAAACATAACAATTATCTATTGGATACGATTTTAAATCCACGTACATTTATTTATTTACTATTTTACTATGAATAATGATAATGTAGACTTTGTAATTCAGTTGAGAAATTTCTAAACAAAAATATAAAATTAAAGTGTCGGTATGAAATAATAAATTAACAGATATTTACTAAATGCATGTGAAGGTTTATACGGTTCGTACATCAAAAAAGCAGTTTTTAAAACTGCTTTTTTCGTTTTGTTTGTTTGCTCCGAGCATCTCTAGATCGGCCGTACCGATTTCAACGACACTTTCGTTTACACTACACATGCTGATGACATAACTGACTGCCTCGGTGGCGCAGTGGCAGCTTAAGCGATGGTTGTAGTTGAAGTCAAGTAGGGTTCGATTCCCGGGATTCCACCAAATGTTTGTATGATACGCAAATATTTGGTTTCGGAGTCTGAGTGTGTTCTATGTATATGTACCTACCTACGTATTTATAAAAAAAATAAAAAAGTATGTTTATGTATTGATATCAGTTGTCTAGTACCTATAATACAAGCGCTGCGTAGTTTGGACTAGATGACGTTGTGTGTAAGATGTCCAAAATATTTATTCATAAGGAGTAACTGAGGTTATTTTTTGGACTAGACGTGTCGGTCCGTGTCGTTACTCGCGATTAAGACACTAATCGCGGGTTTCAGCTCGAATTAAAATAAACCCCAAGAAAGACTGGGGTATACTTTTTTATTGATGAATATCCTTACTTATGTGCCACTGACAATATGCAAATTTTCATAGTCGGATGGGTAGTCAGAAAACGTGGCATACAAGTGAATAGAAGACGAAAGTTATTTTTAAATGACTGTAGGCAGGGGCCTAACTAAAACTAAACAACTGCCTCGTTGGTCTAGTGGTTAGCGTATGCGACTGTTAATCAAGAGATCTCGGGTTCAAATCCCGGGTCGGGCCAAAAAGTGTTTTGGGTTTTTCTTAGGAAATTCCTAATAGCAGCCCGGAGTTTGGAAGTTTGGCGGTGATTCACGCCCGTGCCTCGGAGAGCACGTAAAGCCGTCCCGGTCCCGGTTGTCATGAATATATATGGCAATCGTTATTAAGAAGTCATTGCCCTCAAATATACTGACAACTAGTTCAATCTTCGAATTTCAGTTCTCCTTTAGGGTTGCGGAGGTCCGATGCCAGTCGGTCCGTGGAAAAACTGAAATTCAGTTAAAACCGGTTGAACTAGTAGCTGACCCCAAATAAACTTGGGAATAAAGGTTAGGAAGATGACTGTGGCAGGGGCATCTTTACCTATAGTGCAGGGTGTGTAATGCATATGGGTACAGCGTTGTAGAGGGCGCCGTGGCGCAATTCGCCTTTCAACGAACATGCACCCGTGTTATGGTGCTGGGCGTTATAATTCCACGCCAAGTAAAAAGAGGTTCGAACGTGAGATGTACTTAGAGTTCTAAGGCTCCGCTACACCGTAATTTAAGAAGAAAGAAAAATATAATATAAAAAGTTTTAAATTTTAACAAAAGGCGCTCTAACTATACAAAAAAGTGCGATAGAGTATTGACTGCACATGGGCGTGCAGGGCGCTATATAGGCTAGAGACGCCTCTGACTGTAGGATGTTATCTTTAGGACAGTTGCAGAAAGTTTTGTTGTCCTATCCACACGAAAGTAAAAGAAAAATATGCCTTTAAAAATATTTTAATGCTGTTAGTATGTAGGTGAGTAAATTTAACATTGAATTAAGAAAACTTGACGTGAGGTTAGTGACCTTTTGAACCTGGTTTTTTTTAACGGTTAAAGTTTGGTCGCGAAACATTTTTCTTGGCAACACGTACACGATAATTGCGTATTGCCTGTATACAAAATTAAAAGTGACTAACATTGGAATTACTGAGCTGGTAACGAAAAGATGCTGAATTTTCATTACAGTCATAAAATATTGACTTACAAAGTTTTCTAAAGCGCTCATAGCCAAGTGACCTTAGGTTATTGGAAACAATCACCGAGGGTAAGCAACGATGCCGCGGTCCATACCTGGATGGGTGACCGTTTGTGGCTAAGTATCTGTTCCGGCTAATCTCTGGAACGGCTGAATCGATTTTGATCGGACTTTCCTTAGCAAAAGCTGATGACATAAGAATAGCTTCGCTCTGCGGCGTTTACATTAACGTTGGTTAACACCGCGGAGAACTAGTAAATAATAAAAACGCAAACACATCCTTCATACAATTTATTATTTAAATCTCCGATGTTTTGAAAAATAAATACAATACATTAAATGTTACACGTTAAATGTATTGTCATTTTTTTTTATTTTCATTTAACAGTAAAATACTGTCATGTCTTCTTGACCATAATAATAAACACATTTTGTTTTAATAAGCTTATTAAGACTTTTTATCAATACTACTGGTGCCTAACTTAGGTACAACAACTTCCAATTCAGTTCCAAAGTGGACCTTTTTGTCCACAACCGGTGGGACGTCTTCTTTTGATCCACCATCCTCCTTTAACTCAATGGGATTACCAAAATTGGTAGCTCTATCGATTGACGTCGATGCAGACTTCTCTTGGAGAGCACAACTCCACATCACCTC
This sequence comes from Phragmatobia fuliginosa, assembly GCA_932526445.1. NCBI lineage: Eukaryota > Metazoa > Arthropoda > Insecta > Lepidoptera > Erebidae > Phragmatobia > Phragmatobia fuliginosa. The sequence continues at coordinate 19,149,066 of OW052073.1, forward strand.
AAACTCATCTTCTCCAAGTACACTATTTGACTTCCCCTCAGCAGACTTTTGGAAGCAATACTCAAATGGGTAACTGACGATCCTGTTATCATCAGGAGCAATCTCGAATCGGGATGACAGTGAGTTGTATGTGGTGTGGACACCTTCAAGTAAGTTGACATCAACTTCATCAAAGCCAGTGATATATTTGAATAACTCTTCGACTGTATACATTTTCTCGACACCCTTCTTCTCAAAGAACTGTAAAGATATATAAAAAAATTTAATTTATAGATTACAAAGTAATTCTGCTTTATTGTTTTTTTTTTAAAGAGATCCCATCCTGTTACGGGGGTCTTTACAAACATGCATGAAACGGACACAAAAAGATCCCAGACTAAAAACAACAATTGATGATATTGATATTTATAAGAATTTTTTTTTTCTACTGTCCTTGAAATATACATACTTCTCCTAGAATATATAAGCACAATGCAAATATAAATATGCATGTTCACAGGTTTTTATTAACAAGTGCTGCTATATTTGCATAGAATTTTCAGACCAGATACCATAACATGTTATTTTATTTATTATTGTGGTGTGATTGCTATCCATATTGATGACGGATAAAACTCAAAGCCAATTTTGTTAACATACAAAAAAAGATTGCACAATTCAATTTAGGTTATCACTTATTTGACCTTGAAGTATATACAAAGTTACTTACTTACTACCTTTGTTTTCATTCTTAACCCCTAACAAATGATTACGTAATCAGAGTAATCATGTAATCCCTGTCTAGTTATTACAGGCTCCACCTAGATAAGGATCTTAGAGCCATGCGTATGTGTTTGTTCTTAGTTGATTTAATCAAACTAGTTATAAACATCATAAGAGCACTAACTAAAATGTGAACATTTGTGCTATCAGGTTTTGTAGGTTTTTATGGAGACCTGATGATGCAGAACCATCTCAACAGGCTGCCGTAATGTGGGTCACCATACTGCATTGTTAGAAATGAGCACTATCCTTAGATTCTACACACGCATCTATCAGACAGAGTAACATTGATGAGTTTGAACTAAATAAATGAAAAAAAAACTTGAAAACTAAAACGGTACTCATTACAAAATGGCTATTTACTTACATAGGATATATTACGGCAATCTCTGAGCAAGAATTCCAGTCCATGAGGGTGGTCAGGCTGTACAGATTGGGACACATCAATGTACCAACACTTATTTTCCCACCAAAGGATATTGTACTCAGACAGGTCAGCGTGTATCATACACCCAACATTGTACATCTTATGCATAGCTTCTACAACTTCATTGTACACACTCTGCCATTTTTCTGGCTTCAACACAACATCTTTTAACTTGGGAGCAGGTTTACCCTCCATGCCTATAAAAGACATCACCAATATATGCTTCTTCAAACAAACCATATCAGGGCAATTCAGCCCAATCTTCTTCAAACGACATAAGTTATGCATCTCTTTCTCAGCCCACATGTGCACAACTTTCCGTGGGTTCTGCTTTGTAAACCGATCCTTAAATCGGTAGTCTGCTTCTATATACTTATCGCGAGTTTTGAACTCATTTAAAGTAGTCTTAAATACTTTAATTGCACATTCCTTAGGAACTGTTACGTCAGGATTAGACGTTTCACCATTAGCATGCAGTACAATAGCCTCTTTGCCAGTAGAGACTATTCCATTGTAATCCTTCAATATATTGTTATTGATAAGCTTAAATAAAAGGAGCTTGGTAGGTGCGTCAATACTCCATTCTGATGTAACATGATTTTCTTTACGCTCTAACATTTTTGGTTTGAAAGCATTATGATTCTTTGTTTGTTCCCTCAATTGATTAAATACAGAATTAGATAATTTCATGTCGAACCCGGCCCCATCACCAGTACACACCTCAGGAGGGAATGCCATCACTCTGCATGCATTTCTTCTGCCATTAATTACACTGTCATGTTTAGTAACCATCTCTCCATCTTTCATGACATATCCGCGCTTAGGGAGACTCGCGAATTCTTTCTCATTAGTTTCAAAGCGGTCCCAATCCTTCTTTTCAACAACCTCTTCATCTGACTCTGAATCATAGATCAAATGCTGGGGTACATTAAAATAATTGTCGAATGATACGGATACTTTGGCATCCCCGTTTATTTTTTTTTCCACCTTCTTAAGCTCGTTATCATATTCCCTGTCGAATTGACATTGCAAAACTTTTGCAATAATGGCATCTGAGTCACAGAACGCAACGGCATTGGATAATTCTATTTCTTGCTTTAACTCTATCGGTATGTCGTTAGATGTGCTTACATGGTGTTCAGACAGATGTTCTGCGAACTTTATTTCCTCCTTAACTTGGAGTCCTCGAGCTAATTCTTCAGACATGATCTCAGTAAGATCTTGTACATCTGTTGGTGCGACAATTTTTTTCCACGGGCTCGACATTTTGTATTTCTGGTTTTCAATCTATATCACAGAACTTGGAATAAATAATTTAATTATTTTATAAGTCGTTTCGCACCGTCTGAATTCTCTGAATTACACAATACGAATAAATAACTGTAGTGTTAGTGTTGCAAGCAAATCAACCCACACAAATCTATAATTAAGATTGGACAATTCTGACTTTCCGAGTTTCTGACGTCAATTTATTTTCTTGCACTGCTAATGAGACAGAGATAGAAGCATAGAATGAATATCGTTAATAAGGAGAGCAAAAGAGAACACGATAATATTATGCACACATTGGAATTTTCTTTCATGGATGGATATGGATTAGGCTTGAGACGTATATACTGGAACAGGTGCGAAGATCACGTATTTTCCGGTACTAGGCGGCACTTAGTCCATTAAGTCTCAACAGACTAGTATATGAAGTCCATGAAGTATCAGAGTAAAGTACCACACACACACACACCATCCAGTATTCCACGTACGTATAATCTCGCTATACACCATTCGCGGGACGTTCTGTTTCACTTACTCATACTTAAAAACGTGTCTTGCTATCTTGCTCATTCATAATAGCGATGAGTCGTATATACTACAACACGATGAACATCAGTGTGAGTGAGGTGCTTACAAAAGCCAAATGAAAATCAACCTTAAGCAGCGTAATTTAGGACACTTTTTAAATACACTAAACTCGTAATACTCTGTCACGGCAAGACGCGATCGACGAATACTATGTGTGAGTGAAATAAATCTCGATATCTAGTGTCAATAGTTTAAAGGAATTTATAGATTATGACATTAAATTCATGATTGGAACGGGATGGATAGTCACATTTTCTATTGATTAAAATGAGACAGATGGACCATTTTCATGCCAAAATAAGTTTTATTTAACGTTTGATGAATACGTCACAAGAGACTAGTCCATGAAGTCCATGAAGTATCAGAGTAAAGTACCACACACACACACACCATCCAGTATTCCACGTACGTATAATCTCGCTATACACCATTCGCGGGACGTTCTGTTTCACTTACTCATACTTAAAAACGTGTCTTGCTATCTTGCTCATTCATAATAGCGATGAGTCGTATATACTACAACACGATGAACACCAGTGTGAGTGAGGTGCTTACAAAAGCCAAATGAAAATCAACCTTAAGCAGCGTAATTTAGGACACTTTTTAAATACACTAAACTCGTAATACTCTGTCACGGCAAGACGCGATCGACGAATACTATGTGTGAGTGAAATAAATCTCGATATCTAGTGACAATAGTTTAAAGGAATTTATAGATTATGACATTAAATTCATGATTGGAACGGGATGGATAGTCACATTTTCTATTGATTAAAATATTGAATTTTCTATTGACTAATACTTTCAGATGACTTTGCTATCGAAACTGTGCCCAAAAGCTTTTTTCCAAAACGCACCAAATATTCGAACAAGTGGGCAAAATCAATAATTAGTAAAAAAAAAACGTAAACATGACATACATTAATAAGTACATTAAATACCTAATGATCTCATCCATAACGTTCTAAGATACCTAGTCCTACGTACCATCTAAATATTACATTATATCCAATTGTATCATATTTACGAAGTCCACCTAGTACCAATACTACCAATCACCGGCAATACGCTTACCAATTGATACTAGGTGGACTAGGTGGAACAGGTATTTGCATCAAGTATTTTAAAAGAACAGGACTAGGTGCACCTAGTATCTGTTTTACCTAGTCCAACCCATCTCTAATATGGATCGCATTGACGGCATTGACCTTGACGAGAATCGACGTCTTTTTTGTGACAATTAAATATTGCTACTTGAAAAAACCTTACCGTATTTGGTTTTTATATTCTACGGATGGAGGACCAGTATTCAAATGTGATTATATTCTCTTTTGTATGTTACTCGATAATGACCTGAATATATATTGCCTAGACCCAGGACAATACTGTCTATTTTAATAATATTCTTCTCAAATATGGAATCCACACTATGAGTTATTTAAAACTCGAATAGAAAATGTTCAACGAAAGTTTTTTCGGTGTCTCGACTTAAGAGAGCGCACCAATGTTCGCTCGACTACAACCAACGTTGTAAACGGTATCGGTTGCTGCCTCTCAAAATTAGACGTCGAACTAATGACCTTACTCTTTTGATGAATATTGCTAAGGGGTCGATGGACAGTCCCGAGCTTGTAACCAAGATAGGTTTACATACAAATCCCACCAAGTTTCGACAGATACCATTGCTTGATGTAGGTAACATTTATAGTGGCTAACTATGAATGGTACCAATTGCAAAGTGCAATTCTTTTTTATTCGCAGGGTAGTAACATTTAATAGTCTGTCACAAAGTTGAGACATTGATCTATTTTGCACAAGTATGTCTTCCGTAAGATGGCTATTAGGTCAGTTACTTTGGTTAATCAATTGACTGACTAGTTGGCATAGACCTTTATATAGGTTTCCTACTTCAGTGATAGTTGGTAACACCGGTATTATGAGACGTAGAACAGACTATTTAATTGTTATGTTTTCTTTTGTATTATTAGTAATTTTTTTTCATTGTAATATACGTTCTATAATTTATTTAAATATGTGTGGAGGCTTGTTATAATTTGTCATTTTTTTTAAAACAACTCCCGCATTAGAAATATACTTCCTGTTTATTACTTACTGTTACTCCTGTTACTAACTTTACATACATGAAACGGACACAAACACCCAGACTCAGGACAATTTCTTGATCACACAAGTATTGTCCCACGTGGGATTTGAACCGTGTAGTCAATAACAAAATAAACGAAGGTATACGGATTATAAGTGTGTTGTTTCAATGTTCTGACGTGAAATTGCTAGGCATAGCAGTGATGCAGGTACCTCTGCCTGGGGACTGTTATTCCCAAGAATGACAGACATGTTACATGTGCCTTATCAGTTCACTTCATGCATATGAGCAGCTAGTCCTTAGAATAACAAAGAACCCAGTGATAGCAAATAGAAAATTAGCAGTCCCAGGGTTAACTGTTGTAAATCGCGAGTTACGTCGCGGAGCAGCTATTAAAAAAAAAAAAAACTAAGTTTGTTTTAAGTGAAAATTGGTAATCCAGAGATTAGCCGGAACCATAGATATAGAATACCTACCCGAATTCTATATCTATGGCCGGAACAAACCCAACTGTGACAAACTTTCCAAACGCTATGTGTCAGAAAGATAAAACTTTACATGGGTGTTTTTGACGCAACAAAGTACTAAAATAAAATTACGGGAGAGACAGACAGAAATTATGATATTTGTTTTTTTGGCATATCTGTAATGTTAAACTGTTTATTGTTTAATAAAACAAATCAATATTGAATAGAACTTACTATTAAGTATTAAATAAAACCAGAAAGGATTTTTTACTTATTTATTTTAAGCCCTAACATTCACTTTGCTGCTTTTTTTCCTCCACCAGTCTTAACGTTCGCCTGTTGTGCTTTAAGAACCTTTACAATCTTCTGTTCTTCAATGAGGAAAGCTCTGACGATGCGCTGTTTCACACACTTGTGGCAGAGGACACCACCGTATACACGTTTTACAGTCTTCTTACGGTAGCACAGACGTGAACGTTCAGCGGGTCTTGCAGGCTGAATACCACGGAGCTTGCTCTTGCACTGTCCGCATCTTGGGATCTTCTTGGGCTTCTTGACATACTGATAGACCAATCGTCCACCAGGAGTCCTTACTCTGAAATGTCATAATAAAAATTTTAAGAATCTTGTGTTTATTCTACAGTCATGAAAAAAATTAGTTCTTCAATTTTAATTAAGAAAAAGATCTAAATCTTTCTTTAGCAGTGGAGGGCAATCGGTTAATACATGATCAATTATAAAGGGTTTTTATTTATATAAAATACCAAGAGTTTTGGATTCACAGCATGGTCTGAAAGTCATCTATTTAGGTTTATAAAGAGTAAATATATGACTTTAGACTTAGTCTAAATTAAATAAAGCTGAGCAATCACAACATGTATAAATTAAATATTTTTTTGGAAATACTTGATTCAAAAAACCTTGTGCCACATAATCTAAAATGTATTACAGTGTACAATGTATTACTGTTTATTTTTTATTTATTTACAACTTCATGCACTATTGTACATTGACGGAATTAATGCGTAATGCTCTGGGCATTCTCTACTAGATCTCGTTCAAACCAATTTTCGTTGGTAGTTTGCATGGTAATGTACAACATATATTTTTTTTAGATTTATCTACTTGCCTATTGGTGCAATTTATATTACTTGAAAGTCACTTTTTATGACTTCTTGCCACGAAACAATTTTTGGTCCCCACACATAAATATTAAGTTGAAAATTTCAAACCTGACAAATGGCTGATAGCTTATTTGTGTCAAGCTATTAATGCCGTTCATCATCATCAGCCAGTCTATTCCATGTCACTTGGTTCAATTCTTGGCTTAATGCTAATAATGAGTACAAAACAGGCTCTCAACAAAGTACAGGAGTTGAGATGAGATATATGTAACCAAATTGGTAACTAAATAGGCACAACAGGTTCATTATTTAAAGTACAGAGAAGAGTTTAGTAATTCCATGTGCAGGAAAAACGGGTGTGTTAAGAGACCACAATGGATATCTTTATACTCTACCAGTCGTCACAAATTTCAGATAAAAGAAAAGATTTTCGACATTTCAATATCTATCACTTTTGTATAAGTAAAGTTAGACTCTTTATCACGTATCATATAACATCAACAGCCTCTACATAGGTTTCTCCTTAGTAAGGAGGTTTTGATGTACTTATACCACTCAAGGCAGGCAAAACTGTAAGTGGCGCTCAAACTTAACATCAACATTTTCAACAAGAAAACTATGGCAAACAAAGTGAAACAAACAAAATTAAATAGCCGGAGAGAATGTTTAAGCCACATGATACATAGCTATCACATATAATGTTACTAAAAAATTAGAGATACAATGCAGTCAACACCCAATTTAGAGGTTAGTTTGATAAACATGAAAATCTGAGTTCAGTTCAATTTGTCATAGATGAAGTGTTCCAAAGAAAACTTGTTGATATAGTATTGAAATGAAATAACTGAACTAAAAACAAAGTTTTACAAGTATTTACTTACATTCTCCTTTGATTAGATTTTGTATTGTACGACAGACGTCGTCTGAACGTAAGCCGCTGTACCATTATTAAGCTGAAATATGAAAGAAATTATAAGTAACACGTCGCCCACTATTAATTACACTAGCTTTATTTCAAATTCTTAAGAATTATAACCAGATTATTACAGATTTTATTTTAAATATTTTACACCACACAAATCCCAACCTTTTTGACAGCTGTTGATAGGAAAAGAAAAACAATCTTGAATGTGGCAACTTTCAAAATTGCACAGACTAAAGAAGACAGACTAAACATAGACAGACTGCCTTTTATCATTTAATTATACAAGCAATTTTTAATTACAACTTCATCTCAAGAAAACTGTTAGAAATTATTAAAAGTGGCAAGTAATAAAAACCTAGGCCGTGGTTGCTGAAATAATCTGAAATAACAAATCAAAATAGCTTTTTACTCATTTTAATATTGGTAGGAAATTTTCGTCGTAGAACTTATCTCTTGTTAGTGAAGGTGCCAATAAACAATAAACATTTATTTATAAAAAGTATAAGTATTTATTTGGAAAAGCGAGTTAATGTTATGCTGCGGTAAATACGGAATTGTCGATTTTTTGTGACTATTTGTTATTATTTAATTTTTTTCAATAGGTATAACCGTCTGGTCTGACGACGTGGCGGGCTCCTCCCGCTGTCAGGTTCAACTCCTGATGGCCATACGAATCGTACGAGGCTACCGTACGATTTTGTACGAGGCAGCGACGGTCTTGTCACGATCTGCACCCTTCGACATTCTGGCCAACAGAGACACGATGGTCTACGACCAAATTCGTTCTGTCGGTCGGAATGGCGAGGAGATAGCGTCGGATCATGAGCCTGAAATGTTACGGCGGAACGCACACACGCAAGCACTACGGTCTTGGAGGGCACGGCTCGAAGCACAGGGCTGTGCCAGCCAACGCGCTGTTGGAGCCGTACTGCCGAGCTTCGAAGCTTGTGTAAAGAGGACCGACTGTGTCACCTATCGATTGACTCAGATACTCACCGGGCACGGTTGCTTCGATGAGTATCTGAATCGAATAAAACGGGAGGCTACAGCACAATGCCACCACTGTGGGTCTGACCGGGACTTCGCCCAGCACACGCTGGAGGACTGCCCTGCTTGGGAGTCTGAGCGTCGAGTCCTGGTCGGACAGATCGGACGGAACCTGTCACCGCCACCATTGATCGCGGCAATGTTGGCGAGTGGCGAAGATCGGGAAAGGGCCATTCCGCTCGAAGGAGGCAGCGAAGGGGACGCGGCAGAGGTCGCCAGCTCCCCAACATCCCCACAGCTTGGGGAGATGTAACCGCTGCAAATGACCTGAGACAGGTGACACCCCGGTGCGGCCGGGGGTGTCGTCTAAAGTGGATCGGTGTCCCGCCTTTTATTTACTGTGTAAAGCGGTGAGAAGTGCGACATCGTCCTGTCCCGAGGGTGACTCTTGGACACTCTGAGTTGTACTTCAGTTATGGAGTACGGCATGGGGGACTCCAGAAGCCACTGATTAGTTCCTGGAGCTCCTTCTGACTGTCGAGGTAGGCCGCCGTGGGGTTTAATGGGTAGACCGAATTCGGTCCCACACACGCTCTCCGGTTTCCCAACGGAGAGTATGGTGCGAAAAGCATTCGACGCGTAAATAAAGAAGGGGTAATCCAATGTCATATGCTTAGTTGGACCTATATTCGGTTGTTTTTAAGTTGTGTGGCAAATAATGGCATTTCTTCAGTGAAGAAGGTCTATGCATTTCTTACTTATTAATTCTACTACTAGCTACCATATCATGACATTGGACGAAGTAAAAAGAGACAATATATCACAAAATCATACTCTTGTTTTTTTTTCATTATTTGTTATTCTGTAGTTTTTAATAAATAATAATCTAGTTTAGTGCTTTCATAATAAACTTTGGAATTCGGAAACAGTTTTTTTGCGCTGGTAACATAATTGAAGTAAAACCAAAATGGCTATCTGTGTGTAGTGTTTGTGATCTTGTTTTTCCTGTGTTTATAACAATTGGAAGTGATAAAAAAGCTTGAATTCTTCAACACAACACAATATGGGTAAGTATACACACGATTATTTCATACAATACTGTACAATCCGTGGCTTCTGTTTTTAAATTTAATTATACTGTCAATTGAACGTGATAGTCAGATGTTTATGAACTGCGATGGACCGAATGACTTCTATCTTTTATAAATTAAATGAAACTATCAATTGAAAATGATTAAAATGAAATGTATATTGGTTTGATTCCATTTTTTGCTGTTCGTCGCAGCATGTTCGGGTCGATAAGAATTAAAATGATTTCAAAACAATCCTTATTTAGAAAAAAAATTGTTACAAATTCGCATTTCTTTTTAACATTGTGTAGAAGATATTTAATAATTAATAGTGTCATTTATCTATGTTTTACTCATCTTCCTATGTTTTTTCTATAAGTTGTGTTTGTACGATAACATGTTCAAATGCTTTCTAATAGATGACGCTAGTTGTCCAAAAAAAAAATTAATTTGTAGTTTCTAGCAAAAAATATTACTGGGGATTTGTACTGCTGTAAATAACTACTATGGTTACATTAAATTTCTAGTTTATGGTCATCCAGAGACATAATATATTTAAGCGACTGTATAGCCTTTTAAATCTAGGGTCACGACCCCATGACCGTCCCCATCTAAAATTTGAATTGTAAATATTCTGTCGTTAGTAAATAAGTTTTTATATAGATAGGAAGACCTGCTACATTGGACCTCTTAATAAAATCGATGTATCAGTTTTCGAGGCGATCTTCTTGAGAAGCAATGAAAACGGTAACAGTAAACCTCCGTAGAATATTTTAGCAATAAAAAAATACAATTGCGTCGCTAATGTGTAAACTCGGGTATTGCGCTGTTTTTTTTTACAGAAAGACACATTTAACATACACACATATACACATTTTCACATACTTATAAAACCTGTAGAAGAAACGTAACACACAAGGATTTAAATACATGAAAATCAGGTTTGCATTTCCATTGAAGAAACTTATTACTTGCATTACTACTTACAACATAATATCCGTGGGAGAGTCATGTTGCTAAATGAGCCTTTGTAAGGTTTATGTCCAGCCGTATACTGTTAATGGCACAGATAACCCCTAAAGGGATAATCTGTTGTTAAAGGTTGTTGATGATGATATGAGCATGCTTGACCGTGGCGTGGTTATACCATGGCAATTCTTTCGTATTTGACAACGCACTTATGACTATTGAGTTGCCGGCGTCCATGGCGCGGTTTGAACAGAAGCGTCGTGGCGAATAGTCAAAGCAATATTAACCTGAATAGTAAGTTGTTTAGCGTGTTTTTTTGTCTTAAAGTAGAATTTTCATCATCATCAGCCTATCCCAATCCACTCCTGGACATAGGCCTCCCTAATTGCACTCTTCGATTCGATCTTAGGCTTCTCGCATCTAGCTCCTGCCAGCCGTTTTGTACAAATCATCACTTCACCTGGCCTGTCGATTATCTGCACTACCTTTCCCGAGGAACGGTCTCCATTCAAAACCCGTTTACCCCAACGGTTATCAGTTCTTAGGCTAATATGGACATCCTACTGCCACCATGAGCGTAGGTATTTTTACCAGAGGGGCAGCTTTCAAATAGCTATTATATATACAGACTCAATTTTCCTACATTTTCCAGGAGGGACAACGAGCTAGCTAGGTGGACAGTACCCCCCTTGTCCTTAGCCTACGCCCATGACTGCCACTTCAGCTTACTAATGCAAAAGCTACTAAGTACTAAAATAAATCTGAAGGGCTTGTTTTGTTGTAAAATTATTTTAAACTATTAATCTGATTTGAATAATTTCGTCTTTCTGTAAGACAGAAACTTCTCTGAGGCGAGTTGGATGCTTGTTATCATTACGCTACGATATGTATACATATAATTATTTATATGGAAATTAATATACTTACCTACTACAGTCATTAAGTACATGTCTAAAAAATTTGTGACGCTTCGACTAGGTTGTAGACGAGAACGATTGCACGTTTTTGGCTAATTTTCTCTCCGTCAGTTCGGAGAATGGTTTATACAGTGGGAGTAAAAGCGATCAATGGTTTTAAATTCAATCAATTCGAACACAATATACGGGCATTTCTCTGTAAGCTCGTACAGGTCCCATACAAATGCTGTCCTGGCAATTTTTTTTAACATTTGCTAAAAAACAGTGTTCCTTTTTGAAGATAATAAACTATTATTTAAGTATATAAAGAGGCCCACTGAAATTATTTATATTTTCCAAGTTATTAGCGATTTTCCAAAAAATCATGACAGGGGACTGTTAAGTGAGACAGAGGACTGTTGTACTTTAGAAAAAAGTCGTATTAAATTAATCAATTATTTATTCTTTTTATAAAATATTTTCGCATCAATAGAAAATAAAACTTCTTTATGAAAAGTGAACAGAAACAACAACTTTCTTTATAACTATCAGGTGTTTTACATCGTTTAGTTTTAGGTACTTCTAAGCCAATGAGATTAGATTTTTTCCGGGTCTAAACAACGACTTTATTTCTTTAGGTATCCAGTGCTTGTTTTTTTTTTTTTTTTTTTTTTTTTTTTTTTTTTATATATTACGCCTGCCAAGGTGACTTTACTGTGCCTGATGGAAAGCATGAGTAAAATCCATCCATGGGGGTCGCCATACTCACTGCAAATGCAAGCAGTATGGCGAACCTCATCATGGCGGCCTAGTGAGATGCTTTTTCACGCCCCGCTTAAAGGACCCGGGATCATAGTAAGAAGGAAAAACATGAGCTGGTAGTGAGTTCCAGTGTTTAACTGCTCGGCACAAGAAGGAAGACCCGAACCGCTTAGTTCTGGAGCGTATGTCTTCCACTCTGAAGGGGTGACTTCGCTGGCCAGATCGTGTTGTTCTGTGGAGGAAGGGAGAGGGTGGGATGAGTTGGAAGAGCTCTTCAGAACACTCACCGTGGTAGAGGCGATAGAGGACTGCCATAGAGGCGACATCTCTTCGCAACTGCAAAGGTTCTAGGAACTCGGTGGCTTCGGGACTGTCTATGATGCGAACTGCTCGCCTCTGCAACCGATCGAGAGCGTCAAGCAAATACTGCGCAGATCCATCGCATAGATGAGAACAGTACTCCACGCAGGAGCGAACCTGGGTCTTATAGAGAAGACACAGATGCTCCGGCGAGAAGAACCGTCTCACCTTGTTTAGTATGCCTAGCTTCCGCGAGGCCGCCTTTGTGACGCTCTCGATGTACTCCCGTCGGTTGAGATCCCGGCAGATATCCATGCCCAGGATACCGAGCTTATCCTGTAGTGGCAGCTGAGTGCTCTGGAAAGTGGGAAGGGGGAGGAATGGAGACTTTTTGGTGGTGAGTGCGCAAACCTGTGATTTTTTGGCATTGAACTCGACCAGATTCTCATCACCCCATTGAGAGATAACGTTCAGAACCCGGTCGAGTTCAGCGACAAGTTCCTGTCGTTTTACCTCAATATCCGCCGATTTAAATGTAGGATGTCCATAATATTGTCCATGCACTGTGCTGTCATCTGCATAGCAATGTATGTTGCCAAGGGCTAACATGTCATTGATATGCAGAAGGAACAGCGTGGGCGACAGGACAGAGCCTTGGGGTACGCCTGCGTTTACCTGTTGGAAATCAGACGCCGCGCCGTCACAAAGGACTCTAATGCGGCGCTGGCGCAGGAATGCGGCAATCCAGCTGCACAATTTAGTGGGCAGGCCGTATGCCGGAAGCTTAGAGAGAAGCGAACGGTGCCAAACCCTATGTTGCTTGCCCAAAGCTTGTACTTTTGAAGAACACTGACTACTTCTTTTCTTTGGTCAGTCTCGTCTAACATTTTTAACGTCTTAGGCGTATCTTCAACTTTCTTTTTTTTTCTTTCTAATCTCGCTATTTTTTTTTTGTACTTCTCAAGTTTTTTCTCTAAGCGTACGATCTTTTCATTTCTTTCCCTGTTAAACTTCTGTCGTCGCTATTTGGCTTCTTTTTTTCTTTGCTGTAGACTAGCACTAGAAAATGCTGGGCTTCGAGCTGGAGATATTTGCACTGGAACTGGACTGGCGGGTCTTGAAGGCGGAGTATCTGCTTCTAGGTCTGATAACGGCGTATTTTCTTGTACAATAGTGTTAGTGATATAGTATGTTAGAGATACAATAGTGTTCGGATAAATTTACATAAACAATACAATAAAACAATAACCAATACGCAAAATACACAGTCCCCTGTTGTGTAAAACAGTCCGCTGCTGCAATTTCAGACAGGGGACTGTTGCCAGGGGACTGTGTTTTTCGGCAAAATTTCACAATATTTACAAATCTGATGTAAAATAGTTTTTTAAGAATATACCGATCAATTGAGACATAAATAATGCAACAATAATCTTTATTTGGATATTATTAAAGTAATTAAAATACATATTATGACTTACCAGAGGACTGTGCGTGGTAGCGGTACAAGCGCTTGTTCACCTCACAAATGACGCTCTGACACTTTACAAAATGGCATATCAACGCCGCATTCGGCAAGGTTGCTAACTTCAAAGCAATTACGTTTAGTGTGACTTAAAAAAAATATCGTAAATATGATAGTTGTTTTCAATTATGAATTTAAATATTTGGCAGGGGACTGTACAAAAATTCTAGGGACAAAGTTTACAGGAGTGTAATATATAAATAAAATTCGTAATAAAACCTTGTTTTACGAAAATAATATAATTAACTTATTCTTCGTAATGATATTGACTTCCTAATACTTCATTTATCACTCACTTCTTCGTAAATATCATTTCTAGGTGGAAATACAGTGATGGGGACAGCCAGGGGACTGTATTTTTAGAGCTTCTAGCACGTCTAGAAAAAAACTGCAAATAGTTATGGTTCTAAAAACAAAGGGTCCGTAAAGTTTCGGAATTAGAGTTTCATTAGGAGTGGGTTTTTTTTAAATCATTTAATAACGTCTTGAAAAAATCGGTCGGGACAGCCGATTACGAGGTTACAGAGAATCGCCCATACCTTCTTGTCAAACGTTATTTGAGGTTTGTTCTGGCGCCAGACCCGATCTTTGTGATGAACTCGGATGAATATATCGGGACCCTCCAGTCTATTAATTTCAATATTTTATTTCGACCGCACGATTGACCTAGTGGTTTGGTGGACTGTGCCAAGTGTCGTGGGTTCAAGTCCCACGTGGAACAGCACTTTGTGTGATCCAGAAATTGTTGTTCTGAGTTTGGGTATTTTTTGTGTTCGTTTCATCTATTTGTTTATTTTTTGACATAAAGTTGAGACTTATAGTCTAAATTCTCTAACCTGAACTAGTGTGAACTGTGTTTGTAAAGTGCGATATAGAATAGATTCCTAATACGAGAGTTGTCTTTTTAAAAAAGAAAGAATAAAAACGAGCCACTATTATAAATGAAGATAAATAGACATAATGCAGGTGATGCGAAGTTCACCAGTTCATATTTATGAAAGTAAATGTTATTTCTTTGTCATCAGTCTGTGATCAGTCTATCAATTGTGAGAAGACTGTCACTATTTTCTTATTCTACCTAAAAAAATCTCTTCTTATTACTTTTCGCAGAAACAAAACACTCAAAGAGTTCGTAAAAGATTTTATCTTAATAAATAAACTACTAAAAACTATGTACAATCAATCTGATTTATAGACCAAATCGATTCCACTGATTTAATTAATTCCTTCCTAATTCACTCCGAGGCGCCAACATCTATAAAGAGACTAGCCTCCATCCTGATTGGAGCACCTCTTAAAATTATTATTCCATCACCTTAATGCTGTTTAGATTATTCGAGGTTTTTTATTCTATCATATAATTGTAGTTTATGTAAATCGTGTGCTTAAAATACATGATTTGAAATAGGTATACTTAAATTTTATTGTCGTTCATTAATAAAATGAAAGTTTATTAAACTAAAAAGACGATTTAATGGAAAATCGAATAAGAAATAAGAAATGACTTCTACTATATGATTATTCAATCATTTCCGTCGCCGTGGTCGGTTTGACGGACTCATCAAAATGAATAGTGTGACTCTGTGAGGAGTCCCTCTGCCCTTTTTTCTTTTTTTTACGTGTGGAAATACCTTCGGACCTTCACCCCGCCGGGTTTTCTATGCGGCTGGGCGGTGTGTCGGAATCGAACCGACTAAAACCACACGGCGTGCCCTCTGTGCGCCTGAATTTTAGCCGGAGTCCAGGGAACTAATTTCTCCTTCTGGACCCTAGAAGTCCCTATATCCAACTCAAGGTTTCAAAATCAGATCGACTCAAAGATGTCAAGTAATAATATTGACTACATGTAAATACGAACTTTCAAATCAACCTGACTACTAGAATGTTAAAATCAACTTAAAAATTATTTGAGAGTCGAGTCAATAACAGTGAAAAACAATTGTTTAAAAACTCCATGAATTTTAAAACTATAGTTGAATGAAAAAAAAAACTTTTGCTACAATATTTTCGAATTTTAATTCCATAGTCAGTAACTATGAAGAATTGTCTACTTCTCTAATGTTCCAATAAAAAACCGCTTCTTACTTTATAATTATTATGTTGAAAACATTGTATACAGTCTTTAAGCATATGCAGTATGCAGTCCAATGCAAATCCAGGTTTTTTTTTTGATAAAATTATTTCTTCGTAAAAATAGCGTATTCTACTAAATAAATGTGGAGTACTCATCAATGGAAAAAAGTACTAAGAGACGTAGGTACTTTTTTAGAAAAAAAAATACAGATTAGGTACCAGCCTGGTTCAAAGATCTCTCAGCAAGTTTTGATTTACATCATCATATAACATATTTTTTCATCCCAAACGTATAGATTAGACACGTCTGTAAACCATTTAATTTAATATCCATATATAAATCGTTGTAACAAATTTGGTATCCTATTTTGTATATTTCACATTTATGGGCTCACACCATCCATGATCGTACGCATTCGTTACGCGCCATGTTTCATCCGAGGTGTCAGAAATAAGCCTTTATAAAATGTTCAAAGGCGCTTAAGTTGTACATAATTTCAACCGCGAAGAACTTGGTTCCGAGAACCGTCCGACATTGAGATGGGTCATTTTGTAATAACAATAGCACGGATCTCTTGTAGGGTTGTCACTTTATCCATATTAATAAAATAAATTCGAAAGTTACTGTGTTATATTTTCACGGATAAACCGCTTTACCGATACCAATGAAATTTGGGATGGAGATTCTTTTATTGTTGAGGAATGACTTAGGCTACTTTTTACTGTAATAATCGACACGGGTGAAGCCACGAGCAAAAGTTAGTAGTTATAGAGTAAATATTTAATTCATTAATGGTAATATATTTGTTAATCATATTCGAATAAATAGTAAACTAATATGATGTGATTTTCCTTATTACATTTCAAATATTATATTTGATTTACATTAAGGACATATTACACTTTTTTTCTGTGCGGAAATCCCGCAGATACCACCAATTAGTGGCTATGTCATATTCAAACCCACTAAAACAGCACGCCATCTTGGTTAACATAAGTCGAGGAACCCGGTGTACCTTCGAAAGGAAAACCTTGGAACCCCGAAGTGGACATATTACACTGCCGATTTGACTGAAAATGTGCAGAAATTATTGATACATAAAATAATATATTTTATACGGAAAAAAAAGAAATACACGTGCAACATTAAAAACAAGGTCTGTTATAATCCATAAACACGTTATTAAAATGATTCAACTAAATTGTCACGTTGAACTAGCACACCACACCACCAAATATATGGAGAGTTATATTGCTCTGTGTCTGTGACTCACGGAAATTTATTATAATGATGTCAAAGTTCAATTTAAGCTGTTAACTTTTAACTCTATGAATAAATATTAGCTTTGCTCTATGTTCTATTTGTGTTATATACTTGGAACTGAAACTCAAAAATTTTTTTTTCATCAAACCTATACACGTGTATAGGTGACCTATACACGTGTATAAACCTATACACCTATCCTATATCTATGGATAGGTGTTCGAAAATGATGTTGAGGTTTCTAATATTATTTTTTTCTAAACTGAATAGTTTGCGCGAGAGACACTTCCAAAGTGGAAAAATGTGTGTCCCCCCCTCTAACTTCTAAAATAAGAGCGTGATAAAACTACAAAAAATATATGTTGTACATTACCATGCAAACTACCAACGAAAATTGGTTTGAACGAGATCTAGAGAGTAGTTTTTTTTTAATACGTCATAAATCGTGCCACGCAATTTACCTTTCATCCAATCAATACACTAGTATAAAAACAGCAATGAAAGGGTTAAAGTTTCGAAATACGTCACCTGATTCTGGGGTTGTGAGTGGTTGGAGGGGAGGGGGGGGAGGTGTCGGAAACCCCCCCTCACCATTTTTACCTGCCGGAAATACTTGGTTCCCTTAGAAAAAATTAAAAACAGAAATGGTAAAAATTTCGAAATACGTCGCCATTTTAAGGGGTTGTGAGTTTTTGGGGGGATGGGGGATAAGGTTTGAACCCTCTGAACCCTGCCTCACCATTTTTACCCTCCGAAAATACTTGATTCCCTTTGGAAAAATCAAAAACAGAAATTTGTACAAACATTATTTATACCACTTTTTATGCATGTTTTATTGCTTTATGCATTATAGTCGACGGAGCCCCGCTACGCGGGGCTCCTATTTCTGGGTGGTTTAAAAAAAAATAACCACGATGGGTAAGGCGGCAGCTTCGCTGCGCTACGCTCCCGCCTTACCCATCTAACCTAACCCAATGAAGTCGGATTGTGCCAATATAATTACCTTGATTAATTAATTACAGTAAAGCAATCCAAACAGAATCCAAGAACGTAGCCAAGTCGTAGAAAAAACACAAATCGATACGGAAGAACACATTTACATAAACTCGAAAGCAAAGGAATGACACATAAATTTGAAATTTGCTGTCAATTAGTGTCAAAATGTTGCGTTTCGTTTCACGTTTTTCATATAAAAACTAAAAATTACATTTTAAAAACTGTACTAAAGCATAAAAATACGTTCCGTTTTGCATAATTGCAATTGTATTTAAGAATTTTTGAATTTTTTTAAAAATATTTAGACGCAACTCCGGCAGCCAAAATTACTTGGGGGGGATTAAGACTAACTCCCTTAAGCCCCCTACACCACCAAAACCCTCAGATTCAGGTGACGTATTTCGAAACCCAACCCAATGAAAGTTACAACGAACTACAAGAACTTTTATATAATGTTACTTGCTGATACGGAACCCTTCATGGGCGAGTCCGACTCGCACTTGGCCGCTTTTTTTTGAATTAAGTACAGTTAAAGTGATAAATATTTAATAATGACATTTTAGCTATAAGTGAAATAGGGGTGGTTAGATTACCCCTCCTCAAGATTTGAAATGGATCTGTACAAGTCTTATATTTCTCGTATTTACTTTTTAATGTACATATAAATAGAATAAGAAAATATGGTTTTAAATATAATATTAAAACAACCCTCTTACAAAAGTAAGTTATAAACTAACAACGAAATTTATCTAATGAAATTCTCAATAAACTTCGCTTCGAAATTCCTCACTTGCTTTAAAAAATAATCGAAAACTTAAAACGGAATATATTATTTAAAAAAAAACATGATGCTTTTTTAACATCGAAAAGCGGCAACCCTACTCCCAAGAGGCTGGTCCATCGACTTTTTTCCTTATTTCCCTGTCGAGATTCGGTGGCCGACACCTCGTGACAATGGCGCTAGCAGCGCGCAGGCCGCGACCGTCAAACTGACGGGACTATTGTTGCGTTAAGCTCAACGAACTTGGGTATTGCTTTCCCCTAAGCCTTTAGTATGTAATCATTGTATAGGAGACGATAAAAAATGAAACCCAGAATGATTTTCAAGTGTGCTCTTGATGCAGCTATCTCGATAGCTAAACTTCTAAACGAAAAGTGTTATTTCAAGTTTGAATTTTGTTATTAATGGTTTCCTATCTTAAGCTATTGTTGGAAAACGAGAGGGAGAGGGGGATCAGGAGGTATTCTGTTTTGAACATAAATAAAGATTTAATTTGATAGAATTTAAAATTGCTATGCCTCAAGGACATAATATGACTCTGGAAATACGAGCCTCGACCAACCATGTTTATTTTGCTACCGTAAGGGTAGCAAAATCGTATAACTAAAATCTAAATCGTAATTAATCGTAAAAAAATCAAAATCGAAAAAAAAACGTAAAAAGAAAAACTTATCAAAAGAAAATAAATTTTACAAAACTTGCTAGTGTATGGCTGTCATATCACTTCAACACATAGAACTGAAATTTTAAATTTAACGATAGATTCTATTACAATACCTGCCAAAATCTACAGCAAAGCATGATTACCGCACAATTACAGTCTACATCCTTAAAAAATGATAATTACAACCACTCGCTTAAACCGCTTTAGGTTTGACAGGTTTCCATTTGGCAGTGTTGATACCTCTGGTTGAGCAGTCAAACTCATAAGCTACTAGAACCAGAGACAGTCTACGTATGATAATAATAAAAAGCGTGTCTGGAAATCACTACAATAGTGACTTTATTAAAAAAAAATCGGGACTCACTTAACCGGTTCTTGAAAACGTTTAAAAATCTTATCCAATCAGAATGACCTGAGAGTACAACGGAAGTCTTGAATAATATGGATCATGAGCTTCTATTATTAATTTTTCCTCATGACGCACCTCTTTTGTTCGGACTTTTTGTCCGGTCTATTTGTGTGTCTCATTAACATAATGAATACAAAACTTTTTTCGTACTACCTCCGTGAGTGACAATGACGCTGACGCCCACGTCACTACGGTGACGCTTCTATTGTTGTACAGTGCGTAAATATCAGTGTAAAGGTCTTGGTACACTGTGTACGTTATGCGCATAGCCTGATATTTTTTAAGGTGAAGTGGTAAACGAGCATACTGATCTAGTAGATCGAAAGGTGCTACCGCTGTCGACACGCTTATCGTTTATTTATAATTTAGGTAATTCTACAAATTTAATCAGTAATAGTAAACAATTATAGGTAAGGTAGGTAAAGACGCTTCTCTACTTATAATTGTTTACTATTACTGATTGAATTTGTACTGTAGAATTACCTACATTATAAATGTTAAACGTTTAGAGTGAATGTTGAGGAAACTGGTGTCATGTCTCTCCAACACATTAAGAGGATCTTCCTATATACCTGGCGGACTGCAGCCCAACGATTGATGTTGGCCAGTTGTGTGTTGTATGCTTTTTAGAATGGCAAAATTGCAGATTACTTCGTAGTTTAATGCGTTTTCGGTAGATAACGCTGTAGTATGTTTTGTTGCGCTTTATGTAAACAACTTAAAAAATATTATCTGAAAATGGTATCTTAAATTAAAAAACCTAAATTGTATACGCTACCACGAGTATATTGTAATAATGTCCGATTCACTATATAATTAACTTTTCGCCCACGTATTCTCGTCCAGTGTACACGAGTATTTATAGTAGTGGGTAGGGTTGGCAAAGAATAATATGGAATAACATTGTTCATTATGAAGAATAGCAGTATGGTGATCTAATAGTATTATGCCACCCATTATGCACCGGTGATGAGATCCTGTTGTAAAACTTACTTAAATATTTATATGAACATAATGGCACATTAGATCGATCGTGTTCTTAAGCTAAGTCTTGTTCTGACTTGTTGCTTATGGAGGAAGAGGTTTTAAGTCCTTGATCAAAGACTGGCAACAGACTTTTTTTTAGAAAAAGACAACTTCCTCGCTAGAACTATGTTATTATTCGGGAAATGGAAAGCTCAATGATGCAGAAACATCTTAATAGTTCGCCATAGTGTATGTCGCCTCTGATGGAAAGTATAAGTGGAATTGAAAAATAGTGAAGTCAGACAGAGTAGAGACACTTTAGTAGGCTTATTAAAAAAAAAAAAACACTCAGACTCAGAATAGCAATATGGGGATCAAAATTTTTTTTGTCCCATTTGGGATCAAACTCAATACACTCAGCGAAGTAGAAAGGAGCGACTTGCTCCATCCTGTGTCTCGTTTGGTCGTATTAACTTAAAAGTATAAAACTATGCTATAATATAAAGATTCTTGTTGTCGACTTTCTGTCTGTTGCAGCGTATGCATATAAATAATTTATATTATCATTTAGATAAACCTGTAAAATCGTATGATTCGATGTTATTAGGTAAGTACATATATTCTCCACATCCGCGTGCTATTGTAATCTAAATAAGGGCCACAGCACACTAGCAACTTTTTAGCATAGACGATCGGCATCTAGTCGCTTTTTAGAAGCTAAATACGGCGACCGAACGCTCCACACCGCACACTTAAAAACGCCAACGCTTAGATTGAGTTGCTTTTTAGAAGCGCGACGCAGCAGCTGAACGCTACTCTCCGTACACTTTCGGATGCCGGTAGCATCGGTTTGGCGTCTGCCGAACACGACTTGACTCTAATTTTTTTATTTATTAGAAAACAAAACCTCAGATTACAGAATACTGCAATATCTTTGCAAATAATAGACATGTAATCAAAGTTACAAATCGAAAAATCATAGACAACACTACAGCCGACGCGATCCAGGCATCTGAGCAGTCGTTAATACGTGCGTTTACGATACCGCGTTCGAACGCAGAAAGTCGCGAATGATGCAGCATGACGCGCGATTTTGATACCGAGATCGAACGCAGAAAGTCGCTAAAACGCGATGCAGTATCGATGCAGTTGAAAAATAGCCGAACGTCTATGTTAAAAGTAGCTAGTGTGCTGTGGGCCCTAAATGACGTTTAATTTATCTGATAAACCACTTTTATATCAATAGGTTAAGCCGGTGTTTAGTCAGTCCCTGACATATAAATCCTATTTATAAAATTATAAAGATAATGAACGACATTGGCTTATCTATTCAAATTATCGATATTATATTGATGTTATTTTAAGATTTCATAAATCTCGTATCGATTAGTTAAAATTATTTTTTTGTAATTTTTTGTAGAAACTTTTGCTGGGTTACATTGGTCCTTTTGGGTTGCATTTTTCCTCATTAGAAAGTTTGAGAAACAGATAGTTAAAAAAAAAGCAAACAAACTGCAAACAGCGCTGATCAGATGTGAGTAATGCAATTAATTTTAACAAAAAAAAACCGACTTCAAAGAAAATCTATTCCGAGTACCCACATCGCGACAGGTGTCGGCTATGATATTTGCGGAGTTCCCTCGATTTCTCCAATAATCTATCATCAGATTCTGGTTTCCTTATCATGGGACCACATGGGAGGCATCAGCTTTCAAATAAAAAAATAATTATGAAAATCGGAAGTTCTGAGGTAACAAATATTAAAAAAATACAGTCGAAATGACAACCTCCTTTTTGAAGTCGGTTAATAACTCAACACGAAGCCGTCTTGTTCAGGTTTCTGTCAGCAACCAAGCCTTTTTATGGGCCTAATCCCGCCCACACGTCCATCACTGTGACTCCCGTACACCAGGATCAACAGAGCAGTGACCCACCAACTTACCGAGCTAAGACGACCTAAGAGACTACTAAAATTATTACACTTATAATGTTTTGATTATAAAATTGCTTCTAATCTATATTTAAACTAGCTTGTATGTTTGTTATCGCTATAAAAAGTATATCCTATATCCTTTCTCAGGCTCTAAACTATCCGTTTACCAAATTTCATTTAAATCGTATTAGTAGTGTTGGCGTGAAAACGGGAAAGACAGACAGACACAGTTAAGCCTTGTATCCACTTGAGCATGCTCGGGCGAATGAGCGGCTCATTTGGCCGAGCCGCTCATTCGCCCGAGCATGCTCAAGTGGATACAAGGCTTTACTTTCCCATTTATAATATTAGTAATGATATATTTATTTCCTCAATGTATTTACTACATATTAAATTTGATGATATGATATAAACAGCAAACTCCGAAACAAAACACAGGTATTACAAAGTCATTTATATCCATATACCTCTACAGCAAAGTTAAAAAAGTAAAATAATGAGTTGTTTTATGGGAAATGTAATATCGCCCATTTCGATGTCCTGATGGTGCTTGACGAATCGGAAACTCGCTATAATGTGATCACGTATTAAACCGATTTCTGCGCAAGCGCAACGATCAGGGCGCCAAAGCTCACTATCGATCGTAACTTGGGCCTATAAAAAGCGTAACCAGGTAATTAAACTAAGTATGATTAATTGATTATTTTTAAGGTGGATTCGCTGATTAACTGAAGATTAAAACATATCGTGTGTATTAAAACGGAAAAAAAATGGCGTCTCAAAAACTTTAAAACATTTATTCTGTGTGATGTGTGACTAAATTTAATTAAGTTGGTCCCTCCGTCTTGGAGCTGTGATACAAAGGTTTTTTATTCTTATTTTTGAGTAGAATTTTATGTAGTGTGAATCTTATTGAGCTTTTCGTTATTCAAAGTTTTGTCTCTTTCAGAAAACTTGTTAAAAATGAGAGTATTTTCTTTAATTACATAAGTCTGCAGAATTTTTACTAAGACATTCTTAACGTTTCAAGTTTCTTCAGTATCAGTATCAAATCAGTCAACTTGTCATTTTGAGCTTTTAGTTCAAAACTGTACTAAAAATCAGTTTCATAACACTTTTATGCCTATGTTAAATCTTTAATATCATAAAAAGATTTTTCTAATCGTCCGATAGATGCTTTTAGTTTTTTTTAAAGCTTTTTATCATTTTAATATTACTCGATCTTCATAATCGCTTTTTTTATCCCAAACAAGATATAAAACCCTATAAATCGTGGTAAGAGCTGAATGCATCGATTTCAATATCGATACTAAATCGTTGCTATTGTTGTCGCTGAGAGGCCGCATCTTAACTCGATTATATTACGTGGAATCAATTGTCCGCATCACTACCACTCCGAAGTTCTTTTAGCTTTTTAAAAGTTATCGTTACATCTGTATGAGAGTATTACTTTAACTATAGTGGCCTCTTAGTGTCGATTTTATCACTGGATAAATCATCTTCATATCCAAGTCAGATCCGACAGGTCAAACCCAAAAAAAAATCTTTGATTTCAATACCCTTACATCAAATTGCATTAAAATAAAATGTTCTTAATTTCTTAATTTTTACTTCTAATTCTGGAAGTGACATACGTCAATTTAAATAATGATTATACAAAAAAAAAACAATACTTAAATTAACCCGTGCCCGATCGCCTCTTATAATATAATATATAAAGAAACAAAATAAGCAGCTAACATCACTGCCCAGAGAAGGAAAACTTGAAACAAACCCTTTACCAACCCGTCTGGCCAGCGTGGTATAGTAGGCCAAAACCTCCTTTCAAAGGAGAGGCCTATGTCCAGCAGTGGACTGTTAAAGGCTGTTGATGAATATATAATCGGTGTGTAAATTACGCATTTCTGAGGTAGGTAATAACCATAAAAGACATGCACCCGAATTGGAAATGTTCTGCTTATTTTGAAAAAAAAATCGTGTACAACCCACTGTGGTGGTAAAAATTGTTTCAATGTTTTTTTTTTAATTTGGCACTATATAACAATAATAATAGAAAGTGTATTTTTCTGATTGTGAAACCTGTTTGTGTTAATTTATTACATGTTAAATTGCCCTAGTTGTGCAGTTAATAATTGATAACATTCCTATTTTGTTTACTTAAATTACTAAGGGATTGTATTACGTCTTACTAGTTTTTTCTATTGCTGAGTACTTTTATCTAGTAGAATAATCTTTATTTCGATGAACTTCTGGGGAGGAAGGAAAGACGCACCACCATCAAAGTTTCAAAAAAAGTATGTAACTTTTTCGAACTTAATATTTACTGTAAATTAAAAACTGTTGGGTTCGTTTTCAACATAAGTCCATAAGTGCCGAATAAAGTACACGTTTCGGATACACAAATTTTGAATTTACGTAATATAAATACGAAATCTAAATTTATATCATCAACCTTCATCCCTTACTGTAACTGAAACTAAATCTAGAACTGGTCTTTAAGAATGTAGTCTGACAATGCAGAAACCTTGTTGAAATTTTGGAAAGTTATTGCCAAAAGACAAAACTTGGGAATCATATTAGTTAATTTCGAAATTCGTCACGCATTTCTCACGAGTTTGGTATATTATATTATTTCGGTACAAATCCACGCATACATTTGTTTACAAGTCGCTGACCCGAACGGAAAATACTAAGAACTTATTGTTGTAGCACACACCAGTTTACAATCTAGGGCGTTACCCCTCTAAAATGAGCTATTTGTTTTACAACAAATGTTGTTTGGATTATAACAATGTATCGCATTCCAACATTAATATTCCCTTGCAAGTACAACTCTACTTGAACATTGTAACGGCCATATTTGTAAGTTTAGTCTGGTGCAACTATTTCGGGTTGCACTGTTTGACAGTAGGCGAGACTTGGCATGTTATTTGAAGTTGTGGAGGAGAGCTACACTTCTCGTATAGAGTGCACTTTACAATAACTTGACATCTGATTCCATACTATGAGAGAAAAAGCAGAGCCTACACTATGCTAACCACACTGATAAACATACATACTTGTATTTCTAAATCTCATATATATATTTCTCGTGTCACAATGCTTGCTTGCTTGCATACTCCTTCGATACGGCTGGACCGATTTGTATGAAATTTTGTGTGCATATCGTGTAGATTTGAGAATAGGCCAGACATCGACACAGAACAAGTCATCATATTATTCACAAAATTATTTATCCTAGGTGGGGAATTGAACTCACAACCTTTGGTTTAGCAGTCAGGCTTACTTGTATCACTAGACCCAGCCATAAAAAGAATTTAATGTAAAATACGAGATATTAGTGCTTTTAAACTTTATTTTAAATCCATAAATGTCATAATACATAATTACAATGAGGTATTCAAAAGTGACTCTTCTTTGTTGAGTGAGGGTAGATAGACATTTGTATGTAACACTGACTAACAAATACAATAATAAAACCTCGATACAGTAAAAACCTCGATCAAGATTACAAATGAAAGATTTAAATCTACAACTAGTGGCTAGAAAAAAATACTACACTTAATTTCGAGTGACGTGGTCTTCACACTCAATTTCCAACAACGTGTTTAGAATTACTATTACTGACTGATTAAAGTCGTAACGTGCAAATGTAAAGTAAATTTAAATAATATTTACAAGCTGCTATCGATGAATTCAAATCAGTAATAGTGTGGGCGTGAACTACGGTCGAATTAAATTTCGCCGCACGGGGAGATTTGACGATAATGTTCTGAAGGTAATGCTAGAGAACCTGAATTCGTTCCAACATTGTTGTACAGTACACTATTATTATTGCATTCTTGAGCATGAGAATTCTGTTAGTGCTTTATATTAAAACTACAATGTTGAATGTTATATATAATATACCAAAAGTGAGATCACGCAAATTCTTCTGTTTCTCCTAAAAGCCTTTCCAGGTTTTTAGGGTTCCGTAGCCAAATGGCAAAAAACGGAACCCTTATAGATTCGTCAAATCTGTCTGTCTGTCTGTCTGTCCGTCCGTATGTCACAGCCAATTATTTCCGAAACTATAAGAGCTATACTGTTGAAATTTGGTCAGTCGATGTATTCTGTGAACCGCATTAAGATTTCTACATAAAAATAGAACCAATACACTTGGAACTGAAACTCAAAAATTTTTTTTTCATCAAACCTATACGTGGATAGGCTATCTATGGATAGGTGCTCAAAAATGATGATGAGGTTTCTGATATCATTTTTTTCTAAACTGAATAGTTTGCGCGAGAGACACTTCCAAAGTGTAAAAATGTGTGCCCCCCCCCCTCTAACTTCTAAAATAAGAGAGTGATAAAACTAAAAAAAAATATGTTGTACATTACCATGCAAACTACCAACGAAAATTGGTTTGAACGAGATCTAGTGAGTAGTTTTTTTTTATACGTCATAAATCGTAACACGCAATTTACCTTTCATCCAATCAATACACTAGTTGCTGATACGGAACCCTTCATGGGCGAGTCCGACTCGCACTTGGCCGCTTTTTTCAACATTGATTTATCGTATACAAAATCGAGTTGAGTTCAAATTTTGGGGTTCCCCATACTTAGAACTGAAACTCAAATTTTTTTTTTCATCAAACTCATACGTCCCACGAGAAGCCCAAAATCGATTAAAGTGGTGTGCAATGGGAGAGGCCTACGTCCAGCAGTGGACTGAGATAAGCTGATGATGAATACGTCTCACACGTATGGGTTTGATGAAAATCTATCTATGGATAGGTCTTCGAAAATGGTATTGAAGTTTCTAAAATCATTTTTTTCTAAACTGATTAGTTTGCGCAAGAAACATTTCAAAAGTGGTAAAATGTCCCCCCCCCCTGTAACTTCTAAAAAAAGATAATGATAAAACTAAAAAAAATATATGATGTACATTGCCATGCAAACTTTCAACGACAATTGGTTTGAACGTGATCTAGTTAGTAAATTTTTTGGATACGTCTTAAATCATAAACTACAAAAACTTTTAAATGATGTAACTCGCTGCTACGGAACCCTTCATGGGCGAGTCTGACTCGCACTTGGCCGCTTTTTATTTATTTATTTATAACACCGTATGTATGTTTTCGTATATAAAGTTTTTAATATTTCTTTGTTTCAAAAGAGGTACAAATAAAATCTATTTATGTTAACATAAATACTCTTAATTAAGTCGCTTTTAAATGTACCATTTTAAAATTAATGATGTACATATTATGTATGTGTATAATAATGACTTATTTTAAAATAAGGGTTTTTTATTTGTGTAGGTTGTAGAAAAAGTGCCGCCAGTAAAATGAAGGGTTATTTATTGTTCATAACAAGTTACACCATGTTAAATAACTCCACAATCATAATTAGTGTGATTTGATTATAAAATGACTGGTATCATTAGTGTTTAATGTAATAGTATCTCAGTTGTATATTTCCACTAACACGTGCGTTCTATTTCCACTGTAATGATTCTGAACAGATACAGTTCCGATTTCAGCATGTGTTGGATAATCCCCCTTTTGTTCATGACTACATACACAGAAATCACCGCCACGCCGCTCACGGTTTACATAACAGAAACGAACCGTAAATCTCACCTTGAATTATGCTCAAATCACATGTGCGATGGTACGATAAACCTGTTATTTATTCGTCCTGTCCGTACCCCTAATTATACCTTGGCTTTAAGTCCAATAACACTGACACATTTCATAGTATTCTCGAGGACTACAGGATAAACTACGAATTCCTTCAAACGTGAAGCTTTATTTAATGAGCCTCTCCATCTTTAAATCGGATTTGGTTTCTAAATGCGTTCTTAGGAATTTATACTTATATTAAACGACTTTTGAAAGGCAATCCTTACTAAGCGACACGTAAAATGAGTGATATATACGTAATGATGAAAATAAATCTGTACACTTAAATGTTTTATTATGTATTTATGGTTGATTTTTTTATCTAATACTTCTTGCGTATACTTACAGGAATAACTTATTTAGTTAAGGTATTTTTTTGCTGCAAATAAAGCAGTAGATATAATTTCTATATTAGCGTTTTGAGATTCATTTGTGAAACGATAGTGTTTTTATCACTCCAGTAACATTCGCGATGGTGCAAATGATGATACGTTATAGCCTTCGTGGCCGGCCAGCCACCCCTTCTACCTGCAATTTATTCGTACGTGCGAAGTAGAATTGTTTCCCCTAATTGCAGTTTGCGCAGACTGCGTCGTCCATTTTATTTACTTCGCATTATCTCTCGCTCGGAATGCACTTCTCGGAAGTGGTTAATTCGTCAGTCCAGCCTGGCGATGTTTAATGTGACGTGATTGCCCCCTCATTTTCTCCGCTTACTCTAGAACCGAATATTTCTTAAGTTGAATGAACTCGACTCCTTTTTGAATCGATCAGTATCTTTATTATTTTCCATAATTGGAATACGAGCATCTTATCTTCTAGTTTTTTAAACGCGGTGTTAAATCTTGTTCGAATAAGGATCGTATAGGCGCATGGAAGTTACGGCTGGTCTTATAAGGTATTAAAATAGACGCCGAGAGCGTGCGGATTGACTGTGAATGGCGAACGTTGGCGATGTGCAGGTCGTGGTTAACTCGATGGTACATGTATTTTTTTGTTAGGGATCGAAATTACGCCTTGTTCGGCGCCGCACGGCCGCTCCGACTCGTCTTTTTAACATGCTCCGTGTCGAATTTTATTATTTTTATTTAACACCTGCGCCCAATAATCTGTATTCGACGATCTCTTGAACGCTTAACTCTTTTTTGACGTGTTTTTGTGCCGGCTAAGGGCGATTTATAGCGTTTGTGTTTTGTCCACCTAAATGTGTCGTTTAATTTTGGTTGTCGCACCGTTGGTAATCGATTATGGGCTTCCTTGATTAAAATCTTAGGACGCACTTCGTTTAAATAGTTTCATGTTATTTACTTATATCACTATCTTGACTGAAATATATACCTATCTGGTTACTCACGTTCCCGAAGAGGCAGACAGTCACATTTAACCAACTATAATTTGAGTGCACCTTACGTAATAGGGGTCAAACTGGGAATGGGAAAATTAGGAGCACAATAATAAGAAGGGTAGGCATGGTAGGAAACGGATTAGCGAGTGTAAATGATAGCTTTAGGCTTTTAAATTTTTAATGAACTCTGTCAGAAAACTTATAACACATTAAAAATACGAAACTTATGTAAAACACACCATGATTGTATATATTACTAGCTGCGCACCACGGTATTACCTGTGAGTTTAGTTTCTTGGTAAGGATCTTCTTCTAAATTTTTTTTTTACCGAAGTAAGAGTAGCCTAAGCCTTCTCATAATATCAGCTATCCGTCAGTGAAAGTCCCGGCAAAATCGGTTTTGAGATTAGTCGAAACAAATCATCATCATCAGCCCATCTCAGTCCACTGCTGGACATGGCCTCTCCCATTGCACACCACTTGGATCGATTTTGGACTTCTTGCATCTAGCTCCTGCCAGCCATCTTATGCAATTCGTCACTCCACCTGGCGTGTGGGCATCCTACACCTACAGTGGGAACAAATGGACATACGAAAATTTGAACAATTCATTTTTGAAGTAATTAGCGTGTATATACGTCCTTATATATACATTTCATGCATAAGCTGTTTATATGAAATTACTTACACTAACATTTTAACGATACTCATTAAAATGCTCTGAAGACTACAATGTAAAGAAAAATATAATATTCTAAAACAGTTATGAGCCTATTCATTGACAACGGCCTTCGTA
This sequence comes from Phragmatobia fuliginosa, assembly GCA_932526445.1. Taxonomy (NCBI): domain Eukaryota; kingdom Metazoa; phylum Arthropoda; class Insecta; order Lepidoptera; family Erebidae; genus Phragmatobia; species Phragmatobia fuliginosa. The sequence continues at coordinate 19,180,136 of OW052073.1, forward strand.
TCCCACTCTTAGTTCCAATTACATCGATTTGTTGCAGTAATTGTATAGGTGTAAACGCTAATAGCTACCGAGCGCGGGCTCGGTGGCTGCGCCTGCGCCACTTAACCCTGTTATTATCTAAATGCACTCTGTATACCTGCCAAGTTCCCGCCGAGCAACGTATTAATATTGTAATAAATAATAATTTTAAAGAGTATTGAGTACGAAAATATATTCAGATATTTATTATGAAATTGGTTTTTTGTCTTAGATAAAATGTTTTAAGGGTTTCTTTTATTTGTTTGGACAAATTAAAAAAGTAAGATTGAAGTAACTTAGACTATTTTTATTTAAAAAAAAGTAGGTCACGTGTAATCAAAAACCAATGAAGTAGTAAAAAAACAACCTGCACACCAATTCTGCTCAAATTTTGACGCGATATACAACCAGATTCAAAGATTGTTATTTTTTTCTATCGGTCTACCTTTCGTAGTAAAACTTTGCTTTGTTTGAACTTACATATAAAAATGGGGTTGTGTTGGATTGTCCGAAACTATTGATTTGCATAATTCTTGCATTACTTTTGTCCCTTATTTCTCAAACGAAAAGAATATATTATCAGAACTTTTAATTTTTATAAAAATAAAATGTATGTTTAAGTTTTAATACATCAGAAGTAATCTATACTAATATTATAAAGCTGCAGTTTGTTTGTTTGTTTGAACGCTCTAATCTCTGGAAGTACTGGTCCGATTTGAATGATTCTTTCAGTGCTGGGTAGTCCATTTATCGAGGAAGGCTATAGGCTATTTTTTTTTCAAAATTAGGTATCCGTAATAAAATTGCTATTTTGTAACACAAGGTGTAAAATCGAAAACCTATTTTTTCCACGGGAACGAGAAAAACGCGGGGCACGGCTAGTTAAATAATATAGTACTGAGTACGTATGTTGAACGAATAACTGCAGGCTTGGCCTAGTGTTTTAAACGGTCACCAAGCCGCTTTTTACTGCGCCAAGTGTTACGGTTTCAAATCATACACAGAATAACACTTAGATCCTCAAATTTTTATTCTGAGTCTGGATGTTATTTGTGTCCGTTTCTTGTATGTTTGTAAAGACCTCCGCGACACAGGAATTTATACCAAAAGCGGCAGTTGTCTTTTTTTTATTTTAAAAAGTACAAATATTTTTTTAATAATATTAAATACCTAATACCAATTGTATTTTAAACTCTGGTTACCTAATATATAATAATATGGTCGTGACCTGTATTATCGGTTACAGTTTAATGCTCTTGTATATTAATTAATTTATTATCTTCTTGTATCGTGTTATTCATTAAATCGTTATGGATTAATTACTTACCCGTGCCGATTAATCTAATTGTTGTTATTGAAAGCACTCTTTAGAACATTGACTTGCGTTCAACTAGTTTTAATTAAATTTTTCTTATTTATTTTAGGCAATATTATTCGGATTATATAGTGTTATTCATTAAATGTAATACCATGCAATGCGCTCTTGATTCTTAAGTTTTAGGTATCCATAGACAGGATAGTATTTAACCGTTATTGAACCTGTCTGCACGTTTGCCTGTTGCACAAAGGTCTTCCCTAAGGAACGTTCACAAGGAGTATTGTGATCACTAATCTTGGATCCTGGAGAACCATGGAAAAAAGTATGATTAAAAACTACCCATTTTTCTATGAGACAATAATTTCAGACAGGTTGTATTAAAAAAAAAAACTATCCGGGTCTTACCAAATAGATATATAGATAACTCTTTATTTGCACACTAAATTACAGATTTACAAGAAAGGAACACAATGATCAAATATAGAGTGTACAAAGGGCGGCCTTATTGCTAAAAACAATTTCTTCCGGGCAACCTTAGGATGGATCAAATGTTGTAGAGAGACAGTAGTAGTTAAAAAATATTTTAATGTTGTTATAACTTTCGTGTAAAATGTCCTTGTACATAACAGTATTAAGAATATATTTCGCGTGTGCCTGTATTCATCAAGCATTTCAACCAATCTGTATTCCTATCTGACTTTGTAAACTAATATAAAATCTCCACGTGAAAAAAACGCGTCTTTGTGGCGCCTACGATGACCGTACATTAGACATACGAAATTTTATCCAACTGCTTTATAACAACGTCCATAAGGTATATTTTCGATTAAAATAAGGTTTATACTGAGTTAAACCGCTTATAAATCATATTCGCCTCGGTGTATCCTACGAATACGTGTTTTTAGACAAATATCCACCAACAAATGGGATAAATATAGGTTTTTTTTGTTAGTAAATAATGGCTGACGGTTGAGGCGGGATTCTCCTAATTGTGATAGTCATTAGGTGTTACATTAAGTTGATGAGGGTTTCTGGAGGTAGAACTTAGAGGATTGAAATCCTGTTATACCGAATAGTTAATTAGTTCTCTTGAAATATATCTAAATATGTGGAAGGTTGTTGCTTTTTTCCGTATTTTCAATACCTCACCATTCCGACACGATATAAAGCACGCTTCAAAGATGGTTTTTCAACTACAGATAGTTAAACACTCTTCTTCCTAGCCTTTATTCCTAAGTTTATTTGGAGTCGGCTACTAGTTCAACCTCAATTTCAGTTTTTCCACGGAGCGACTGGCATCGGACCTCCGCAACCCTAAGGGAGAACTGAAATTCTAGTTGTCAGTATATTTGTGGGCACTGACTTCCCAATAACGATTGCCATAGATGTTCATGACAAACGGGACCGACGGCCGAAGCACGGGCGTGAATCACCGCCAAACTTGCAAAACTCCGGTCTGCTTTTAGGAATTTCCTAAGAAAAACCCAAAAACACTTTTTGGCACGACCCGGGATTTGAACCCGAGACCTCTAGATAGTTAAACACAAGGATAGTTAATCATAACTATGTACAAATTTCCATTATGAATAATGTTAGTTTCACATGTTACTTATCCTTGATAAAGTATGTTTCTATAGAAATACATAATCATTTTATGCAGATCAGTGATTTTTATAAAATTACATTTAATGTTGCTTATCTTTTAAATCTATATAAAATGAATTAAATTAAAAGGAATTGAAAATGCTACATGTATATACATTATAAATGCATTACTTGAAAAGATGTAGGCATTTAACTAAGGAAACACTGAACATAATTGAATAACTGGAAGGTCGGGAGTTAATAAAGATCATTATTACATAAGTACATTCTATATATATATATGTCCTAGATATTCCTGTCTTGTGACAAATAATATAATGCCCAATAAAGAATAGCTATTCTAAATTTTAATTCGTCGGTGAATATTTTAAATTTAGTTAATGACTTTTTAAATTACTGTCGGTTGAATCAAAGTTTTTTGCTATCTGGCGTTTAGACCGTGACTATTATGCAAAATAAAAAAAAACAACGAAATACCAGTAATTAAAAAGGCGCCATACCAGTTTTATTTCGACTATCTCCGGAAATACCGTTACCTTTTTATTGTAGTTGTTAAAAAAAACAGCGATTTCCGCCAAATTGATGCTTCCTATGCTTTTTAGGCATAATTTGTCTATTAGTGCTTCTTAGTATGCTTTTACTATTATCAGCACCGGATATGGCGGCGCATTTGGATATTAAACGTATTAATTTAAATTAATAGTTATTTTAATGTTCGGTTAAATGATCTGTTAACCTTTTCGTCCAAAAAGTGTGTAGAACTTGAAACATAGCTGTTTCTATTAACGTTTAACTTAAAATATCTCATGTTCGTAAAAAATAATTGAGTAGCTCACTATGAATACTAAAGACATGCATTCTTACAACTAATCTTGATTGTAGGTATATATAAGTATCAAATTGCTTTCATAAGTAAAATTCCACGGCTTAGTAGCAATTAGCTCGCCTCCTCAAAGCGAAAATCCCGTTTGCATAATTCTAGATATCACAATTTCCGGTAGCATGGAAACCATTTTAAGTTAATAGTACATCATTATCTTCATCAGAGTAAACTTAAACCCGCGGTTAACCCACTCGAGGGTAGGAATGCCTCGAGGAAGAAACTCAGAACCCGTACAGACAATTTATTTCAAAACAAATCAACCAAACCTTATGAATTTGTATTGTCCGTAGCAATGCAACAACTTGATTGACGCCTCGGTTAGTTCGTTAGGCGTCTCTTCAAAACCCTTGTGTGTGATATCATATCCCGAGCCGTCTTCAAATAATACGACCCCATCTCCATTTACGACGTGTGATATTTCTTGTGGTCCGACTAAAATGATTTTATTTGACCCGAGAGTCCTACGAGTCTCAGGTCTAATGTGCGTCGTCAGACAGAATTGAAATGATTGCTTTTTGTCATTACCGTTCTTTTGTCAATTCGTCCAAAGTTTTGGTTTCCTGTCTAAAGCTGTTAAAGCTTTGTTGTATTTCTAGTTTCTTTTGGTATTTTATTTAATAGCCTATATATTTTTTTATTACTTTTTTGCCTTTCATATTATATTTGAGGTGCACATATTATAGTAACTAGCAAATAGTTTAGTCATATTTTATAAAATATAAACAAACTATTCAAATACATCCGCTTTGATTCTCAGAGGTTTACTTATAGATGTTTTATTAAGGAACCCGGGAATGATACGGTGTCAGTTAGTTTGATTGACGTAGGCGCCGCAGTAGATCCTCTTCTATTGATTACAGTGATACAGATGGTGTGGGAGAGCTTTACATAGCAACGGAACGTAGGATACTTCGTTACCTATACAAAAAAGCACTTCAAAAAATAAATCTCTTTTCATTCAGTTGCTAAAGGCGCAGATTTTCAACATAATAAATAAATAAATATTTCGGACATCTTACACACAACATCATCTAGTCCCAAACTACGCAGAGCTTGTATTATGGGTACTAAACAACTGGTATAAATACATAAACATACTTTACTTTTTTTTGTAAATACATACATATTATACATAGAAAACACCAAGACTCCGAAACAAATATTTGTGGATCACACAAATATTTAATCCGACCCGGGTGTCGAACCCGAGACCTCTTGATCAGCAGCCGCATACGCTAACCACTAGACCAACAAGGCAGACAAGTCAAACATGCAATCTGTCACATCTCACATCTAGTTTTAAATACTTCAGTACATAAATAGTCATCCTAGACAGTACGGTAGTTTGAAACTAGCTCGCGTGTCCGTGACCAGTTTCTTAAGCTTTCAAGCGTAGGCGACGGTTTAGAAACGTACCTGTGGTACTTTAACTAAAAAATATATATGGAAATGTGAATTGGCCACGGTTAAATAAATGATTTCCGTCGGAGAGCGAGGCGTTTTACAAAGGGGTCTCATTAACAAAATCCGAGACCGGGTCTAATCCTTTCGTTAGAGGTCTATTGTCGTCTTGAACTGGTCCCAAAATCCAACCCGGAAAGTCATTACATGTATTTGTTGTGTTAATATATCATTAAGTATTGAGTGTTAGCCTACGTTCTAATGTGAAATAAATGTTACACCTTCATTTAAAGTTTTTGTCTTTGATATTTTATTTTATGTACTTTTAGCCGAGGATCGAACTAAGTGGCGTGCAATTAGAGAGGCCTATGTCCAGCAGTGGACTGCGATAGGATGATGATGTTCTTTTTGACGGGCCAGTTGGTCTGTTTTGTGGTTCCGTAGCGATCCTGACTGCAGTGGTCTTGGGTTTGATTCCCACTCAGACTTATTCAGTCACCAATAATTGCGTACCTTTTGCCTGTGTTAGGTGTATTTTATCTATAAAATTATGTATTTATGTATACAAATACAGATATGCTTTCGAGTCTAGTTCTCATAGTGCCTAATTTGGAGACAGACGGCCAAGCGTGAGATGTGCAAGGTTACTATTATCATATCAAGTATATTATAGTCCGTCTTTATTTATTTAAATGTTTCAAAGAAATATTGCGTTAATAGTACTTACTTCTACAAGCGGTTACAGGCTCCATTCACTCAGTGTTCATTTATATGTATTTATTCGTTTATGGTAAGAAATGCCTACGGCTCTTAAAGCTACCAATTAGGAATGGTGTATAGAAATAACACAGTATGCTTGCTCACCGTTCAGCTACCGTGCTAGTATTATTATTGTTTTGTTACAAAACAACATCATATCTTTGCGTTATATATTATCTGTCTCTTATATTTATATTATTATACGATCGTAATTTGGAAAAACACTGCAGGGGTTTACGATTCTTTTAACAATTGGTTATCAGTAATAAATGCGAACAATACACAATGTATCTAAATAAACAAGAAACTAGGTGCAGAACAACTGAACAACAAAGTAGTTTATGACGAAGGAAAAAATATATCTAAAAAAAATAAGTTCAATTGAACTTTTTGAAAACTTTATTATGACCCTTTATTATATTAGCGGATCACACAAACATTTCGTCCGACCTGGAAATTGTACCCGAGACTTCTTGATAAATAGCCGAATACGCAAACCACTAGACCAAAGAGGCAGTCAGGCATAAGTAATTTTCTAAATCGTGTGGTTCTCAAACCTTTTAAAGGAACAGTTTATGTCCAGTAAGTAGTGTGCTGTTAAAGGCTTTTGATAATGAGAATGTAGTTCCCAATGTTTTAAAACATCACTCTTAACGAAGCTCTTGAGCATCTTGCAATCTCGCGATATTATTTGAATAATAAGAAAATAATATTCGCAATGAACTCATGTGATATTTATGTTATGATGATATTTATGCCACATTGAAGAAGATCAAATAGTCCATATCTATTGTTGAAAATGAGCGACAATTGAAACAAATGCTACTGATCATCGAAGAAGTTCGACTCTTTACTAGTGTAGCCATATCTACAAATGTTTATGAGGATATTTTGATTTTATGTATAAAGACAGTCTGGGATTGCTTTTAGTTAATTGTAGTATGTTAATTACGTTATTTACTAGATTTTCATGTTATTTTATGTTCGTTTTCACAGACCCTATACGTTTGATAAAATGGGATATAGCTTATTCTGCAATAAAGGTTCAAACCTTACCTACCTTCTCTTCCATACTTACTACTATAATTTGTTTATTTGGTTCAATGCACTAATTGCAGGAAGTACTTGGAAATGTTGCAAAAACGTGTTTTGAGAGACGCAAACGAAGTCAAGCGTACCAACTAATTTCTTACAAGCAATAACAGCTAAATATAATGGACTTTTCAATGTCAACGGTTCTAATACGTGGAACCCGGAACAGCAGTAACAGTGTAACGAAGTGCCTTAACAGTGAGTTCCTAGAAAACCGCATACTTGAGAGTTCTCGTTTTATTTCATGTAGGCCAGCGTCGTGATCTGTAGCCGTATCCAAATGTTCCTAGAACGTTACTAAATGTTAATAGGTTGCCATTTCAAGAATATTATATTCTTACAACAGAAGACTCAGAACTAGCTCAAAACTTAAAAACGTCACACAGCATATCAACCTAAAATAAGAACATTCGTGTTGTTATGATTAATGTGATACAGAAGCCTCTTATCGACAGTGTAGGAAATTTCTGCAGTATGGTTGTCTCTACTCTAGGTTTCTACTCATGCTTTCCATCAGGCAGGGCAGAGTCACTTCGACGGGTTTATATATATCTGTATATATGAACACCTGTAATTATGCACATCAATGAGTGTTAGGTACTATTAGAAAAAAAAACTGATTGTGCAAAAGTTTTTACAAAGACATCGTTGTTAGTAAAAAATTGCGTCCGGAAATCTTCAATAAGGAAGCTGGTAACACTACCAGCAATTGTTATTGTGATCGCGACAATGTGGTGATATCATTACTTTCAGCAGCTTGTTACTGAAAGTAGGCATTGAAGGTATTTTGTCAAGTAGACGAGTGTACTTTAGAAGCTCAGTCTGAGCTAAATGGAGCTATGAGAATTGAAACACTACGAGATATAATATGCCTAAAACATCGGTGTTAGTTCATCTTCCGTAAAGTTAAGTTTCTGAGGTGGCTTGTGACAATGAGACTTTTTGGGCCTTAGAACGACCTTCGCCTATAAATTCAAGTTTTAGTCTGTTTGATAGACTTCAACTGGGAACTTATGATACGGTATCTTGTCATAACGATATATTTGTAATCACAAAATATGTTAACAGGAAATTTCTCTCAAGATTACATTATATTTATAACCGACCTCTAAATAAAGAAGGCTCTCAATTTTGTGTGTTACAATATTATTCTAACCCTTCATAAAAAAATCTAATAATTCTCTTTTTAATGGATGTTGTATTCTAATGTTGGTGCTATTTTAATTTAAATAACATATTCGAGGTGACACTATAATGCCTAGGGAGGTAATAGCACGGTGTCACACAATTTATAAAACAAAATGACGTCCATAAAAAATGTGATTAATAGATTGACGGATAGATAGATAACACTATTTGTACACTAGGGTTTTTACAGGCATTATAAAGTAAAAAAATGTACAGCTAAAATAATAGTACAATGGGCGGTCTTATCGCTACATGCGACATCTATACAAATGAATAAAACTGATGTGTCTGTTTGTAAAATCAAAGAAAGATTTTTTTACTAAATGTAAATAAAAGTATTTATGGTACTTACATCAAAAAAGCGGCCAAGTGCGAGTTGGACTCGCCCATGAAGGGTTCCGTATCAGCAAGTAACATCATATAAAAGTTCTTGTAGTTCGTTGTAACTTTCATCGATGTTTTTTTACTAGTGTATTGATTGGATGAAAGTTAAATTGCGTGTTACGATTTATGACGGATTTAAAAAAAACTACTCACTAGATCTCGTTCAAACCAATTTTCATTGGTAGTTTGCATGGTAATGTATAACATATATTTTTTTCAGTTTTATCACTCTCTTATTTTAGAAGTTAGAGGGGGGGGGGGACACACATTTTTCCACTTTGGAAGTGTCTCTCGCGCAAACTATTCAGTTTAGACAAAAATGATATTTGAAACCTCAACATCATTTTTGAGCACCTATCCATAGATAACCCCACACGTATAGGTTTGATGAAAAAAAAATTTTTGAGTTTCAGTTCCAAGTATGGGGACCCCCAAAATGTATTGTTTTTTTTCTATTTTTATGTAAAAATCTTAATGCGGTTCACAGAATACATCGACTGAACAAATTTCAATATTATAGCTCTTATAGTTTCGGAAATAATTGGCTGTGACATACGGACGGACAGACAGACAGACAGACAGACTTGACGAATCTATAAGGGTTCCGTTTTTTGCCATTTGGCTACGGAACCCTAAAAAGCATTGTTTTTCAATTTTGTCGTGTCTGCTTATTTGTTCCGGCTAATCCCTGTAACGGCTGAACCGATTTTGACGGGGTTTTCACTGGAAGATAGCTGATAACATAAGGAGTAACTTAGACATTTTTTTGACTAGCTTCTTTGAGCGTCTTTACTCGCTATTTACAGTAAAAACCGCGGGTGACATGCGGGAATAAGCTAGTTCTGCATACAAAATCATACAAAAGGTAGATAAGTACACATATTTTTTAACCCTCTCCGTATTTTAAATTCAATGTTTATAATGTCTCACTTAGTAAGTATGAAAAGTTAAATTATTTATTATATTATTCAAGCCGTAGGTTGATAAAAAAAATTACTATTCAACATGAAATCCTATTAACAAAATATATGGTTGCTTTTTACTTTAACTGTGTCAAAATTTTATATACATCATGGTATAACCTAAATATTTAATTCCGGTACAAGGAAACCCATCAACTGTAACATTAAAAACGTATTACGATCATATCAGTAAATCGCACTGATTTATATCGTAGTTAAACAAGCATCTTTTGCCTTATAAATAGTTTTAATAACCCCGATCAAAGTATAAACGTGCGGTCGGGTGCGGCGACTTTAAAGCGAGCTTTTATCTCACGTTGACAGCTAACAAAATCCTTTTAATTAGCGGGTGTCTGCGTGCGCGCACCTTAAGTGTCGTCCCACTCCCACGCGAATCGATGGACACCCGACCTTTATTGATTCATATTCACTTTGAAACAGATAAAATCGATTTCTCACTTGTTTGGGTTATTTATTCGTTTTAATCAACATTTAAGTAATTTCATTAAAGAATTTAATTAGCATTATGATAAGTATAGGGAATTTTTGGAGTAATTAATAATAATAATAAAATAAATAATAAATATTTCGGACATCTTACACACAACATCATCTAGTCCCAAGCTAAGCAGAGCTTGTATTATGGGTACTAAACAACTGATACAAATACATAAACATACTTTTTAGGGTTCCGTTGCCAAATGGCAAAAAACGGAACCCTTATAGATTCATCATGTCTGTCCGTCCATATGTCACAGCCACTTTTTTCCGAAACCATAAGAGCAATTTTTTTGTATAAAAGCTGTGCTGTTACTAGTAACAGCTGTTACTAGGTCTACAGAGGGGCTAGTGAATCTCATAAATAAGGTTCATTTTAACCAAAATTATTAAATGGGAAACTAATCAAGTGTAATTATTATGATAAATGTGTTGTGTGAAGTAAAATTTAAAGCAAACCCATCCCCCTGGTCTAGTTGCAAACGTTTTGCGTTTTCAATTCTATTCTCGATTCTGTTTCTCTACTCTCTTGTTTTATTGGCTAATATTTTGTTTTGATCACGTGACCGAGTGACATTAGCCAATAAAACAAAAGAATTGAGAAATAGAATGAAAAACGAAAATTGCAACTTGGCTAGTTGAACTGACCTGTCAAAACAACGCCAAAAGTTCCTCTATAAGGTTCTCGTTCTAAATCTGTGCCCAGTAACTGAACGTTCAGGGCTTTGGATGATGATGAAGTGGGTTTAGTTACCTTTTAGTCACACATGTAATCGTAGCCAAGTTAGTTATTAGCAAATAGAACCGTACAATGTTAGTACAACATATCAGCCGTGATGTTTAATGATCCATTGAGCTAATATTTGAGAGATAAATAACTTGATTGTCTAAGAAAGATTTGAGCTCAATGTACTCATGTTTTTGTTTCTTGCCGAACCTTTAGAGATTGGAGAAAAGCGTATTAAAGCATCTAAGCAGTTTTACTGACTACTAGCTGAACCCCGCGGTGTTACTGGCGTTCCTTGTTGTTGTACCTTTATAACAAATAAAAAGAAGTTAGTCTAAAAAATGTTTGGCCCAAATATTCCTTATACCATCAGCTACCTGCTAGTGTAGGTCCCGTGAAAACAATAATAAATAAATAAATAAGCATTTCAGAAAATTACACACAACGTCATCTAGTCTCAAACTAAGCTGAGCTTGTATTATGGGTACTAAACAACTGATATAAATACATACTTTTTTTTTTGTAAATACATACATATTATACGTAGAAAACACCCAGACTCCGAAACAAATATTTGTAGATCACACAAATATTTAGTCCGACCCGGGAATCGAACCCGAAACCTCTTGATCAGCAGCAGCATACGCTAACCACTAGACCAACAAGGCAGTCAATCGATCTATTGTAACCATAATCTCTATTTGGTACAGTTGGTATCGCTTACTTCTAGAATATCAAATCTGTTAAAGTGACATGCGTATGTTGTATGTTCCCCGAGCTCCTATAAATAAACGCAAAAGTTTTTAGAGCTTATGCAGCTTTCTCGCGAATTTCACACCCCTCTCCGAGATGTATTCAGTGTTTCTATGAATGCACTGCTAAGACGTGAGATTTGAAAACAAATCATATTTTATAGTGGGTTTTATTTCGTTTCCATGAACACATTTAAATATTAATCCACGGTACTGTTGCTGAGTGATATGTAGGGTTTAGGTACTAATTACTTCTATAATGTATGTTATTCGTTTAAAATGCAAGAATAAAATCTTTGCATAGTATAAAGTCGCTTCCGATGTCTTTTTGCTTAGATCTTTTAAATTACTCTACGGATTTTGATGCAGTTTTCAGCAATAGATAGATAATTCAAGAGGAAGGTTTATCTGAGTGGTACGTTCATATGTTAATAGACAAAAATCGAGAATTTGAAAGGCTCGGGCCGTGTTTGGTAATTTACTTTATTTTTACATTTGTGCAGTATCTTAAATATTATAATTATTTAGAAATTCTGCCATTGTCAAAAACAACATATATAAGACACTGCTGTCGAAATTAATGTTACTCTTTAATTATGAAAAACATTACGTCTTGTTTTGATACTTCTTTCATTTTATTAAATACCGAAGACATTCAGATATTATGAATGATCATATTCATAAAAGCTATACTTATCGACAGCATAAGTCGTAAAAGTGTTCATAAAGTTGCAGTAACAAGCCTATACATAACGTTTATTTATATATTTGTGGATTTACTGTCGGAGGAAGGCTACTAGCATCCGTCGGAGCCCCGGACCGAAATACACGGTGCTCGCTGAATTCCGCGACGTCTAGGTGGGTTAACGAACCCATAATGAGATACGTTCCCAAATGATAACATTACCTTACTTATTTATATATATAACTAACTTATTTATATAAATAACTTATTTATATAAATGATTTCCATCATAACCATCCAAGTTATGATGGAAATCATTTACTGATTCTCGGTACTAAGGTATGAACAAGAATTAAACTTTTTCCTCAACTTATAATAAAATAAGAATGTTATGCTCTTAAGAAATCATTATAACAGTTACTGCCAATTTATCATTTCGTACTCGAAAAGATTTCCTTCGAAAAGAGCCTAGAAAGAAGATTATTCTGTTTGGTATAATTCTGATTGAAACATTTGAAAAATCTATTAATAATATTCACCTAGGTTATATACAACAAATCTATTTCATGATACATCAACAACAATGTCGTAAATTACAGTTGAATTTATATCTTTCGTCGAAACAAATAGGTTTTTCCTGCTACGGCAAATGTTGACTGTTTAAAATATTGAGATTTTCCAATTTCATTACGGTCATCTCATCTGTAATATAACTCGCATACATTAAATGTTTGAGTTCTTTATTGGTACAAAAACACGCAATAACGACGAGATGAAAACGACTCGATTAAGCGTCGATGTCCCCAAATTCCATTTCTGTACCATATATAATGTCCATTCGAATTCTCCATTCCAAAACCCGTGTGTTTCGATACAATTTATTTGTGATATTACAATCCTTATCCATCTCGTTCTGGCCGGGCCGAGGTGGTCATTGTGTGTATGGTGTGAAGTCCTGTGGTGTCCAATTATTCTGCCGGCGGTGGTCGCCGGGCAGGCGCCTCGCCCCCTATCGCGGCTCGCCATCGATAATACTAACCGGTTACTTTTTCGTTTATAGGTCGACCATTTTTATATTCAACTCCGAGGACGGCTTATACCGGATTCCTAATCTGGCTTTCGAAGCGATTATCTTTATAACGTGTGTAAATATGACAATTATTTTCAGAAGCGCTTTATTTTTGTTTTGTCACGTTTATCCAGACAGGTATTTTTCTTTGAATCAGAATATGAGTAACTAATTAGTAATTCCTTTTGCACAAAGCGTTGTTTGTTTTTCCAATACACTTTCTTGTTGAGTTATTTTACTGCAGCCACGTCAAGTTTCTAGCATTTATTATTTTGATTAAACAAGGGATTTCCAGGTATGGGTATATGCAAAGCTTACTCACGCTTGTTTTACTAACTCAATACCACCTTCAAGTAGGTGATCTTTACGTCATCAGAACAGAGTTATTGTAATTACACGTGCTTATAGACATTGCTGTCGATTTTAATTAAATACCATAATTGGATTGTCAGGGCGGAGAACAGTATGCGCAAATTACACCGCTTACCGTCCTCGCTTAGGACATAATTTGTCTGAGCTCGACTTAATTGCTAGACAAGTGGTTCAAAACATTGTCTTTATTAAGTGTCAACGACTGGTTTTCCTTTGGTTCTTATGTTTTATCTAGTATTCTTGTTTCTTTCGCTACGCGTGCGTGGCATCGCAGAAAAACCTTATCATTTACATCGTACACGACTCAAAAAGGATTCCGTGACTCCAAGTTGGGATATTTCTTTAAAAAGTAGTCATTAAGTACAGAAGCAGCAATTTGGTTCCCACATGACCCCGTTTTGCGGACCGTGAGATAATCGCAAACGGTAGTGTCCGAGCACGTACTAGGTCCTTATTAGGCAAGTGAGATTTTTTCTGTCGCCGACTGCCTCCAGCCTGGTCGTGTCGTGCCATGGGATTGAGTGCGCATGCATGATTCCATTGCGCCTTGTAGTACTGCCTACCCTGGTACTACGCACCATTTACAGAATATTGAGTAATGCGGTGCTTCTTATTATAAACGAGTACCAGAAAAAATACAAACATTTATTTCTCGTCGCTCAACTATTCCGTTCGAATCGTTATTTTTAAATGAGATTGATCAAAATTATTTATGTCTTTTATATGTGACTTTTGACTAACGCATATAAATTTTATACGTTATCTTATAATAGTTGAAAGCTATTTAACTAGCTATTAAAATCAAGACAGTCGTAAAATGTTGTATCCAAAATTATTTCTGTCAACGATTGCCCAAGTTTAAAAGTCTTGAGGGTCATTCTCAATTATATTTTTTAATAAATATTTCGAAATTCGTACGATCCTCGTATCCCATAAACGTCAGGTGCGAGTGCCATAGTGAAATATGATAATTTTCCAGCATCACTTGTTGGGCTCAACAACAAAACGATCGGTGTGCTGGCGCCAGCGGTCCTGCTCGCGCCGGCATATAAACGACCAGTTTTTATTCCATTTCAATATGGACCATTAAGGTGGGCAGATTTTTAACTTCGCGCTTCAATGGCGGATGACGGCTTGTTGGTATTACCTAGTTGGTTATTAAGCTTATCGTGAAACTTAAATACAACATTGATATGAATTTCAAATGGATAAGCATGTTGTAATAGAAACTAGTCATTGCTTCCGAGTGGAGAACAAAAGCGTTTGCGTAACAAGCTCTAGCCAGCTGATAGAGATAACTTCTTAACATATCTATAACGGTTATTAAGATACCATTTTGGGTAAACAATGAGCGCAACCCGGAAGACTGTTGCAGCAGGTTCGGCGTTCGATGGAAACTTGTGCCCTTATGAATTATCCAAACGTCTGGGCGTCTCGGCGGCGCCTGCGCAGCGGCGCTAGGATCGTACGCAACAGTAAACATCGGCCGAGATAATAAACGAATGAGTCTGTTTGTTTCCTTTGTGTAAATCTTGTCTGTCATAAAGTTGCAACTGATGCCAGATAATTTTATTCGGTAAAATGGGTAACATGTCTACTAGAAATTCTTAAACGTTTTTAAAAAAATTCAATTTTCTTGGTCACTTTAAAAAAAGCCAGTTGATTAAAACTTTTATTTTAAATAAATAAATATTTCGGACATCTTACACACAACATCATCTAGTCCCAAACTAAGCAGGCGCTTGTATTATGGGTACTAAACAACTGATATAAATACATAGACATACTTTTTTTTTGTAAATACATACATATTAAACATAGAAAACACCCAGACTCCGAAACAAATATTTCGAAGGAATCGAACCCGAGACCTTTTGATCAGCAGCCGCGTACGCTAACCACTAGACCAACAAGGCATCCAAAATTGAATCTTATACATAATAAAAATCCCTACCAATAATATAAATTGCAAAGTATCGTTGTCGGTATGTTACGCTTTCACGGCTAAACCACTGTACCGATATCAAAGAAATTTGGTATGGAGATAAGTTAATTGTTTGAATAAGGACCTTTTTCTTCTTTTTACCGTGATAACTGATACACATGTGGGTGAAGTTGCTGGCAAAATCTGTTCAAATATATATATATTTTTCCTTATTCAATCTATGTTTAGTGTATCAGTGTCAGTACCTGACCTATTTTAGGCAGACTACTCACAGACACAATTAGAACAAACTAACAAATCATTTAAATTAAATATTTACTGACAATAGTTAACCTTCTTTAGTCTACAAGGCTTCTAATATCTAAATACAAATAAACTACTTTTGCAAAACATAAAAACTTCGGTATTGAATAAAAAGAGGTATTTTCCAAACGTTTTTTTTTTACTTTAAGCCTACCAAATGAAGTGACTCTACTCTGCCTGATGGAAAGCATGATTCTCCCGGTATTCGGAGGCCTGCCGCCTCACACTCGCCAACGAAAGCTCGAATGCTGTCATTGCAAGTTATTCGTCAGTGTCCCCGGTCGAGCCAATTTGTGACTGATGTTTTGTAATTCATTAACTACCGAAGGTTGCGTTCCTCTGACAATATAGTACCATGAAACTTCCTAG
This sequence comes from Phragmatobia fuliginosa, assembly GCA_932526445.1. Lineage (NCBI taxonomy): Eukaryota > Metazoa > Arthropoda > Insecta > Lepidoptera > Erebidae > Phragmatobia > Phragmatobia fuliginosa. Next base: position 19,196,466 of record OW052073.1, read on the forward strand.
AGACCATCACCCTTGGATTCTACTCATGCTTTTCATCAGGCAGAGGAGAGTCGGAGAGTCACTTGCATGCTCAATAAAAAAAATATCCTGGTATTCATGTAACTTGACTGTTCTACTATACAAGAACATGAAATTCCAATATTTAACGTTTATACAATTTATGTACCTTACAAGTTTATTCTTGATGAATAATGATTTATCATGGTAGTGAAAGTTTGTAGTAGCAGGCCAAGGTGTATTCGTCAGTAAAATAAGACATTTATACCCGAATATAGTAACGTATATGGTGTAGTATATAGTAAGTACCGAATATAGTAAGTCGAAACTCAAGGCAATTGTCATGATATATAAATATACTAGAGGTCTTTCATTTAATACGTAAGAGGGAAGACTGGGAGGGAGTCTTGATAGTTCTTAGGTGACGTCATATAAATATGCAAAGTTAAAGTTAACATAATAAATACAAATGATTAAAATGACTCCATCCAACATAATCGTAAATGTTTAAAATTGTTACTTTTAAAAAGATATCTATATCAAATCCAACCAAACGTATATTAATTTTTTCCTTAACATTCTTACATTATAAATAATAAAAAGGGGGAGATAAGGCATATTCTTATTCTTTCTCATTTAGAGGGGGACTAGGAAAAATCGTCTTATGTAATAAATGAATGACCTATCAGTCACTCATGACCAATGGCTGACCTACACAACTTCGTTCTGCGTCTCTTTTCATTCATGCTTGGCTCCTGTCGGTGTAAAAGTATGGTTAGATAGTTTGTTAGGCACGCCAGCAACAGACACATTAAAAAAAACCTGAAAATTGGTTAGATAGTTTTAACGTTCGTCGTGATTTACATGACACAAAACTTTTTTAATGGAAAACAAGAAATTATTGCTTTGAGTTTTCTTACTTGAGTAAATATTGTTAAAAACGGTTCTAAAATACTGTATAATCCAAGTCCTCATTGAAATTGTAGCGTATAAATTACAAGTAATATTGCAACAGGTTTCCATACAAGGTATTGCACTCCGGTTGATTTCAATCTTGCGACTACCAAAAATAAGCATTAAAATAATTAATCATCAACACCACTTTGTTTGATTCAATCAAATGGTTCTTAAATGGACGAATGAAACTTGAATAGTGATGTATCTAAGCGTTGATAGATATCCGTAAAAACAAAAATGGATTTTTTAGTATACAGTTCCGCAAATAGGGATATCAAGTGTTTTCTCTGTTAAAGCCAATACGCTCACGCATCAAGTCTAAGCGTTGGTTTTTCAACGAGGCATGTCATTTTAAATAAATGTTTTTATACTCATCAAAATTATTACAGAGAATCAGGAATTGATTTGATAATCAAATAGATAAAAAAATAAAATCTTTATATTAAACTAGAAAAACAAATGCTGTTAGTTAGAAAAATGTGTCGCAGCCATTATAATTTTAAAGATAATCAAATAAAAGTAATAGAAGGATGTACATATTTAAAATATTCTTATTCCAATTATATTTATTTCTTCGTAATAGTTGGGGAAATGGACACGGAGCCATTTTTCTTTCTTTCAGATATCCGCGGTTAGATATACGGCACATCACTAGTCCTGACACATTAGTGGTCAATCTTGCGTTGTTTGTTTTTGTTTTACATCATGTTAAAAGATTGCAAAACGTCCATATGGTTCGTTTTGAGTTAATGCATTTTCTATATGGCTTTTAGCTACACTAACCATTGTTATGATATATTATATCATCGAATACATTTAAAAGATAGTTTAGGTAAAGAATAGGTGACGTGTAGTGTGTTACATTTCACAAGAGATTTTTTTATGTTTAACTTGCTCAAAATCGCGGTGTTGCACGCGTCTGGCGTGCTATCACTCATAAACTGGATCCAAATAGAGGTTACGACCCTCAGAGTTGAGGACAACGACTCATGACGGAGGAGTAAAAGATGTTTGTGTGAAATATCTCAAAGGAAATTTGAGTACTGTTGCTATTTTGATATTTTTTTGTATGAAATCGTTTATAGTATAGTCTCTTACCTTAATACACTTATTTGAACAATGAAACCGTTTTGTAAGAAATTCATTTAATCCGCCAATAGTTAAAAATATGAAAAATAATCTGAATCTAATGTATTGATAATAACCTATTGAAAACAACACCAATTATTAAAATGATTAGAAACCCTTTTGCCCCCTGTAAACAACTTATCATTTAATTAATAATATCAATAGAGATACTTTTGGCCAGATGCTCCGCTTTATAAGTTTCAATAACTTGTGGATTGAAAATGGTTCGCGAAAAGTGAGTAAGAAAAGTCCAAAACCAATCAGGGTGGCGTGTAGTTGAAGAGGCTTACGTTGAATAGAGGACTGAAATTGACTCATGAGGTTGTGGGTTAAAAACACAATAAAGCACAACTATGATTTCAGAAAAACACAACTAATAAGAGACTATTTCAAGGACGTACAGCAGATCCTTAGACGTCCCCAGACGTACTTCTGATAACCATCCCACTTCTAGCGACCACACCACATTAGGCTAGCAAGATAACACTACTATTAATTGATCTGATACGATTTCTTTTTTTTGCTAGAAGGTTTGATTAATCCTTTACCAAAAGCTCAAATCAGATAATTGTAGTACATTTATGGGTATCCTCTTATCGATGGCAAATCATTTTATAGCAGACATCAAACTGGTTCCACTAATTGCAAGTTCCGACGCCTGAAGAGGAGGTCATTAAACAAATTAATTTCAACTCACTTTGTAATAAAAAATTACATGCTTAATGAATTCGCTTAATGCATAATAGTATTATTTAGACTGATTGTGTATACATAGCAAACGTACCGCAGTAGTATCTCAAATTATATTTTTGATACACTAGCATTTGACTGCGACTCCGCCCGTGTACTGTCGGTTATCGCAGTGATCTCTTAAACCAATACAACTTTTTTATTTGTCAATCTATTGAAATAAAACAAACACTAAATGTTAAATGTGCCACAATGCATACCTTAAAAGCGCATTCAAATCAGTTAAGCCAGTTCTGAGATTAGCGTACACAGACACGCACCAACGGATAAAGAGAAAAAATCAAATTCTTGTTTTAAGTTCTGTTACCCCTTCATTGGTTTTTCTTCAATATCTTTACCGTACAGACATCGACCTCTTACTAGTACTCGATATTAGTACTGATAATTGATAAATATGTAATTTTAAAACGCTTCGCCACAACCAGATGGTGGTGATACCACGGCTTCACAAACTACCGTTGTTAAGTAATTCACCGTAAGTTTTCATTGTATTCTCTCTTATACCTGGAGTCACTCAAATTAATAAGATTCTTTAAGTTGTAGATATCCATGGCCGGTAGCCATCAACACCTACAACCGTAAATACCATATACATATATTTGAATACCACTATTGAAACTTTTTAGTGCTTACTAAATACAAATATTTTGACTTATTAACGAGAATGCGAATCTGACTAGTCGCTGCACAGATTGAGATCATCGTGATAACTGGACAAGAATTTATATGAAAAATAGGTCATATCTATTTCAAATGCAGTCTACTATTCAGATAACATAGATATATGGTCATAATTATAGACCAACAAGTACCAGAGGAGAATAGACGTAGAGGCTTTTCTCAGTACAAAACAGTTTGTAATTTTTTGCGGGAGGAAATCATCACACATACACATTTTATACTCACAAAAGCAATCGCCTATAGTGATAGGCGATTGCTTTTGTGAGTATAAAATGTCTCTGTCGTATAAAACGTATGAAATGTCATAGTGATGAACTCACACAAACAATTAAAACAAAAAAAAAAAACACACAAACACACTATGTCATAATAATTCTTTTAGTTTAATTTAGATGGTACTAATAATTATCCTTTGTTAGCTGTGATTACCTATAACTGAATGAGCACAGGGCATGTATTTCGTTTTCTTTATATTCATAATTGATGTGTGTATCATTTGTTGGTGATCCGAATAAATAAAAATAAAAAATAATGTAATGCATATGTCCATTTGGGCGCTTAAGCTTTAACAGAGGAACGTCTGATAATCCTTACCGAGTGGCTCTATGTGTCATTACTAACGTTTTTTTCTTTCTTCTTCTTATCATAAATAAATCCTGTCCTAATGTATTACCGCGTTCGCAAGCTTTCCTCGCGGAAGTTAATGACTGTTTATTATTTTAATAGCGAACTAGCCATCGTATAAAAATGTTTTATTGTACATAGCAATAATAAATCGCGCTTGCCGACGGTTAAGCATACGCTTCCGGTATGAAGAAATTAGTTAACCTGTGGCATGATCACAAAATAAATAATTGGCCACGTTAGCTTTCAACTTGTCTATTAAAGGCGGTGAAGTCACCATTAGACGAGATACATTGATTCATTAAATCATTTGATGTTAGTAGTGTTGGTAAATCAGGTTTAATTAACAGATGTACTTCACGTGCGTTACGCAGTACTTTACTTATCCATAAGAAAAAGTTGTAAAACACAATCACGACTTTTGTTAACTTCAGTTTTTTTTGTTTGAAATATATTTACCGAACTGAAACCAATCCTGGAATACTCTTTGTTTTGAATCAGTTTGATTACTTTACTGATTTCTTAAAAATGTTATTTGACATGAACATATTCCATTGAAATGCAAAGTTTCCAAATCAGATATTATATTTACACAATCAATTTTAAATATATACATCTTACTACCTACATAAAGTTTGGGAATCGTAAGAGGCGACTAACGGAGCAATCTACACAGGATAACATCAATGCATAGAAGGAAAACTTTAAACAAACGATGTACCAACAAGGAGAGAGGCTGTTGATGCCAAATTTCTCAAAAAGAACCTTCTAAACACAGTGATAGATCTCACGTCCCATCAATCATCAGCGCCATGAGATGAAAGTGCCCTTGCAATTAATCAAATGGTGCACAGTTATTACACTGCAGTTATCAGTGCATGGCGGGATATGAGGGAAAGCGTCGCGTGCGCAGCTCGCATCTGTTATAATTCTAGAGATAAAACAAATGCGGTCGAGCACCCAACCCTTTTCCTTTAATCACAAGGCCCTCTTGTGATTAAACAGTAATGTTTCGATCGGCCAACGTTAAACTTTGTTCCTATCTTGGGCTGTGTGTAGGGCAGCAGGAATCTTTTACTAATCTTGAACAAAATTGTTATTATTTTCGCAGAAAGTACGTAAAGGTAAAAATAATCAAACTACCCATCACAACTTAACATCTTGTTAACGAGACTAATTACATTAAACAAAAAGTTATTGCACAAAAGGGAATAAAGTATTCGGAGAGCGTATAAATCTTTACGATTGCTTTTAATGTCTTTGTACCTTACAACTTTTGTCATGGTTCCTTTCATGTAATAAGTAAGTGAGATTGTTTAACCTTTTGAACGCCAGAGCAAAAACTCATCAACTTGCCCTCAACGCCAGACCACAAATTTAGCGCAAATACCTACGAAAAAAATAAGCAGTCCAAAACTTTATCGATAACATGAATTGTATTTTTATTTTCGTCTACAATTTCAAAATATATGTCCTTAAAACACTGAATTTATTTCAACATTACACTTCTTCCTACTCTAGTAATAGTTATACACTATTTACAGAGTTGTTTAATACCGTAATAACAGAATTGAGACGACAATATAAATAAATATAATAAATAAATATTTGTCAATGTGTCTTCTTTTTGACAACGCACGCATTGTCGGTAATATTGGAGGAACACTGATTCCCAAGTCACAGGTGTAAACCTAGTTTGGGAATCAGAGGATCAACTTCTTATAATGTAGTCGTCATATGAAGGCCTCTGACAATAGAACTGTAAAAATCATATGTTAACGTTATGCATCAATAAATAAACTATTATTATTATTAAATATAATAACTATAGGTACAACACTATTCTTGATCTGCTGTCTTGATATTGTGACCCTGGCGTGGACGGTACGTCATTTTTATGAATATTGCGCTTCTCAAATAAGGATGGATCTATCTCGCTTATCGAGTATAATAATAACTAATAATAATTAAAACACGTATTTTAAATTAGATTTCTATAATTCCGTTGAAAGAGATATTTAAAAAAAATACACGATTCAAATAGGTTGAGTATATAATCAACTATATAACAATTTTACAAAATGTAAAACAGTATGTACGTTTATAGCCTTTAAATACTAGCTTCTATAAACCTGGCATAAAAAGTAACAAGTAGAATTTTGAAAAAAAAGCTAAGCAACTTGTGATGGACATTTTAAAACTTTTATTTATTTCATTTAAACCTCAGTAGTGTACGAAGCATTTTTTAGGGCACTGCTTATATTTTGTATCAATAACTAAGAGTCCTCTTTCTTCTTTACAAAATAATTGTCTACTTTAATTATCATTTCACGAGCACGGCTGTTAATTACTTTCTTACTCATTTTAACAGAATAAGTATAATAACAAAACTTAACAACAAAAATAAAACAGGCTAACGAAATTTTAATATAAACTTACGATATCATCTAACGTGCCCTACATCACTAGTGGTCACATATTTGTGACTCTGGCGTGTGAGGACATTCTTTTTTAAGAGTTTATTTCTTTCTTTTTAGAGTAAAATTTCTTAATATCAAAAGCAATTTAAATAGTTTTATGGACATAGATAACAGTTAGAGCTTCTTCTTAAGGTACTTATATAAATTTAAAGGCATAAAAGTAATGTTTAAAGGCTTTATTTTGTATTTCGGTGCACCGCTTTTTTTGTCACATATTTGTGACCCTGGCGGTCAAAAGGTTAAAGCTGCAATGTTGAAAATCAAACTTGCTGTAACAAATGAAACCTCATTATCAACAACCCATAATGTCCCACTGCTGGCCTCAGGTCTCCTCTCTCAGAAGAGAGTTAAGGCTATACGTGCCCATGCTGGCCGAGTGCGGGTTAGGGACTGATAAGACACGTTGAGGCTACGTAAATCTTGCCTCCAACTAAGCTTCACTACTGTTATGATAACAACTAGAACCGACTCTTTAATGTGACTTCGGTGATCGACCGGGTGAAATCCACAATCGCAGGCCACGTGTTTGACTCTACCCGACAGAGAGAGATGTCGAAATTTTTACCAGGGTCTTTGTCCCCGTCTTCCACTAACGTAAACGAGCAGTCACGTAGAGATCTACTTGACCGCTCTGCCACGAGCAGCACGCCACAGAAAAGCAATAATTACAGGGACTAACTTTTTCCTCTACCTCCTGGTCCTCAAACCCCAAATTAATATCCTCGCGTCATCCACAGTTGACCAACGCTGTTCGAACAATTAATCGTACATTTGTATCAACGGCACCAATTACACTGGAAATCAGGACGCGTCTTGGCTGATAATTAATTGTAATGTACACCGCACACTCATGAATGGTCCGCTACGTTTCTCGTGTGGAATACCAGATGAAGCGAACATGTTGGGCTTGTTAGGTGATTTATTGGTTAGTTGCAATTTGGTGTGAATGGCGTCACTGTACTTCTAGGTATGAATTTGTTTTTCTTTCATTGAGTAAATGACGTGTCACTAGTTTAAATTTTATTTGGTAAATATTCGCGTGCGGTATAAATTGAATCATATTTGTAAATATTACTTTTGCCGTTTTATTCTCAGAATGTATATTTCTCAAAAAAAATATTTATTTGCTTACATGAGAACTCTAGTGTTGGCACTCAAAAGAGCGTGCTAGCTAAGCTTATGAACAAACGTACAATCAAAACATGTCTACAAAATATATGTTAATAAAATAAGGAATAGAAAAATCTGCACATTTCATTGTGAATTAAAGTTAAAAGGTATTTAAAGTTTGTTGCTTTCCTCACTCATTAAAATATTTCATTAAAAATCTTTTGTAAAAAGGCCTTTAAAAGTTGGTACTTAAATATGTAGAAAAGATGAGTTGGTCTATGTTTCATAAAGTAATCTATTGGTTTGACTTGAACTATACAGAAAAGACTTGCTGCTCGTGCCCTTAAACTTTCAATGACTATTAAGACTTTCACGACTTTGTACGACTTTGTCACATTCCCATAGTTTTTGTCGTCACAAAAACCGAAGGCATCTTAACGTTCTAAATAATTGTATAGTAAATAAGTTCCACCGTACAATTAAAAAACTTTTATGTTATCAATCACGCCAGACTACATAGAGCTTAAATATATTTTTTGCAGAGATCGGTTGTAGACGTGAATATTAAATATAGGACTACATTTTTACTGAGTTAATGCTAACACATTCATGTTTTGTAATTTACCTTAAAGATACACTATTATAAATACTAAACTCATAAATGTTCATATAAATCACCAATGTGAAATTTATATACAAATAATAAACGTAAAAATTTAGCTCGATAATAAAACCTAACAACATTTGATTTCAATCGTAGTATTTACTGAATCATTTATGTGGTACTCGTTATCAGATCTGACTCAACAAATCACCGTTCTGATACAATTTGTTGATAACATAAAAAACTTGTAAGTGCAACCTGCTATTTCGTTTGCAGTTGTTGACAGGAAATAATATTTTGGTTTTATGTATTATTTATATCTCAATTCAAGACGGGCCAACATGGTGTTCGAAGTGTTCGATTACTGTAAAATATTTACTTTCTTAAATAAATATCATTTGTTCTGTTTGGGGTAGTACCCGATCCTTTTTGGTACCCTATTTGCAGATAGTAAAATTGATGACAAATTGCTCTAGTTTCGTAAAGCTCGATGTTTTGTTGCTGTCGTGGGTTCGTGTAAAGAAAATAAATGAGAAAGATTATTTTTGTTTTCATATATGATGCTTTCCACAAACCCAAAACACTTCTACGCATAGTTATTCAAATCTGATTGATCGTTTTAAAGTGTATTGTTTGTTGTGTTTTTAAGTTTTTTGTTTTAAAAGACACAAATAATAAAGTAAAGAAACCAAAAAAAAGAGAGATGTAGATTAAAGATTTTCATTTAAACTCGGTCACTTTTCAGTTTGTTTATCTTAACATATTGTAACTATCCGTTTAATCCGCATGTCTCATTTACTACGGCTTACATATTCAGATAGTGTTTTTATCTCGCTTCGTGATCATGCCGCGATGCACGTCTAGCATTATCCATGCATTCTGCTTTGTGCAATGCGTGATCAGTGAACGATGTGATTAAGAGTACGGAGTGTCACTACCTCTATTCATCCCGAGGGTACCATAAGAACCGACCAAGGGGGCCAAAAGAGAATAGAAAAGGAAAACTTTAAACAAACAAATTCTATATCAACTTAGCCAGTGGCATAGTAAACCAAAATCTCCGAGAAGAGGATTATGTCCAGCTGTGGACTTATAAAGATTGTAAAAATAAAAAGTTCAGTACAAATTTAGAAAAGGAATAACTCCACATGAGGTTTACAGTAATGTCGCATAATATGATGTTCATTGTATTCAGTATTTATTGAGAAGTTTCATAGGTCATGTAACCTTACGCTTAGGACCTTTAAGAGAGTAGCAGTGCTCATAAAGTCTCGGGAGCAGCTATTTCACTTGACTTTGTATAACTAGCTATTTATATTTATGATACTTTATCTTAGAATTATAAATATTGATGAATATTTTAATGCGCAAGAGACGTAATTGTATATGCATGGAATATTGACAAATGATAATTAATCCCTTGATTCTTATATCGTTATCGTATCTTATACAAGTATCTGTTTTATACTATTTTAGTTCTATGAAATAAAATAAACCATTATAAAATGTCCATTCTTCAGGCTTCAACTTCATAATACGCTATACTGCTGTGCTAGAGGTTTCGGGTTCGATTTCTGGGTCGCACAAAATGTTTGTATGATTTAAAAATATTTGGTTCGAAGCTTGGATGTTTTCTATGAATATAATGTATATATTTACGAAAAAAAAGTATATGTATTTATATCAGTTGTCTAGTAGCCATAGTACAAGCTCTGCTTAGTTATTTTTTTTATTTTAAGCCATCCAAAGTGACTCTACCCTGCCTGATGGAAAGCATGAGCAGAATCCAAGAGTGGAGTCTACCACACTTGCTGCGAATGCATACAGTAATGTATGGCGGCCCACACTATGGCGGCTTAGTGACATGCTTTTTCACGCCCCGCTTAAAGGACCCGGGATCATAGTGGGAAGGAAACACGTGAGTTGGTAGTGAGTTCCAGTTTTTGACGGCTCGGCATAGGAAAGAAGAGCCGAACCTTTTTATTGAGTTTAGGACTAGATGGTGTTGCGTGTGTGTTTACATATCGAATCTTAAAAAAGATATATTTCATGTACTTGTAAAACATGATGTCAGTAAATCTGTCAGGTGTTCGCAAATTGGACATTGCGACATGATCGAGTCACTCCGGCGTAGTGTGGACTGGTCGTGCCCACAGCTCGGTACGGTGATTAGCGATCGGTCACGGGACGAATTGTGATGCTGTGTTCTCTGTGGAAATGACGAAGAATTTTAGGTTTTTGAACCTCTGACGAATGCGTTGGGAATATTATGTTCTTTTTGTTTCAAGTTTTTTATGGTCATGAAATATGAATACATTAACAGTTTAGTTTTTTGCGTTTATACGGAATTGGAATTCGATCGAGGTATTGTGAGAATAGCTCATTCATTTAGCCTTTGTCAATCATAGAAGTAGTTTTTTTTTGCCTGGTGCTTTATTTCTTTAGATTTTCTCAATCAATTGATCAAAATGCGTTTTCAGACTTAACTATCCCTATATGAAATTTCATCCAAATTCGTTCTGTTTAGAAATAATCAAGAAACAGACATTATAAAATATGTATTATTGTGTATATCTTAACAATCTTTTGCGTTTATCACTGAATGTTTAGTTTTATATTTTATAGATCGTCCTATATAAATTTCCTCTGAAAATTATAACAGCACATTAAATGTCTATTTCAGTTACTATTAACTGCAGCGTACGTCTTTAACTAACATGAAATTAGACGTGAAACATAATACACATCAGGAGAACCATGAATCTCTTTAATATATATTCGCATAGGACAGAGAGAAGTGAGCACATAAACTTTAGAATATAGAGACCGTAAACTTGGTTGAGGTACTGAGGTCACATCTGTTTCTATTGAGGTTCTGTTAAGCGCTTTGCACACGAAGCAAAATCTATAGTCAGTTTCCTTAAAGCCGAAGCGGAACTAGAATGATTGAATCATTTTTTCGTTGAATTGAACAGTGTAAAAGTCGAATTTGAGATTCATCTGATTCTACTCCATAATTCTGGCGAATACCCGCAGAGAATTTGTAACAAGTGCAAAGGCATAGCAGTTAACATTCACCATGAGTGAGGGGAAATTATTTCTAGTGTGGCTTTATACCATGAGTTACAATAAATAATTAAAAAGTATTTTCTCGTTTTATCAATATTACCAATTAAATCGTAATCAACGAATCGAATTTCTTAAATCTATGCAAGATATGATTTTTTCAAACTTGTACACCAAATGCATACCTTAAATACCTTTAAGAACTTACAGTGTGCATCGTCCCCAAGTTTCTATACAAAGCAAGTTGAACCAAGCTTGAAGCTCGTCGCCAACATATTTATTGATATGGACTTTTAAGGACCACATCACGACCGGTTTTACCATAAGCGTCCCAAGACTGGAGGTCTGTAAATTGTTATTAGAAAAGCTTAGACTTGATTCTTACGATCTAACTACGTGATGAGATTATTGTAACTAACGATAATATCTGATTTTGTCCAACGTCCGGAATAACTATTTAACGAATGGTTTATTACTTTCTTCAATAATATTCATGGTGGATATAAGATTTTAATGCCTATCTAGACTTTCTATTGTACTGTTTATGTCCGCAATTTGCATGTTTGCAAATTTTATGTCTGTGTTTGAGGTTGTATAATTAATTTATAATGTCTATCGGGGTACTTAAGTTGGAATTAGGAATAGCATAAATAGTTATTTTATCTGATTGCATGTATTTATGAGCAAGAACATTAATATCCAGTGTGGCAAGTGTTAAATGACGGATATTAGTTATGTAAATCAGCATTTACACACTGCTTATTACTGGTACTATTTATCATAACAAATAATATTTTAAAGTTATTATTAAAAGTCGTTTTCATAAATTATATAAATTAATTTTAAACTATAATATAACCATATAAACTAACTATCCAAAATTTCATACGAGTACTCCTCCGATCGCAACATTTTCGTAAAAAAGCTTACACAAGGGTACAAAGCTTCACATGGAAATGTATAGATAGTTTCATTACTTGTGTAAAAGTAATTATACCATCCCTTGGGAACAGTACGAGTGCTCTTTCTGTTCTCTTTATGAAATTTCTATAAAAAAAAAACACAAACAATTTGTTTTTATGAATTGTACAGCGTTACTATTCTCTACCTAAAGTTTTCTCATATAAAAGACCCCCAATAGATGTATGTTAGACGATTTTGAAGGAGTGGCCCGATTGATTAACAAGCTATACGAGTGTTCAGGTCAACGCTTCATTGACGACGGCACTAGATTTAATTCCTGCAAGTAAGTATCTGCGAACGTTCATCAATTACGTTTTAAATTCGCAGAAATGTGCCCGTCACGTGAAATATTTATGTGTTTTCTTCTATCTGTGAACGAGCCAGGAATCGATTGACAAAAAATGTGTTTTGTTACAGTTTATACAGGAATTAATATTTTGGCACAGAATACACGTTAGTATTGAATGTCGTCTAGGTATGCGGCACTGAGGAATGTTATCACTCTTTTAAAATTAAGTAAAAACACATTAACCTAATTTCGAATGAGTGCGTACTCAGTAGACGTTTTTTGCTAAAATAGTTTTTTGTGATAAAAAACAATGATTAATATTTTAAGTAGGCGACGATGCAGAGATTTCTTAACATGTGCATATAATTAGTTTCATTTGTTAAAGCGTTTAGGTAGAATTTTATGGTATTGCATATTTAATGTTTAAGATGATAACCAGTTCTAGCGAAAACCAAACATAAGTTAACGCGTAGACCTTGTGCTTTCGGTATTATCGTTTTTGTGTAAAATTGTACTAATTGATAGAATAATCAAAGTAAAATTTCATTCTATACTATGTATTTATAACATTAAATTAAGATTTTTGTGACAATAATGGCTCGGGTTGTCTTGAATCGTCACTTCATTTCCAAAATGACTCATTTGTAAATATACGACTGTGGACAAAGTAAGCACCTGACAAATCTTCATTTTCTCTCTCTCATCTCCTTATAGCTGTGTTGAAGTAAATGATTTCTAGCGATAAACAACGTCTCGAATGTTGATTCGTTTAAACGTTTAAATCAATAGGACGCAAGCTGATGTGTATCAAATGTCTAGACTAATGGGTGTGCCGCTCCACATGATTTAATGTATTGCTGCTTTTACATGCGTTCTCTGTCTGCTCTATCATCAACAACATATAACGTCCCACTGCTGGGCTATGGTCTCATCTCAGCAGAGGGGTTATATGCGTGTGTATTTTTAAATAAATTACGAAAGGTAAATTTGAATTTTAATCGTATCATGATATCTTTGATACTGTGATCTCTATCAGTGCAATAAAAAGTTATAGATATAAAGTGAACACGGTTATCTCAAAAGTTACAATTTACTGACTCATAGGACTTAAGGAGATACATATTTTTTGAAGTCATGATCATTATAACCACTAGGGCGACAGGCCAGTTAGTATATTTTTAAACTGCACGTCAACGGTCCAGTGTACCCACCATGAGTTTTGTTTGAAGGTTTCCGTTGCGGAAATTTGAATCTTAGCATTGAGCTCCTGTTTCCGACCGGAGACGAAAGTCTATATAGTCATAATACTTAATTAAAAGCTATATAGAGAAAGCCGACAGTGTGAGCAATAATCAAAAATTAAATATTCATTTATTTCGAATTAAAAAGATAAAAAGTCCGGAAAGTGTTCGTACACGCTGATAAAAAAATGTTATTCTCAATTAATTTTGGCTTAAATTTTTTAAATGATCGCTCTAATCTAAGTTGTACTAGTTCCTATTGTCACGTGTTGTAAATGCCTAAACTATGGCATTTCATGATAAGATTATGTTTATGAGAACTAGAGGGTTCAGGTATTCAACCAGGTTGCATTTTTAGGGCCCGAGCAACCTGGTTATACCCGAATCAAAGTTATTTACTTAGTCTATAGCGTGAGGGCGTTATTTTCTGAAAATCTAGTCGAAATAGCAGCTTGATTACTTTTTTATCATTGATTGATCTCTAGATTAATAATCATTGCACAGATATCGGGAAGTAGTTGTTAAATAACTAAATCTCGAAATTATTCTAGTCGATTTCCTATTTGAAACAGCTTTTTATACTAAGGGAATAAAGACTGGTAACTCAATCGAGTATTTTTAATACAAGAGAATCAGCGGTATCCCACTGAGATTCAAAGGAAACGTTACCTTAATTTATCGTGAGAATTTAGATATTCTTTCGATAAGAACAGGTTTATGTAGCAAGTGTCAAGTGATAAATTGTGTACGCTCGGATCACTTATTTCCTAAAAAAAAAGAAACAAATATTTCAAAAATATTTTTCTCTATTCTCTTTAGCAACACTTTATGGTGCAAGTGTTTTTGTATTTGATGACTCACCAGCAGCAACTAGACCCGTGATATCATGATGAACTCTCATAATTGATAATATCAATACACGAATGAATGACATATGAAATACTTCGATTCATGTAATTGTATATGGCGAGCGACTCGGATATGTTTTGAAACCGACACTGGCCATACCGTGGTTAGAACCGCCGGAAACAGAGGTTTACACGTCATTTTATAAGCACCATCTCGATTGATAAGTTTCCGGTTGCTTTCAGATGTTATCTCCTATGGAAGTTCCCTATCAATCACTCTTAAAACGTCTATGATCGTCCGGTTATTTCTTACGGTTGAATTTCGCGTTTATCTTTACTGCCGGAGTTCTAGATATACACTTTGCTTTCCAGTATGTATAGTATGTCGATTACGTGTTGAGTTAGCAACCTTATTTCCTACTCCCATTCCTTATATCTCGAAACCTATTCTAGGTCTGCCCTTTATTGTCCTTTTTTATTAAAGTCACTGAAATTTTTTGATAATGTTCGTTGTTCAAATTTTTATTATGTGTATTTACAGCCACTTTTTAAGACCCGCTTTGGCTAAACTTATGCTTTAAAGCGGAAAGGGCTACACGAGTGTTTTAATAGGGTCGATCCATTCCATAAACGATACAACTTTTGGACCAGTACGGTGCATTAATTAAAAATATTCAATAATTGCATGAGAATGCTATGGTGAGTTTGTATAGTTTCAATAGGATGCTATCCTCCCCAATAAATCAACATCTCAGTTACAGGAACAAGTTATATGGATCCCAAGGTTAAATTTGTTTTATTATCACATAAATGAAACGTGATAGATGAAAATGGCTGCGATCGGAGCAGTGGTAAAAAGTAGTGGTGGGCGTCCTGACCAACAGACTGTTCTCTGGAACATAACACTATACACACTGTAGAATTCTCAGATGGAGGCAAAATCTTTGCCCATAGATACGTCATGGAAAGCCCCCACACTTAAATATACTCGTTATACATTCACATCATACATGTTACACATAGCTATGTCTAAAGTCAAAGATGATTAATTTTAACAATTTTGTAGTATTTTAAATAGAACAAAACACGAGGTCTTGACAATAATTTATCAACTATCACAAGCTAGATATTGTCTTTCAACTGTCTGGCAGTTGCAAATACAGTAACTTAGAAACAGCTCGATCCGATTGCGACCATTAAACATAAACCATTAATCATTTCAACACAGGTGTCGAATGTTGATTGCTTTAAATAGTTTTGTTTAGTAGGTACTATAGTAACAAAGCTAAATAAATGGACTATACTAGGTAATGTCTATTTCTGTAGTTTAATATACGTCTTTACTTACTACCCGACTACGGTGAAGCCAAAAAATGGGTTTTAGTTTCGGCAGTCCATGTATAGTTTGTATGTCCCACCGTATTGTCTAAACTACTAAATCTATTTTAATGAATGAGGTGTCCATAGATTTGTAATAAAGCCTGTTTGACATAGACCATATATATTTTTTCTAATGTTTTAACAAATTCGGATTTTCATCAATATTTTGGTAACGCATTCATCAAATCTCTGTAAAAATAAAAATAAAGAGAATAAAAGAAATATTCTTCTTTTAAATGTCAGCACGAATTCGATATCTCGCGTGAATCGTCTTCAAAGTCCTCCAAGTTCCAAGGCTATGTTGAATACTATATTTTGTGTTGCAGAAAAGTAATAGCAGTGCAGTAATATCGGTTTATGATTAAAAGTATTATTTCTCAATTATTTAAATAAATACAAAGTTCCCATGACGAGAAACATCAAATATGGTATCAATCAATTCAAATCAAAAAAATAACAGAAATTCTTAAAAGCCAAATCAGCATGAAATATTACGGAACATACATATTCTTAAATTTAATTTATGACCTAACTTTATTAACTACTTGATTCGATTTTAATCTCATTTTATTAATCTTATCTTTCATCATCGTGTAGCTGCCGAGAGCATTCCACATTAAACTCAATGTTACGGTTTAATATGGCTATAATGTTCGAAGGTTTCCCTATTTTGCGATCGTATAGTAAAACCCATCGATGGGCCTATAAACATTTTTATGATATCTGTGATGATTTTTATGATTACGACTCAGTCATTTTATCACTGGCGTTGTTCAAACTAGTCTCGTTCAATTTATTCATGCTACATTGTAATTGATGAGTGTAAAGATATAAATGTTTTATAATATTTCGTGTTTACAGTAGGGCCCATGTTTGACACGAGCGCAGGTCATCAGATATATATCTTATGTGTTTAATGTATATGATTTTAATAGTTATGTAAATCTTTTGATTGTTAAACCTGTGCACTCGTCCGTGAGGTATTATGTTGGACTTCAGCTGAAAATCAGCGCTGTGGTCACTCTCAGGACCGCAGCACAAGCTGAGCTGAGGCCCTTTAGTCACATACTCACACAGATTATTTTACTTTATGTTTTTCTTATATATATTGTTAGAGTCCAGAAGTGAAAAATAATAAAAATAATTATAATTCTAAACAATTTACTTTAATTCTAAACAATTTAATTTATTTCATTAATTACAAAATAATCTTAGAAATGCAATTAGACACAACCGTTAATTAAGTAACGAATCTAAACAAATTACAGTTAGTTATACAGCAAGGGCGGTCACATAGGGCTGTACTAGCTGTTAGACAGCTTTCCTCGCACCCACCGCAATTCAGACAGTACTAACTTGTCAAAGACAGCTTTCCACATCTGTTAACAGAGTAGTACTAATTGTCCAAAGACAATGATCCACACTCCGCGACGGATTCGTCAGAAATGCGTGCCGATACAACAGAGCACTCCTTTTTATACCCAAGCGCAGTGAAGCGATGGCGCCAAAAAAATGACAACTACCGCCGTTGTGGCTTACACGGCCTCTCCTGACACCCTGACGTCCTCGGCAGGTCCGGGTGACCACACTTCTTCATTGTTCTCATTCCCGGTTACTGGAACATTTACAAAAAAAAGTTTATTGGACGCCTCTGTAAGTACATTATCGTCCAATTGGTCAGTTACTGAAAAGAGTTATCAAATTTAGCGTAAACAGAGTTAACGAATAGTTTTCAAGATAACAGTTAACATGAATAGGAAAGGTTCGAACCTCCAAGGAAAATAGTGAAAGATTTATAATCCGCGCCAGATTAGAAACAAACAGTCACTGTTAGATACATTTAAAATAAAACTAAGTTTAGTACTAACACAAGAGTAGACTTCAGCATGAAGGTCTACCGTTACCATAAGAACAATAATATCATAAGAACAATAATATCATAAGAACAGTTACCATAAGAACAGTTACCATAAGAACAGTTACCATAAGAACAGTTACCATAAGAACAGTTACCATAAGAACAGTTACCATAAGAACAGATAACATAAGAACAATTATCATAAGAACAGTTATCATAAGTGTCTGGGTCTTAAACATTTAAACTTAAACTTAACAAGACCACGAGTTTGGGGCTGGTTACCCTGTCCATGGGTCTTAAACCTTTCTCATCAAGACCACGAGTTTGGGGCTGGTTACCCTGTCCATGGGTCTTAAACCTCTCTCAACAAGACCACGAGTTTGGGGCTGGTTACCCTGTCCATAGGTCTTAAACCTCTCTCATCAAGACCACGAGTTTGGGGCTGGTTACCCTGTCCATGGGTCTTACCTCTCTCAACAAGACCACGAGTTTGGGGCTGGTTACCCTGTCCATGGGTCTTAAACCTCTCATCAAGACCACGAGTTTGGGGCTGGTTACCCTGTCCATGGGTCTTACCTCTCTCAACAAGACCACGAGTTTGGGGCTGGTTACCCTGTCCATGGGTCTTACCTCTCTCAACAAGACCACGAGTTTGGGGCTGGTTACCCTGTCCATGGGTCTTACCTCTCTCAACAAGACCACGAGTTTGGGGCTGGTTACCCTGTCCATGGGTCTTACCTCTCTCAACAAGACCACGAGTTTGGGGCTGGTTACCCTGTCCATGGGTCTTACCTCTCTCAACAAGACCACGAGTTTGGGGCTGGTTACCCTGTCCATGGGTCTTACCTCTCTCAACAAGACCACGAGTTTGGGGCTGGTTACCCTGTCCATGGGTCCATTCCAATATACACACCTCATGCTCTCCACCATACGCCATACATTGCACCACACCTCACGCACACGGGGATCAGGCCGAAGATTGCGTCTCGTACACACGGTGAACAGGCGGAAGGTTGCATCTCGGGCACACGGAGAACAGACCGCAGGTCCGCTTATCACTGAGCGGTATGCAGGACGCAAGTCCGCACCTCGCGATACAGCGAGCAGGCCGCAAGTCTGCGCCTCACCAGGCAGTAGCAGACACCAGGTCACAGCCCGGGCTCGGCTCGCGTAGACTGCACCTTGCACAGTGACGAGGCTCTCAATGCATCGTTGTCATCTAAGGAAAGCATGAAACATTGCATTAGTTTTGAACACGGTATTACTTTAACGTCACCAATATGCTTCATTATCGTCATGAATAATCAGAGCTTTTAGAAGGCGATACTAGCAAGCAAAGCTTTTAGGATATTTAAAAATAACAGTGCCCTCAGTATGTACGCAGTGATACCGTCAAGAATGTTACTAACTTTCGCATATCTCTCAGGACGCAAGACCCGGAGGATGTCAGAAAATGTTACAGAAGTCTCACGGTACTCGGTTAAGGATGTTCCCAATAATCGCAAAGCTCTTAGGATATGATACCGGGTCACCAGATTTGGTTATGTCTGCAGCTTGACGATTGGCGTCAAGCAAACCCGAAACATGTCCAAGTATGCCCACGCAGTGAATTCGAGTTCAGACTAATTGCCCTCAAAGTCATTTTATGGACCAGGGCTTGTCCGACAGGTGTCGTTCAATCACTTACTGTAATAGGCCACCGTCTGCTTATAGTCGATCGTCTCGAGTCTGTAGTTAAACCTTACCATTTTAACCTTTTTACCTTTCTGCTACGGCGGCCAGTCCCAATGGTGACCAACCAAAAACACAGTAGATACTACAGCACGCAAGTACTTGTCTAACACAGGTGTACGCCTTTGGTTCGATGAGACGGCCACCCAACATAACCCGAAAGAGGTCAGGCGTAGGACCGTCGACTCTTTGTACTCATTCGAGTCACGGAGCGTTGACCACAACTTTTAAACTTCGGGCCGTGACAAGCATATCTATAATTAGAAGTACACAGTATTATTAGTTATTGTTTGTTCAACCCAGAAATCGAACCTATATTGAACAGTAGTCGCATACACTAACTGTCGACCCAACAAAGCAGTTGAAACCATCACTAGTACTGACGTTTCAATAAGTACCTCTGTCAGGAAGAAAAAGATCACAATAACCTGAGCTGGCTCGTAACGTGCTTATGAACATGTTATTAATCTTGATCCTATATGAATGTCACACCTTTACGATCAAGTTTGCTACAATGATTTTGTGTATGATCTTAAAATTTAACACCTGAAATAGCCAGTCAGGCATGAGGATTATCTTTCCGGAACACTAATTGGTACTCTCACAATGACTAGTGCTTAAACCTCAGTTTAGCTCGGTCTAACCTGACCATTAATCATTATTGTTACACAAACAACATAACATAGTTCATTTAATACCTGACACTAGTGAGGGTATTTAAAACCTTTCATAATGTTTCTATAACATCAAGAATAGCATGCTTAAGTAGACGTACTATTAAGATCGATAGACATGCAGTCTTTACCGGTATCAATACTTTGCATTTCTATAAACATTAAAACATAACTAACAAACGATATGTTTTGCTTTATCATAAGAGATCTTTCTTTAACATTTACAATTTGTTGTTGATGTTGTGTAAAACCTATTAGATTACATTTAAAATATGAAGTTTTAGTTTGGAGTCCAGTATAGAAGGTTCATAGAAGTTTACTTTTTTTTTTTTTTTCTTTGAACCATTAATAACAAGTGAAGTCACTTTCGTACTACCTACTCTGAACTATTAAATAAATTTAACATCATATCTTTAGAATTTAAACATTTACCACTGTTATAACGCTTCATAGATTTTACAATAACAGTTGACTAATGCAATCACCAGTAAATAATGTGACATAGTACATCTGTATTGTTTATTAAATAAAAGATGGTCTTGAGCTTCGGTGTGGTTTATTTTAAGGAATACTTAATTATTTTAATATGTATTACAAGTTAGCTTGCGTTCGATACGAGAGGTTTTTTAGCCAAGAGAGAGCTGTCAAAGTGACAGTTGAGTTACAGACAAGACTGCGTTTTGATACTACAATACAACATCTACCGGCGGATGATATAGGCTCCGTCAGGACTAGCTCTGCTGTCCACGCACCCTATCGCCGTATTGTGAATAGTTACAACACATATTTAGGCCCTAGATATATAAGAACTGCCCATCCATTGAATTATCAAAATAAAAAACTTTGCATCTATTTATAATCGGACAAGTATCTATCTTTCGTTCCCAAAAATAAAGATAAATGAATTAACGTATGTGGGTATTATGTCTTGTCACACTTACTGTGTCGGTTTAACTTCGTATGATTTTAAATCGATAAAAAGTTACTTTGCCTTCTAAATAACAGGTTCGATTTTGCATTAGGCAGCCACTACAACTGTTATTAATTAATCATACATTCGTTAAAAAATGCATAACCATAGTAAATAACGCCTAGTTTATTATGCACAGGTGGGGTGGATACAAAAATTCGAAAAGTTTTAATCTCGTTAAACAAAATATTTGCAATAACAAACGGTATAAGTTCATTGTTAAAATTCAACCAACTAAGATCATTACTTATGCTCTTTCGTTAAACCACAGCTTTGCATTAGCTATAAGGCATTTTCCGATGATACACCCCGAGCAGTCGCGATATTTTTATCACTTTAAATTGCGCACACGATTTACATTCGTACACTACATATCAAAATTATGTGAAAATAAATCACAACTCAACATGTAAATATGATTTGATCTTACCAGTACAGCGTCAAATACAACTCACAAGTTTTTCATAACTTGAAGCTTCCAACCTTCTCTCCTAACCGTGTCGGCACTGGTTGACCACAATGTACACCTTGTACATTGGCACGGATGCAGTTTCTATCGCTTAGCACAATGTTTACTATCTGAAAAGAAAGCATTATAAACACGAACAAACCGAAACATAGCGTGAAGTACAAGTACCCTCATTATTTTATTAAAATAATCGTTTTAAAACCGTTTGTAATTGACACTAAAAACCAAATATAGAAGTCGTCACTTTACGATTTTTATATTTGCTATGTTTTGACTTTGTTTTGATTTTTGACTGATTTAGTTTTGATTTTTGACTTTGATTTAGAGCGGATAAGAATATCACAAAAATCGGATTCCCTTATTAAAAATCACAACGAACACTGAATTTCGATAGCGTTCAAATGAGCACTAATAGTGTGCAATGCCTTTTTTTTTAACGAACGATCGCGTTTATCGTTCCCGGGACCTCTGCGGCGAAACACTGCGTATATTCACTGCGTATATTCACTGCGTATATATCGTAAGACACCTAGATAATGAAGTATAGGCAAATTAAATGAAAATATCTAACTAAATGTCGGTAGTTGATCGTTTCGCAAATATTGAAAATTAATAATTTGTGAACGTAGATCGATCCCACTTCTGATGTTAGAGTCCAGAAGTGAAAAATAATAAAAATAATTATAATTCTAAACAATTTACTTTAATTCTAAACAATTTAATTTATTTCATTAATTACAAAATAATCTTAGAAATGCAATTAGACACAACCGTTAATTAAGTAACGAATCTAAACAAATTACAGTTAGTTATACAGCAAGGGCGGTCACATAGGGCTGTACTAGCTGTTAGACAGCTTTCCTCGCACCCACCGCAATTCAGACAGTACTAACTTGTCAAAGACAGCTTTCCACATCTGTTAACAGAGTAGTACTAATTGTCCAAAGACAATGATCCACACTCCGCGACGGATTCGTCAGAAATGCGTGCCGATACAACAGAGCACTCCTTTTTATACCCAAGCGCAGTGAAGCGATGGCGCCAAAAAAATGACAACTACCGCCGTTGTGGCTTACAATATTTTATTTATTTTTTTGTTTGTTTGTTAGTTGTTTAGTGTTGTTAAAAGGTACATTGTTTTTCTCGTTCCCTTTGTGAGTGTGGCTAATAAACGTATTCTTTCCTTCTTTCTTTCTTTCATCATAATACGTTGAGATATCCCTATTTGAACAAGGTATATGGAGAAAATCTTTTGCGAAATAATTAGTGTTTAAATAAGCATGGAATATAAACATAACTTAAATGTCTGAAATATGTAGTTAAAAATTCTGGTATGTATTTTGAATTACCTGTTCAATGAATAAACCAAGAAATTCTAATAAATAATATTTCATTAAAATCTTTACGAAAGTATTATTCGATGCATTTGACATTTGTGTCAGCAGTCTGTCTATGATTGTGATCTACGAACCAATTTTGTACTTAGCATTCAATTCAAGTGAGCGGAAATAAATATCTAGTATCAGATTCGAAGGAACAGTGTAATCAAATTCAATAAATTGAATCACTACAATACAGAACTAATGTGACCAATTTATTCGACTCAATTGGGACGTCCCCGGTTATGATGATGTATGCAGTCACCCCGATGATTCTGTTCATGATCGGTTTCCTGCGATCATTCAATTATATATTATGTTTGTGTGACTAAATGCGGGCTGCAAGCTCTTACACAAATCGCCAGTGGCTGAGATTATTTTAAATTGATAGGACGAGTTGCTTTGCTTTTACTGGCTGCGGAGAGAAATGTAGATTATGTTGTAAACATCCTATGAAGAAAATGTTGCTCGTGTGACAGTGTGTGTTGTCGTCTTTTTGACAGGTCTCGCCTATGATTTACCGTTTTTTTTCTTCGAAATAATGTACTACAGTAATGTCGTACTTTATGGACGGGTAGTGAAGTGCCCTGTGCATAACTAACAACCACAGACTATAAAACAGTTTTTGTAATCGAGAAATCGATTAAACGAATAAATAATCTATCATATGATTAAAATAATTTGACTTCATTTAAGTATTATTTCTGTAAATTTAATAAAATAAAAAAGATATTAAAATAATATGATTTCAAGTTTGATTATTTGCAAGGAATTATGTCGAAATCTTGGAAGAATTTAAGTTCAAACTAAGAGTAAAATACAATAACTCTGTGCATTAAGTTATTTTTGGACGACTGCCTTAAAATGTAACTATGCACGCGTTAGTAAAATAAAACTAATTAACTAATATTTAAACTAAAAGTTTTTAATTAAATCGATTTAAAGTTCTTCTCAAGTAAAATTGATTTTGATTTCAAATCGAATCGGTGACGTGTGAGGGCGTGACTAATTACGAAATTTCTTGAACTGTCAAAAAGATAATAAAGGAATGGACAGAGTATAAGTTACCTGTTCCTATTAAAATGTAAATCTTAAAAGTTTTATGTAAACCTTTAGAAGCGCACTGCTTTTTTTAAAATTATTGATTGAAACCACAAACCTAGCAATGTTAATTTTCATATAGGTATGTATTTGGCAATCAGGGAGATGAAAATAATATCTATAATGATAGCTTATCAATTAAATCATACCTTCCGTTGCGCAGTTTTCCTTCAGTATTAATGTGAGGTAAGAACTTAGCCGCGGGCGATTATCATTATATTTCCTGGAATTATAAATTTTAAGAAATTAAAGTGTGCTAGCCTATTCCTATTACTTAAACCTTAAAATGCAAATTTAGGATATATTATGTGGAGCAACTTATGTTCAAGTTAAGGATTTTTTACTAGTAGACAAGTGTCAATTGTTTAAACCTTTATTGTCCCATAATGAGAAGGTTTTTTCAAAATGAATTAGAAAAGGAAAAGTATGTTTGTTGGACAAGCCAATTAAGGAACAAATAATGACTGAAGGTTAAGGAAAATTCTCCAAATTACTTAATGTTAAGGAAAAATTGTCAGTCGTCCTGACCATGATGTTGTTGTATCTCTCTCTCTCTTTCAATAATTATTATATAACAACTTATAAAGTAACTTGATGAATCTCACACTTTTATCAAAAACTAGGTAATGTCTGTGTAGCTACAACCGTTGCCAAATGGCAAAAAACGGAACCCTTAAAGATTCGTCATGTCTGTCTGTCCGTCCGTATGTCACAGCCACTTTTTTCCGAAACTTTAAGAGCTATACTGTTGAAACTTGGTCAGTAGATGTATTCTGTGAACCGCATTAATATTTTTACAAACTGTACTAAGACTAAGCTTATAAGCTAAATAATTTATTTCCAAGAGAATGTCCACTTCTACCTCCTAGGATGGTGTTCGATGTTTCTGTAATGAAGTGGTGTAGCTTTTGTCCATATTAATTCTGACCACTGAGCTCACTACTCATAACCAGCAGGCTCGAGGCGAGCCTTTGGCAAGCCCATTTGTAACAGGATTCAAGTTCCAACTCGACACCAAACATAGAATTACGCTCCTTACTGACAACCAATTCTAAATTATTGCAATTTGTAATGATATGCGTGGGAGGAATTCATGAGCTCGATACATTATAGTACAGAAACTGTGCTAATTCCAAAGATTATATCATCACGACTGCCATTCCTAAGAAACCTGTCCGTTTATGTTTTATTAAAGGCTTTATTAGATATGGCTACCATTTATCTGGAACTCAGCATGAAATGTTTTAAGCAAATTAATACAATTTTTCATCAATATTCATGTATTAAAGCTCGTAAAATGTAAGTAATGCTAAACTGTGCTGCAATCAAGTTAATCGACATTTACACAAAATAAATGATTCGACAAACTAGCGATTCAAGAAATTTGGAAATCACATTCTCATGTTTGGGCTTTAACGACCGAAGTGCTAACAAGTCATGTGGAATGTTTTTGCGAGTCTGCGAGAGGAAACTACACAAAACATACATGTGATATATAAAGGGTACAACAGCGGCGGCGCTGCGGGGCTTGTATAAATCCAATATATCCATTGTCCTGTCGCGCGCACAAAAGTGCAATTTTGTTCAACTTCCAACCCGATTTAGAACAATGTCTCGCAGAGACGACAGCCTCGATAAACTTTGCGACTTTTTATTTATATGGAACTAGTATTTACTTATACAGAAGTAGAATACATTCTTCTTATATGGGTGTTACATCTATTGGAATTGATTACGATCGCAAAAAGATTAATGTTTGAATAGGTCTCTACAACTCTTGATTATTTTCGTCAAATACAGGAACATTTCTTGAGCCTGACACGCTTCGAATCGCTACATGTCTACGGCTTGGGGTTCCGGTCTGCGCTCCTCATAAATGTCCCTGTGGCAGTGATGTCGACAAGCTAGGACATCACGGACTGTCTTGCCAAAAAAGTGTAGGCCGCTTCTCTAGACATGCCGCACTTAACAATATCATACGCCGGTCCCTTGCCACCGTCAACGTGCCAAGTCTACTTGAGCCGACTGGTATTGCAAGAAACGATGGCAAGAGACCAGACGGTATGAGCTTGATTCCATGGAAGATGGGCCGGGTACTGGTATGGGATGCAACCTGTTCAGACACGCTGGCCCCTTCCCATCTACATGGAACCAACAACAGAGCTGGTGCGGCATGTGAAGCGGCTGAAAAAGCTAAAGCATCGAAATATAGGGGTCTAGGCTCCGAATATGATTTTGTCCCATTCGGTGTCGAGACCCTTGGGCCGTGGGGTCCTAGCGCTATTAAGCTTTTCAAGGAAATAGCAAAAAGATTAGTCGACATCACAGGAGACCGAAGAGCTGGCAGTTACCTCGGTCAAAGAATTAGTCTAGCTATTCAAAGGGGGAACGCTGCCAGTATCTTCGGAACTATGCCTAAAGGGACTCCTTTTAACGATATATTTTAGTTATAATTTTATATTTTATTAAGGTTTTTAGTTTTAGGTTCATTGTTTTAGTTTCATTGTTTTAGTTTTAGTTTATAACCAACATTGTACATACTCTTGATTTAACTACATAAACATTGGACAAGTTAGGCAATACAGTTGGTATTACTATACCTACATGTGATGTACTTAGATAACAAAAAATAATAAACCCGGTAGGAATGTACTCATTTTGCATGTACATAAGTTGTTATGCTCATGTTAGTTGTAACATTTCCGCTGGATAATGACTGGACTCGCCACGCGATCCACTTGTTGAAAGCTCCATGGATTTGTGTTAATACAGCTTGCTCGACGCCCGCTTTAAAGGCGGATATATTACAATCCCCACAACGAGAACTTTTTATTCGTCTGTGCGCGGTCGAGTGCGAAATTTCGAACAACGAAAATAGAATATTAAACAACTATATACTATATTCACGAAAAGTTTATCATCCTTACGTAATCTTTTGAAAGTAGGTATATAACCAACTCCATAACATCTAACAAAAAATTGGTAAAGGCGCCCATATTACAATTTCAATAAAATTTCACGATCGTAAACTAAACCCAGCTTGTAACATTCGTGCACCAGGAACGTTTTATTACACATTTCTTTATATTTTTATTAATAATGTTCTATAAATCACCATCTATAAATGCTGGGACTGTGGTTCCAAGGTGCAATGTATCACACCCGAGAGTTCTTTTGTCGATAAATCACTGTGGGTCGAGACGCTTATTAAAACACCCCCGCTTCGAGAATATCTGAATTGAACTCGCACGCATCGATCGTACAATGAACAATCTAATTTTTAAATTTATTATAAATTATTGCTTCATAAAACTACCAAGACGTAAAGTGTGGCTTAGAACGATTTGGATATCTCAAAAGAGTGAGATTTATCCTTTCTCAGAATCCAGCGGCGGCCGTGCGCCCAACATGTGTGCGGAAATGTTCTGTTTACTTTCCGTTTTCGTATTCGGACACCGCCTTTTAAGTCGTAAGTTTATTACGCCCTGTGTACGGATAACAAGGGATTTGAAAACTTGCCTATTTGTGTTAGAGAACGGAATGGTGTCTCTTTACTATCCGTAGGCGTATGCCATAAATCGAATCATTTATTTCGTAACCCTTACCCATTAAGGGGCAAGCCTGTGACATATTTGTAATGCTTTGTTCACTAGTTCATACCTATTAAAGAGCCGCCATGATGGGCCAAATGAAGTAAACTGCGTTTAATTTATTTTATATGGTAATACGGCACGCGGTCGGCTGCGGTTCAAAGAGAGCTCTTAATAAGGACGTGTCCTCTTATTTCTCGTCGGTGTGGTCACTAACATTCCTACAAGAGTTTGCTTTCTACATTTTTGTAAGTTTGATGTTCGTTTTTTATTATACCATTTCCCACCTCGTTTACTTAGAATTTAAACGAGCGTACCGATCTCAATCGCAAACGTTTGTACGCCGAGAAATATTACAAAACTTCAAGCGACTATCTAACAAGTACTCCGTTTTTGCATTTTTTTACCTTGGCTCTTTCATTTCGATATTTATGTAAGATATATTATATCTAGTTAAATGCTGGAGTTATATCAACAATTTTGGAAATACACCTGTCGTTGAAAGATATTCATGAAGAGCAAAGTTTTGCCATTGTATTGAATCTGGTTTTCAAAAAAATGTCTGCTTGTTCTTATTTCACTTGGTCCGTTGTGTATTGTTTTTTTGTTTGTGTTGTGGACGGTGTCGTGCGATGGACAACTGTTTAACAAGAGCCCCAGCGACAGTGCGTGCGGCCGCTTCGGCGTTTGAATAGCAAATGTGTCTCGTCTTGGTGTGGTGTGCAGCGGTTGTATCTTGATACAAACTGCACTCACGCACCGCATCTTGTGCAAATGTGCCCCATTGGAAATATTACCAACATGTTTTTTTAATCCTCAAATACATTTATCCGTCATGAGCACTAGTTCACATTTTGAATCTCTGAACCTCTTATTATTTTTTTATAGAAATAC
Organism: Phragmatobia fuliginosa; assembly: GCA_932526445.1. Taxonomy (NCBI): domain Eukaryota; kingdom Metazoa; phylum Arthropoda; class Insecta; order Lepidoptera; family Erebidae; genus Phragmatobia; species Phragmatobia fuliginosa. Next base: position 19,225,250 of record OW052073.1, read on the forward strand.
GAAAACAAACTTCGGAGTTTAACTTGTCTCGGGTGCTGTAATTGACACACGTAGTGAGGTGCCCTCAAATTGTGTTCAAATATTAGCTAGGTGGACGCGTAAAGCGCACAGTAAACATTGGTTGGTCCGTATGTTTGTTTGTTGAGTCCAATGAGCCCAGACGCTATGTTTGCACGGGTTATCTCTGTCTCCGCTGTACGTGATCCCGGTACGGGCAGGTTTACTTCATCCCAGGGCTTTTCTTTTGTCTTCCATATAAGGCGTGCAATTTGAACGTGAGATCGACCTCGTTGTTCGTTGACACGTTGCTTCCATTATGGCGAGATGTTGAGTCTGTCGTCGTTGTTAAGATCACGTTATCTATATTATTTTTGGGTTATTATGCATTTCGTGAATACGTAATTTGAAAGGACGCTATCTGATCCATGCTATTATGCTATGCTCTAACATACGTTATGTAATTTTTGTCTAATTATTTTTCTTAGTGTGCGTGCTTACTGAAGTGTGAATGTTGAGAGGGATGTGTGATGTGAATAGAGTGGATTAGTGAGTACTGACTAGCACCTGTGCATTAAAAACTAAAGAGCAGAAGGTTATCTTGGTACGGACATATGATGCGTAGAGATAAGCAAAGTTATAAAAGTAGTGGACGACCAGAGAAAAGACGGATGAAGTGCGTGAAAGAGGACAAAGGGTAAGATGACTGGTAGTTGGCAGGAATATTACATGATAGAAGAGTTTTACAGTGATGCTTTAGATCTTTAAAAAAGACCCCTGTCTGATTAAAAATCGACCGATATCAGTTACTACTTTGACTATAAGTGTTGTATTTTGCTAATGTGTTTTCTTTATTTGTTTCAGGTATGTATTTTGACCCAAGTACACATCTCTCCATTAGTTGAAGGTAAAATAATATCTATTAAATTTTACGACATCTTAAGGTCACAAACCGTACCGGTCAGGTATGTCAATAAAGGTTAGTGGCGTTTTCTCGAACTGTTAATTTATTAAATTATACACTAAATAACTAATAAATTTGTCATAATATACCATTTATACTATTAAGTTAATTTGTCGGTAGCATGCTATACCATTATCTATACAAATGCGTGACTTTAAAAGTCTCAAAGTTTTCGTCGTAGAGTAGTCTGTGTCTTTGGTGTGACCAAAAATGTACATTTTTATTTTCTTAATTTTATAGACTTACTTTTTTGTAGGTCAGCGATAGTGTAGTATGATATGGTTATTGACCCTTCATGCATTATTCAATTGGGTTTTAAATTCGATCGAGTTGCACAACTGTTCGATATAGGCAGATAAATTCTAAATTCCACTATTTTTACTGTTGAGTTTTAATGAGTTTTAGTTTCTATAGTTATGTGCTGTTTGCATATTCAGTATCACTATTGAAGAATCAAGAAAAGCTTGAATTTTAATGCAACACTTCTAGTGCATTATATTATGTCTCATACTTTTAAAACGAACTCTTTAGTTTTCTACTTGAGTTTCTTGTTCAAATCCATTCTCTTTCCCTCTTAATAAACTTATCAGAAAATGTAAATATATCGAGATGAGTCTTTGAATCTACAACCAAGAATATTATAGCCCAATAATAATCCTTACAATACAAATGTAGTGTCACGAAACACATTTAGGTACTAATTAACTATGTACATATTTACAGCTGAACTTATATTGAGATTCTATAATTCAAGTACTTTAAGGAGTAAAAAAAATATTTGGGCGGGCTACTGCGTTACCAATGCGTTAAATCACTTTAATTACTTTGAAGGCGAGCGGCAAGCTCTTCAAGATCACTCTAACTCGTAAAATATAATTGAAATTCATTGATTACAATTTATTAATTATTGCGATATTGTTCGGTAATGGAATTTGCTTTGCTTAGAAGCCAATTAATTTTATTTTCTTATAAATCTTATTTAGAACTTATAGAATTCAAGAGGAAGAAGATTCATACAAAGAAAGCAATGTTTTACAAAAAGTTTATTATCATTTTATTTTCACCCGGAATCGTCCATTTATTGCCTATTCGTATATGGATATATGGTATACAAGTGGACCCTGGGCATAAACGGACTCGTAGTGATGAGTAGTCCTACAAAACATGGGTGAAGAAATATTAGAGTTAAAGTAAAAGTTTATTTTTAATTTGATTACTTAAACAGAACAGGTACTATATTTTAAACGGTTTTATTTTTAATTTAGGATTATTCTGTTATTGCCTTTTATCACAGCTTTAGCATGCTAAAGTTAAAATTTACTAAAATTTAAGAAACATTAATTATTATCGGTTTTTCTGTATATGATACAAATTGATTTATTTTCTACCTTTCTGTCTTTAGAGGGAGAATAGTCTCCTTTAGTAATAAATTTCAAAATAATAAATGATAGAATGATCATGATATCGCTTATGATAATTCCAATTCCAAAACACCCAAGATAATTCAGTAATCCCATTTTTACCAAAGTCTTAACATAAAAATATAATTTAGATTCACCTTTATTCATGTCGAATAAATAACAAAATAAACATGTTACTCACAACATGATTATATTACAAACATTAGAAAGGTGTGTACTAAGTGGGCGGGGTCAGATGTCAATGCTTGTTGTGGTCAGCCGCTAATTTGAGTCGACCACTGCACAAATGTAATTCGACCGCTGGTAGTCGGTGGGAAATAGCTTCACACGATTGATTTCTGAAGGATTTCCATAACTTTTACTACGTCATCATAATTTTATTATCCTTTTTAACTTAATTTAAATAGAGGGGAGGACGGTGTCGATTGTATTTATTTTTGAGATCTCCGTCGCTTAGGAATCTCTTTGAAATTTATTAATCTTTGATTCAGAAACGTATTTTTATTGTTTGACCCTATTTAAATTTGTAGAAAGAATATCATCCGTAATTGTGAAAAATAAATAAAGGAAGAAGAGAGTTACTCTCTAAAGACAAGACAAACGAGAACTTAGACTTTTTTTAAGAATTCTCACGAATGAATAAAAACCTCACCGGGGTTTGACTGAGGCATGAGGTAGGAGGGGTCCGGGAACTGCTGTTATTAAGACATCCGGAACCAGAATTCTCAATCTCAATCTTAATCTTAAATCAACCTCTACGAAACCGGGGCAGGGAGCTAGTAAAGAATATACCTAAACAAAATCTACAGACCTATTATACCTAGGTAGGTAGGTACCTATATTATCAGTTACAAGGTTTAATGTTCATTATTTTATCGCACGTCCTTATTTTAAATTAAATATGTTTTTTTTTATATCAAATTACTGTGCAATCTGATACAAACTAAGATTAGATTATTATTTAAATTATATGTTTTTGTATTATTTCATAAAATAAAATTAAAAATACTGGTGTTTCTATAGAATTTCTTACAAGTTACCTACGACGTTTCCGTTTTACTGTGATAACATTATCAATAACACTGATTAAGAAATGTGTTAACAATACCATATTAAATTCATTTTTTCTTGTTTTTATGTAATTATTTCTAATCCTATGTTAAAGGCGAAACCCGTTAATTAATACAGTTATGAATTACACAACTTGCTTATTTATTTTAGGCTTTTTTTTTTAAATTTCGCATATTAAGAAAAATTACGCCACTTCTGATGAACATAAAAACAGTTTTTGGTTAAAAATATTATTTAAAACGATTAGTATTCAAATCAACGATAAGATGTTACATTTTAAGCTTGTAATTTACATAAATTACACTTTAGTATAAAATGACAGGTATTAACGCTAAAACGTATATAAAGAAACCTAGACATTTAATAAAAGCTTTCTTAAAGAACGCTTCATAAACTTTGTAATAGCAATTTGCGTGCAGGCTAACTTTTTTATTTCGCTCCAGGTACGCATGCTAATGTACACTTTTTTCGTTTACCTCGCCTCATTAGGAGTACCAGTCACATCGTAATTGTGTCCGCTTCATCGATACCGTTGCATTACGTAAATACCATTGTTCGTAGCTTCAGCCGAACGACCTTATGTTTTTTTTAGTTGCGAAATAAACGAAGTAACAATTGGAAGAACCGAATCTGTGTGAAGATATAGGGTTGTGCTTTTTTTTATGTTTCTAAAGATAAACAAATAATTCTGTTTGTAATTTCAATATCTGATGATACAAGGAATAACTTAGACCAGGCTACTTTTTTTTAGATTAAAATATCAATTGCTATTGAAAGGTTGCAACAACAAACACGGGTTTAATAAACTTTTAACTAAATCGGAATATATTAGATATATGCATCTTAAAAACTTTAGGTTTTCTTGTCGTTTTTCCTATACAACAATAAAAATAATAAAATTAAACTACAATAAATAATATTATCCGTAAATGATTAAGTGAGACCGACGGTGTGCCTCAAATTCTTATTATTTTTATCAATCAACAACAAGCCATCACGTCCCATTGCTGGGTACGGGTGTGTTCTCAGGAGAGGGTTAAGTTCATACGTCCCCACCCTGCCCGATTTATTATTTTTATAATGTTCGCGAAAGCTTATAATAGTTCTCAAACCATTTGTTTCTAAGATAAAGTTTCATTGTGTTGCTTTTCTCTGTATCTTTATCTAAATTCCAAGAATAATGAAATTTTACAACGAATGAAAGATTAAAGATTTCGACAATACCTTAAAAACTTAATTAATCTTTGTGCAATCTGCATATATATTTTACAGAGGAATCACTAAAACCATCCAAATCAATTAAAAAAGGCATAATATTTCTATATTTAACAGCAAAGCAGTTGATAGGTTAAAACTAAACACAACAAGTGGCAACCCTGACAAGCTATCGACAAAAGCTTCAATTTCCATTGTGGTGGTGCAAAAAACTGATCGCTTTCTTGTAACCAATATGTAATTGATTGTGCTGCGAGGTGAATACGTTTGGATCTGTTTATTTGGCTCCTGAATACTGCATTGATTAGTTATTGTGAAAGTTGGAACTAAAACATCTAGCGCTCACGAGACGACACACAAATTCATACTATTATTATAAATTAGAATGAAACTCTGTCCGTTAAACCAAATCGCTAAACCGATTTGGTTGAATGTCGATACAGTTTTTGATTGGACCTTGGAGAAGGAAATAGTCTACCCTGACGGAGCTCGCGCCAGGAGCGGGCAGGCGCTGGGAGGGGTCCAGAAGGAGATATCACCCTGGACTCCTCCTAAAACAGAAGCGCAAAGAGGGCACACCGTGTGGTTTTTAGTCACTTTGAGTCCGACACACCGCCCCGAAATTTCGACCATTTTTTTTTTCTATGTCAGATGATTATAACAATCACAAATGATGTGACTTTCTAATAGTAAAAGAAATTTCAAAATCGGTTCAATAGATCTAGATATTTTCTCCAACAACCTCATTACTTTACCTCTTAATAATATTAGTATTGAGTAATTAATTACCATTAAACATTTTTAGCAAATCCGATTACGACGAAAATTTTTTTTCCATTTTCGGTTTTATAAAAGATCCTGATATTACCATCTAGTTTGTGAGGTTATCTCGCAAACTTTACCTATTGAAAATTCCTCGTATTGGTAGGTATAGATTAATTAAATTGAAACTTGGATTTCGCCATCTTATTACATTAATCACAATAGGTATTATAATATTGTTACTGCTTAGAATGGCTCTGCGTGCCGGTCGTGTTGGCCCACTCACGGAACTATTCCAAACATCCAAAACTAAGGTATTTAATGTTGCAATTGATATAATTGATTTGTTGTTAAGCCGATTGATATTCGTAAATGATAATAGACAGGCTGCTTGGTCTAGTTTTCGGTCTTGGGTTACTAACTGCTAAGATAGCGGTCGTGGTTTTGGTTTCCACCCTTTTTTTTTTTTTTTTTTTTCCGTGCGGAAATCCCCCCGGATACCACCAGTTGATGGTTATGTCGGACTCGAACCGACTAAAACCGCACGCCGCCTCGGGTACTATAAGCCGAGGAACCAGGTGTACCCTCGAAAGGAAGTCCCTGGAACCCCGACGTACCTCGGGCCATCCACGGCTTGCAGATGACCCTCTCTTGTGTGGAAACCCCAAGTTCCAGAAGTCTGAAAGGAGGCGCGGGCGCTTCGTAGCACTCGCGCCGCCACCCTGGCCTGCTTCTGCTAGGGTAACAGGTGGCCTCACCTGTCACCCCCAGGCTTGCGCTTATGGAGGACGGAGATCGTTTGACGATCTCCGGCGCCTGAGTCGTCTGCGGTACCTGGCCCGTTCCCGGGCCTGGCGGACCGGGAGGGTTCTAAGCCTCTCCCGGTCCCGCTCCGCCATCTCCTTCGCAAGCATGACTTGCTCACAGAAGGAGACAGCGGAGTTCCACGCACTCTCGCTCCGTATCATGGCAGCAATCATGTTACGGAGCGAGAGAATCCCCACTCCGATGGCCGCCACGAGGTCACGCCTCTGCTCTACCCACGCTGGACATTCGGCTAACGTGTGGAGCGCCGTATCCACGGTTTGGCCACCGCAATGGTGGCACTCAGGCGTTGGCTCTTTTCCGATTAGACACAGGTAATCTCCGAAGCACCCCTTTCCAGTGATCACCTGTGTCAGTCGGTATGAGAGGCTGCCGTGATGCCTCTCGAGCCAATCCTCCATAACGGGTCTTACCGCCGCAATAACGGCGTGCCCAGCGCTTGGTTGCCCAAGTCGTTCTCTCCACTCCTCCACGAGGACCTGGTGGAGTTGGGATCTCTGATTCTCGATTTCTCGAGGTTCAGGACCCCCACCCAACTCCCGCACCTCCTTGCGCCACTGATAAAGAGCTGCAAGGGCTCTCGCCTCCAGGTCCCATGGTGGAGTTCCGGCCAGGAGACTTGCTGCCTCAAAGGAGATCGTGCGGTACCCTCTTATGATTCTGATAGCCAGCACCCGCTGCGGTCGTCGCAGCAGCGCAACGTTGCTGGCCTTCAGAGCCTCCGCCCATACTGGAGCCCCATAAAGGGCCATCGACCGCACAACCCCCGCGTAGAGTCTCCTGCAGGAGTCATCGGGCCCCCTCATGTTTGGTAGCAACCGTGCCAATGCACGCGCTGCGCCAACCAGCTTGGGGACCAGACTTCGAAAGTGAGATTCGAAGTCCCATCGGCCGTCGAGTACGAGCCCTAAATACCTCATAGAGGGCTCGATGCCGATGCGAGTGCCTCCTACTATGAGACTGAGTCCATTAGGTGGCTTCTTCCGAGGCCCATGGAAGAACAAGGCCTCAGATTTGTGCAAGGCCACCTCAAGACCCAGCCGCCGGATTCGCTCCACAACTTGGGCAACCCCGGCCGTGGCCCTCAGGGTTGCCTCACGATGCGTCTCCCCCCTCGCCATCACAAGCGTGTCGTCCGCATAACATGTGATGGCGACACCTTCTGAGAATGCACCGCGAAGCACCCAATCGTAGCCAATATTCCACAGGAGCGGTCCTAAGACCGACCCCTGCGGAACACCGCACGACATCTCACGCCGACCGAGACCGGTTCTACTTGGGTAAACAACGGCTCTCTCTGACAAATATGCCCCGACTATGCGGCGGAGGTATGAAGGCACTCGGTGATAAACTAGTGCCTCCCTGATACAGCTCCAGGGCAAAGTGTTGAACGCGTTGGCGATGTCTAAAGACACCGCCAATACCACTTCACCCCGGGAAACTGCATCCTCCGCCAGAGCCCTCACGCGCATGATCGCATCCACGGTGGAGCGCCCCTGACGGAAACCGTACTGGTTGTCCGCCAGATCCGGCCCCACCCTGTAGAGATGCTTAACGAGGCGGTGTGCAATTACTCTTTCAAAGAGTTTGCACACCTCGTCAAGCAGCACTATGGGCCGGTAGGCGGATGGTGAGTCCGCCGGGCGCCCCTCCTTTCGGATGAGAACCAGTTTCCCCGTCTTCCACAGTTTCGGAAACTGGCCCTGCTCGAAGCATGCGCTAAAGAGCCCTCTCAGACGGGGCTCGAGAGCCGGCGCCTCATTATCAAGAGCCAGGACCCACGCTCGGCCCGGAATGCCATCGGGTCCTGGGGCGGTGTTCTTGGCTTTGAGCCTTTTCACCGCCAGCGCTAGTTCTACCCAAGTGACCTCAGGGACGTCGTCGTCGTCCACGCTAGGCGTCTCAGGCCTCGAAAGCGGAGCCATCTGTGGTGGAGTGTGCTCCACCACTCGCGATGGAAACAGGGAGTCAACGACCCCCTCAAGCAGCTCTGGCTGAAGACACTGGGTCAGCGGTGGAGCCCATGGGCGCATCTTGCCCCTAACCATACGGTAAGGGCGCCCCCATGGATCTCGCTCCAGTGTCTCCAGTAACTCGCGGCGAGCCTCGGTCTTTGACCGCTTTATCACTGCTTGAAGGGTCCTTTTGGCAACCCTGTATTCCACCAGTAGCTCCGCCTCTCGGACTGCCGCATCCTCGGCGCGGCGACGCCTTCTGCGGAACCTGGACCACTGACGGCGCGCGGTGACGCAGGCTTGCCGCAGCCTTGCAATCTCCGGCGACCACCAGTAGACCTGGCGCCTCGCAGTATTGGGCTTAACCCTAGGCATCGCCGCATCGCAGACGCGGGTCATCGCCTCCCGGAACCATTCTGCCTCGGCATCCACATCGACAGGTCTATCCGGCGTAGGAGCCCAGGCCTGTACGATGGTGGCTTCCAGGAGGAGCTCCTTATCTAAACGCTTGAGCGCCCAACGTGGCTCGGGTGGAGCCGGTCTAGCCGGCACGCCATTGGTGGGAGTGGAGACATCAAATCGAATGTATCGATGATCCGAACCTGTCTCCTCACCCACAGCGACGTGCCAGTCCCGAACACAACGTGCCAGCGAGGGGCAGGCGAACGAGATATCCACGATCGAACTGCCCCTCGCCGTCACGAACGTGGGTACGGATCCCCGATTCAGGACAACTAGACCGAATCTTGCAGCCCAGTTCTCCAGTGCCCTTCCCCTCGGGTTTGTGCGGCGGGAACCCCAGGCCTCCGACCAGGCATTAAAGTCCCCGAGCACAAGAACCGGGTGGGGGCGACAGGCATCGACGACGACAGTCAGCTGAGCGAGCCATTGCTCATACTCAGTTATGTCTCGATTCGGCGTGAAATAAGCGGCCACGACCGCTATATCCCCAACCACCGCCGCTATGCATCCTCGTTCCCTTGCAACCACGGCAAAGGGAGGGGTGCCAGCAGCGGTACCGTGCACCAGTGCCGCCGAGCCATCCAAGTCGGTCTCCCAGGCAGCCCCGAGAAACCGGTGTACGTATGGCTCAGCTACAGCGGCAATGTGGATGGACCACTGTGCCATGCTCTGGAGCAGAAGATCCTGAGCAACGGCACCGTGGCCCACGTTCGCCTGGAGAATGCGGAGATGTGAGTCCATTATTGGATATCCATCTCCGCATTCCGCTGCGAATCTTGCCGCTCTCTGGCGGCACCCCCTGTACCCTCCAGCGAATGGCCTCCCGTTTTCGGCACAGAAAAGGCACAGACCTTACTGCCGACCCGGTGATCCGCAGGCCTGCTTCCCGCTGCGCACCTAAAGCAGCGTAGCGGATTGTTGCAGTCACCCGCTTTGTGACCGGACTGGCCACAGCGGAAGCAGAGATCACCTATGGTCACCTCCGCCGTGCATCTAACCCCCACGTGACCCACCGACAGGCAACGGAAGCACCTTGCCGGCCGGGCCTGCAGAAGTCGAGCCTGCGCCCTCAGGAAACCTCCGACTAGGAGGGTACGCGCATCAGCGACCTTTTGAGCCGCCGCGACAGGACAGCTGACAACCGTTGCCCCCTGTCCACTGAAGCCGAAGCGTATTGCTCCGACCTTCACATTTTCCAGAGGGCAGCCCCCAGCCTCCATCACGGCGAGCCTAAGCTCATCTGCCGTAACAGAGTCATCCAGGCCCGTGATGCGTACCGCGGCGCATTTTATGGGCCTAGACACTCGGACGTCAGCTGCATCCAGCGAATCCCTAAGTTTAGCCGCTAGGGCATCGGCTTTAGGACCACTGGTGGCGCCGGGGATCTCGAGGAGCCGGGCGCCCGTACGTGTATTTTTACACCGGACACCCGGTATTTCGAGAGCCTTAAGGTCGACATTGGCCTTAACTTTGGCTAAGACCTCGGCATATCCCAGGCCCCTCTCCGCTGCCTCCGTCGTCAGGGTAACGACGACGGCAGCAGACCGAGGGACGCGAAGTCTCCTCGGCGCTCCCACCGCAGCGGTGACGGCTGCCTTTTTTGCCTTTTTGGCAGCTTTCCGCCTCTTCTTCTTGTCCCCGGCTACCATCCAGTCCCCTTCTAATGGGTGCTGTTTGGCATTAGCCGGGGTCAATTCTTGGGTAGAGGTTAGGGTTTGGGTTGGTTTCACCTTCCTCTTTCCCTTTTCTTTCCCCTGGGTGGCCTTCTCCGATGCTGTCGATGAAGTTGGCCTAGATACGCTAGCCACTGGTTGGGCAGTTGAGCCCACCTTCACAGCAGTCGCGTATGACGTCGATGGCGGAGTTAGTGGTGGGCGGCAATGGGCGCTCTCTATGGCAGAGATGCGCTTCATAAGCCGCTCCTCCATCGCCGTCATGAGTCGGACCATGTCGGGTTCCACTCGGCAGGACGATGCGTTGCCACCAGCATTGGTATAAGTGGAACCCAACTCCTTCTCTCTCGCTTCGACGAGCTTCGCTTCGAGAATGGCTTTCTCCCTTTCGTGGGCCCTATTATCGGCCACGAGGAGTTTGCCAACCTCGACGATGCTGCGCATGACCGCTAACAAAGCCTCCTGTTCGGGGGACCCGGAGCTCCGAGACACCTGGAGTAAGCGATCGGCTACGCCGATTGCCTCTTCCATGCGATCTACGGGATTCCCCACTCTTTTTCGCAGCTCCTCCACGTCCGTATCGCTGCACTTCGTCCCGGTGGTGCTTGTCCTGTCGGCTTCAATCTTCTCAAAGAGAGCCTGAAGCAAGAGTTCACCCTCAGCCCTCTTTGCTGCCGAACATCCACCAGCCTGTCTCGCCACGGTGACTCGGCCAGCCTTTGGAGGCCGGCCTCCGCTGCGAGCCCCTCGACGGCTTGTACCCACCTTGGGTAACGTTCCTTCGTCACTAGACGGTGATTCCAGTGGGCTTTCCTCCAATGAGTGAGTTTGGCGTCTTTTCCTCTTTTGTGAGCCCCGTCGATATCTCTCTGCAGCTGAGAGCATCGGTATGTCAGCACCGTTGTTTTCCGAGGCAGTGTCAGAATCCAACACTGCCTGTCTTGTCGCGTCCTCCGCGTTGAGTAGGTCACCGGATTTACCGCTCGGCAACGGGCGGGTTTGGCAGTGGTTGCTCCCCCCAGAATACGATTGGGAGCTGCCGGAGCCGTTTGGCTCCGGGAGGGACTCCCCAGGCGCAGTGCGTCCGGGACCCTCCTGGGTAGGTTTTCCCTTTTGTTTACCCATGCCATTATTTTTTGAGTTTACCGTCCTCCGACATGACACCCTTGGCACTGGACTCCCTCCAGCGACTCAGCCCATGGCCAGGCGTCAAAGCGTGGGCTTGGGGTTTTTTATAGAGGTTTACATCCTCGCGGGTCCGAGAACCCACCGGTCCTGTCAAATCAGGATTACGGCTGGGCCGGACGGGGTCTGCACCAGACTGAGTCCGTCCGCCCCGTGGTTTTTTATAGAGGTATCCTTCCTCGTAGCCCTCGAAGAGCCGTCGTTCCTGATTGTTGCCAATCAGGCTTACGGCTTGGCCGGACGGTGGCCTGCATCAGACCATTGTCCACTACCTCTGGATAATGCCAGCGGTAGAGGACTCGTCCGCCCACTAGCGCACTCTCCACTGTGCTCTCCGCTTAACGGAGGGACACGCGGAAAGCCTCGGAATAACCCTCAGGAGGGTCATTCTCACCTCGGCCGGAATTGGCCGTAGGCAGCAGCGTCTGTCCCATGTGGCGAGACAGGCGCTGCCGTCTCCGTTGCCCAGGGTGCACCACGAGGAGGTTCCGGACCCCGCACCCCTTGGTTTCCACCCTGGACAAATAAACTACTTATGCAGACATACCAAATTTCGATATTTATCCTTGTCTCCTTATAGATAGGGTTCTTATCTATATTTTGGAATGTGTATGGATTGTAGCATGAGTAGGACCAATGTACATGGTCACATACTCTTAGACTCTTCATTAGCATCATGATCGATTTAGATTAGGTTCATTATTGTATTCTGTTGCTACGGATGAACATCTGAGTGGATTTAAAAATTTTAGTTATGGGTTCTTGTTTGTTGATGAAGAAGCTTATAAAGAGAAAGCCTGGCTGTTGATTATTACGTGTATTTATTGTCCAGGCAATTTAAACCGCTCCCGGCGTGTTTTACGAGAATGTTTAACACAGATTTCGAAGACACTTGATCGCGAGTATGATGTACGTTTGCTATATCAAAACAGTGATTGCTAATTAAAATTTCTATTAACTGCTAACGGAAAGGACATAAAATGTGATTATTTGTAACATTTATACTGTCATTATGTTTGCGGTAATCACGTCTTGAGGTAATAAACCTTCTTAATCTTATCCGTCGGGGTTGAAAGGTCCCGTTATTTTCTCTGGACTAGCTGTATTATACTTGCGTAAATAAGTTAATATTAGATTGCTGTTGGAATTTTATTCTATTTATTCTTAAAAAAGACAACTCCCGTATTAGGAACATTAATCCTGTGTCGCGGGGGACTTTACAAACTCAGAACAACAATTTGCGATCACACAAAGTCCCACGTAGGATTTGAACCCACGACACTTGGCGAAGTAGAAAGCGCCGTGGCGACCGCTTAAACCACTAGGCCAACCGCGCAGTCAAAGGAATGGTCGAAATCTATATATTTTAATATTATACAGCCGAAAAGTTGTTTGGTTGAGATACTCAGGAACTACTGCTTTGATTTGAAAAAAAAAAATTCAGTGCTAGATAAGGCAATTATCGAGGAAGGCTATAGGCTATATATCATTACGCTAAGTCCGATAGGAGCGCAACACCAATGAAGAATGATTCAAAATCGGAGTTTTTTCCTCTTAAGAGCTTCCGCTGTGTGCGTTGCGTAAACGCAACGTTTCGCAATAATCATGTTTGACAGAATTGTCCCCTTTAAAAGTTCTACAAAAAGTCCGCGATAGCATATGTCTTTTTCAAAGTTCAGACCGTTTAATATATAAATGTAGGCATGAGAAGTGACCTTTGAAAAGAGGGCAGACCTTTACGTTTTGAGCTGACCAGTCACGACACCCAGTGGACTAGATAAGTCAGATATAACAGAACTCAACATTGTCAAAGAGTCCTAAAGAAGACCAAGATATTTAATTCAGTTTTTATTTCTCCACCAAAAATGTACATATAAACAAGAAAAGATAATCAAGCTACTTTACTCCAGACACTGAGGAAAGTAAGAATAAAATAAACGATACAAATTGTACAAGCGATTGAACAAGCATAATATAACTTTATAAAATATAATTAGGTAGTAAACCTTAATTGAAATCACTATTTAACCTCTAATCATAGAACTGTTCATTTAATACTAGCTGTACAACATTTGTGTACCGGTTTTGGGCAGCGGACATGGTGCTGGATCTCGCGATTTTCGAATTGCAACAGTTAACTCAGGTTTAAAGGGTAGCAGTATTTTATGGGCTGTAGTAGAGGCAATAGAAGTATAATGTCACTTATTATAATAGGACCTTAAATAAGTTCTCGCTGTGTCTACAAATATGGCAGTAGCAGTACCCCGTTCGTGGAATTTCGAATGGTAACACACATGCTAGGCAGTAGTGTATCTAACCTTAACAGTGTACGGTAGTTCATTTTAGTGTAAACAAAGTAATTTTTTTTCTTAGTTCTGGGAATGTCTAATATTGTGCCAAATTAAGTGAATAATATAATATAATAATATGTAATTATTATATCATAAGACGACGTTGTTCATTTTGGCGTCAGATAAACTGAAAAAGTTCGACTAACATCCATAAGCAACATCGCAGACCACGCAGACTTTCTTATATTAGAATAGGCTGACTTGTGTATGTATTTAATATCATGTAGTCAATGGTCACATATATAACAAATCCTTTCACGAACTCAAATAAAAATAGGTGAGTGTAATATAATTTTAAATTGATTAGTAATGAGATTTATTATTAAAAAATAAGATTTAGTAATCTAAATCTTTACGAATAAAAAAAATTGAAGTGAATGTTTGTAACATCAACAAACAGTTTTTTACCAAATGCATATGAAAGTAGATATGGTCCCTACATAAATCTGTCTCTATATCTGTTTATTTCGGCTTGTCGATTGTGATTGTCAATGGCAGATATAGCTGATAACATAAGGATAACAACAAAAACCGCGGTTAACAGCGCAAGATTCAGCTAGTAAGACATCATAACGATACTCGCTGGTGGTGTTATTGTACTGCAGGCCTAAGAAAGGTGCGGCAAGCAAACTCAGAAGCGGGCGACAGAGCGTGTCATGATCGGCTGCGGCGATCTAGACCACAGCGCCTACCTTAGCCTGGCCCACATCGTCCATTGAACCTGATGCGCTCCAATGGGCGCTGATTCGGTATTGGACTACATTTTGTACACTACAGACAGAATAAAGAAATATAAAAGAATTAGTAGGTCAATCAGACAGTCTGAAAAATGAGAGTTTGGAATAATTTATCCAAACGATAAGTTTAGAAGCTCTCAAGTTGTTGTTATAAAAACCGTTTGATGTGTGGAAACCTTAATATATACACTATTTTATAGCCGTTTAATTTAATTGTTTTTTTTTGGTTGAACATGCTAATCTAAGATATTTTTTGTCCGTATACAATCAATAGAATCTATTTAACAACAATCAGAATTGTTGGTAAATATTTGAAAAAAAAAAAAAATTCGGAGACAATACGTAAACTAATACACTACACTCAAATATATCCTCTCATTGAACGTTTATTATACAGATTCATAATTATCTGATCCTTTTATTATCTTATACATATCATTGAAATTAAATACACACTATGAACTGTATGTGCACATGTAAGTATGATACTGTAACTGCTAAAACCAGACACGGCTTCGGATCTGTATTTGAAATTAAAATCAACTCGTGAATAATATTGAATGATGCATGTAGATTGCATTATTGTTACTCTTTTGTTACAATATTTTTAATGTAAAAGAAATGCATAATGATTTTAGATGATATCTTAATAGGCTGAGCCTGTACTATTACAATCCGACTGTTGCAATTTTAATTACACCTAAATGAGAAATAATTATACTGAGCACATTAATTTTTGGCGTGGGTTGGAATTGAAGTTACCAACTTACGCTCAGCCCTCAGAATCACTAACAAGTAGACCTTCAATCCGGTAAATTCACTCATTTAAATTAGAAAAATATATTTTTTCTGGTTGCTTCCTCCCTGACGTTGTTTTTCGTACTTACCTATCGAATAAACATGCATGTACAACAAAATTACAAAAAAATAGATCATATGTATGTTATGTAAAATGTCTTCTAAATTGGCGTGAAATAAATTGCCTTTACGAAGACAACATAGCAACAAAAAGTAACGTGACAGGGTTTGAATTAACTGCTGTCCTGTGGTACGTGTTCAAGGAATTCAGTCTTTGTTGTCGCTTCCACTGTACGTGCCACAGATTCTTACATTTTCTAAACGAGGTGAGATTTCAGGGTCACCACAACTTAAATATCACCAATTAACGTAACTGCTGTTAAACTTTCCTTGTGAATTTTATAATTGCATTCTGGTTTTAGTATACCTAAGCTTCACAAATTGGTTCGACTCATTCTCTAATGAATACATTTATAACGACTATTATTATTTAATTTTACATATTTAAACACCGTTAACCACATCAGATACATATTAACAAAATCATTTTTTTATTCTTTTTTTTTGCTATTTTTACTTTGTATTTGTCACGACCTCTAAAACATTCGTCGAGATCAGAGTCGCTCGTGCTCGCGGTCCTTTTTGTATGCTGCATCGTCGCGCCGCCATCTTTCCGAGAACTGTCGCTTTACAGAAAAAAAGATCACCTGAATGCTCAGTCGCGGTCGTCAGAGGTGTGAATATAATTAATGGACTATCAAAGGGTCCGCCTTCCCGCTGATGTTAGTAGAACCGTCTCATTTTAGACATGAGCTTATTTCAAGTTCGCTCCCGAATCACGATTCCACAGTTTTTTTTTTCACTTCCTCAAAAGAAATCCATCATTAGTCTTGCTGAACACTATTTTCGTCTAAATTAATCAAAATAACATTACCACAATGAATGTTGTTAAAACCAAATGTTGTTTTATAGTTAGAATATTACATAGTTTTACAAGTCGACGACAAGTTTAGATGACATCTTAGCTGTATAACTTTCTGTCGCATTTGTCACGTTTATCGTCATATTTCTCGAGATAAACCAGCTGTTTCTTAGCAGCCATATCTAACGTCTCGTGTTGATGGAGATTATGTGTCGTGTCATGATATCGTGTAAGATCTAAAATATACCACGTCATGGAATTGTAATATGAAACTTGGTTAATCGACGCCTTGCCTAGAGATTTAATGAGGTTGTCTAGTTCTTACACAGTGTCGAGTTCTCCATATTACAAAAAATGTATTTATCAGTTAAATCAAGTTTGGGTTTAAAAAAAAACTTATTTTGCGTATGTTTTGCTCCTGTAGAATAAATATTTAATACATTATCTTCCTCTCTTCCTAGGCTTTATTATATTCAGGTAAAACCGGTTAAACTAGTTGCCGAAACAAAATATTATTGGGAATAAAGCTAGGAAGAAGAAGATAGTAACTCATCATAAAACCAATATAAACAGGTTGCATTTCAAGCGAACAAGTTAGCATTCATTAATAAGACAAACGTTTTCTTACATAGATTCCAAACATTTGTTTAATATCTTTCACTTTATAAACTCCACAATTAGAAAATACTAAATAGTGACTTGTTTAGATGCGTTTTTTTAATTATACATAAATGTTTATTATGTTTTCAATGTTGAATGAACTTAAACGTTTTTCACATATATGATATAGCACTCAAATGACACTGGCAGACTTGCGAATGACTTCCAGCGTATATACTAAAGTACGTATAGTGTTTAGTTCTCGTATGACACAAAACGGTGCATTGTGTGTGTCCAAGACGGCGAGCCATACCTGGAAGCAGTCGCATAGCAGGTCAATGGCTTGGGTCTAATTACCGTGCTCGTTATGATTTAGGTAATGGTGTTTTGTGGTTGCGCTGGCGCAGATTGATACGATATCATCTATGCCCGTTAAGTTTAATGTTACGCTGGAATAAAACGTGATCTTGCTGTGGTTATGTGGACTTGTTACATGTTTATATAGGTCTATGGACTGTCTATAATTTTTTTGTAGTTCGTGTCTTATCTGAGTTGGGTAGTAAAAGATTTTGTAAGCTGTTAGTAATACGTTGAGTACACAAAGGATTTTGCTTGTTTTGTCATCACCGTCGCCTATACTATGTATGCTTGTCTGTGATATCTAGGTTTAATTTGAAAAACTAAAACACAACATAATTCATAGTTGTCTTGAATTAGATAAAAATGTTTTGTTTATAATCGAAGAACATACAAAAAATAGTAAGAATTTTTTACCGTCGGTCTGTATGATTTACGAGATCCTTATATCTTGACACATTGTATACGACACAAAAAACCTATATGGTTTTATATTTACGATTTAAGAGTCCCCGTTACCGTAATAAATGTTTAACATTCTCCCACATACCCATAACAAATAGCCATTTCATTTTTATATACCAACATATATTTAATTTCCGTTTATTTATGTAGATCATTAAAATAACGCTTTTCTACATGATTCGCGGCACACAAACCTGCACAATAGCATCGCAGGTACTGCGCAGGTAGACTTTAGTGTGCATTCTCCAAAGAACCGAAGGACCATTGTTAGTTGACGACACCGTGTCTGCCAGATGCCCCGCGTTATTGTAGGTGCGATGATAAAAAGACGATGTTCTCAGAATTCTTCACTATTGCACATGTGCGATGGGGATTTTATACCTGCGGGTTTTGCTCGTAAAATAGATCCTTTTGTGGAATATTGTATAGATTTTATGTGCTGACCGGTTGCGCTTTAATCGTATTGTGTAGCTTTTCAACCTGCAATGATTGGTTTATTTCTAGGAGGTACCTTAGTTGGATTCCCATTGGAATGTAAGAATAGAGCTTCTTCTTCATGCTCCAGCAGGTGTCTTTGATAAAGGTTTTTTGATACCGGACTGGAGATTCTTTTCTAAAATGAAGAATGTATGTATAATCCATACTAATATTATAAATACGAAAGTTACTTTGTCTGTCTATCTGTTACGTTTCACGGCTAAGCCGTTTAACCGATTTAAATCAATTTCGATACCTGTAGAGGTAGTTTTTTTCTTTAAAAGACAACTCCCAGGCATAAAATTTTCCTGTGTCGCGAGGGACTTTACAAACATAAATATGAAACGGACACAAAGAACACGCAGACTCAGAACAACTAATTGTGAATCACACAAAGTGTTATCTCACGTGGGATTTGAACCCACGACACTCGGCGCAGTAGGAAACGCTGTGGCGACCGCTTAAACCACTAGGCCAACCGTGCAGTCATTTTAATGTAAGATTACTAGTCTATACCAATAAATAAAACTGTCTGTAATATCAAATGAACAATTTTTTTACCAAATGTAAATTAAAGTAATATATATGTATATACGATACTTACATCAATAAAACATTTTTATAATATTACTCTATCTATTTGTTTCGGCTAATCCCTTGAATGGCTGGACCGATTTTAAGGAGTAATTTTTTTCTCGAGTAGTTACTCGATTTATAACAATGACCGCGGGTAACATCGAAGAACTAACCTAGTAGTAAATAAGTTCTTATCTGTGTGATACAACTGGATCTCTCGATTATTGATTTGAGCATTTTATAGTAAATTTAGATCCATAATAATGCGTATGTACTCTATTTACCTACAAATCAAATCAAATCAAACCATTATATTTCAAATAAACCATACAACGGCACTTTTGAAACGTCAAGTAGTCAGTCGTGAAGCTAATCGTCTGTTCCAATTCGTAGATCCTGTGGAGAAGAATAGACAAGAAACTCCATGGAAACTCTTTTCCAACATTGTTTTTACAATTTTTGGTTACATTGTTTAAGGCATTTTATTAAATGTGAGAACAATGTAACGATGCTGATATTTACACATATACTGATATTTACACATACGTTTTTAAGGTATTGGTAACGCTGGTCTATTATAAGACGGCTATAAAAAAACATGCAGTCGAAAGCCTTTTGTACCTACTAGTGGTCGTTTTAAGGTTGAAATTCAAACATAATTTTATTGAGAATAGTGAAGCTTTTAGATAAATCCAAAGCTGATCAAAAATAAAACAATGGCGGAAGCCCAGCAGTGGAGAAACAGGCAATGAACTTATTATTCGTGCTGTTGAACTAACGTATTGTATATTTTAAATAAAATATTAAAAGCTGTGTCTTGTAATTTTAGACTAAGATTAAAATCAACAGACACTAAAATACGTTACCTGCATTATTACTTCAGTGTGTATGTAAATATCTGAAAATATGTGTGGCTACATACATTTATTAAATTTTAGATAAATGAAATGGCTAAAACTCACTTTTGTACCCCTAACCATCCTAATATTAGAGAAAGAGAGAGTCTTTGTCTCTGTCAAAGTATAAGCCCAAACGTGCATATACGTTACAGTGTTAGGACAGAATGTGTTTGTGTGTGCGAGAAATTGATCGATTTTTTCATTTTAATTGCTATGTGTGAGCTTATAGTGACAGGTGAATGCTTTTGTATGCGAGTCTAAAACGTGCATGTGTAAAGATTTTCCTCCACATCCTACATTAAATGACAAGCTGTTGGATATTTACAGTTTTTTGTAGTCGCTTTTTCATAAGTTTTAACTTTATGTTTTAGCTTTCTGCTCTTTCACATGTAACAGTTGTCTCCAAAGAATACCAAAAGTATTTAATTTAACAATTATTCCAAAGAACATCACACAAAGTATTGAATATGGTATATTTTCGTGCTGCATATTTGTTAAAATTATTTGTACGTCACAAATAATTTTCTTCAAGTAATGCATATCTCAATAAAATCTTGTGACAAAATTGGCAACATATAATATTTAATTACAATCTTGACTTTCTTAAAATATATTTCATTAACACTAGAGATAAACTATGACTCGTAAACCTCACAAGAGAAATCGTCCAATATCAGTTAGAAACTGATATTGGACAGAATACCTGATCGAGAGATAATTCCTATTTAGAGCGCATAGTTTCTGCGAGACGGCCCGGCGCGTACTACACTAAATATAATCTCAGCTGGCACCGCACCACGGATGTCGCCGACTGTTATGTCTAGCGATAACACCTGTACATTATGTATGCTGCATTTCAAAACGAAAGGTGACCAAAGATCGCTTCGTATCTAATTAAAAGCGCTCATACTATTCGCTAAATCAATTTGAGTAGCCACGCCTCGTTTTCTTTGCCAATTCTTATTCGATGTATCTTAGTCGGTACGACTATCACATGACATGTGCTGACAAAACTAGTCGATGTTTATATGTCGGTCCTATCTCCTTCCTCAACAATCAAAGCATCTCCATCCTAAATTTAATTCAAATCAGTACAGCCGGTTTAGCCCTGGAAGTGTAACAGACAGTCAGACGAGTTACTACTATACTGAGGTTATAATATTTGTATGGATTGTTACTGCTCTTTCTCTCACTTCAGTATGGACTTGAACCCATGTACAACATTGTGAAGATGGACAATAGCCAATCTGTGGAACAAATAGTCTCCTACGGAATTTCCGGACCCATACAACACACACAATGCGTTTCATGTTCGTTCTTTTCTTGAAAAGAGCGTTCGTAAAAGGCGTTGTGAGTCCAGCCCCCCTTGCCAAGTTGTAAACGTTTTTCATTTTCTATTACATTGTCTATTCTATTTCTCTATTCTTTTGCTACATTGGATTATATTTTGTTTTGATAACGTAACGAGTGAAGAAACAGCTATGGGAATGAAATACAGGCGGTCATGGGCAGTGCGGTCGGAAGTTACTATCTCTTAGGTTACCCGTCGGTTAGTTTGTCTCTGAATCATAGAAGAAAGGCTTTGGACAGAGTTGTTTATTAATAGTCAGGCGGACAGGCAAGAGTTTTGCTGTAAATTTGTTTTCATTCTCTTTTAATTTAACATTCAAAAAGTTGAAAAAAATGCAACGCAAGACGCAATGCCACGGTCATATTTGTATAATCATGATTATTTAATATTTGTTTTAACTCAGAGTCACGTTTGCAATCTTTATAGTCAACTCTTGTAACAATATGAACCCTAAATAATTCAGTTTTATTAACACGGTATACGATTCCAGTAGCTTTATTTACATTTAGCGAGAGGTTGGAGACCATAAAAACTTGAAGCGTATGAATACTTAAATAATAGTGTAACTTAATATATGCGACGTAAAATCGCACAATAGAACTCTGAGTCTCAATATTTATAAATACAATACAGCTTTTCTTGACGCTACGAGGCGTATGGATGCGAACTGCTCCAGATCGGGATGGGTGGGGCCCTTTGGGTTACGCTTTCGTTCAGGAGTCGATAGCGATAGATGCACAGATATGTCTTCTATGTAAATCTGAAATCTTCTGGAGTTTCTCGATAATAACAATGATTTTGCCTTACCACAGTCGTAAATAGTAAACACCTTCAAACATATCTTCATGAAGACCTATACCAGTCTACAAGTTATCTTCTTACAAAATAATTACATTTTAAATCTTTCTACAAAACACAAATACATACATTGCCGCGAAGGAGGAGAAAAGTGATGTCTTTAACATTTTACATACAGCAAATGATATTTTGTAACAAAATAATTGTAACTATTTTTACTTGCAGTGTCCTTTTGGTATAATAATTCTTTAAAGACATTGTAAATGTTTTAAATAAATAAAATTTAAACGTTCCCAATACAGGATTGAGAGTAATTGACTCTTAGAAAATGACTAACAAGAGACAGAATTACGATCTTTAATGGCTGACCATAGTTAACTGAGGTCAATATTGATAGACGCTGAAACTCGATACTTTTGCTTTGCACCGGTCTGAAGTGCGGTCAGCCAGTTTGATTGGAGAACCGTTATCCTGACCGACATGGTACTAATATCACTAGTGTTTTATACCTATTGGTTCCATGATGATAGATAGATGAGAAGAAGTGGTTGTAAAATTGAAATAACAGTTAAGACTAGGTATATAGGTAATGGTGTCCCACGGAAATAGATACACAAATTTAAAAGATCATTTGACTTTAATATTGAGACACGTACTTTATAACTTTCACGAAATGCTTATCAATAACCTGTTGCTATAGTCAGATAAAATCTAAAATGAACATAAAACGTCCAAATTATCATAGACCGTTCTTTGTAAAGATCTTACTAGAAAGGTCTTTGACTTGATTGTTTTTATAAATCAGCTGCCAAAATAATGATATTCAGAACGGTAGAAAGAACTAGTGACTGCGGATATTGCAGCATAGTGTCCCACACTATGACCACAGAATACATAATAGTACCAGCACAGAAGACTCACTCCGAAAAGTAAATTAAAGTTATAGATACCCTCGGTGTCAAAAGATTAAGTTCAATTCAGATCGCACAGCGCCGAATCACTACGATTATATTTACCTACCGTTGCGTCTCTTTCTATCATGTAACTCTTAACTGTTCTGACGGTGTCTGTTCGACCGGCGTGTCTGATCCGGCAGGCAGCCGGTCGACTATACCTAAACTGCGGAGTGACACCCCCCTGCTATGACGGATTAGTGAGATGCTTTTGTCACTATCATCTACTTAATAGTTTGATCTGAATGATTGTTCATCTAGATCTCCTCTATGGATGGGACATGCGATAATCCAATTGTGGTTAGAGCTTCGTTTGCTTTCCAGTTTGAAATCGATGAGTGGCAAACTTATGAACATTAGTAAACTGGAGATCATTTTGTGATCAAATTACGATTTTTATTCGGGTTAGTTTTATTTAATTATTTACAATAACTCGAAATTAAATCGTTTTATAGATTTAGGTACGTAGAAAAACATTATATACTTATAAAGGTAACCGAATTTAGCGGTTTTCATATATTTTTTAAATATATTACTCAAATTGCTCAAAAACTTCTGCCTATTCTATTACATATATCTGTACATAAAACCGTCCTTACGCTTGCGAAACGTTAATAATACTTGCAAAAAAAACATCTTTACATATTATACATGTAATACGTTATGCATGAGAAATAAACTGTCTGGCATAAATTTGATTCAAGTTTTTTATGATAGATTTAAGGCGTATCTAGTTTCACAGGTGTGTTCATGTGTGTATAATGAATTCAGCTAATTAACTAATATCTGGGTGAGAAGATACGTCTAGTAATTATTAGTTCATTGAAGCTTGCTATCGAACATCTTAATGATCGATTTGGTCCCACGGATGGATTTGGGCCTTCAGGAAATGGCTGACGGACAAATCCGGTGATGTTTAAGCGTATGCGAATGAACATAATGAATGAATACAGTTAAATCAAGACGAATTATAGGTTTCTCGGAAATAAATTTGTAATGCGATACTTGTAGCGTGAGAAATAATTATCTTTATATATATAATTCTTGTGTGAGTGTGTATGTCACTGAACTTCTCTCATACGACTGGACCGATTTTGATGAAATTTTTTGTGTGTGTTCAAGGGGATCTGGGAATGGTTTAGATTCGCAATTGGACCCGGTAGGTGGCGCTGCGATCAAGTTCTGGAATTTTAAAGTTGGGCGGTACGAAGTTCGCTGGGTCAACTAGTATATCTATAATGTTGATGTTAATTAGTAATTTTAAGCTTAGTATTTCTTCCTATAATCTATACAAAGTTGATAGACTTGCGTTACTTGAGACTAGCTATAGTCATTAGCAAAAACAAGTATCACTTGAATTATATTCATGCATCATTCATATTTCCATTAGGTTGAACAAAATCAATACATAGAGAAAAACTAAGTGTTTGAAAATGTAGTAGTACATTAATATCTGTTTTACTAAGCTTAAGATGTTGTGAAGATTAGGCTTTTGGATCAAATTCGAAAATGAATCTGCTAGAAGGTATCGTGGTTTGCTTAAATAATAATACCTTGAGATTAATATACGAACATCTCTAGTTAGGTAGGCCCGGTACTATGATAAAGATTTTTCTAAATTAATATTATGTTCACATCATCACATCCTGTGTCACGGGAGACTTTACAATCATACATGAAACAAACTCAAAGAACACCCAGAACAATAATTTGTGGATCACACAAAGTTTTATCCCATGTCTGATTTGAACCCTTGGCGTAGCAGAAGCGGCGTGGCCACCGCTGAAACCACTAGGCCAACAGTTCATTGAACTGTCTACAAAATTTACCCCTAATAAAATTAATTACTAGATACAAAAAGCAATTGGACATTAATTATAGCTTGGATGTTACGCAATTTTCCTGTATTTTTAAATATTTTAATCAGTAGACAGCACTTAACTTTTAATTAATCTAGGTTTGCCGTCGAAGCGAGTATTTTTTTACTTATTTGTATGTCAACGTGAGTGCTTTCGCACGAAATCTATCGGAAGTAGTTTGTATCAGTTTCTCATCATCCGTTCACACCGATCAATCTTAATAGGTAGAATATCGACGGATATCGAACTGAGATTATACACTTCACTAAGTAACTACTATTTATCTTATTCATATTTACAGTTGAAGATTAGAATGTAAAAAGCTTCTGTAAAAATTATTGGAATAGATGAATTTGATTATTTCTTAATGTAATGACTAGACACCGGAAATATATGCACTATCAAGATGCCGGAGGATTGCTGCTTTCAATTCTGGTGTAACTACTAGTTAACACTATCAAAGTGTCAAAGGATTGCTGGTTTCAGTTCTAATATTACTAACCAGTAGATACTAGTGTTGGTTGCGGTGGGAATTGTTGATAGTGCATATTAAGATGTTTGGTTTAGTTCTATAGGTAAAAGTAAACGCGTTTTAATGGTTCAGCCATTTATTCACGACTAACACATTACAGACTGTCACGGAGTATCTTCTTCTTTCTAGCCCTATTCCCAATATTATTTGGGGTCGGCTACTAGTGCAACCGGTTTTACCTAAATATCAGTATCTATGCACAATACAACCTTCGCATAAACTGCACATATAAACCGATTTCTAGTAAAGACAATTTTGGGCATCGTTCGTTTACCCTTTACGAGATTTCCCCTATTCTAATATATATGTATATATCGATATAGCTCACCGGATTAGCAAGCTGAAGTGGCAGTGGGCTGGCCATATTAGCCGTAGAACGAATGACCCTAACGGGGTAGAATAGTTATGGAGTGGAGACCGCGACTCGGTTAACGTAGTGTAGAACGCCCACAGGCCATGTGGAGTGACGATTTATACAAGATGATGGCTGGCAGGAACTGGATGCGAGAAGCCCAAAATCGATAAAAGTGGTGTGCAATGGGAGAAGCCTATCTCCAGCAGTGGACTGCGATGGGCTGATGATGATGATTATGAATATATTTAAATGACTCTTTGTGCTGGAAAAAGGCCAGCCCTTTGGTCACGAGAAGCATCGATCAGTTGCTTAGATATCTAATTGTTTAAAACCAGCACGAGCTCTTAGACCGCATGAATCTAGCGTCTCTACCCCAAACGGTTCAAAAATATAATTACCTGCTAATTGTTGGTAGTTACGCCGTTAGAGGTTTTCCGCTGATGCAGCAGCAGCGCCAACATAACCAGCTGTACTTGGAAGATGTGATGATATTTATTAGTTGTATATATTGTCAAGTAATCTTGTTGTAAACAAATGTAAAATCAATTAAATCAGAAAATAACTTTTATACTTCGCTATTTTTTATTTAATAGACAAATTTCTCTCCTTTCGACGATCTTTTTTTTTTTTTTTTTTTTTTTTTTTTTTTTTTTTTTTTTTTTTTTTTTTTATATTTAAGCCAGCCAAAGTGACTCTACTCTGCCTGATGGAAAGCATGAGTAGAATCCAGGAGTAGGGGTCACCATGCTTATTGTGAGGGTAGACAATGTAGCATGGTGACCCCTACCATGGCAGCCTGGTTTGATTATTCTGCATCATTCTCCCGGCCCTCGCAGGGCGGGAGACTGATGCAGAATGATTGGGCCGCCGGTCTCACACTCACCAATGAAATACGACAGCAAGAATGCTGTCATTATTAGGATGGTCTTCTGTGTGAGGGTAGTACTGGCCGGGTCGAGCCGGCCCATTCGTGCTGAAATCAGCGTGGCTCTACTACCTATCGTCAACCCAAAATAATTACACAAAATAGTCAATTTAATAAACGTTTCTATAATGAACTACAAAGATTACATAGAACCACTTTAAACTGTAGAGTTAGCTAATGAATGCCTTGCCGCCTTGCGAAATAACTGTAATTGCACCTTGATAACTAAACTAGACGAAATAGCTATATCGCTTTTTGATTAATTAATATAACAATGATATGTATATCGTTAGGTGTAGATAAATAAATAAATTCGATAGGTCTCGTCTAGGAGTATTAGTGGAAATAGTCTGACAAAAAATGTGAGTGAGTCTAGTCTAGGAATATATGAGTCAGTAACAGTCAGACCGGGAAAACCGACAGTTTTGTGATCTTAATAATAGTAAGTTCTATGTACTATCGACTGAAAATAGAGCTGAATAGAGTAATTACCTCCATTATATTTAGTTTTACTAAGTGTACTGTACTCTATTTAGATAAATTGGGGTTAACCTGATAAGGTTTAAATTTCACCGCTGGATTACACCCATTCAAAAGATCATGTTCATTACACAAAGATTTGTGCTTGATGGGAATCGAAGCCACGTCCTCTGGCTTAGCAAGTCTAGACATCTAAACTAACAGGCACGTCAATTCGTGCCCATGTTGGGTCCAGGATTGCTTCCAGTTTAGTAAAACTACAATTGCATCTTTATTCTTAACATTGATATTGTTGATGTAGAATTGTAGATATTGTTTAATGTTATAGGTTCAGTAAAAGCAACTCAGCTTAAATGGATCTTCATCAAAGAAAAACCCTAGTTATTTTTATAATCTGCACAGATTAAAGTATTTATTTAAAAAATAAGTTGCGAAAGGCAACAGGACTTCCAATATGATTTTTAATAAATGTTCAATATTGCCATTCGCGGATGCCAATGTACTTAATTCCATTCCGCGGCCTTCCCCAATCCTTAGTTCTTGTATCAGACATGTTATTTACAATGGGCTATTATACTGTTTCTGGTTTGAAAACGACCTCGCACTTGTTCTTACTACTTAGGGAAGTGGAAATATACTAGAAACTCGAAAATGTTATTTTATTTTCAATTTCTTATTGACTCACAACTATTCACCTACCCAAATACCTACCACCCAGTAAGACTAGTAATACAATATTATCTTTTAAATTCATAATTAACCTTAGGTCACAAGAATCTCAATAAAAACAATTAAATTTATACTGGAATTTATCTATTACTACTAATGTAAAGATAGATAATATCTATAAGTGGACGCTATCATATCTAATTATAGTCAGTATCGTAAAGTGTGAAGTTATGAATATTCCCATAGTTTCTTACGACACCGCTCGTGATCGTGGCACGAATACCCCTATCATATAGACGAATCTATAAAATTCCTGTGGTGTAAACTAAACCGCGGTGGGTTACCTACAGAACAGTTGAGTGAGAATACATCAGGGCTGACCACAGGAAGCAATAGTTATTTATATTCCTACAACGCATTTCTAAGGGTCTCGTAGACACGAACTCGCAATGTTTGTAACAGAAATCAATTTGCATTTAAATTCACTCTTTTTTAAACGGTCAGTTAGTGATTCGTCGGTAAATGTTTATGGAAATTTCGTTTCGTCAGAACACTGTAATTATTCATGAATTCAAGTGTTCTGAGCTTAATATAGATCACATTTTTATTCCCATATTTCACAGAGAACGGCGGACATTACAATACTAGTGACGGTTTTATTAGAAAAATAACATTGCCAGACCCATAAACGGTTGTACAACAGATTACTCGGAGTCTGCTGTATTGCTTGTAATAAGAATTGTCGTAAAGTGCGCAGTAAATAAATATGTCTGCTTTTCAAAAGAATTTTTCAAAGTAACATGAAAAGGTCAACCTAAATAATGTTGGCTCGCGCGCACAGTCGTAGAAATGGGAACTGTAGTGAACGATGACGTAATTGTGTACCAAAATGATCGACAGCCGGCCGCAGAGCGGTAGTAAACATGCGTAAGAATCATTCACAGACGCGGCCGGATATTGTGCGTGTGTGAGTGCCCATAGTTACACACTCTCTTGCATGGCCGCGTGCGTACAGAGAAATTATGAAGTCATGTCTATACTAAATATACCTACTTGATTCCTATATATTGTTTAAAGATAGCTGCATCATGTTTCGACTCCAAAGCAAATGTGGCTCGGTCTATTATAGTCGTATGTAACAGTTGCGTAATAATTATATTATAATTATTCATATCATTCGATTGTTCTCGACTGTGCATATTATCTGTTTTCGATGGATGTCGTCAAACTATTAAATTGTCTGTTTGATCTATTTGAATAGTTCGTAATATGTAGCAATATCTCGTATAACATGACACATGTCCTATAACTAATTATTATGTTTCTGTTTAAGTTCGGTTTATTTTGGTTGCACTTAAAGCAGTTCTCATCCTAGATGCTCATTGCCAAGTGGCCTCAGGTGATTAGAAAAAATCACCGAGGTTAAGCAACGACAACGCGGTCACTACCTTGATGGGTGACCATCTGTGGCATATGAAAGAAAGAAGGAAATACGTTTATTTTAATGTCACTGCAAACAGTTATTAGCGTTATTATGTTATTAGCGTTTCCCTGATTCGGTCACGTTATGCAGTCGGTCCCAGTTGTTATCATAAGATTAACAGACGTGAAGCTTAGTTGGAGGCCTTCGCGCGGCTTGAAACCTAGCGGATTGTCCTGCACTCCAAACCGCACTCGACCAGCGTGGAAAAGTACGGCCTTAACCCTCTCCTGACCGGAGATCCGTGCTCATCAGTGGGACGTCATAGGTTGTTGATAAAGCAGTTGTCCAAAATATACCGTTGTAATTGCAATGCTGAAATACGAAATCTCAACCAAACACCCAGTAAATAAACTAAACTAACAATAAAAGAATCCCAATTCAATAACGTTTTTTAAACATACTCATGTTTTTCGCTGTACAGCGGTACCTTTTCGCGATAAATCGGTATTTAAATTCGATACTTTATTTAATATTAAATGCATATTAATATTATGTTCTCCTTCAATATCTGAGTATCAGATTAATACCTATTCGTATTAGTCAGTTCTTCAACTGCTAACGACATACGTATGTGTATCATTATTTTTCTGATTGGCTCTTATTTTTATAAAATTCTAGCAAAGCGCGTTCATTGGCGAAATCAACCACACCCCTACCTGTTCACTTCATCCGTCTTTTTCCGTTTACGAAATATCTTCCATAGATTGCGGATCAAATTCTGATCAAATTTTATATAATTATATTAAATCCAAAACGAAACGCGTCATGTCGCGCGACGACATAGGGCGTCCAACAACAGGGTTGGCAGGAGCTGGATGCGAGTAGCCTAGGATCGAACTAAGTGCAATTGGAGAGGCCTATGTCCAGCAGTGGACTGCAATAGGCTGATAATGATGACTAAAGACGATTGCTTAGTGAATAGTAATTTCAACATGACATTTGTTTTAAGAAAAGGGCTTGTTAGACAACTGCAAAAGGTATACCTACAATCTATATAAAGAGTTCTATAAATATATAAAGAGTTATAAGTACGTGTCGTAATAGGGAGGTCATTAGGGGGACAAAAAATTCTTTGGCTAATTATAAACCCACATTATTTGTGACAGTCGTAAATAAAATAATAATAAAAGAAGTCCTTTATTATACCAAACAATTGTTCCATATAAGTTAATAAAATTATATGATATTTATTTCATTTCAATTAAAAACATGTATTTATAAACTAATGTAAAATGCACGTGTTTCATTTATTTTGGCTCTAAAGTTTGCGCTGTGGTCACCTCTTCGGCGTAGGCCTCCCCCAACTCTTTCCACATTTTTCTATCTCTGGCTCTGGTCATCCAGTCCAGTCCAGCCTTTGCATAAATAGGTCAACTCATCATCTTTTGTCTCTTAGGATCCACTCTATGATTTTCTTAGTCCATCTGTCGTTTTGCATCCGTCATACGTGACCCGCCCAGTTCCACTTTAGAGCTCTCACTCTTTCTACAACATCGGTGAACTTTGTCATTTTTCTGTTCAACTGGTTATTTATTCCATGCGACAGGTTTATAAAATTATACCTAACATACTTCACTCCCTTTTTGACTGTTGTAACCAATATATTAACCTGAAAAATGATTACCTTGAAACCCTATATAGCTGGGTGGAGCCGGGGGGCAAAAGTAGACGCAATATATGTACCTACATATTCAGAGTACATGTGTTAATGATCGCTACCAGTAAGCATCTCTTAAGTACCTTTTAAGTTCTACGAATCACGAATCCATCGATTAACATAATTGATATTAATTATCGAGTGCTTCCATCCGCTCAATAATGTTATGATAATTTATAAGTTATAAAACGTTTGAACCAATTAAAGAACTCCACGGTATTTGTATATTATACTAGCTTTTGTGCGCGGGTCCGCCCGCTTGTATACAATATCGATTATCTCGTAAAAAGTTTTTTTTTTTACGAGGTGGGAAATCCCTTCGGATCCCCGGCTCCTCGGAGTATGTGGTGTTTCCACTAAAACCCACCCCGATCGCCGGACTTATGCACCCTGCTCTAGGGAGGACCCGGACCATATTATTTTAGGTCCCCCCCAGGATTGACGCCGCGCCTATCAAGGCTCTACCCCGAGGGAAGCCAGAGAGGCTTCCCCCTAACTATCGGCTCCCTAATACCTAATGTTCTTCTCCATGGTCCAATTTGTCTCTATACCGAAATTTATTTAAATCTGTTGAGCGGTTTTGCCGTGAAAGCGCAACAGATAGACCATGGTACTTTCTTATTAAAATATGTACTAAGTATTGATTCGCCATGTGATTTTCCCTGGTTATATGTAAATATTGACTTCTAATACATAATTCCATTGATTTATAATATCGATTATGGCTAATGATTACAAATCTATACTAAAGTTACAACCTGTTACAACCTGTCTTGTATAAAACATGATTTTTGGGAACAGAACATGTCCGCGTTGAGAGTGATGAATGCCTTCCGTTGACATTTAAAACCAAATTTCATTATTTCTCATTGATTTTTATTGCATAGATGTAAATATATATTGTAGTAGCACTGTAATATATCATAACGTATGATCATTCTGTGGGATAGTTCTAATATTTAGCACTCGTTATTATATATTATTATATTATAAGCCACAACGGCGGTAGTTGTCATTTTTGTGGCGCCATCACTTCACTGCGTTATAAATAGGAGTGATCTGTTGTATCGGTACGCATTTCTGACGAATGCGTCGCGGAGTGTGGATCATTGTCTTTGGACAATTAGTACTACTCTGTTAACAGATGTGGAAAGCTGTCTTTGACAAGTTAGTACTGTCTGAATTGCGGTGGGTGCGAGGAAAACTGTCTAACAGCTAGTACAGCCCTATGTGACCGCCCTTGCTGTCTATCTAACTGTAATTTGTTTAGATTCGTTACTTAATTAACGGTTGTTTGATGTCTAATTGCATTTCTAAGATTATTTTGTAATTAATGAAATAAATTGTTTAGAATTAAAGTAAATAGTTTAGAATTATAATTATTTTTATTATTTTTCACTTCTGGACTCTAACATCAGAAGTGGGATCGATCTACGTTCACAAATTATTAATTTTCAATATTTGGGAAACGATCAACTACCGACATTTAGTTAGATATTTTCATTTAATTTGCCTATACTTCTTATCTAGGTGTGTCTTACGATAGAGAGCATTGACAAATGCACAATAGATCGCGCTGTCATATAGAACCAAAGTGAATATACGCAGTGATTCGCCGCAGAGGTCCCGGGAACGATAAACGCGATCGTTCGTTAAAAAAAAAAGGCATTGCACACTATTAGTGCTCATTTGAACGCTATCGAAATTCAGTGTTCGTTGTGATTTTTATTAAGGGAATCCGACTTTTGTGATATTCTTATCCGCTCTAAATCAAAGTCAAAAATCAAAACTAAATCAGTCAAAAATCAAAACAAAGTCAAAACATAGCAAATATAAAAATCGTAAAGGAAGTGACGACTTCTATATTTGGTTTTTAGTGTCAATTACAAACGGTTTTAAAACGATTATTTTAATAAAATAATGAGGGTATTTGTACCACATGTGTGTTCGTGTGTATAACGCTTTCTTTCCAGTTAGTAAACATTGTGCTAAGCGATGGAAACTGCATCCGTGCCAATGTACAAGGTGTACAATGTGGTCCACCAGTGCCGACACGGTAATGAGAGAAGGTTAGAAGGTTCAGTTAAGAAAAACTTGTGAGTTGTGCTTGACGCTGTACTGGTAAGATCAAATCATATTACATGTTGAGTTGTGATTTATTTTCACATAATTTTGATATGTAGTGTACAAAAGTGAATTGTGTGCGCAATTTAAAATGATGAAAAAATGGACTGTTTGGCGCGTATACGAAAATGCCTTAGGGCTGATGCAAAGCTGTGGCTTAACACAAGGGCTTAAGTAGTTAGTTTAGTTTTAACAATGACCTCATTTCATACCTTTTGTTATTGCGAATATTTGGTACTAGCTATTGCCCGCGTGTATGTCGGTTATCGCGATAAAAAGTAGCTTTCCAAAGTTCAGTTCTATCTTTATACCAAATTTCATCAAAATCGGTTCAGTGGTTTTGGCGTGAAAGCGTAACAGACGGTTACTTTCGCATTTATTGCGAATATTTGGTATAACGTAAATAGTGAATAGCGCTCAAACGAATGTTTGTAACTACCCCACCTGTGCATAATCAAGTAGGCGTTCTTTGCTATGGTTACGAACTATTTTTAACGAAGGAATGATGAATAATAGCAGTTGTAGTGGCTGCCTAATGCAACCCGAACTTATTACTTAAAGGTCAAGTAACTTTTATCCATTTACTTAAAATGTTACACTGACACAGCAAGTGTGACGGGACATAATACCCACACACGTTGTGATTAATCTGTTTAACTTTTATTTATGGAAACGAAAAATACTTTGTCAGATTATAACAATTTACAGTGTGTACACCAAGTTATGTTACTCCGTAAATTTAAAAATTGAAATGACCATTATTAAACAACTAGCTTTAGCCAGCGGCTCCGCCCGCGTGTATGATGTCCTTTCTCAGGTTCTAAACTATTTGAGTTCCAAAATTCATCAAAACCGGTTTAGCGGTTTAGGCGTAAAAACGTAACAGACAGACAGACAGACAGTTACTTTCGCACTTCAAGAAATAGTTGATGATCCATTACATTTCAAATTTTTATTTTGATAATTCGATGAATGGGCTATTCTTTTATATTGGTGGTTGGTGAGAGCAAATAAATCGGGAGTATATAAACGTGTGATGTAACTATTCACAATACGGCAAAAGGGTGCGTGGACAGCAGAGCTAGTCCTGACGGAGCCTATTTAAAACAGCTTGAGGAACTCTTATCATCCGCCGGTAGATGTACTATGTCACATTATTTACTGGTGATTGCATTAGTCAACTGTTATTGTAAAATCTATGAAGCGTTATAACAGTGGTAAATGTTTAAATTCTAAAGATATGATGTTAAATTTATTTAATAGTTCAGAGTAGGTAGTACGAAAGTGACTTCACTTGTTAATAATGGTTCAAAGAAAAAAAAAAAAGTAAAGAAACTTCTATGAACCTTCTATAGTGGACTCCAAACTAAAACTTCATATTTTAAATGTAATCTAATAGGTTTTACACAACATCAACAACAAATTGTAAATGTTAAAGAAAGATCTCTTATGATAAAGCAAAACATATCGTTTGTTAGTTATGTTTTAATGTTTATCGAAATGCAAAGTATTGATACCGGTAAAGACTGCATGTCTATCGATCTTAATAGTACGTCTACTTAAGCATGCTATTCTTGATGTTATAGAAACATTATGAAAGGTTTTAAATACCCTCACTAGTGTCAGGTATTAAATGAACTATGTTATGTTGTTTGTGTAACAATAATGATTAATGGTCAGGTTAGACCGAGCTAAAATGAGGTTTAAGCACTAGTCATTGTGAGAGTACCAATTAGTGTTCCGGAAAGATAATCCTCATGCCTGACTGGCTATTTCAGGTGTTAAATTTTAAGATCATACACAAAATCATTGCAAACTTGATCGTAAAGGTCTGACATTCATATAGGATCAAGATTAATAACATGTTCATAAGCACGTTACGAGCCAGCTCAGGTTATTGTGATCTTTCTTCCTGACAGAGGTACTTATTGAAACGTCAGTACCAGTGATGGTTTCGACTGCTTTGTTGGGTCGACAGTTAGCGTATGAGACTACCGTTCAATATAGGTTCGATTTCTGGGTTGAACAAACAATAACTAATAATACTGTGTACTTCTAATTATAGATATGCTTGTTACGGCCCGAAGTTTAAAAGTTGTGGTCAACGCTCCGTGACTCGAATGAGTACAAAGAGTCGACGGTCCTACGCCTGATCTCTTTCGGGTCATGTTGGGTGGCCGTCTCATCGAACCAAAGGCGTACACCTGTGTTAGACAAGTACTTGCG
Source organism: Phragmatobia fuliginosa (assembly GCA_932526445.1). NCBI lineage: Eukaryota > Metazoa > Arthropoda > Insecta > Lepidoptera > Erebidae > Phragmatobia > Phragmatobia fuliginosa. The sequence goes on from OW052073.1 coordinate 19,260,374, forward strand.
TGCTGTAGTGTCTACTGTGTTTTTGGTTGCTCACCATTGGGACTGGCCGCCGTAGCAGAAAGGTAAAAAGGTTAAAATGGTAAGGTTTAACTACAGACTCGAGACGATCGACTATAAGCAGACGGTGGCTTATTACAGTAAGTGATTGAACGACACCTGTCGGACAAGCCCTGGTTCATAAAATGACTTTGAGGGCAATTAGTCTGAACTCGAATTCACTGCGTGGGCATACTTGGACATGTTTTGGGTTTGCTTGACGACAATCGTCAAGCTGCAGACATAACCAAAACTGGTGACCCGGTATCATATCCTAAGAGCTTTGCGATTATTGGGAACATCCTTAACCGAGTACCGTGAGACTTCTGTAACATTTTCTGACATCCTCCGGGTCTTGCGTCCTGAGAGATATGCGAAAGTTAGTAACATTCTTGACGATATTACTGCGTACATACTGCGGGCACTGTTATTTTTAAATATCCTAAAAGCTTTGCTTGCTAGTATCGCCTTCTAAAAGCTCTGATTATTCATGACGATAATGAAGCATATTGGTGACGTTAAAGTAATACCGTATTCAAAACTAATGCAATTTTTCATGCTTTCCTTAGATGATAACGATGCATTGAGAGCCTCGTCACTGAGCAAGGTGCAGTCTACGCGAGCCGAGCCCGGGCTGTGACCTGGTGTCTGCTGCTGCCTGGTGAGGCGCAGACTTGCGGCCTGCTCGCTGTATCGCGAGGTGCGGACTTGCGTCCTGCATGCCGCTCAGTGATAAGCGGACCTGCGGTCTGTTCTCCGTGTGCCCGAGATGCAACCTTCCGCCTGTTCACCGTGTGTACGAGACGCAATCTTCGGCCTGATCCCCGTGTGCGTGAGGTGTGGTGCAATGTATGGCGGATGGTGGAGAGCATGAGGTGTGTATATTGGAATGGACCCATGGACAGGGTAACCAGCCCCAAACTCGTGGTCTTCCTGAGATAATTTTAAGACCCATGGACAGGGTAACCAGCCCCAAACTCGTGGTCTTGTTGAGAGAGGTAAGACCCATGGACAGGGTAACCAGCCCCAAACTCGTGGTCTTGTTGAGAGAGGTAAGACCCATGGACAGGGTAACCAGCCCCAAACTCGTGGTCTTGATGAGAGGTTTAAGACCCATGGACAGGGTAACCAGCCCCAAACTCGTGGTCTTGTTGAGAGAGGTAAGACCCATGGACAGGGTAACCAGCCCCAAACTCGTGGTCTTGATGAGAGAGGTTTAAGGCCCATGGACAGGGTAACCAGCCCCAAACTCGTGGTCTTGTTGAGAGAGGTTTAAGACCCATGGACAGGGTAACCAGCCCCAAACTCGTGGTCTTGTTGAGAGAGGTTTAAGGCCCATGGACAGGGTAACCAGCCCCAAACTCGTGGTCTTGATGAGAGAGGTTTAAGGCCCATGGACAGGGTAACCAGCCCCAAACTCGTGGTCTTGATGAGAGAGGTTTAAGGCCCATGGACAGGGTAACCAGCCCCAAACTCGTGGTCTTGATGAGAGAGGTTTAAGACCCATGGACAGGGTAACCAGCCCCAAACTCGTGGTCTTGTTAATTTTAAGTTTAAATGTTTAAGACACACACTTATGATAACTGTTCTTATGATATTATGGTTCTTATGGTAACGGTAGACCTTCATGCTGAAGTCTACTCTTGTGTTAGTACTAAGTTTCTAGTTTTATTTTAAATGTATGTAACAGTGACTGTTTGTTTCTAATCTGGCGCGGATTATAAATAATCTTTCACTCTTTTCCTTGGAGGTTCGAACCTTTCTTATTCGTGTTAACTGTTATTATCTTGTAAAACTATTCGTTAACTCTAACTGTTTACGCTAAATTTGATAACTGTTTTTAGTAACTGACCAATTGGACGATGATGTACTTACAGAGGCGTCTAATAAACTTTTATTTTTGTACATGTTCCAGTAACCGCGAATGAGAACAATGAAGAAGTGTGGTCATCCAGACCTGCCGAGGACGTCAGGGTGTCAGGAGAGGCCGTATAAGCCACAACGGCGGTAGTTGTCATTTTTGTGGCGCCATCACTTCACTGCGTTATAAATAGGAGTGATCTGTTGTATCGGTACGCATTTCTGACGAATGCGTCGCGGAGTGTGGATCATTGTCTTTGGACAATTAGTACTACTCTGTTAACAGATGTGGAAAGCTGTCTTTGACAAGTTAGTACTGTCTGAATTGCGGTGGGTGCGAGGAAAACTGTCTAACAGCTAGTACAGCCCTATGTGACCGCCCTTGCTGTCTATCTAACTGTAATTTGTTTAGATTCGTTACTTAATTAACGGTTGTTTGATGTCTAATTGCATTTCTAAGATTATTTTGTAATTAATGAAATAAATTGTTTAGAATTAAAGTAAATAGTTTAGAATTATAATTATTTTTATTATTTTTCACTTCTGGACTCTAACAATATATTATCGTGTGGTGACGGATTAAGAATACAGAGTGTATTCATCCCGCGGGTGTCGTAAAAGGCGACTAAGGGATAAACTACGCAAGACAACATTAATGCAAGAAGAAGGAAAACTTGAAACCAACCCTTTTTTTTTTTTTTTTTTTTTTTTTTTTTTTTTTTTTTTTTTTTTTTTTTTAGTGTGTGAAAAATCATCATGGACCGTCACCCCACCGGGGGTTACGGCGGGGTGGTGTGTCGGACTTGAACCGACTAAAAAACACACAGTGTGCCCTCTCCGCGCTTCTCCGTTTAGGAGTAGGAGAAGTCCAGGGTGGGATCTCCTTCTGAAACTTGAAACCAACCCTATACCAACCCGTCTGGCCAGCGTGGTATAGTAGGCCAAAACCTCCTTTCCAAGGAGAGGCATATATCCAGCAGTGGACTGTTGAAGGCTGTTGATGATGATGATGATGATGTTATTATAACGAACACTTTTAACTGTTGTTGCTGTTTATTTATTTCTTTTCTTAAAAAATAAAAATTTGCAGTAGTGTATTAAATATTGACGGGACATCGTCTTATAATTCGATGGAGCCGGCTGCACGCACGAAATAACATGACTCATGCGGCGTTACCTCGTTCTGAGGCGTTCCATTTAAGGCTTGAAGTGCAAGCGAGAGCGCGGAACGAGCGACAAAGAGGCACAATCTTATGACGTTGTCACGTTCAACTATCGTCAGTAAACCGACTTTACACCGATTTAACCGATTTTAAATACATTTTAAGTCTGCCAAAGTGACTACTCTGCTTGTGCTCGATTAGAATATCAGAGTAGTGATCACCATTCTCATTATGAATAACAAGACAGCATGGTGATAAGGATGCTAGGCTAAGCTGGACCAGCACTATAATGCACTATGGTGGCCTTTTTTTTTTATGTGTGGAAAATCATCATGGACCGTCACCCCACCGGGGGTTACGGCGGGGTGGTGTGTCGGACTTGAACCGACTAAAAACCACACAGTGTGCCCTCTCCTCGCTTCTCCGTTTAGGAGGAGAAGAAGTCCAGGGTCAGATCTCCTTCTGGACTTCCCCAGCGCCTGCCCGCTCCTGATGCGGGCACCGTCTCGGTTTGACGACCCTCTCTTGGGCGGCGTCCGGCACACACCGACGCCGCCCCCTCGCGGCTTGGCACTATGGTGGCCTAGTAAGACCCTTGTATCATTTGGTCTCCGGTCTTCAACTCACAAACGAAACATGATGGCACGAATGCTGTTGTTTTTAGATTGGTCTTCGGTGTGACGTTTATTTTTAAATTTTATCGATCGGGATGCACACATTGCAAACCTTTCCGATAGAGGACCGTATGCTTAATACAGCGATGTCCTTACAGCCTCAGGTTATCAGATCAGATAGGTTTAACTAAGAATTTTTCGAATGCGACGCTGGAGATCTGATATACTAAACAGGACAAGCTAAATAAAACCTTTTGAAAAGGTCCCTTTTTGATGACACGTCAACTAAGAAATAAGTTGAGTGGTAGATGGTTTTTATTTGTTATATAATATACATATATTATATAATAAATAAATAAATATTGCGAACAATTTACAAACAACGCCATTTAGTCTCAAACTAAGCAGAACTTGTATTATAGGTACTAGATAACTGATATAAATACATAAACATACTTTTATTTAATACATACATATTATACATATATAGAAAACACCCAAACTCCAAATAAAATATTTGCGGATCAGACAAACGTCTGTCCGACCTGGGAATATAACCCGAGACCTCTTGATCAGCAGCCGCATACGCTAACCACTAGACCAACAAGGCAGTCATATTTTCATTTAACTAACATTGCAGCAAACTAAAACTTCTGGGTAACAACTGCTTTCTAGATAGAGCGTAAATCACAATCATTCATTATATATTTTAGTGATACATATATCAACCAGTCCACTCCTTTTTAGTTGTGTAGGCGAAACAACTTAAAGCTTTGATTAAAAAAGAAAGTTCTAATAGATCCCAACAAGTCGCGACTTGTCTATGAGTAAGGGGTCACGACTGTCGGCCAAACTTGTTTCTTATATAGCAATTTAAAACCAACACACCCAAATTTGGACAAATTAATGATCTGACTTCTCTCTGGTCTAGTTTGAGTGGTCTTTAGCTTTTGGAAATATATTGTGATGTACCGACTACTGGTAACCATATTACGCGTATTCCTTATTTAGAAACGTGTGTAAACATTTATTTATCATTAATATTAATTTAAACGTTTTAAAATTCGCCACACGGTGTACTATGCTAACGAGAACGATGATAAATATTCTTACAAATCTCTAAAAATACACGTTCAATACAAATAAATTACATCCAAAAATCAATGTTTGTACACATCATACAATTGTTTACCGTCATTGGCAATTGAACCCACGACATCAAGGTCGACTGTCTGCATCACTAACCACAACCAACAAGCAGTCCTCTGAGCACCTTTTATATATCTAATCATTACAGTCACATTGTACATCAATCTAGATCATAAAAGTGTAAAGTGTCGATGTCTGGACATTAAAGAATTTTATGAACGAGGTCTTCAAAGTAACACAGAATTCAAAACAACAGCTTTTAGGATTCGTATTTTTTCGTCTCTGTGTTGCGATCTAATCTCAGAAGTGGCTCAGCCGATTTCGATGAGATTTTCTATTGTGTATTGTGATAAACTTTACTCAATATTTGGTATTTGTTTTATTTTAATCGATTGAGAAGTAACAATAGTTTTATAAGTTACAACAATTAAAGTCGTTACCGCAGTTAAGTGTTATTGGTAAACAGAACTTTTTAGCAAAAAAAAATATTGATCACGAGTTATGAAAGTAATATTAAAATTAAAAATCATATTGAATGGTGCCCTGACCGTAATCGTACCTGAACTCTGTAACCTTAAAAGCCAGGTCAAAGAGACCAGTTTGACGTGCCATGATTTATTGCCATTAAGGATGGGTGCAACCAAATTTGGTCAATTCAGATTTCTCTATTACTCGTTATATGAGTAAGGTTGATCAGAAATGAATAATGTATGCAAAGTCAATACCTACCGCAATAACATCTAGACATTTATAGCTTTGGGTATCATTTGTCACGACAAGCGAACACCTGTGGCTAATAAATGTGTGTAGTGCTCTCAGGCGGAAAATGGCTTACATCTTGATCTCTTCTAGAACATTTTGAGAACAAGTTTCTTTGACTACTCGAATGATAGTGGATTAATGAAGAACTATATAGTAATTTGTGAGTAAAATTTAGTGATATATGAATATTTTACTGATAATGATGTACCCATTACTCCCAGCCGGATTTTGGGTCACTGCGGAGAGTCTCAACTCAATCCAGCTAAAATAAAGTACTTCGCCGCGTCTGTTTGTTCGCGATAAACCTAAAAAAACCATTCATCATCATCATCATCAACAGCCTGTAACAGTCCACTGCTGGACATAGGCCTCTCCTAAGAAAGGAAGAAAAAAAAACCATTGCATTTATTTAAATGCAATTTTGTACCCAGATAGTCTAAGCCTGAGAATCCTAAGACATAGACACTGACGGAGCCGCGGGCGAAATCATCATCAACAGCCTTTAACTGCTGGACATAGGCCTCTCCTTTGAAAGGAGGTTTTGGCCTACAAAACCACGCTGGCCAGACGGGTTGGTAAAGGGTTTGTTTCAAGTTTTCCTTCTCTTGGCAGTGATGTTAGCTGCTTATTTTGTTAATTTAGTCGCTTCTTACGACACCCATGGAATGAATAGGGGTGCTGACACTTGTATTCTTAATCCGTCACCACACGGATATTGTACAGTGCGAAAGCTAGTGTATTATAATTAAGTGTGTTCGCAAACACAGGTACACTCTCTATTTATATAATCCGATGGGTTGGTTATCCGTCACGACCGGGGTGAGATTAGACGCAGGACCGACGGCTCCACGTGTTAACGTGGGATTAAGAGCCCAACTTTACTACTGGAATTATGTGATCTTATATCACGGGTATCTTACTAGGTCAGATTTTTTATAGGAGGGCAAAAAAGCAGACTGGACATCCGATTGTAAGTGACCGCGAATCATCATCAACCTTTAACAGTCTACTGATTGACATGGTCCTCTGCACCTACCGCCCATGGAACCTGAAATTCAAATCATTACGCACTGCAACTCTTTTGCACGCTTTAGTAAGTTAGTTAATTCAACAATTTTTATGAGATTTTGTACATTTTACAAAGAAATTGACATAAGACCTTCTTATAGCCTCTCTTATTCTGGAACATTAACAAAATCTAAATGAACACAAATGAAGCTACGGGCAAAACTAGTATTTGCTGTAAAAAAAAACTCTTCTTTAGTTTTTAGAAAAAAAATTGAATTGAAATTCATTCATGAAATAACTTTTCATTAAAAATGCAAAAGCCAATTTTAAATTAATTGAACATAACGGGAAACAACAAACGAATAATATCAGCACACCGTCTATTCTTCGACAATTAGACCATAATGATGCTTGTTCCAATATATATATTTTTAATAAATGTTGATGAAAATTTCCTCACAACATCAATTTTGGTCCACCTCAATTTTAATAAAAAAAATATAATTTTATAAAAAGTTGACAAATTAATTTAGTCGAGCTTACATGTAGTTTTTTAAATTGAGACATTTATAAACATTAATTAGCTATATTAAAGCACAAGGAAACGACAAGATCGCGATTGAGTAAGATTCTCTCTCTTAACTTATAGCATCGTTATCTGTGTTTTTATTACCACTAACTATTTTAACATCAAAAAACAATCCCACCGAAATAATTAAGTAACATATTAATGTATATGCGGACGATCCAATGCTGGTAACCGGCACACGGCTGCTTTGCAGACCTGTCTGGCCCGTTATAGACAAGTCAATGGGACCCTCAATGGACGGTGCTATTTGCATAAACAATCTATAGTAACATTATGATCACCGTTTCATTCATCTCGTGGAAAGTTCGTTATAGCTGTACATTGATTGGTTGGTTTTTACTTAAATACTGGTTTTTGTTTCAGACAATTTGACTGTTTGTTATTCTCTTCTTGAACTAGATCTGAAATTAACATCAGTCTTTGAACATCTCATACTTTGGTCATAGTTACTGTTTTGGGTATTCACGACCCTTACCTCTGATTCGTAAAACAAATCTTAGTTAATAATAATACTCACAATGAAGATAGTGACAACTCCTCTTGAATTCTACTCATGCTTTCCATCAGGCAGAGTAGCATCACTTTGGCAGTTAATACTATAAATGCGGCTTTTACGCCGTAACAACTGAACCGATTTAAAACTAAATTTGGTACACAGACAGTCTACAGCATGAGAAGGGACACATGCTACTTTTTACCGCGATAACTGACATACACGCGGACGATATCTAATACGTATAATATACAAATTATCAATTATTATTAGTGAATACATGTGTTCGTCTCTGTATTATATCATCATCATCATCAGCAGCCTTTAACAGTCCACTGCTGGATATAGGCCTCTCCTTAGAAGGAGCTTTTGGCCTACTATACCACGCTGGCCAGACGGGTTGGTATGGAGAAGTTCAGAAGGAGATCCCACCCTGGACTTCTCCCCCTCCTAAACGGAGAAGCGCGGAGAGGGCACACTGTGTGTTTTTAGTCGGTTCAAGTCCGACACACCACCCCGCCGTAACCCCCGGTGGGGTGACGGTCCATGATGATTTTTCACACAATAAAAAAAAAAAGGTTGGTTTCAAGTTTTCCTTCTCTTTGCATTGATGTTGTCTTGCGTAGTTTATCCCTTAGTCGCCTCTTACGACACCTGCGGGACGAATAGGGGTGGTGACACTCTGTATTCTTAATCCGTCACCACACGGATATGACATGTTTTATGTAAAGAGCAGAAATCGTCAAATAAAACCAATTTTGTATATGAATAGAAACGACTCGTTTGGCCGTTGGTGATTCGTGGGTTTGACAAATAATTGTGTGATTGACATCAACAATGTTTGACGTCTGATTGTCATTTATCTTTATTGTCATCAGAGATATTCAAGTGTGTTTATCAGTAGTCTGGTTACCATAACATGAACTGTCAGGCAGGTCTTTGACATGTGTCAATTTATTATTATTATTAAATCCATTGGTGGTCGGACTTTAAGTGGCTACAATCTTCAAACGGTTTCCAATGCTTCCTCATCTGCGCACGCCAAAAGAAAGATAAATACAATTAAATAAAAACCTTTGAACCGGTTGTATGATAAAGAATTACTCACGTTTAGTAATTATTCACTAATTTGAGTCACGTATAGTGAATGGATTTCGAATTCGTCTAATAATGACACAGTCTGTTATTGTCAATAGCCATCTCGTATTTATCTATACAAATTGAATAAAATTGAAGTTTCTGATTGTAATTTCAAATTAACTGCTTTTCACAAAATGCATAAATACGGTGTTTACATTAAAAAAAAAAACAATTTTAAAATTAATGATTGTCTCTTTTTGCGGCTTATATCTGGAACGAGTGGGCCGATTTTGAAGGCATTCACAGGAAGACAGCTTATTAGGCTACTTTTTAGGCTAACTTTGCCCGTCGTCGTTACCTGTACTTCTGTACCTAATAAAAACAACCGCGAGTAACACAGCGGGGCTCAGCTTGTTTAAAAATAAAGATATTGACTTACAAATGGTCATGTATGTAATTTGAAACCCTCTACTGACATGTTTTATAATGGGTATATAATATTTATAATTATTGAAGTCACAGGTGTTTATAGAAGGTAAGAAACACGACACTAGTGGTTTTATATTTCTAACATTCCAACGTGTTTTGACGTCATGTACATTTATAATAAATTCTGCTTACGTTGTTTAAAAAAGCAGACTGCATGATTTTCCATCATCAGGAATCATATCTTGCGTGAGTTGCGTGGTCCACCAATTGATGAAAGGTAAAACACAAGCACACAATATACCTATCTATTCTTTTGTCTCTCTATTAACTCATCATAATACTCTAGATGTCGCACATTACAATGTCACCATAGCCGAAGCGCTCATAGACGAGTGACCTTAAGTGATTGGAAACGATCACCAAGGGTAAGCAACGACGGCGCGGTCGGACCTAGATGGGTGACCGTTTGTGGCATTTTATATAATGAGCGTTTCCGCGATTCGGAGGTCACGTTAAGCAGTCGGTCCCGGTTGTTGTCATAAGACAGCAGTCGTGAAGCTTAGTTGGAGGCCTTCGGGCGGTTTAAAAACATCCAACAGCAAGATTACGTAGCCACAACGTGTCTTGCCTGTCCCCAACCCGCACTCGGCCAGCGTGGGGACGTATGGCCTTAACCCTCTCTTGAGAGGAGACCTGAGCCCAGCAGTGGGACGTTAAGGGTTGTTGATGACAATGTCACCAAATCAAAAAATTAAAGTAGTAGTAGCTGAACATAATTGACTGTCTTGTTGGTCTAGTGGTTAGCGTCTGCGGGTGCTGATCACGAGGTCTCGGGTTCCCGGATCGGACCAAATGTTTGTATGATCTGCAAATATTTGTTACGGAGTTGGGTGAGGTTTTATGTGTATTTGCAAAAAATTAAAATTATTTTAAAGAAGGCTCACAGACTAATAAATTGAATAGCATAAATATATAAAACAAACGAAATGCTTTTAAAAAGCCTCCACACATATTCTGAGTCTGGGTGTTCTTTGTATCCATTTCATGTATGTCTGTAAAGTTCCCCGCTTTATATTCCTAATGCGAGAGTTGTATTTTAAAACCAGGGAATAAATTGTTTGTGAACAAAAATGTACAATGGCTTACTTTCACGATCCTCAACCAGACATGACACATCTGTTATAATTGTACCAAATATATCCAGAACTATGATATCAAGACAGCGGTCCTACTGTTCCCGTTTTAATTATTGCGGGTTAATAGCGTATCCCACCTTATGATATCGCATGGAAAGGTTACACTGAGCCAACAAACAGTACGCCAACGATTCAACTTTCTTAATAAATAAGTGCTCTAACATTGCCATATTTTTTAAATAGAACCTTTTGTTCTTTACTTTAACGCCTGCAAACCACACAAAGTTTATTTTATTTATTTAAGTTCAGGTAGGCTCTGCCTGATGGAAAGCATGAGTAGAATCCAAGAGTAGGGGTCACTATCCTCATTATGAGGGTAGGCCATTGCCTACCAGGCTACTGACCAAGACAAGGCTGCATTAGCAAGGTGAGCCAAACCATGGCGGCCTGGTCAGTTGTTTATGCATCATCCTCCAGGTCTCCGGAGGCCGAGAGAATGATGCGCAGAAAAGCAACGAAATATGACAGCAAGAATGATGTCATTATTAGGATAGTCTTCTGTTGGAGGGTAGTACTGCCCCCGTGGGGTCGGGCCATTCGTGCTGAAATCAGAGTGGCTCTACTACCTAACAATATATTGGCAATATAAACTAACAATAAACTACTGTTTGTTTGCTTTACAGACAAATTTGTAATCTTTAGAATGAGATAAATATACCAACTCTTTATTATAATACGTACAATTAAATATAATGGCTCCTTTTAGGTTTTATAATAAACGCTAAACTGTTTTCACATGTGATTTATTTATTACTTTTAATGCTTTTTCTAAATCAGATTTATATCTAATAAGTAATAAGGTTAATTAATGAATGTCTTCAATTATTATGAAGGCTTATCAACACAGTTTTTAATTAAATTTAAAACTTTAATAGGTATGTGATTGGGTTAAGATTCATAAATGAGATGATTTATGTAATTTAAGATTAAACATTATTTATAAGGGTTATTCTACGTTAAGAGGTCATCTGTATAAGGCAGGTTGTCCCCCTTAAAAAATATTTATAATTTATTTATTTTCCTACATTATACTGTGTAATCAGGTATTTTGTATGCTGTAGATGAATGGCCAGTCAATGTATCTATTTTTACGAGTATTTTAAAGGATCAGGGAAGATAATTTAGACAGGGTAGAGACATGAAGGCCAGGGCAGGATACCTTACTTTACAGGGGCAAGATAAATTGAAAAAAAACCTGAATTTCGTAAGAATTAACTTTAATTATTCATTAATTATGATAGTTTATTTTATAACTAATATAGAAATGACTTCAATTTTCAAATTTTTATTACGAATTTTATTTTAAACTTAATTCAAGTTTGTTTAGTTCAAGAATTAAAACTAGAAAACAAAAATACTTAATATCTGCTTGCGAAAATCACAAAAGTAACATCTTTTTCTAAAATAAAATTAACTTCATCATCATCATCATCATCATCATCATCATCATCATCAACAGCCTTTAATAGTCCACTGCTGGACATAGGCCTCTCCTTTGAAAGGAGGTTTTGGCCTACTATACCACGCTGGCCAGACAGGTTGGTAAAGGGTTTGTTTCAAGTTTTCCTTCTCTTGGCAGTCATGTTTAGTGTTTAGTGTGCTACTGCTTATTTTTAAAATTAACTTACTACTACCTAACTTGAATATTGTCTTTAATAAAAAAAAATAAGGAAAATATGAGAATCAACGCTGTGATAAAAAGATTCAACTTATACAAGAACTTCTACTTATAAAAATAAACTAAATATGACAATTGAGATCACGCTTTTTCAAAGACGTTAATACGTTAATAATCCTATGCCGTTAATTTTTTTAATTTGGGGCTAGTAAATTTTCAATAACCTGATCCCATGTGACTAAAGAAATATCTTTGTTATCTTTGTTTTTTCCATGAAAAGCTTGCGTAAGTTTGTTTTACCAGCACATACTCTACTGTTTGAATTTTCTTACGTGAAAATTTCAATCGTTTTTCTCAAAGTTATCTATTTCTTTCTTGTGTTTCTCTTTGCTTCTATTAAAGTTAATTTGGGTTTTCTTTTCAGAATAGGTTTTAATAGCTTTTCTTCTTCTAAAACTTGATATTTTGAAACAGTCCACTTATTTCGTAGATATCATTCTCTGAAACAGTTTTTTCTGTTTTCATTAGGGGGAACTTCGTTGTCCGAACTAGGCTATTTGCTTTTTATCTCCATATTTTTCTATCTTTTCGTTTTTCTCTGGGTCTTATTTGGTCTTAATAGTTCCCTTCTCTTTTTTCTTTCATATTTTTTCTTATCCTTTTCCTTCTTTTGAGAATACTTTTTGGGATCATTTTTATGCGTTGGTATCTCAATCGTTCTGCCTGACGCTTTTCAAGACATTATTCACAAGTTAGTTTTTTTTTTGAGAAGGCATGAACTAAAAAAATGAGAAGGCTTATTTAAACATTTTGAAAATACAATTGAATAATTGCTAAATAGTATAAAATTAGAGTAAAACAAAATTTATATACTGAGAAAAATATATGACTACTAAGAAAGCAGCAATATCTCAGTTCCTTATCTACCCTGGACGTAAAGTCTCTACCCTGGCATCTTATGAAGCAGGGGAAATACGGCAGGGAAGAGACATTTTCATGAAAAAACTGAGATTAATCAAGATAAACTGTGTTGAAACAAAAAAACAAACTAACACCGTAAACTAAGCTTAAATTAAAGTAAATAAATATTACAAACAAACTTTTAATGTAAATAACAAGTAAATAAAACTTACCAGTGGAGATACTGCAATGACTGATACGTCCTAGTAAATCGAGTTTCGTGGTCGATGTGTCGGCCAATGAGAGCACGCAAATGACGATCGCGACGTTTACTGCTAACTTCACTTTAAAACAAATGCTCTGCCTATTGAAATTTGTAGCGCCAATGTATTTTGCCGGCATTTATAATGAACGAAAAATAGGCAGGGGAGGAGACTTAATAAATGAGGGACAAAAACTGATAAAAAATTTTAAATAAAAAGTTAAGGTAATTTCACATTTTTTTTAAATATTCATCATTACCATTTATACTACTTTATGTAATAAATATCGCTTAGAGGTTTAATGAATTAGTAATATGTTAAATTTTGAAGAGTTTGTTACAAAACAGTAAAGGGACAGGCCAGGGTAGATACTTTTTTCTAGGTAAATATGAAATTATGACTAAACTAAGCTAATGAAGATATTGTAATTTATTGGTTAAAAAGTATACTTTATCTATTATTAAATATGATTGATGTTTTCCGTAAATTTGCAAATTATGTATGATTTTTTCATGTAGCCGTCGATAGTACCTCTTAACGTAGAAATACCCATAAACATAATTGACAGGAAGGCAATTCCTAATTAGGTATATGAAAGCAATTCTGATGTGAAATTAAATTGTAATTTAATAAAGAATAAGTATGACTACACTCATTTTATATGTCTAATAATAAAGTGTCTGTAAAATTTGATTCTCTGAGATTGATTATCTATTTTAATAAACACTTAAATCAAAATACTACTCTGATATTCTTAATCGTATCTGAAAGAAAAAACGCCGTTTGCGATGAACCATTTTTTTTTGCCATTCAGTTACAGATCAATTGATTGTATGATCAGTTTTTAGTAAAAAAAAACCTCAAAAAAATATTCTGAATAATTTCCTTTTCGTTTTTTTGTTCAAGTATCCGATTAATAAAAATATGTCTGTTTTCATAATTTGTTTCTTTATTTTACACATCTCCAATTATAAGAGAGTGTCTTCTTAACGCGATCTACATCAGGACTCTTTAACTTATTTGTAACGAAATTAGAAAACGTACTTTCTATCGAGATATCAATCTAAATTCAATGCACTAAGAATACTAATATTTACTTGGTACCAATTTAAATGAGAACAAAAGCCAATTAATAATTCAGGCGTTGACCGAGAGCGGATCTGATCTGCACATGTGATGGTACCATATCTGTAACATAATTATTCAATGATTCGTGATTGTTGGAGGTAATCATCGGCGAGAGGGTTCGCAAAAACCATCGAGCGTTTTAATTTAAAAAATAATATAATTGGTTTTTCATTTTGTGACTGTAGCATATGTGGCACTAGATTATTCATTCCCTCGTTCACTGTGAATGAATGAGGTGTCACGAAGTTATTCATTCACTCCTTCAGTATGAATGAATGAGATGGAAGCATTATGTCATCTCCAGAGTACATGCGGTCGTGACACAGGTCAGTTGACTGTTAGCGACGAGAGAGGCGCGTGCATCTGTGAGCCGACAATATAGAAGGATATATTCAAATCAAATCAATCAAATCAAAACCATTTTATTTCAAATAAACCATACAACGGCACTTTTGAAACGTCAAGTAGTCAGTCAGTAGTCAGTCGTGAAGCTAATCGTCTGTTCCAATTCGTAGATCCTATGGAGAAGAACAGACAAGTAACTCCATGGACACTCTTTTCCAACATTGTTTTTACAATTTATGGTTACATTGTTTAAGGCATTTTATTAAATGTGAGGACAATGTAACGATGCTGATATTTACACATGTAGTGTCCAAAAACAATTAAACAATAAATAGAAGTTGTGAGATGACCAGCCCCGACTGGCGGCGCCCGTATCACGAGCATGACCCATGCACCAGCCATCGTCCAGTTCAACCATATCGTAGGGAGCCGAACGACCCGCTACACACGCCACCGCCAGCAGGACTTTTGAGCGAGCATGACATACTCACAACCAGCCAAACCAACAAACTTATGCTACCAGTGACTACAAAGTGCTCACATATACAATTCAAAATGTTCGCAGTTATACAATAATAAAAACCATTTATAATTATGCTACTCTCTAAGAATGCGATAAATATTTGGATCATGTCAATAAAAAGTAATTTATTATGCAATAATGATATTACAAAAAATAATAATAATAATTTAATGTCAAACAAGATACAATTAAAATATCAATAATCCATGTCGGAAATATGGATATCCAATGTCAAAAAAAAAAAAAAAAAAAATTGAAATAGGTATATGAATGTCAATTATTATGATAAAATTAACATATGTCAAAAATACAAACTAACTTCTAAATAATTTGAGAATTAACATGTGGCTGTGGAGCAGGACCAGCATTAAGTCAAGCATTCTTGTCGGCAATGTAATCCTCTAATTTGTAATATGCTTGCTTACATAGTGTGCGTTTTACAACATTTTTAAAACGTTTCTCTGTTAAATCTAGTATGTTTTGAGGTATTTTATTATAAAATTTAACACAGTACCCCATAAAAGATGTATGCACTTTTGAGAGTCTAAAACGTGGTTGAATTAATTTATCTTTATTCCTAGTATTATACCCATGTCTATCACATCTTTGATTGAAGAGATGTAAATTTTTTCGAACATACATTATGTTTTCATAGATGTACTGACAAGGAACTGTCATGATATTGATCTCCTTAAAAAGGCCCCTAACAGAATCGCGACTGCGGAGACTATATATAGCTCTAATGGCTCTTTTTTGCAGAATAAAAATTGACTCTATTTCTGCCGCACGTCCCCAAAGCAAGATGCCAAGAAGACAGTGAATCTACGAAACGCAATGTAATACATATATTTTAAGGGCCGGCCTTACCAGTACGATACTACTCTCTCATAAAAGACCAGCCTAAAATGACAGCATATGTGCTGTCATGTTTCTTTGGTAAGAGCGTGACCAGACGGAGGCCCAGTGACTCTTGAATTCTACTCGTGCATTCCATCAGGCAGAGTAGAGTTACTTTGGCAGCTTATATATAAGAAAAAACATTCGTTATTATAGTTATTAATATTATTTTGATATACTAGAATTCTAGATAGTCGAAGATATAACTGGTCTTTTAAGACACATTTATATTATATTTGGTCATCATTTTTTTTTTACAACATAGAAATTCACACTGACAATAGTAATACAACTTATATCTTGACGTGAGACAGTAGTCAAACTAAGTCCTATCAAAACCACACAGCTGGCAACTGTCCGCAATTTAGTAGATACTTGTTTGATAACCCTAAAACGCAGTCGACGTGTAGCAAATTACGCCTTCAATAACGAATCAGTTTTTTTTGTACTGCAAACAACGCCTTAGCATCAATAAGTATAAATTTTGTTGTAGGTAATTTGCGTTCCAACCACGTAGGTGTACAAATTGGGTACTGCAGACAATTTGGCTCAATAATTAGCCGTTTTAACAACATTTCGTGTGCATCGTCTTCTGTTGATAGCTCAGAAGCTCGTGATTATAGTCACGCTTATGGTTTTATAACCTTGTGTAGTAGGGGTGTCAATGTTAACAATGTAATCTAACAACGAGATGATTTCTGTGTCCATCGCTGGGATTCAGTTTTTTCGATTATATTCAACGTATGTACTTTATGAAATAACTGCTGTACTATCTTGTGCCTTGTAAATATTGCTTTGACTTCATTATGTTGTCAATAGGTAAAGTAAATCATTATTTACTTTACGTATTGACAACCCTAAATACTGAAATTCGAGTTCTTGTGATTCTATTACTGTATGATACTGTTCTTCTGAAGACTGGAGGAAAGTATTTCTTGGTTCATTTGTTCAAATTTAGCAGAAATGTATTTTATACTACCTTCTATTTGCGTCCCAAATTGGAATCGAAACTTGTATTATAGACGAGGGTTAATTTAGCGAAGAGCGATTTACTTTTAAAATCTCTTTACTTTCTTTATCCTGACATTGATTCATCGTTAGACGCCTACCTCCAATAATGGTGTTAACTTAAGAAAAAGCTTGTGGACAAACAAGTCTATACATTTATAGTTTTATTCGATGCCGTTATACGATCATAATGTTGAGTGTTTTATTGGTGCAATCCGTCATGCCCCGTCAGTCCGCCCCCGATCAGATCGGAGCATCGTTAATGGCCGCCCACCGACGCCGGCATCATTTCGCAATAATCATCAATTACAAGGGTAATTGGCCGACGAACACCTCCATGGAGAAGGCTTAGTTCTCTTGCTCAATAGTAATCGTCGAGGGGTGTGTGGGCGATTGTGACCTCTCGGCATGCGTGGGCGCTGCTTTCTACACTACTGATGCGCCAACGTTATCTAACTCTTATAAGCATCTAACACGTTTGATGACGTATTGTGGACAATTGGGTACAGTATTTCGGTCCTCTTCGAAAATTTGAATGTTAATTGATGTAGGAACTTCACTGAATGTTGTTGTTTGGTGAAAAAGCTGAAATTTTGAAAGTTGTTTAACCACAATCCTTTTTTTTTTAACGTGTTAGGAACCCCTACGTGCCGTCACCTACCCGGGGTTTGCGGCGGGGCGGTGTATCGGAATCGGACCGACTAAAATCACACCATGTGCTACTCTTCACCTGAAATAGGAGGGGTCCAGGAACAGCTGTTCATTTCGACATTAGGACCCCTCCATGCACCTGTCCATACTTGATCCGGGCACTGTTGATCGGGGCACCATCAGCTTAAACTCTCAATTTAGACCATGTACGACAAACATGGAATTCGCCTCCTCGCGGCTGGCCACTGAAGCGAATGTAGAGGAAAACCCGTCCCGTCCCATGAGGCGCGGGTTGCTGCGGTCTCCTCCGATGACTGCAGTGAGGGCCCGGCGCTGCAGACCGCCAGCGTGTGATGAGCCGAGTCCTCACTGCAGTCGCACTGGTGGCAGGCGGGACTCGATTCCCTCCTGGCGACCGAGTGCAGGTACTTCCCGAAGCAGTCATGGCCGGAAAGAACATGCGTCGTCAGAACCAGCCCACTCGAGAATGACCGGCTGGAGCGCCTCCACGGTGGCGAAGCCAGCACGTGGAGTCTCCATCCGGATCGACTAACGAACGAGTGTTTAACCAACTTAACTTAACCTTGGGATTACATCTTTATTCTTTTCAATTCAAAACTCCAAAGACCGCAAAGGACCATTGTCTTTTTAAATATTGACTATTATGACTTTAGCTTCTCAAGATTTAACTTTATATGTATTTTAATACTCAGTAGATACAGTAGCAGGTGTATGGTAAGTCAAACATTTCCGCCATTGAGATTTGATCAAGTGTATTCAGTGCGCCACTGTTTGTTAGTATGAGCAGGTTGCCAGCAGATCATAATACTGAATAATTCAACAGTAAAGCTAAGCCGTAGACCGCCCACTGTACATTACGTGGTTTCCTTACTACTAAAGATGCTAAAGACAGGTAATGATGTTTATGTGAAGGCCTAGCTTTTTATACTCATTAGTGGCGGTTCCGTTGGCTGGCGAAACAAGCTTGCTTTATACCGCAGCTGTCGATTTAACGTGTTAAGTTTCACTATATAATGTTTAGTGGTTGACTAAAACTGTAATGTTGCTTTTATCGGTGTCAGACTATTTCCTGGAGAGAATACTAAAATTGTGAGAAATACAATCTTAATATGTTTTTTTAATTCTAGTTGTTGATGTAAAATGCGAGAATAATGTTAGAATATTGACGTGATGCTAAAATAACCAGTTAGATCAACTAAGAAAGGTTTCTTACAGATCGTTCATCGAATACTATGTAAGAAAAAACGTAAAGAAGGAGGTTGTTTTGTAAGGCAATAAAAAAATGTTGTAACAATCCATAGGATTAGAGTTTTTAATATTATTTTTTTCCAAGCTGAAATATCTTCTCGTATGTTGTCTATTGTTTCTTCCTGATAATCCTACTTAATACCACACCATATGTACAACTTCCAAAGCATAGGCCATATGGGACCCTTAAAATAGATAAACTCTTAGATATGTATTTTTTGTGTCCTTGAAAACGGACAAAGACTTCCTCTCTCTTTATAAAATATCGTATTACAATTTCGGCGTCCAAGTAAATGAACTGTTATAGTGATATGATATTACTTCAAATAAAATTAGTATATTATTACATACTCACGTTTATGAGGAGTTTATTTTTGATGGTGCCGCAGTCAGAGCGTTCAACTTGAAAGGCGTTCCACGGTCCTTGGCTATAAATAGAATTTCGTATGGAGACATGACAAAAAAATCTTTAACAAGAGGTAAAATAAATCAATATTTCGCACATCTCACACACAACGCCATCTAGTCCACTAAGCGGAGCTTGTATGGTGTGTACTAGACAACTGATATAAATACATATATATAAATAGCCAAACTCCGAAACAAATATTTGAACCCGAGAGCTTTTGATTAGCAGCCGCATACGCTAACCACAGAACGACAAAGCAGTTACTAAATTATCTGCTATTTCGATTATTTATCTATATAAGTAAGTAATATATCAAGATGTTGTTAAGTTTGTTCGCCTTATTGCTGTCATAATTTGATTCGACAATGAAGCAAATATGAAAACCATACATGTACATGTTTTCTATAAGCAATACAATCCAAAAATCCAAATTTACTTTGTTCCGTTAAATAAATAATGGAAATTAAATTAGGCACATATGTTTATGCGGTTTAATCTGAGTACGAGTAATACTTACGACAATAGGTTTCTCGATTCATTTTGCCTAGTAAGTGAGGCAATAGGAGGACCAATCCCTCCATCTTCTAATGAGAGAAATCATTTTAGATATCGTTGTCGATATCGGAGCCGTCTGGAGGCAATAGGAGCGATCTGCACAGATAAGTTGGAACTATTTGTCGAAAAGTGTAACGAGCATAAGAAAGAGATGTTATAAATTGTAACAGTTTATACGACGGCGACAAGCGATTGTAGAAAATTATAATATTTGCTGTATCCAACGTTGGCTATTCTGGTATCCAACCATTTTCTGCCGATTACTTCGCCTACACGGTGCGATTATAGAGTTCGTTCTGCATTATATCCGACATAGTGCCGTGCCATATGGAACTCTTGAAATTAAATTTGACTAGCTTTTGCCCGGTGCTCCGCCCACGTGTAGGTTATCGCGGTAAACAGAAGACGGTGTTATTCTGATATGTAAGCTATATTATTGTGAAGTTTCATCAAAATCCATTCAGTAGTTTTAGCGTGAAAGAGCAAAAAACATACATACATATATACTCACAACCTTTCGCGTTTATTAAATCTCTATATAGTCAAAGTAATCTCAAGTAAATTAAGTATGTACACACTTAAGTTAAAGCAAGCTGACCTACCCATAAAGCGGGTAATTAATTTGGCAGATTTTGTTTTATTTGAGATTAATGCCAATGTTCCTATTAATATTATAAATATTCGAAAGTAATGTGTCTACGTTTGTTACGCTCTCCTAAACAAAATCCTGAACCGATTTAGGTGAATTTTGGTATAGAGATGTGTATATTTAGAAAAAGCATGCATGTAGGTATGCATAACCGAATAAACCGAATTTTACGCAGGCGGTGCCGCGGGCAAAAGCAAGTAATAAAATAACTAGGATGTCTTCAGTAAAATTAAGAATTATTGTTTATATGTTGTTTATGCTTGCAGGAAGACTGGTTGAACTTCTAGTTTTGGCAGTTTTTGGATAAATTAAACTAAAAAAATATCATAATATAATCTTGTCAAAATCAATCCACACACGGCCGTCTTGTCCCAAAATAGGCAGAGCTTACATCTGTATAATCTTTTTTTACCATATTTAGGAATGTGTCATATTCGTTTAATTTGATATTCGATGCAGCCTTCGAGAACTAACATAAATTATTGGAACTTTTAAAAAACTGACGACTTTTGTATCCGTTGCGTTGGTTTAATTATATCATCAATGTCAAACGTACTAAATATTCCATTTTTATGGACAAATTCAACAGTTATTGCATTTAAATGCGTGATAAAACTGTGCATCGTCTGGTATTTTGAGTCCTGTTGAAGTAAAAGTGAATTATTTCAATTGTTATTGCTATTTACTAAACACTAGCTGAGTCTCGCGGTGTTACCCGTGAGTCATTGTTATAAATCGCGAGTAATCCAGCGTACCGAAGCTAGTCTCAAAATTTACTCTTTATAACATCAACTGTCTACCAATGCAAGTTCCGTAAATCGGTTGGTCCAGTAGTTCCAGAGATTAGCTGGAACAAACTGATACACAGACAGTCAGATTTAAATTTTATACCTACTTTCATAAGAATTTAGTAAAAAGCTGTAAAAAATAAATTACAAACAGACATTTCAATTTAATTTTGTTTGTATATATGATTGTGGCATTAATCAAAGATATACAAACCCATTCATATAAAGTAAATGCATGACTAAGGTTATGCAATCGGCCACACATCCCGCCTCGTCGTACTGGTCAAAAGTTCGAAGCCACTCCTACGCAAACTCCGGACTTCTTAAACCGATCTCGCATCAAAACTACTTCGTCATAATACCGTTTATAATGAGTGTACTCAAAAGAAATCCAGCGTTCAATTTCACGCAGAAATAATAATAAAAAAAATTAATATGAAATAATATAATAATAAGTTTCTTTTTACTACACCTATTATATTGCCTCTTCAAAAAAACGTAGGTGCTCCAAACACATTTACTACCCACTAGCCCACTGTAGCGAGATGCGAGAAGCCCAAAATCGATCAAAGTTGTGTCCAATGGAAGAGGCCTATGTCGTCCAGCAGTGGACTGCGATGGGTTGATGATGATGATAGCCCACTTATCTTCTATGTATATATGTATAATTTTCCATGCCCCACAGCATTTTCACTCAGTATTCATGATCACTGATCCGCCCCTTATCGTTGTAGCGTATTGTTACTAGTCTATACGTATCCTTAGTAATTCAGTTATCGGTTAATGCAAAATTTGTACTTGCAAAGATTTACCTCTACATTTTTCAGAAGAGTTAATTACTATACAAAATAGTTTTTACTTTATATTCTTAGGACTAGGAAGATGGATTTAAAGAAGTATCAATGTCACTTCTTTAAATTCATCTTCCTAGTCTATTATTCTAAATGTCGTTTGGGATCGGCTGCCGGTTCAACGGATTTTACCTGAATATCAGTTTTTCGAAGGAGCGATTGGCATCGTACCTCCGCAGCCCTGAGTGAAAACTAAATTGATGATTTTTGCAATTAACAACTTATATAAAAAAATAAATCACTGCTGTTTAATAGTCTATAAATCACGACGTTTTAATCACGAATTATATTATTTAGTACATTATTCAGTCCGTTACATTTCAGCCGGCTAGTTGTCGAGGAGAGATAGTCCAATAACTCAGGTACCCCGAGGCCATGTATCGCACTCAGGCCAATACGACTTTCACGCAGTTGTAGGCGTCACCTGTCGTGCCTTACCGTGTCCAGACGACAAGCGTAAACAACTACACCTTAACACAAAGACATAGCGTTGACTTTACCCATTTTCACCATTGGATTCTAATATCTAGCCCGTCTAAAGATACTGCATTAATTCAAATCGTTTTGTCATTTTATTATTTTTAATTTGATCTTTTTATTTTATTTTAATAAATTAATAACTTTATGCACAAGTGTACAATGGTGGACTTAATGCCTTAGGAATCCCATTCCAGTCGACCGTAGGGTGGTGTGAAAATGAATGAAGGCGCTACGCTTTCCACAAGCGTAGTATACGCTTTTTTCTAGTTGTACCTGATAACTGCCATCCCAAATCTGGCGGGAAAACAGTTTCAGAAAACCATTGAACAACACAGTAGGGATTACCCATACGCAGGCGTTTCCTCTGTCAAAGCATAAGCTCTAATGGGCATAGCACTGTATGACATACAATGTGTTTATGTTAGAGTGAAATTCAGATTTTTATGTTCTAATATTGTTATATGTGAGTTTACAGTGACAGGCGATTAATTTTGTAGGTGAGCCTAAAGTGAGTATGTGTGAACATTTGCCCTCGCAAAAAATGACAGAGTACTCGCTCTACGCTACTCGCCTCCGGTCCACGGGCCTGTGTTATCTATGCCAAAAAAGATGGGAATTATTTCATAGTTTCTTTTATATAAGAATCATACTCGATACATTTCCAGATTAAAATCGACTTCTTACACGTTTTATACAATAGCGGTATCAGAACGCAATGCTTCTCCAAACACATGTTGTAATCAAAATGTTTCTTTAGTTGCATACTCGCTCAATGCCACTAGATCGCCTACATACACTTTTTGTTCAAACCATTAACCGCAATTGTCAATCGCACAACACAATTGACACAAGAGTGACGTTCAATCTGTGTTTATTTGTCCAAGAATCGCCCACAATCCGATTTGTACTTTTCAATCGTTATCTCTTCATCCATCTCAACATTCATTGACAGATCATTAATTACATCTGTTACTGTCGAGACGATTTGTATGCGATTGTTTCAGTTGTCGCTCTCGTAATCCGTTATAGCAATCTCTTGGTATATCTAAACAAATTACGTATCTTTTGTACTCAATACATTTGATATCGTATCACCTGAAATAATACTGCGTAGTATTGTGTTTTGTCTTCAATTTATCATGCACGACGTGTGACGACTATACAACTACCTACCAAATTTGATAGGACACATAAAATTGTACATCAAGTGCTGATAAAATTCTCTTAACAGTGATAATGGCCGCGCCTCTAGCCATTAGAATTATCAAAATGATTATAAAAGTATTTGTTTGCCCTAAAATTCTAATTATCGCTATTATGTTTTATAATTTTTCGTTAAAATGTAATATTTAGGTCGCGCTATCTGTCTGGAAAACGTGAAACGTTGCTATGAAAAGTTTACTCAGTGATATTCGTAACTGGCATCAATAACTGTTATCGATCAGCGGCTCGAGTGCGTTGACAATTGACTGTCTGGGGTATAATGTATATGTATTACAGCAAACGGCGTTCATTCACTACAAACAGTAACGTACCAACATGTTGTTGTTTTGATAGATTTGTTGTAAGCGACGCGTCGAGATATCATAGACTATATCGCGTTGACACTCTCACGCGGGCGGACCTATGGCCTTTGTTGCACAACTGTCACAAAACACGGTTATTCACGAGTCTATTTATGTATGTCTGAACAGAAATAAGGTGTGAGATCCCGCAACCTCGGGATATGACATTTTTATTGGTTCGTGGCGATATTTACGTTATCGTGGCATATATTTAGTTTCTATTGCTCCATCTACATAAAGTGGACATTTATAAAGTTATACGAGCGCATTATCGTAGGGTATCAGGTGCGATGTGACCGCTTTACGTCGGGGTAACGGGCCTCGATCAATCGAGTGGGTCGCGCATAGAAAACGACATTACCTAGGTACTTGCGCCCTGCGTCCGTCCATGAATATTCAGTTGAGATCAATCAACATATAAATGTACTTAGTCGCCATACTGCCCGTAGCGCAAATTACCCATACAGCGTATTTACGTTGACAGTCTATAACAGATAGTCTCTGCTGTTTAATTTGTTATAACCATTACCATTCGTAGATTTATATTTAATACCTCAATAAATTACTTTGTCCAGTACTGAATGTTCGGTCCAATCTTAATAATTTTATATTTGACATTTTGCTAAAGTTTATTGCGGCAATTTCAATTATTATCGTTAATGTCTTAGCGGGATTGGCTCGTTTATAATCTATTATATACACATAAACTAAAATAAAAAAATCCTTAGTTTAAATATTACCACTCTTCCGACGCAATCATGGACGTCCGCAACACATTATAAAAAGTGTTATTTACTTTTGTAATCTGTTGTAGAATTTATAATGCAACTGGCTATCGTCTGTAAATAATATCTATTTTCTGGTGATACTAGAAAGAATCCTTCGCTGTACAAGCAATCCTCTTTATGTAAGGTGTCTGATGATAGTCGTGCTATGTAACAAATCTAACAAAAGAAAAAGCATCAAGGATTTCATGTATATTTCAATTTCCAAACGATTCTGTTATAAAAATAAATCAGCATAGTAGATATTCCGTGATTTTGGTCACGTTGTCTGAGCCATAATACTACGCCGTACTACTATTTCTCTATCGATATCTTATCGGTATCGTTAAGGCTAATTGTTGATTAGCTTTAAAACACGTTATAGTCTAATTTTAGACGCGTAATACTTTTAAAAGCTATAAATCAAAATAAAATATTCTGGGGCATGTTAAAACAACGCTATCTACTTACTTAGACGAAAAATATGACATACAAACATCTCAAACAGTATCTTTACTTAGTATAAAATGAAGTTGCTTTCGCTGTCTGTTCGCTTAGATCTTTTAAATTTCTCAACGGATTTTAATGCAGTTTTCAGCAATAGATAAACTGATTCAAGGGAAAGGTTATATCTGGAATACATGCATATTGTAATAAAGGTTATCCGAGAATTTTATAGGACTTTGGTGCGAAGCCGGGCCTGGTCGAGGACAACGAGCAAACATCTCCTCTTGATTTAGCATACCAATAACCTCACTCACTCTGTGAAAAGCAATAAAAGTATTGCTTAACTTAAGCATGACTTTTCTAGGATCAAACATTTAAAAAGGTTCTTATATATTATAAGCAAATAATTGATTTGTATATCCGTGATACTGAGCAGGTTAACGGAAAGGGGATGAGGTCGAATGGACATACATTTGAGAAAGTCAGAGCAGTCGTATGGACAGCTCTTACTATACCAGAAGGCAAAAGAAGCCGGGACGACCTCTGTTGACATGGCAGACCAGTATGATCGAGCTCCTTAAGAAGGAGAATTTACCCGACCCTACAAGCCGTTGACAGAATGTCTTGGTGCCGTGAAAAAAAGACTCCCTCCACCTAAAGTGGAAATAGACTACGAAGGAGAAGAAGAATTTAACTGCAAGAATGTAGTAGTAGTTTTAACGATGTAAATTGTTGTTCCGAGTTTGTTTGTTCTTTGCGTTACAGATTTTATACCTTGAGCAGGAGTAGTCTTTTAAAAGCAAAATATGTATGCAGATCGGAACACAAATGATCCTTACATTTGTATCTGAAAATCAGATTCATTATGTAATATTTTAAATACTTTAGTTTAGAGTAATACTCTTTCTCTAGGGCGATAATCGAACTTGCTTTTAGAGAGTAACATTATTCAAATCAGTCGCTGTTAATACATATAGTCTAACATTAACCTACTTTATTAAAGTGTCAATTACTTATTCTGTTAGATTTCATTTGTAATCAATTTGTAACTATCTTAAATCTAATTGTGGAAATTGGCGGAAACGGAATGTTGCTACAAATAAATAAATAATAAATAAATATTTCGGAAGAAAGAAAGAAAGAAAGAAAATATTTACACACAACATCATCTAGTCCCAAACTAAGCTGAGCTTGTATTATGGGTACTAAACAACTGATATAAATACATAAACATACTTTTTTTTTTTGTAAATACATACAATACATAGAAAACACCCAGACTTCGAAACAAATACTTGTGGATCACACAAATATTTGGTCTGACCCCGGGAATCGAACCCGAGACCTCTTGATCAGCAGCCGCATACGTTAACCACTAGACCAAGCAGGCAGCCGAAATACAGCTACAGCATTAGGCTAGCGATCGGAGGAGGAATGGTAGCAGTTATTTTATATTTATTGATGTAGATTATAAATTAGAGGGTACTTTTACATTTTGCACCATTTTCCTCCTTCAATAGTTGTGTTTTGCGGTGACTGTTCCATGGTATCTTTTCATGTTATCATTTCAGGTTGCAGAAAATCGACAACAAAGAGGTTACATCAGTTTTGATGATAATTAGATGCCATAGATTTAATTACATATGTACATATTATAGTTTCGTGTTTACAACAACAACCATGCAATGAAAACTTGATCCGATGCCAGATGTGATGCTATGAAAGGAAATAATAAAACAGCACAATTAAAACATAGTACTCGGAACAACATAATACACTCGGTGTTTCTAAAGATGATTATTCCATACACATTATTTACATTAATTAAACACCTATGCGGTTACACACACTACATTACATGTTACATCTACTGTCACAAAGCAAGGCGACGTTTGCTGTGGTGATGCGTCGCGACGTTCGCCAATCTAACTCCCCGCATTTGATATACCACATCAATAATTAAACTTCTACAAAGACTGCTGCTCATTATTACTAGAAAGTTGAAAGACATCTTTCCATTACACTCAGAAAAATATATACCTGAACTTACGCTCGTTGTAATTTCGCATCTTATCTCGTCAGGTTATTTAACCCACGATAAAGCAACGTACAGAGTAATTCTCACGTCAGGTACGGTGATAACACTTGACTGTGGTTTATTTTTTGTAAATATTGATTTTATAATATCGTGCTCTCGGTGAACTGTATGTTGTCGGTTAGTTCGTCATCTGCTCATAGATAAACAACTTACGGCCGTTTTTAATTATCTATCTGTAGTTAAAACTGGAGACAGTCTTATTTAGTTCTGTTTTTTTTTTCAATTTGATTGGTTCACGTCCGTGTGGTGACGGATTCAGAATACAGAGTGTCACCACCTCTATTCATCCCGCGGGTGTCGTTAAAGGCGACTAAGGGATAAACTACGCAAGACAACATCAATGCAAAGAGAAGGAAAACTTGAAGCCAACCCTATACCAACCCGTCTGGCCAGCGTGGTATAGTAGGCCTATACCTCCTTTTCAAGGAGAGGCCTATGTCCAGCAGATGATGGTTCAATACTTTCATCGATAAGCATAATTAATGTTTTATTTATATATATCTATTTGAACAAATAATAATTATTGTTTATTTACTCAAAACTATTCAGACTGTTTTCAGTCATTTCGTTAAACATATCTAATTAAAACGGCCTTTATTTAGCTCAATAGTATGGAAGCCATGGCTCACACTCGACCAGAGTGCCTCCTTGGTCACACAGACCACTGAACACAGATCTTAAGGACACAGGACAATACTTCCAATCTTTTCTTCCTTTTGAGTGATTATCACTCAGGTGCATGTGCCCATTGGCGTGACCAACAGTAACTTACCCTCATAGGATCTATCTGGTTACAGTTAGTGTATACCATCAACTTTTTATTGCATATTATTCGTATGAAACTTTAATCATATAATTGATTTTAGTACCTAAATGATTACTGTTACTGACGAAGTATTAGTCAAAATCAATTTTTTAATATATTAAGTTAATAATAAATCCAAATAATAAATAAATATTTCGGACATCTTTCGCACAACGCTATCTAGTCCCAAACTACGCAGAGCCTGTATTATGGATACTGATACAAATACTAACATAAACATACTTTTTTTTGTAAATACATTACATACATATTATACATAGAAAAAACCCAGACTTCGAAACAAATATTTGCGAAAAACATTTTGGTCCGACCCGGGAATTGGATCCAAGACCTCTTGATCAGCAGCCGCATACGCTAACCACTAGACCAACAAGGCAGTCAAATACATATATCAAAGAGTTAACAATATAGTTATCAATAACGATGATTTCTTAGACTATTAGGTTCTACTATGATTCCATAATAATTTAGAAATTAAACAGCCCGTTGAAGTTAAACATCAACTTTATGTTAATGGCGGTGAAACAACTAATGCTTTGTTGATATTTAGGAGAAAATATGCATATTTAAAATTCTTCCATGTTCATTTCAACCTAAACACAATTCCGAATACCACTTGAATATGGTGATCAACTAGATAATTAAAACTTTACAACACTCCTCTTCCGCTTTTCCGCCCACATTTACTCAATAAATCGTCTATGTTGTCTTTTCTAAACTTATTTTGTTACAACAGAGTATATCTACCTACAGCTAGTTTAAAAAGCAATCTCATAAATTGTTTCTTTGAAATAAATAAGGGGACTCATTTACTGATGTACGATGAAGTAACGAGCGATATGCGCACACGCAAATATTGTCACTGTTGTGCTCTTATCGCGTAAATGGACTATGTCGTAAACAGGTGGTGTACAAACATGCCAGCACCGTAAGATATGCACAGTGTACACAAAAAACGGCTCGAACTTCGCCTCGTCCCCGCGCCTCAAGATTAAGGGTGTGTAAAAACTATTACGTAACCTGCATTTAAATCCGATACTCCTTAAACCCTGGCACACAAAAAACAGTGACGGGATCCTGTTTAGAAAGAGATGGGCAGGAGATGTGCGAGGGGGGCGGGAGCGGTCCGCGGCACCTCCGAGGCGCGCCACTCTGCCGCCGAATAAATTATGTTCTTTGGCCCGTATCACGCGCCGCGTGCCCCGCGCAAACCCCTCGGGACCTTATCGATCGAGTTGGATAATCCTAGAGGTCGCTAGATGGCCGGCGCCTGTGCGCTGTGCGATGATGACCTCTCGCCCCGGCGAAGCATGATCGGAAACGAATGCCATTTGCAACAGTCACGACAGAAGTGTTTGTCAGATAACCGCGGGGTGGAACTCGAGTGCAAAGCATTGTTTGTTTTAATTACCCTTTTGCTAATCATTATCACTATCTATTCGATCCCATTATCCGATCTTGTCTTTTCCGTAACACGATAATTATCGTTTATTCGGTTGGTAAAACAGAAGTCGACTTTATTCATATCTTCGACAAGATAATGCAAACCAGCATTCTATCAAAATCATTTTGATCGACGGCCCCTTTTACTTGTATCTTTAACAAATCGATTTATGCGATTCTGGCAATTGCAGCACTCCGTGGCGATTCGTTCTCGTGTACAGTAACCGATACGACAAACATCTGCTCTGTTTTCCAAATCTGAGTAACAAGTTTTGCACGTGCACTAAGAGACGAAACCACCTATTCGCAATGCTATCAATAAAACATCGTGAAAGTGGTTTTCTATTCAGTACCACATGATTTATGTACTCATCGGCGACACTGTTGATGAGCTTCTGATTACCTGTTTGTTTGACACCATCAGATTTCCCAATGCAAACATACACACATAGTAGTTACTGTCACGCGGGACGTACACAGACCGAATAAAACTAAGATATTTGCTCCGAAAATAAACCATTAACATACAATTCGCGGTGCGTATTAGCCTAATAGCGTTGATTATTTGCAAATTGATATCACCGACGGACAAGAGAACAATAGTGTCGGTACTTTACGTGTGTAATTTGAATTCATAACAGTAATTTGCATACAATTTGGCAATCGACACGTGCCCGATGCCCCTCTGTCGAGTATCACTTGTGTTTGAATACATCCTTGAAATGCATTAATATAACCAGTAGATAAATTACTGGAACAAACTCGAGTGTCGAGTGCAGAGAGTGACGTTAGTGAACCACGTGCAGATATGGCGACAGAGAAATGAAATCGCTGCTTTTGCGCTTCGAGATAACATCGGCACAACCAAATCTGTCGCTGTAGAGACCACCAACACACTCATCTCAGAAATATATGTGAACTAATGTCGACACGTCTGGTGCTAAAGACTCGCTTCGTAACGATTACCGACTACAACATAGGAAGGAAATACAAAATTAGGCGGTATAAAAGCTACACATTGATAGTGTTCTGATTAGTTAGCGCAGTAAGGTTTTATTGCGTGTGCCCCTAATAACATGTGGAAGTAACAGGATTAATACTGATCGTAAACTATAAAAAGCATCCGCTTCTGTCAGATGTTGGATCGCGAGAACTCTGCTACTAAATTTATGACTTTCGCTGAATTTACATACTTGTTTTGTGTTGTGTCGTGCGGACCGATTAGTAAAAGACACCTCTTGTTCTTATGATACTTTATCTAAATTGTTTCTGCCCCGTGTATTTTTCCCCAAAATTTAAATAATGCTTAATTGTGTTCTTCACAAGAAACATTGTTCCTTCTGTAGTTATGTTCGTTATCTCATTTGGCTGTCCAATTATTGCCTCGCGTCAAACAGTAAGTTTATTATTGTTGCTTAATCTATTAGTTGTGGTATAGTTAATATGTTTACGAGTACATCATAATAAACAGTTGGCGTCAATGAATCGCTTCGCGCGCCACATTTATATATCTATGATGAGTGTTGCGTGATCGCGGCTCGCTGCTCACGTTATCTCCAGAGCCATGTGGAGGCTGTGCAGCGGTGCATACTGCACGGAGTGGGGGACGCGGTGCGGGGCCTCCGCCCCAGGGGGACGCCGCTCGCGCTCCGCCCGTCATTCGCGCGTTGGGCGTCGCTCGAGCGATACGTGCCGTCAATATTGGTCAGTGTTATTGTACGACCGGTTGTGTATCGCGCGCGAACCATCACCGTCTCCTGTGAGACAGCGTGCAGTGTGACTTGCCACATATAATCTCGGTGGTGTAAAAATAAAGCCGGCGACAGACGGCGGCGTCCCAAGTTATATTTAAATGATAGCGAGGACGCAGGGCCGGGCTCGCCTCGAACGCTTTCCAACGACGACATGAAGCGAAGTACGTGAAACACCTTAAACAGATCATAAATTCGTGTTACAGTTGTCTCTGCAGATGTTTTAATTGTGTGTCCTGCAAGTGCCCTATCTATGATTGTAGTTTCCAGAACACCTGAAGATGACTGCTCTACGAATCTGCTTGTTCAGTTCAAAGTGTCAGCAACTGGAATTAATAGTTGTGATCTAGACGTGTTTTAGTTTCCGCTTCTGAACGGATTGCATAGGAGCTAAGGATGTGGATATTGAATCATTCGTTGTTTCCTGTCTTTGTTGTATTTATGTTTATGATTTCTCCATCTGTGCTATTCGCTCTTAATTACAGTTTGTGATTATGTGTTCATCTACATAAATACTATCCAAGGATCAGTTTGAGATCACTAAAACTGTTGTGTTACAAGTACAATGTTTGTGTAAGTCATTCACGGACAAGTTAATTCACAGAAAATATAATGTTGCTTCTAGTGTGTGTAGAGCTCAGGTCTCAGATTTCTTTATTGATTCTTAGAACCGTCTATACAATTAATTGAAGCTTTATTGCTTCCGAGTTATGCTAATAACTATCAGTGTTATGATATCTCGATCACTTGTTTGGTATAGTCAAGATTTATGTAAATCCTAACTTTATCCTAAATCAGTAGTTAAATATTTCATATTTCGTTGCTTTATGTCTAACAAGTCACAGACATTTACTATGGCCATAAACCTTTAGACTATCCGCTGACAGTACGTTACTTACCTGCTCTTATTGTGCTTCGGACGTCGTAACCCTCCAAGCGCGTCGGGTATCGACCGAAGACTTACCTGTTGCATGTGGCAAAAAAAGATATAGTATAATGTATTTAATGGTTAATACTTTTAAAATTATCATTACTGCCCATGATGTTATAGTATACATACGCTTACAACATTTTTTGGATACGAGTAACAAATTTTTCACGTAGGTACATATTTAAGATACTTTTTACGATAATACCTAACATTGTAGTGATTTTACAAAATATTTGAAATTTAACATATAGCTAAATGTATTAATAATATTTGTTTATTAGATGGCGATTAGGCATAATGTAATATACTAAAATATGAATTTTCAAAAATTGAAGTAAATTAAAATGACTGAACGAATAGTCCATAGAATAAACTTATAGTTAAACTGTGGGTCCAAATAACAAAAAGATGATAAAATTAGTATTTAACTGAAACGGTATTTAAAACCATAAAGACCTGTTTGTGATCTCGATAATATTATCATAAGAAGTAGATAATTATATCAATAACATGACATGTAGACAACATTTTCACACTAAATTGCCAAATCCTTTGTATATTCTAACAAACCTAGATGATTCTGAATGCAATAGATATATCGAATCGAATGAACCGAACTATCGATAGCTAAAACCTGGAATGAAAGCCACACCTAACAATTAGCATTTATTATAACGTCTAATGTTGAATATGTAAAATAATTTAGATTAGAACCGAAACATAGTTTAACTTGTCGAAGTATATTATAGTCTTAAGTAAGCATATTACAGGAAAATTACAATTCGTGCAATGAAAACTGATCAAAGGAAGTAACAATATATCCTAATATCAACTTTGTTTAGTACCCATAATACAAGCTCTGTTTGGAACTAGATGATGTTGTCTGTAAAAGATGTCCGAAACCAGAAACCATTCACGCCTCCGAAGGCGTATCCTACTTAAGTTATAAATGTGAGTTTATGTGCATGTATAAATATTTTTTACTCATATGCATAAACTGCGGGATCAATTTCAATGATACGCTTGACAAAAGCTAGTTTAGTATACCCTATCAAGTCGATGCATCGATGCTGTTTGCTATATAGCATTATTATATCAGTAACGATTGTAATCTCTGCACAGATGCGTATCAAGTACGAGTAATTGATAGCTGCTTCACTGAAAGCTGGATAAAGAACACTGGCAATAGGAAATGGATTCAATTGTTGTTCTGTGACAATTCTTACTACGGATGTCAATTCCAATACCAATTATTTTCTTTGTAATTTATAGGTAGGTATGTCTTTTGAGATCTTCTTATTCAACGTTGCTCATATTCAATTGTATTCTTTATTTAATTTACGACCCTTAGGAGGTTTTTTTTTCTCTTCAATTTGAATGTGTTAACAAGTGGAAACTTTCGCAAGTAATAAAGGAACAAATCTGGTCACAAATTGTTTTCTGGGTTTTATATAAAAAATACAGCTGCCCCACACTGAGAATTTATACATTGATATGGCGGTGTCGGTATGTTCCAATGGTTCTTCAAGATTTGGACCTTCTGAAAATTAATCAACAATAGCTGAGATGGTTAACTGTTCTGGCTCCTCAATTTAGATCCTTCCATGTCTATTGTACATAACATGTTTTTAGTGTTGTACTGTGTATTATGCATTGTATTTCGGGGCCATAAATAAATCATTTTTATTCAATTTTATTACCTAGCACTTCTTTCATAATGTTATTGACTTTATCGATTGTTTCAGTTTCAGTCATATTTATACTATATTATCATATACCCGTGAGCTATTCCCAGCTGTTATTCTATAAAACAATTGTTACGTGATAGTGATATCACTGATTCTTTCTTTTTAATTGTTATTTCATCGACCACGTTATGTGTTATGAGTTTGTACGGCGAGGCGAGCCTTGAACGTTTCTATTAATTGAGTAAATATATATTGGCAAAACGTAGCTTTTACTTCTTGGCTAGAAGTCTTTGCAGTTCTCGGATTCCTTCTACTATAATATGCATGTATTACATATATAAACCTTCCTCTTGTATCACTCTGTCTATTGCTGATAACTTGCATTAACATCCGTTAAGTAGTTTCAACATCTAAGCCAACAAGCAGCGGAAGCGACTTAATTTTATGATATGTAAAGATTCTGTTATCAAATCTTGGTTTAAATTTAGATGAAATAAGTAAAACGGCTAAATAAGCCATTTTGAACCTATTAGAATCTTCATTAAAAGTGTTGTATAATTTTCAGACATTATGACATTTCCAATATTATGCCATTTGTAAACCCTACCCTCTGCCAATGCAGCCCTCTTCGAAGAAACATGCATAATTAAGTTGTATTGTTTTGTATTACAGCTCGGGGCCTATTGTGTGAGTGTTTGGGTCCTACCTACTGCCCCGATGGAGCCGCCAACGGCACATGTTACACTCAACCGGGCGGTTTCTGCTTTGTCGCCGCTGAAGAAGTCCTCGATGAAAACAACCGAGAGGTCATCGATAGAACTGCTGGGTGCTTGCCGCCGGATGAGTCGGGGTTGATGCAAGTGAGTACAGCATCTATGAAATTAATATTTTTAGCCGCTATTGGGTCTTTTATCTGTATTATACAGTTTCAGTTCATCTTTATTACACCTATATCAGCTTAGATCTCACAATTTGATACATATTAAAGTAACTCGACCTTCAATGTATGAAGGTTTTTTTAATGGATTCTGAGAACATTGTCTCTTTTCTAATTCTAAGTATGGTAAATTAGTCCAGTATGTATAACCGGGGCTTGTAATATATTTTGTCATTAGTTAACGCGGGAAGTGCTCATGGCTTTAGGTGATTAGAGACAATCACCGAGGCTAAGCAACGACAGCGCGGTCAGTAACGAGATGGGTGACCGTTAGTGGCACGATATGAGTGGGAGTGGGACATTATGAGTTGTTGATACATGATATGATGATAACATTCATCCTATAACATAACCATCGCAAACTACTACTGGGACTAATTTAGACTTTTTTCTACTTTCCAGTGCAAAGGGTCCCAGTCGCCACATCTACACCCCAAAAGCATAGAATGTTGTATGGACTCCGATCTGTGCAACCGGCGGTTACACCCACAACTGGCGGACCCTTCACCCGATGTGACAGAAACACCTGGAGTTCGGGGATCAGGAACTAATACCCCTACATTACTGGTTGCCGCAGCACTCTGCATCGCGTTAGTAGCTTTTCTCGCTGCTTTCCTCTTGCTGTTCAGAAGGCGACGACGTGCAGGCAAACGTCCACCGTCACCGCCCGCTCCACATACTGCTGAAGTATCATCGGGATCCGGATCAGGTCTACCACTCCTCGTACAACGTACCGTCGCCAAACAAATTCAAATGGTTGAGTCGATCGGAAAGGGACGATACGGAGAAGTATGGCTGGCGCGCTGGCGGGGTGAACGCGTCGCCGTTAAAGTCTTTTTCACGACTGAGGAAGCTTCCTGGTTCCGAGAAACTGAGATTTACCAAACCGTACTCATGCGCCACGAAAACATCCTTGGTTTTATAGCCGCCGACATCAAAGGCACAGGATCATGGACACAGATGCTGCTCATCACCGACTATCACGAGAACGGATCCCTTCACGACTATCTTCAGACCGTGGTGCTGGACACACATGGGCTTATGACCATGGCGTACTCGATTGTCAGTGGCCTTGCACACCTACACATGGACATATTCGGCACTAAAGGCAAACCAGCTATAGCTCATAGAGATATAAAAAGTAAAAATATTCTAGTAAAGCGAAACGGACAATGTGCAATCGCCGACTTCGGTCTAGCCGTGCGATACGTAGCCGAACGGAACGAAGTCGACATCGCACCTAACACTCGGGTCGGAACCCGCCGGTACATGGCACCGGAAGTTCTGAGCGAGACCCTCGACGTGAGTAACTTCGAAGCGTTCAAGATGGCCGATATGTACTCGCTAGGACTCGTACTGTGGGAGATGTGCAGGCGGTGCGCCACAGGCGATAAGTCGCAGTTCGTAGAAGCGTACGCCTTGCCGTACCACGAGTTCGTCCCGAGCGATCCGTCCTTCGAGGACATGCACGCGGTCGTCGTGGCGAAAGGAATCCGGCCTCCTATCCCTGCGCGCTGGATCTCTGCGGAGCCCCTGTCGACGTTGGTGAACGTGATGTCGGAGTGCTGGCACGCCAACCCGCCCGTGCGGCTCACGGCGCTCCGCGTCAAGAAGACCCTCGCCAAGTACAACACGGAGACCACGATCAAGCTCGTGTGACACCTTGTAAATAATAACTTGTGTACTGTTCGTTCCTGTAAATACGTAATGTGACTCTTAGTGTGGAATGGTGAACGCTTCGCGAAGACAGACTGTCCCTAATTTAGGTTCAAAGTTAAGTTCCTCGATAATGTTCTATTTATTTTACGATTCAACTTTGAAAATCATAGGTGTAAAGCCCCCATCGATGTGAAAAATTCAGTTTGACCACCGTTATTGTTTAAATCTCAGTATTGTTAAGTTTATTCGGTTATCGGTTCACACTAGTGAAGCATTCTCTAATTATAACTAACTTATGAACGGTCCCGTTGGAATCTCTCAACTGATCCTACCATTTCGGTTTTAGTTTTGTTCTAAAGGTAATGTTTTATTTTATTATTGTTGCTTAGAGTTAATCAAGTGTTTTTATAAATGAAAAAATTGTTGTCTTCCGTTTGTATAAGCAATCGAAGTGTTCGCGTTGAGGCAGCTATGTGGGAGTACTGGAGCCTGTGGCGATGTTCGGTGATCTGCCTCAAGATTGTAGATATGATACAATACTCTATTTGTTTCCGTTATACGGTATATTAGGTCACTATTGTAAGAGCAGGAACTGCCGCAGCCTGGTCGACGTGCTATTGTGATATTTTGACAATAAGACGCCTTTATAATTGTACAAGTTTCAAAATTATCCTCAGAGTAATATGCATTTTATATTGACACAACTGTTGATACAGATGGTTGTGGATTGTACTTAAACGATGTTAAAAAGACTAGTGCTGGTGTTTGAGTATTATACAGAGGAATGTATGGCGCAGTGTCTTATGGTGATGCCTTGCAACTATTAGTATTAAAGTGATTTTGAATTTGTATAGTAACGCACTTGGTCCTTCGAGCCTTAGTGGTTAAAATCGAGGCCCATGGTCCTACTGTCAATTTTGTACTTTAGCTAATCATCTTACGTCTTGATTCTTAATATTTAACAAGAATACGTGATTTCTTCAAGTATTGAAAAAGTTTACAAATACGTAAATTATTTGTTGTGAATTTCGAACATAAAATAAAGGTAAAAATACTATACAACATTTTACATTTTACTAGAGATTGTGTAGAGATTCATAAGTTTTAAACTCGAAGTTTTATAAAAACACAAAAAGTTGCTAACAAATAAGTAACAACTTCTAAAAGTACTTTACCTACATATTAAAATAAAATTGAGATTTTCTTGAATAAATTCACAGTTGCCTTTTAACGACGTAAATGATAGATAAATATTATTATAAACTTTGTTAATTCTAAGCTCAGTGTACAAAGTATGATGGCTAAAGCTGGAAACACATTATCGGACGCGGCTGACAGCCGTGACTGATAAGTGTGCACAGTCTCCTCGGTCGGTCTTGTACCAGATTTCTGTCAGACGTCCGAACGCTAAAAGTGTATGTTCATACTCTAGATCACGGCTGTCAGCCGCGTCCGATAATGTGTTTCCACCTTAATTGTATACTAGGAAGTGTGTGGCCAAGTGCGTGTATAGCATTTACTAGTGCGCGAGCACCCTGTACAGTGTTGTGTAAATATAGCGGGTAGCTGACATTGCATAGGTCTTATACGTGTTAAGTTACAAATAAAACTTTAATGGGCACAGATTATGTTTACTTATTTCATAGCTATGTGATGTTAAACCAGATCCACCAAACAAACATCCTGTATTTAAAGGAACAGACGGCGATTCTTCTACGTCATACTTCTAGATTACTTAGGCTTTATTTTGTGGATTTAGTTTTTCATATCACTTTCCTATCTCACACTAACAACCTCTTTCAGGTTGAAGGGCATGTCTTTAACTGAACCCCTATGGACAAAATTTAATGACTGGTTCAGTAGTTCCCGCGTAACAAACATCTAAAATATCAATACAGATTACTTTGTAGATGGTTTAAATATTTTACACCTGAACATTGGAATTATCCTCGATAAAATCGATGTAAATAATCTATGGTTAGTTATTTCAAAAGATTACAGATAGTGATGTATCAGATCTGGATATCCTTATTTCGTTACTTTACAGCGAATCTAAAACAGAGTTTAATTTTGCTAAAATTAAAGTCTAATTAAAATTAAAACTAAAAAATGTGTTACATAAAACAGTTATGACAGTGTTGAAATAATTATTTCAAACATCTTTAATCGATTAAAATCGAGTCATGACATTA
This sequence comes from Phragmatobia fuliginosa, assembly GCA_932526445.1. Classification (NCBI taxonomy): domain Eukaryota; kingdom Metazoa; phylum Arthropoda; class Insecta; order Lepidoptera; family Erebidae; genus Phragmatobia; species Phragmatobia fuliginosa. The sequence continues at coordinate 19,299,388 of OW052073.1, forward strand.
AAGCCGTAAACGTCAACTGTCCTTTCAAGATAACACTCATAGTCATATAATTTAAAAATACTAGAACCTCATTCTTATTCGATGATCCATAGATTACTAGATAAAGTCGACTATCGACTTTGTTTTAGCGACGCTTTGACCAAATTCTACCCATAGACGTCACTGACAGTCCACAAGCGACCATTTTGTAAATGATGCATATGTTCACCACTGTCAACCGATTTGCCCTTCTTAATATCATATTTATGTAATAATCATATTTTTAGAACTAGATATTATATACTTCTTCAAAACTGTAATTACAAAACGCATGTCAGGTTTTTCGAAATTTGCCATGCTTTAAATCTGCTTAGTTTGTTAAAACTAGATGGCGTTGTGTTCGACGCTTAAAATGTTAATTTAAAATTGAAATAGGATTGATTGAAGATATCAGACATGTTAATATTAGTCAGGATATTAACCAAATATAAATATTTAAATAAGTATCAAGCTACTCCAGAGCTAGGACTGCCGTAGAAACGGTGGCTTTGCCTTTTTTTACAGAAACCACGTGTCTCGGGAACGTACCAACTACGAAGTACGTCGATGCAGGAGCCGACATATACACAAAAAATCGGCCAAGTCCGTGTCAGGCCACGCACAGGAAAGGGTTCCTCAGTCACCCATAATGGTACGTGGATTTAAAATCGTATCCAATAGATAATTGTTAAGTTTACATATTAATACGTTAATTTTGTATGACGTTTTCCAAATAAGCGCATTTTACAAGTTAAGCGTCTATAACTCCTGAACTAACAAACTTATCTAATCCGTTATAGTTTTCTTTCAAAGTTCATTAGATGGACTACCATCACGAATTTTTCCAGATTTTTTGAGTCAGCCGTTTAGCTTTTAGAGGGGGGGGACGCCCTGTTTTTACAAACAAGTGCCCTTTAAAGTGAAATGTCTCGCAAACGGATACCTAAATCTTAAAATCGTCTTGGAAACCCTTTATTGTTTTTAAAATACCTATCTAATGATATCCCACACGATGGGTTAGCCGCGAGAAAAAAAAATCATCCCCACTTTACGTGTACCCCAAATAAAATAATTTTTCATAGTTTTATTGTAGCACTTTGTCGACGTAATTACAACAGGTATTTATGCAAAGTTTCATCTTTCTAGCACTTACCGTTTGGACGGTAAGTCGAGGACGGACGGACATGACGAATCTATAAGGGTTCCGAGTCATGAACTTCGGAACCCTAAAAACGATAGAATACCTATTGAAATTGATACATGATTATGTTGTAAAATATAATAATTGGGATGTGGTTTTTATTAGGGTTCCGAAGTTTATGACTCGGAACCCTTATAGATTCGTCATGTCCGTCCGTCCTCGACTTACCGTCCAAACGGTAAGTGCTAGAAAGATGAAACTTTGCATGAATATGTGTTGTAAGTACGTCGACAGTCCTACAGTAAAATAATGAAAAATATTTTTATTTGGGGTACACGTAAAGTGGGGATGATATTTTTTATTCGAGGCTACCCCGTCGTATGGGGTATTATTAGATAGGTCTTTTAAAAACAATAACGGGTTTTTAAGACGATTGTTTGATTTAGGTATCCGTTTGCGAGATATTTCACTTTTTTGTAAAAACAGGGCGTCCCCCCCCCTCTAAAAGCTAAACGGCTGGCTCAAAAAATCTGGAAAAATTCGTGATGGTGGTACATATTTATTGAACTTTGAAGGAAAACTATAACGGATCAGATGACTTTATTAGTTCAGGAGTTATAGAGGCTTAACTTGTAAAATGCGCTAGTTTGGAAAACGTCATACAAAATTAAAGCATAAATACGTAAACAAAACAATTATCTATTGGATACGATTTTAAATCCATTATGGGCTACTGAGGAACCCTTTCTGTGCGTGGCCTGACATGACACGCACTTGGCCGATGTTTATTTTTATTCTATTGTAACTAATCAAAACGCCTTATAATTTTAGGTTAGCATTTTTCTTAAATTTAATTAAAAACAATGTAGAGAAAATATATTTATTGTCAGATATTTTTTAAAATTCTATTTAAATCTAACGATTAAATTATAATAATAAAATTACAAAAAATAAGCCGAGAATTGTAAATCGTAACAAAAAATTTAAATGCAAACTGTCACGCTTTCACGCCAAAACAACTGAAACGATTTAAATGAAGTTGGTATAGATCTGAGTACAAAATTTCATTTAAGAATGTACCTATGTGATTTTTCAGCCTCTAGAGCCTAAGAAAGGACTCAGACTTTTTACCGCGATAACCGATATTATTAAACACGCCGGTTGATTCGCGGGCGAAATGTAGGTACCTAGTTAGTAGTTAATAAAAAGTTGCAATCACAAAATAACAAGGCGTTTTATGTGAAAATTAAAATATAGTAAAAATATAAAAAAAAAAACATCTTTTACAACACGTGCAGTATATATAATAAAGATTATTCAGGTTAGAATCATCATCATCAGGCAGTATAGGCAGAGCTTTAATACATATAAATTCTTGTTATTTTGTTGCTTAATATCCGTACGTATAGGTACATTGTTTTAAATATGATTGATAGGTATTTATTAGGTGGTTCTAGAAGAGAGCATGAGAATTCAGACCCTAAAACAGATTTCAAATGATCTATGAAGAGATCTTACTACCTACTATACTTTTAACTAGTATTTTGTTGTTTGGTGATTTCGCCATAAATTTTGTATTACATTTGTATATAACATTAATTTCGATCCGAGGTGCACCAGCATTTATCAATAATGTCAATTAAGCAGTAGTAGTAGCAGCATTTGCGGTTCACTCAAACATTTGGTCCAAACTGGGAGTCGAACCAGAGACCTCAAGCACATTAGTCGCATACACTACCACTGTCACCAAGGCAATTATATAAATAGGAAAAATCCATGCTCCGAAACACATTAGTGTAGATCATACAAACATTTGACACGACCCCGAATCTTAATCACAGCTGTCGCATTACCTACCACTGTTACAGTGAAGCAGAACAATTAAATAAATTATACAATTAACTGACAAATATTTAACACTAATCAATGATGATTATGTAGTTAATGATGTTGCCTTATGTATAATAATTATGAAACCTATATCAAGACATATCACTACTAACGCCATCTAGTTACCATACAAACAATGGTTAATCTCGACGTCACTATGTAAATTTTATTATAAGATAAAATACGAAATTTAAGTTGTCAGTCTTAACTATTTTGAGCAAAGGACTTTGTACACATTCATTATGTAAACAAGAAGATTAGTGCTTATTATGTTCTTTATAACTTGAATGAATAACCAGTTATGGGGACTGCCGACAGAATTGCTAGAACTAGTTTTATTTTAGAACTTTCACTTCAAAAATCTATTTATTAAACTATGCAACATATGGCTCAGTCTGTTTCAACAATTTCAAAATGAGGTTTACCATAAACTATTAATAAACAATGAATTCTACAAAAGATGATTTAAGCTAGCAGTATGTATAAATAAACTAACAGCATAACATGACTTAACAAAATAAAGTCAATACTGAGTCACTTTAACCTTGATGACAATAATAAAAACAATTTGTTTGTACTTAAAATGATATTTATTTCACTTATATACATTCAGTCACAAAATACTCCCCATTTCACACTCATTCCTATCGCACTTAGTAGAAATTGCAGTTCCAGTCACTCCCACCCAACTTATACCAGAAATAATTATATTTAACTATGAAAAAGTACTTGACACCTTGTCAGGACAATCAGTGGTTCATTTACAATTGATTGCAACTGAGCGTTGGACAATAACTAATCTATTTCTAACTAATAAGGCGCATATCTTCTAGAAGGTGACGGACCACGCATACCAGGCCTGGAACAAACAGGTTACAATTGTAATTTGTTTATCATAAGAACAACATCTAAATTCTGTAAGGGGAGTGAACATCATCATCCTCGGTGAAAGACATTGCTGAATATCGCTACATGTCCAAATAGACAGCCACAACTATCTCCATAGAAACAATCTATCAAGCATCTGATTACTGATTACCATAGCACACTCTACTTAGTTTGGGACTAGAATGCTGATGTTATGTCTGACATTATTAGTTTTCTTTGAACACCTAAATTGTTAACAATTAATGCTGGTAGGAATCTTAAGTACAAAGGACAACAATTTCTTGTGCTCACCTTCTGTCATCGAACGTGTCACGGCTAAAGTCTTCGTACATCCTGTAATAAAAAATATATATTTTATTTCACTATTTAGTAATTAGAATAAACAAAGCTAGGAATTGCTAAGTGAAAGATGAAATTGTCCTAAGATAAGTTGAATACTATTATTGATTAATGATTTGATTAGGGGTATCACACACAGTGCAGGTACAGTAGCACAGTGGAAGTTGTGTTATAGAAATACTGAAATGTAGTCTCTCACTTCAGATTTTACAGTGAATATAAATATTACTACTACTCAATGGCAAATACCAATATCATGTACTATGACCCAAAGAAACACAACATTGCCAATTTAATTCTCACCCCCGGGACATTTGAGGCCCTTGCGGGGGACTTCGCCTGCTGTACATAGCATCATACGACGACCTCATAGATCCCATTCCGCTGCGCATGGGCGGCAAACTCGGCATCGGCGGCATAGGCTCCCGGCGCAGGGGCGGAGACACGAAGTCACCGCGACCTCCGCGAGACGCTCCCATGTCTAGCCCGCGGGAAGCACCCACAGGATACCTCCGCTCGAATAGATCGCGCGGTGAGTCGAACCTGGCACGGTCGTAGTACCCATCATATGGATCCTGTTCAGATTAAATGAAAGCATTACTTCACTTACAGGTTAAAAAACTTTGTTAAAATAAAATGAAATCATAATATAAGGGCAAAGGGCTTGAATAGCCTACTGTAGCATCATGAGTCCGGCCTAAGTACTTCGGCCCGAGATAGGTACCGCGTGCGGAGACTGTCTCTACGCCTCGGCCTACGTGATGCATCGGAGACGGTTCGATAGAAACTGACGGTTCGGAAAGTAAGGAGAGCGCGTTACCCCAAATCCTCCCATCATGCGATCGCGAAGGAACGGCGGCGGCGGCGGTGGAGGGTACGGGTCGCGGCCGAAAGCTCGATCGCGTAAAATGTTCCGGTCTGGGCCCAGCGCCTTCGGGCACTCCTTGGACCAGTGACCGCCCCGACCGCAGCGATAGCACTGCTCGGGGTCGCCCATGCCGGGCCGCTGACGGACGCGGCTCGTGGATAACTGCACCTTCATGGGCTGTCCGTCGACCATCATACCGTTCAGCTCTTTGATAGCTTCGTTGATATCGCCCGACGCGTCCAAGTGCACGAAGCCATAGTTACGAACGATATCACACTCGACGACGGTGCCGAACTTCTGAAACAGCTCGCGGACTTCGGGCGCGCGCGTCTTGTCCGTTAGGTTACCGACGAATATTTTTGTGGTCGGCGTAGAAGGTGCCTTTCGGCTCTTGGCCGCTTCTATTTTGATAGCTTGACCATGGACCATCTCTCCGTTTAAATTCTGAATGGCTTCGCGGCCGACTTGTTCGTTTTCCATATGCACGAAACCGTAATTTCTGACGATATCGCATTCTACGACCGTACCGTACTTTTCGAATAGCGGTCTAAGATCGGCGTCCGTCGTTTTATCGGAAAGATTCCCGACGAAGATTTTGAAAGTACCGGCGCCCGGCATTTTAATTCTGAAACGCATACATAATTTGTCGAAGTGAGTCGTCAGCGTTTAGGACAATGGAAGTTGGTAGTTCCGAAATAATATTGCAAATAGCCGACACTGGCAACTGTTTAGCAATACTTACCTTTTAGATACAAAACTACACTAAAATTAAGCACAATAAAACAAATGAACACCCGATTACTATTTCCACGCCACTAGTAATGCACTTCAGTGAACCCGACAACAAAATGGCGACTTTGCTCGGCCAAATGAAACGTTTGCGTGAACGAACAAAGTAGAAATACCGAAGAATGATGAACATCAGAACATGTCATCAAGAAACATACAAAAATGGCCTGCTTCATTCACATCCGTTTCCGTTTGACCATAGATATTTTGAGAAGTGAAAGACATTTTTATAATGTTAAAAATAGAATCCTATGTACTATGTTGTTTTATTTTATGTGAATTCAGATAAAAGAAAAACTTGTTATTTTCAAATAAGTCAATACTATTGATTTTATTTTTACTTACTCATTTTTCAGAAAGTCAAATTTTACGTCTTGGGAACTTCATAGATTAAAAAATTATAACTAAATAGTCTTTGAAGTGCAAAAAAGCAGTAAAAAATAATTTATAAATTGAAAGTTAATTGTTTTATATTAAACAAGGGCTTGAGCTAAACCTATCGTCAACCACTTGTTATCAACACAGTTTCTTTATTGTTGGCATCTTTAGCGAATGCATCTTCATTGCAACTATAAGAGTGAAGAGTGCCAGAGTGCGTTGCGGATTTTTCTGAAGTTTGAATTTTCCTAAATAGATGATTTAGAAGTTATATCAGTTAGTTAAAATACTACTAACTACAAATTATTTTACAGTTTAATTGCACTTTACTTTACACTAAGTTTCACAAAACTAGTGCCACTGCCCACTACCTATTCGAGATTTCTCAAGTTTTTATTTTTAAGTTAAATTTAATAGTATAAAGGTTTATTTATTGATTACACAAAAACCATTTTAGAGATACATCCGAGTATATAATTTTAGAAGGTAAGTACCTAAGTGTGAATTAATCTTTTAAATATTTTTTATAGCGAATAAATTCCACTACACTACAAAAGTTTACGTACATTATTGAATACTATAAAAAGCTACCACTTTATGTTTCTATTCTGGTGTACAATAAAGAGATATATTATTATTATTCTCTTTATTTCATAATATTTACATATAAATTACATTTTTAATTAATTTTTTATTATTATTCTCTTTATTCAGTCAATAAACATATTAATTACATTTTTAAATATAAATATAAAAAATACATTTAAAAATATAAAAAATAGTAGACCACCGACTTCGAGTACAGGGACCAAGAAACCGGTGGTTAGGGCTCCAAAGACAGGAACCTCCTCACTATACGTGCCGTGTCAAGGAGGACCGCCTTCTGCATCAGACCCTTAATCCAGCCGTCCAACGTGAGCCTCTTGAGGTGTTGGTCGAGACTCTTGGCTATCAAACCATGAACAGAAACGACTATCGGAACAATGATCGCCGAATCGACATTCCACATATCGACAATCTCCTGAGATAAATCCAAATATTTTATTTGTTTTTCTTTTTCAACCTTCACGAGATTCTCGTCATGAGGAACAGCGATATCGATAATCATTGCGCGGCGCTGTGATCGATCTATCATCACTATGTCAGGCTTATTGGCGACAATAGTCCTGTCTGTGATAATAGATCGATCCCAATATAATGTAGCACGACCATTCTCGAGAACTGGGTCGGGCACATACCTGTAGTATGGCACCTCCAAATTTACAAGTTTGTATTTAAGGGCAAGTTGCTGATGTACAATCCTGGCTACTTGGTTGTGTCTGTGCAAATATTCACCGTTAGCAAGACGAGAACAACCAGAAATAATATGCCTGATAGATTCCCCGGGTCGGTGACATGCCCGACATATGTCAACGGTACCGTCCCTCAGTATATGTTTCCGATAGTTATTCGTCATGATAACTTCGTCCATAATTGCACAAACAAAACCTTCGGTTTCTCCAAAGAGATCACCGTACCGCAGCCAGGAAGTCGATGCTTTAAAGTCTATATCGGGCCCTTTCAAAGCCCGATAAAACCGACCATGAAGCTCTTTGCCCTTCCATACCTCCTTGCGATCATCAGTACTAAGTACTACAGGTTTGCGCCAATTCTCTTTAGCCAGAGCGAGTGGAGTGAATCCGTTATCCACCGTAACTACATTGCGATGCACCCCCATGTCGGTATTAAGAAAATATTCTCTGAGATTGTATATCTCGCGATTATGTAGGGTCTTGATATTTAAAAATCCACGACCCCCAAACTTTCGCGGGATGTACAATCTCATAACCGATGAACGTGGGTGGTGCATTCGGAATGCAGTCAGTAAGGTACGAACTCTCCTGTCAAGGGCATCTAATTCGGTCTGAGTCCATCTAAGTATACCAAAGGAATACATCAGAACCGGCATTACCCAACCGTTGTAGGCTCGCACCTTGTTACCCCCTGACAAAAGACTTTTAAGGACTTTTTTCAGGCGGCCGAAGAAGCGTTCCCGCACCGTTTGCTTCACATCAGATTCTGGTATTCCCAAGGATTGTGAAAAGCCTAGATATTTGTAGGTTTCGGTGGCAGAGAGAGACCTAAGTTTTGTCGATTATTATTATTACAAAATTGTAAAACCCCGAAGATCAACCAAATTTCAAAAAGTTTGAAGGGAGTTCTCTTCTTTGTATTTTCCTACGGATTACTAAGGTAGGTGGAATTACGGGAATTTTAGTATTATTAAATTGTGTGAAAATATTTTAAAATAGAATTGGTGTAGTATTATAGTATATTACTCTCGATTAATAGAGTTTTACTTTGGAAATAAAATTACTGTTGTAGTTTCAATACTTAGTTAATAATCGACTGATTTTCATTATCAGTATTTAAAAGTGTGATATATTTATTTTATATTTGTGGATGGCTAAACAAATGGATATTTATTTTATTTTGAGATTTTTAGGTCTTTCGATTTTAAATAGCATGGTAATTATCACATATTTTAATGATGGCAAGAAATAACTAAATGTCAAAAGCCGTCATTCTGTCGACGTACGTCTACTCACTTCACAAAAATATTGAATAAATTTATGATTTAAGTCGAATTTTTCGTGAAAATTGTGTTTTAGGAAGAATCGGCGACTTTTCGTATTAACGTCAAGCATCTCGATCGGGGTAAGTTCTTATTTATATGTTAATTGTAGACACTGAGAAAAGTGAAAATAGATCCAATGGCATGTTGAATTATTAAATTTTATTTTCACTATTAATAATCGTGTGATCTGTGATTTTTTAATGTTGTGGAATACGGCTTTCAGATTCTCCAGTGACGTACGTTTATCGTTAAACTATCAATAACAATATAACATGCTGGTTAAAACGTATATAAGTGTATATATAGTAATTTGAAATTTTGATATTGAAGTTTAAGTCCATGTTATGATATTTAATAAAAGTAAGACTCTGAAGTAGCAGTTCTTCCGTAAAGTACACACGTCAGTGCTCTGATATTAAACAATAACCATTTGTTAGTGATACAGTGTCTAAAATGAACATAGTACAGTGTTAGTTGTAAACAAAATCAATCTTATTACCAGTCTCTGATATTCTAAAAACAGAGAACATGTTCATTATCCAGTGTCCATGTTTTAACTTTAATCCTTACTATTATTGAAAATGCGAAAGTTTAAAAGTATGTATGTTTGTTGCTCTTTCATGCAAAAACTACTAAACAGATTGGAATGTAATTTTACAGTAATATAGCTTATATATCAGAATAACACATAGGCTACCTTTTACTTTAATAATCGAGATGATCAAAATTTTACATTATTATTAAAGTATCAGTGATTATTTGAAAATAAAGATCACAGATTAACAGTTGAGTATATGTCTGAAAATATAATTTGAATCAGAATTACTTAGTATATCAATATTCTGATGAATGGAGTGGAGACTTATTAAGTTGTTTAAGTACTAAGAAAAGATTGATCAGAGTAGATTGTTCTTCCATCTCAAAGGCTGTTGACATACTAGTGCCTGATGAATTGCCGGTGTGCATGGGTGGTAGTTACTTGCCCGTAGTTTAATTGTCTGCTCTCTTGGGAGGTAAGAGAGCAAATGGTTTAAATTCTAATAATTTTGTAAATGAAAGCTAAACTTTAAAATTTTACCAATCTGCTTTATCCATTATCTTTTCTTTTTATTATGTTGTCTATATGACTCTTTCGCCTGCCACCACTATGTGAGGTATTACACTAAACCTAAAATTATTATTATTACATTTAGAAATACAAAGTTAGGGTTGCCAGGTTCTAATATTAAAGTGTCTAGACCCTTGACAAAGTACTATTTGCTTACTTTGAAATATTTAAACACATCATGAAACATTGCCGAGTATCACTGACTAATGATCATTATCAATGTGGGTATTTGTGATGTAATTTTGGGGAAATGTAAGGGTACGTCTTCAAAGATAAATATATCTATATATTTAGTTCTATGGTTTTTAATGACTTCAATGACCTTATAGTTCTTAATGTTTAAATGACATAAATCACTTATTTTAATCGAGGTTTTTATATCTAAAATAATGTTTCTTTGATATCTTCTGACACTACTAAATGATGATCATATACTGAGCTGCACATTAGGAGTGTATTTTTTTTTTTTAATATTTACTCAACATTTTCACATTAAATACAGATGAGCTACATCATTTCACGTAAATGTATTTACAATATCTTCAATCAACCGATGCTTAAAAAAGGACAGCCTGTGCTTTAAGCATCAGTAACCTTCATGTGACATAGGATATTTGCATTTCAGTTAGCTCTGTTACATAAAGTAATAAAAGGTAGGTACTGGTAAAACATAAACAAGTAACAACTCATTCTTGGTCATGACATCTCATACAATCACAATCTATTTTGCCATTACGTTGTGTGTGTGTGTGTGTGTGTGTGTGTGTGTGTGTGTGTGTGTGTGTGTGTGTGTGTGTGTGTGTGTGTGCGTGTGTGCGTGCGTGTGTGTATGTGTGCTAGCGTGTATATGTAAGTGTTTGTATGGGTGTGGTAGCATCTCGTCCAAGCCACCATCATAAAATCATAAATGGGTTTTGATAAATGATTCGGTTTCATCGTATGTAAGCTTCTGCAGGTATTTTTCAATTACTTTTTTACATGTATATTTACTTTGTTCGTGAAAGTGTAAACAGTTATCTAACTTATTGTACAAGTAGCTACCGAGGAAATAATAAAATTTGTGAGCAAAAAAAGTGTTACAACGTGAGTCTCTTTCGATAATATTCCTGCGCTTCCAACGGAGTTGGGTCTCTGAGTGACATGGAGAAAGGGTAGGCTTTAGTTCTTTGTGTTTTTTTAACACTGTTTGCAAAATAAAAATTTGTCGGACCGTAAGGACTTCGCAATATTCATACAAGTCCTTCGTCGGAAAGCGGTATGGCTTAAAAGTGCAAACCTTAAGCACTGCCCGTTGGGCACGCTCGATTTCTATTAAATGGCTTTTTGCTGCCCCACCCCAAGTAGAAATGCAATACCCTATGACTGATTGACAGAGTGCGTAATAAACCATTTTGGTTAAATTAGGATCAGCCACATGTCTCAGGTGTTTAAAAACAAATATAAGTTTGCGCACTCTGCCAGCGAGCTTACTGATATGTGGCCGAAACGACAGATGATCATCCAGTATGACTCCCAAATAACGAGTAGAAGATACTTGTGTAAGTTTTGAGCAGTGACATTCAGAATCACAATTGGGCTGTTTGTGGACTTTAATGTTATAGTTACCTAAATTGCTGGTAGGATTGCTTCTGATTTTGTAGGTCATAAATAAGGTTTTTTCAACACTAAGGGTCAGAAGGTTAGCTGTAAGCCACTGCGTAACCCTATTCAAGCCAATCTGGGCTGCATGGAAAGCATCCTGCCACGTTTGTGCTTTAAAGGTCAAAGCGGTATCATCAGCAAATGCTACTATCCTTCCAGATTCCAAGGCAAGTTCACACATATCGTTCACGTACACTAAAAACAAAGTAGGACCAAGGATACTTCCTTGTGGGACGCCATGTAGAACTGGGAGTTCCCCACTGACATGACCATCAACCACTGTACATTGCGTACGATCAGATAAGTAGCTTTGGAAAAGTTTTAATTGATTTCCACGGACTCCTATTGCTTCCAATTTAGCACATAGCCTGGGAATAGAGACCGTGTCGAATGCCTTTTTTAAGTCTAGGAATATCGTAAGACATTTTTCTTTATTGTCTAGTGCCTTTACCACAAAATTTGTGAGATCATGGACTGCTCCATCAGTAGATCTAGAATTCCGAAAACCATACTGTCTATCAGATAAAAGGCCACATTCTTCAAGATATTTTTTGAGTCTGTCATTCATTATTCGCTCTAGTATTTTCGAGAGGGCAGGCAGCAAGGATATTGGTCTATAATTGCGGACGTCGTTTTTGGCTCCTTGTTTGTGTATAGGATGCACGAGAGCTTTCTTTAACAGGTCTGGAAAAATACCAGTATTAATGCACAAATTAAAAAGATAAGTAATAGGTGGAACAATTATAGACCCATATCTTTTCAGCACATAAGCAGGAACACCATCAATACCCGCAACACAGTCAGTCCGTAAACTGTTAATAATTTGGCGTACTTCAATTTCGTCCGTTTCTAGGAATACTAAGGAATTTCTATTATTACAGTCTATGCAATCCATAACCTGTTCGTCACAAACCAGTGAAGTAGTCGCTTGTTCGGCTAGGCTCCTACCAACCTCGACAAAGTACTTGTTCACAGTATTAATGGTGTCAAAGGGACAGCGATCTATTGGGAGTAATTCCTTAGCCGACCCTTTCTCATTGGTGGTGTGTGTGACTTCTTTGATTACGCTCCAAAGCTTTTTAGGATTATTGTACGCCTTCCCAAGTAGATCTTTCTCGTACTGTCTTTTAGTATTTTTCAAAATAGTATTACAGTAATTCCGATATCTTTTGAAGGTAATCCTGAGTACCTCATTATCAGGTGATTTTTTGTGTGCTTTGTACATTCTATCTCTATTACGCATACACCTTAGTAAACCCGCAGTTATCCATGGCTTTAAAATTCTAAGGCGGTGCGGCACTAAGTAGATATTAGAACTGAGTGAAATAGCCCTAGAAAGAGAATCCATGAAGCACCTGCAAGCGTCATTTGCATTTGATATTTTATATAAGGAAGCGAAATTTATAGCTTTAATATGGTTATCAAGAACTTTGTTATTAATTTTATTAACTTTATTGTTATTTTGAAGTTTGTACGATTTATTTAATTATTATGTTCACCTGTGGACTGCCATGGGTCAATCCATTTGTGATTGACTATCTAATAAATAATGATAGGATTGATTGATTGAATGAACTAGATTTAGATGTAAAAATGTAGTTCATGAAATATATAATTGTTTTAATCAATATTACCGTGTACTACTCCTAATTGTTTAAGTTTACATCGTGAGATCTGGGTAGGTTTAAAACCGAGATAATCATTTATTTGTTTTTGATTTGTTTTACACAATAGGAAAACATCACAAGACTGGCCAAGGATTTATGTATCATTTGCCTTACCTGTTTATGTTTGAATTTTTTCAATCGTATTTTACATATTCGGTAATTTATTACATATTTACATAGGAACAAATTTTACGCACATAATATGTATATAAAATTTGTTCCTGGGTCCTGTATACTTGTTTTAGGACTTCATATTTAGTGACATTTTATAGAAGCTATAATCCGTATCTTATTTCTTTGGGACAATACATATCTAAGAAATGTTATTTAAAAAAATATATAACTTATGAAGTATTATCATTCACATTTCGATATAATAATGTGTACTTTCATAAATACTCAGGAGTTTATTTTATTTTGTATCTGACTTAAATTTATATCGCACATAATGCGGCTGAAATCAATGTCTCTGCAAACACTTGTCTGTTACAAGTTCATCGGTGGTTTACCTACATAGTTTTATTGTGTTACATGCTGTGGGCGGCTATGAATGGGGTACGTCAAAACCACCCGAGATTGTCGCGTCCGGCGTCTTGGTACGCAGAGTGTGTGAGCGAGAAGGCCGCATGAGCGGGACGCAAATCGCTCGATAACGCCCGGTATTGTTAGGGCGTCCCTCTCCCCGCGCTTCGCTCAAGAGGGTTATGTAATTTAAGCAAGGCCTTTAAGTAAGCGGTTTGAAAGAGGGGTCAGCATATAATAAATATCATTCTTCCTCGCGTTAACGTTTTCGTCATTTACTTTAGATTTGTTCGAATAATTTTGAAATTAAATAAAAAAAATTAAAGCATGCCTTGTGAAATGGGTCTGGCCGATTGGAGGTGACAGAAGAGTTGTTAAACTAGTACTACCAGTTTAATCAGTTAATCATTAAACAAGGGTAACACTTGAGCTGTTCTTTACAGCTTTACTTTGTCTATACATATATGCAGGTACTATAAGTAAATAATGTCAATATATTTATTTGTTTACATGTGGAGATCATTGTTAGTGAAGCCGTATCGGTTCGACTGAAATTTTCAATACTTTTCGGAACCTTCATTCACCGGCCACTTGTAACTTAGACCAGTCGTTAGACTATTTTGGATAAGTGTTTGGTCTTTTTTTGTCCAAATGAATCAGTCACATACCACAACTACTTAATATTATGTCCCTAATACGAAATGAATAGCGCATAATATGTATCTAATTTGTGTTACTATCTTTACGGTAGCGGTATAGAGTGAATAAGTGTATTGCGAACCGATTCGACTATGTTTGATTGTTTGTTTTTTCCTTCGAACTTTGCAATTTCTAAACAGATTTGGATATTTTTTTTAAATACATACATATTACATATTGTACATAGACAATCAACCCGACTCGGAAACAAATATTTGTGGATAAAACAAATATTTGGTCTGACCCGGGAATCGAACCCGAGACCTCTTGATCAGCAGCCGCATGCGCTAAGGGGGCGTCCATAAATTATGTGAGATATTTATGGGGGGGAGGGGGTCGAGTCAAATCTCATCTAATCTTACGTTGGAGAGAGGGGGGTCTCGGCAAATATCACGCCATTTTTTTCCGATTAACAAATAAAAAAATATATACTATTTTGGTCCATTTAATCCAGATTGTACATGCTTAAGATTTAATCTTAAGCATAATCGTAATACGATTAAGATCATTTACTAATTCTTTCGAAAGAAAATAATTTCATTCATACTTCGACGTTATACATCTACTGACTGTCAAGCCACCATATTTGTTTCATACTAAATAGCTAAATTTAATCAAAGTGCAAAGCAAAGTGCGACCCTCACGGATTGTCACAAGACGAGCTAATGAGTTACTGTGCGCAAGCGCCAACGGCTTAGAGTGACTATATCAGAACGAAGTTGAAGGAGCAGATGATTTTACTGAAAATCATATGGACATGTTGGTTCCAGTAGTCTCTCTTGAGACCGCGCATGATTGTTCATGGACTGAATTAATGTAGATATTCTTTTTAAATCACAGTAGTTACGATTTAAGTATTCTATTGATAATTTTTTATTGCACTTATAATTAAACTCTCAGCAATATTGATTACTAGTCTTAACTAGTCGTAAATAAAACCCGAACTATTTTTTTTTCTTTTTACAATTATACGTAAGAAACCCACATTTTGAAAAATCTCACGTGAGATTGGGGGATGGGGGAGGGGTTGAATAAAATCTCACGACATCTCTCCAGGGGGGGAGGGAGGGACAGAAAATTTAAAAAAACACCTCACGTAATTTATGGACGGCCCCTAACCACTAGACCAAAAAGAATATAATCTTAGTGTAATTTTCTCTAATGTCTTAAAGCCGGTAAACCAACCAATCATTTCGGTACTTTTTTTTTTATTAATCAACTTACTGTTGACTTCGCCTTAAATATTCCAAATATCGCTTCATCTTTAGTAGGAACGCATTTATTATTTAACATCAGATTCCAAATAACCCCAAAAAAGCGATAGACTTTCATTACCCTAAATTTGCAATGGTATATTTTCACATTATAATTAGGTATTGAAAAAGTGATGTTGAGGAAAACTCAAGACTGTCTTTCAATTTAGGTTTTCCAAATATCGCCATATGGTTTATTTTCGAAACTGTTATAAAAATTGAGTTAATCCAAAGCAGTCAGTTCAGATACCAAATAACCCCATCAATGTGATATTTGGAACCATACATTTAAAGTAATATATCTATAGATCTATTCACAGAAAACGTACGGTTATAGTAGCTACTTGTAGACAATGAAAACTACCAAAACTAATATTCTAAATGTTGATACAGTAACTTTCGTTTTTGTAAACATCTGTTTCAAGAAATATATGTTCCAATTAGCCCCACTTTACAGTACTTGAAAGGTTAAATAATATAGATTTCAAATGTACTGAATCATACGAGGAATATTATTCATGTGACCTTGAGCTAACAAAATTATGCTTTCCTTTCTAGCACTTGCTGTCTTGTTCATTAGATAATTCATGATCATAATTACACACAAGTGGCACAGACCTTCAAGAGCTTAACAATACATTCCAGGGGCTTCTGATTTTTATAGTAATTTAATTTATAACATTTTAAATCAGAGAGATATTGAATCTCATTTCTGACTGGCATATTGCAGTAGGTTCGTACTGGAAATAAATTACATTTACGGAATGGCCGTGCGAGTTGCGACATTCCAATAATGCTGTTCGTTTTTAACCTACTTCAAAAAAAGAGGAGTTCTCAATTAGATTTTGTTTGTTTATGTTTTGTAATGGAGGCAGCCCCAATCGCAATCGGGCTAAGATACTGCCCATGTGAACTATAGTTTCAAGGTTCATAGGTAGAGATTTGGAACTTGTTGGTATGTCATCATCATCAGCCTATAGCAGTCCACTGCTGGACATAGACCACTCGAATTGCACTCCAATTGGTTCTTGTATGTGTGGTTTTTACGTATATCATAGGTTTAATAAAAGAAATTCATAATTTTTGCATGAAAATCACGAAAGTGTCAGAAAAGTATCCTTTTGCCGGTAGTTTTGCCGCCATTCAGTGGAACCTTATCGAACTTTCACTACGCGAGATACAGATAACGAAAGCCATCGATTGAGAAAAATAAAAATAATCTATTCAAATAATAATTTCTTTTGCACCTATTACTACTTTTCTATTAATTTTAGCCGACTTCAAAAAAAGAGAAGGTTCTCAATTAGATGGTTTTTTTTGACGTTTGTTATCTCAGAACTTTGCATTGGGTGAACGGATTTTGATAATTCTCTTTTTATTTGAAAGCTGGTGCCTCCCATATGGTCCCATGATAAGAAAACCAGGATCTGATGATAGGATCCTGAAGAAATCGAGGCACACCTGTCACGATTTGTCTACTCGGAATATTTTTTCTTTGAAGTCGGTTTTTTTAAATTTATTTTAGATCTATTTACTATTTATGAACGTGTTACAATGAACATTGGTCTGAGATACTTGAATAAATAAATTTACTATAATTATTTTTGTTTCGTTCGCGTTTTGTATGGCCATTCCTGACACCATCATGGGCAATAGTTCCTACTATTCGAATACTTTGATTTTTGAGCAAGGACATGGACTACCCGCGAGCAAAAAATAATGGATCATGCATCAAACAATATTTTGAGCATGAAAGTCCTGCAACTGAAGTCCTGCAGCACGAAAGCAACTCTTAGCAAGACCTGGGACAAATGAGATATTTATCACAGTGACAATCTTTCCGACACATTACGTAAAATAATACGGTATGTATTATTTTACGTAATAGTGGTAAAGTATTAAACGTGTAGTAGAGGGACACACAGGAGTGTGTCCCTCTACTACAGTAATCGGCTCGTGATATTCGCAATTTGAGACATGACATACCGTATTATTTTACGTAATGTGTCGGAAAGATTGTCACTGTGATAAATATCTCATTTGTCCCAGGTCTTGCTAAGAGTTGCTTTCGTGCTGCAGGACTTCAGTTGCAGGACTTTCATGCTCAAAATATTGTTTGATGCATGATCCATTATTTTTTGCTCGCGGGTAGTCCATGTCCTTGCTCAAAAATCAAAGTATCTTTATTCTAAATTTAATTGATGTCGATGCAGTGGATAAGCCGTGAAAGCTTAACAGCCAGACAGAGTTACTTTATAATTTATAGTTTACATTTTTGTCCGTGTGGTGACGGATTAAGAATACAGAGTGGCATCACCCCTATTCATCCCGCGGGTGTCGTAAAAGGCGACTAAGGGATAAACTACGCAAGACAAAATCAATGCAAAGAGAAGGAAAACTTGAAACCAACCCTATACCAACCCGTCTGGCCAGCGTGGTAAAGTAGGCCAAAACCTTCTTTCTAAGGAGAGGCCTATGTCTAGCAGTGGACTGTTGAAGGCTGTTGATGATGATGATGTTATGTTAAACCTTTATGTTAAAGATTTAGATATAGTAGTCTCGAAACCAAGTTTAGTCACTTAGCATTTTTTGTCACAATCTTGTTCACGAACTTAAAAAACCTTTTAGAGCCGACATACTTGTTCGAAGTTATGCAAAAAAAAGCAACAAATTGTCCAAGTGAATCACAAGTGACAGATTCTGTATTAGCAACAAAAAATGCATAGAATGATTCACCTGAGTTGGACTAGATTTGTTATAATTTTTCTCGGTAGTAGCGGTGTTAGGTAATTGTTGTGAAACGCCCGGAGATAATCTTTTATGGACCAATCGTGCGAAATGAACCTCCGTGAATATTAACGAAAGTGTTAGTTTGTTTAGTCATACCTCCGATTCTGACTTGGAGCTGATACGGTATTGAGTAAGATAATGAACTTAAACTACGAGTAAAGGTGCGCGTCCATTGGCCCGCGCCGGACGCACGGCACGCAACGGATTGAACGTATTTGCCTTGCTCAGAAATGCCGGCGTTCGGTGCGGGCGGCGCGGATAGTGGACGCAGCACTATGTGAAATCATACAAAGCAAAATAAAATCCATTGCGTGCGGTGCGTCCGGCGCGGGCCAATGAACGCGCACCTAATTCAAATTCAAAATTCTTTATTCACCTAGGATGCAATACATCTCTTGTGACAGGTCAAGATTCTACATGTACATTTATGCCATGTTTGCAAACAATAGGTAGAGCCGGAGAAAAGAACATGGCAATAAAAACTCGCGGCCACTCCTTTCAAATCGCCAATGTTTACATAGTTTTAATGTTTATAAACCTTAATGGGGAATTCGAGTAATAATGTTTTATATGTGATCTGTTGCTGGTATGAAATTTGACCGCTTATGACCGCGAAAGTTAATTACAAATGTCACTTCAGGATTGATTTATCACCCGATATGAATGTTCGAATTTAAAGAATAATATTTCGAATGGTATTCATGATGTTTTAGCAGTTTTGAAAGTAACTTAATTGATATTGCTTTTGAATTGTGCATATATTGTACAAAAGTGGATTGAAGGAGGGTCTGAAGCCTTTAGAAGTCCATTGCTGTTTATAGGCCTCTCCAATTGCAAGTCACTTGATCCGATTCTCGGCTCCTAGCACCCTGCTCCTGCCAGCTATCTTGCTCAAATCATTTCAAAAGTCCAAATACTGATGTAAAAATTAAAATTTCTAAAATTGAAATATAAATACTTGTAGCTGTAATACACTGAGGGATCTTACTAAGGTACTATGTAGACCTGAGGGAATTGTGTGTCAGGTCATGTGTGTCAGGTCATGTGTGTCAGGTCATGTGTGTCAGGTCATGTGTGTCAGGTCATGTGTGTCAGAAATTGTTATTGTAACTAGTTAGATTGGCCATTTTCCATAATGAAGATTTGTAGATTACTGACTTTAGTATTTATACAGTGTCGTCATTATAATGATTACATTTTGGTGAACTTTTTGTACCTATCTTGAGTAGCGGACTATTAAAAATGTGGTGATGTGAACTCAATAAACTTGACAAGTCAATAAATATCCGGTTTAGCTAATTTAATACAAAAGTATTAGAAAACAATCTTGATATGATCAGCCTTTGTTTTCAATTCCATTTCTCTGTTCTCTTGTGTCATTGGCTAATGTCACTTAGTCACGTGATCAAAAAATAATATTAGCCAATGAAACAAGAGAATATAGAAATAGAATAGAAAACGAAAAACGTTTGCAACTTGGCTAGAGGGGCAGATGTGATACTAGAATTTTATACAAACTATTATATTATTAATACATGAGACAATTGTTCATTGAAATGTTGACAACTCATCTTGCTAGAAGTATATAGATTAACAGGATAAGTGATAGTGATAAGACTAAGCCACTAGCCGCAGTACGGAGGTTGACGGTTTTTTTGTGTCTAATCTAATTTACATCATCCGTATGTTATTAAAGAACTTGAAAATAACTCTATCCGTCATGTTTTGGTGATTAGTAATTATTTTAGCAAATGTCTAAATATATGATAATTACATGAAAATAGTTCTAATCACGCGGAAGCATCAGTGTATATATATATGTATGTGTGTTTATGTCTATATTTAAATGTTTTTTTTTTTCTAATTATTTAAAAACTCGCACCAACACTGCCTATGACTTTTATTACCATACCCTTTTTTCCATCCTACGGTTGCGTAGAAAGAAATGCTCTTAGAGATAAGGCCACCCGACAATTGTACATGGTCATTATGGTCCAAGAGCCCAGAGCGATCAGACATAACTTATTTTCACATGGATGAAACCTTCACTACTCAGTAGCGTCTAGTGTACTTTTAAATACCTGCGTGTTTGTAGAACTAGCCCTGTGACACCTGGGCAGATATCAGGTGAGAAAGGTAACTAAAAATAAGAGTTATCTAACTTAAATTAGTATGGCTGATTTTTATATATATTTTGTAGAATATGATTCTAAACTAGTTTCATAAAGTGTCAGACACTTTTCATGGACCAGAGCTTGTGTCAGACGCTTTAAAGATCGATAAAAAATTAATGAACTTTACTTATTTTTACATGTCTGATTTTTTAATATGTTATTAAAGTAACTATTACAAAGTTACATTTCATCAGTCAGACAAATTCGAGTGACCAAACATCCCTTAAACACAAAAATTATTCAGCCGGGAGTGCAATCATCATGCTCTTTCAGAGCGAGTGAGATGTCCACAGCAACTTGGATCCCGTTTTTAGGGTTCCATAGCCAAATGGCAAAAAACGGAACCCTTATAGATTCGTCATGTCTGTCTGTCTGTCTGTCTGTCCGTCCGTATGCCACAGCCACTTTTTTTGGAAACCATAAGAGCTATACTTTTGAAACTTGGTAAGTAGATGTAATCTGTGAACCGCATTAAGATTTTTACATAAAAACTAGTTGACCCAGCGAACTTCGTACCGCCCGACTTTAAAATTCCAGAACTTGATCGCAGCGCCACCTACCGGGTCCAATTGCGAATCTAAACCATTCCCAGATCCCCTTGAACACACACAAAAATTTCATCAAAATCGGTCCAGTCGTTTGAGAGAAGTTCAGTGACATACACACTCACAGAAGAATTATATATATAAAGATAGAAAAAAAAACAATACATTTTGGGGGTCCCCATACTTGGAACTGATTTTTTCATCGAACCCATCGAGTAAAAAATTAAATGTAATGAAAATACTTACTAATTTCAATCTAAGATTTTCGCATTCTTGTTTCAATAACATGGCATTAAGTTGTTAATTATTAAATATTAAAGTGAATTCATTTATTGCATGTATTTGTGATAGGTGAATATATGAGGATCCATTTTATTTTATAAGGAAATATCTTTATTTTATTGCAAAAAAGATACCAGTTAGAAAAAGATATAAACAAAATATTACCACTACCACAAAAATATCACTATGATTAATTACAGCAAATATCTCCTAATCATCGCAATCATCGACGCAGTCATTAGAATAAATAAATAAATAAATTAAAAAAAAAATTGCAGTAAATTGCAGTTTACGATTTATGACGTATTAAAAAAAAACTACTTACTAGATCTCGTTCAAACCAATTTTCGTTGGTAGTTTGCATGGTAATGTACAACATACATTTTTTTTAGTTTTATCACTCTCTTATTTTAGAAGTTAGAGGGGGGGGGGACACACATTTTTCCACTTTGGATGTGTCTCTCGCGCAAACTATTCAATTTAGAAAAAAATGATATAAGAAACCTCAACATCATTTTTGAATACCTATCCATAGATGGGTATGGGTATGGGTTCACCTATCCACACGTATGGGTTCGATGAAAAAAATTTTTTTGAGTTTCAGTTCTAAGTATGGGGACCCACAAAATGTATTGTTCTTTTTTCTATTTTTATGTAAAAATCTTAATGCGGTTCACAGATAACATCTACTTACCAAGTTTCAAAGTATAGCTCTTATGGTTTCCGAAAAAAGTGGCTGTGACATACGGACGGACAGACAGACAGACATGACGAATCTATAAGGGTTCCGTTTTTTGCCATTTGGCTATGGAACCCTAAAAACGGGATCCAAGTTGCTGTGGACATCTCACTCGCTCTGAAAGAGCATGATGATTGCACTCCCGGCTGTATAATTTTTGTGTTTAAGTGATGTTTGGTCACTCGAATTTGTCTGACTGATGAAATGTAACTTTGTAATAGTTACTTTAATAACATATTAAAAAATCAGACATGTAAAAATAAGTAAAGTTCATTAATTTTTTGTCGATCTTTAAAGCGTCTGACACAAGCTCTGGTCCATGAAAAGTGTCTGACACTTTATGAAACTAGTTTAGAATAATATTCTACAAAATATATATAAAGATCAGCCATAATAATTTAAGTAAGATAACTCTTATTTTTAGTTACCTTTCTCACCTGATATCTGCCCAGGTGTCACAGATCTAGTTCCACAAACACGCAGGTATTTAAAAGTACACTAGACGCTACTGAGTAGTAGACGCTACTGGTTTCATCCATGTGAAAATAAGTTATGTCTGATCGCTCTGGGCTCTTACTCTATTATATTGATGTGTTCATGCATGTAAACTGTATTAACTTGTGTACAACAAGGTTAATCTATTCCGAGCATCTCAAAAGGCCGCGTGTGGGATTGTTTCATTGTCTGCATTCGCGATGGTATTCTGCACCTCCTTTCTATCAGACCAAGTAGAGTCACTTTGGCAGGCTCTTTTTTTTGGACATCTTACACACAACGCCATCTAGTCCCAAACTAAGCAAAGCTTGTGTTATGGATGGCTAGAAAACTGATATAAATACATATACATACTTTTTTTTGTATATACATACATATTATACATCGAAACCACCCAAACTCCGAAACAAATATTTGTAGATCACACAAAAATTTGGTCCGACCCGGGAATCGACCTCTTGATCAGCAGCCGCATGCGCTAACCACTCGACCAACAAGGCAGTCTTATATTATGTATATATATTGGTTTTTAGTCTGATTCACTTTATAACCAGAACATTTCTTATAATCATTAATTACATTTTGCTAGCGGTACAGGATGTGCCATTCTCCTTTAAAACTTTCGTAATATGAATCATCTTACGTTTAGTATGACTATTTTATAGTTACATTAAAACGAGATCAAGCGGATAATGTTAAAAATTATAATGCAACAAACAGCACGCTTAGGAAACTATTAGACGGGTTTTACGTCCACTCATGGTAGCCTTCGGAGAAGTGAAGTTCTTGTAATTGGTCATCGCTAACCTCAATTATTAGACAAATTCCACCAGCTCTGATTGGAGCTCTAAGAATATAATCCTCTCTCACTAGTCCAAATATTTTTTAAACAGGATTACAAAATCTGTTTAATTATAATTCCTAATCATGCGTCAACTCAATAGGTTGCGTGTGGTAGACAGATGTGTGTGTGTGTAGCTATTATATTCTATTATTCATCATCATCCTCAACATCATCAACAGCCTTTAACAGTCCACTGCTGGACATAGGCCTCTCCTTTGAAAGGATGTTTTGGCCTACTATGCCACGCTAGCCAGACGGGTTGGTAAAGGGTTTGTTTCAAGTTTTCCTTCTCTTGGCAGTGATGTTAGCTGCTTATTTTGTTCCTTTAGTCGCCTCTTACGACACCCATGGAATGAATAGGGGTGGTGACACTTTGTATTCTTAATCCGTCACCACATTTCACAAATTCTATTATTAGTTGTTGGTCAATCACCAATAGCTTTTACAAACCTACTGCTGGACATTGGCCTCTGCTTAGAAAGGAGGATTTGGCCTACTATAACCACCCATGCCTGATGTATTAGTATAGGATTTACTTCAAGTTTTCTTCCACTTTGCAGTGATGTTGCCCTGCGTAGTTTATTCTCGTAGTCGCCACTTACGACACCTACGGGATAAATAGGGGTGGTGAATCTCCTTTGATCCTTCTCAGAACAACTTCCATGGTGATAAAACAGGAGATCAAGACGCCGGTATTTAAGATGTTTCAATTCTCCATCGTTTCAAGTTTCTAATTCAAATCTCATTTCATAAATGAAAACAAATACCCACGCTGTATTACCAAATCCAGACCTTACTTGAAGCACCTTTGTTTGATTATAATTAAGCAAACTGTCTGTAAAATACATTGTATATATAAACGAAGATCTCTGGTGATTACGAAGGTAAAATAACGGTATCTGGCTGTGGTAATCCCCCACATAAAAGATAACGGCTCAGCGCATACTGAATCATTCATGTTGAATCATTCTGCCTTACTTACTTGGCCATTCTTGATGGTAAATACTTAGTACTGCGTTCAGTAATATTATTAAGTAAATGGATAAAATCTGTTTTAATGGTAGAAATGAGATTTAATTTTTGCATAACACAAGAGATCTTCGTGAAATTTAGGAAATGGTAGAAAATAATTGTATTCGATGTCACTTAAATAAAGTACTTAGTGAGGTAAGTTTAATGTTTCTCGATTTCTATCTATAGATAAGTGAGTTGTACACAAGCGCAAAAAATATACTTAATAGGAAAATTTACGGTCGCCACGACGCTCTCTACTGCACCAAGTGTCACGAGTTCAAATCCCACGTGGGACAACACTATGTGATCCAGAAATTGTTGTCCCGAGTCTGGGTGTTCTTTGTGTCCGTTTCATGTATGTTTGTAAAGTCTCCCTCGACACAGGATGTATATTCCCAATGTTGGAGATGATTTTTTTTTTTAAAACTGTAAGCTCGCAGTAATAGATTTGTGAAACTGAAAGTTTCAATAATAAAATCAAAGAACACACGGTCTCATATCAATTCCCCGAAATTTTAATATTTCTTTCAGAATCAGAAGTTTTCTTCAATGAAATCTCAGCATCGGGTGTTATTTTTAAATTTAAAACTTCCGAATTGCCAGACTGCACGTCGGCACGCATTTCGCATATCTTCGTAAAATTGTTATAACATCTGTGCCAAAAAAACGGCGCCAAAATTCCACAGCTGTTTTATATTTTTTCAACATGGCGGTATAATTAGAAATGTTAGATGATTATGATGTTATTCTTTTCATATTTTGTTAAAAGCTTTCTTTATTCAATACTTTACAGAAAGGTATACAATTCTCAAAAGCAAGTCCATCGCCTTCTCATTATTTTTATCTATACAAATAAATATTATAAAATTGAAATGTCTGCTTGTAATACCTAATTAACAGTTTACTTTTGCTTAATGCATATGAAAGTATATACGATATTTACATCACACAAGCAATTTAAAAAATAATGTGATAAAAACAGTATTTCGATTGTATACGAAGTATTTATATCAGTTGTCTAGTACCCATAACACAAGCTCTGCTTATCTTGGGACTAGATGATGTTGTGTGTCAGATGTCCAAAATATTTATTTTATTTATTTATTATTTATTTATTCCTATCATTGATTCGTAAAACTTAAAATCATCCCATCATTATTATGACCTTTTGTAGTTTACTGCTGGTCATTGCATCTCCTTACAAAGGAGCCTACCCTAAAGTCTATAAAAACCACGGTCACTCTGAAAGTGATTAAATAAAAATGTCTTCGTTTCTAAATACCTCATATTTAGAATACACATAGGTACATCATAGATGTAGTGATCATCTAAAAATACTGATAAACGTTATTGAACCTCGCCTATTCCTCATCCTAACAAGAACGTGACGCTAGTGAAAGGCATAGAATGCTCACCGCTATCACGCGGAGCCTCCCCTCACGGGAGTAGGGATGGGAGCACATCGGGAAGCCCTCATTAAAGAAACGCAAATTATATGACGCGGTAATTTTTTGAAACGTGATACTGTTTCTTTTCTTTCCATTTTGGACTTTGTTCCGATATCAAATACCACATAATTACGGAAATGGAACACTTAAAAGAGGTTTATTTTTCGTAACTTTTGCCAGCGGTTCCGCTTTGTATGTTGCGTGCTTTTCAAAATTCAAAGTATCTTTATACTTTCATTTACTCTTTTGGCTCAGCGACCCAAAGTGGATCTTGGCCTCCGACACAAGAGAACGCCACTCCATTCGATCCTGGGCTGCCTGTCGCCAATTGTCGGCTTGAAGCTCTCCAAGGTCCGCTTCTACTGTATTGCTCCAATGCGATATCTTCGTCGACCCAGATAGGCTCTCTTCACCCCTCGACCTTCTCCCATTCTTTCAACGTAACTATGCCACCGGAGTCTGTTGTCTAACACCCCCCTCACGGTACCTTAAAGTTACAAAACCTAAAAAAGAAATCGGTGCAGCGGTTTAACGATGAAAGCGTTTCACTAATATTAGTATGGTTGGTGTGGTGACAAATGAGTACACGGCTTACGGAATGGTAACTACAACTGCCCAATGCCATTCAAGAGTCAAATACCACAAAAGTGCTTTTCCGTGCTTTAAGACCCTCCCCCAGAAATAGATCTAGAAGGGTCTGGGTTCTATGAGACCGTGGTACTACTCCGGTTCAAACCGGCCCATTTGTGCCGACTCTAGTAAACGATAAGTTTAAGGTTCTTTATACAGTACTAAGTGGCTAGCTCTTACTTTTTTCTCGAAGACTTAATAAACGATACAAAAATTTTTTACAAGTACAATTGGCAACCAATTATGTTCGCTATTATAAGCCGACATAAAGCTAAGATATTTTAAAAAAAATCGTTTTTGTTACAAAAAATAGCAATAAGTACGTTGTTGCTGACCGTATTAAAGTCTCAATTTAGCATCAATGCAAAACTATTTGAAATAATGCATTGTTTAGTTATTACAGTGTAGGGCACGGTTGTCAGATCCTATCAACGCAAAGAAAGGATCCTCCAAAGAGGCGATGTGATCATGTTGAGTTACGCGGCCTAATGTTGTTGTTGAACTTTTCATATCGCGATACAGGTTGAGCATTTCTCCGTAGTTCGGTGTGATTTCCTTAGGTGGCGCTAGAATATTTCTTTGTTTTGACGTATAGCCTTCTCCTGAAAGGAGACCGAGCCCAGCTGTAGAATTGGGTTGTTGATGGTACTTTATTAGTAGCACATTCCCAAAATCATAGACATATTCAACTGATGATGTCTTTTTTGACTTCATGCCACATTATTGTCTTTGGTTTGTTATAGTCTACATGTACGTTGGTCTATGTTGGATAACAATCTAAAGTCAACTTTTTTCCTAAGGTCAATAAAGTTGTCGGCCAAATGTTTAGAGTGTTGCCTATCGCCTGTGGGCTGTTTGTGTTCCGTTTTGTTACTCGTACAAACCTACACAGAACAACCCACATTGAAAGCAGACAACTGAGGTTTCTGTGAATTGTTTAGACTAAAATGAATGACATATTTTAAAAACAGGTAGGGTTTATTTTCTATTTGATGTTTATTGTCTATTTTAAATTAAAAGTCGGTCATTAATCATTATATTTACGATTTTGTTGTAAGTATTTGTGTTTGTTTATTATTCAGCTTAAGTTATTCGCAGTGTGAGCTTACGCCCTGGGGTCAAATTCGATTTAAAAGTAATTTGTTTTGTCATAGTGTGCCTAAAATTCGTTGGCGGAACATGGGAAACTTGAAAAAAATGTAGATTTACTTTAGGTCAAATTAATAGTTTTTAGTATCCTACTGCTAAGCGTAAGCCTTTCTTTTGAAATGAGGTTTTTTTTTATTCACTTTACTCGATAATCGATCGATCGATTCTGCCCTATGGAAAGTAAGAGCTGAATCAAAACTATGGGATGATTATACTAATTGCGACTGCAAACAGTGCATCACGCTTTCTGTTCTTATAGTAACATATACCTACTTTTTTTATAGACAATTCCCGCTTTAAGACTATACATTCTGTGTTGAAGGGGAATTTACAAACATACATGAAATAGACACAAAGAACACTCAGACATACAACATCAACCACTTTGTAGACTACACAAAGTGTTTTTCCATGTGAGATTTGAACCCACAACACTGTGGCGACAAAATTAAACCGGCCAACCGCGCAGTCAGTTTAAAAACTATTAGCTCACTGTATTTAACGAAAAAGGTTGATCAAATAACCTTCTGTGACTTAAGCTACGCTTCTTGTATGTTTATTGATTTATCAAAATATAAAGAAAGACTCCCATTGTTGATTTCACCCCGTCCTCGATGGGTTATTGTGACCTAATGGATTATTTTTAACTGTTCCCTTTATTAACTGTAATAGTTGATCACGTTAATTGATACCCTTGTCTGCATAACATTATCATTTCGTGGTTTTTTGGGTAATAGTTAAAAAAAATATTATTATAAAAATAGTTGTAGTCATCAATAAAAATAAATAAAATTGAAGTTTCTGTATGTCATTACAAATTAACCATTGTTCACTAAATGCATATTGAACACTCACATAAAAAAAAAAAAATTTTTTTTGTCTGTCTAGCTGATTGTTGCGGCTAATAAATAATACTCTTCTTTTGATTTCGCCGAAGTAGAGTAAAATACGATCTGGCCAGGGAAGTCACCCCTTCAGAGTTGAAGACATACGCTCCAGAACTAGGAGGTCCGGGTCTTCCTTCTTGTGCCGAGCAGTTAAAAACTGTAACTCACTGCCAGCTCATGTTTTTCCTTCATAATATGATCCCGGGTCCTTTAAGCGGGGCTTGAAAAAGCATCTCACTAGTCCGCCATAATGCTTGCATTTTGCATTGCAATGAGTAGGGCAACCCCACTTGTGGATTTTACTCATGCTTTCCATCAGGCATAGTAAAGTCACCTTGCCAGGCGTCATATAAAAGAAAATGTAGGGAAACGAAATTTCCTATTTAATTTCCTAACTTCCCAAATTTATTTCATGAAAGCTTCATTTCTAATTTATCAAGCTTGACTACTGTCCAATTTTGTTTTCAACGAAAATTAGAACTAAAGCTAATGAAAATTTCATATCAACTTTGAAGTTGAAATAAAACAAGTTTCTATTGTGTTATTTTACTTAACATCAGGTTGGTATTTGAAAACCAATTTTGAGCACTGAGCCTTACTTATTAACAAACTAAATTAGGTTTTCGATTTAAATATTCATAGGATAGACTAATCCTCTATCCTTAATTGAATAAAGGGTTTATATAAATAATTATAGAAATAAGTAATTCGGACACAACGCCATCTAGTCCAAACTGAGCAGAGCTTGTACAATAGACTATTAGTATCTTATCTGTCTAGTGACAAGTGATATAAATACATGTATACTTTTTGTAAATACATAATAACTATAGAATATACTTAAAATTATACAAACATTCGGTCCGACCTGAGAATCGAACTGTCCGTGTGGTGACGGATTAAGAATACAGAGTGTCACCACCCCTATTCATTCCGCGGGTGTCGTAAAAGGCGACTAAGGGACGTACTACGCAAGACAACATCAATGCAAAGAGAAGGAAAACTTGAAACCAACCCTATACCAACCCGTCTGGCCAGCGTGGTATAGTAGGCCAATACCTCCATTTCAATGAGAGGCCTATGTCCAGCAGTGGACTGTTAAAGGCTGTTGATGAGAATCGAACCAGAGACTACAAGCACAGAAGTCGTACGCTGCCACTGCGCCACCCAGGCAATCAAATAAATATATAACAACTGTAGATGGCTATAATTAGGTTCTCTAACTAAATAGTTCGATATCTAAAACTCGGATTAACTTCATTTAACTTGTCTTTGATCATATAACTATCTAAAATAGTGGGCACTGACGCAAGAAACAAGAAAAAAAAACTTTAAAGTTTGATTAATTTGCGTTTGAGTGCAAAGTTTTGCACTACCCTCACTATCGATAAACTCAATTAACACTACAATGAATTCTTGTCGTGTCCCATCCGAGCGCTACCATGTGCGCGGGGAATTTGTCCCCCGGTGGGAGGGGGGTTAGAAGGGGTGGTTCAGCTCGTCGCTAGTGCTCGACGTCAGTTCCATTGATCGTGTTGTGACGTCACTGCAGCGGTCGTGTAACCGTTCGCGCCTCTCGCCCGGGCAGCGCTCGGTTCGCACACACCTCGCAGGCTCTACTGTAAATAGGGTTGTTTGATTTGCAACCACTGTTTGTATGTTTTGCGAGCGTTCAAATGACTTTTAAATGTACTACAAATAAAATGTTACTTTGGTATTACTGGTACTATAGTTTTTGTAACGGAAATTAAAAACGCTAGGATTTTTTGTTATTGAAAATATACTAAAGTAAGTTTTTCATGTCCTCGCAAACGTGTATGTAAATGGTAAATCCATAGCAGGCATACATATGAGCTATTATTTTATTTAAAAACCATTTTAATTATTCATACCTTCATCATCAATAACCCATAACGTCCCACTACTGGGCTCTGGTCACCTTCATATCAATGACGTAATAAGTAAGAAAATTAATGAGTACATAGTATTACAGAAATAGCTACACTAGAAATAAAAAAAAATCAATACAAATTTGTTTCTAGTTTTTTTTCTTTATAGGTCAACTTCTAGATAGGTAACAACTGGTATGACTGAATCCTTAAGGTCTAACTATAAAATTGCCTCTTTAATATCATCCTCCTAGCCATTATTCCCAAGTTTATTTGGGGTCGGCTACTAGTTCAACCGGTTTTACCTGAATTTCAGTTTTTCCACGGAGCGACTGGCATTGGGAGGTCCGCAACCCTAAGGGAGAACTGAAATTCGAAGATTGAACTAGTTGTCAGTATATTTGAGGTCACTGACTTCCCAATAACGATTGCCATAGATGTTCATGACAACCGGGACCGACGGCTTTACGTGCTCTCCGAGGCACGGGCGTGAATCACTCTGGGCTGCTATTAGGAATTTCCTAAAAAAAACCCAAAAACACTTTTTGGCCCGACCCGGAATTTGAACCCGAGACCTCTTGATTAGCAGTCGCATACGCTTATCAAAATTATCTCTTTAATATATCATGTGAAATTAAAAACTTTCTAAATTTATTGCCACACGTTTGGTTACTATTTCTTTTAATGAATGAATAGGGATGGTGACCACTAACCTTGAATTCCATATATATTTTACATCATTCAAAACCCAATACCAGACCATCTAACCAACGTGTGCCAGTATGCCAAAATCTTTATAAGGAAAGATCATATCCAGCAGAGGACTATACAAGCCTCGATTTGGTGTGATCTGATGATAACGTACCTAATTCATCATTATCATCAACAGCATTTAGGAGGTAGTAGCGCCACGCTGATTTCAACACGAATGGGTCGGCTCGACCGGGGCGGTAATACCCTCACACAGAACTCCAACCTAATAACGACAACATTCTTGATATCGTATTTCGTTGGTGAGTGTGAGATCGCAGGCCCAATCATTCTGTATCGTTCTCCCGCTCACCGGAGGCTGGGAGAATGATTCAGAAATATCTGATCAGGCTGGCATGGTAATGAGAATGGTGATCTCTACTCCAGGATTCTAGTCATGCTTTCCAGAGAAGAGTAACTTCATCATCAACAGCTTTTAACAGTCCACTGCTAGACATAGGTCTCTCCTTAGAAAGGAGGTTTTGACCTACTATACCACGCTGGCCAGGCGGGTTGGTATAGGGTTGGTTTCAAGTTTTTCCTCTCTTGGCAGCGATGTTAGCTGCATAATTTGTTTCTTTAGTCGCCTCTTATGACACCCATGGAATGAATAGGGGTGTTGAAACTTTGCATTTTTAATCCGTCACCATACGGCCAACGCCCTTAACTAATTAATGGAACTTATTTGCTAAGAATATAACAAACAAAGACTATTAATATTTAGGAAAATACAGTTCTTTCCTGTAATAGTCTGACTGCATAGTACGAAAACGTAACTTAACAGAGGTCTGTACGACCACAAATTACTTAACGCCAAAGTTACTTATTATTTAACTTGCAAAGTTTACCACGACTCGGTCCACATTTATCCCGTTCTAACCACCTCCACCCATTTCATCCATTTTTTGCACCTTATTTTAATATTCGACGAACCAGAAAAAGGTATTTTATTAGCGGAATTAAAATTTATGACCTTGCTTCTTTTTTAACGTTAGCAGGAAATTAAAAAATATCGGTTTTATATTTTTAAAAGAGCTGAGATATAGATGTAAATATCTGACCAGTAATAGAGTTTAAGGTTCGGAGCATATTGATCTAAATAATTTCTTTTTTTTGTCTCTTGTCGGTTTGTCCATCCAAAGATTGCCTGGAAGAGATTGATTTTAGCAGTATTGAATATGTTTTATGTATTATAAAATTAGCTACATTCCTTTGCCAGCAGTCAAATACTTTAACGGACTACCAGACTCCAAATATGATCCCTTGTCCTTTAAGTGGCCGTGAATCTCACTAGGTCGCTACTGTGTGAATCAGAACGCTTTGGCTGTTCAGTAAATTATATTCTAAAATGTATAAAAAAGAACCTTGATATTGAGAAAGTTATACTAAAATCAGAAATAGTGTATTTGCAATTTAAAGAGGTAGGTACATCAGAAAACGTAAATATTGTTGAAGTATATAGCAATAAATAGTTCGTAATTAACTATAAATGCAGCGATATGGCAGCTCTTATCAGTGTTTCCATCGTAACGGGTGAAATAAATGTCGGTAATCGACCTTGTATAAATATTTAAATTATTTCAATATTTGCATGTTTCCAATAATCGTTTAATTGATATATTTTTGTTATCATTGATCAGTCATGAACCATGTTAATATATTATTGCTTTCTACAATAAAAAATATTAAAATTAGGATGAAAATGAAAAAACGTAGTTATAATGTAAATATAAAATCTGTATTAGGATTGTGAATATTTAAAATTTCTGAGTTCTCTGTATGCGGTAATCTCTGGATCTACTGATTAGGTTTCGGACTTTTTGACCAATAGAAAATTACATCATTTGTGAGTATCATAGGTCATACCGGTTTTTTTCAGTGGTAGTCGAACTTGCTTGAAAATATTTAATTAAGCGCAACGAAGTGGGTACCGGTCAGCTAGCTTATTAATATTACAAGCAATGTATAACGTAAGAATAGAAATAACATACAAGTTTATTAATAAGAAAAAGTAAGTAATAATAATTCAAATAGCCTTTTTTCTCCCGGTCGATTTATTACGAATTTATTGACAACGCAGGCATTAGAAACAGCTTAGTAGTTTAGGCGCTACAGTAAACGTACATAATAACTATTAAAGCTGTTACATTAACAGTTATTACAAAAAAAAAATTACAACTGTTTAATTCGTAAAGATTTTCGTAATATTTTATCCAAATTGGCGAAAAGAAAAACAGAGGAGTCTCTGAAGCGATAAAAATTGTTTGACAACCGCGACCGTAATCAGTAATCAACTTGGCCCCTTTTCCCCCGACCGACGAGGGTAGGGGAAAACTGACACCGTTTAGGTAAAATTTTAAATTGTGCCTGTCGCTTGGGTTTTAACGTTGCTAATATTGTATGATGATTGATTACGAAAAAAAAATTGGAAAAGTGAATTTTTTTTTACTCTTGGAAAATAAGTTGCAGTAATAAAAACACTTTAAGCGGCACGTGGAAAAAGAACGCACTAGGCTGCCCCCATCTTGCACTGTCCACATTTGCTAAGACCGTGACTACCACTTTTAAATTTGACTGAAAGGAGGGAATTTTGGAAACTTAAAAAAAATGCAGTTAGTAGACAGATAAGTGTATCAGAATAGCTATTGTTGTATGTCACCTTGAAAAAATGATTGTTTACAAAGCAATGATACGTTTTACTGTACCCTATATGTGAATGTAAAAAAAATCCACTCTGAAAATACTATCCCTACTAATATTATAAATGCGAAAGTAACTGTCTGTCTGTTACGCTTTCACGCCTATACCACTGAAACGATTTTGATGAAATTTGGTATGAAGATAGAACTGAACTTGGGAAAGGACATAGGCTACTTTTTACCGCGATAACCGACATACACGCGGGCGGAGCCGCGGGCGAAAGCTAGTAATCTATACTTCCATACTTTATATTATAAATTCGAAAGAAACGCTGTTACTCTTTCACGACAGTTGGCATGGAAATACTTTGATTCTTGATGAAAGACATAGGTTACTCTTTAACGCGATAACCGGCATACAAGCGGACAGAGCCGCCCGAAAAAGCTAGTAGCCTATATTTGGATTGAGTGACGTTTGATTTTTAGCATATTACCTTCTCCAGCTCCGGCATATATTAGAACGCTATAAGAAACAATTTTTTTAAATACTACTCAATATTTTTTAGCATCTGCCTACCACCTACTCGTATAAAATACGTAGGTGTGATGTTAACACTGTACATATCTAAAATGCACAGCTGTCTCGCTTCAACGTGTACCTGTGTGAATTAAATAACGTGGGGTCGACGACCCTCGCAGTTAATCTGAGCATCGCTGAAGGGTTGCCCTTCTTACTTCATATAGATACAATATAGATATTTATATATTGCGGTGTAATTATTTGAGAATAAGCGCAGTACTGTATCTGATTTGACTGCCTCGTTGGTCTGGCGGCTAGCGTATGCGACTGCCGATCAAGAGGTAGTCGATTCCCGGGTCTGACCAAATGTTTATGTGATCCACAAATATTTGTTTCGGAGTTTGGGTGTTATCTATGTAAAATATGTATGTATTTACAAAACAAAAGTATGTTTATGTATCTATATTATTTGTCTTAGTACCCATAATGGTTTTGAACTAGATGGCTTTGTGTGTAAGATGTCCGAAATATTAAAAAAAAAGTTGAGTCTCACTGTTGCCATGATTAACGTTAGTGAATATTGTGGAGATTCAGAAAGTAAAATAATGATGAGTTATAGTAAATAAGTAGATGGTAAAACTTTTACACATAAATAAGTAGATGGTTAACACAATACTGTGGTTTAACCGTGAAAAAATAATACACATATTTACTTTGGATATGTTATAGATTTGTATCTTTAAACGATTGTGAAGAAATCTCTGTGCGAATTTTCATAGAGGTTTTTATTTGAATTTGAATATTAATTCATACTCAACTAGCTCTCGCCTGCGGTTCCGCCAGCGCGTATGTTGGCTATAACGCTAAATAGCCTTTTCTCAGGCTGTAGTACTGTACACGGTGTCATCATCATCAGCAACCCATAACGTCCCACTGCTGGGCTCGGGTGTCCTCTCAAGAGAGGGTTAAGGCCATACGTCCCCACGCTCACCGAGTGCGTGTTGAGGACTGTACACTGTGTACCAAATTTCATTTAAATTGGCTCAGCAGTTCTGACGTGAAAGCGCGTTAGAAAGACAGACAGACAGTTAATTTCACATTAATAATATTAGTAAGGATAATGTAAATCGTAAATATTGGGAATACCATTCAAATCATGTACTTATAAACAAATAATTTATGTTCTTATTTTCTTTCGATCTCAAAGTACAATAATGCTCACAGCTGCTTACCTTCCCACACATCTTAGATAAATCTGCTTACGAACGATTAGTGTTTTATATTTTAGCAATACAAACACGGCACACGGTTAGAGCAGTAGAATATTGAGTCCCTCACAATATTAGTAGCTTAGTTCAAATACATAGGTAGAACTGGGGACTAGTGGGCAGGGCGGCAGCACGGGACCCTTTCCTTCCGCCTGACGCAGGTGCTTTCCGGGCACGGTTGCTTCGGAAAGTACCTGCACTCGGTCGCTAGGAGGGAACCGAGTCCCGCCTGCCACCACTGCGACTGCAGTGAGGACACTGCCCAGCACACGCTGGCGGTCTGCCCCGCTTGGGCAACGCAGCGCCGGGCCCTCACTGCAGTTATCGGAGGGGATCTCTCGCTGCCGGCCGTCATAAGATCGATGGCCGGTAGCGACAGTTGTTTTACCGCGGTCGCAACCTTCTGCGAGGACGTAATCTTGCTTCTGCATGATGGATGAGGAGATGATGATGAAGGAGGTGGCGGAGAAGGCCCGGGAGGATGCCATCCACTCGGACCCGATCCGCCGCCGGCGCCCTGGGCGGCGGAGGCGCGCATACCTGCGTCTCATGCCGCCCTGAGAGTGGCCGCGGATGGGCGGGACGGGTTTCCCATCCGTCCGCAGTAGTGGCCAACCTCGAGGGGGCGGCGTCCGCATGTGATTGGACGTTGCCCAATTAGAGAGTCGAAACTGAAGATGGTGCCCGCCGGGCAGGCGCTGGTTGGAGACCAGAAGGAAATCCCCTCCCTGGACTCCTTCCAATACACAGGCGCAGAGAGGGTCACACCGTGTGGTTTTAGTCGGTTCGAGTCCGACACACCACCCCGCCGTAACCCCCGACGGGGTGACGGTCCGCGGAGATTTCCACAAGTTAAAAAAAATAAAAAATAATAATAGGTAGAACTGGTGACAACTGACCTCTTTTTTTTTGTGTTTCCACCAAAAAAACACCCCGACGACGATCGACCTCTGACGCCCTGCTCTGGGAGGACCCGGACCATGTTATTTCAAGTTTCCGAATAGGCGCCAGGCAATTATCAGGCTCTATCCCGGGGGACCCCATTTCACCTTTCCGTCCCGACCTCGTGTTCGATGCAACCAGGCCGCTCATTCTTCACACACATTTTATACGCCACCAGAGCAAATATTTGTGTAGGAGTCTGGGTATTTCCTATATATGATACGTATGTATTTACAAAAAAAAAGTATGGTTATGTATTTATATCAGTTGTTTAGTACTCATAATACAAGCCTTGCTTGGTTTGGGACTAGATGTCGTAGTGTGTGGGTGTGGGATGTCCGAAATATTTATTTATTTATTATTTTATATTATATTCCGATTTATTTTATAATTGTTTATACATTGTTTAAACACTATATTCTTAATTTTTCTATAAGAGCTACACGGTAACACTTCGCCAATCAGGTGCAAATCTAGTGATGGGACGTTATGCTATTAAGAGGCCGGCTTACGACACTCGAAACTGCAAGTTGAAATTATACAACGTAGATACGAGTGCACTGCTATATGTGTGTATGTGGATTGACATTCATTCGTAGTAATTCGGACTCTCTCGTAGAAGGTTCGACTATCATTATTTGACTGACACGAATCACATACACATTGAAATATATTTTGATGCGATAGCACTACTAATTGCTTGAAATTTGTGAAAATATGGATGTGTTTCGTAATATCGAAAATCATGAATGAAAACTCAATATTTTTTCGATTTATTTTGTGTAAGTAGTAGCATAATAATATGAGATATGTTATTGATGAAACAATATTAGAAATATTTTTGTTTTTAAGACAGAAAAAAACAAAATGAAAACATGACATTGTAAAATATGTAAAATTTAATTTGATTATATTTTATTCTAGATTAGTTTATTTCTAAAAATAAAGACGTTATAACCTAAATAAATACAGTCTAAGTCCGAATATCAACATATCATCGTGGAAATATGTTTATACTGCAAATGATCTTGGTATACCGTTTGTATGGACAATTCAGCCTCCGGGGGCCCCTTAATGTATATCTATATATCAACATATATTGCAAAGCACAATATAACTACTAACAAAGTTACCTACCCATTAATAAGCACTGGATATTTCCAGAAAAAAACACATTACTTCTAAAACCTATTGATATAAAGCTCTTACACGGCTTCTTTCTTTTACATTCAAGAAAATCATCTCCATGGAAAATATTACATCATTTATGCCACATTGATTTCGGCCAGAGCTTCACTACTATTTGTAACCCGATCCCCTATTAGAATTTATGATGTATCTGTGGATATACGATAATACACTCTGCTAACCCCTTGTAGAGATTAAAGGGCGTGAGTACACTTATTGCCCCTAACAACTAGCGCGTAGGTGTTTTGTTAATCACGGTGTAATAGGATGGGTGTTCGACCGGCCTTTGAGTGCTTAAGTAGGCTTTGACGCTGGCTGAATTTTCTTTTTACGTTTAATCGTGGACGTTATTCTTTTTTAAGCGGTACTGTATTAGAACTTATTTAAAATTCACGTTGAAAAAGTAAATGGGTTTTTAAATCCGTACTTTATATTTATTTTTAGAGTATTCTAGAGTCTTCTATCTGAGTTGTATTTTCTTATCTTTTGAAGCGTTGACAACTCGAACAACGAATAAAGGTATTATCACATGTCCACCTCTGTCCCAGTAGTATTTGAAGTCGAAATAATATGTTTATTGTCCCTCTTTCTCCATCTTTTACTATTTCACCGCTTCTCCCTTTTGAGGAGTGTTCAATATTCTGGGAGCCCTTATTGAGTCTATGGTCTTCATATTTTTAGAGACCGATTAAGATTTTTACATTTAAATATGATGAAAAACTTGATCATGCCTTGTAGAGCACGTTAACCCGTCGGTCCTGGTTGTCGTGAACATATTTGTCAATCATTATTAGGAAATCAGTGCCTTCAAATATACTGACAACTAGTTCAACCTTAGAATTTACTTCCTGATGTTGCGGAGGTCCAATGCCAGTTGCTCCGTGGAAAAACTGATATGCATTTAAAACTCGTTTAACCAGTAGCCGACCCCAAATAATATTAAGGCTAAATAATATAAAGGCTAGGAAGGCGATGACTTAGATTGACTCGTTCTTCGGTACATATAGGCTAGCTTTAGTGAAGTATAAAGTACTTAATTGTTTCTTCACATATAAGTTGAGTATAGTGTTTGCTAGGTGTCCAGGCCGCGGTGGTCATTTATCTTTGTTTATACGTCTCCTTATTTGCTCGTTATACAGTAAAAACAGCATTCTTGCTGTATTTCGTTCCTGAGTGTGAGACCGGAGGCCCAATCATGCTGCATCAACAACAATGATTACAGACACATCTGACCAGGCTGCCATCGTAAGGGTCACCATGCTACATTGCCTACCCCCTACAATGAGGATGGTGACCCCCTACTCCATGATTCTTATCATACTTTCCATCAGGCAAAGTAGAGTCACTTTGGCAAGCTTAATTAAAAAAAAAAAATTGAAGCTAACCTTATTTATCAATTACCTTTTTTTACAATAAAATAAGAGGCCATAATAAGAAAAAAAACCCTCAAAAGATGTTGTTGGGAAAATTATTCCCAGCAACGTCATACACCTATTAACCTTCAATTTTTAGACTGATAGAAAGGGATGGATCACAGATCATAGAAACACAGGAGATTAGCTTTGTACACAAATTTATTCGTGTTTAGATGTCTCCGCGTTTCCCCCACCTACTTCACTAACACAAAATCAAAAATTGTAAGCACGGCACACACGCTCGTATTTTTCCCGCACACAAAGAAACTTACAGATACACCAATAAACCCACTAATTAAACACATGCGAAAAGAGGGCGGCGCTTCTACCTGTAGCTACGGATTTCGAAAAACCACACATGTGCAATTTATGCAACTAGTGATGCGAAGTGATAATCATATAAAAATATCGAATGAAATTCAGTTAGCTGTATTATCTGCTCTTTCTCCTAAAGTTTTTATTGACTGTGAAAAGAAAAATAAACACGAGTTTCCCTCGAATATACTCTATACAAGCGATGTTTTATCATAATTGGAATATTTACTAATTAACTACGGAAAAACCGGATATCATCTTCTCGATTCTAGACTAGAACACAGGTAAAACTGCAATAATT
Organism: Phragmatobia fuliginosa; assembly: GCA_932526445.1. NCBI lineage: Eukaryota > Metazoa > Arthropoda > Insecta > Lepidoptera > Erebidae > Phragmatobia > Phragmatobia fuliginosa. The sequence continues at coordinate 19,339,430 of OW052073.1, forward strand.
TTATTGTTAACGATTCTATTGATCAGTAAAATGTAAATATTTATTTAAAACTTGCCGCTTAGACAGTTTAGGTGTTGCGTTCTTAGTTAAGTAGTGTAATCTTACGGTTGCATATTTTTTCCATTACGGCCTTTATTAGTATTATTAAATGGTTATTCATTGGCGATTGATCGTGTTAGTGAAAATTTACTGGGACCAGAATATTGTGCTATTTTTGTTGGGAACCAGCTTGGACCCCTTCCTGTCGCATTTATCCACATTTCTTTAATTTTTGGAACCTTCGGATAGTTAAAATTTTGATATAAAATCAAGGTATAAATAATGCTTGAGAACCACAATAAATTAAAAATCATAACTTTATCTACACTTTTTTTACGTTTACACAGTTATAATATTACAATTTATTTATATCTTTAATAATCATTCGCACTTAATAGGATCGTATAAAATATCGACAATCATAAACATCACATCACATCTCTAACACAAAGGCCGACAACGGCCGCTTCCCGAAACTATCGTGTGAGTGAGAGTATCAATAAAATACTTATCCAGATCCAGACCAGCCGATTCATTGACCGATTTGTACTAAGCAAGCAATGGTTTAAGTTCCTAATGAAAGGGATTAATTTGGTATTTCATCATTTTTCTAAAAAAAATTAATTAATTCAGTATGAAAAACTATAATATTATAATATTTAGATATGAAATGAGATGCCATCTTTCTTGTAATTCACAATACAGCTGTTATTTTTGCAAAAAATCACTGAACAACGTGACATTTTGTCGAAAATCAAGAGCAGTGAAGACGTCGCAAGTTGACATGCGACTAATGTCCGAAAATGGCATCAAGCCGCTTTGAGGCCAGATGCGTTCGCAAGCGACACGCCTTAATTGCATATCTCCTGTAGGTATTTCTATGATCTGTGGGATGGATGATACCCCCGTAATTCACTTGTGATAGTCGGACGGCTGGTCTCGCCGCTTCGCGCCGCTAACACACCGTGAAAAAATATTCGCTTTCTGAATTTACCCCCATACATTTTTAGGGTTCCGTAGCCAAATGGCAAAAAACGGAACCCTTATAGATTCGTCAAGTCTGTCTGTCTGTCTGTCCGTCCGTCTGTCCGTCCGTCCGGGTTCCGTTTTTTGCCATTTGGCTACGGAACCCTAAAAATGTACATAAATCTATAGTCTTGTGTTTGTAAAAAGATACCTATGTCCAGCAGTGGACTGTTGAAGGCTTTTAATAATGATATATGTAAAATTTTCTTTTGACGTTGTCGTCGAGTTGGTGTGATCTTCGTACCGGCGTCCCCCGAGACGCTATATTGTATCCCTTATTATGCTCAACATGTTTTAATAGAAGGTTCTGATCTGATTTAGGTAATAACTTTGTTGCACTCAATATTTTGTCCACCTACAGCATCATATTTCTACATCGCCTGAAAGTTGACTGTGAGATAATGCCTTATGGCATTATGTCCTCCTTTGTATAACATGCGCTGTATGTTTTATAATAAATGTAATTGTGGGTCAACAGCCCTTTGTCTAACGTGAAAGAATGTGGCGTGTTGCATTTGACCTGTACAACACATAGACATGCTGCTTCAATTCGCAGTTAATGTGCTGTTGCTATGTGTACTAAAAATACATTTTTAAAACGTTACTATGGTAGTTTTGATTCCTCGATTCGTCTGTATTATGCCATTCTATGCTTCATTGAATATAATATCACTACACATTATAAAATAAAGTCCACCGCCGCGTCTGTCTATCTGTTCGCGTTAAACTCAAAAACCACTGCACCAATTTAAATGAAATTTGTACCCATATAGTCGAAAGCCTGAAAAAGGACATAGCCTACTTTTAACGTAAATTAGTCTTTTTTCTAAATAATAATTTAAAAAAACTAAACAAACACGCTTTTAAACTAAAAAGTAGAAAATAATTTTAATGTAACAAAGCGTGGGTTGCTTTCTGAAAATATTTCAATAACGTCGCCCCACGCTTTTTACATTAAAATTATTTCTACTTTTTAGTTTAAAAGCGTGTTTGTTTAGTTTTTTAAAATTATTTTATACTTCAATTTTAAAACTTACTGCACATTTGGTATAAAGGCACAGTTACAGTAGATCTGTTGAGCAGAGAAATTCTGACAACCTTATACATATTAATAATAATCAAATTGAGAAGAACAAAGACTTTGTACATAGACGCTAACAAAAATAAAGATCTTAATAATAATTTAAGCCCGTAGCAATAATATTCTATTTATTTCAATTTAGAAAACCAACGGTTGCAAAAACTTAAAATTTAGTTATTTGAACTATAATTGCATGATATATCTTCTATATCTCTAAAACAATATTTGTTGTCACAGCGACATTCTCTCTAAGATTTGATCGTATGTAAAATAACAATTTCTTTTTCATAATATGTAAATTGTCGTAATCATGCGACCGTCATATCTTCCTGAAATTGAGTCATATTGTATACCCGATAGAGGTGATAATGAATTCTACATGGCTTTATCAAACCTCCTGAAATAATTAAAGGTTGGAAATGTGTATTAATTTTATTAAGTTAATATTCTTGTGCATAATTGTAAAGATGCCGACAACCGCTTGATAGAACCATTAGCTCGTACCAGCAGTGATTAATTGATGACGGGACCAATGAAATATTATAAAACATATAAGTTTTTATATATTTACTAACTTTGACATTGTTATGGGTAATCTATATATATATATATATATATATATATAATATATAACCGAATCCCTATTTCCATTGGTCACGCCATCACGCGTGAACGGCTGGACCGATTTCGCTAATTCTAATATACCTTGAAGTACGAGGATGGTTCTTAGGAAAAAAATAAAAAATATATCTGATAAGTTTTATTGAAGGGCTTCCGAGAATGCAAAACAATTGAGTGACGTTAAATCGACTGTTAGGCGGTACGAAGTTCGCGGGATCAGGTCAGTTTGTGACAGTAAATTTAAGGCATACAAACATTTTGGGAATGAACTATAAGTTTGTAATGCTTATCATTTTAAATAAATAAATAATATTAAAGAGGGTCTACTTGTCCGCACTACCATGGGATGTGTGTGCCGCTTGTGTATGACTCGTTTGACTCGTTCGAATTTGTTGTAAAAGACGGTCAAGGTAGTAGAGCCGGCGCTTATTTCAGGACGAATGGGCCGGTTAGACCGGGCTACTACACTACTACGCTCACACAGAAGACCAACCCTAAAATGACAGCATTCGTGCTGTCGTCTTTTGTGAGTGTCCGAAGTCTCAAAGATGCAGAAACATCGCATTAGAAACATCGAGTGTCTGCACTCACAATGAGTACGGTGAGCCCCGACTCTTGGATTCTAATCTGCTTTCCTTCCTTATTAGGCAGAGTATAGTCACTTTGACTGCCTTGTTGGTCTAGTGGTTGGTGTATGTGGCTGCTGATCAAGAAGTCTCGGGTTCGGTCCGAATATTTGTGAGATCCGCAAATATTTGTTTCGGAGTCTGGGTGTTTTCTATGATATGTATGTATTTACAAAATAAAAAAATTGTATGTTTATGTGTTTATATTAGTTGTAATACCCATAATACAAGCTCTGCTTAGTTTGGGACTAGACGATGTTGTGTGTAAGATGTCCAAAATATTTATTTATTTTTATTTACTTTGGTGGGCTTAAATATATAAACAAAACAAGTGTCGAGTCTACTATTTTCGTAATTCACCTTTCCTAAATATGAATCTCGTTCATGAAAGTTTTTACTCTAAGTTTTGAAATGACTCTAAACTTTTCATTCAGCCAAAACTTTGTAGACTAATCTTTATTTCTAACAATAAACCCAATACAATATTGGAGAGAGTTTTCTTAGGTATAGATAACTTACATTTATGTTCTTATCTCAGTTGGCTGCACTAAAAACAGTTGTGATTCATATAATTTTATTAACATAAGTTAATAGAAGTAATGTTCCCTACCTTCTGAATTAGTGGCCCTCAGAAGGAAATTTCATGTTAATTATATTCTAAACTATATTACAAATACTAAATTAAAACAGTCCAATGGATTATAAATGTCATTAAATTATTTTTGAGCAATCATTCTTTCGAAACTGTTTAATCCGAATATATGTAAAGGCGTATTTTTTTTAACCGACTTCAAAAAAAAGGAGGTTCTCAATTCGTCGGATTCTTTTTTTTTTTATGTATGTTTAGCGATAATTTCGTCGTTATGAACCGATTTCAAAAATTATTTTTGCATTGGAATGGGCGTAGCTTACAGGTGGTCCCATCGTCACCATATCGGGATCTGATGATGGGATCCCAGGGAAATCGAGGGAACTCCTCAAATATCATAGGTACATTGTCGTAATTTGATTACTCGGAATAGTTTTTCTTAGAAGTCGGTTCCTTTTTGTTAAAATCATATTGTACATCGACACTTATTTCCCCCGAAGTTTTGAACGGGTTACGCCACTCGTGGGAAAGATAGTATCGCAACCTTTCAAAAAATTTATCGCGAATTAATCCCACTGTACCCCAACACTGTACTCCCAACAAGAACTGTGTGTGGGTGTTTGATCCCAAAAATAAAGTGAGATATAGACATATTTAGGCGGCGGTATATCGAGCAACGCTACCGTCAAAGTTGCTTCATTACCGTCGACTTAGCTAGTATTCACTCAACTCGTCTAATGGTGAAACTTCAACTGTTTGCGGCGCTCCACTCACTCGATAAACTTTTTCGACATACACCTTCTATTCTGAAATTATTATTGACAGTTTACCAAGTAGAAATGTTTCAAAGTACATATTTTCTTCTTGATTTTGTTTCATCTATACTAATTTTTTAAAATCTATTTAGTAATGTCTCTGGAGAATTCTTACAGTACCTACACAATAAAGATTGTAGGGGTAGTTTCTATAACATTATTGGTAATTTGCTGGTTTGTTAAATGAGTAGACAATTTCACCGAATGATGATTTTATTGCTACTAAATTAATTTGATGTTAGCTAATTGCGTTAAGTTCTATTACAAATGTACGGGTTTTCTTATGCATGCTCCCACACAGAAGGAGGATACTGGTATAAAGTTGTACTTAACGTTAGGTGATTGTCTGCTGGCTTTCACTTTCAAAGGAACTAGAATCTGCGCTTTTATTTGATTTAATTTTTTTCTTTAATTCATGGAACTAAGAGGAAAGAGGTATCTTCTAGTTTTAGTTAATTCCTAGCACTTATTAACAAAACCTCCATTTGTTGATGTTCAACATTTCACACACACCCTTCCTTGCTTAACTATACTGTACTTTCTTATGCCACAAAACTCATGTATCAATCTCGGAAACATTCCTTTGCTTGTGTCAGTTTTGGCTTTTGATAAAAGAAAAAAAAAACATTTATTTTATGTTTACAATATAATCTTAATTAAACAGAAACTGATTGTAATTTGTACGGTATTAGTATCGGTTTTGTAATATTCCGGAATTCGTTTCTTTATATTGGCTTCCGGACTTTCTTTTAGTATAAAGGTTAATGAATTCGATAATTGAATGACACTTCAAAGCAAATCATCAAAGCGGAGCTAAGATTATTATTAAGGTGTTTTAAGTGGTCAATTAAGTAAATCCTTAGTAGTATATTTACGAATATTCTTTTACGGTCTGTGAAAGCTTTCTTATTAATCGACTTCCTCAATTCTACTGAATATTTTGTTTGTGTGAGTGTGTCAACTGATACCTTTCTCATGTGTGAATAGGTTTTAAGTATCTTTTTTTTTCATTGATTGTTTATTTAAGGTTGGTTCTCTATAAGTGCAGAATTATCACATGAATTATAAAACTTGTTACATATTTCCCTGACCTATAATATATGAAGACTTGTTTTGTCTGAGTCCATTCAATTAGACGACGCGGAAACTACCCCTATAAAAAAATAATCCACGATTCAGTCGGTTCATTGAACCCATTTCTTATAGAAGGTGAAAAGCAATTCATATACTTTATACCAAAATATGTCTTTTGCCGTGCAACTTAAGACTATATTTGTGTGAGAGGATGATAATTGAAAAGAAAAATATTATGTAGCTGGACTGTGAGTTTTACTCGTCTATGTGTGCCCGGACCGCTCGTAAAACGGTTAAACTTCGAAAGGCTTTAAGTCCCTGTCACAGTTGAGACTGGTGCCATATTTAAGTTAGACTAAGTTTTGTGATTACCCCTATGTGAGTACTGTCTAAAAATTGTACTGAAATAATAATCTTAGTGAGTAGGCTGATCAATTGACATTAGTTTAATATCGTATCGTATCTAACTAAAATAGGATATTATCGCAGTATCGGTCTTACGATTATCTCATTGATATATAAAAACCCTAGATGCACAGTCTCAAACAAAAGCCGCATACGAAACTATCCTAATTAGTCATTGATGTATAAAAATATCAATGTGGGTAGTTTTAGTTAAGCTATAAACACATCTTTTGCACATTCAACCTTACGCGCATTGTTTAAAGTTTTTATTACAAAGCAGCGTACAATGACCAATCAAATTTTATGACCGAAGCTAGCCGGCAGGACAGGATATGGAGTGAAGAGGAATATTTGTATATTTTTTTTATTATAATACATTGAGTTAGTATTTTAAGAGTTAGTTAAATTGTGTTCTAAGCCCATAATTATACTTATATCTGAGCGTAAATATGTTTTTGGGTAGGACATGTGTACATCAATGAAACAAATATTAACTCTTAAAATCATTTATTTCATTTTTTCATATCATATCTATCAGTGATATATCCTGTTAAAACTAATTATATTATTTGAATGTAGGTACGAAATTATTTGATAAATTCATTATTTTTCTGGCTAACGACTACTTACCGTTATACTAGGAACAGTCGTTTTAAGAAGACGTTTTATGCCTTTAGCAGTGACATTCATATCTTCGTCCACAAAATGTTCAGAACAAACGACGCATGCACTATTTGGCTTAAAAAAATTGTATCTCGCGAACCCATAAGTTGTCCCCTAATTAATCGATATAATAGGTAATATAATATTTACGAACTTTAATAATAACACCGTTTGGACGACCTCCTTTCCTTTTGCAATTCGATTAATAACTATAATAATATTATTATATATTTTGTAACGTATACATACTTATTAAAAACTAAATACAAAAAAGTTCAAATTAAATAAACTTATTAATAAAAAATTAAACACAATAAAAAAAAATCGACTCCATTAAATTCAGAACAGGGTCGTTTGGATTATGCGACTAAATTAAAAGGTTGTGTAATAGTCGTTCTTACACTGAAAAAGCGGCAATTGAAATTTGTCGTATTATACTTGGACCGTTGAGTGAAGTTTTAGACAAATTAAATCAAAATCACATATTGCTTCCGATATTTAGTCATAAAAACAACAAAAACAAATTAACAAACTCTTTTACTCACCGAAAATACGATATCCCATCCTTTTTTAACGTTCCTAACGTAATATTTTTACAATTCCGCATCGAACACTTGGGCATTTTTAACGAGCGCACAGAGACGCGAGCGACGCGAGACTATTTGAAATATGAGCACCATTTTCAATAGTGCGCTTATTTTATGAGGACGGTTTTGCGACGCTGAGTGTGTATCTAGGGTTTTTTAATACATCAATGGATTATCTATTATTTTTAATAGCAGCCCGGAGTTTGGAAGTTTGGCGGTGATTCACGCCCGTGCCTCGGAGAGCACGTAAAGCCGTCGGTCCCGGTTGTCATGAAGTCAGTGCCCTCAAATATACTGACAACTAGTTCAATTTTCGAACTTCAGTTCTCCCTTAGGGTTGCGGAGGTCGGATTCCAGTCGCTCCGTGGAAAAACTGAAAATCAGGTAAAACCGGTTGAACTAGTAGCCGACCCCAAATAAACTTGGGAAGAAAGGCTAGGAAGATAATGTCTAAGGAATTTCATATATAAATCTAAATATTTAAAAGTAAAGCTAAACAACCCGATTATGCTATTTTTTTCACCAATCAACAACCCATAATGTCCCACTCTCTGTTACTATCAATGAACTGATGTATAAAGGTACGCGTCCATTGGCCCGCGCCGGACGCACTGCACGCAACGGATTTTCTTTTGCTTTGTATGATTTCACATAGTGCTGCGTCCACTATCCGCGCCGCCCGCACCTAACGCTGGCATTTATGTACAAGGCAAATCCGTTCAATCCGTTGCGTGCCGTGCGTGTGCTGCGTCCGGCGCGAGACCGTACCTTTAGAATAGAAGCGATTAAAATCGCAAACAATTTGATACATTCTAATTTAGTAACACTAAGACAGTGAGACTAATTATAAGGGTATCCAATCGTTAGATGTTTGACTTGCAATAAATAATTTCTATTCGTAACCAATTTCATAATAGTATCCTCTTTTGTATCTCATTCCTATTTCTGTCAATCGATTTTAATTAGCGAAAGCTTTTAATAATATTTATTTATCCAGCTTAATAAAGTATTCAGCAGTGGAAAGCAATGCGAGGAAATGTTGATCATTTGTTCAATTAGTCTTAATTATATGAATAATGGTCCAAATGAAAATTGCCGTAAATAACGTACCATCCTGAACTGAACATCCGATTGGATACTCGTTTGTTAGTTGGTGGTTCCGGTCGAATATTAAATATAGACCAGGTTATTTTTAAATACAAACAGTATCCTTGGGCAAAACTATTATTTATGTTCTCTTAAAATCTATACTCCTTCACTTCCGATCTTTAAAACTACTCAACATATTTTAATGCAGTTATCAACAACAAATAAAGTAATTGAAGAGGAACTAATTTATTTTAAAGGTTAATAATAACGCAGTTGTATTTACTGTTCAAATGTCCTTCGTTAACAGTGAATGGCAATAAACTGAAAAAGTTGTTGCTAATGTTTTTAATTAATTTTTTCGAAAACGTTTTTTACGACAAGTGGATCGTTCGGCGAGTCCTCGGACTTACGATTTGTAAATTAACAATGTATACCTGTTCTTAAAACTACAACTTAGTTCAGTTAAAGAGGTGAAAAGGGATATTAGGAATATAAAGTAGTGAGATTATTTAAGTATTATGTGTAATAAGATTAACAAAGGAGTTACATCCAAACACAGAATACTTAATAGTACCAGTACAGAAGCTTCACTCCGAAAAGTAAATTAAAGAAATAGGGACCTTTGGTGTCATTACATTAAGTTCAATTCAGATTGCACAGCGCCGAAGCACCTACGATTATATTTACCTACAATTGCTATCTCTTTCTATCTTGTAACTCTTATCTGTTCTAACGGTAATAGGGTCGTCTTCTTTTAAAAATAATTTAAACATAATTAATTTCTTTTTTCTATTACTTTAGTGAACAAATTACTTTTCAAATAAAACTAACGTTGTTAGTAGCATTTATAATTTATTCACGAATACCTCCATACGTTTTCGATACTGTTGCGAGATGTGAGACAGCCTGATATGACATAAAGATGTTGACTAACGTCGTACTATAACTACTCTAGGTACTTTTTTCAATAAATTACGGTTTAAATAATCGGAACAACATACGTAGGACGCAAAAATAGTAGTTCAGGAGGCAATACCTAAAGACTTAATATTGGTTCAAACTATATTTTTAATATTGTTATTTTATATATTGGTAGCAGGTCATAAAATTATAAAAATGTCCCTTCCACCTCGCACGCGCACACCACTTCTTGATCTTTTAAAACAATACACATGTTCATTGTTCCTATACTATAAATATACAAAAAAATACTTCTTAAATATGCGTTAACAATAATAGAATATAAATATAAGCGGATTCGTTTTCATTATCGGTACTTTTTAATATATTTATAGACTAGCTGAGCCCCGCGGTGTTACCCGCGGTTATTGTTTTAACCTCACATGGTACCACACTTTATGTGTACAACAAATTGTTAATCTGAGGCTGGGTATTATTTAAATCCATTTCATGTGTGTTTGTAAAGTCCTCCGCTACACAAGAATGTGTGGAAGTTGTTTTTAAAAAGTCTACTAAAACTATAATACCTGAGGTCGGGAAGGGGGAAAGAGGGGGTTTTAAGGGAAAATATGGCTTGTCTCGATTTCCGGCAAAACTACAAGTCCTATGGAAAAAAGTTCAATGGCAAAGTTGTAATGGCAATGACCTCAGATCGCCCGTAAATTATTTTTCCTTTAATTTTTGTAATATTCTCCTCCTTTTAAAATAGGTTTCATCCTACTATAACTTAAGTTCACTTTTAAGGGTTCCGAAGTTTATGAATTCGAACCCTTATAGATTCGTCATGTCCGTCTGTCCGTCCGTCCGTCCGTCCGTCCTCGACTTACCATCCAAACGGTAAGTGCTAGGGATGAAAATTTGCATGAATAGGTATGTATTGTAATTACGTCGACAAAGTGCTACAATAAAATTATGAAAAATATTTTTATTTGGGTTACCTCCCCTATACGTAAAGTGGGGATAATTTTTTTTATTCGCGGCTACCCCATCGTGTAGGGTATCATTAGATAGGTCTTTTGCAAACAATAAATAAAACAATAAAACTTTTTGATTTAGGTATCCGTTTGCGAGAAATTCCACTTTAAAGGCCACTTTTTTGTAAAAACAGGGTGTCCCCCCCTCTAAAAGCTAAACGGCTGGCTCGAAAAATCTGAAAAAATTCGTGATAGTGGTCCATATAATGAACTTTAAAGGAAAACTATAACGGATTAGATGGCTTTGTTAGTTCAGGAGTTATAGAGACTTAACTTTTACAATGCGCTTACTTGGAAAACGTCATACTAAATTAATGCATTATTATGTAAACATAACAATTATTCATTGGATACGATTTCTAATCCACGTACCATTATGGGTGACTGAGGAACCCTTTCCTGTGCGTGGCCTGACACGCACTTGGCCGATTTTATTTGTTTTGTTTTTGTTTTATTATAAATATAAATGGTGTATGTTACACGAGAGGGAGTGAGTGCAAATTCGTTCAAAAGTGTAGTCTTTCTCCACAGTACATAATAAAATACAAACTACCGTCATTACACTTGTTATGGTTTTAATACAACAAAATCACTTACCTTTCAATATCGTCAGGAATTTAAAAAAATGATAATTCTGATTCCTTGTTTTGCCTTTTATTCAAACATCCGTAAACAGAGCAATATCTTTTATATGGATTAGAATATCGAGGTTTGTGATAAGTTGCCATTGTGGGTATCGAAAGTATAAACAAAAATGTATATAATGCGCGAGAGTGACGACGCGGCGACGCGTATCGCGCGTAAGTGACAACCCTGGCCTGCGCGGCAGGCAGGCGGCCGACTATACCTAAAGTGCGGAGTGACACCCCCCTGATCCAAAGAGATTTTTGTTAACCGAGTATATCCTGTATTTTGTACGCAAAATAGATATGACGTTGCCAGTACATAGTATTAAACAATCAATCTTTATTATAGTAAATATTTTAGAGGTTTCTAATGTGATGTCGAAAATATACTCTTTTTTGCGCTTACATTGCAAACACTGTTTGAACCCTACTAGATAGATTATAATAATGTACTACAACATTGTACACCTTAAAAACGTCTACAAAAATCTTTTAAGGATTACCCACAATAGTGATTTTTTATCTTTTACTTTTACGAAAAAGAAATTGCTTATTTACTAAGCGATTTTAAGCAATACAGCATTAATCCTTATCCGATTATGTATCCTAAATACATTGTGCATTTAATAAATATAAATATAGCCCTTTACATTATGTAATTTGATGGAAATTTTCAAAGATATTACAGATTTAAAGTAGCGGAGTCGTAGGTCTGTCGGTTTGTCACCATCAGTTAAAAATTGAACACATTATTTATCAATTCTAGTACGAAGTTCGCTGGGTCAGCTTAATTTTAGATATTTCTAGACATGATATCTCTCTGTAACAAAAAGTATGACATATGATTATACTAAAAGTAATAATAAAATAAAACTCGTTCAATAAATTCTCCATCAAATAAATTTATGAACAGTCTCACTATAAATGTTTGTAATGAATGGATTTATTACGCGCTGTCAAGCCTGAGACTAAAGCAATGTTTATTTGCTGTTGTTGAACTGAGATCTTAGTGTTGTCAACGGGGATGAGACCTTTATATCTTATTGTTCTATTACGAGTGATTTGTTCCTTCCTGTATTGTTTTGTAAATATCTTTCAATCTAGAGTTATCTTATAATATGTTCAGGTTTAAGTGGTATTACCCAATTTTAGGTGCAAAGCACACTGAAGTGGTTGAGTTAAATTTAATAATTTTATTGTGAATATAAGGTAATTAGAATTGGAAAGGCGTATGTCCAGCAGTGGACTGCGATAGGATGATGATACCAGTTAAATATTTATTAAAAAAAAAATGTGTTTTGCAAAGCATAACATTTCATCTATGTTTATTCTGATTACTTTAAATTTATTTTTATTATTCTACCTTACTTATGACTACCTACTAACTAACATTAAGAGATTCAGTGATATCTGAGAAAAATAATAATTATCATGTACTAGGTAAATTTTTATTTATACATGTGCTTAATTAAAACCCCTGCATTAAACCAATTCTAATTGGTAGTGTAGTAGTAGTAGTAGTAAGTTGCAATAAACGGTCTCCAACAAACTTGAATTGGAAAGTTTAAAGATAAAACTACTCCGTATTCCTTCTCTTAAAAAAATAAATAAAAGGTAATAAAATGGATGGCTCAAAACGTTATATATATCGACTAAACTAAGTGAAACGTCAGTATCTATAGAATTATTTATTAAATAAGTGCGGGTGTTCGGCAACAGATGGTGTCCGAGTTACCTTTGCTAACAAAAAACGCTAATGGCCGCTGTTACCTTTGAGTATTTTATTAGATTTCCCGTCGTCGAGAAGAAATATCGAAAGGTTGAGGGCCACATCCGTTGTACTAAAAGATTGGCGGTTGTAACTTTGTTAATGTTGTTTGTGAAATTGGAACACAATGTTGAGTGCTTGCAATAACCTCTTTCGTCGTGTGTAAGATTTTACGGTTGGGGTACGTACGGTTATGTACGCTCAATATACTCAAAATGTTCTGCACCGATAGAACTCAAATTTTAACTCGTAAACATCGGCTTATAACATTGTTTAAAACTGCTTCTTATTTTTATTTCTTTGTGTTTAAGTTCGCGTCGTGTTTGGAGTTATTTCTCATAAACGCAAACTAGAGATATTGCTTATTATAATGAATTAATGATTCTATATTTGATTGTGACTGCACTAGCACAGATTGATTGATGCTGGTAACTGACAAATGAGAGTAAAAGAAGGGGCTCTGAGTTCGTCTTTTTTATATTTTTTAAAAAATCTGCCCAGAACATAGACTGTCCGTACAGAAAAGTTTTTCGTTTACTATACGCCCATGGCTATTTGGGTTGATACAAGGTTTGTGTCAAGCTCACCTTCTCTAAGCAGTGCTGCGTAATATGCACCTTTGGCCGGCCCACGATATGGGTACTGATGGTGACATTAAGACACAGACAATGATTTAATCTATAAATAATTTAATAATTCTTACTAACACCAATAAAAGTGAGAGATACTCCCTGTGTTTGTGATACATTGTGATTTCTCGTATTGTATTGTTATCATGACTATGTTATCGTTAAAAATATTGTATTGTAAATTTGCTATGACCAAACAGGGTCCATAATGATGCCCAATTTAGATTTTGATATCACGTGGAACGCAAATAAAGATAACTGAATACGTATTTGAGAAAATTGATGAACTCTGCAAATAGTGGGAGGTAGCTACTCATTATGCCTTGCCTACACACCAGACAAGGTAGAACAAAATCACGTAGGTTGTCTAATATAATATTGATATAGGTAAACGTTCAACATTATTCTTTAGGTAGGACGTCAGTGGGCGTCAGACGTATTAAATCAGTAAATTAGGGGAATATTTCATGACCTTTAGACTGAGTATAATAATATACTGTTTATTAGAATTTTACTTGTGGGTTCAAACATTGAATATGAAGTAAATTTCTTCCAAAGAATTGTAAGACTAAAAAATTTTTGAGAACTGATATCGTACAGTGAGCGATAGTGAACCAGAGTAATTACAGGTAGTAGAGCCACGCTGATTTCAGCACGAATGGGCCGGCTCGACCCGGCCAGTACTACCCTCACACACAGAAGACCATCCTAATAATGACAGCATTCTTGCTGTCGTATTTCGTTGGTGAGTGTGAGACCGGAGGCCCAATCATTCTGCATCATTCTCCCGCCCTTCGAAGGCCGGGAGAATGATGCAGAATAATCTAACCAGGCTGCCATGGTAAGGGTCACCATGCTACATTGCCTACCCTCACAATAAGCATGGTGACCCCTACTCCTGTATTTTACTCATGCTTTCCATCAGGCAGAGTAGAGTCACTTTGGCAGGCTTAAATATAAAAAAAAAAAAAAAGTAAAGCGATAGGTTGTCTTGGTGATACAGTTCATTCTTTATGCGTTTAAAGAAGATTAAATAGTTCTGTTATGGTAAATTATAAATAGGTTCATTGTCAGACTCTAGTTTAGTCATAATATAAATAGAATTTTGCACGGCATTGGGTTTTCCAATCATGGCGGCTAAACGATGTGATTTGTTCGGTTTCTGCTTGTAATTTGTCCACAATATCACTTCAACTTACTGCCGTTCACTGCTGAATGCAAGCCTCCCACAAAAAGTGCGAACTATCAGCTTCGTCCATAATATGTATGTAAATAGTAAAAAATATGTAAAGTTTTTTTAAAAAGTTTCAATGTTTCAAAACCCATTTTATAAGTGGGGTTATAAGACTTCAGTGTCTGTACGTTGTACGCACGCTTTATAAGGTACTATAATCAGCAACAAAGTACTTAAAAACTGCTCTAAGCCATATTCATATGTTATTCATGCATCTATAAAATCCGCTCAAAGTTTCGCCAGAATATCGACTATCGTTTATCTTTCTGTTCGCTCAATGCATATGCAATGTTTCTGCTGTCTCGCGATAGACGGCTTCATCGAGTTTAACATCATCAATCTGCCCGTAAATTTAAGTCTTTTTTGGATTCATGGTGCTTTTGAACTATGTTTTCAACTTTAATACATTTTAGTCGACTTTAGTGTTTGAAATGAGGTATTCTGCTAGAAGTACATAGCATAATTAGATCTAATTTGAATACTACGTTGTTGAAATCAGTTATATACTCTCATGTTTTTTCAACTAGTGAATAGAGGCGACCGCTGACATATAGCCCACTAACTGCACCCCGCGGTGTTACCCGAATAAAAAGTTGCCTACATATGTGATTAACCAGAACTCATTTTTCAATTAGCCATTTACAAACTATCATTATGGTTGCTATGCAAGTTTGTTATGCATAGCAACCTGTGAAGTTTTGACAGGAGATAAACAGTGATACATTTTAACATCTACGATTTATGTATTTTTATAATCACCTATCTTTCGCCCGTGTATCTCGATAATTCCAGTAAAAAGTAGCCTATGTGTTATTCTGATATATAAGCTATACTACTGTAAAGTTTCATCCAAATCCGTTCAGTAGTTTTTGCGTAAAAGGGCAACAAACATACACCCTTACATACAAACTTTCGCGTTTGTAATATTATTAGGTGGAAATTAATTTAATTGGGTGGAATTTTAAATAAACTTGCTTTACCATTGTGGGACTATTTGCATCTGGGCCTTTTTGTGCATAAACAAATTTTTCATAACAAAAAATTTCACGTGTTTTTCTATTTTCTATTTTATCATCAGTTTCTTTGGTTACACAGTGATGGCGTATGCGATTATGCGATGTCCAAAGACATATTTATTCATATTATTTTCCCCAGATTATTAGCGATAGATTTAGGACACAAAGCCTAAGTTTAACTATTAAGCGCTACGTGAACAATTATCTAGCTTACAAGACCAATGCAAAATTACAAAACAATATCCAGTAGATATTAAAGTACACAGAGGCGAATACGCTAAATATACAAGTGCGAAATCTCGCACCAACATTTAACAAAATGGAGGCTACGACGTCCCATTTGAATGTCCCTAACAGAGGGTACGAATAATAAAATAACTACGGCCGTCTTTCCGTGCTTCTCTTCCTCCCGCGAGGGGACGCGATGGTTTATCTTCCGTAGATGCTGAAATCCAATTTCTCCCGGGGCCTATTCACAGACTGTGCGCCATCAAATTATGACGCTGAAGGCCCTAATATGTTGGTCATCAATATTTTTCGTTCAGCTTTACGACAATAGTCCTCCATAGATAACATTGATTTCTTTTTATCACCTAAATATTGGGTTCCGTATTTTACTGACGTTAAAACAACTGTTCTTTTTCTATTTTATTCGCTAACATTCTATTATGTATCTTAACACCTCATTAAACATTTTCAGTGCTAAAGTACATAATCTTTGGTGAACAATTTTCGTTTACCTAGATAATTTTCTTGAATGAAAGTGTTGAAATTTTAAAGATTGTTGGCGTTGTAATGAGCTTAAATAATGATAGCATTTTCTCTTCGTATAAAAAGTTTCAGATAAAGGATGTTTCAAATAATTAATAATGTTCTTTAAATTTCATTTTCTTGTTAGTTAGTGTTAAAATTTTATAACTAGCTACTAAACTGCGAAACTGACTTAACCGTTGAAATATAATATAATTATTAAGTTGGGAAGTTAAATATCTAGATAAACTTAGTTTGAGTTGTACGTAGTTATTGAAAGTTCAAAACTCTCAGTATTCCTAACTGATATAGCGCTTGCACTACAGCAATTAGTAATGTAGTTTTATAACCGTTTTCAGCAACGTCTCCCAAGAGAACTATTAAACCTTTGTGATATTTTCGTCTACACCAACCTTTAGGGGACACATAACTGCTTAGATGTGCCTTAGTCTAGTAAAGGTTTAAGTATTATTGCTAAAACGGAGCATATACGTGAATTATAAAGGGAATTATTTGTCTCCCTTAACCTTTTGTTCTTGTTTTAAAGAAACCCGGATGGTGTTTACAAAAGGAAATATAATAGCTCTATGGTAGAAACGGCAGATTTGGTTCAAAGCCAAGAAAAACACATGGTTGATAGTTTGTTCTAATGTTTATAAGGGAGATAGAGAGGAGAGTTTTACAGCATAGATACCGGAATGGCGCGTGACTGTGAAGAAGTAAATCCGCGAATTGGAGAAACAGCGTTTAGCTGACTATAATTATAAGAGCGGAGAAAATCGGCTATATAGCCATCTCCAGGCGCATCAATGCCAAGCCCCATAATAAGGGGTCGAAGTTGTCGCCATGGCCGGAAACGGTCGGATTGTTATATATAACAAGTAGTGTCTTGAGGTTCCAATACAAACTTTTTGTTAATTCATTCACTAATGATATAGCTGTTACATAGTACCCGATGTGACTGCCTAAATCTTGATATTCAACTAATCTGAGCCTCGCTATCTCGAATCTTCATCGTCCTAATTTTGTAACCATTCCTTGGCAGTTGGGTAATAAAAAACAGTCACGTTTAAATTTTATTTACATAATGTTCATAATTCATCATCAACAGCCTTCAACAGTCCACTGCTGGACATAAGCCTCTCCTTAAAATGGAGGTATTGTCTTACTATACCACGCTGGCCAGACGGGTTGGTATAGGGTTGGTTTCAAGTTTTCCTTCTCTTTGGATTGATGTTGTCTTGCGTAGTTTATCCCTTAGTCGCCTTTTACGACACCCGCGGGATGAATAGTGGTGGTGATATTCTGTATTCTTAATCCGTCACCATACGGACTTGTTCATAATTATCCTTATTTAATTCTAGATATTTACTAAACAAACTCAAAATACGACTAAATTCATATGACGCCCTGTATCGTTTCTGTATTACATATAACAACATATGACAATAATAAAAAATGATGTCTCCAATGAAATAATATCACAACATGTATCTTCACATATTCACCTAAAAACGGCATCGGAATACAAAATCCAATTTTCTTTGACACACTTTGATCGGTAATATTATTGCTCATATTATTTCCATGCACGATGGCGTTGAAATTGAATTAAAAAGCTATCTGTTGGTGATCGAAATAGCAATCATATTTAAATCAAACGTATCATTCAATTATTTGTGCCAAATGTGATACTCTGTGATTTTCTTTCATTTCATCTATGAAATTTTAATTAATAGCCTATAAACGAGTACCTCATTAAAAATACAATTATATATTTTTATTGGAGTACTTCAGAATAAACATAACACCTCTCTATTGAACATAATAAACTCGTTGTAATAAATAACTACTTTCAGTTCCTCTGATAAACATAGAGAGAGATATACTTAACTTAAAATATTGATATTGTTAGTCAAAATCTCATTAATATGTTAGAAACAAACAATGATGCAGATTTATCTAACCAGGCCGCCATGGCATGGGCCACCGCTACATTGCCTATCCTCACAATGAGCATAGTGACCCCTACTCCTGGATTCTACTCATGCTTTCCATCAGGCAGAGTAGAGTCACTTTAGTAGGCTTAAATATAAAAAGGACGTCATTTTGAACTAAAAGTTTGGCACAAGAAAAATACACAAATGACATATAAAAGAAAAATTGAGGGCACAGCACGAGGTCAAAGATAATAGTCTAGGGAAAATTAGTTATATGCGAAAACATAATACGCTTACATCACATAAATGCGACGAAAATGCCGTTAATTTGGGAAAGAAAATGCCATGAGTTTTCTTTTGTGGGATGACAGTGACATTTAAAAGGTTACGTTTTCTATCATTCAATGTCAAAACAGAGAATCTCTGGGGTACTCAACCCGCCTCTGTATGTCACAAGTATATGTTATATACTTTTTATAATAATATGGTTTGTAAAAGGTAATACACATGTATATATTAGTATCACAATATTTACGACGCACACAAGTACATTAATAGAATTAGTTGACGGGTTTCTTGTGTTAACCTAGAGATTGAAACACGTCCGCGTTTCAAATGCAGCTTAAACTAAGTGTAAATATTAATAAATGTCATAAAACTGTTTAAACCGTGTTTTATGTATTATTGTTTTTTGAAGTTATATCGTTCCACTCGATTTCTTTAAATCCGTGACAGTGTTTTTTGTAAAATGATTGAAGTGTGTAACAGGTTTTAACTCATAAGTTCAGCCCTGATGTTCACCGTGAGATCGTGAATGATTTGATGTTATGCTATTGAAAGGCTGGCTCACTCTAATCTTTTCTTGATCATCATGAAATTTATATATACGTTGCCAAAACTACTGCGAGAATAAAATGTTCTACGGTTAGAAAAAAAATTTTTTACGCTGATTATGTTATTCGTGGACCAGCATCGTCCTGAAAGTAAGTTAAAGCTTAAGCTGCTAACAGTTTGTACTGTAACATAAAATCTTGACAAAACATTGGCGTTAGCGTCGCCTACACGTATGTACCTCGTTTTCGGGGCTGCACCATATAACACCTGTAAAAACCATAACTCGATACCGTCTTCATCTTATCCAGGCTCTCAGTCTCACAAATCTCTTAAGGTAAACAAAATACTTAAAAAGAAATCGATATTTATCATCACACTAAAGCTATGTAAAATAATTAAGGAAATTTTCCATCACGAGGCTACATAGCCAAATATAGTACAAAATGTTTTCGTACGTCTTTCATTTTGTTCTCTTTAGGAAGTCCCTTTATTTCTTCTTTGTTTCCTGGTTCGTGAAGGAGGGCTGAGAATCCATTATATCTCAAACTCGTCGAATTGATTTCCTTTAAAAAAAAATTAATTTATTAGTGACTAGCTGACCCGTGCCCACTTCGTTGGGCATAACTTAAATATAAAATTAGACATATGCTGTCGCTGACTTTTTTGTAGGCATTTTCAAGCTCCACATCTTTTCTCTAGAACTCGAAAATATATCTTTCATAGTTATGGCAGCGTTCGTAAGAAACGCTTTCATTCGACCGTTTTTTCTCCGATTCAGTTTGCAAAACGGACTACCACGTAAAAGCCTTTTTATTTTTCGGTTATTTATATAACCTATGACTCTCAGCAATAATGTGGCTTTCTATTGGTGAAAGAATTTTTAAAATCGGTTCGATAGATCCCAAGATTACCCCTTACAATTTAACAA
Source organism: Phragmatobia fuliginosa (assembly GCA_932526445.1). Classification (NCBI taxonomy): domain Eukaryota; kingdom Metazoa; phylum Arthropoda; class Insecta; order Lepidoptera; family Erebidae; genus Phragmatobia; species Phragmatobia fuliginosa. Next base: position 19,359,704 of record OW052073.1, read on the forward strand.
ACACACAAACTTTACTTCTTTATAATATTAGTATAGATATAGATTGTCCTCGGCTTTACTTAATTTAAATTTTGGTTTCCTTAATCATTACTTCTTGGAGTGGATATTTAGAAATTGTTAGTGTAGCTACTCCCTTCACAGTATGCTGCTAACTTGTTGATTGAATCGCAAAATAATTATATAGGCCCGTTTTAATTTATCATCATCATCAAAAACTCAGAATGTCCCACAGATTCCCACTGATGGGTTCCGATCTCCTCTCAGGAGAGGGTTAAGTCCATACGTCCCATGTTGGCCGAGTGCGCGTTGGGGATTAGCAAGGCAAAGTTGTAGCTACGTAATCTTGCCGTTGGATGTAATAAAGCCCGTAGGCCTCCAACTAAGTTTCACGACTCGTATCCCATGATAATAATTAATTCGTCATTCAAATTTTGTAAACAAACCATGCCATGCTGTACCAAACAAATCTACAAATTTCGTCATTAGTTCACCGTTTCGTTAAAATCTATATTTTGTTGTTTGTAACAGAAATTTTCTGAAAACCATAACGGGTTTTTGGATAAATTACTGTTTCTTACTTGAGTTCTTGTTTACCCCTAAAGAGTCGAACTTTGAAACTGTAAATATTGGTTAGAGTTAATTTTCTCTTCTAATATTGTTCTTCTAACATAATTTTCGTTTCTACCGGGCAGGTTACATTGTAATGTTAGTTAAAGCTGAGACAAAATGTAACAGGTTTTCATAAAGATGTCTGACAAATTGTATAGCCATAACACAAAAACCTTTGTTAAGAAACCGGTCGGGCATTCCCGAAAGACTTTTGAGTGAACCTTACGGTTTTACTGAAAATAACTCATTCACAACTTTCAATTGACAATAACAAAACAACAAAAACAATGACTGGCTTGTTGGTCTAGTGGTTAGCGTATGCGGCTGCTGACCAAGAGGTCTCGGTTTTGATTTCCGGGTTGAACCAAATGTTTGTATGATCTGCAAATAATTGTTCCGGAGTTTCTATGTACATTTGTATGTATTTACAAAAAAAAAGATGTTTATGTATTTATATCAGTCATCTAGTACCCATAATACAAGCTCTGCTTAGTTTGAGACTAGATGACGTTGTGTGTAAGATGTTCCAAATGTTTATTAATATATTATTATATAATTATAAAAAAAAACATATTCGTTTATGATGCTTGTATTTCCTGTTAAAAATTCTCGTTTATAGACAGTGCTAGTCCTAATTGTGTACTGTGCTTGACTTTAGGTCAAGATAAATGTTCTACAGGAGACTGCCCATTTCATGTATCGAGAAAATACGTTAATAATATTATGACTACACTATTCTGATGTTCAATATATAAGTGGTCCACTAACTAGATCCATTAGGCTCTCTCCGTGGCCTGTGTCGTACGTTGAAGCTTTTTAGGTCAAGAAAGGCCTTCGTAACATCCATTGAAACTAATCACGTTTGACTTGAGAAAAAACCGCTTTATAAGGTTTTTTATGTTACTTCTTGTATGAAAGTTACAATAGGATAGCTAACGGTTACCATCAGCCTTTGACTGTCTTACTGCTGGATAGACTCATCCGACAGCCTCTCTTTAGAAAGGAGGTTAAGGCCAAGCTGGCCATATGGGTTTTTACAAAGTTTGATGATAGTTTTCCTTCTCTTCGCAGTGCGGTTGTATTTTTTTTTATTTATGCTTACAAAGTGACTACTCTGCCTAATGGAAAGCAAGACTAGAATCCAAGAGTAGGGATCACTATCCTCATTGTGAGGGTAGGTAATGCAGCATAGTAACCCATACCATGGCGGCCTGGTCAGATGTTTCTACATCATACTCCTAGTCTCCGGAGGAAATGACAGTAGTGACGACACTCCTTAGAGTATACATAAGCTATAGCTAGCTTGCTTATATATACTCTAAGCGACACTCCGTATTCTTAAACCTTTACCGCACGTATCGGAAGGGTTACCAAGTATATGTAAAACGTAATCGATTGAGTAACTAATACGATATGAGTAACGAATCGATATTAAGCCATTGTGTCATTGCTTTTGATCGAATGAGTAAGGTCACTGAAGTTCTCCTTACCCAGATTCTGACGGGATACAAAACATTTGCGAGGCATCTGTGACTAAAGTTGCGGATATCCATCGACTGTAGTTGTATTCATCTCTCGTTGGCTTTATTTTCTTAGTAACATAAGCAAATAGAAAACTACTATTAGTAACAAAATACTAATAAATTACTACAGTTACTGTTATAAGTTAAGTAAAATATTATCTCACTCTTTTAAAGATTACTAAAAATATTTTTAAAAGAAGATGTTGTTTAACATTTTTTTGTTCATAAGTTTTTCATTAGGCTTAGATTGATAACTTGAAACTTCATACAATTGGTGAACTTCTAATATACATACATACTAAGTCTCGTTAAAGTTAGTGAAAGTGTTTATTTATTTAGAATAAAATAAAAAAAAAAAACATCGCAATGGCACATCTTTGTAACTATTCTTTGTGTAGGAAAAGTGAGAACGGGGTTAGGTTATGTTGCGCATGCTGTCGGCGCAGCGCGGGGCGCGTCGGTCCTCGGCAGTCCGCTCGCGTCGCGCGCTCGTCCCGCACGTCGCACGCACTCCCCACTTCACTCACTACTCATTCTCATAAGAACACGCGTACACTTGCGTGAAAAAAACAGTGTCAGTGTCCACTCATTCATCTGTGTTTCACATCCTGACCGCAACCAGTGAGTTTATCAACGAACAAATCAGTGAATGTATCAGTAAAGTTCATCGGTTCACACATTATTGGTGAGTTTGGTCAAAATAAGGATTGCGGCGTGCTCGGACCCAAATGGGGGAATGTTTGGTGGTCGATAGATGGCGTTACTGCTCCGAGCCCGTATTGCAGTTGTAATGGTTTTGTAACTTTTCTATCACTGAAACACGAACTTTTTATTATATAACTGAAAGTAATTTTAGAGAATATAATATAGAAACACACGAATTAAGAATTTTAAACAGAATTTCAGGTACAGATTACTACTTATGTATCTCTTTTCATTCAAGAATTTTCAAACTTATATATTTACAAATTAATAAACAACTGATATTATAAATGAAACTATGTTACAAAACTTACTTAGGGCTTTACGATCGTATAATATACGGAGTACACGTTACGACTTGTTTGAAATACGAAGTTAAAAACTAAAACATGATAATAGATCTAAAGAACTCAATAATTAAGTCGATTATTTTAGTCGATAGTGCTGACTTTTAGCTAAAAACTTAAAAATGAAAAATATTAATTCAAAGTTAGTTACAGTACTTTGTAAAATAAGTCAACGCTCATTAAGTTGGCGTGCCGTTTCATTTCACTCAACTGTATTCATATCCTAGTTTTCTTTCGTCACGTAATTACAGAGTAGTTTATATAAGTGCGTGGCAATGTAACCACATTGAGCTGAATGTCTGATTATTGTCTTTGAATATAAAGGGCTGCTTAGTACTATTATGCATATTTTGTTTATATGAATCTGGCAAGGTAACTACTCTGCCTGATGAAAATTAAGAGTAGAATCTATGTGGGCATCATAATTATTGTGAATGTAGCCATTGCAGCATGGTGACCCCCACTATGACGGCCTATTGAGAAGCTCCTGCATCATTACATTATTATAATTTTTTACCAGCTTTTTTTATATTTTTATAATAAAATAATTTTATAAAAATTGTTGTATCACTATATAAACTACGCTAGACAACATCAATGCAAAGAGAAGGAAAACTTGAAACCACCGTCTGGCCACCGTGGTATAGTAGGCCAAAGCCTCCTTTCTAAGGATAGGCCTATGATTGATGATGATGTTTCACTAAATCTTTGATTCTCATTGTTTATATTTTAAGAATGCTCTCTTTTTTTTTAAATTCTTGTAAACGTCATGTCAGTTTTAACTTTTGAACGAATCAAATTTATTAGATCTGTAAATTAGCTATATAAAGTTAATAAAAACATTTTCTTACCCTTTCTTAAGACTTATTGGTAATAGCATTTATGTTTTAGGATCGAAGTCGTCTGGATACCGAACTTTTCAAATAGTGCTATTAAGTCACTTCAGCGACTAAGTTGCGCAATCAGCTGTGAAAGAAGCTTTTATTCTGTATAACCATATAGTTAAGTGGGATCGTCAAATATTTTTCTTTCTTATCTTATTTCAGATTTCGTTGCCAGAATCAGATGTGAAAATATACTAGCTTCTGTTCTGTTTGTCATATATCGCGATAAATAGTAACCTATTTGTTATTTTGATGTACAAGTTTATATTACTGTAAGGTTTCATGTTAGGCAGTCCAGTTGTTTTTGCACGGATGAGTAACAAAACACATCCTCACAAACTTTTGAATTTATAATATACTAGCTCACCCCGTGAACTTCGTACCGCCTAACAGTCAATTCAACGACACTCAAATGTTTTGCATTCTTGGAACCCCTCCAATAAAACTTATCAGATATTTGTTTATTTTTTTTCAAAACCATCCTCGTACTTCAAGGAATATTAAAAAAAAAAAAAAAAATTAGCGAAATCGGTCCAGCCGTTCACGTGTGATGGCGTGACCAAGGGAAATAGGGATTCATTTTTATATTTATAGATGTAGGATTAAGTAACCGCTTTAGAAACATGTATACGAAGAAAAAGTGTATTATGTAATCAAAGCTTTCCAAGGCTGCCATTTAGTTGCCAATTTTAGTTGATAGCCTTCGATAACATTAATTATAGCGTTCTGGACAGCTGCAGTACGGTTTGGGCAGTTTAGTTATTATATGGCATTAGAAACTGCTGCTCATATTTGCTCGTGCAACTGCATGCTGGAATTTTGCAGTAAAATATAATATCGTTTTAAAAATTAGTTAAAACTATTATAATAACTTAATATAATTATGATAACTTTTTGAACTCTTACTTACGGAGTACAAATATTTTTTTGTATCTCGAGGGTTATACTAAATAAATATTTTTGTAACGGACTACAAACACGGCCTTGGAAGTAACAGCTTTTGAGTATTAGACATTCGCTTTCAAACTAAAGGTTCGGTCCTTCCTTCCTGTGCCGAACATTTAAAAAAAAACTTTCCGTCACTGTGGTTCCCGGGTTTATTAAGCATATTATAGCTCGTGATTGACTGCCTTATTGGTCCAGTGGTCAGCGTATGCGGCTGCTGATCAAGAGGTCTGGGGTTCGATTCTTGGGTCGGACCAAATATTTGTTTCGGAGTCTGGGTGTTTTCCATGTATAATATGTATGTATTTACAAAAAAAAAGTATGTTAATGTATTTATATCAGTTGTTTAGAGCGCGATACGAGCGCAGCTTAGTTTGGGACTAGATGATGTTGTGTGTAAGATGTCCGAAATATTTATATTTATAGTGAGAGTCACCATGTCCACCATGAGGCCGATGACCACCACTCTTGGATTCTACTCATGTTTTTAATCATGCAGAGTAGGGACATTTTGGCAGCTAATGTGTAGAAAAAAAAAAAAGCGGCCAAGTGCGAGTCGGACTCGCCCATGAAGGGTTCCGTACCAGCAAGTAACATCATATAAAACTTCTTGTAGTTCGTTGTAACTTTTAACGATGTTTTTATACTAGTGTATTGATTGGATGAAAGGTATATTGCGTGTTACGATTTATGACGTATTAAAAAAAAACTACTCGCTAGATCTCGTTCAAACCAATTTTCGTTGGTAGTTTACATGGTAATGTATAACATATATTTTTTTTAGTTTTATTACTCTCTTATTTTAGAAGTTAGAGGGGGGGGGACACACATTTTTCCACTTTGGAAGTGTCTCTCGCGCAAACTATTCAGTTTAGAAAAAAATGATATTGGAAACCTCAACATCATTTTTGAAGACCTATCCATAGATACCCCACACGTATAGGTTTGATGAAAAAAAAAATTTTGAGTTTCAGTTCCAAGTATGGGGACCCCCAAAATGTATTGTTTTTTTTCTATTTTTATGTAAAAATCTTAATGCGGTTCACGGAATACATCGACTGACCAAATTTCAACAGTATAGCTCTTATAGTTTCGGAAATAATTGGCTGTGACATACGGACGGACAGACAGACAGACAGACAGACAGACAGACAGACTTGACGAATCTATAAGGGTTCCGTTTTTTGCCATTTGGCTACGGAACCCTAAAAACGGATGATAACATATTGTCTAACTTGTTTCTATATTGTGAAATATAATTGTATAACAAATCACCGAAATTCTATTAAACGACGCTGAAAATTTTCGTTTTGAATTAACTTTTCACTAAAATGGCGAATGCTAATAAATTATTCTGTATCCCAGGCTTTCAGTCAACGTTAACTTGGTAAATCGTTTCATTTTAATTGCTAAACATTTTTCTCGCAAATGTTAATAGGGTAAAAAGGACAGGCTACCCTACGCAGTACCCTAAAACAAACTGAATTAAAAATAATAATTGTAGGATTAAATTCTGTTACTTACAGTATTCGGACAGTCAGTCTTAAGATAATTTCTAGGTTATCGGGCAAATTCACAAATATTTCAACCCATTTCCGTGTACTGTTGGACGAAGGCCTCCTCCAAATAGCGCCACCCATCCTGTTCTAAGTCTGCTTCCATCCAATGCTACCAATTTTCTCAAGTTATATGTCATTACCTGAACTGTTTTTATGAAACGCTATTAACTCTTTAATAATACAAAACTATCAATAATTAGTCTTGTGTTTGAAGACATGCTTTTCAGTTACTTACTCCATTGGCTCAGCGACCCAAAGTGGGTTTTGGCCTCCGACACAAGAGAACGCCACTCCATTCGATCCTGGGCTGCTTGTCGCCCGTTGTCGGCTTGAAGCTCCCCAAGGTCCACCTCTACTGTATCGCTCAAGCGATATGTGGGTCGCCCAACCGGACGTCGTCCGATTGGACAACCCAAATAGGCTCTTTTCACTCTTCGATCTTCTCCCATCCTTTTAACGTTGCCAAGCCAATAGCTCTTCAATTAGCTACCTTAATCATGTTGTACAAACACAACAAAAGAACTTTATATTCAAAGGAGATGAACTAAATTCAGTGATACACAACTCTTTGAGAGATCTTCGAGACGGAAAATGCCTTAGCAAGGTGATTCGAAATCCTTTTAAGAAAATTAAGTTGTTTTCCAGTGAGCAGAGGGAGGGAGGTGTGTAATGAGGGTATTCAGCTTGATGTAGAATTTATTAAAGCTTCGCAGTAAGCTTTGGATTGTGTATTACTATGCTCGTAATTTGATTTATACAGCTGTGATGCGTGATTTTATGTAAAATAAACGTAAACGTTCTATTGATTTTTTATCTATTTTTCTCCAATATTAGCGTTATTTTCTGAAAAAAATTTAGCGAGATTTACAGCAGATGTAATATTTGACATTTAAGTTACCATCAGACATCCAACTTACGCGCACGGTTATCGGCTAAGTAACATAACATTCACGCGTGTTTTCTCGATTCCATATTACGGATTTCCGTCCCTTTTTTTACGAAGTCACTGCTTCAGTTTGCGTGAAAGCGAGAGGAAATATGGTACACATTAAAAACATGTAGACAAGATTGGATATGATTTTATTGTGTTCTGTCCGGTAATTTTTCTTATTTAAGTATCATTAGCATTTTTACATTTAATCTGTTTTAAATTATTAGTTAATACTGATTAAAACTTGAAGCATTCAGTAAAGACTGCCTTTCAAGTTGTTAATGCAATAAAGCATTCTCTTAGTTTTACCAAATACTTCTCTGTTTTTTAAACCATATATATATTATGAATCGATCATTTATTAAGACATCATTAACGAAAAGGTACAATCCCGAAATTTTTATTTTAAAATTAATCGATTTTATAACATTGTTTAGTAAAACGAAGTGTACTCAAGTTTCTTCTAAACATGTCCGACATACTGAGAACAGAGAATAAATGTTATCTCATAAATCCTAAAGCTATTTGCGAGAGGTTCTATTTAAATTCTTTTTGAAATATGTTTTCTTCTAGTGACCTGCATTAAAGTGTGTTTAGGTCAGGCGTGAAAGAATTCCGTTACATCCATTTGAGATGCACTTGTTAAAACTTGTTGTGTATAAGTTTTAAGCAACATAATATTTTCCGGACATAACAATTTTCAATAAACATCTTACACACAACGTCATCTGATATCCCAAACTAAGCAGAGTTTGTATTATGGGTCCTAGACAACTGATATAAATACATAAACATTTTTTTTTTAATACATAAATATTATACATAGAGAACAATCGGACACCGAAAACAATATTTGTGGATCACACGAAAATTTTGACCGACCCAGAAACCGAACCCGAGACTTCTTGATCAGCAGCCGCATATGCTAACCACTAGACCAACGAGGCAGTCATGAGTACGTGAAATTTTTGTTCGACAAAAAGTTTTTAAAGGTCGCGCATGTGTAATTGAGTTTAATTATGATGTCTATTGGGTACATTATTGATATTGCATTGGTTCCAAATAAGAGCAAAGTAAATAATAGTAAAAAGTTTGAATTGAAATTCTCTGTACCGAATGCCGCTCTGAATCTTGGACGACCAACTCTTTACAGCCTGAAACATTTCACGAAGACCTTTTCCCTCAATTTATGTAATTTATCCTATCCAAACACAGGATCCGTATATTAAACAACTCGATGAACAAAACCATTTTAGTGTCCATAATCTACGCCTAAAACCCTAAAGGATGGACACACATGGAATGCAGGGCCGAAGGTGGAATGACCCCTTTACAGGGTTAATGGCGCACTGTTAAGCGAGGGTTACACCAGCCCCTTGTTCCGCCCTGATTGATCGCGATTTTTAAACACAACACATTTCAATGGCGGGTATTTAGGCCAAAAAGGTTTTTGTACGTATGCGTAGTAATTGGCCACTTCTTTACTGTCTATTTTGATAGAGTAGTATGACGTAACGACCCATATAGCGACGAGGTCGATATTGCTACTAGTTCAAGGGGTGGCCTGGTCCTTTGGCACGATAAAACTGATTTCTCTTTTGTTCTATTTTTAAAACCATTTTCTTGGAGTAATACACCGTAGGTGGACCGTGACGTCTGAAATAGTCGACACATTTTAATAACTAGACTAGTATTAAATAGGTGTTAAATCAGTTCTGTTCGTTTTTAGGGTTCCGAAGTTTATGACTTCGAACCCTTATAGATTCGTCATATCCGTCTGTCCGTCCGTCCGTCCTCGACTTACCGTCTAAACAGTAAGTGCTAGAAAGATGAAACTTTGCATGAATGTGTATTGTAATTACGTCGACAAAGTGCTGCAATAAAATTATGAAAAATAATTTTATTTAGGGAACTTCCCTACACATAACGTCGGGATGTTTTTTTTTCTTGAGGCTACCCTATCATGTGTGGTATCATTAGATAGGTCTTTTAAAAACAATACAGGGTTTCCAAGACGATTTTAAGATTTAGGTATCCGTTTGCGAGACATTTCACTTTAAAGGGCACTTGTTTGTAAAAACAGGGCGTCTCCCCCCCTCTAAAAGCTAAACGGCTGGCTAAAAAAATCTGGAAAAATTCCTGATAGTGGTCCACATAATGAACTTTGAAGGAAAACTATAACGGATTCGATGACTTTGTTAATTCAGGAGTTATAGAGGCTTAACTTTTACAATGCGCTGACTTGGAAATTGTCATACAAAATCAACGCATTAATACGTAAACATAACAATTATCCATTGGATACGATTTCTAATCCACGTACCATTATGGGTGACTGAGGAACCCTTTCCTGTGCGTGGCCTGACACGCACTTGGCCTATTTTTATTGTTTAAAAATGAGGCGATATACAGGCGATATTATATACAGTTAAATACAGCTTTTCAAATCGAACATTTTTAGCAGTATGTTGTTATAAACCCGTTGAACATTGATAATAAAAGCTCTATGGACAACCTTCCCAAACATCATAAGTATCAGGATAAAATTAGACGTATACATACCTACAGATATATACCTATATAAATGTATACCTATACTTATTCCGAATAGAGAAGTAATTTTGAGTGGATAATGCGAAGGCGATTCTATATTTCTTTCTTATTATATATTTATTTTGTTGCTACTTTATTTTCGAGCTTAAATATAACGAGATAAGAATGTTTTTTCATTGATTTAGACTGCCCACGCTTCACAAATTGTTGGGTACCTCGTAAGTGGCTTGATGGTTTATTGACATCCAAGTAGTTATATAAAAATGATTGTAAATACGGAAAGGTAATAGGTCTGTACAAGCGCACGTGTTTCCCTCCGACTATGATCTTCAGTCCTTTAAGTGCCGCGTGTTCTTGTGTCACGTTAATGCTCATGATTTCCTCACAAACTATCTATTTTTTAAGTGTGTGTTTTGTTGGCGTCGTGGGGGTCCCCAATTATGGCGAGCTTATAGGTGGATAGCGAATCACAATCTTACTAATATTATAAACGCGAAAGTTTGTGAGTATGTATATTTGTTCCTCTTTCACGCAAAAACTACCGAACGGATTTGGATGAAACTTAACAGCTTATATATCAGAATAACACATAGGCTACTTTTTACTGCAATAATAGATATACACGGCCGAAAACTAGGTGATTATAAAAATACATAAAACGTAGATGTCAAAATGTATCACTGTTTATCTCCTGTCAAAACTTCACAGGTTGATATGCATAACACACTTGCATTGCTACCATAATGATATACGCGGGTAACACCGCGGGGCGCAGCTAGTTACAGTATTGTTTATTGTTTAAGTTTGTTTATTGTTTAAGCACTGATTTACTACCCTTAAATTAGTAACTAAGGTATGTATATTTATACCGACATACGGCTACATTATTTATCCTAAAACATATCGCTAATTGTAGCGATATGTTGTGGGATTGGCCTATAATCAGGTCTTGATCCCAACGAGATAATGACTGTCCGAATTCTACGTCCTCAATAATAGACTCGTATTTGAAATATGCTGGCCAAGCTTATCTCTTTATAAATTCTATTAATTACTTCAAACAATATATGACGTAGGAATAGTTGACATCACGCCTGGATCAAAACTGGCGGAGCCTTATTGAAAAGACACGTAGACGACGTGCCATAGATCAACATGTTTTTTATTAATCACTATCATCGACAACCCTTTCTTAACGTCATAACCCACTAATGTCTTCATCTTCCTAGTCTTTATTCCCAAGGTCATTTGGGGTCGGCTACTAGTTCAACCGGTTTTACCTGAATTTCAGTATTTCCACGGAGCGACTGGCATCGGACCTCCGCAACCCTAAGGGAGAATTGAAATTCGAAGATTGAACTAGTTGTCAATATATTTGAGGGCATGGACTTTCCAATAACGATTGCCATAGATGTTCATGACAACCGGGACCGACGGCTTTACGTGCTCTCCGAGGCACGGGCGTGAATCACCGCCAAACTTCCAAACTCCGGGCTGCTATTGGGAATTTCCTAAGAAAAACCCAAAAACACCTTTTGGCCCTACCCGGGATTTGAACCAGAGACCTCTTGATTAGCAGTCGCATACGCTAACCACTAGACCAACGAGGCAGTTAACCATCAAATGCATCACCAATAAATTAGTCTCGAGTTATACGTAGGTGTTCCTGTAATTAGAATGTTGAGTGTGTCCGTACACAGGTGTGTCCCGTCTCGCCCCACAACGCAAACGACCAGCGCTAAAGGCATTAACACGCCCCTACTGATCACTGCCGGCTCCTCGACAATCTGTACAATCCACTCTATTTGTAATTAGTTTTGTAACTTACGATAGTATTTTCTTTAGTGGTGTGCTAGGTTTTATTCGCTCTAATTCGATAATGGAAGGGTTAATTTGATAGCGTTTGTATCGATTCCAATGTAAATAGTAGACCGCTGCCTTAGTTAATATTATGCTTCACAATTATCGTAACTGGATGGAATAGTTAGTAGTATAGTTAGAATTTAGAATGGAGTTCGTACACGGGTGTCTTTCCGGACTAAGGAACATTTTTTTAACGTTGTTTAAATTATAAAGATTGTGTTATTTATTTGAAGTGTAGTCGAAACATGCACATTTTAATATCTAAAAACATTAATTTTTTGTACAGATTTAAAAATATCGTGTTCTAATCGAGGTTCTAATATATTCATATTACGTAATATGAAATCTCGAATTTAATAAATAGTTATTGGTTCGCCCTTCCTCTCACATTCCGATGCGTCTACGTGTGGCAGCTACACCGCTACGAACCTACAGCGTTACCATTGCTACGAACGTAAAATAGATAATGGAATTCGAATTTATCGAAATACTTGTTCGATCTTCTTATCGATTTCTTTGTTTGTGTTTGGGTTATTTTATCGGTACAAAATAAAAAAAATACCAAGGCCATTTTAGATAATGTGTCTTTTACAGAAAAAGTGACGGTTGTTGGAGACGGTGTGACAATATTACCTGAAATAGAAGACAAGAATCCAAGATAGGAGTATATTAAGTCAGTCCCCTGTCAGCTGTTTATGTAAAAATACAAAAAAAATTATAAACGACTGACAGTCGAATACATTTCTATACACCAAAAACGATGAGGGTTGTCAGGTACCAAAAATATACATTCATACACCAACCTCTTTCTCCCGTCAGAGATGGTCGTATTAAATGTCTGCAAATTAAGAAATTTAATCGTTATAAATAAATAAATTGTCTAATCAAATACAAAAACAAATCATTAACCGATTTAAAAAAAAGGAGAAGTATCTCAATTCATCGAACTCTTTTTTTGAACATTTGTTATATCCCTGAGAAAGATAAACTGTTCTCCATAAATATCTTAAGATGTACGTTCTATGAAGACCGCAAGCTCTGATAATGACAATTATTTAACATCGCAATGAAGCATATAGATCAATTCTATGATCGTCCCGTCTATACGTCTTCATACAATTCGGACTTCGTATTCGTAATGTATATTACACACAAGACATTACCTTTTACGACTTTCAGTTTTTAGTCATCTTTCCCTTTCAAAATACCGAATAAATCTTCACCTTTAATTTCCAAACTGTTGAATTGTTCAAAATAATAAGGATGGGACTAACTTGTGTGGGTAATTAATCCGCATCTGTAAACCCCCCGGGCATACAGGCGTGTGTGAAATGTATATCCGCAGATACGTAATAATGAAACGGCTGTTGTACGAAAATAGCTTTATATGTATAGCCCATGTGCTATACATATATAATTGGAACGACTTGCACTGTATGTTTTTTATTAACAATATTTACAATTGTCATAAATATTTGAAGTCTTATCTCGTTTTATTAGTCAAATATTACCATTTTATTTTCTACGTTATTTACTCATTGCATTAGATACTAGAAGTGTTTAATCGAAACAAAATCAAGTTTGAATTTTATAAATACGGTTAATTAAATATACGGATCAAGTAGACAAATCTTTTTTTCCTTCGGATATTACGGATACGAATATCCGAAACGTCACTAATGTACATACCAGTCATCAAACGGCTATTCATGACAATTAATACAAACACTGTTCAAGCATGTCCTCAGACACAAGCTTGCATCGCCATCTTGTTATTAATTATTCGCATGTGATAGATGAACTTGTGTACAGGCTTCAGTCGATGGCTGACAGACCGAGCGTCCGACATGATTAACGTCAACGCCCCAGTGCCTTGTTCACCTCTCGACGTATACTATCATCAACAGCCTTAAACAGTCCACTGCTGGACATAGGCCTCTCCTTAGAAAGGAGGTTTTGGCCTACTATATATTACTTTACTATATATTAGCTAATATGATGTCTTATTACTTCGTGATTCTAACCATAATGTGAATGGCAAAAACCCATACGACCTACGGCTCTGCTCGCATCCTACGGATATATTAGAAAAGTTTACAACCTATTCTCAGACCTACAGTTTTTTTTTTATTAGATTCGATCAAGCGGTTTCGTAAGAGTATAGCAACTTACATTGTGAGAGAAGAATTTTATACATATAGATATACGTGTGCCGTATGTATACACACTGGGTTAGTACTAGAGTTATCGTACTTTATCAAAGGAGGCCATCGCACGAAAACACAGCCTTCCACGTCGCTAGACATCACAGATATAAATCTTACGTCTTCGTACTGAAATGGGAGCTGTGTTGTAGACATATATTCATAGAATGACATCCTTACGTTGATGGGACTGGCGTATAGAGTAGGTATATTTTGCGTTGATGGTATAGACAAATATTTTACGATGTCTGTAAAAAAACTTGTTAGCAAAAAAAAGTTAAAAGTAGAAAATGATAAAAGTTTAAGTTGGCGCTAAAATATAAATAAAAAATAGGACTAAATTAGTTTATCTTTAATGATATAACTAAATCAAATTCACAAACTTAATAAAATGCCTTATACAATGTAACCAAAACTTGTAAAAACAATGTTGGAAAAGAGTGTCCATGGAGTTTGTTGTCTGTTCTTCTCCATAGAACCTACGAGTTGAAACAGACAATTAGCTTCACAACTGACTACTTGACATTTCAAAAGTGCCGTTGTATTGGTTTATTGAAATAAAAATGGTTTGATATGATTGATTTGATTTGAAACATGAACGTGACATCACACTTAACGTAATATGTTTTTGTTTGGCGGCGACTCTAAATTACCTAGGTATTTTCCCTTCCATTAAAGTTTGAATTCTTTTTAGGGTTCCGTAGCCAAATGGCAAAAAACGGAACCCTTATAGATTCGTCAAGTCTGTCTGTCTGTCTGTCCGTCCGTATGTCACAGCCAATTATTTCCGAAACTATAAGAGCTATATTGTTGAAATTTGGTCAGTCGATGTATGCTGTAAACCGCATTAAGATTTTTACATAAAAATAGAAAAAAAACAATACATTTTGGGGGTCCCCATACTTGGAACTGAAACTCAATTTTTTTTTTTCATCAAACCTATACGTGTGGGGTATCTATGGATAGGTGTTCAAAAATGATGTTGAGGATCCTAATAACATTTTTTTCTAAACTGAATAGTTTGCGCGAGAGACACTTCCAAAGTGGAAAAATGTGTGTCCCCCCCCCTCTAACTTCTAAAATAAGAGAGTGATAAAACTAAAAAAAAAATGTGTTGTACATTACCATGCAAACTACCAACGAAAATTGGTTCGAACGAGATCTAGTGAGTAGTTTTTTTTTAATACGTCATAAATCGTAACACGCAATTTACCTTTCATCCAATCAATAAACTAGTGTAAAAACATCGATGAAAGTTACAACGAACTACAAGAACTTTTATATGATGTTACTTGCTGATACGGAACCCTTCATGGGCGAGTCCGACTCGCAATTGGCCGATTTTTTAAAATTGAAATGGGACCAACTTCGTAGTATATACCCTTTCCAATAAATAAATAATTATTAATATCTCTGTCTCTCAAGTTATTCTTGGTCACACCTAAAAAATAAGTGTCGAATTAGGAACCTCCTCCGTTTTTTTTCACTGAAACATTTCAAGGTAGAAAAGCCACGTTGATTTGTCCATGAACTATGGTATTCATTTACTATAAGGCCTCTTGTACTCTTCGTGTTAAATAAAGTTAGGTTTACTTGAGGATTCGTAGTACAGTTCTCACTATAACGGTGTTAGTGACGTCTCACTAAAACAAATTAGTGATGTCCGCAGTGCTACGTTATTCAATTAAATACTCTCTTTGCCACTGCACTTTGTATGTATATATGTGCTATGTTGGGGACTGTTACTCCGTACGTATTATATGTAAAGAAATTTCTCAGGTACCCTCCGGTCAGTGACCCTCCGAGACTTTTTCGAAGTTAGGTTAAATTCTTTTTATTAAATTTATTAAAAAATTAAATATCGAATAATTGTATATTAAATTTATGATAACGTAAATGAGTTGTGTGGTTAATAATAACCAATTTTCGTACAGAATACTAAATCAATAATACTCGCCTTCATCAACAGCCTTTAACAGTCCACTGCTGGACGTAGGCCTCTCCTTTGAAAGTAGGTTTTGGCCTACTATACTCGCCTACATGTACATATTTATTTACGCGACAAATAGTAACCATGTCCTTCTCCAAGATTTAATCTCTATCTCTATATAATATTTGAATGGATTACCACCTCTCAAGTTATCATTGGTTACGAAGCGCGGTATTTTAGCCAATCAAATACAACCTCAAATTAGTTGTTACAATAATAACACCTTCCCACGCCGCTTGTCGACTTTGTGGCAGGTACTTAACAGCTAAGCCTCCCGTGGGCGGCCCTTTTGACCTTTACCATCTACCTTTGATAAGGTAACCGTAGGTTTGTGTGAAGTACACTTAAGTTAATATATAATTATTTACAGTCTGTCTTGTGCTTTGAATATTGTATATTTTAATTAAAAATTTATAATGTATAACATTCTAGAACACAAGTATCTCTAACACGCTAAACTCGAACTATGCGTGTGTCTTACTAATAATAAGCATGTAATCTGCTTTATCGATATATGCTATACAATCTGATAAATGCGCAGAAGTAATTATTTTGTGGTGACTACCACATATCGCGCGAGCGAAAACATACAATAGCGCCACCTACCGAAGAAAAGCTGAACTAAAGAGTAACTAATCCTGAATTGCGATATAGAAATTCTCGCTCCGATTAGCATATACCCAAGCGCCCAACATCAACTGTTGGGCCGTGGACCGCCAGGCACGATCACCTCGCCTGGTCGGAGGATCCTCCCTTTGTGATGAAGTAACACTAACCCGTTTCTCCACAAATTAATTGTGGGTACTTACATCGCTGACCCAGGTTCTGGGCCAGGAGGGGGAAACAAATTAGTTATTTTTCAAGTACACGGCGTTACTAGTGAATAGCAACTAGCGGAGACCCGCGGGTGTCACCACGGATATTATATAGGTATTATTTAGGCTA
The DNA here is from genome assembly GCA_932526445.1 of Phragmatobia fuliginosa. NCBI lineage: Eukaryota > Metazoa > Arthropoda > Insecta > Lepidoptera > Erebidae > Phragmatobia > Phragmatobia fuliginosa. The sequence continues at coordinate 19,376,759 of OW052073.1, forward strand.
GTGGTAAAGTACTACGTTATAATAAGTCGTGTTATCATCATCATCATGTTAATAATCGTGTTTATTCCTTTGCGTCAATTCCGTAACTATAGACTACTAAAATTCCATTTGCAAATTCTGTAAAACCAACTGTTGCGATAAATTTACAAATTAAATTTATCACATCAAAAGAAGTTTCAATTGTTTGGTATTGAACTTATTATTATTCTGACTTACTAAAACGATCGTCCAGTTAATCTAAAATTTCTTTTGGATGGCTCTTTTAATTATTGTTTTAATCTATTATTTTGTTTCACAGGTAAAGGTCGAGAATTAAAGAAGCTTAAAAACATTGGGTAAGTTCTATTTAAAATTAATTCAGTCTCTTACATAATATTTTATATCTATTCCTTTTTAGAACAGATTTCACAAAGTTCGTAGCACTTCTACGAGAAACCGTAGCGTTTTACGAGACATTCCACCACTCTGCTACGGTGAAGTAGCAAGTTCCGTCTCTGATATTGCATACCACTTGTTTACTTTCTGTATGTCTATAGGATTGTATTCTTTCGGAATGATCGATCATGACATCATTCATTCTTAAGGTTCTTCGGTATGTTAAAACAAAACAGTTTAGTTAGCACATTATTATTATTATTATTAATTTAAATTAAGCTGATGCGTGTATATCATTACACTTGTGTTTTTAAATGTTCAACTAGTCTTTTTTTGAAAATGTTCACGTTCGGGGCACTAATTACGGTTTCCGGTAAAGAGTTCCACATACGCACATCACGGTTTGGCAAGAAATGGTTGCGGGCATTGCTAGCGCACCGAAGCTTGCTAAGCTTCATGGAGTGACCTCTCAGTTGTGTTTCAACATTCAAAGAAATTACAAGTTTTTTTTTTTACCAAGTTTCTATCCCAAACCAGGAAATCTGAAAAACACTACTAATAAAGCAATGGCAGTAAAAAGCAGTTTCGTATATTTTTAGGTCTATGTATGTGTGTGTATCCCAACAATATATATACTTACATCTTCACTTCAGCACAGGTTGCTTATTTCTGTTTGTTCTCTCCGGGTAAGAATTAAACAAATGTTTGGAAGTTTGGCGGTGATTCACGCCTGTGCCTCGGAGAGCACGTAAAGCCGTCGGTCCCGGTTGTCATGAACATCTATGGCAATCGTTATTGGGAAGTCAGTGCTCAATCTTCGGATTACAGTTCTCTCTTAGGGTTGCGGAGGGCCGATGCCAGTCGCTCCGTGGTAAAACTGAAATTCAGGTAAAACCGGTTGAACTAGTAGCCGACCCCAAATAAACTTGGGAATAAGGCTAGGAAGATGAAGACTACGGATAATAACAGAAAATTAACAAAAACATACTTAACGTAAATGATAACGCGTTTGACTCAAGGGTCAGTAAACCTTATGGTTTACGCTCCATAAATATGTTCAAATATCGTTTAAATACTAGACGTTAACAGCACACCGACTTTATGTTCACATTAAAGTCACATTTGTTCTGTGTTGTTTTGTCAGGGCTGTCAAAACTTCGTCTGCAGTGAACATTCTGGATTGCAGTTGTTGTTACTGTTGTCATAACTTAACTCAAAATTTAAAGACATCTTTAAATATACCAATCGGAAAGGATTTATTAGCTATTTGTAACTAGTATGCAGAGAGCACCCTGACATCGAGAGTGATGTAAGTTATTAGTTGTTTCTTCATTGTTCAATTTTCGGTTTCTTCATTGTTCATCTTCTTTGTTCAATTTTCGGTTTCTTCATTCTTTGTTCTTTTGTCGGGGTCTCCAATCATGTCGAACTTATGGGTGGATAGCGAATCACATTTACAGTGTATATTTTTGCAGCTATGTTTATTAATTAATTACTCGTTTATTATTCTAATATTACTTACTAAGATATGAATATGGTATGGATATATTACAGCTACATTATATATTCTAAAACCTATTGTTACACTGCATATAATCACGTCTTGTGCTTAACGAGGAAATGGATGTCCCAATTATATGTGCTCGATAATAGACTCAATATCTGATATATGCTGACCAAGCATATCCTTGTATACATTCCATCAATTACTATGAACAATATATGACGCAGGAATACAGAAGTTTTCATTTATTGGCAACTTGTATTTCGTTCACCATCATCATCAGCCTATCGCAGTCCACTGCTGGACATAAGCCTCTCCAATTTAACGCCACAATCCTGCCAGCCGTCTTGCGCAATTCATCATTCCACCTGACAAGTGGACGTCCTCCACTACGTTTGCCGAGACGCGGTCTCCACTTCAGAAAACTTTATTATTTCATTACTAATTAAAATTTCAATTTGATCAGTCACGCCACACTTTTTCCTGGGACATCTGGTGTATTCGTGTGTCATTACTATTATTAGTGGTACTAGTGGTACAGGAATTACAGTGATGGGTGCCTTCTTCTATCGTTCCTCCTGAAAAAGAGAATATTCTCAAGAAAAGTTACTGTCGGTTTGATGTTGGCCATAACGGTAATTTGTCTAATTCATCATTTTATACAACACGCCAACCTCAAATAGAATTGGTAATAGATTCTAAAAATGATGATTCTAATTTAATTTAAATTAGGATATTTTTACTCGCTCCGTGCAAGATGACTAGGGCTCGGAATAGGTAGTTTAATTTTATGTACTTGCAGAAATAAAGTCAACGTAAGCATAACATGGATAAACCATAACATAAAATTTGCAATACTGATTATTCCAAAATGTTCTTCAATAAAGGTTAGATCACGTCGAAGGTTAGGATTTTGCAATACTTCATTCGCTTTCTTTATAGATTGTACTTCTTCATCATGAAATAAAGAAAGAATATGTGATATTTCATTAAAAAAAATTTTATAGTAAAAAGCAGCTTCTAGCCATGTACCCCACCGAGTTATAACTGGCTCTGGAGGCAAGGGCATATAGTTTTTACAATCTCTGAAAATAGTAAGTTCCCCGGGATTTCACAGGCATATCCATACTATTGATGTCACAAAATCGCAAGTACATAAAATTAAACTACCTATTCCGACCTATAAAGATGACAGTGCCCCTAGTGACTACAGTAATTCTGAATATTTTAACACGTACGGGATTTGAACTGACAAGGGACAAAACACATATCTACATATTGAAATTGTATTTTTGATTTAGCTTCACGTCAGCTTAAAGTTTCTACTTTAAATATTTTAAAAGCTTAAGATGGAATCCTATAAAAAAATCGAAATTTGACAGTATGACACCCCCTGTCAACTAATCACATCGCAGTCACATTGCGCGATGTGATCGATTGTTCTCACATTGCACATAGCGAATTCATACTGATTATACTATAAATGAGAAATTGAGTTCCTTTGTTTATTTGCCAAATCTCTAATTACTCAACAGGTTTTCGTAACATTTTCTAAATTGTTAAGGAGACACAAAGGACGCAACGAACCTTCACAAGAAAGAACAAATACAGTGACTCCTGGAGAGATTGATATTGAAGAAAATACTTTTAGCGGAGATTAAAAAAAGATTTACTTTTTTAAATGTACATTAGTGTGCCATCCCTCGCGAGGCAGTTTAAGAACCGTTTTAGAACGCATTAAGTTGATAACGGCGGACGACTGACGAATCTTCTGTTAGAAACATTCTCCGCAATGTATATATAAATGCATTGTCTTGAAAGCAAAAAATCTTTATAAATGTATATAAATCTTCTGTTCCTGTGTTTGTAATTGAACTTCTTCTAAACGGCTGGATCGATTTAGTTGAAGTTTTTTGTGTGTGAACCTACTTGAGTTTCGAGAATGGTTTAGATTCACAATTGGACCCGGTAGATGGCGTAACGATCAAGTTCTGGGATTTGAAAATTGGGAGGTAGGAAGTTCGCCGGGTCAACTAGTTATTTATTTTGCAGTTCCCGGTCTATCGTTTCGGCTTTTCTTTCAAGGCGCGTTTCAAGTATTGCCTCAAAAGAAAATTAATGCGTTTCAGAGATATTTTATATATAGTTGGAGGGTTTGAAGGATCCCGCTGTACCGTACCCAGTTCGAATTACACTTTAGGGGAACCTAACAGAAGTATTGCTTACACTTAGAATCCGTACGCATAAGATAAATCCTTCCTCTACTGCTTTACCTTCTGGTCTGCCATTGTTATTATGATATTTTAAAGGAGTCCGTAAAAGCTTACCCTTCACCATACCAAACATCTGTTAGCTTAGAACTCTAAAATTGTTTTAAATTTCTTTTGCTATACAAAAAAATCGATGGAAACATACTAGTATTTAGTATCCCGAACTGAAGAAGAACTACTAAGAAGAACTGAAGAACTGGGGAGACAATAAATGTCCATCACTATCTAAAGCACTGCTTATGCTTTCCATCTGTCAGAGTGGAGTTATTTTGACAGCTTTTGTATTAAAGATAATGTTAAATGTAATATATTAATATTTGTAGTATAATCTAAAATTTATAGATGAAAATAAAATCTCATTGCAAAAAAGAACACTCTCAAGGACGTTAAGACAAGGTCTATCGTCTGTCAGCCGTCTGTCTGCCTGTTCGTGATCAAAACTATTATCCACTTGGCTGCCGATGTCAAGGCCCCAATGCGCTATTTGTGGACCTTTAATAGAACTAACATTGCTGCTTTATGTATTTTTAGGGTTCCGTTACCAAATGACAAAAAACGGAACCCTTATGGATTCGTCATATCTGTCTGTCTGTCTGTCCGTATGTCACAGCCACTTTTTTCCGAAACTTTAAGAGCTATACTGTTGAAACTTGGTGAGTAGATGTATTCTGTGAACCGCATTAATATTTTTACACAAAAATAGAAAAAAAAACAATAAATTTTGGTGGTCCCCATACTTCTAGAACTGAAACTCAAAAAAAAATTGTTCATCAAAACCATACCATATCTGTCTTCAATATTGATAGGTCTTGATAGGTCTTCAAAAATGATATTGAGGTTTATAATATCATTTTTTTCTAAACTGAATAGTTTGTGCGAGAGACACTTCCAAAGTGGTAAAATGTGTGTTTTCTCTACCCCGTTACTTCTAAAATAAGAGAATGATAAAACTAAAAAAAAAAATATGATGTACATTACCATGCAAACTTCTAACGAAAATTGTTTTAAACGAGATCTAGTACGTAGTTTTTTTAATACGTCATAAATCATAAACAGCAATTCACATTTCTTTCAATCAAAACACTATTATTAAAACATCGATGAAAATTACAAAAACTTTTATATGATGTTACTTGCTGCTGCGGAACCCATAATGGGCGAGTCCGACTCGCACTTGGCCGCTTTTATATAGTTTGTACGCATTGCAAAAGATACTTATTAGAACTTAATCTTTTGTCTTTTGTATATCGTAGGTATTTGTATTCGTACATCCTAGGGTCAGAAATGCAGACACACCGTAGTGTTCATGTTTACATTTCTATTCCTGTCTTTGTGTGATGATTTCCAACATACGTGTACATTAGAACATCATACTCAAAGATCACATATCATAACTTCTTCGTTTCTAGTTATTTACACGTTCACTGCTGATAAACTCAATGTAATTTCAAGACCTGTCCAATGTATCACTCAGTATAAATACCCCGGTATCACTGTCCTTTCGTGGTATTTGTGCTTAAGGTCACTGCCCACTGAGTCAGTGAGACACGTACTCGAAGTGACAGCCTTTTTCCACGAATAGACATTGTATTTTTTTAAAAAATTCACGGAATGAAAACCTTTTTGAAATGCCGCACAATCGACAATACAAAATTCAAAATGGTCAGTGACAAATGTAAGGGCCACAGCACACTAGTTACTTTTAGCATCGGCGATTGGCAATTAGTCGCTTTTTAGAAGCAAAATACGGCGACCGAACGCTCTACACCGCACACTTAATAACGCCAAACGCGGAGATTGAGTCGCTTTTTCGGCACACATTCGAATGCCGGTAGCATCGATTTGGCATCTGAGCAGTCGCTAAAACGCGCGTTTCCGATACCGCGATCGAACGCAGGAAGTCGCTAAAACGCGATGCAGCATCGATGCAGTCGCCAAATCGCCGATCGCCGATGCTAAAAGTAGCTAGTGTGCTGTGGCCCTAAGATATAGTTTTGGATACTAAACTGTTTTATTGGATACTGTTCTACTATTTTTTAACAAACTAATGTTCATTTAATTGGTAATGTAATGTTTAGTTAACTTTAAACTGTTTTGATGTTTAATCCATCCATGTTGTAGTGTATTAACTGAACGTATAAATACGTATAACACCAGATACTCCTTACAGTACAACTTTAATATGAAGAATATTTGTTCTTTAACCGACTTCGAAGTCGTATTCCCAGTGAACCTTTTTTAGTTTGACAAATAAGTATCTTCGCAACAAAATCATTCTTATTCCTTTCAATAAAAGAGTCTCATAAACCCTTGTTTAACGCTAAATAGGTTTAACGAATAGCCTGCGTCATCATGACGTAGAATGCGAGTACCACGTTCCGAAATAAACTGAGACTGATCGATGCCTGCCTCGTCTGGCTCGCTTTACACAATATTGTACATGAAACGTTCAAATATTAGCTTCGAGAACCCTAACTTAATAAAAACCATGTTTTTAAAAGTACGTCTTTGTGTAATTTTCTTTCGTTGAAAATGCATATTTTAAGGCCTTAGACGAAATCTAATAAGTTAAGGAAATTTCTAACATAATTTCTCAAGTCTTTCAAAAACTATTTTGCATTATTTTAAATCTTCCGTTCTTAATTTTACCTAAACTATATATTTATCATTAATATGGGTATCATTTGATAAGTCTTTTAAAAACAATACAGAGTTTCTAAGACGATTTTTTGATTTAGGTATCCGTTTGCGAGATATTCCACTTTAAAGGGCTCTTTTTTGTAAAAACAGGGCGTCCCAGCCTCCTCTAAAAGCTAAACGGCGGGCTCAAAAACTCTGGAAAAATTCGTGATGGTGGTCCATATAATGAACTTTAAAGGAAAACTATAACGGATTAGATGACTTTGTTAGTTCAGGAGTTATAGAGGCTTAACTTGTAAAAGGCGCTCACTTGGAAAACGTCATACAATAAACATAACAATCTATTGGATACGATTTTAAATCCATTATGGGTGACTGAGGAACCCTTTCTGTGCGTGGCCTGACACGCACTTGGCCGATTTTGTTTATTTAAGATTTTAATTCTGACGCTTGATAAGTATTACCGTTTTGTCTGAATATTTGGTGGGTTTGACTTGACTTGAAAACTTGTGAAAATATTGAACAAGATATTCAATTAAAGTTTTGACCCGTGTCTAAAACTAGCGACGCTAGTCTAAAAGAAAGACCTAAGTTTCTCCTTGTATCATCTGAGTTCTGCCAATAAAAGTCGCGTCAAAACCGGTCCAGCTGTTTCAGAAATTAGCTGGAACAAACAGACACAAAAATTCCAAAAATTGATGTAGATACATACTTTCATGTACTGTCTTGTTGGTCTAGTGGTTAGCGTATGCGGCTGCTGATCAAGAGGTCTCGGGTTCGATTCCCGGGTCTGACCAAATATTTGTGTGATCCACAAATATTCGTTTCGGAGTCTGAGTGTTTTTCTATGTATAATAAGTATGTATTTACAAAAAAAAAAGTATGTTTATGTATTTATATCAGTTGTTTAGTACCCATAACACAAGCTCTGCTTACTTGGGACTAGATGATGTTGTGTGTAAGAAAGATGTCGAAAAAAAAAATATAATATGTAAATATATATGTAAGTGAAAAGTTGTTAATTTTAAAATTGCAAACAGTCACGTTTATTTTATTTATTTTTATATTAAATATATTTTTAACGAATTAATATTCAAAAGGTTATGTTCACGCTTTAGTAAATTTCCTACAAAATTACACAGACTCTACGTTGTTTATTTTTTCGGTTTTAACAACCATCCACCCTATTCTCTAAGGAAGTTATAAATTAACCAACGCACATATAAACACACTAATTAACATCCCAACAAAGGTGCCTTTTTTCCTTTTGTTTTCATCGTAAATTCAGGTGAATTTACCCTCGATAACAAGGCAAAAATATTCGGAACACGCCCCTGCCAGTTAAAAGTAAACCTCCAATTTCCTGCACAGCACGATTACTTGCTACCTCAGGCAATGATCTGTAAGACTACCCGCCCTCGTATACTTTCGGTTACCCTCGGGGAAACTCGGGGGTTGTCGTCAAATTAGTGCCTCTGCCCTGAGTCTGCGAGGGTGCGTTGTTGATACGTGAAATATTATTATTAGGCTGTATTCTGGTGTAGTTCTTGTTGGCTTCCGTGTGGGTTATAGATTCGGTAGCTTCCATGTTTTATGCAATCTCGAAATAAATGTTAGGTCCAGTTGGTTTGTAACCATCTTGTTGTGATCAGTTGGATTTGTTATAAAAATATTTAATTATTAGTAAGTTCTTTACTAAAATATTGAAGTATAATAAATAGATATAAAAATAATATCTATTTAATTAAGAGATAATTGTATTCTCGTGCACAGCAATGCTGAAATGTCGGACGTGACGTAATATTGTCATTTCTGTGAGAGAGAAGTTGTAAGAGAGAAATGTTTTAAACAGTAGTTATTAACTGAATGAAGGCATTCGCTGCTTGGTAGTCGAGAAACTCAGTTGTGTTTGCAATATTGACTGTGAATGTGTACCTACCCTAAAGTGTAGAATATTAACCATTATAGTGTTTCTTTAGGTGGACGTAAATATGGATTTTTTACCATGAAAAAGTAGTTATTGTGTTACGAGCATTGTCAGTGGTTTTCGCAGCGTACGCAAAATATTTATTTTATTTGGGATTTTTTCAACACCTTGGGTTACATTATCGCAGTTTTCATACGGATCCCAAACTTTTTTGAAAATATTCTATAGCGTATGTCTATCAGCGATAATGTACGATTCTAATAGTGAAATAATTTTTCAAATCGGGCCAGTAGTTTCGGAGCCTATTCATTTCAAACAAACAAACAATCAAATCTTTCCTCTTTATAATATAAGATAACATTTTAGTTCATAAACATTATTAAACATATACTCGTATACTCAGAATGTTGAGTGTATCATAAAATTTACTACCTACCTTTCATTCTGTTAAATTCTAAGTTTGCATACTTTACTAAAAAAGAAATCTTCGATACTCGTAAAAATTCAAGCCGCGATTGCCAAAAAAGGTGCACGGCTAAACTAAACTAAAGTGTAATCTCATAGAAGAACTTAAAGGCTTTACAGCAGGTATTTTAGCTGACTGGATAGGGTTGCCAGTCACCCGTACACCGAGCTCCCCCATACAACGGAGGCATTGTTCTAATCATGAACACGACAAAGGTAAATAGGAACACAAATTGTTCAGCGAACCGACGGAATGATTGCACATAAAACTCTCGATCATTTACCGAAATTCTCGTTTGATTTCGAATGACAATTAATTTGTTTATTGATGTATATCATTGGACGGATATTTGATTCGGAATTTATTTGTTTACGATTCATTAATATCGTTTTTTGTAATTTTTTATATCTATTGAATGAGCTGTTAAATTGTTTATTCTCTTTTGGCCTGTTGAAGTCTTTGTCTTAATAGAATTTCCTATCGTAGGACATACACTAATAGTCATAAGTGCATCTCAGTATTTATAAGTGTGTAGTGTTTCAGTACACACAACATCACATAAGTATTCAAAATATACATTATGGTGTAATTTCCATCACTGTGGAACTGCAATTATGACCCTTAACTGTACATACGTAAGATCTCTTCAGTCTACTGTTATGTTACTCTCGATTTCCATATTCATGATTGATTAGCAGTATCTCAACTTTGGCCAAGTTTTCGCTTTACCCCAATATTTTATTTGAAAATGACTTCCTAAAAGGGGTCAGCCGCAAACAATCGTCCAGAAATGAGCCACATACAGTTTGGAAAGTAATCGTATACTTCAACCATATTATTTAGAATTACAGCTATAGTTTTAGTTCTGAGGAGTTCAACCGATCATGTATTTCTTACTTGTCGCTTTAATTAAGGTTACTTTAAAACATAAACAAGTATCTAATACGGATATGGGTCCCTTGGGTCTCTTAACATTCACCTTGATTCTAATATAATTCATACATCAATGTATATCTCAAATAATTTCTGATTAAAATTATGAAGAAGCAGGCGACGTAATAGTAATAAAAATGAACGAATTTAATATAAAAGGTTAGAGGTGAAGCCGGCAGGGCGTTGGAGAAATTAGACCATTTTAGTAATCGGATCGTGAGATCACAACCTTGTTGACCTGCGGGAACACCTGTAGATATATTTCATTAAATTTTCTGTACCTTTTTTTATAAAGGTTTTAAAAAAGCTTTATTTTACATTAAACCTATTTTAATAAACTGTGTTAGTAATTAATTTTTTTAAGGGACGATCTAAATTCATTATGTTTATAGTTATTTGAGGTTTCTTTTAATATTCTTACTGAGAGCTAAAGGCCTTTAAGGCTTCAAGGAGATTACGTAATGTAAGTTTTATAAAATATTCGCTTCTTTTGGGGACAGCCCCGTACTTCACGTAGGATCTGTACCTATATCTACGAATATATAGACATGAACTATACATAAAAATCGTATGTAATTACATGGATCTTATAAACATGAACCAATATGTTACATAGCAATGCATGGGACAATGAGACTTTATACATGAAATACGCAATGACATAAAAAAAATATCCGATTGATTAATAAATAAAACCGCTGGTAATACCGCTACTCGCAGCTAGACTGAAACCTGATCGATCGTTTCCTATATAATCGTGTTTAAATAACAAAACTGTTGAACTTTTCTGTTAATGAAACCTATTGATGAATGTGCTCGAAGCAAAAAATATGTGTCAGGACCGTAGTAAGATGCACGTCAGTTCTCTCTGGTATGGGAAATTGGCGTGACTCTATGTATGTATATCTACAAAATGCTTTAAAAATAATTCAGTTCGAGAGGCATACTGGCAGCGGTTCGATTTATCCTCGAATTAAATAGTTTGAATGTTTCGACTGTAGCTTTTTGAAAGTCACGTTCAAAGCTGAAATTTTCAATTGCTTTTGGTTAGGGAAATAACTCACTTTTTACACGGTCGTAACTTTGTTTACGATTTTAGATAAAATGTTTAAAAACACAGTTTCTAAACATTAAATTTTAAAGGTCGATAGAGGTAATATTAGTACCAAGATTGGGACAAGATCAATCCATACAGGTTAGTGGAGCAATCATCAGGCCTCTGGGTAATAAATATGATTACAGACACTTCGAAACTCATTGCTCAAAAGTAATACATTCTGGAAACAATACTACTATTTATTTTTTACATTTTTACACACAACGCCATCTAGTCCCCATATTAAGCAGACCTTGTATTATGGGTAACTAGACAACTGATGTAAATACATATACATACTTTTTTATTGTAAATACAAACATATTATAGATAGGAAACACCCAAACTGCGAAACAAATAAAGCCGGTTCCAAAAATAACGGGTCAGTCACATAAACCAATAACGGGTCAGTCACATAAACCCGAATATCTCCCGAACTACGTATGCCATCCTAATGAAACGAAGACTGTTCAATTGAGAATTTAATTATACATATAAAAAATAAAATAAAACTTAGTTACACCCACAATATTAATCTTAAATTAAAAAAAAACTAAAGTAGTCATATTTTTCTTAAGATTACATTTTTTTTATGATTGTTTTTTTGCTGTTTTTCATCACTTTCTTCATTTAATACTTTGTATTGCCTCCACGTGATGAAGCCTCCAGTGATGAAAAACAGCAAAAAAACAATCATAAAAAAAATGTAATCTTAAGAAAAATATGACTACTTTAGTTTTTTTTTAATTTAAGATTAATATTGTGGGTGTAACTAAGTTTTATTTTATTTTTTATCTGTATAATTAAATTCTCAATTGAACAGTCTTCGTTTCATTAGGATGGCATACGTAGTTCGGGAGATATTCGGGTTTATGTGACTGACCCGTTATTTTTGGAACCGAGTGTATTTGCGGATCCCACAAACATTTCATCATCCCATACCCGAGACCTCTTGATCAGCAGTCGCATAAGCTAAACTACAACACTACTACTACAAGTTTATACCTTTGCCGAACAAAAGAACTAGATATATTAATTTAAGTAAAATAATATGTTAAAGTTGAGCTTAGCATTTTATAGATGTCACAAAGTTATAGTTAAAGTATGTACCAACCATTTTTATTAACATGTCTAACATCATACAAGTCTACCATAGTTGCCATTGAACTTTCAACCCCCCGCTGCCACACTACACACCTTCTACTACTGATTGAGGCATTAACCCATCGCCCGCGCTAAAACACTTGTGTTTACACAAGACAGCCTCGCCGTTCGAGTGCGAACCCGCGCCAAATAATTACACGTGTATGCACACCCCACGGCGGGGGCCTTGATGACGTCGTAGTGGTGCGAGTGCATTTTTATAGACGTCACGACTTAATTAATCTTTAATCTATAAATATGTCAGAATACATACAAATGTTAAGTTGGTTTAAGTGAAACTTACTCACAGCAAACGTAAGTTAAAAAAGTTCTAAAAGTGGTTTATATGGATTTTTCGCGTTTCTTTTGTCTCTCATTTCTCATAAAACACTCAAAATACTATATCGCTCTACTGTGAAACCTACGTATAAGTCAGGAATAGTACATCCTCAATTAAAGATACCTAATTCCCAAAAAAAAAACAAACCAGCTTGTAGTCAATAGTTCATAAGGCATCAAAGCGTTACAAACAAACAAGCACTTATATTTGCATTCAAATTATTAAATTCATAGATTTAATTTGTCTTGACGTGGGTAACAACGTGAACGAACTTGTAGGGCGTCGGCCCCATCGGCAGTGCACAGCGCGTAATGTGGAATCGATGCCGATCCTTCTTGGCCTGTCACAGATACAGTTGCGTATCTTACGCTATTGTGAGGTAGCGTATATGTGCCATTAGATTGTGTGGAACATTGTTTGAAATCGTATTGAACAGTACTTAATATTAGAACTACCGTAGTAAGATCTTGTTATTTTTTCTACATGTATTACATCTACATGTCGCCTATAGAGCTTTATAGGCGACTAACTGCCTATGAAGCCAATATAATTATTTCAGTACGAACGGGCCGGCTTATCCGGGGAAACCTAAAATGAATTATTCGTGCTTATCATCTTTCGTTAGCGAGTGTGAGTGGTGACAGGACAGGAGACAGACAGGAGGCCCAATGTAATGTAATAAATGCAATTAAATATAATCTGTAATAAAAGCAAGTTGTAATAATGTCCGTGTGGTGATGGATTAAGAATACAGAGTGTCACCACCCCGATTCATCCCAAGTGGGTGTCGTAAAAGGCGACTAAGGGATAAACTACGTAAGACAACATCAATGTAAAGAGAAGGAAACCTTGAAACCAACCCTATACCAACCCGTCTGGCCAGCGTGGTATAGTAGGCCAAACACCTCCTTTTCAAGGAGAGGCCTATGTCCAGCAGAGGACTGTTAAAGGCTGTTGATGATGATGATGATAATAGACAAAGTCCCAATGATGCAGAAGCATCTGTATGGGCCGCCAAGGTGTGGGTCACCACGCTGCGTTGTCTGTATTGTCTCATGCTTTCCATCAGGCAGAGTAATCTCTTTGGCAGGCTCATGTATAAAAACTAGAACTTGTTACTTTTAACGTTTCAGCCAATTGTTGTTTCGTAATCAGACGCAACAGATATATTTATCAATTTTCAGCAATGATACATGAAAATATAAACTGCCTCGTTGGTCTAGTGGTTAGCGTATGCGACTGCTAATCAAGAGGTCTCGGGTTCAAATCCCGGGTCCTACCAAAAAGTCTTTTTAGGTTTTTCTAAGGAAATTCCTGATAGCAGCCCGGAATTTGGAAGTTTGGCGGTGATTCACGCCCGTGCCTCGGAGAGCACGTAAAGCTGTTGGTCCCGATTGTCATGAACATCTATGGCAATCGTTATTGCGAAGTTAGTGCTCTCAAATATAGTACGACTAGTTCAATCTTCGAATTTCAGTTCTCCCTTAGGGTTGCGGAGGTCCGATGCCAGTCGCTCCGTGGAAAAACTGAAATTCAGGTAAAACCGGTTGAACTAGTAGCCTACCCCAAATAAACTTGGGAATAAAGGCTAGGAAGATGATACATGAGAATATAAACTATTTAAAACCACTGCAAACCGAGGGGACAGTTTTATTTAACGATCTTTTGCAAAAAAACATTTGTGATAGATCGGCCAGCGCTGGGCCCACACCACAGGGGCGGACATAAATCAGCAATCCATTAAGTATTCTGCGTCCGTAACGCTGTACAAAATAACTGTCATCAGTCATGCCAACGCTGTCATACCCACGACACTTTGGGTAAGAAGCTCTCAGATTAGAAATTCAACGTTTGTAAAATCCCATTACAAGATTGTAGGTACAACATAAATATTCTTCTCGAAATAACATCGCACGGCTTCGCTTGTGTAAATTTAGATTTTTTCAACTTATTCAGGTATTCGTTTGAAAAGGCGGCAAAGTTTAGAAATACCCTTTTTTATTTACTGTGCCCTTTTCCATTCAGAAGTTACGAAGGTGGGTTTAGTTTTCAAATCATCAACAGCCTTTAACAGTCCACTGCTGGACATAGGCCTCTCCTTGAAAAGGAAGTATTGGCCTACTATACCACGCTGGCCAGACGGGTTGGTATAGGGTTGGTTTCAAGTTTTCCTTCTCTTTGCATTGATGTTGTCTTGCGTAGTTTATCCCTTAGTCGCCTTTTACGACACCCGTGTGGTGACGGATTAAGAATACAGAGTGTCACCACCCCCATTCATCCCGCGGGTGTCGTAAAAGTTTTCAAATAACATTATTAAAATCTTTTCAGTTCTATTTTGTGTTGTTAGTCCATACTAATAATATAAAATCCAAAGTTACTCTGTCAATCTGTGTGTTGACGTTTTCACGGCGTATTAAAATGAAATTTGGAGACACCTTGATTCTTAATGAAGGATTAAAGGCTATCTTTCTCATGATAACTGATATAAACGCGGGCGGAGCTGCGGGAAAAAGCTTGTTCAAATATATCAATTACATTTTAAATAACATCTTGCCGATATCTGAACTAGATATAATAAAATCTGCTATTAATAGTGAAACTCGTAGTCTCAGGCTAAGTCGTGACTAGACTGAGAGTCCTTTTTATGGAGATGTCTTATGTAATGATACTTTCCACTTTGTAATGTAATGTAATGATACGTTGGTTACGATACCTTCCACTTTCTGACATATCAAACAGGTTACACCGCTCGTGGGTACGGACTTTACATAATAAAAAACATGAGTATACATATATAATACATATAAGTATATGGTAAACTTCATGTAGATACGTATGTGTATTGAAAAACAGAAATGCGAGATAAAGAAATAAGAGGGAGAGCGACAGTCATTCATTTTTATAGTTATTGATCTATATTATCTATAATCTATGTATCAACAACAAATGTGCAAAATTTCATCCGTTAAAACATTATTTCATCACGTACGTTTAGGTTTTTATTAAAAATTCAACCACATAATAAATTTTAATAAACGCATGAACACCCAAAACAGTTTTAAAATTCACAACAACCGCTGAAGCCCAGAGTTATTTGCTTTTTAAATTTTAATAAACATAACATCAGAGGGTAACACTCCCACGTTATTACTGGCAACACATAAAAAATTCACATGCGTCCGTCAGTGTTGTCTATGGCGAGGTAAGTTTTCCTAGCGTCTGTGTCGCGGTACTAATCATTTATTCATTATAGCCCACTCTAGTCGAATTTAACAAATACGTAAAGCTGAAAGCCCCGTGTAATAAATTCATTTGACATTGAGAAGGGTTCCTTGTCCTTGACAACGAAGTTAAATTACGATAAGATATTGTCATTAAATAAGCAATATTTTAGGGTCCCGTGTCTTGTAGTGGATAAACTGATTTGTTAAAATATCACTTTATTTTGAGATTAGCTTTCACCCGCGGCTCTGCTCGGGTGAGTGACTGAAATCTTTCTAATCATTTGTTGATTTAATAACCTTTGACACTCAAATATGTAGCCATCTATTGTTACAAAAATTGGTTCAGAAAATCCAGATGACCCATAACGTAACGAACTCAAAAACGTATCTTTATAAATTTGTGTACTTAAAATGATCAAATCTATGATCCATCTGTTTTTCTGAGACGATCAAAGTACGCCCTAAAAATCAATACCAAAGTAATCATCATCATCAACAGCCTTCAACAGTCCACTGCTGGACATAGGCCTCTCCTTAGAAAGGAGGTTTTGGCCTACGATACCACGCTGGCCAGATGGGTTGGTATAGGGTTGGTTTCAAGTTTTCCTTCTCTTTGCATTGATTTTGTCTTGCGTAGTTTATCCCTTAGTCGCCTTTTCCGACACCCGCGGGATGAATAGGGGTGGTGACACTCTGTATTCTTAATCCGTCACCACACGGACAGTGATGCAGCTTTACCCTCTATCATGTCTAAGTTGTAATATTTCCAGATTTCTTTTTGAAATAAAACTGTTGTAAGTTTCATTAAAATCGGTATTATTTAGGACTATAGTAAAAAAAAAACATAAAAATAACAGACAAATTACAAGTACCACATTCAAACGTAAATACGTTAAGAGTACGTAACAATAGTTGGTATGCTTATCATCATCACGAACATCCTTCAGCAGTTCACAGCTGGACATAGCAAAGTAGTTAAATTATAAACATTTCTTACTTTGGTATGTCCGTGTGGTGACGGATTAAGAATACAGAGTGTCACCACCCCTATTCATCCCGCGGGTGTCGTAAAAGGCGACTAAGGGATAAACTACGCAAGACCACATCAATGCAAAGAGAATGAAAACTAAAAACCAACCCTACACTAACCCGTCTGGCCAGCGTGGTATAGTAGGCCAAAAGCTCCTTTCTAAGGAGAGGCCTATGTCCAGCAGTGGACTGTTAAAAAAAGTTTAACTTGCAAAAGTGTTCATGTAACCTAATTGCAGAATAAATTAATTCATTTCATTTCATTTCGCTGTTGATGATTGATGATAATGATAGCTGCATTATCATAAGCTAGTAATAATATTGTAAGAGAAAC
The DNA here is from genome assembly GCA_932526445.1 of Phragmatobia fuliginosa. Taxonomy (NCBI): domain Eukaryota; kingdom Metazoa; phylum Arthropoda; class Insecta; order Lepidoptera; family Erebidae; genus Phragmatobia; species Phragmatobia fuliginosa. The sequence continues at coordinate 19,394,040 of OW052073.1, forward strand.
AAATGTTTGTTTGTTTAACCTATTAGTTTATTTATTTCTGAACGGATTTAGTGATTATTTTATTAATTGTAAACTTTGTCCAGCCGTGTTATCCTGTCTGTCTGTTATGTTGACAGTAAAATGTACGGAACCTTATAAGGTCATGAGTCCACTGGCACTTATAAAAGCTTATTTTGCAAAAAATAGACATTGTTTTCTTGTAAAAGTATCTAAATATCTTGATACTTTAACGTTGAGGTGATTTATTAGGCGCCGGTTGTCTAGACTACGGTATGTCGATCACCTTGGCCCCTGGCTGCCGAGCCAAATGTTCACCGAAATTGCCCCTGACAAAGGATACTTTGCCTAAGTCTGGTTATAAAGTTACGACTTAATGGCAAAATCAATCTGATTGTAATACGATGAAATTGGGTTCTGTGTTAGGAAAGTGGGTAAAAATATGTTGACTCGAAAGCGACCTAATTTTTTTGTTTAAAAACCATTCTAACTTCACACATTCTCACACCACTCACTCACACGAAAACACACACCCATATTATACACGTACGCATGTGTTAGTTTTAAATAGTTTTTTTTTATCTATGTTGTTATGTTATTCACTTATATACACAAACAATGTTATTATCTTGTGTATCTCACACAGGACTCGCTCCTGGCAGTTTTTAAAAGGCAAATAAGAATATTTTTGGTAATTTTAATGTAGCACTTTATCAACGTAATTACAACACATATTCATGCAAAGTTTCACCTTTCTACCACTAACAGTTTGGGCGGTAGGTCAAGGATGGACGGACGAACATGACGAATGTATAAGGGTTCTAATTCATTAACTACGGAACCCTAATAGTATATCACAGCAATATATTATACATATATGCTAGTGATCACCTGCCAATTCCAATCCACTTGATTGTTTTCTTTTATTATTGAGTAAAGTTTCTGTTGTATGAAGTTAGTTGTTAAATATAGACCAGACATGATATAAAACACAATAGACTCCTATATTTCATTACTAACTTTCGCCCGTGGCTCTGCCTGCGTCTATTTCAGTTATCGCGGTAAAAAAAAACGTAAAAAATATTTTTTTCTTTTCATAAAAAGTCCTATGTTTGTATGTACAGATTTTTGAGATCGTCCGAGAACTTGAGATTGGGAATGCCGAGACATACCACTAGATGCCTTGACCAGTCTTTTTCTGTCCAAGCAGTTCGACTATGGAACGCCTTACCAGTTGCAAACAGACGTGCGCAGACATTAGCTGCCTTCAAGAGACTGGTAAAGGAATATTACTTGGGAGACTTTAAGGACATATAAGTTTATTGATATATTTTAAGTTTATTTATATTTATTTATTGAATATCTGTTTATTACACTTATTTATTTTTATCTTTATGTATGTTATTTTATCCTATTCACTATGTGTATTATATTAACTACTCTAAAATCAATAAGTTCAAATGTTTTTTTTATTTTTTTATTTTTAATACACCAGTAACTACCACATACTTTTAACTTTCTTTCTCTCCATCCCATGGTTGCCTGTTGCCTGTTGCTGCCTGTTGCTGTTGCCATGGTTGCCTTCGGGCGATAAGGCCGCCACTTGTACCACCTAGTTTAAGCTACCACTTTATGTTTCTATTCTGGTGTACAATAAAGAGATATATTATTATTATTATTATGTTACTTTTAATAAGAATATGTGTACAAAGTTTCATGATAATCGGTTGAGTAGTTTTCGCTTGAAAGCGTAACAAACAAACTTACATTTACATTTATAATATTAGTAAGGATGCATATAAAATTATGAAATGCAGAATGTTTTACAGATATATCAAAGTATTGTTAAAGAAACTGAACTGATAGTTAGATACAAATCGACGTTAAATTCTTCCCAGTAGAAACACCTTAAAGTTTCTAACAATTTATAACAAAACTATCAACAATTTGTTCCCCTCGCAGAGTCACTATAAAACTAATAAAAAGTTGAAATCAAACAGCTTGCATTGAATTTAATCGTCCGTAGAAGAAAGACGTGAGGAGCTTTCGAAGTCCACGTCTGGACTTGTTAGTGTTATTAACATCATTGAAGTGTCTAGCCGCCAGACGGCAAGTGGCAAACACCTGAATATATGACCCGTACGTGCCTCTAGGGACAAATATACTGAGTAAGGAGATGTTACGGGAAGTTGAGAACTTACTGATATGCCGAAATGGCTGAAGGCGTCTGAATATATTGGCTTTGTTTTACTAAACATGGTAATACATTGTGATATTTTGAAGTATAATGTCATACTGATAAGTTTATGATAGCAGTTGCTATTACAATATCGAAATTAGAATATTCAGTCAATGAAGATAAATTCAGATTTCAAATAAATCGTTCATTTAAAGCCATGATTTGTAGAATATCAAGTTTATGATAGCAGTTGCTATTACAATATAGAATATTCAGTCAATGAAGATAAATTCAGATTTCAAATAAATCGTTCATTTAAAGCCATGATTTGTAGAATATCAAAAAGATTTACTAAAAGGAATATGTTTAAAGAAGGCTGCTGATTTTATTGTAAGACATTGTTGTCCATTTATAGTTTCAATATTTTCATCATCATCATCAACCTATCGCAATCCACTGCTGGACATAGGCCTCTTCAATTGCATGCCACTTTTTTCGAACCTCGGCTTCTTCAATATTTTATCAGCAATCAACTCAGACCCATGGACCGATTAGTTCACTTCATTTCGATCTTCTATTAAAACTGAATTATTTATTCATTTTATTGGGTTACTAACAATTGTTAATACAGTACAAAATCTAGTAAGGTTAATTTGCTTCATTCCGTTACATATGTATTTGCATTTTATAAGAAAACTTTTACTTAAAATAACACTAGATATATATCTATTTTTCTAAACTTTTGTGATTGTTCATCAATATACGGGCTAACTACAAACAGTATGTTGCCGGCTGCAACCGGTCGCGGCCGAGCTCTGAATTATTGATTGCCGGGATTCAGCACACGTGACGTCACTGCTAATGTAACAAGACTTCGCCCGTGGCTTGTCGGCTTAGGCATCGCCATAACAGTGCCCCCTAGTGGCCTTTTACTCTGCAAGGGTTGCCATGGCAACGCGTATAATGTACCAGCTAACTGAAGTAAAAAAAACTTCGTTTTGAAATGGCAAAAATAATGAAAGCAATTTGACAAGTACTGCAAATGGATTTTAAATACAAATGATTACTGTACAAGTAATCATCATAATCTTTCAACCCTTTTCTAAAATTCATTTTTCCTTTATCGTCGTCGATAATTTACTTCTCATTATTTCTTCAATTTATGTACAAATAATATATGGAAAGGATTTTTATCGCGCATTGTCATAAACAATCTGTAGGTAAATTATGCAGATCAATACACAAATAGTTGAAGTAGGTACACGTGTAGCAATCACGTAACTTCATCTGGTCTCTCTTCATTGACACTCCACTCCAAAACACGACAATAAATGTAAAAAAGCCTGAAAAATCGTTTAGATGGTTTGGAGTTCACAGTGAGCAACAAGGTGACACGAGAAGACTACTTAAATTGATGATACTATTTAAATATAAAGTGTTCATGTATTTATATCAGTTGTCTAGTACCCATAATAGATGCTCTGCTTAGTTTGGGGACTAGAAGGCCTTGTGTAAGATGTCTAAAAAAATTTGTTTTTATTTATTATGTCAATAAACTATAAAATCTCCAACGAACCTTTTTCCTGAATCACTATAAAAAATCACTAGTGACTGTAATTTATGTAAGCAATCAAATGTGTCATTTGTCATCCTTGTTATCTGTGCTTCATCATTTACATAAAAATTAATCATCTTCTGACTTTGTGAGTGCTGTTTATCTAATTAATATTACCGTTGTCATTAAATCATGATGCAATGGTAGAAGAATCACATATATAAATATTTTTGATGTGTTTTCTCGCTTTATAAGAGTGATTTTATGAAAGGAGACGAAAATAACAGCCCCCGCACATTGAGCTACTAGTGGCGACCACATTACAACGACTAGTGGAGGCCACAAGTTGCGGACGCGTTTCTCCATACATTTTGTATAGCATCAGCTCTCGCTACTTCTGGCCGCGTGTTGTCGTTTGACTGCGCGCACACACGGCCACACTGTGTGGAGTACACTTGAACAACTGCTGGCAGCACTTGCGTGGCAGCCACTGAAGGCCGCATTCAGCCACCAGTGGCTGCCACTGGTGGCGGCGTGTAGTGGTCTGACTGAACCACTGGTGGTCGCGTTTAGTAGCGGCGACCAGTGGCCTTAAGTAATAGAATAATCGAAAAGCGTGACCTACTTGGTTTACCCAATAACGAAGTTAGGAGTTCACCGTGATATGGTACATGAGGTAGAAGAACGAATTAGCCGACTCAAGCCGACCAACATGAAATGACAACATTCGTGTTGTATTGTTTTATTGGTGAGTGCGGAATGGCTGTGCCGATGTTGACGCGGCTTTCCCCGGCTCATTGTTATAACATTATTTTAAGAAGTAATATTTGTTGCAAAGGTACAACTGAACCCGTGAGGTGCAGCTTGTTTTTAATATAATACTAGAGACAGTTGTGCAGCATTGATTTATATTTCATTCTAATCTGTCTACGGTCAAGGAATAAATGCTAATGCATCTAGCCTCCGCATCAGGCATGCACAGCACCTGTTTCCCGCAGTACAATATAGTAGCAATATTTTTGCCATTTCGCATTTTTACATTTCAAAATCCTCGAGGCGATATTGAAAGGATGAAAGCGATAGCCTCTGACGGCATTACTCTACTTTTCTTAAAAATGGTATGCATCCCGTTTAACATTCTATGTGTGTACGATTTACCTTTGCCTTCAAAGTAAGTATTCGTTGCTTTGATTACTATCTGAGTTAAATCTCCTTGCCTTGGAGCTTTTTGGTCCGAAAATAGTCACCGAAGACAAGTCATGAGTAAAGAGTGGTTAATACATAAACTAATAAAGGTAGATGTAATTTGAAGATACTTTAGTACCAGTACTTATGAAAATCAAGAGTTATAATAAATGCGCCAACTTTAAAGTAATCGAGTAAACTGCAGTCTGCGATGAAACTTGTTGAGGAACGGGTGACTTGTCGCTCCAACACAAAGGAAGGATCCTCACATCAGGCGGGTTGATCGTGTCTGGTGGGCCACGGCCCAACAGTTGATGTTAGGCAGTTGTGTATATTCTAATCGGCCCGAGAATTTCTATATCGCAATTCAGGATTAGTTACTCTGTGGTTCAGTGTTTCTTCGGTAGATTGTATTGTTGTATGTTTTTGCTCGGGTTGCATGTGGAAGTCGCCAAAAATTTTATAAGCTTTACAAATTACACAAATGCTATGCATGTATTTGAAATAAGTGGTATGTACCCGACCCCGAACACCCGAAAACAGTTGGGTGTAAAAATTGAACTCATCCATACAAATACAAATAAATAACATGGAGGTGTCTATTTGTAACATCAAATGTTTTTTTTTCTATATGCATACTAAAGTATACACGGTACTCACAATAAAATAAATAAAAAAAAATTTAAAGTTTGATCTGTGAGTCTGTCTGTCTGTCCGTCCGTCTGTCTGTTTGTCTGATCCGGATTATCTCTGAAAAGGCTGTACGGAACTTAACGATACTTTAACTGACGGTTAGATGATGACATATGAAGTCATTTAGGTTAATTTTCTCCGACTACCTTCGATCCGCAGCGTTACGCGCGATTACAACAATAACCATCAGCTGACCCAGCTAGTTATGAAAACAATCGTATATCAATATTTCTACATGGCCTTCGGTTCAACACCAATTACAAATATTTACAATTGATGAATAGTCACGCGATATCTATCAAAGTTACCACGTTCGTGACATTTGAAGGCCTAGCGATATCAAGGGCACCTTTGAATACTATTGTATTCAAATGTAATGTATGTAATGTTCTTCGAAATATATTTATTTCGAAGAACATTACATACATTACATAACAAAACAATATATAAAAGTTTATTCTATTATTTTATTGGCTAAATATAAACTAAATGCGGACCAATTAATTATCTAAAATATTAGTACCTCTACTAAAGTATTTGAATAATAACTCATAAACTTCGTCATTGATATTACGGTTTTCTTTAAAGCTGTGGTGTTATTTTGAAGTTGGAACAGTCCTTCCTATTTATTTATTTATTAATTCAACTGCTCACTGCACTTACAGTTTAGCCAACACGTACAGCGGGCCATTACAACATAATATAATGTTACAAGTTAGATAATATATGAACCTAAAGATGGCTCTTCCAGGTCAAGCATTATCATCTCAACCATAAAACGTCCACCACCATAAGGCCCTCCCCAAAATTTCGGAACTTTCGGTCCTGTGTTGCCAGCATCCTGCATGCTTAATGATAATGTCTTTAATATTCTGTAACTCTCAAAGGCATTCCTATCTTGACTGTATGTTAAATTATCCGTCCTCTTAGTATTGAAATATTAATAATAAACTAAATTATTTGGCGGTGTTAGTATAACAAAATTGACTTCATTAACAAAATTCACGGTTGGCCTAGTGGTTTAAGCGGTCGCCATGCCGCGAAACGTGAGACAACACTTTGTGTGATTTACAAATTGTTGTTCTGAGTCTGGGTGTTCTTTGTGTCCGTTTCATGTATGTTTGTAAAGTACCCCCGCAACATAGGATTTATGTTGCTGATGCGGGAGTGGTCTGTTTAGAAAAAAAAATAAGCAACACATGAAATTCGAGACAATAGCTGTATAAATTTAACCCTTGTCAAGCGAACGAATCGGTAGGATTTAGCTATGCATATATATTGGATAGCGGCCCCACAACTAGTAGTCCAGTCAATAAAAGCTTAACTTTGCCATTTTGGTTGAACACCTGCAACCACCGCCAAAATTTCCGTAAGTCTTTGTAGATTAATATACTAAAATTGCAGGGTGCTGCAATACCGGCAAAGGGTGCAAATACATTGCAAAAGGGTGCAAAAACAACTTTTTCGTCTATATCTCGCGATTGGCTGTAAAAATAAAAAAAGATCCTTCTACAAAATTGTAGGAAATTAAATCCCCTACAAAAACTTGGAAACGTATTTTCGCGTATCTCTCATAGTTTTTACACAAAATGCATTTAAAGGTGCAAAATGAAAAAAATGTTACTATTAATCTTTTTTTTTCATATTGATGTGATACTACATGTTTCATTGGGCTTCAAATGATATGTTTCGGGCATTTTTTTTTATTTATTTACACCTTTTTTCAATTACCTAATAATCTTGGCAAAAAAAAACATTTAAATTTAATTATATGATTAGCTGACCCCGCAAACTTCGTACCGCCTCAGAATAATCATTAAAATATTATTCTTAATTATTATCTGATACTGATAAATTGACAGTAGTGCCACCTAACGGGCCCCGGCCGGTACCGCCACAATCGCTTTGTTCCTGCATTTTAAATCTGTAATATCTTCAAAAATATTAATTTAAATTACAAACTGTAAAGGGTCATATTAATCTATACTAGATGCACAAAGTATTTAAGGTACTTAATTGGATAAGGATTAATACTGTATTGCTTATAATCGTTTCGTAAATAATCCATTATTTCTAGTAAAAAGAAAGAAAGTATTGTAGAACTTTTTAAGGTGTACAATACTGTAGTACATTATTTTGATCTATCTCGTAGGGTACAGTCAACGTTTGCAATGTAAGCGTAAAAAATGGGTTTATTTACGACATCACATTAAAAACCTCTAAAATTATCAATGTTTCTCTACTTTTATGCATGTATTATACATATAAACCTTCCTCTTGAATCATTCTATCTAGTAAAGAAAACGGCGTCGAAGTCCGTTGCGTAGTTTTAAAGATCGAAGCATTTATACGGACAGAGAGAGAGTGGAAGCGACTTTGGCTTATACTATGTAGTGATAATTTAATTTAAGTTTTTTTTATTCCATTGGATTCAGAGCAAAATAGATATATATTACCTCTCCATTTACCTGAGCTATTATAAATTTCATTTTAGGGGGACGTTTATAATAATATATCACTGGCGGAGAAAGAACGTGGTATATTTTATATTTTTCTTTCTACTACTATTCTAATATATATATATATATATTCTCCCACTGATTCCAATTTTCTATATAAGAGTGAATAGGGAGAATAAGACAAATATGAGACCCTTGCGCTCGACGTAAATAGTCCCATTCAAGATCTATAGGCTAAGATCGAAAAATAGGACCCATGTGCTCGAATAAGACCATAGGTTTCCTAATAAGAGCGAAAGAGATAGAGATTTAGACAAAAATGAGAACCTTGCGCTCGACAAAAATAGTACCTTTGAGAACATACACACATGCGCTTGTTTTTCTATCTCGCTGAGTACAATGAGTAAGACTGCAGCAGAAAATGCTTAACTAACTGTTTGTCACTTACTGTCACTATACGCAAAACTGTCGTTTCAGGGATATTTCGTTCAACTAGCTGTTGAAACATACATTTATCGAAAAACAGGATCGATGTTAGTTATCAATCTACTAAGCAAACTGGGTGTTTGCAGATCATACCATAATATTCAGTTTGATGAAGATTCATCAATAATTTAACCTCAGAGGACTATAATTACTGATGCTTTCCTTCAATATGTCTTCGATAATACTGACCGTAATACAAGGTGGGCCAAAAGAAATCACCCTATTGAAAGATGCTCTTATTTTTGCAAATGGCGGCCAATGTCAAATCTGTTTTGACATTTGTAAACTAGACAGATGTAGAATACAAGTGAACAAGCCATGGAGCGATACACTCCCTGCGGAATGCGGAATAATCGTGTCTATTCTTTTGCGTAACAATTCGTCTGGAGCGTTGGCGCAGCGCGAATTCCATAGCCGATTCCCCGGTCGTCCGGCACTAACTGCGCAAACACTGGGCCGTTTGGCCAGGGACCACAAGAGACGCTGCCAAGAGTGGCCGGCCCCGGAGCGCCTATTCTGCCTAGAATATCGCAGCTGTTGCTGAGGATGTCGAGCTGTCGCCTGAAACATCAACCAGACGCCGTACCTCGCAATTAGCCATCAGCTGGTCGTCCCTAAGGTGAATTTTGGTCAAAGACCTGCGCATGTCCGTGCATCAGCTGCTGCCTGTCGACCACCAAACGCATGTAGCCTACGCCCATGCGATTCTCAATCTCGAGGACAAAGTAGACGATTTTTCGACCAAAATAATAATGAGCGATGAGGCTCTTTGCCACCTTTGGCACCGAAACTCCACGAGTGTAGCACGAGGAGCCATTACACCCGCGAAAAGTGACTGCATGGTGCGCTGTTCAAGCTGGAATAGTCGTCGGTCTATTTTTTTTCGAGGACGCCGCTGGCCAAACGACAACAGTGTGAACGGTGCGCCCTATATGGCCATGTTAACCGAGTTTTTTTTGCCACAATTGAACGAATTAGGACTGGAGGACATGTGGTTCTGACAAGACGGAGCAACGGCACACACTGCGCGAGACACAACCGATATTCTGAAGGCGGCGTTCCCGGGTCGCCTCATCTCTAGTTTTGGCGATTTGCACTGGCCCACAAGATCGCCCGATTTAACCGTTCCAGACTTTTTTGTGGTGTTTTTGAAGTCCCGTGTTTATGTGAACAAGCCCGAGACCCTGGAAGCCCTCAAGGACAACATTCGACATGAGTGCGAGAATCTGTCGCCCGAAGTTCTCGCTGAAGTGATGAAAAATGCCATAAAACGAGCCCGTATAGCAATCGATTGTGGCTGCGCCCATTTGGCCGATATCATCTTTTTGACTTCACTATTAAAATTCTAAAGGTTTAAATAAACATAATCAAAAAACAAAATCGAAGTTTTTCATTTAGATAAAAATTGAGAGCCAAACAATATCGGATGACTTCTTTTGGCCCACCTTGTATAAGAACCTCAGGTGGTCAGGAGACTTTTCATTGTTTAGGAGGCATAGCAGTGTACACACCAGCAAGTAGTGTTTGATATAAAAGAACTCCAATCAAATGTAAAAAAATCTGCAGCGCAATTAGCATCTACAACAGATATCACCGATAAGATGTAAGATGAGAGATTGCCTTCTGGATTAAAAAACATCACCTGTGCAGATCCTAGTAAACTATGTTTAAGCATTTCACCTCTTGTATCACCATCGTATATAACATTTCTATCAGGCATATTACATGCCTCCCGTTCATTAGATGACCATCCTCCCAAATTTGAAAATTTGCAAATTTGCGCTAAATCCGATGGAATAAAAAAAATATAAAACAAAAATTTAATAAAATTGAAATGAATTTTTTGTCAAGATTAAAAGGTATAAATAAGTAAACAAAAATGTCCGAAAAATATTAATTAAATCCCAAGGAAACATGTAGGATCGCTTCAAAATGAAAAAAAAAAGATTAATGATAATATTTTTACAATTTTGCACATTTAAATGCATTTTGTGCAAAAACTATGAGAGATACGCGAAAATACGTTTCCAAGTTTTTGTAGGGGATTTAATTTCCTACAATTTTGTAGTAGGATCTTTTTTTATTTTTTCAGCCAATCGCGAGATATAGACGAAAAAGTTGTTTTTGCACCCTTTTGCAATGTATTTGCACCCTTTGCCGGTATTGCAGCACCCTGCAAATTTAGTATATTAATCTACGAAGACTCACGGAAATTTTGGCGTTGGTTGCAGGTGTTCCACCAAAATGGCAAAGTTAAGCTTTAATTGACTGGACTATAGACAGACTGAATATCAACTATTTCATATTTCAACTGTCAAACGTAAGAATGATGATATAATAATAATAATAATAATAATCTTTATTGACATATAATACACAATACAACTATTTGAAGTCCCTGTCTCCCATGCTAGGTATTACACCTGTATTACAGGAGACAGTGCCCTCTCCCGCTAGTACACTGTTATGAAACAAAGATTAACTAGTTACATTACTTAAATAATAAAATTACTTAATTCTATAAAAAACACAAAACTATTGATTATGGTAGAATAATAATAATAATACAATATTGGTTGGTGGTTGGTGTGCTCTGGGTGTGTGAAATGTATATATGAGTGAGTGAGTGTCAGAGGGTGTGTAGTTACTAGTATAATGAAGGGATAGTAGATTCTCTGAGGTATTGGTCATGAGAGGGTATATGGAAGAAATGTTTTCTATTTGCTTCACTTAAACCAGTATAGTTAGCAAGGATTCCGTTGCATCATATGTAAGTTTGCCGAGCCACTGGGATACTGTTTTCTTCAGTTTAATCTTATTTAAAGAGTAAATATCTATGGCCTTGTTTATCCTATTATATAAATAAGGACCCAGAAATGGGTAAAAACTGCGAATAAAAGATGTTTTCGGGCGAATTATGCGGTCACATACTGTGTGGTTTCTCCGTTTAGTCGTTAAACTCTTTGTATATTTTATGGTAGAATGCTGTCTTATTATAATATTTAACAGAAAAAGTTGACGTACTGTGAGGACCTCACAGTATTCATAGAGTTTAGTTGTTGGGAATCTATATGGTTTAAAGGCCGCCACCTTCAAGACAGCTCTTTGGGAGATTTCCAGTTTTATGAGATTTGATTTCTTTGCTCCTCCCCATGATATAATGCAGTAACTAATGAGTGATTGAACGAGAGCGTAATATACTTGTTTCAGGATTAAGGGAGTAGCTACATGTCTCAAAGTTTTAAATACGCAAACAAGTTTGCGTATCCTTCCACTAAGTGCTGCAATGTGAGATTTAAAATTAAGATTCTCGTCTATCATAATGCCTAAGTATTTTATTGTTTGGGTTCTTTGCAATGGCGTACATGCGCACCCAGATATTGGTGCTATATGTAGACAGTCGTGAGCAATCAAAGTTAATGAGTCATTTAATGACCCGCGAATACTAAAGGCAACGTATTTGGTCTTATCGATATTTAAAGTTAATACGTTATCCTGTAACCACACTTTAACGCTATTGATACCACTCTGTGCCGCGTGATAAGTCTCAGTCCAGGTTTTAGAGGCAAATATGAGGGCTGTATCATCTGCATATGAGATTACTTTTCCCGGAAATGAGGGCAGATTCAAGAGATCGTTTATGTATACTAGAAAGAGGGTCGGTCCGAGGATACTGCCCTGCGGCACGCCGTGAGTCACTGGAAGCTCGCTACTGGTATATGAGCTAACAGCCACGCACTGTGTCCTATCACTTAGGTAATCTTCCAGCAGACTAAGTTGATTTCCCCTAATACCTATCCTTTCCAACTTGTCCAACAGGATTGGGATAGAGACCGTATCGAAAGCTTTAGCTAGATCTAAAAATACCGCGAGGCATTTGTTGCCTATATCAAGATTAGTGCTCACGAAGTCTGTCAGTTCTCTAACTGCATCATTTGTGGATTTACCACGACGGAAACCAAATTGATTGATAGATAAAATCTTTTGACTCTCAAGGTAGTTTATGAGTCTATTATTAATTATTTTTTCAAATATTTTTGAGATCGATGGTAATATGGATATAGGTCTGTAATTTTCTATGCGGTCCCTATCCCCACCCTTATAAATTGGACGTATTTGAGACTTTTTAAGATCTTTAGGGAAAACACCATCCTGAAGACACCTATTGAAAACATAAGTCAAATGCGGTATTAGAATGTCTTTATGGTCTTTGAGGAGTTTATTTGAAATACCATCATATCCCACCGCACATTCATTCTTCATCAAAGATACAATGGTGTGAATTTCCTTTTCATCCGTTTTAGCTAATACGAGACTATTACAGCTCCGTTCCACATCCGCCATACAACCAACTCTGGCAGATTTATTTTGTGTTTTTGTTATTTTTTCAGCTAGATTTTTACCCACCTGCCGAAAATAATTATTAACATGGTCAACAGAGAACTGAGGCGTACTTGATGTATTAAGTAACTCCTTAGAAAGGTGAGTTTCCTTGGATGTATTGGTAATCGATTTTATTGTATTCCAAAGTTTTCTACTATCGTTACCTGCTTGTTGGATTAGGTTTTTTTCATAATTGCGTTTCACTTTTTTTAGTATTGAGCTGCAGAAATTTCTATATCGGTTATACGTACTTTTTAGGACTAGATTTTCCGGACTATCTCTTGATTGTCTATGCAGTCTATCTCTGTTGCGCATGCAACGCAACAGGCCCTGAGTGATCCATGGTTTCAGTAGCCTTTTACGATGAGGAAGATGACATTTTGTAGTGTTCATTGCAATCGCGTTTTTTAATTCTTTAATTAGGTAAGTTAACATGGAATTGCAATCGTTTGTTTTATAAATAGGAGTGAAATCTATTTCTTTTATTTGATCATTCAATCTTTTCTCGTCAGTTTTATTATACGTAAAATATGAGCAGTCACGGGACTGTTTCTTGCCAAGACATAATATGACTGACTTGTGGTCGGTGAGAGCTGATTGGGGGACGATTGTCACAGAGCTGAGTCTCGTCTTCAACAAGATGTGGTCAACACACGTGCCCGCAGAATCACGTGTTATAAAGAAATGTGTGGGGAGGAGTCCATGATATGCAGCAAGGGTCAAGTAATTCCCGGTATCACCACTCATTTTTCCGGGCATAATGTCCAGATTGAGGTCTCCTATTAGGACTATATTTTTAAAGGCTGATAAATTTTCAAATATTTTTTCTAATGACGTTAGGAAAGGGTCTATATTAGAATATGAGGGAGAACGATAAATAGCAAGAATCGCTGTATCATTATTGCCTATTTTAATCAGCAGACAGTTACAATCTACCATGTAAGGTTCTTCAATATGAAAGGTAAGTTCTTCTTTTATATATACTACAACGCCATCATTTTGAATGGGATTTCTTGTAGTTGTTGCGGAATAGTAACCTTTTAACGTGGGTAGGGAAGGTATACGAGACGACCAGCACTCAGTTAGAACCACTATGTCAAAATCATGCTCCATTCGTGTCAACAATACCTGAAAACCCGAAAAATTGCAATTCATGCTTCTTATATTTTGTGTTATAATAGATAAAGACGTTTGTGATTTCAGTATACGCGAGCAGTCATCAACCGGACATTCAAGGCATTCCGAGATAGCAAAGTCGTCAATTTCCCTAGATAGATTGTTCATGTTAGCCATTACAAAGTATATCTATATTTAGATATTCTCGCTGAAAGTATCCTGACGTCATTACGCCCAAATGTTGTAGCAGAAGGTAGTATATTGATGATGTTTATATATAAATAATTAATCTGACATGAAGTATAACAATAACTTACAGGCCAAGTTAATATTCTAGCGACAATGATGTCTATACAATTATTTTTATGAGAATCCACGGCTCGTCCTAGGGTTGTGTGTAGTGTACAAATTGAAACCAAACAACGGTCATAAAAAAGTGAAATGTGTAGTGTAAACATTGTTAAATTAATAATATACAACAAATTAATTACTGTACTGGGCTTGAGAATATGAGCATCAGCTACCACCACACCGTTTAGTCACTTCGATTTTCTTATGTCTTCGATGTCCTTCTCCGTGGTAATTTTTATGTGGGGGCCATTCTCTTCTTTTCTCAGGTAGACTACACCATGCGAGGTCCAGCAGTATAGATAATTTAGTTGTTTTTGGAGAGCTCTGGCCATATAAAATAATTTTTGAGTTCTAGTGGTAAGAGTTTCCGATATATATACTGGATTATTCGGTCCCTGTAAGCCTAGGTTTCCTGTATTCAGTTTTTTCCCAGAGGTATTTTGTTTATTAAAAGTCTTTAAATTTGTCAGAAGCTTTTCTTTCAGCAAAACTGACGTGAATTCTACAACAATTGGGTGGGAGTTGTCTTTAGTTTTTATTCTATAGATGTCCTTAACACAGTTCTGGGTTATTTCCGTGTTAATGGTGTGGCCTATGGACTCAACCAGGTTGCATAGATCCCGTTTAGATTCACCAGCTTTTTTCGGTATATTGCGAATCTCAACTCCAGTAGAACGTGATTTTCGTTCGAGTGATTCTATCTTCTGTTCAAGAAGCTCAATGCGTATCTTGTCCTCTCGTCTATCCACTTCCAACTTAGATATTTTGCTAATGAATTCATCATATTTAGATGACATGAACTCCATCGTTTCAGTCAATTTATGATTCTGCTCCACAAGACTACGGACTGCAGCTTGTAGACTCTCGAATCTTTCTCCTTGTTGTTGTACGAAAGTAGCTAGCATCGTTCTTAAGTCATCGGTATTTTCAAGCTCGGTGTTGTTTATTAGCTTATTAGGTGGAGAGTTTATAAACTTACGCTTCTTTCTCTCCAAAGAATTTTCGGTAGTCACACGGAGGTCCGGGGCCGAGTCATAGTGTTGGATAGCCACCGGGGGATTCAGATTGGATACACCTGACAACACCTCTTGTACTCGACCGACTGACTTAACCGTTTCTACTCCCGATTTATTCGGCGTAATCTTGTTAGATGTCTGGGACGCTGGCGGCGGAGTACGTTTCAATGTCATATTTCCGTTCTGAAGGGCAGTAAACGTAAACGTATAAAGCTTAGGTTCACCCAGCGGTCAGAATGAATAGTTGTCTGGTCGGACTGCGCCTACGGTTATGTTTGAGGTATTATTTGCAGCTTACTATTTGCTATAATCAATTGCTCAGTTTCAGTTTGTTATTTATAACCATCAGGCGCACAGTATATAAATGAAGTTTTTTAGTCAATATCTAATCAACTGATTCTTTTTAATGTAAATAATTGTTTAAACAGAAAAACAAATCACAAAAAGTCAAGTTTGCCAGATTACGAGTACTGAGGATTCGAACCGTCACCTTCACGTTTTATCTCAAACATGAACGGCGCAACCACTACGCCAGACGAGCTTCAAATATTAATACCAAAAGTCAATTTCTGTTATGAGTGAGACATAAAGCACACACAAAGCTGTCGACCACTTAAGCGAGTCAAGGTCACAGTCACACAATAAAATTAATAAATGTCGGTTGTCACACAATATATGGTTTTTGATAAAGTATCTCGTAAAGTGTCACTAGTCACTGTAGTTTCAATTAACACACTGATTTATTTGTCTTCAGCACTATTTGTTATTTTGGCACTGTTTTTATCTGTGAATACGCAAATTTACAACAAATAACTAATATTTTTACACGGAGGACTTTGAAACACGACCGTTCGCTTTCGCGGCGCAGCGGGGGGGGAATATATTTTGTTTTTGTTTGAATCTATACCCACTCCTGTGCGGATTTTTGAAAATACTTTAGATACATTATAATAGGGTTTATCTTGAGTAAAGAACTGGTATGTTCTTTTCGGTGTTCAGGTAACGTTGTGTAAAATTATATCAATATTTGTCAAACAAACCCACTATCTACTTGTGGGTTTGTTTGTAAAGATTTCGTTACACACTCGCATTCATATTTTTACAGATTGTTTTGTAAATTGTAAAATGGTTTCAATGTAATAATAGTTGCTGCTTCTTCTTCTTAGCGTTTCGATAACAAACGCTACGTGTCGGAAAAAAAAATTTTTTTTCGACCCAGATCGCGGCAACATTAATAGCGATGCTACTGGACATAGGCCTCTTCCCAATTTTTGAGTTTCTTGCATACAACTCTTGCTAGCCCTCATACGCAATTAGTTGTCACTCAATCTGTCTTGTTAACGTCCTACATTATGTTTGCCGAGAGACGGTCTCCACTCCAGAACTCTCCTACCCTAGCGGTGGACAATTCAGTGGGTATTAAAAATTCTGTTTTAAAAAACCACAGCGATATAATCAAAGGCAATTTTATCTTTTATTGACAATTATCTATGTATATTTTATATCCCCGAATCAGTATGATCGCAATTCGGGTACGGCAATAGGAAAAGTTTTCTCAGTTAAATATATTTTGAAACACGATAGATAGATTATTAAAATGTAGATGGAAGGTTCCGTCTATTACGTCTATGAATACAAATAACTTTGTTAACTAAATTTGTGATGGTACCTTTATAATGGTCCTTGAGAAGACGATATCATAATACCGTAAGTCTTCTATTGCTGTTATGTTTCAATCCGCTTAAATAATTACTTAAACGAAGTGGGCGGTCCTGTCGGACCTCGGCGAGTCGTTGAAGAGGTTGTCTTCACCGGAATAATTTCTAAATTTGTATTAATGATAACAGATTAAGCTTAATCTTTACTTTTTATATCTATTTACAGTATAAAGTTAATCATTGAGTTTCTTGGTTGAACGCTTGGATTTATTCCGTGTTTGTTTGAAAGATGAAAAGATTTACTATTAAATACATAAAATTTAATATTTTGATAAGCTTATTAAAACTATCATATAAAGTTCATTTCATTAAAATATTCCAAACAGTATTCATAATTTAAAACGATACAGTACAATGACCTACGTTTATGCCGACCTACACGTCCATTCATGCCAGACAAATTAAAGTTTTATTGTTTTCTGAAAATTCAAATAGAAACTTTTACCGAAAATTCAGTCAAACTTTTTCCTTAATATTCATGCACACATTTTTATGAACCTTTCTGTTAAACGTTTTGCAGAACTTGGTCTATTATAAAATTGTTAAGTACGGGAATACACGAGTGAAAGACTTGCTTGCTAATGACGCACTGAAGTTTATTATTACTAGAGGTGCGTCGGCACACGCACATATACATAACATTCCTCCTCCTAGCTTAGAAATACAATTTAAACAACTAAGCTACACATACTAATTTTAAAAGAATAATTTATAATCGACCTTAGGCCGATTGCGTTTAGCTCGTGGTGTTAGCACCGGCTCCTGTGCCTGTTGTTCCCGTGGAGATTCGGTGAAGCTAGGAGAGCCAGGCAAGGCCTCTTGGAACTCCTCCTCCTCACCCGTATTGTCGGTCGATGAAGACTGTGTAACAACTTCGGGTAAACCTCTCGGAGTTACTGCTCTGTCCAACTCAGAACTATCAGCAGCAAGTGACGTATCCTTACTTTCATCACCAGTCTCTGGCTGCGATATTTCCTCGGTTGACTGCGTACCACATGGCTCATCAAAATTTATGTCCACGTCTGTTTGAACAACGCAATCGTCGCCTTTATTTAAGTAAATCTGGTTTTTATGCTTTCGTGATGTTACCGAAGTCACTATATCTCTAATTAAATACAACACCTTGCCTATTTTCTTAATCACTAACCCTTTGCACCAAGTATATTTACCATTCACTGTATAATTTTTGTAATAAACTGTGTCACCAGTATTAACATTTTGAGTCTTACGCCCACCATTCTTATTTTGCAAACACTGCTTACGTCGAACCACATTAGCAAGGGCCGTGGATGAAGGCGCCGGCAACTCGGGTTTAATTAAATCAAGACGCGTCCTAAGTTTCCTACCGTAAACCAGCTCAGCCGGGGAGTACCCGGTTGTTGTGTGAACGGAATTTCTGTAGTCAAACAAGTACTTTAAAAGTTTATTATTTACATTTCGCACCCCAGTACCACTCAGTAAGCTTGTCTTAATACCCTTCTTCACTATCTTGACATAGCTTTCTGCCTGTCCGTTACTGGCTGCGTGGTAAGTCGGTGACGTAACATGAGAAATCCCGTTCAACCTACAAAAAGCCTCAAACTCGTGTGAAGTAAACGATGTACCATTGTCGCTGACCAATGTATGTGGAACACCAAACCGTGACATGAACTCGTACAACCGATCAATTGTTGCGGAAGTCGACGTACCGTACTTCATATTATATACCTCGACCCATTTAGTATATGCATCCACGACTACTAAGAAGCTATGTCCGTTAATAGGCCCCAGAAAATCAATATGCACTCGATAAAATGCCGTTGGAGGGTAATCCCAGTGCGCTATTGGCGCCCGCGCCGGTGATGGCCGTTGTTGCGAGCACACGTCACACGATTCTATCAAACGCTCTAACGCCGTGTCTAAACCTGGAAACCAAAAACGCGATCTTGCTTCCGCCTTTGTCTTAACAATCCCCAAATGTGATTGATGCAATTCCATTAACATTTTACGCCTAAATTTTTCGGGAATTACGATCTTATGTCCTCTCATAACACATCCGTTTTCATAAGATAATTGCGTCCTACACAAATGATACGGCTTCAAACTATCATCAAGCATTTTCCTAGGCCATCCCTTCAACACAAACTGCACGACCTTACGCAAGGTCACATCTGTATCCGTTGCTTCGCGTAACATTTTTAAAGTTACCGGTAGACTACCTTCCAGCACAAAATTAATGTAGGAAGCCTGATCGAGCTCGGGCACCGTTACGTCCATGCCCCGCGCGCCCCCTTCCGCACCCGCCTCGTCGGGCAGGCAGGCGCGAGACAAAAAATCTGCACTGTTATTAGCGCTTCGCACAAATTCTATTTTATAATTATAGCCGCTCAGAAACAGTGCGTATCTCTGTAGTCTGTTAGCTGATACTTCCGGTATACCGCGATGTGGTCCGAAAATCGACAATAACGGTTTATGGTCCGTACGGAGGATAAACGGGCTCGACCTGCCATATAAATATTGGTGAAAACGCCTAACGCCAAAAATAATCGCAGTCGCTTCTTTTTGAATCTGTGAATAGCGTTTCTCCGCAGCATTAAGAGATCGCGATGCAAAAGAAATCGGTCGCTCCGACCTATCGAGGTCTATTTGCGATAAAATTGCCGAAAGACCAAAGGGTGATGCATCAACCGTTAAAATTATAGTCGCGTCTGGGTTAAAATGAGCCAAAACTTGATCTGACGCTAAACATTTTTTAATCGTGGTGAACGCTTTGTCGTGTACCCGTGTCCAACACCATTTATTACCCTTTCTTAATAACTCATATAAGGGATTTAAAATTGAAGACGCATTGGACACAAAATTCCTATAATAATTAACCAACCCCAAAAATGACTGTAATTGATTAACATTTGTTGGCACCGGTGCATCCAACATAGCTTTAACTTTCTGTGGTGATTTGTGAAGCCCGTCTTTGTTTATCACGTAACCTAGGTAATTAACTTCGTCCTTGAAAAACACACACTTGTCTTTTTGTAAAGTTAGTCCCGCATCTTGTAATCTTAGTAACACTTGATGTAGCCTATTCAAGTGCTCCGATCTAGTTTTCCCGGTCACTAAAATATCATCAAGCAGACAGAGTGTGCCGGGCACGCCAGCCAGCACGCCCTCCATAGCGCGCTGGAACACGGCCGGGGCGCTTGCGTATTGCACAAAGACGCGTTTGTTTGAAAAGTCCCCTATGCGTATTTATACACGTTAGCTCTTGTGACTCCTCATCCAATAAAAATTGATTATAAGCATTTGATAGGTCTAATTTCGAGAACTACTGTCCTCCGTACAACTTAGAAAATAGTTCAGTTACCGTGGGCAAAGGATACTGATCTATAACTAATTGTTTGTTTACCCCCGTAGAATAATCAGCGCATATACGTATAGATCCGTTTTGCTTTAACACCGGCACGATCGGTGACGCATATCGCGCGTGATCAACCGGTTTCAGGACGCCTAACTGCACCAAACCATCTATCTCTTTATCTACTTTATTTTTCAACGCGAAAGCTATCGGCCGCGCCCTAATAAAAACAGGCCGGGCGTCTTCCTTTAATTGTAACTTGACTTTAAATTTCTTAAATAACCCTAAATCGTCTGAAAAAACCGAAGGATAACGGCCTTGCAACGTTAACAATAAATCATTATCATCTTGTTGTTTACAATATTGTATTGGTAACAATTCTAACTTAAACTTTGAAATAAAATCGCGGCCGAGGATTGGCGGGCCGCCGTCTCGTATGACATAAACACAAAGCAGGTGCGAAGCGTTCGTATAACTTACTTGTAATTGAGCCGTCCCAACACAAACAATTTTGACACCTGTATATGAACACAACCTTTTATTAGTCGCCGACAATGGTACATTGCTAAAATATTTTTTATATGTTTGCTCAGAAATAGCTGTAACGGCCGAACCACTATCTATCTCAAATTTTAATATGATTCCCGCGACCGATACAACCTCTGACATCGGTTCCCCTTTAACTGACCGAATATTAAATAACTCACCATCGTCATCGCTTTCATCCACCGCTCCCGATTCGACATAATTAATTTTTTTGCACATCCTACGTAGATGCCCCGTGGTATTGCATTTCCTGCACTTGTACTTAGCGAATCGACACTTGAATGTCTCATGATTGTAGTAGCCGCACACTTGACATTGCACTTTGCCTCCCGAATTGTTCGTAACCTCACGATCAGGTGGCGTTGCCGCCGGCGCCGTACGCGTTATCTTGAACAGCTGATCGTGTGGCGCGGATATACCAGCGCCACCGCTTGTTCCCGCCGCCGCACGAGCACTCCGCGCGTTCTCTGCCAGTTCTATCGCCTTCATCAGCGTAAGGCTCGCGATATCCTTCGTGAAGAGCTTCTCTCTATCAGGTCCAGGCAGCATCCCCATGACAAACCTATCCCGAAGGGCTTCTTGAACGTTTGAGAACCCGCAATACGCTGTCAACTCGCGGCCCATTGCGCATACGTCTCCCCTTCCTGTTGCATTGCCGCGTAAAACTTGTACCGTTCGCCAAACCCACATCGCTTTGGGGTGAAATGTTCATCCAACAACTTAAGTATGTCGTCATAAGGTACGTCCTGCAGCTGCTTCGGCAACGCGAGATCCGCCGCCAACTTGTGGGTGCCATCTGCGAGTGCGCTCAGCAAGATCGCTCGTCGCTTCGATCCCGTGGGATCGCTCGTCCCGGTGATGTCGTTAGCCACGAACCACTGTTTAATACGACATTTGTAAGTCTCCCAAGACTGTAAATTGTGGTCAAATGTCGTTAAAATTCCAAATACTTGGCCGGACATCTTTACAATTATTTTTGTTTATAAAATGTGGGTTCTCGTCGCCAATGTTAAGTACGGGAATACACGAGTGAAAGACTTGCTTGCTAATGACGCACTGACGTTTATTATTACTAGAGGTGCGTCGGCACACGCACATATACATAACAAAAATATGTTTGAGAACAGCCTGGAGTATGGCAGTTTTCGTGCTCTCTGAGGTCAAGGGTCTTAACCCCTTTATCTCAGAGAGCACGAAAGCTTCCTCTGCCTCTCTTGCGCATAATCCGATCCTGGTGTCAGATGTCTATAATGTCTCCTGGGTAGTAAGTTGGTCTACGTTGAGACTGGTCGCTATGGTGGAAATCGGCTAGACAATTACTTTAAAGGACGGTGCACGGTTTCTTGGTTGTTTTGAATTGATATTGTATATAATTCTAAAGTTTTAAGGTATTTTAAGGTAATTTTCATATTTTTTGTAAGCCTGCCTTTGATGTGAATGAAAAGCATGAGCAGTATCCAAGAGTATTGGTCACCATCTTCATTATGAGTGACCACACAATGCAGCATGGTGACCCACACCATGGCGGAATAGTGAGATACTTCGCCATCATTGAGACTCCCATCTCTCACTATCAGTTTTAGGTTGATCTTCTATGCTAAGGTGGTACCCGCCCCGCTCGAGTCGATCCATTAGATTTACGTCCCTTTAGTTCAATCAACATTATTTTAAATTGTTTAAAAAAAAATAGCTTATTCACAATGAAATCATTAAACTGCACACCAACCACATACTTGTCGATTCCTGTTGCTGTGCGATCACAATTTATACGTTATTTTTGTTTGTGTAGTGTACAAGGCAGGCCTGGGGCCCCATAGGGCTGCGTACACACTGTTGTTTTAGAGGGTGACCCGCCCAACGCTCCAGGGTTCTCTGGCAAACTATTAAACAACTCACATTCTTGTGCGGTCATGTTTCACTGATGGGGAGAATTCACTATAAAAATACCAAAATGTCGAACCCAATTCGACAGACGTTGTCGTTTTGGATTTCTTTGGATTTGAATTAAAGAAAAGTGTAAGGTAAGAAAACGATCTTGGTGCATGCCGATAGCTAGTCCAAAAAAACATACATACATCGAAACGCGAAAGTTTGTATGTGTATGTTTGTTGCTCTTTCACGCAAAAGCTACTAAACGGATTTGGATGAAACTTTACAGTAATATAGCTTGTATATCAGAATAACATATAGGCTACTTTTTACTGCAATAATCAAGATAAACGGGCGAATGCTAGTAAAAATATTATTCTGAATTTTAGTGTTTATTTTAGTTTATTTTTAGTTTTTGGTTAAGACAAGAATTAACAAGCCATAGGTGCTACTTATTTTTTAATTTCTTACGTTTGCATCAGATTCCACTAACCGTGTTCATAGCCTCCCTTGATTTATTGATTGATAATGATATTTATTCAAATACAAAAACTTGATAAATTATATACTAAAACCTTCCTCGAGACCCACTCTGGCCAATGGTGAAAAAAATCATGAAAATAGGTGCTAAAGTTTTGCGACGGAGGACTTTGTTTTATAATATGTAGTAATTATTTATAAGTTATCCGTAATACACAGATCTATACCCGGTCTAGTTTTTGGTAGATCTAGAAACTAATCTAATAGTATAATATAATGCATTTAGTTTGTCCAACACTCCTACTGTAAATGGTCAAAGCGTACAAATAAGCAAAAATTAATGTAATCTTTTTCGTGTAAGTCTCTGGAGTCCTATAAAACCTTGCATCCTACGCCTCGCAAACAGGTCTATTCCCCAATTCCCAGGCTTCATACGCTTTATAATGAATTTGACAATGTAATTCATATTTTTGACAGTTCCGTTTATCTTCAAGTGTACCAAATAGGTAAGTAACACACAGAGAAGAAAATAAATAAAGGCATTTTCGCAACACTTACATATTATATATGTTAATCTGAAGATTTGTCTACCAGATTTGTTAGATAAGGTACTGATATTGTAATACAATTTTTTTATCATACAAAGCGAAAGATTATAAGCTGGTTAATATAGATTATATCCGACTATCCCGATTAAAAATAAATACTTGGAATGCCATGTAGCCAACCTTTTTAGGGTTCCGTTTTTTGCCATTTAACGAACGGAACGGAACCGCATAGCCAAATTAAAAAAAAACGCAACCCTTATAGATTCGTCATGTATGTCTGTGATCTGGACAGACCACCGCTGTATGTCACAACCTTTTTTTTCCGAAATTATAAGAACTATACTGTTGAAACTTGGTAAGTAGAATATTCTGTGAACCGCATTATGATTTTCACACAAAAATAGAACAACGATATTGGTGCATGCCGATAGTTAGTCCAAAAAATCGGCCAAGTGCATGTCAGGCCACGCACAGGAAAGGGTTCTTCAGTCACCCTTAATGGTACGTAGATTAGAAATCGTATCCAATGGATAATTGTTATGTTTACGTTTTAATGCGTTAATTTTGTATGACATTTTCTAAGTGAGCGCATTGTAAAAGTTAGGCCTCTATAACTCCTGAACCAACAAAGTTATCTCTTCCATTATAGTTTTCCTTTAAAGTTCATTATATGAACCACTATCACGAATTTTCCCAGAATTTTTGAGGCAGCCGTTTAGCTTTTAGAGGGGGGGACACCCTGTTTTTACAAAAAAGTAGCCTTTAAAGTGAAATTTCTCGCAAACGGACACCTAAATTAAAAAATCGTCTTAGAAACCCTTTATTGTTTTTTAAAGACCTATCTAATGATACCCCACTTAATGGAGTAGCCGCAAGAAAAAAAAATCCCCACGTTACGTGTACCCCAAATAAAAATATTTTTCATAATTTTATTGTAGCACTTTGTCGACGTAATTACAATATATATTCAGGCAAAGTTTCATCTTTCTAGCACTTACCGTTTGGACGGTAAGTCGAGGACGGACGGACGGACGGACGGACAGACGGACATGACGAATCTATAAGTGTTCAAAGTCATGAACTTCGGAACCCTAAAAAACGAACGAACAACAAAACTAACGAACTACGATAACTGTTATATGATGTTATTTGCTGCTACGTTACCCTTCATGGGCACTTGGCTGCTTTTTGTAACTCCTACGTATTGTAGTGGTTTTTCCCACTGGGATAACGTATTCAAATCAATATCTAATAGTCCGGGAGAGCCTACTGAAGTAATATGTAAATGGTGCCTTTATGCTAAACAAACATCCTGAAAGTATCTTAAAGAGATTCACGCACTTATCTATCGTATATATAATATCGGCTTTTTGAATTGTAGCTGGAACTTTGTCTAGAATAGTAAATCTATTGAAATACTTGAGAAAGTATTGTAGTTGTGAAGTACTATTCTAATTGTTAAGAAAGGAAAAGAAAAAGAAATCCAATGTTCGCAATAAGTATGGTCACCAAGTACTTTTGGATCCTGCTCAGGATTTCATCAGGCAGATTCACTTTGGCAGGCTCATTCATTCATACATCTAACACAACATCATCTAGTCCCAAACTAAGCAGAGCTTGTGCTATGGGTAATAAACAACTGATGGGTACTAAATACATATTATACATAAAAAACACTCAATATTTGCAGATTATACAAACATTTGCTCCGACCCAGTAATCGAACCCGAGACCTCTTGATCTGCAGCCGCATACGCTAACCACTAGACCAACAATGCAGTCGATAAATAAATCCAAAATGGTACGAAAAAACGTACAAAAATTATAGTTCAATTGATTCTGCCTATAGAAATAAATACAAAAATAATAGTAAGTTATGATTTAAATTCGACCTTATCCTGAGGTCAACTAAAATTAGCTGAAATCATGCTATAAGCATTAATGTGTTATTGACTACGTGCTACGCATTTTTCGTAGAGCTTGTAGAATTTGCTACGACGAATATGTAGCCATATTTTATGACTTTGACTTTATATAGTATGTGAACTTTAATTTTCACTGCAAATATTTTATACTTATAATACACCCTGATCATGCTATCCACACACTAACTATTCCAGACGCCAGTTAAGTTATTTGTTATGGACTTGCCACTTTCTGCATTAACCCTACATAGAACGTTGTTCTTCGTAGCCTTTATTCCCAATATGATTTGGGGTCGGCTACTAGTTCAACCGGAATTACCTGAATATCAGTTTTTCCACAGAACGACTGGTATCGGACCTCCGCAACCCTAAGGGAGAACTAAAATTCGAAAATTGAACTAGTTGTCAGTAAATTTGAGGGCACTGACTTCAGAATAACGATTGCCATTGATGTCCATGACAACCGGGATCGACGGCTTTACGTGCTCTCCGAGGCACGGGTATGAATCACAGCCAAACAAAAAAATCCGGGCTGCTATTATTAATTCCTAAGAAAAACCAAAAAACACTTTTGGCCCGATCGGGGATTTGAACTCGAGACCTCTTGATTAGCAGTCGTATACGCTATCCACTAGACTACGAGACCCTACGTGGAACGTAAATAAAAAAAATGATTATGATGTTGGTATGAAAGCTTTGCTGTCGTTTATTTTATTCACTGTTTTTTAAATCACGATTCATACCCATTGATGTAATAGTTGTTATGAAAATTGTATGAATTAGTTATGTATTGTGCTCTAAAATATTGTTTCTTTTTTAAAAGATAACAGCATTAAGCTACTTGGCCGTGAAATTCTGTTATGTCCTGTGCCTGTGCATATTGATTTCGATTTCACAGAACAGTTGGTCTAGTGGTTTAAACGGTCACCACTCCTCGCCGCTTTCTACCAAGTGCCAAGTGTTATGGGTTCAAATCCCACATGGGACAACAAATTGTGTGATCAACAAATTGATGTTCTGAGTCTGGGTGTTCTTTGTGTCCTTTACCAAATGTGTTGGAAAAATGTGTTCGTGGTACGAAAGAATTTTACTAATACGGTCTTTTAAAAAAAATATTCTGTTCTCTTTCTTAAGTGCTTACTGTCGAGTCTTCCAGTACAGATATATAATATCAAGTCCATATAACTGAACCTTTAAGGCTTACAATATGATACAGTTTACATAAAGTTTTATAAAAGTCCTATAAATAACTAACAAACAATCAAAACAAGAACAAACTGCGAACATTTCTTAAACGTTTATATTTACATTTCCAGGTACTCGTGATCGTCGTAAGATATTACTTTGGTGAGTTTTATTAATAACTTTTTGTTGTTATATTTTTTCTGATGTTTTGTGACGTGACGGATTTTATAATTCTATTATAAAATCCGTCACTTTACAAACAATTGTTTTTCTCTTAGAAGGTTTTTTTAGAAAGAATAGATTTTATTCTGGAAATGAGATGTCTTATGTAATGAGTCTGTAGCAGTTATTATCCAAAAGTGCTTTTTTTTACTTTCTAACAAATTTGCAACTTAACTACGCATTTTTGACGCTTGCAAGAGTGAACGGGGTGTTATTATAAATTATCACACATTGTTCACACATTAACTTTAATTCAAGCTGCATTTACCCCAATTTCATCCAATCTGATCTGATCTTTCCCAGTGCTGACATCCAATATACATTTTTTTAAATTTTTGACTGTGTGTCTGTTTGTTCAGGGTAATCTCTAAAACAGCTGTACCGATTTTGATAGGTCTTTCATTGGCAGTTGGCTAATTACGCAAGGAATAGCTTAGCATAAGAGTTTTTAGATTAGCTTCTCTCCGCGGCGTTTCTCGCGTTTACAACAATAACCGCACGTAACACCGCTGGACTCAGCTAGTTATAAATATAATGTTGTATATTAATATTAAAGAGCGCTACTAAAGTACGTCAGGAATCCTCCATCAGCTTTTATTACCACCTTATGAATAATTCCTGTTATTTGCACCTTTGATGTCAGCGCTCATCATCGCGTTATAAATAAAACATACGATTATATATCTGTCTCTTTCGTTTATGATGATAATGTTTTCTTTCCCAAAAAAGTTCGATTACTTGTTTTCAAATTGGTTTGTTTGATAGCGGAAAACAGAAAACATATAAAAAAAATGTCGAAACAATTGTAATACCTGCAATTTACAGTCACATTCCGTTCGATCGAACTCTTTTTGCGTTCCTTCGCAGAACAGACACCCACCACACACTCAACCCTCTTCATTAAGTATCTACGGACTTAAAAGTGTAGTTTACATTCAATTATTATAGTTTACTAGCTTTCGCCCACGTCTTCGACCGCGAGTATTTACGGTTATCGCGGTAACATGTAACCTATGTTCTTTCTCATGCTCTAGACTATATATGTAACAAATTTCATTTTGGCGTAAAATCGTGACATTATTAGTTATCTTCGCATTTACAATATTAGTAAGAAATTCTATAGAACTAAAGGGAGTATGGCTACTGTTTTAACCACTATGTTACCTAACTAACAAACATCGCGTTCATTCCATTAATGGGAAACATAAGAAAACTTTACACAAGTAATATATTTACACTATTTAATTGGAAACACACGTATCTACACACACACACACACACGCTTGACCCGTTTGTGGTTTGTGACGTCAAAAGCAAGTTAATCTATTTAAACGACCCGCCTATTGACATTCACTTTAATTTATGTAACGCAACCCATTAGGTGGCGAACTATCTTTTATCCAATCATTGAACATGTGTATATAAGCTTTACAACTTGTATGAATAAAGCCTTTATGAAATTGGATTACATTTAGGGCCAAAGCACACTATCTACTTTAAGCATCGGCGATCGGCAATTTTGCGACTGCATCGATGCTGCATCGCGTTTTAGAGAATTTGCGTTCGATCGCGGTATCAAAATCGCGCGGCATGTTGTATCAGTCGCGACTTTCTGCGTTCGAATGCGGTATCGGAAACTCGCGTTTTAGCGACTGCTCAGATGCCTGGATCGCGTTGTTGTAGTGTTGTCTATAATTTCAATTCGATGCTACCGGCATCCGAATATGTGCGGAGAGAGCGTTCAGCTGCTGTGTCGCGCTTCTAAAAAGCGACTCAATCTCCGCGTTTAGCGTTTTAAGGTGTGCGGTGTGGAGCGTTCGGTCGCCGTATTTAACTTCTAAAAAGCGACTAGTCGCCTATCGTCGATGCTAAAAGTAGCTAGTGTGCTGTTGCCCTTATCTGTGGTAATATTTTTGGAAATATTCATTTGTTTTATGAACGGTGATCGTTTGTGAAATTACAAATGTGTGAAATTAATTTTCATCAAAATCTAGTTTGTTTGAGTTAGTATTAAACTATATGTAAGTCTTTCAGTTCTCTTTCTACTACCGCTAAAGCCCCTGTTCTTTTGCATTATTGGCTAATATGTTGTTTTGACCACGTGTCTTAACGTTTATTTCCTTTCCCGGCCTTTCCCAATTTGATCCACAGTACACGTTCTTTGTTGTATTAAGTCCGTGAAAGCTACCGCCTTCAGATAGTCACTCCTTTTGCTAAGAGTCATTCTCCGTTCATTTTCTTCATCTTCCTTCCATTTTCAAATACGCCTTTTCATTTGCTGCATCGGCCTTTCGACAAAATCGTCTTGACTGAACATTGAACCTTAGATTTTATAGCTTTAAAAGCTCAGTTCTGAATTATAGACTCATGGTCTTTCAACCTCATCAAGGTCACTGGTTTAATAAAGCTATTTATTATTAGTCCAGAAATATCCCCACGTTCATTCGTGCGAATGTGTAATATGCGTGGTAGACATTCATTATCAAAATAGGTTTCATTCCCGTAGAGTGAATGGTGAAATAGAAATGTGCTGGTATTGGAATCTGGAGTTCATGTACCCTGTATTGCGTAGGATATTAAAACCATTAAAGTAACCACAGACATTTGGACATTGTTTTCAACGGTACTGTTGTTACCCCCCCCTCCCTCCCCATTTATTAGCACTAAACTACTAAAAGACATTAAATGGTAGTTTAATTCAACACCAACACATCAAACAAGATATATGAATTATCTAAAATGTACATATCTTTTTTGTCTGACAAACATAATTTAGTTGATTCATGTCAGGTTTTTTCACGGTAAGCCTTTAGCGTAAGACCGTAATCAGCCAGACATGTGTGAACATTTATGAATCATCGTTTTACCACTGAATATTATTTAAAAGGATGAGGGTAGCTAGAAATAAACTATCAACTTTTATTAATCTTAGATATTATAAAATAAAATCGCTTCTGCTATTAGATATTTTGATGAAATTTTAGCAATAGATAGAGTGATTCAAGAGAAAAGTTTATATGTGTAATACATGCATATTATAGTTGAGGAAAGACAAAGAAAGCCAGGCCTGGAAGCTAGTTTTAAATAATGTAAAGAAAACAAAAAACGTGAACGACAATTATCAAACTCTTCATTATTTAACAACCCTGTCTAAGAACTACCTGATACTTATACCTTAGCTAATTTCTTTTTGCCTCACTGCCTGGATGGTGCAAAACCACGCAATGGATATGAACAAACGGACAGCTAAAGTTAAAATAAAGGTCACCCAAAGGCTCAGATGTATAAAATGACTTAGACTATAGTAACTTGCAAAAGCTGGAATCTTAGGGTACGCTTTAATCAATTTTAAAAGCTATCAGAACAAAGACGTTAACTTTTGGAAGCTTATTCATTTTTGGAAAAAAACTACTCAGAATTCCTTCGGCAATTAAGTTCATTGCTTTTTTTAATAACAGAATAATTGCATCAGACAATAAAAAGAGTATCGTTGACTGTTGATTTTCGTTACGGTACTGCCGAAATGTGTATAAAATATGTATGTGTTCTCACCCTTACTTCGAACATAGAAAGCTACTCAGTCGACTCTGTAATAAAAATAAACGTATTCAGAGTACTAATTTATCGCGACACTATGTGATGGACTTTACTACGTTTGTTTGTAATAATTGTGTTTTCATACATTTGATATTGCCTTGTATAGTAGTTTTATATTGATACTAGTTGACCCAGCGAACTTCGTACCGCCCAACTTTAAAATTCCAGAACTTGATCGCAGCGCCACCTACCGGGTCCAATTGCAAATCTAAACCATTCCCAGATCCCCTTGAACACACACAAAAAATTTCATCAAAATCGGTCCAGTCGTTTGAGAGAAGTTCAGTGACATACACACTCACACAAGAATTATATATATAAAGATACGGATTGTTATTCTGAGTCTGTGGTTTATGAGAGGAGACAGTTGTCTTGAAAAAAAATATTTGCGTCTATCTCCATTCAAAACTGGTGATAGTATTAGTTTTTTATTCACTTGATAAAAATATAATACTATCCTACTAATATTATAAACGTGAAAGTTTGTGAGTATGTATGTGTGTGTATATTAGTTGCTCTTTCACGCAAAAGCTACTGAACGGATTTGGATGAAACTTTACAAGAATATAGCTTATATATCAGAATAACAAATAGGCTACTTTTACTGCAATAATTGAGATAAACGGGCGAAAGCTAAGTGATTATAAAAATACATTTAATCGTAGATGTCAAAATGTATCACTGTTTATCTCCTGTCAAAACTTCACAGGTTGCTATGCATAACACATTTGCATAGCAACCATAATGATACTCGGGTAACACCGCGGGGCGCAGCTAGTACTATAATGTTTTTATATTCAATACTTTAATTTATTACTATGATATGTTTATCATAAGTAATTATGATATTTATTCCCTTAATGCAATGATTACTTCTAATATCTATTATTTGTGTCATATAGAAGCAAACATAGCAATATCCACTTTTTTTTCAAACCGACCTATTTACAGCGCCACTGTCTACGTGAAATTCTAAAAGTGTTTTATAAAAAATACCACAAATGTTTAATAGTGTTTTTAGTGTTTTATAAATTTTATAATATAATTTAATCAAAAACTTATAGGTATTGGTACAAACATGTGTTTCATTTAATTTGCCCAAAATTGCAATGAATGGAGATTGCTACATTTGCTTTTATATGACTCATTTGTAGTACATACCCATTCTATACTATAAAAGCAAAAGTTCAAAACTATCGATTCAACTTTTACATGGTTTATAGTTTAAATACTATCGTGTAAGGTGACAGAACTCCACATATATATAAACAAAATGCTAAGTCATATAATCCCCATTACATATCAGAATTTAATTTAAAAAAAAATGTTGAGAGCATAATAAGCTTTTAAATCTCATCGGATTTACATCAGGAAAATTTACATTCGCAAAATCTCGCTTTTAAATACAAAACCGTCATTGTATAATGTAATTTGGAATTAATATATTCAAGTAAAACGGTAATGAAATTCAAAGCTACTACTACTTAAATTAATTTGAAATATTTTATTAATAAAAGAAATCCATTTCGAAGGTACTTGTTGCCGAGATCTCATTACTCAACTGATCAGAGTTCGGCAGGTATACATAGAGGTATATTTTGAGAGCGCTTATCCCTCTTTGAGAGTCACTTATGGGTTTTATGAGTCTTCAATTAATTATTTTTATAATACGTCCCTTATAGTACAGATTAGACTCGTCTTATTTTATTTATCTACGGTTATTTACGCGCTTGATATTGTAAAGTTACTGCGCAGCGCGGATAAGGCCGTGTGACGAAGCTATTCGTCGAACTCGCCCATGAAGGGTTCGTTGTAACTTTGATAGATGTTTTTATAATAGTGTATTGATTAAATGAAAGGTAAATTGCGGTTTACGATTTATGACGTATTAAAAAAACTACTTACTAGATCTCGTTCAAACCAATTTTCGTTGGTAGTTTGCATGGTAATGTACAACATATATTTTTTTTTAGTTTTATCACTCTCTTATTGTAGAAGTTACAGGGAGGGGGGGAACACTTTTTTCCACTTTGGAAGTGTCTCTCGTGTTTCTCTCAAATGATATTAGAAACCTCAACATCATTTTTGAAGACCTATCCATAGATACCCCACACGTATGGGTCTGATGAAAGAATTTTTTTTTAGTTTCAGTTCCAAGTATGGGGACCCCCAAAATGTATTGTTTTTTTTCTATTTTTATGTGAAAATCTTAATGCGGTTCACAGATTACATCTACTTACCAAGTTTCAAAAGTATAGTTCTTAAGGTTTCGGAAAAAAGTGGCTGTGACATACGGACGGACAGAGACAGACATGACGAATCTATAAGGGTTGCGTTTTTTGCCATTTGGCTACGGAACCCTAAAAATCAGCTATCTGCTAGTGAGAATTCTTAAAATCGGTCCAGGCGTTCCAGAGATTAGCCGAAATAATCAGACAGGGAGATACAAGTTAAACAGTGAATTTTGTTGCAAGCACCGAAACGCAGACTCGGGAAATTTTACTTTTATCATATTGATTATATTGACTATTCAGTAACATCATCATCATCAACAGCCTTTAACAGTCCACTGCTGGACATAGGCCTCTCTTTAGAAAGGAGATTTTGGCCTACTATACCACGCTGGCCAGACGGGTTGGTATAGGGTTGGTTTCAAGTTTTCCTTCTCTTTGCATTGATGTTGTCTTGCGTAGTTTATCCCTTAGTCGCCTTTGCTTGTTTGCCCCGTGTATCATAAAAAAACGTCGTCTTACTGAAACCAACATAAAAAATAAATTTTAATTTTTATCTAAAAACTACTAAACGTGTGACTTCAATACTAATATTGTATATTCGAAAGTAACTCTTTCTGTTTATTACGCTATCACGGCTATACCTCTTTCAGGTATAGAGATAGATTGGACCATGGAGAAGTACATAGGTTACTTTTTGTCGCGATAAGCGACATACACGCGGCTGGAACCGTGACCAAAAGCTTGTATTTAGCAGGCTATATAAATTTTATTCATTGCTTTAACGTGGTCGGGTTATAACTTAATAAACTTTTTGTTATTCAAAAATACGAAAAAACTGCCTTCAGATAAATACAAGATTATATAGCATCATTAACTGAATTACGAATCCAAACCCCCAATGTTAAATTCACTCGCCTATCTCTGATCTAATTTGCTTAACAATAGGAAGCCAACTAATAGACTAATATTTACTTTGTACCTGATTATATAATCGACTCGGACCGAACAGATATCTCAATAATACTTCCCATTACCCAAAGGAATCCGCCGCACAGTATCCGATAGTTATCATCATAAATATTGACGGCAGTAGCAATAAAAGCATCCGTTTAAAGTAACCCAAATTACATAACGCTCTACCTAAGCCTTAAAACAATAATCATAAGGTTCAAATTACCTTGATTTAGTGTTGCCACTTTTGGACGGTTGGAACAATGCTGTAGAAGCGATTTATCCGCTTCAGCGAATTCTGAGTCTTGTATACTATAGGACATAATACAGAATGGAAATACAGAATCTGTAGGTAGTAGAGCCACGCTGATTTCAGCAAGAATGGGCCGGCTCGTCCGCGGCAATACTGCACTCACACCGAAGACCATCCTAATAATGATAGCATTATTGCTGTCGTATTTCGTTGGTGAGTGTGAGACCGGAAGCCATATCATTTTGCATCATTCTCTTGGCCTCCAAAGGCCTAGAGAATGGTGTCTGACCAGGCCGCCACGGTATTCCGTGGCGGCTTGGTTGGTTGGTCAGGCAATGGCCTACCCTCAGAATGAGGATGGTGACCTGGATTCTACTCAGGCTTTCGATCAGGCAGAGTAGAGTCACTTTGGTAGGCTTAAACATATAAAAAAATATCTTGTAGATTTTAGTTTAAAACTATTAATTACACTACGGAACTATAAATATTCGACTTAAAGATCAACATAAATCACCATTATCCATTCGAATTCCTTCTAAGAGGCAGCCATGCCTCGCTAAATATAAGCCAGCTCGACCGGAGTATCTACGATATCACATTACACCAACAACACATGAACATAGTTCAGCTGGCCAAAACCTCCATACTAAGGAGAGCCCTTAGTATGGAGGTTTTGGCCAGCTGAACTGGTTTTAACCAGCCGGCCAGACTGGTTGGTGCAGAATTTGTTTCAAATTTTCCTCCTCTTAGCAGTGATGTTATAGTTTGTTCCTTTAACCGCCTCTTACGAGACCCGTGGAAATAATAGTAATTATGACACACTATTCTTAATCCTTAACCATATGAACATACCACCACTTCACAGAATATGTTTAAACCACGGTAGACATCCTACTAATATTATAAACGCGAAAGTTTGTGAGTATGTATGTTTGTTCCTCTTTCACGCAAAACTATCGAACGGATTTGGATGAAACTTAACAGTAATATAGCTTATATATCAGAATAACATATAGGCTACTTTTTACTGCAATAATCGAGATACACGGGCGAAAACTAGGTGATTATAAAAAATACATAAATCGTAGATGTCAAAATGTATCATTGTTTATCTCCTGTCAAAACTTCACAGGTAGCTATGCATAATACACTTGCATAGCAATCATAATGATATACCCGGGTAACACCGCGAGGCGCAGCTAGTTAAACATAATTGCAAAAATATTATCCTTCCATCAAAAGTCATTCAAATTAAATACATACGAGTATAATCAAAATCCCCTTCAAAACTCGTAGTCAATTGCGACGTGTACTTCCAACCCCACGAAATTAACCTTACCACATTGAATTTAAAAATCTATACATATAAAAATGAAACCCGTTTTCCTTGGTCACGGCATCACGCGTGAATGGCTGGACCGATTTCACTAATTCTTTTTTTATAATATACCTTGAAGTACGAGGATGGTTCTTAAGGAGAGAAAATTTAAAAAAAAATCTGAAAAAGTCTAAAAACAACACTTTTCTATATTCCCATACAAAAGATTCGTAAAAATACTTAAAAGTCAATTTGAACTTTAAAACCATAACATAAAGTTCAAGTTTTATTGGAGGAATTCCGAGAAGGCAAAACAATTGAGTGACGTTGAATCGTCTGTTAGGCGGTACGAAGTTCGCGGGGTCAGCTAGTCTACCAATAAATTGTAAAATATCCAGAGGGTTAGTTTTCTAAATCCGGTGGAGCCGTGCGCTTTATAAACTAATTTTATATGCGATGGGGAACGGAGCCGGGGATATCAAATCATGTGAGGCTCCGTGCAGGTAAATGTATATTCAGGTGCAGTGCACTTTTTTAACGAAAATAAATCCTTTTAACCTCATCGTTTTATTTTGATAAATCTTACATTTTTTTCGTTCCTTTCATTCATAATTTTTGTGTGTAAAATTAAAAACTCTCAAAACGATTGTTATCTCAATCTGCTAGGCATTTCTAATTCTGGTGGATACTTCAAAAACGTAGGAATGCTACACTAGCTGACAAGGCGAATTTCTTACCACCCAAATTTGGTGACATGCAGTACGGTGGTACTGCATGGTACCTTTTGAATTGAGTTTTCAAACCATTCAATTAATTAAATTAAACTAGCATCATTAGTCGTTCAATCAACAGCCTAACCTCATAAATTACTATCACTACTCAGACTAAAATCTGGTTTTTAGGTTAAGTTAGGTTTTTAGTATATAAATAATGTATATACACCTCTGTACTAAACAGCGCTATGCAATCAATTCCTACCGCTATACCGACTAAAATTTGGCTTTAAGGGTATTTCTATAAAGTGGCGTAACAAACAACAGTCCACAGTAAAGAGTCTATATATATATATAGACTTGGGTCCTTTCCCAGAAGTGGGGTCGCCACTCGAGTTCCTTAGAGAAACTTTTTTGTAAAGGAACAAAATAATTACCGTCCGCTTACACAGATGTGAAGATGTCTACGTAAAGACGTCCTACAATAGACAATAATGTTAGAGCATGTTTGTTTTTTGTCGTTTAAATAAAAAAAAATATAAAAAAAAAATATAATAAAAAAATATTGTCGTGCAGTCTATAGTTCCTGGGTGACCGAGCCTTGCTCGGTTATCACAATTTTTTTATCAATAACGTCGTCTATTTTCTGAAGTACCTATAGTGATGCTGTGTTGATGTACTAACCAGATTTACCTCTCACAGCTCCGCCGAAGCGAAATCATACTCTCGTGATAAATTTCCAGCCTCAGATTGAACAAAAATGGTTTTGACGTGAAACGTCATATTTCTGCTCCAAAGAGCCTTTAGTACTTAACGTCCTAGGGTTGGCAACTGTGAGTCTTTATAAAAATCTATACATATTAATAAAATTGGATGTATGTAACATCAAATGAACATTTTTTACTATTAAAGTATGGACGGTACTAACAACAAAATAGCAATTTTTTTAATTTTTTGTCTGCCTGTTTGTTCCGGCTAATCTCTGCTACGGCTGGACCAATTTTGACGGAACTTTCACTGGTAGATAGCTAATGACACAAGGAGCAACTTAGGCAAACTTTTATTAGACTACCAACGCTCCGCGGCGTTACTCGCGATTTACAACAATAACCGCGGGTAACACCGCGGGGCTCAGCTAGTCTGCAATAAGTTGCTACGAAAATATACTAATAATACGTAACTGTTGTGTTCATTGCACTTTTTGTTTTCATTACAAATATAAATAAGTGTAATAGGTTGACATGATTTTAACACCTACACCATTACATTCTACGAACGTAAAAGTTCTTAGAAAACTAATAGATGGTTCTCTTCTTAACGCATAGTTTTATTATGTAAGACTACCAAAGACTCTACTCTGCCTGATGGAAAGCATGAGTAGAATCCAGGAGTAGATGTCACAATCCTTATTGTGAGGGTAAGCAATGCAGCATGGTGACCCATACCATGGCGGCCTAGTGAGAAAATTCTGCATCATTGTCCCGGCCTTCTAAGGCCAGTTGAATGATGCAGAATTATTGGGCCTCCGGTCTCACACTCACCAACTAAATACGACAGCAAGATTACAATCATTGTTAGGATGGTCTTCAGTGTGAGGGCAGTACTGCCCCGGTCGAGCTGGACCATTCGTGCTGAGATTAGCGTGGCTCTACTACCTACTATTAGTTGTGAAGTCAAAACAAAATATGACCCATAAAATACAGGAGATTCGCCGTAAAATACTTGCATCTGAAACTAAGGAGCTGTACTATTAACCTATCAAATGGAATGAGTTGTGGGTACTGCATAGTGTATAAACTATTGACTTCATCCACATACTTTTATACTTACTTATAGAGTCTATGCTATCTTCTTGTTTGTGTTCTCTTTAATACCTTTAGAGAATAAATAAAGAACTAGGTTAAATCAACAGGATCTACATTTAGATATATATAAAGATTTAAGTGGTAACGCGCTTTTGACTTACTTTCTATCCAATGAGATAACCTTTGTTTAAAATAAATGTTACATCTCTATAGACCTTTTTAAAATGAGGAACTTTTATTCATATTTTTCTTCTATTCTTGATAACGCTGATACACACCTTTTTTTCGTGCGTAATACCCATGGTGATATCCGATCACCATTTGGTGGATTTGTCGGAATTGAACCGACTATAACCGCACGCCGTCTATGTATCTAGTGCTATGAGCCGAAGAACCAGGTATACCCTCGAAAGGAATTCTCTGGAACCCTGACGTCCCTATGCCACCTACGGCTTGACCTCCTTCTGTGTGGGAACCCCGATATTTACTTTTTTTATTAACAACGGGGGCGTGCACGCTGGGCATCGCTCCCGGGTCTGCTTCTGCTAGAATGACAAACGCTGATACACCCCTAAATAGACAGTTTATACTTAACACATTAAAAAAAGCTTCATATTACGCGTATCGGATTTTCCAACTTCCCTGGACCTGTAAAATAATCTTTAAATAATGACAAGTTACTTTTAGCATTTGAAATATTGTATTGTATGATATAAATCAGTTATTAACCCTAAAAGCTTACTTCGGTAAGTGATTACGAGACGATTACAGTTCAATTATTGGAAGAGAAGACTAAAGTTTGTCACCACATAATTAGTGATTAAGGTTGAACACCTGGCTTATACAACATCTGAACAAGGGAACAATGTTTAATGGTTTAAACTACTTACTTAAGTACTTATTGGGAGAAGATTAACTAATTGTATAGATTGATAGAGGTTTTTGTTAACTTTTTATTCTTCTGGCTTAGTTTAGCCTTATTGTACAATAACTTTATAGTGTTTGCACTGTGTATTATTTATTTATTATATATGAATACTTATTTAATACAGTATATAGTGCTGGCAGCACTACGTCTAGAAAGCTATGCAGATTAAAGAAAAAAGGGCAGACCGTGGGTAAAAATCGTTCTTTTTTTAAACTGTATTTATTGTGTTCACGTTAAATTAACCACAGGTGTTAGTCATGTGACGTAAGTATGACCTTTACAAGTATGTATGAACAGGAACACCGAGACTCAGAGTAACATTTTTTTTTGTTAAAAAGACAACTCCCGCATTAGGAATATAAATTCCTGTGTCGCAGGGGACTTTACAAACATACATGAGAAACGGACACAAAGAACATCCAGACTTAAAATAACAATTTGTGAATCACACAAAGTGTTATCCCACGTGGGAGTTGCACCCACGACACTTGGCGCAGTAGGAAGCGACGTGGCGACCGCTTAAACCACTAGGCCAACCGTGTAGAGTTGTGGATTACACAAAGAGTTATCCCACGTGGGGATCTGGCAGACGCGGTGCCAACGGACTCCCGCCACCACGATCTCCGCTTTACTCGAACAACTTCGCGCTCCTCACGCAGTGCAGCACTCAGCGCCCTAGGAAGAGATGAGATGACCACTTGTATCGATACACCATCTGTGAAGTCTTCTTTTGTATTTCAAAATATAAATCCGTATTGGAGATCCCTATGTCCATCAGTGGACTGCGATAGGCTGATTAAAATGATGAAATCCAAAAAGTTGATTACATTGTTCTCACCGTCAAAGGAAACTGTAAAAGACTCTTCGTCTCACCACAGTCTATGGTGATGTCTGATGTACCCTTGTTTACCAGCCCAATGATTTTAAAACCCGTAGGTATAAATAGAAAGGTAGTCTACATATAGAAAGCTTACCGCAATATTGAAAGATCCTACCCTACCCATATCAATCGACTCGGAAAGGGTTACCTTTTACCGTACAGAGACTTCAAAGGGCTAACATCCGCAAGTTTTAGGTAAAGCGCTATTTCATATAATAGTTAACACAATACAGTTTTATTAACCCTAAAAGGATGCGTGTTATAAGTTTAATGTAAATCTGTATTTGTGTGGTATCATCCTACTTAATATTATAAACGCGAAATTTTGTAGTACGTATGTATGTTTGTTGCTCTTTCACGCAAAAACTACTGAACGGATTTGGATGAATCTTTACAGTAATACAGCTTATATATCAGAATAACACATAGGCTACTTTTTAATGCAATAATTGAGTGGGAGCGGCCGCGGGCTGGAAGCTAGTTGTATCAAAGAATGAACTTTCGATTTTCTTAATTAAAAGTGGTTTATTCAAAACCTCTGGTTCATGAAATATAATAGAAGGATATCATTCTTTGCTAGTTGTGAAAGGGACATTCGTAATGAAAAACTCGAAGGACATACAGACAGACAGACATACCGAATCTATAAGGGTTCCGTTTTTTGCCATTTGGCAACGGAACCCTAAAAATGAACTCTTTAAAAAAATTAAAGAAATGTATAGTTGATTTTTTTAAACTGAAAAAATTACACACTGGTTTTGCTATGCCTTTTACGTTGGCAAACCTTGACCGCCATAGTCACTCACACTGTCGAGACCGAGGGTCTCTGGCCTTGCCCTCCTTGTGGATTTTTCGTAGAATACGTCGCACCACTTTAGAAAGATGTACGATTTTTTATAGCTTCGTTAAAGTTATTTTTTGTTATTTGAAGATGAACCAAGTAGTAGTGACATAAGTTAAAAAATAACTGTTAATTCATTATTTCTCATTTTTTTTGCTCTATTATATCAGTGAAACAAACCACTGAACAAAAAATTGCAAACACTACTTTTTTTTTAACGGAATAAAAGAAACAAGGCATAGCATATATGATTTTTCTCAGGCTTTATACTATCTGGTTACAAAATTTCGTTTAAATCGGTTCAATGGTTTTTGAGTTTATCGCGAACAGACAGAAGAGGTGGAGGACTTTATGTTGTATTTGCTTGACTTTATGATGCTTGACTGCCTTGTTGGTCTAGTGGTTAGCGTAGCGTATGCGGCTGCTGATCAAGAGGTATCGGGTCAAATATTTATATTATATGTATGTATTTACAAAAAAAATGTATGTTTATGGATTTATATCAGTTGTCCCCATACATAACACAAACTCTGCTTATTTTGGGACTAGATGACGTTGTGTGTATCTTACACACAACGTCATCTCATCAACGTCATTGTCCAAAAATATCAAAAAAAAAAAAAATTGTTATTTGTACATCAAACCTCGTAAAGCTTAATATCACCTCGACACATACACATCCTTTAACAGTCCAGTACTGCTCAATCTTTTAAATTTAGGCCAAAATATAGCCTGATAAATATTATTTACGATCTATTGTAACACATTGTAATTAAGTTTTGCTGGAAGGCACTCCGTCCAGCTAGATTATTTTCTAGATATAAATGTAATTAAAACCAAACAGTTATAAACATTTATACGCAAGCCCTATTGTATTTTTTAATGAATGTTTCTCGTGCATTTTATAGATGGCGCTAGTTTAAATACGGTCTTAACGACCAATTGGGGTAGTTGCATGTTACATGCATGTATATTCACACTTCTATATTGTTAACACTTATAATTTCAAATCACTTTAGCATTCTTTGTAGCTGGTTAATATTGAAAGATATTTGTTTTTCTTTTGTTTTTAATTCTTCAAACAAAGCAAGAAAATAGAGCTCGTTGGTCTAGTGGTTAGCGTATGCGACTGCTAATCAAGAGGTCTCGGGTTCAAATCCCGGGTCGGGTCAAAAAGTGTTTTTGGGATTTTCTTACGAAATTCCTACTAGCAGCCCGGAGTTTGGAAGTTTTGCGGTGATTCACGCCCGTGCCTCGGAGAGCACGTAAAGCCGTCGGTCCCGGTTGTCATGAACATCTATGGCAATCGTTATTGGGAAGTCAGTGCCCTCAAATATACTGACAACTAGTTCAATCTTCGAATTTCAGTTCTCCCTTAGGGTTGCGGAGTTCCGATGCCAGTCGCTCCGTGGAAAAACTGAAATTCGGGTAAAACCGGTTGAACTAGTAGCCGACCCCAAATAAACTTGGGAATAAAGGCTCGGAAGATGAATGCAAGAAAATAGAGATAGTAGAGCCATGATAGAACAGTATGAATGGGTACTGCCCTTACACAGAAGACCCATATAAAATGATAGCATACGTGCTGTCCTAACCATGTGCTGTAGAAGCATCTCACTAGGCCGCTATTATAGTGTGGACACCATCTTAATACATACATTGTCTGCATTTGCAATGAGGACGGTGACTCCTAAACCTGGATTCTACTAGTAGTGGTAGGTTGAATTATTAAAAAAAAAAGTAATTTAAACTATATTCAGTATTTTTAATATCAATTCTGCCTTTTTGGTCTAATGGTTAGTGACTGCCTTGTTGGTCTAGTGGTTAGCGTATGCGGCTGTAATCAAGAGGTCTCGGGTTCGATTCCCGGGTCGGACTAAATATTTGTGTGATCCACAAATATTTGTTTCGGAGTCTGGGTGTATAATATCTATGTATTTACAAAAAAAAGTATGTTTATGTATTTATATCAGTTGTGTAGTACCCATAATACAAGCTCTGCTTAGTCAGGGGCTAGATGATGTTGTGTGTAAGATGTCCGAAATATTTAAATTTATAATGATATCTACTGTTATTGAAAAATCGTGTGCCCAAATATATATTTTTTTTTTATATTTAAGCCTGCCAAAGTGACTCTACTCTGCCTGATGGAAAGCATGAGTAGAATCCAGGAGTAGGGGTCACCATGCTTATTGTGAGGGTAGGCAATGTAGCATGGTGACCCTTACCATGGCAGCCTGGTTAGATTATTCTGCATCATTCTCCCGGCCTTCGAAGGGCGGGAGAATGATGTAGAATGATTGGGCCTCCGGTCTCACACTCACCAACGAAATACGACAGCAAGAATGCTGTCATTATAATAGAAGCAAGAAAGTTACCATGTTTTAGTGACATATGTGGTACAAACCACATATGTCACTAAAACATTTTAACTTTTTCTACTTGTTAAATCTGTGAGTAAAGGATCCACAACTTTGATAGAACATTAAACGGAATCACTAACTTAAAATCTCAGTATTTGCCTACTCCTAATTTAGTTATAACAACATACAAATTTAGTTATACGCCTAAATAATACCGCAGTGCAGGAACAATGTGTGTCCTCTGCGTTACGGGCGTGCATTCAATGCGGTATTCTGTTCGCACTCGGTCACAACGACCCATTATCGGAGCGCCAGTGTTACGGAATAGCCTTTTGTTATTTTGTTTTTTTTTTGTTCATATTCCTACTGTTTTAAATTTTGTTCAAATTGGAACCCGTTGCTGTGTTATTTAAATTAAAACGTAGTGAATACAATAGTTTTATAACATACAATGCATACACTATAATGTATATCCATTAAAATTAATAATAAGTGCTGTTTATTGTATGCTCGTGACTGGGAAAGGAATTAAATTTTGACTAATTTTGTGAAGAATTCTTTTATGAACTTCGTATAAAATCTTTTATGTCGACTTCTTATTTCTGTCTTATAGTTTGGATAAGGCAATGGATGGATAAAAGAGGTAGTTTTTAGAACTCTTTATAGGTTAAGATCTAAAACATACGTGAGTTCAATATAATGGGCTTTCGTATTTTTTCTATTAAACTATGTTTTTAGTTAATTTCTTGTTATAATCCAAGTTCATTCCTTAAGGATGTCAAACTTGACATATATTTAATCGCAAAAATTTCATACCCTTCGATTTTGCATTGTCTACATCTTCACTAGCCTTTACTTTAGCGGTAATTTCATTTAAGACTCTTAAATATACGACGAACTTCTGCAATGTTATTAGTAAGACAA
This sequence comes from Phragmatobia fuliginosa, assembly GCA_932526445.1. Classification (NCBI taxonomy): domain Eukaryota; kingdom Metazoa; phylum Arthropoda; class Insecta; order Lepidoptera; family Erebidae; genus Phragmatobia; species Phragmatobia fuliginosa. The sequence goes on from OW052073.1 coordinate 19,438,091, forward strand.
AATGTATTTATTTTTAAATTTCGACGAAATATGAATCTTGTGAAATGTATTTCGTAATATTAGCATTCTGCAGCGCATACATATCTACCTAGCCGTATAGTTCAGCACATTCAAGTCCAACACTCGTCTATAGAACGCAATATTGCAACAAGCTCATTCCATTTAAATTTGCCGTAGATATACGTTTCAAACACAACTCCACAATATGAAAATATTTAAAATAAATGTATATGAAAATATGCACGCTTTGAGACTTTATTGAATAGCCCGTTTGTAATATGAAACTGCTTTTTGTGTAAAGAGATTATTTACGTGGAGTTTTCATATCTGAATTTCGATCTTAGAGCTTCTATATCTCAACTGAATTTCAAATTAGGAATTTTTAATTAGGATCATCATCTCATCAACCTATAACGTCCCACTGCCGGGCTTGAGTCTCCTCAGGAGAGGATTAAGGCTATACGCTCCCATGCTGGCCGAGTGCGTGTTGGAGTTTAGAAAGATAACGTAAACTATACCACGCTAGCCAGACGGGTTGGTATGGGGTTGGTTTCAAGTTTTCCTTCTCCTTGCCATGATGTTGTCTTGCGTAGTTTATCCCTTATTCGACTTTTACGACACCCGCGGAAATTCATTCCGCGTGGTAACACTCTGTATTCTTAATCCGTCACCTCACGGCAAGTTAATATTAGTAGAGGTATATAATATCAACTTCTAACCCCCCTTTCCTAATCATTTCCATCTTTTTAAGGAGACTAATTGCCATTTTCAGGTTTTGATAATCCATGTCCGAAGCACATCAAGCCTGTAATACAATCGCAACGACGAATTACCCTTACAAAGAAAATCAATAAACTTACTCAATAATTCCTAAACGTGGTTCTAGATTACGATCATATTCAACCAATATAAAGTCAAAATGGCCTGGAAATATTCTCATACCCCAAATACCTCCACATAGACGCATTGACGCTAAGCCTACGTCACCATCGACCTTCAACCCGAATAGGCACTTTTTAGGCTGTCTAATAGACCAAGTCATATTCAAATGATAGATTAATATTAGAACTGCCTCGTTGGTCTAGTGGTTAGCGTATGCGACTGCTGATCAAGAGGTCTCGGGTTCAAATCCCGGGTCGGGCCAAAAAGTGTTTTTAGGATTTTCTTAGGAAATTCCTAATAGCTGCCCGGAGTTTGGCGGTGATTCACGCCCGTGCCTAGGAGAGCACGTAAAGCCGTCGGTCCCGGTTGTCATGAACACCTATGACAATCGTTATTGGGAAGTTAGTGCCCTCAAATATACTGACAACTAGTTCAATCTTCGAATTTCAGTTCTCCCTTAGGAGTTGCGGAGGTCCGATGCCAGTCGCTCCGTGGAAAAACTGAAATTCAGGTAAAACCGGTTGAACTAGTAGCCGACCCTAAATAAACTTGGGAATAAAGGCTAGGAAGATGATTAATTTAGGAGTTTCTATTTAGATTTCATGTCTATGAGTTTGTATTTCCCAAACATCTTCCTAATACCTGCCCCCCCTAGCCAAGTTGCAAACGTTTTTCATTTTCTATTCTCTATTCTTTTGTTTCATTGGCTTCTGTCACTCAGTCACGTGATCAGAACAAAATATTAGCCAATGAAACGAGAGATTAAAAAATAGTATAGAGAATCGAATAGAAATCGAAAAACGTTTGCAATTTGGCTAAGGGGGCTGATCAGATAATTGTTTTCGAGGTATCGTTAAAAATGGTTTAGCTAATAATATAGATAACACATGACATGACTCGTAGGTAGGGTCTCTAATCTTAAGTATATAATAGTATATTACATACAGACCATACAGGGTACTCGCGGTTTCTTTGTACCCCTTTTGTCCACGTGGGACAACACCTTGTGTGATTCACAAATTTTTGTTCTGAGTCTGGGTGTTCTTTGTGTCCGTTTCATGTACGTTTTTAAAGTCCTCCACGAAACAGGACTTATATTCCTAATGCAGGAGTTTTATTTTAAAAATTAAAAAGAGAAAAGAGTTAAACTGTAAATCTAAATCAGTAAAATTTAAACACATACTAGATATACATATTGAGATCTTTTCCGACACTTTCTTGCTGTTAAAATTTGTTTCTTAAAATTCAAATGGATTCCGAGACAACTTAAAGATTGCGTCTCAGATCATTTCACTTCACTCACGAATATTGAAATTTGTACAAAACCAGATTGAACCGGAAAATTACGGATGCCCTTTTGATATATCCGCCTTTTATACATCTAGCGGTTCCGCACCCGAAATTTTCAATCCATATTTCTTGCCTCTATTTTATACTCGTATATAGACAATAGATGGTTGTTTAGTGATATTGACGGGAAAATCGAAAGATTATTTACGGGACGATACTTATCGCCTACTGGTAGCATTCCCAAAGCACGGGCAGCATTGCTTCGTTCAATGGCACTGTTAATTCTCTGTGATAGAAAAAGGCCCATCTTATGGTATCGCTTTTTCTTAGCTACTTGTTTAAACATAGCGGGAACACTCGAACCCCATACACCTAACCTCAAACGATCCAAAATTTTATATTTTTGTTAGTTTAATATCACATTTACACTATATTTCGTTATGATAGTACAAAAATGAAGTGATTTTAAAGAATTCATAAATTATACATTCGGACAATGCTGACTGGGGCCTAGACCTGGTCTTACTATAGTCTTTCTATTCACAGGATGGATAGAGGTCGCATAACATTCTACAAAAAGTGTCGGGCTTGTGGTTTAGCACAGAATAAAAAGGATTAGGAATTGTTCTTATGTCACATATTAATAATTATACTATGAATACATTTTACCTCGTTTGTCTAGTGGTTATCATGTGACTGAGAGCCGACCGCCAAACCGACCGAAATTGTGTATATGTGAATAGCGCGGAGTTTAGAATTTTGGGTTTTTGATCGGAGAGCACGTAAAGTCGTCGGTTCTCCGCTTGATCTCTCCCCCGTCCCTTCGGATAGCTGTCCCATCCGATTGTAATAATCAGAGAACAGAGACTGCACTTGTGTTTTACGTACACGCTTGCGCACTGTAATATCTCCTGCGTAGTTGAATGGTCTCTGTTGAGACTGGCACCGTGACCGTAACCGGCTAGAAGAATATCATCATACAAATTTTATAATAATACAACCGATATATGATCGTACCGTTGACGTACTACCAGGGGTGTCACTCCGAACTTTAGGTATAGTCGGCGGCTTGCCTGTCCGCGCAGGCCATTCCGTTGGCTTCTAATGGCAAACTTCGATCTTCTAATTTATGTAAAAGATATAGTTCTGTTTACGGATGTCTGATATTTCGATGTGATATTGTATAAAACGTAATTTGTTGACAAAAGTACCTACAGTTATTTTTTCACTAAAGTGCTAGAGAAAAAGTAGATATTATACCTATATTAAAATTATTTTTAAAGGAAGACATACCTGATTACGTCAGAACAGATAAGAGTTACACGATAGAAAGATACGCAATTGTAGGTAAATATAATCGTAGGTACTTCGGCGCTGTGCAAACTGAATTGAAAATTGAAATTACGCGTCCATTGGCCCACGCCGGACGCATCGGATTTTCTTTTGCTTTGTATGATTTCACATAGTGCTGCGTCCACTATCCGCGCCGCTCGCACCGAACGCGCCGGCGTTCGGTGCGAGCGGCGATCATAAATGCCGATTTATGAGCAAGGCAAATCCGTTCAATCCGTTGCGTGCCGTGCGTGCGGTGCGTCCGGCGCGGGCCAATGGACGCGTACCTATATATTCACTAACATACTACGGCGTTTTGCGAATCCGTTTTGTGTAAATAATTTAGCATACTATATAACGTATGCACCCCCTACTGTGAAATATTAATGCGATTGCTGTTTACATATGAGGAATCAAAACATCAAAATTGTGTATGTCGTATTATAGATTCTCTCCGTGTATTATTAAAATATAGTCTATAGTATACAAAAGGTCTCATCATAATATTAAACGAGGCACGAAATCCGACTTTATTACATTATCATAAAGCTCTGTATAACGTACTTTTTATTGATAAAATGATAACGAGTTTAGAAAACTTTCGTATTAGATTTACTAATGCTAAACTTTATTACACCTACGGTTTATGGCTAAAAAAGGGATTCAACTTGTTACAGTCATATAAACCTTTTCGATTAAAACCATTGAACGGACAGTTTGAATCACCGAGAATTGAGAATGTTTCCCTGTAAAATATCATTGTAAATGCAGATGAGTGCCTTTGAATTATGGGAACTAAAAGCCACGAGTCCTTGCATTAAGCTTAATACAACTGTCAGGACCAATCTCAGCGGTTGACGGGTTAATAGGTTCCGACCGATTCGCAACGTGACCGCTCTGTGGTGGCTAATTGTAAATTTACATATAGATGGTACGAGATCGACCAGCGGTAGGGTTAAAGAACGCCTCGGGGTCTAGTAGAAATGGGTAGTGCTTTGTATTCTCTTATGTATACGTAACGGATTTAAATATCTAATATTTAAAGATTTAAATAAATAAAGGTAGGTCATTAAACATAATGTCATCATGTGATACCTAAATTCAACTCATTTTTTCTCTCTTAACTTATTTTGTTGTTATTAATATATGATGAACCATGTCCATAATATATGTATCACTTTGTCCTGCTAATACAATCAAATTGGGTAGATTCCGCTCAACGCAATGAAGCGTAAGAGACGGGTGCATCGTCAATGAGCCGGGTAGCCCTATATATAACTCGCCTTGAACTCCCTCCCCTATACTACGAAACTTTAGTGCCGAATCATGTTGGATTAATTAGACTTTTGCAAATTTGTTTCACTATAACTGAATGCTTTAAAAGTTTGAAGTATTTGTCAACGCCAAAACTAAATTCACTTTACAAAGATAGTAGGATTGCGATGTTTGGTTCTAAGCACAAGATATATAGAAACTGCCGAATTATATAACATAAGATTCACGTCCCATCAACAACCTTTAACAGTTTCAAAAGGTAGTAGAACCACGCTGGTTTCGGCACGTTTGCGCCGGCTCGACCGGGGCAGTACTACCCTCAGACAGAAGACAAATCTATACATGACAGTATTCGTGATGTCGCATTTTGTTAGTGAGTGTGAGACCGGCAGAAACATCTCACTGGGCCGCCATGGCGTGGGTCAACACGCTGTATTGTCTACACTCACAATGAGGATGGTGCTATTTTATCAGGCAGAGTAGACCTTTGGTAGGCTTTAATATAAAAAAATACCTTTTAAACTATTCCAATGATAAAAAATCAAAGTTATCACTAAATGTTTTTCTTGTGGTTATATCTATATTCATCATCAACCCATAACGTCCCACTGCTGGGCTCGGGTCTACTCGCAGGAGTTAAGGCCATATGACCCTGGCCGAGTGCGGGTTGGGGACATCTATATTGACGTATTTTATTTATTATTCTTATGATATTCAAGAAGATAAGAAAGAAGAAAAAGAGGTAAACAATATGTATGACGTATGCTTCTCAATACTTGGTCAATCACTCCTCTTTAGCACTCACCCAGATTATTCCAAATTCAATCTTACAAGATATGTATATACTTACTAAACTAAATTAAATTGTCGACAGTCGTCCTTTAATCCTCAAATCGACAAGACCTTGGTCGTAAATTTTTATACAGCTCATTATGATAATTTATACAGAGCAAACGACATGGGGGGAAGCGGGGGTCCAGAATCCCCCCAGTCACCTCCCACGGACGCAGAACTGTTACTGTTAGCCGAATACGAGTCTGGAGCTTTTAATTAGGCTGTATTATTCAGTATTTCGAGGGTTCTTGAATGACGTACTTTTTATTGAAATTTTTTCCGTGTACGTGAATTATCATTGTTTGAAATTTCTTTCATTAATGATACCGTTTGTGTCTACTTTTAATTTCTTTATTTTAACTGTCTCAGTGGCACAGTGGTAGCGTATGCGACTGCTATCTTGAGGTTTCGGGTTCGATTCCCGGTTCGGACCAAATGTTTGTATGATCTACAAATATTTGTTTCGGAGTTTGGGTGGTTTCTATGTATAATATGTCATGTATGTATTTACAAAAAAAAAGTATGTTTAAATATTTATATCGTAATACAAGCTCTGCTTAGTTTGAAACTAGATGGCACTTCACGCAGTGAGTGTAGATTGCCAGAGGTACAAACGTTGACCCTCATAAGTCTAGAAGATGTACATGATGAGTAGCAACGTGTCTCTCTTGAGTTGTCCAAGAGCTGCAATAGGCACTCATTAGTAGGCACTCCAATTCCTTGCGAACTTTTAGCGAACCTCAATCGATACATTCATAAATTCATATTCTGACCATTGAATATTCTCTAACCGCGAGCAGAAGAGGCAGCCCTAAGTGTGCAAACACTATTTCTCCTCACTCAAAAGGACAGTGTTTGCGCTAATCACAAGCTTTGAGCGAAACACTGAACACTAAGTGCTTCTCTGAAAGAACACCAAATAGGTTTACACAAAGAAAGGCGCGTTACTCCTGCGGTATGAGACTACCTTTGTTATTAATAACAATTATTGTTTTTAAATTGTTGCCATATTTTACTTTAAAATTGAAGTTTCTGTATGTAATATAATTTTTTTTATTAAATGCAAATTTAAGCATATACATAACTTACATAGAAAATGCAAAAAAAATGTATGTACGTACATACATTTTTTTTAATGACTTCTTTTAACAATATAAAAATATAAAAATTTGACTGCACGGTTGGCCTAGTGGCTTAAGCGGTCGCCACGCCGCTTCCTACTACGCCTAGTGTCGTGGGTTCAAATCCCACGTAGGACAACACTTTGTGTGATTCGCAATTTGTTGTTCTGAGTCTGGGTGTCCTTTGTGTCCGTTTCATGTATGTTTGTAAAGTCCCCCGCGACACAGGAATTTATATTCCTAATGCGGGAGTTGTCTTTTAAAATGAAATAAATAATAAATATTTCGGACATTTTACACACAACATGATCTAGTTCCAAACTAAACAGAGCTTGTATTATGGGTACTAAACAACTGATATAAATACATAAACATACTTTTTTTGTAAATACATACATATTATACATAGGAAACACCTAAACCCCGAAACAAAGATTTGCGGATCACACAAATATTTTGTCCAACACAGGAATCGAACCCGAGACCTCAAGCACAACAGTCGCATACGCTCTCACTGCGCCACCGAGTCAGTCAATATTCTGGTTATTTCATATATTGTTGGAAGAAAAGACATCTTAATACTTGAGTTTGACGTAAATACTTAATTTTTATGGTTATTCGTTTGCCCATTGGCCTTTACAACACAATAAAATTCATTCATATTTTTTCTAACAGCGATTCTACATATAAATGAACATAAGTAAAGTGTTATCAGCAATTTTCCATCAACCGGAGCCTTCATCCTACGGCGCTATGAGCACATTCATACATCAGAACTGCATTCACTCCATGTAGAAATTTAGGTCATCGTCGTTTAGGCGTGCTACGAGCGCGAGGATTACTTGACGCAGGCTTTATATCTGAAAGGACGTAGTGGAAAATCGCTACGAAGTTGCTACAGCGGTGCTACGAGGCTGCCGTAATCACACACTACAGATGATACATACGCAATCGAGGTCTACTATGCAAATGGTGTCAAGATTATGATGTTGAATATTTCGGACATCTTACACACAACGTCATCTAGTCCCAAACAACAAGCAGAGCTTGTATTATGGGTACCAAACAATTTATATAAATACATAAAAATACTTTGCTTTTTTGTAAATACATACATATTATTCATAGAAAAATACCCAGACTCCAAAACAAATATTTGTGAAACACACAAATATTTGGTCTGTCCCGGGAATCGAACCCGAGACCTCATGATCAGTAGCCGCATAAGCTAACCACTAGACCAACAAGGCAGTTTCATATTTTATTATCTCATATATTAATGTTCAGAATGACAATTTATCATCTCAATACCGCAGTATTTTGACTATCAATTTATTTCTCTGTGTTAAAGGTTAAATGTAGGCTCTATTGAAGCTTACATGGACTAATAATTATTATTTGTGTGAATAGCAATTTCATACTTTGGTAATGTAATCATTTATTTTTAATGTTTGATTTGACATTGAAACTTTATTACGTGACCTTGTACTTTTTTGTACGAATATTTAAAGAAAAAGCTGTATAACATTCAGGACAGCTCTACAGCTTTTTATCTTATAACATACTAACTTTCACCTGCGGCTCCGACCGCGTGTGTGTCGGCCATCGCGGTAAAAAGTAGTTTTGTCGTTTCTCAGGCTCTAGAATAACTAGTAGTTTTGCCGTGAAAGTCGGACAGACAGACAGAGTTAGGTACTTACACATTTATAATGTATTTATAGTTACAAAAGGATTATCTATATTTTTCGTTTTATTTCATGACTATTCATCAGTTTTAACTTCAGATGCATTATATATGAACTAAAACTGAGGCAATTAGACCCTCAGTTCTATCCAAGCCGGCCCATTTAAAGCCACTAGTACAAGCTGGTATTAGTTAACCACCCATTCACCTAAAATCGCCCGCCATTTGACATATAAATAATCCTGACAGATAGCGCCATTAACAAGAATTATAAAGCTTAAACTTGCAAAGAATTCTCATTAATAATTCTCTAGTTTAACGGGTGCAGTAGGCCCACTGCTGTTTTAGCTCTCGATTGCGTGTCCATTGAACATTATTCATGTGGCTTTAGATGTAATCTCAACCAAAAACTTCGTTGTATGTGAATAAAATATAAAAGTTGCGACCTTAATCGTGTTAAATGACAATTAAACGGTACTATAATAATGAGTTCTTTTTCACGATCTGAAAAACTTTTCTTTCAGATATTACACGCAAGGTTTTAATGTATGTGTAGTTGTTAGATTTTATACATACACTTATGATAACATAGATGAATAGCATATTCGAACCTATATCTTCAGGCTTGTTCCGTCGTCGGGGTCAACAATAATTTTTTTGCATCATGTTTCCATCATCTAGTCCCAAGTAAGCAGCGCTTGTGTTATGGGTACTAAACAACTGATATAAATACGTAAACATACTTTTTGTAAATAGATACGTAGAAAACACCCAGACTCCGAAACAAATAATTGTGGATCACATAAATATTTGGTCTGACCCGGGAATCGAACCCGAGACCTCTTGTTCAGCAGCCGTATACGCTAACCACTAGACCAACAAGGCAGTCAAGCATATATAATATGTACTAGCTTTCGCCTGCGGCTCCGCCCGCTTAAATGTCGGTTATCGCGGTAAAAAGTAGCCTATGTCCTTCCTCAGACTCTAGACTATCTGTGTAACAACTTTCATCAAAATCAGTTTAGCAGTTTAGGTGTGAAAACGTAACAGACAGACAGACAGAGTTACTTTCGCATTTATAATATTAGTAGGGATTACATAAGTCCAAACGTAATATACATGAATCTTAATGTTAGCGTACATTTGTTGCAGATGGTGTACAATCGTAACGGCAGCCATTTTGTTACACAACATGAACACGCAGAACTTATGGTGAGTGCTACTTGTAAACGTGCTGAACAGACGATTCGTATTCACTGAATAAACCAATCTGTGTTGGTGTCGCTTGGTTTAATTTTAAATACAGTTTTTGAAGATAGTAATCGTACGAAATCTTTGATGTCTTACACCTTTTGATATTCTTATGATATACGTTTTTACAAATAGGGAACTTAGTTTACCATTATCCGTGTGGTGACGGATTAAGAATACAGAGTGTCACCATCCCTATTCGTCCCGCAGGTGTCGTAAAAGGCGACTAAGGGATAAACTACCCAAGACAACATCAATGCAAAGAGAAGGAAAACTTGAAACTAACCCTATACTAACCCGTCTGGCCAGATTGGTATAATAGGCCAATACCTCCTTCTAAGGAGAGGCCTTTGTCTAGCATTGGACTGTTGAAGGCTGTTGATGATGATGATGATGATGACGATGAACTAAGTTTTATGTTTGTCTGTCCTCCGTCTTGTCTGTGTCTTGACCATTTAGGGATACGGAATGTGAATGTATTTATACCATATGTATCGTAAGCGGCGGAAATAAATTTTATACCAACACGTCTGGTCTAAAAGTGCTTTCTGAGGAGAGGTTTATATCCAGCGGTGTCTGTTACAGGCTGTAGTTGATGATGAGAAAGATAACCAAGCAGATCACTTGATGTTAGGACACTCACCACCTATGGAGACCTGCAACTTCAGGGTATTAGCGCGTTATCATATTTTGACCCTCCTCCCCACCTTCATTTGAGGAGGTTAACTTACTATGTCTTTCCCCCACAAACTCAACTTTCAAAGTGATAAATATCAACTTTTAATTGAAGCTATCAAATGTATTAGCCTAAAATTATTCTGATAAAATATAATGTTATAAATTGTGTCTACAATATCAAAACTATTCTATGGCTATGAGTCAACGTTTTCTTAGAAATAGGTTTATATGAATAACAGAACAATCAAATCTCCGAAAAGCGGTTTGGGCCGTTGTAGGAATGAGTCACGGGAATTTGTGAACCGACCCGTCTCACCATTTCCTCGGAGGGTATGTATTTTTGTCTAAAACAAACTGTCCCTTTTCATTGATATGCCCGAGTTCGTATTATCGAATGGCACGTTTTCGCTTGTGACTTAATTCTAAAAGAAATGTGGAAACTTGTGACTTCAAACCAAATGATCAACTAAACGCTAAAGCGAATGTTCAAACATATCAAAGTCTTTCAACATAAGTATTTACAGGCCAGATTATATAACAATTCTCCACAAAATGTGAACAAATACACGACATATACCGACGGAGGCCTTATTTTGAGAAATGAGATTTTGTATAATCGTTACACTAACAAGTTGAAGTCCTTGAGACACGTACATATATGTATTACATATTACCCATACATTTTAAACAATGGTTCTTGGTTATATATTTTTTCATCTTTGGAAATTGTTTGATAAGGCAAGAACAATTCTCGCCCTAATGTAATTACTTTATATAAGTTCTGCTCGACTTTATACTGTCATAAATAATACATTACCACGGTATTTCCTTGTTCCCCTCTACAATAGAAATCGAAAATGCTTTTTAAAAATACTTAATACGTTGCCCTTTGCAAAAACTGGTCCCATAAATAAAAATATGTCGAAGGGCTGGCTGCTCAACGGTGCTGCCTCTGCAGATAATCATCGATAATTCTAAAAAAGTCAGATTACGTTTTCAACCGATGGTTGAAAAGGGAAAATAAATTATAGAGGCGAGCCAGCAGTCGTGATAAATCGGCCCATTGCGGAGCAATGTCGGCGAACATTTTTCCTACCAGTCTTAAGCTTAGAAAACGAGCCCGGATATTTTTGTATAAGAAAAATGAGGGGAAGTTTATTTATGTCATTTAATATTTTACATGTTAATATCTTTAACAAACAACCTTCTTGTATTATTAGAGTATTTTGTGTATCGAAAGTTACTCTGTCCGCCTATTACGCTCTCATAACTTAGCCTCTGCATCGTCTACATTGCCGATAGAAATAGTTTAATTCGTGAGGAAAGACACTGACTACTCTTTACCACGATAACAAACTGTGGGCTGCAGCTAGCATAATCCAATAAAGATATAATCTTGAGGCACAAATTACGCCATTTACTTGTGTTACTTATGATAGAATCGAGAAAATTATTCTCAGAAAGTATTCTTCTATATCATCATCACCAGCCTATCGTAGTCCACTGCTGGACATAAGCCACTCTGATTGCACGCCACTTAGTTCGATCCTCGGATTCCCGCACCCAGCTCCATCTTCTAAATAATATCATCTAATTAGTTTAATAGTAAAACAAATGAATAGCCTTAATATCACCTACATACATGGTCTTATCTCTTTGGAGATTTCCACCTGTTGGTTATTAAAATACTGATTAACTCCTCAAAAACTATTCAATTATTATAATAATATGTAGATAAATCATCCTCTGCTGCTATCATTTTTTTTTGTTATATCTGGTTTTGTCAGTTTACGTTCTCTTTAAGGATTTTCAAATAGAACGTATATTGCTTCGTATTGTAAAATATGTTTAAACATGAGTATATTCAACGAAAGGGCTATAAGGACAGAAAAACACTTATTTGGAATTTGCGGGAGCTCAGGTCACTGAGTTTTAGCTCGTTCCATTAGGCGAAGAGACGTTATACAACAGAGCTATTAGCGTTATTCACTTCTAATCTTATTTATTGTAACAATTGCTGCTCCGAGTCTCTTGTTCAAAGTCAATAGAAGAAAGGGTTATAAAGCGCCATGTTTTATAAAATTAGTACCATTACTCGTCTCGCATCGAAACTCTTTTTACGATCTCTTGCTTTTCTATTTTCTTGTGTTTTCTTTGTTTGAATTATCGTTGAGAAAACTTTATTCAAATATATGTAAATGGTTCGCTAGTATCGTTTTTATTAGAATGTCAACTTGGCTAGGGTCTCTTGGTTATCGATAACCAGCCTCGCCAATGGACACTTGTATCTTAATAGGTCACCACAGTGTGGGTCACCGTACTATATTGCATCTGCATTCGCATGGTGACCACCAATCTTAAATTCTACTCATGCTCTCCATCAGGTAGACTAGAATCATTGTTGCAGGAGTCTAAATAAAAAACACGTGTGTCCTCTCTTCTAAAACGGGGTTGAAGGGCGTCACTAGTTTCCGAGATACATCTCCTGGACTGACTTGAGCCCGGGCCTGCTCCCTTTGGTTTTGCTCGCGCTAAATCAGTTTATAACATCCGCAGGTCACAAAACACCCATTCGGAGAAATGCATGCCAACCGTAGAATTTTTTTAATAGACAACGCTCGTATTAGGAATATAAATCTTGTGTCGCGGGAGACTTAGAACAACAATTTATGAATCACACAAAGCGTTTTCACACGTCGAATTTGAAACCACGACACTTGGTGAAGTAAAAAACGGTGTTGCGACCGCTAAACCACTAAGCCAACCGGTGGAGCAACGGGTCTCCTTGGAACAATACATGATGATTATATCTAGTCACGGGATTGAGACGTTTTGCATGTGCTGAGATAGCCGTGATAACACTCTTATCGAGTTGGTCTATTTGTGCCGAGTATTACTCTTCAACGTTTACAAGGTTAGGTAGTACTAAAAATCTATACATGAACTGATTATATTGTGCACTTTTGGCTTCTAAAGTTTATATGAAAATCACTTGTGTTGTTAAGTAAGACGTTACCGTAAGCTCACGACACTATTGTGCTAACTACGGTTAAGCAAGATTAATGTTGGTTTAAGGGATTCATTCGCACCGCTTCGCAGCACCGTTCAGATTTATGGCTCGAGCCAATCTGTAATGTCTTGAACACAGGGTCTTTGACTGTAATTAGATGCTTAAGAAACTATTATTTTAATTAAATACAACGTCTGTAAATTGTGTTTCACTTTGTTGAGTTTATTTTTATAAAATCTTCGTTAAGGAGTTTCTCGATTTTATTAAATTTATTTATGTTTGTGTTGTATACGCAACGTATGTTATAAAACTATTACATTTTTTCACTTTATTACTTTGATATATCAAACCTAGCTTTTGACACGGCCCACACGAATGTGGATTATCGCCTTAATTATGTTATCGATTAATATATAGCCTATGACACCCACAAATAATGTGACTATCTATCTGTAAAAGAATTTTCATAATCGGTTCAGTAAATCTAGAGAGTACTCCTCACCCTCTTCGCCTCCTCTCCACCCCTGTATGTACATACAACTACACAAACACTCAACATAACAAATTGGTAAAATTATTTATAATATTAATATAAATATTATACCGGGCTGCTTAACCGAACTCGGAACCATTTTTGCATATCGGCTCCATTAACATCCGTCTCATTTGGTTCATTAACAGTCAGGCGTTATTGTTACGAACCCTACATCCTATTTACCTACATACATTAGATGACACTCTCTTCATCCCACTTTACGTTCAATGACATATTCATGTTTAATACAACAGGCAGCTGGAAAGCAAAGTTCATGAACACACTGTCACCAAGGGAACTGCTGTTACGTTATAGTTGTTAGAACACTTGGCTTACCTGATTTATAATTTCTAGGTCGTCACCTGTACTAGTTCACTTAACACCACCTGCCCTGGGAAATGAATACGAAATGCGTTGAAACAAGGACATGCGACCTTCACTCGACTTGTATTAAGTAGTTATATGTTGTTGTCATACTTGACTTATAGCTTTACGAAATGAAGTTCAGATGATTCCGAGTTTTTAAGTAATTGTATAGCTTTTATCGCGGGCTTTGAGCGCGGTGACCGAATCAAGAAATTCCGTAACGAAAAAACCTAACACCTTGAAAAAGGATAGAGAATATATAGGCAGATTAGCGCATGCGTGATGCTGCCACCGGCCGTCATTCGTTACCTTGACAACACAGTCATTCTAGATTCTTCTTTTTTTTAAGGTTCCGTAGCCAAATTGCAAAAAACGGAACCCTTATAGATTCGTCATGTCTGTCTGTCTGTCCGTCCGTATGTCACATACCTACTGTTGAAACTTTTGAAACTTTTGAAACTTTGTAAGTAGATGTATTCTGTGAACTCCATTAAGATTTTCACACAAAAATAGAAAAAATGCTATGTAATAGCTTTACCGCGGCAGTCCTCGAGTGCCACACGACTTTTTTTTACATTTAGGCCTAGTAGAGCGTTCATGGCCGTGTGGCCTTAGGTGATTGGAAACAATCACCGAAGGTAAGCATGGGTGACCGTTTCCGTGATTCGGGGGTCACGTTAAGCAGTCGGTCCCGGTTGTTATCATAAGATAGCAGTTGTGAACATCCTACGATAAGATTACGTAGTCACAACGTGTCTTACCAGTCCCCAACCCGCACTTGGTCAGCGTGGGGACGTGTGGCCTTAAGGAGGCCTTAAAGGAGGAGGAGACCCGAGCCCAGCAGTGGAACGTTATGGGTTGTTGATTGATTGAGAGCCCCCCCCATTACATGCAGTTGTTGTTGTAAAGTTACAGGTAACGTAGGGCAAAGATAGTCTAAACAGTAGCCCAAGTTACTCCTTATATTATCAGCTATCTTTCAGTGAAAGTCCTATCAAAGACATTCCAAAAATTAACCGTTAAAAATTGTTTTTGTTGTAAGTACCGTATATACTTTTTTATGCATTTAGTAAAAAAATATGAAATTAACAATTTTCATTTTAATAATTATACATTTTACATATGATAATCATTGGTACAGAAAAGAAAAATAGATCAAATAACCATCCCTTATCTTATTTTTTTTTCTTTTAGGTAATATTTTCAAATCAATTAGCATAATAGACGCCTTACTACGTATAATTTAGTTTAGTTACAGAACCCATTGAACTCGAGTCAGAGTTAGATTCGTCATGTCCGTCCTGGACCTACCGCCCCCAAACGGTTGGTGCTAGAAAGATGAAACTTTGCATGAATATGTGTTGTAATTACGTCGACAAAGTGCTACAATAAAATTACGAAAAATATGTTTACTTGGGGTACCTCCCCTAGACGTAAAGTGACGCTAAATTACTTTTTTCTCACGTCTACCCCATCGCGTAGTATCATTAGACAGGCCTTTTAAAAACATTGCGAGGTTGCTCAAACAATTTTTCGATTTAGGTATCCGTTTGCGAGTTATTCATTTTTAAAATGTTTTTTTATAAAAACAAGGCGTTTGGCTTTTAGAGGGCCCGCCTCTAAAAGAAGCCACAATACTTAAAAAAATCGTGATTGTTGTCCATATATTGAACTTTTAAGGAAATCTATAGCGATTTTGATAACTTTTTATTTCAGGAGTTATAGGGGTCCTTGTAAAATGCAGTCACTTGGACTTCATATTACTTCATATATAAATAAAGAAATAATAACTAAACATTACAATTACGAGTATCTTTTGGGCACGATTTTAAATCTACCTACCTTTATCGGTGACAACCCTATTCTATTCGTGGCCTGACACACACTTGGCCCATTTGTTTTTAAAGTAGGCCAAACATAGCCAAAAGCAAAAAATCTACATTTTATTCCAAATAATCCCAGCCTCACCATTAAATACCGTAACATTTATCAACGAGGCTCGAATACACCTTATTTATAGGGTAAGTAAAGCTTGACGTTGGCGGTCTGCCAGCCGCATCGTGTGTATACGCCTATATTCCTCTGTGACGCACTCTAACAATCGAGTTAGGTGCTATTCGATGTTGGAACTTTGAAATCGATTGTTATGTAACTTAGTTTTGAGATTTTATCTGATACGAGAGGTTCATTGCTTCATTTTATGCTTTCGCTTTTGTAGAATGTTTCAATAAGGAGTGTAATTTTACTACTTTTTTGTACTACTAAGGTGGTAAAAGGACGACTTAATCATATTTAAAACTAATTTTAGAGGTTCGTTTCTATCCCATTTACAAAAAAAAAATTGAGTTGTTGTAAGACTACATGTCAAAGTGCAATTGACTACATTATCGAAAATCGTACATAAGAAAATAATATAATATAAGGATCCTGGAACGAGAAATAAAAAAAAACGACTCGATAATGTAACATCTTACATTTTGCACTTTGTGCGTAGATTGATCAAATAAAATTACGTACGTAACACACTTCCGTCCCCCTTTCACTAAGTCATCCCACAGATTTCAAGAAAGCAAGAGGAAAAACATTTTGCTTAAGGATACTAAAATATATGTTCAATCTTCAGCTTACTACTGAATGAAGGTCTTCCTCAAAGACCGCATATTCGATTTCTCTGACCATATTAGACAACATTTAGGAACATTAAATACGTCTTACAACGTTTTATATCACACACCATAAGAAATAACTTGCCGATTTTTAATTCATCTCACATTTCCAAACATTCAGTGATATATCTGCCGAGCCTCGAACCATTTCAGTGAACATTTGTTTGATTGGGCGTGATTTCTAGCCGTCCCATGGGCCCGTTCTCTGCGCTCGCCTCCATTAGCGGTGAGCGGAGTGAGCTATACCCCGAACAGTCCCCATGAGGAGGATCGACCAGTAATTATTTATTCACGAAGTAAGCCTTTCAGTATTCGTTTTGGCGTAAATGGTACGGATATCGATCCGTACTGATAAGCAATTATGGTATAGAATAATTCAATATGGCTACCGCTTTTAGGGTTTGATTCAACACCATTATTAATTGGGAATAAGAGCTGACTAAGGCGGACGGCAGACTACACATTACAGACCTCACACTACAGATGGCGCTGCCCATGATCTGCAGTTCGTATAATAATTAAATGTCGTGTTATGCTTTTCGTTTAGAAATAGCTAAAGGATAATTCAACGTTGATTTTATAAAGCTAGGATATGAATAGTGATATGCCGTAGATGTAATGATATTTTCTTGAGATGGCCCTTGAGAGTCGGGTTTTAATTGAAATGTGAACACCCGTATTCAGCTCGACATTGTGAATGATGATGAAGAATAGGCGAAACGGGTTATGTAACTGAAACTTGAAAAATAATATTTATTTATTTATTCATGTTAGGGAAGCTTACAGCAAAGAACGATTGAACAAAGATTATAGAAGTAGCAACAATACGCCATAAACAAGTGTCCACAAATAGAAGCTAAATATTTAGAAAGGCATAAACCCTCAAGTAAACAAAAGCAATAAATTTCCATGTATTACATTGTAAATACAAAGTTACTTTTGAAAAATAGTATATGCCACTCAACATGTTTAAAGTAACTTTAAATTTTGTTCAAATACAATCCTTAATTTTAAAACGGATTTGAGTGATATAACATTCTCAAATGTATGTCTAGTAGTTAAGGTGTATAAAATCTTGTGTTGAGAGACATTGGTTTGAACCTCCAGTAACCTCACTCAATCGGTGACAAGTAAAAAAGGATTACGAACGGTATATTCCAAGAATGTCTCATGAATGTACGACTATGCTGAGAATCGACGAAATTTTGTATGGAATTTAGACATTGTTAAGAAGTGTAGGGCCACAAAGCGCGCGGGGCCACAAGACTCGCGGCTCTGCTCGAGTGCCCGCAATCGTGTCGAGTGGCGGGAGAGAGGGCGGATAATTGGACCAACTCTGGTCGCACTCGCCTCTTGCTTCAACCGTATTTTGTATAGTTTCCGTTTGTAACATATATTTTTAGTTATGTGGATTGCTACATTAATTGTGTAGGATTTTTAATTAAAATTTACTTTAGTTGGATGATTTTAAAATTTGCTTTTTAGACTGACAAGAAGTGAAAATATTATCACCAGCAAGATAGTTTTTATATTTCTACTCTTTTCATAAGTACTATTGAACTTATAAAACAAAAGTTATAGTAGAACTTCGGTTATAGAATAACCTTTTGAATATATTTAGTAAATGAAGCGTGCATAGAAAAGTTGCCTTTGATGATTGGAAATAATCACCGAGGGTAAGCAAGGACGCCACGTTCATTATCTAAATGGGTGACCATTTGTGGCATGCTGATGTTATGAAAGTTTCCGTGATTGTAATATAACAGTCGTGAAGCTTAGTAGCAGGCCTTCGAGCTGCTTAAAATCATCCAACGACAAGATTACGTAGCCACAACTTGTCTTGCCAGTCCCGACCCTCACTCAGCCAGCGTGGGGATGTATGGCCTTAACCCTTGAGAGGAGACCCGAGGCCATCAGTGGGACGCTATGCGTTATTTGACTGCCTTGTTGGTTTAGTGGTTAGCGTATGCGGCTGCTGATCAAGGCTCCGCACGTCGGGCCCCCCCCTTACGGAGACTCTCCAGCCCAGCTTCCTGCAGGAAGTGGTCGAGGGCCTATTCCCACAGCAGGCGGAACACACACCCCCGTCGATGGCCCGTCGTGGTCGTCGTCGGGACAGCGTGGGTGATGTGCCGCCTGTCAGGGAATCGGAGGTAGGGGCGGCTGTTCTACGGATTCGGTCCAAGAACACCGCCCCCGGGCCGGACGGGGTTCCAGCCCGAGTGATGGCCCGTGCCCTCGACTACATGTCGGACCACCTCAGGGGAGTGTTGGACGCTAGCCTGGCGTCCGGACACTTCCCTGAGCGTTGGAAGTGCGGGAAGCTGGTACTGATCCAGAAGCATGGACGGCCTGCCGATTCGGTCGCGGCCTACAGGCCCATCGTGTTGCTGGACGAGGCGGGCAAGTTGTTTGAGAGGGTTCTCTATGTCCGCATCGTCCGGCACCTCAGCGAGGTGGGGCCCGACCTGTCGGACGCCCAATTCGGCTTCCGAGAAGGGCGTTCGACGGTCGACGCGATCCTGCGCCTGAGGGCCGTGACCGAAGAGGCGGTGAGAGGCGGCGGAGTGGTGTTGGCGGTGTCATCGGACATCGCCAACGCCTTCAATAGCCTGCCATTCGGCTGCATCAGGGCCGCACTCCAATACCACGGAGTGCCAGGGTACCTGCGGCGGCTGGTGGCAGACTATTTAGAGGAGCGTACCGTCGAGTACGAGGACCGAGATGGCGCCTTGAGACGCAGGGCCATGTCGTGCGGTGTTCCACAGGGGTCTGTCCTAGGACCACTCCTGTGGAACATGGGATACGACTGGGCCCTACGAGGGCGTCTCCCCCCCGGGCTGGGTGTAATCTGTTACGCAGACGACACCCTGGTCACGGCCCGGGGGGCAAACTTTGAGGAGGCGGCGCGCCTGGCCACCACGGGAGTCTCCCGGGTGGTCGGGCGCATCGAGGCGTTGGGTCTGCGGGTGGCTCTGGAGAAGACGGAGGCCCTGCTATTTCATGGGCCCCGTCGCGGCCCGCCCGCCGGCGCCTCGATCGAGGTCAACTCGGTCCTCGTACCGGTCCGGGCCCAGATGAGGTACCTGGGTCTGGTCCTCGACGGTAGGTGGCTCTTCGACGAGCACTTCCGACAGCTTGGACCTAAATTGGTGGGCACTGCCTCCGCCCTAGGGCGACTTCTGCCCAACTTGGGCGGGGCCAGTGTCCCCACTAGGCAGCTGTACACGGGGGTTGTCCGGTCAATGGCACTTTACGGTGCACCGGTGTGGGCGGCGGCTCTGTCCGCCCAGAACAGGGCGCGCCTCTGGCGCCCCCAGCGGATACTGGCGGTCAGAGCCATACGTGGATACCGCACGGTGTCCACAGAGGCGGCGTGTGCCTTGGCCGGAACACCCCCGTGGGATTTGGAGGCGGAAGTGCTCGCCGAAGTTTATCGGCGAGTGGCTGACTTCCGGGCGGAGAGCGGATTTCGCCCTCCGCCCGAGGACGTGCGCGAGTGGCGCGAAGCCGCTCGCCGAGCCACCATGCTGAGATGGTCGCTCCGGCTGGAGACCCCACGCGCTGGCCTCGCCGCCGTGGAGGCTCTTCAGCCGGTCATCGAGGAGTGGGCAGGGCGGCAGCACGGGACCCTTTCCTTCCGGCTGACGCAGGTACTTTCCGGGCACGGTTGCTTCGGAAAGTACCTGCACTCGGTCGCTAGGAGGGAACCGAGTCCCGCCTGCCACCACTGCGACTGCAGTGAGGACACGGCCCAGCATACGCTGGCGGTCTGCCCCGCTTGGGCGGCGCAGCGCCGGGTCCTCACTGCAGTCATCGGAGGGGATCTCTCGCTGCCGGCCGTCATAAGATCGATGGTCGGCAGCGACAGTTGTTTTACCGCGGTCGCAACCTTCTGCGAGGACGTAATCTTGCAGAAGGAGGTGGCGGAGAAGGCCCGGGAGGATGCCATCCAATCGGACCCGATCCGCCGCCGGCGCCCCGGGCGGCGGAGGCGCGCATACCTGCGTCTCATGCCGCCCTGAGAGTGGCCGCGGATGGGCGGGACGGGTTTCCCGTCCGTTCGCAGTAGAGGCCAACCGCGAGGGGGCGACGTCCGCGTGTGACCGGGCGTTGCCTAATTAGAGAGTAAATTTTGAGATGGTGCCCGCAACAGTGCGGGCAGGCGCCGGTTGGAGTCCAGAAGGAAATCCCCTCCCTGGACTCCTTCCAATACAAAGGCGCAGAGAGGGTCACACCGTGTGGTTTTAGTCGGTTCGAGTCCGACACACCACCCCGCCGTAACCCCCGACGGGGTGACGGTCCGCGGGGATTTCCACACGTTAAAAAAAAAAAAATAAAAAAAAAAAAAAATGCGGCTGCTGATCAAGAGGTCTCGGGTTCGATTCCCGGGTCAGACCAAATATTTGTGTGATCTACAAATATTTGTTTCGGAGTCTGGGTGTTTTCTATGTATATTATGTATGTATTTACAAAAAAAAAGTATGTTTATGTATTTCTATCAGTTGTTTAGTACCCATACTACAAGCTCTGCTTAGTATGGGACTAGATGATGTTGTGTAAAATAAAAAAAAAATATTTCGGTTATAGAACAACCGCTTCTCTATTAATGAGTTAAACAGATGCAGATCTCTCGTTGTTTGCGATTACAGAATATGATCCTACATACACACGTACATCTAAAAGCCCTTTACCCAGATTTATACAAATATACAATCGAATTGTTCCTTTCATGTCGGTAACCGTAATTATATATTTAATGGTCTAATGTGTTCTCAGTTCGCAATTCGAGTCAACTTGTACAAACCTCATTCCGTTAATGTGCCGTGTGTCAAGCGTAAATTCGGGAATATCAACACGCGCAAATGTAAAACATACCTACGTGTATTACATACAGGGCTGTCACTTACGAAAATTATGTAGATTTGTAACCTTGCACATGATTGCCTTTCGCCGTCGTTCATGTAAGTTACAAAGTAACGTTTATGAAAATTTTATAATACTATTTACGAGTCTTAAACATACTCGTGTTATATTCCCGCTTCCAAAAAATGAGAAAAAAGCGGTCCTTTTGCCGTTTCCTACCATGCTAATGGTGGATTCGATCCCAACATGAAACAATACTTTGTATGACCTACAAATTATTGCTTCGAATCAGGATGGTTTTTGAGTTATTAGCTTGTACAGTATGTATAATGTATATATTACCAGCGGAGTTGTTTTCATAAGTGACGAGAACACATTGATGCTATAAATTTTATCTACATAACATATGTCCATTATCCCTACTAATATTATAAATGCGAAAGTAACTCTGTTTGTCTGTCTGTTACGCTTTCACGCCTAAACCACTGAGCCGATTTAGATGAAATTTTGTATGAAGATAGAACTGAACTTGGGAAAGGACATAGGCTACTTTTTGACAAAAGGACTTAGGAAAAGACATACACGTGGGCGGAGCCGCGGCCGAAATCTAATCTTAAATATATTATTTGAGTATATATTGGGATTGTTCAAACTTACAAATATGTGCCTACAACAACACAGATGTGACATGTTATTGCCAAGCTAAATATAAATGTTCATGTATGTGACAACCCTAGCTACGTATGCTTGTTCCCACTTGACATTTATATGACAGCTGCGGTACGGGTCGGGCGCCGCGCTTGCCTTAACTGTGGAGGGTAAATGAGCCTTATTAAAAATGTTGCTACAGAAATGTTTCAGAATTTTTGGTGTTGCTAGATAATAAATTGTAATTAAATTTTAACGAGTTGGTCCCACGTTTTATGGTCGGTAAATATAATGGCTTTTGTTTAACATTTACGTATATATTTTAATATTATAAAAAGGAAAACGAGATACATACCAAATAATACAACGTGAAAATTTAGAAGAATAATTTGGTTAACTTTTAAACAATTCATAAATAAATAAATATTTCGGATGTCTGACACACAACATTATCTAATCCCAAACTATGCAGAGCTTGTACTATGTGATTGGTGATATAAATACATGGCGGTGCAACAACAGGAATTTCAAAATAGGTGTGCACTTGTGTTGTAAAATGTCTTATTATTTAAACATCTTACATATTAACGCAAAATCATAAACGATTAACAAGATTGGAACAAGTTAAGAGCCAATAGGTTGCCACATGTGCACCAGTCTGGCGAAACTCCCATACAAAAGACATGATATATGAAACGTGCGTCCTTTCAAGATGGCGGCTATAACCCGTAAAATTACGAAGAACACCGAGTACTCTGGAACTATATCGGGCTACGATTCTTCTTCACATAGATGACAGTCAAAATGGCGATTTTCAAAATGAAAATGGCGACTTTCAAAATGGGTGGTCAAAATGTTGACTGTCATTAGTGTCACTAGCAAGTAAAAGTACTCTGTGAAGTTCTTGCTAAGCGTTTGATAGTTAGTTTGTTAATGTTTTCTAAAGCTATATTTTCGCGTATAAATTGCATAAAAGTGTATTAATAATCATTTAGTTATAAGAAATTTGTTGTCTGGTTGTCGTCGAATGTTTCTAATAAATAAAATGAGAAAAATTACGTGTGAAATTTGTGGTATAAAAACATGCCATGAATGTGAACAAACTGGAACAAACGTCTTTTTTTGGCTAAATTTCCATTAGACAAAGAACGGTAAGCAAAATTAGATATTTATTTCTTTATAGAAGTCAATTCTAGTACAATTCATAAAGGTTTAGTGCATTATAGTTATATAAATTACTGGACAAAGTTTTGTTTAGCAGTGGAAAGTCTATGCTGATGATGATAATGATATTAAGGAAGTAAAATCAATGTTTTCTCAATTGGTTTTGTCACTATAAATTTCCTTTCATGTAAAGCTATACTTGGTCGAAAGAGTTTATAAAATATATGGATTTTTGATATAATTTTAGCGAATCATAATATTTTATAAAGTTATTTTGTTACATTCTTATAATACAGTAGTTTATGTATTTTTTAAGTAAAAATAACTTCACCCACTTTTTAGGTGCAAACAATGGGTCAAAGTAATAGGGAAAGAAGACTTAGTCTATTTGCCAATTGAAAAAGTGCATAAGTTAAAATATGTTTGTAAAAAGCATTTCCGAAGTAATGATTTCAAGAAGAAAAAAACTGCTATTCCGAGTCTGAAAATCTCATCTACACCATTAACTGATGAAATTTTAGTTGGATTTCCACTACATACTACTACTAAAATTCCACCATTGCCAGCTAGAAGAACTGATTATGTGCAGCTCTCATACAGTGGTGAGATATTTATTGATTTGTAAAGCACATCCTGATTTCTCAATAAATTACATAGATTACATCATTATAGCAAAGTAATACTTTGCTATAATGATTTAATTTATGTTTACAGAATTATCCTTAGTCATACAGAAGGAACATAATTACCACCAAGCCTTTTTGTGTGAACCAAGTTAGTTATTTGTTTTATGTCAATATATTTGTAAAGCACACCCTGATTTCTCAATAAATTACTTTGCTATAATAATGTAATTTATATTTACAGAATTCTCTTCAGTCATACAGAAGGAACATAATTACCACCGAGCCTTTTTGTGTGAACCAAGTTAGTTATTTGTTTTATGTCAATATATTTGACATCCTGATTTTTCAATAAATTACTTTGCTATAATGATGTAATTTATGTTTATGAGTTTCAGATAGTGAACGTCTACCCCATCTAGTTCTATTAAAATATTATTGACGTGTGTTTGTAAAACCTATCTCTAAAATTAAAACTACCAATAGTATTGGTAATTGTTTAATTCCTTGTAAATAAATATGATTTAAAACAATCTGAATTTTAATATTCTTTTATTTATTTATTTCCTGAAAGCACAAAATTTTGCAATCGATATCGATAATTTTTCGCTAGCCACCATACCACATCACTAGTAATGACATTATGGACATTGTGTTGGCAGCATTGTATGACGCCTTAGTTCCGTAAGGTTGGTATGGTACGTGGACGCACGTTTCATACATCGTCTTTTTCTATGGCAGTCCCGCCTCTTATACGTAGTGTTACATACTCTTTGATGTGCACCGTGCGGTAGCCGTCAGTGGAATGGCCGACCGCCATTACTAGTGGCGCGACATAAAACTACCTTGTTCGGAAATAATCCGCTCTTATTTAAGTACATTCAACATCATTCAATATCGATTACAGAATCGACTAAAACAAACAAAACTTAATAGTAGATTAGTAGCCAAGGGCTGTAAGGCATCAATTGCAGCCCGAGATATTTAGGCGCACGAGCGCAGCGAGGGCGCCTATAGTTCAAGGGCCAATTGGTGTTTACACCCGAGTTTATTATTCTGCTTTACATCTCGATTGTGAGGTAAGTGGAAAAAAACCGGCATTATAAGAATAAATCATTTTATTTGTTGAAATTCATAGTGAAACGAGAACAATTTTCAAATTTTAAGGACAGGTGTTTTTTGGGTATGTTAATAGTTTGAGACTCAAGTTTTTTCCTAAGTAGCACGTTATTATAAAAAAAAATGTATTTAAAGTAAAATTTTTCTATTCCCGCCTTTTTTCATTAAAAAGAAAACTAAAGAACTTTTTAATTTTTTTTTTCAAGAACGAAATTGAGCTTCGCCGTTCGATATTTAAAATTGATGGCTATTATACTCACACGAAGACAAGTCTGAATAGCAAAGCGACCTTTTTGGTCATTGGGCTGAATGCATGATATCTTTGCCAGTATGATGGTTAGATGTACGCGAAATTTTTGAAGGAAAGAAGTGTTTTTTTTTAATTACTTACCGTACTAGGGCTTTTCTAGCTACATTATTACCCTAGAGCGCTATTATGTCACCTACAAGCCCCATTTGGAGGTAATAAGAACCTACTTAACGAACATGAGAGATGTAAATTATTATTAACAGTATTGTAATTTGTGGAACATAATCACGCGCCGTCATATATATATTACAGACACATATATATATATATATATATATATCACACACCCAAACTCCGAAACAAATATTTGCAAGATCAATAAGCCAGTCCAGACTATCACCGACTAATCACCCACTCCAATGGGACTATATTGTTATAAACTGTAACAAACTCTATTCTACATTTCTTATCATTAGGATTTTTCCTACTCTTAATTTTCTATTGAAATTTGAATGGGATCAAACGGTATATATACCCTCTTACATAAAAAAGAGTTTTCCAAATTTTTACATAAATAACGAAATACTAACATTCCAAATATAGAAATAAAAATGTATTGAGAACTTTTCTATTGTGAGGTTCTTTTCTTGAACTTCATTCATTATTTTTCCTGAAAAGTATTTAAAAAAGTTATATTATATTTGGTACATTTACACAATCGTTATGAAATTTTACCTAAAAGTTGCCAGTAAGAGGAATATAAGGCTACCTTTCATAGAGATAAAAATAGAACTTCGAAAGGGATCACGAACAACGTCTTGGCTACGTAATATTTCTGGATGTTTTTAAGCCGTCGAAGGCCTCACACTAAGTTTCACGATTGTTATCCTGTGACAAAAACCGGAACTGTTTAACGAAACCTCCGAATGACAGAGACGCTCATGATATCCTGCCCTTTATCCAGTTACTGACCACGCTGTCATTGTTTACCCTCAGTGATTGTTTATAATCACCTAGAGCAATAATTGTGCTATGAGAGTTTCCTAAAATGTCATCGACATAGCCAACTGGATTTGCAAGATGAAGTGTCAGTGGTCTGGCTATTTATGCCTTAGGACCGATAACCGTTGGGGTTAACGGGTTCTTGAGTGGAGACCGCGAATTGGCAAACGTAGCGTAGGATGTTAAAACGCCAGGTGGAGTGATGATTTGCGCAAAACAGCTGACAGAAGAAGAGAAGCTGAGGATCGATTCAAGTGGCGTGCAATTGGAGAGGCCTATGTCCAGCAGTGGACTGCGATAGGCTGATGATGATGACGATGAAAACATACTATGCAGATATATTACTGATATCACTACATATTATATAGTAAAGTCCTCCACCGCATCTGTTTGTCTTAAGATAGTCTAAAGCCTGAGAAAAGACATAAGATAACGATAACTGACACAGACGTGGGTGGGGCCACAGGCGAAAGCTAGTGAACTATATGCTGAACAATTTCCGAAATACTGTTATTTTACACATTACGTTAATACAAAGTAATTTACCAAGACTCGTAATTGTAACGCTATCTCCATACAGTGTGTAATGCTAAAATTCAAACAAAGAATTAACGTCACATTACAGCGTGTTCAATTATATGAAATTAGTCTGGCAACATTGGTGTATAATTCCAAGTTCAACGTCTTGTACCCTTCGTCTACAGTTGAGCGTTTCTCATTTAAACTTGCCTATTGTTGTTTTGATGTTAATTTATATAAAGTGAAATTGTCCAGACTTCAGTTTCTGTTAATTCTCAAATACCGCTGTGTAGGATGTAACTTTGTTGTCAACTGTTTTGCTAGTTTATCTGATGTTTGACAGTTTGACGCCATTTTGGTTGTTTGACACTTCGTCATAAACTTTTTTAATCATGGCATGGATATCAAATCGGATTTTTGCGTTTCTCTGTTGTCTCTTCTCTTCGTTGTTCGAGTTGTTATCTTAATTTTCAGTATATTTAAACTTCGAATACATTGTATTTAAAATGTTTGATCACATTTTATGTGATTATTTACGTTTTCATAATTCATAAGCATATATGAGTACTTTAGCTGTGCCACTCGAACTTTGTACTTATGGCACACTTTCTTAGTGCTTTAAATGTATTATTAGTGTTATTATGTTTAATGTAGATCCTACTTAGTATTATAAACGCGATAGTTTGTGAGTATGTGTGTATGTTTGTTCCTATTTCACGCAAAAACTACTGAACGGATTTGGATGAAACTTTATAATAAAATAGCTTATATGTCAGAATAACACTTAGGCTACATTTTACTGCAATAATCCAAATACACGGGCGAAAGCTAAGTGATTATAAAAATACATAAATCGTAGATGTCAAAATGTATCACTGTTTATCTCCTGTGAAAACTTCACCGGTTGCCATGCATAACACACTTGCATAGCAACCATAATGTTATACGCGGGTAACACCGCGGGGCGCATCTAGTATAATTATAAATCTTTTACTTTCATCTTCCACAGACGTAATAGTCGTCCAATAAACTAACGTGCGCCGAGTGAGACAACGCTAAGACGAGTCGTAGAGCTACGGAGCTACGCCAGTGCTACGGAGTGTCAAACAACACCGCGCACGATATATGGACTGCGCCCGCGCACTCTGTACACACATTCACACAAAGTAAGTGCTAATAAACATAACAGTTAAAAGTTGTGTAATTAATAAAACATCAATGTGCGACGACTACGCGTTGAAGTTTTTAAATGCGTGTAAATATTTCTGTACTTTATTCCGTTACTGGGCATAGAATAATCATATACTACTTACTTTAGAAAGAAGATTTTCAACCACTAAATATGCCATCTAGACGAGTGGGTAAAGAGTTTATATCAAGTCTTCCTTCTCTTTGCAGTACTGTTGTTATCACTGTTGTGCTCATTAAGGAAAAAACTTTTCCTTAATGAGCTTTTACGACAAACACGAGATGAATAGGGGTGGTGAAACGGCTATGCGGCTGCTGTTTAAGAGGTATCGGGTTCGATTCTCGGGTCGGACTAAATATTTAATTCGCAGTCTGGGTGTTTTATATTTATAATATGTATGTATTTACAAAAAAAGGTATGTTCATGTATTTATATCAGTTGTTTAGTACCCATAATACAAACTCTGATTAGTTTGGGACTAGATGATGTTGAGTATAAGATATCCGAAAAAAGAAAATATTGTTTGTGTGTCAGGTAGGGGTGGTCCATGCCCCACGCGGCGCCCCCAGCCTCTGCCATGTCGGCCCCGCCGCGCCACCCCCACTTCTACACCGTTGAGGTCGGCGACACACGCTTCACCATCCTCAAGCGTTACCAGAACTTGAAACCCATCGGATCCGGAGCACAGGGAATAGTATGGTGAGTTTATTTGTTTATTTTATGCAGAAAAACTGCCATGAACGTCAATACGTAACTTAGGGCCACCGCAGACTAGCTACTTTTAGCATCGGCGATCGGTGATTTGGCGACTGCATCGATGCTGCATCGCGTTTTAGCGACTTCCTGCGTTCGATCGCGGTATCGGAAACGCGCGTTTTAGCGACTGCTCAGATGCCAAGTCGCTGCTACCGGCATCCGAAATAGTGCGGAGAGTAGCGTTCAGCTGCTGTGTCGCGCTTCTAAAAAGCGACTCGATCGCCGCGTTTGGCGTTTTTAAGTGTGCGGTGTGGAGCGTTCGGTCGCCGTATTTAGCTTCTAAAAAGCTAGTTGCCGATCGCCGATGCTAAAAGTAGCTAGTCTGCGGTGGCCCTTACAGTAATTGGACCTATTTATGCACACATGCTAAATGAAGATAATTATCCTTGTTTTCTTGTGGGCCAGTAATTTATTATGTACAACGATTTTTACTAGTTTTTGATCCCCTCCCCTTTATAAAAAAAAAATAGAATAGGCTGACTCCTCGAACTCTATATTTATTTCGTAAGAATCTGATTTTGAGCGATTTCACATTCATGTTAGAAGGAACCATTCCAATCATTTGGATATAATTACTATCATTATCATTTGAGTCTTACGTAAGACCCAAAGTCCCTGTCAAGACCTTTTCCACCCCCTTTATGAAAAATAAGACAAGGTAGACCACCCTCCCTCTCTAAATCGTTTTACATAGTATCTGAATGACCCCTTATATCGGTCTTTATTTCGATTTTCGCATGTGTATGAATTGGTTCTTTGTTGTTTAAGTAGGTCCAATGAAGATTTTTTTTTAATTTGTAATAGTGGTTGTCAACTTAAAGTTTTTGGACTACTTGTCACTTACAGTTATAAATTAAACTTCAAATATTAAAGTTACTACTCCAGATAAGTATTAAAATTAGACTCCTAAGTTTGTAGTACAAATGTACCAGAAATGTCGTTTAAATTTCAAGTCTCTGGCATTCAGTAATTAAGATTGACAGCACTTGGAACTTGTGACAGTTCTTAAGCAAGAAGTTCAGTTATTAAAGTCTGAACATTTCGTTGGAACTCAGACATTAATGTGTTGAAGAATAGGTATTTAGTTCGTTGAAATTGAGATTTGATACTAAAATCCAGTAGCACTAATTAATATGAAGAAAAATAGGGACTCTTTAATTGCACATATAAATATATTGTTTTTTTTTTGTACTATTAACGGGACTTATTCGCGGTAAAACTAAAAAGGTTACGATACCTTCTACTTTCCGACGTTTCGAACGGGTTATACCGCTCGTTTTCACGGGTAGACCTTTTTAATTTTATCGCTTATAAGCCCCGTTTATAGTAAAAAACATGAGAAGATATATTGTTTAGTAGTTATTGTAATACCTTTTGTTGAATAATGTTTGTTTTCTTTTATAATGTTATTTTCCAATATTTAGTTTTATTTTGTTTCTGTAGTTATCGATTGTTCATCGTACTACTCTAGATCCATTTCATTGTATTATATCATTATCTTAACTTTATTAGTTCTTAGATTTTCATTTCATTACCATTTATCTTCACACACGCATGCGACCGAAACTTTACATTATACACCAACTTTATTATTACATTCAGCTTCAACAACTCCTTGTTTTGCATCAACAAACAAAAATGCGACTTCTTGCTACAACTCACGAACTTTTTATAAGACTTATTATCGTCACATAAAATTAATATCACTCAGAGACCGAACATAAACGGAAATGGTTTTAGAAGTTCTATTGGTTGTCCAATGGGAAGGTTATCGGAGCCTATTTGATACCAGGAATTTGACGCACTTCTGACTCCGGTATAAATTCCTGCAGGAGTGACATTGAGGTGCTAAATGAGGTGTAAGGACGTGGGCACCCACCACGCGTATCAGCCCATGAAAATACCCTATGGACAAAATGATGAAAAGTTCATCCCACAACTAGGGAATAACGACCCTCAGTAATGGGTATAACGACGCGAGGAGGAGGACACTTCCGGTTTTGCATTGCAGATGCGTATTGTAAGGATTACAGTAGCCACTTATCAGCAGCTATTGCTGGTCTGATTCTCCCTTCATCAACAACCCAAAATGTCCCACTACTGGGCCTGGACCTCCTCTCAAGAGAGGGTTCGGGTTAGTGACTGACAAGAAAACTTTATAACTACGTAATCTTGCCGTTCGATGATGTTAAGCCGTTTGAAGGCCTCGTTTCCTGACTGTTATTCTATGATAGTAACCATGACAGACTGCTTAACGTGACCTCTGAATCATGGAGACGCTCATTTCCTACCACTAACGGTCACCCATGCAGAAACTGACTGCGCCATCGTG
This sequence comes from Phragmatobia fuliginosa, assembly GCA_932526445.1. Lineage (NCBI taxonomy): Eukaryota > Metazoa > Arthropoda > Insecta > Lepidoptera > Erebidae > Phragmatobia > Phragmatobia fuliginosa. Next base: position 19,469,483 of record OW052073.1, read on the forward strand.
GCTTCGCTGTAACCAACCTCTGTACAGGAACGGGTGTCGACCAGGCGAGGTGATCATGCCTGGCGGGCGCTGCCCAACAGTTGATGTTGGGATGTTGTATATATGTTAATCAGCGCGAGAATTTCACTTACGCGATTCAGGATTAGTAGTTACTCAGTATAGATCGTTACGTGTTTTCTTCGTAGTTCAATGCTTCCTCGGTAGATGGCGCTGATGTATGTTATACGCTTGCGCTGTATGTGGAAGTCGCCTCAATGAGTGCCTCTAGATTCTCAAGTAGACTTAAAAACATAGTGTCCTCTGCGCTGATAATTTACACTACAAGAATTCGCATTTTTGTATTTTGACGCTTAACCTACTTTACTGTGGCACTGTCAAATTGTTCTATTTTCTACGCACGCAAGGCATCATTAGTGACTGCACTGTTACATGGAACTAGTTTGCATCCTCTGCACGCAACACACGCATGACAATTTCCAGCAAATAGCGTCATCGTATCTCCGATTTTCATTTTTCCACATATTTCATTTACATATAACCATACTCGTATTTTATAGCCTCTATGGTTCAATTTTGAAATTCCGGGCCTTTGTCAAGTGAAGTGACTAAAGAAAAGTAACGCTCAAAAATACTATGCTGTTGTGTAATTACAATAAATGTACCCACTTGTGTAATATAATAATAAAATTATAAATATTATGATTTGTAAATTTATACTTTAAAAAAAAAAGTGTTAAACATTTCATTCCTCTCAATTTTAAGTGCAAGAGTATATAAATACGTTTCTTTTTCTAAAATTACGTTATGTACAGCATCAACTAAAAACTATCAAATAAGATCCCATACCTTTCTATTGTACATCTCTGCATAATTCTTTGTAAAGATATTATTTTCGAATGTTCGACAATTTCAAAAGGAAATTCTGACGCTGGTAACTGCATATTGATTGAGCACTCCAAACTGCACCGTAGATGCTTGTACAGTCATGACCGTAGCCAGAATTAATGGATTCAATCATCAATAAACAATGAAATACCAAATGATAATAATATCTAAATTACATAATATATATGTTGAGTAAATCACGTTCTGAGAAAAACATTTCACATAAATACCAATACAATTGAATTGTCAGTGTATCCTGGCTGATCCTGGCTCCGCTCATCACCGTCACCAATATAATTTGTTTCTTTTATAGCTGATCGAGTAGTGAATGTTAGCCGGTTAGAGATGGTTCAGTTTTACTCAGTCACACTCGGTGACTCCGTGTTCACGATACCCACGCGGTACACAGAGCTTGTGAGCCGAGGTGCAGGCGCACAGGGAATGGTGTGGTAAGACACGGCGCCATCTTGCAAAATGGCCGCCGATTTCAATGTATACGTCCGCTTTGGTTTTAGGATTAATACTAATTCATACACTACACCACAGCTTCGAAATTTTTATATGACAAAGGTTGAAATATGACCGGTTTAAAAAAAAATGATTACCTTGAAACTCATCAGCTATTAGGAAAGAAAAAAAGATAATCAATTGATTGAAAGTAATTATATCAGTAAGTATATATAATAGCAATTTTGGCTATTGTTTCGAGTTTAGCTACAAAATCAGGATCAATAACGAAAGTGTGTTTAGACGTATTCGACGGAAAAAAAATACATACTATAATTATTAAATTGTAAATGTTTGAGTGAATTCATTGGCTACGTTTTGGGATCATTGTGTTTGGATGATGGTTCTTTTTTCATTTGTATTGTCTTCAAATTACTCTGGACTCCGAGCGTCAATCTATCGAATTTAAATGAACGCAAACGACAATATTCCAAAAAAAAAAACATATACCTACATGTTAATATATTCATATCGATTTTGCATTTCATAGTTATATGAAAGTATTTTTATTTTGTTATATTTTGATTATTATAATGTACTATACTGTCTGCGTCTGTTTGTTACAGGACTGTCATTCTAAAATGCCCTTTCATAGTACACGTAAATCTAAAATTGTAGTGATTTTAAACACTAAACAATAAGACTGAGGTAAATTACAATATCAAAATATGTTATATTTTGTAATCTACCGTGGCTAAACTGTACTTACATTCTACATGTCCCAATCATAATATAAGTAATGTTCTTGAAGAAAATCATTTTTTTGTTTTCTTTATTTAAATAATATCTTTTGCCCGCGGCGTGTAGTTTATCGCGGTAAATAGATGTGATAATCTGATATGTAAGCTATATTATGGTGAAGTTTCATTAAAATCCATTCAGTAGTTTTTGCGTAAAAGAGCAACAAACATACATACACACACAAAAACTTTCGCGTGTATAATATAAGTAGGATCTTGTTGCACGGAGTCTGTAGTAATTTGAGTCCACATAATTATAATACAAAGTTACAAATACATATGTAATTGACTAATAACTTTACCTATCTCGTACTAATATTGTATATTATTCATTATTGTTTGGTAAATAATCATCTTTCTACTTGCACTAACTGCATTGTTACATATTTTTGCATGGCCTCGGAGTTGGTTTGTACCCAAGTATAAATAAATCTCCCAAATTAATGGTTCCCTCGCCTAAATCATATATCCATTGCTGGTTCTCTTGTACAAGAGTAGGTGTTTGTTGATTGCAGTGCCGCATACGATACAGTGACACAACAGAATGTAGCCATCAAGAAGTTGTCGCGGCCTTTCCAGAATGTGACCCACGCGAAGCGAGCTTACCGCGAGTTTAAGCTTATGAAACTCGTCAATCATAAAAATGTAAGTATTATAATCTTCATCATCATATAACAGGTCTTTTCCTAATTTGATATAGAGTAGACGTAATGTGCAATATCGCAAGAATTTTTTACTATTTTTTATGATTCTTGCCAGAGACATCAACATTCTATGAAAGAAATATTTTAGATAAACAGTCATCATCATCAACAGCCTTCAACAGTCAACTGCTGGACATAGGCCTCTCCTTAGATAGGAGGTTTTGGCCTACTATACCACGCTGGTCAGACGGGTTGGTATAGGGTTGGTTTCAAGGTTTCCTTCTCTTTGCATTGATGTTGTGTTGCGTAGTTTAACCCTTAGTCGCCTTATACGACACCCGCGGGATGAATATGGGTGGTGACACTCTGTATTCTTAATCCGTCACCATACGGATAGATAAAGACAGTTAGACAGACAGAAAGAGACAGATAAACAGTATATTGAGGCAAATATAGAAGCACCTCAATATGCCGCCATTAACTGGCCACCTCGGCCTCTGGCCAAAGAAAGAAGTCCATTTGCAATAAGTCCGAGCTGACTTATAGCCAATGGACTTCTTTCTTTGGGGATACCTTAAAAGCCAGTTTTTAACAGCAACCCAAAGTTCCTACAGGAATTAAAGAAAAATATTCGAGAGAAAATGCAAAACATTTTACGAAACACTTGTGAGGCCGTAATTAAAAATTTTCGCTCCAGATTGCAGCAGTGTCAAAATAGCCAAGGATCATATAAAGATGATATTTCTTTTTTAAAAATAAAATCCCCGTTTTGTGTACTTTAATAATAAATAAGGAGTTTTTATCTCACATAACTAATTTCTTTTAAATCATCATTTGAAATGTAAACGAACTTTTGGTCCACCCTGTATTAGTAGTGATAAGAGCACTGAAGCAAAGGAACGGTATAACAAGTATTTTAATATTACTTTTCAGATTATTGGTCTGTTAAATGCATTTACGCCTCAGAAGAGCCTGGAGGAGTTCCAGGACGTATACCTGGTGATGGAGCTGATGGACGCGAACCTGTGCCAGGTTATCCAGATGGACCTGGACCATGAGCGGATGAGCTATCTACTGTACCAGATGCTGTGCGGTATCAAGCACTTGCATCTTGCTGGAATTATACACAGGGTATAGTACTTTTGTTGTATTATTAACTAACTGAAGTCTTAGCCTAAGTTACTTCTTAGATCATTAGCTTTCTGCGAGTGAAAGTCGCGTCATAATCGGTCTTACCATTCCACAGATTAGCTGGAACAAACAGAAAGATAAAAAAATTATAAATTGCCTTTGTGATATTAGTATGATGGTAGGTAGTTATATACTTTACTAATTTACCTAATCAAAATCGTTTTCGCAAACACTTTATTTATCTGCATGGATAGGTCTTGTCTAATTTGAAACATTATCCTCCTATCCATTATTCCCAAGTTTATTTTGGGGTCAGCTACTAGTTCAACCGGTTTTACCTGAATTTCAGTTTTCCCACAAAGCGACTGGCATCGGACCTCCGCAACCCTAAGGGAGAACTGAAATTCGAAGATTGAACTAGTTTACTGATTGTCAGTTTATTTGAGGGCACTGACTTCCCAATAACGAGTGCCATTGATGTTCATGACAACCGGGACCGACGGCTTTACGTGCTCTCCGAGGCACGGGCGTGAATCACCGCCAAATTTCCAAACTCCGGGCTGCTATTAGGAATTTCCTAAGAAAAACTCAAAAAAATTTGGCCCGACCCGGGATTTAAACCCGAGACCTCTTGATTAGCAGAAAGAAAAGCGAGAAAGCGTAACAGACAGAGTTACTTTATAATTTAAAATATTGAGTGTGTATTATAGAAGTGACTAAATCATGATGTGTTTTGTTGTCAGGACTTGAAGCCGTCCAACATAGTGGTGAAGAGCGACTGTACCCTCAAAATCTTAGACTTCGGGCTGGCGCGTACCGCAGGCACCACGTTCATGATGACCCCTTACGTCGTCACCAGATACTACAGGGCTCCTGAGGTATCTTAACATTATTGTAACTCATCATCATCATCATCATCATCAACAGCCTTTAACAGTCCACTGCTGGATATAGACCTCTCCTTAGAAAGGAGGTTTTGGCCTAATGTACCACGCTGGTATAGGGTTGGTTTCAAGTTTTCCTTCTCTTTGCATTTATATTGTCTTGCGTAGTTTATCCCTTGGTCGCCTTTTACGACACCCGCGGGATGGATAGGGGTGGTGACACTCTGTATTCTTAATGCGTCACCACACGGACATATGTACGGACGGTTGGACACGGGTGTAACTCATGATAGAATAAAGCAAGGTATCGCACTCCGAGACACTTGACACTTTGTTGAATTTATTTTTAATTAATCCCATGAATTAATTAATGATAAATTTTCCCCAAAGTTATAAAGTTTGAGAGCCTTAGATAGAAGAGATGACGTTGTAGCTCTTAGGGATAGTGAAGGTTGGAGCAGTGGACGGCGATAGGTTAGTGATGGTGATGATGATGATGATGATGGAGATGGATAGTGATTTAATGTGAAACATCCAATTCGAAGTCAGACCGATTGTTGACGTGGCGACGCGTCACTATCACATACGTCGCCACGCTATATGTCACATGTAATGTGGTGTGGTTATTACTAATCAATAAAATATCTATTTATTCTAAATATCTCTGCAAAATAATTTATATGTTTTATATCTACCAGTTATAAGTATAGGTAAAGACTTGGAGCTTGTTGTAGCCGAGGATCGAACTAAGTGGCGTGCTATCGGAAAGGCCTATGTCCAGCAGTGGACTGCGATAGGCTGATGATGATGATGATAATGATATCTCCCAGAATTTTGTTAAAAGATATACGTATTTTTTTTATTGTGAACCGATATCATTTAAAAAATAAATAGTAATAATAGAAAATACTTTTATTTAATTAATACAGACTACCCTGAAAATAAATGATTTGCATGACGAATGTAACTGTTGTATAATAAAATGAAAGTAATGTACAATGATGAACTTATCAGGTGATCCTGGGTATGGGCTATACGGAGAACGTGGACATTTGGTCGGTGGGCTGCATCATGGGCGAGATGATCCGCGGAGGGGTGCTGTTCCCGGGGACCGATCACATCGACCAGTGGAACAAGATTATCGGTGAGTCACTCACTTCTAACGGGTCTAACAGGAATTAGAACAAAGTTTTTTTTGAACATCTTATACAACGCCATCTAGTCCCAAACTAAGCAGAGCTTGTATTATGGGTACTCATCATCATCATCAGCCTATCGCAGTCCACTGCTGGACATAGGCCTCTCCAATTGCACGCCACTTAGTTCGATCCTCGGCTACTCGCATCCAGCTCCTGCCAGCCGTCTTGCGCAAATCATCACTCCACCTGGCCTGTGGACGTCCTACACTACGTTTGCCGAGACGCGGTCTCCACTCAAGAACACGTTTACCCCAACGGTTGTCGGTCCTGCGGCTAATATGGCCAGCCCATTGCCACTTCAGCTTGCTAATCCTGTGGGCTATGTCGATAACTTTAGTTCTCTGCCGGATTACCTCGTTTCTAATACGATCTCTTAGAGAAACTCCGAGCATAGCCCTCTCCATTGCACGCTGCGTGACCTTGAATTTGTGGACCAGCCGTGCCGTGAGTGTCCACGTTTCGGCTCCGTATGTCATGACGGGTAGGACGCACTGGTTGAAGACTTTCGTCTTTAGGCACTGTGGGATCGATGATGAGAAGACCCGACGAAGCTTCCCAAACGCCGCCCAACCCAGCCGAATTCTCCTGTTCACCTCGTCCTCGAAGTTGTTTCCACCCAACTGCAAAGTCTGCCCGAGGTACACATATTTTTGAACAACTTCGAGAACGGTACCGTGTATCGCAACCGGTTCCGGTAGTACATGTTTGTTGAACATGACCTTGGTTTTGTCCAAGTTCATCCGTAGGCCGATGCGTACAGAAGAGTCAGCCAGGTCATTTAGCATCTGTTGTAGGTCCTGCAGCGTCTCCGCCATGATGACGATGTCGTCTGCAAATCGCAAGTGAGAGATGTGTTCACCATTGATGTTTATGCCACGTCCTTTCCAGTGCAGCGTCTTGAACAAGTCCTCCATTGCATTTGTGAACAATTTCGGGGAAATAACATCCCCTTGTCTCACTCCTCGATGCAATGGTATGGACCTTGTTTGCTGATTCTGTACTTGGACGGACATGGTGGCGGCCTTGTAGAGACATCTCAACACTTGGATGTATCGCCAGTCTACTTGGCAACGCTGCAGGGACTCCAGAACAGACCAGATCTCGATCGAGTCAAAGGCCTTCTCATAGTCCACAAATGCTAGACACAGGGGCTGATTATATTCTTCGGTCTTTTGAATAATCTGCCGCACTGTGTGGATGTGGTCTATGGTGCCATATCCGCTCCGAAACCCAGCCTGCTCCGGTGGTTGGAATTCGTCGAGTCTTCGCGCAAGACGGTTCGTGATGACTCTTGAAAACAGCTTATAGACGTGGCTTATGGGTACTAACTGATATAAATTCTTAAACATACATTTTTTTGTAAACACATACATGTTATGCATAGAAAACATCCAAACTCTGGAACAAATATTTGCGGATGACAACTAATCAGCGTATGTTTGTGTGGTTCAGAGCAACTGGGCACCCCGTCGGCCGCGTTCATGGCTCGCCTACAGCCCACCGTGCGCAACTACGTGGAGAACCGCCCGCGCTACGCCGGCTACAGCTTCGAGAGACTCTTCCCCGACATACTCTTCCCCAGCGACAGCAACGAGCATAACCGCCTCAAGGTACCCACCCACCTCTATTTTCTTTCTCATGTTTCGCATGCTCATGTCTAATGTGAGCTAATGTATAAAAAAGGAGAAAAATCACTGTTATATTTTTCAATGAAGTTGTTTTTTTACCTTATTTATATAATTAAGGTGTGTGTTCAAGCGACGATCACACTAAGCGATTGTATAATCTGTGGTAGTTAAACGTTAAATAGGAATGTCATTTACTCGATTAATGTCATGATTGTCATGTCATGTAATTTTTTTCTCATCCTCTCATCATCATTCCATTTTTTTTTGTAAATACATACATATTATACATAGTAAACACCCAGACTCGAAAACAAATATTTGCGAATCACACAAACATTTGATCTGACCCGGGAATCGAACCCGAGACCTCTTGATCAGCAGCCGCATACGCCGACCACTAGACCAATTGAGATGTGTGTATTTCACAGGCGTCTCAAGCCCGTGATCTGCTGTCCCGGATGCTGGTGATCGACCCGGAGCGTCGCATCTCTGTAGACGAGGCGCTGCTGCACCCATACATCAACGTGTGGTACGACGAGGGAGAAGTCAATGCGGTATGTACTCATAGAACATCATCGTTGTAGTGTATCCTTCTATATTGTCGGCTCATAGACGCACGCGCCCACTCGCTATCGTCGCTATCAGTCGACTGAACTGTTTCACGACCGCACGTACTCTGGAGATGACATAATGCTTCCTTCTCATTCATTCAAGTGTCTCTAAGTTATTCATTCACTCGTAGACTACGAGTGAATGAATAACTTAGAGACACTTCATTCATTCACAGTGAACTAGTGAATGAATAGCTTAGTTACACATACACTACAATCATCATCAGGCTCAGTCTTGAACAGTCCACTGCTGGACATAAGCCTCTCCTTACACTTGTAAAATTATAACGTGTAATTAAAACAATTTGAAAATAATCCTTGTGACAACTAAAATAAATAAATAGAAACGGCCAAGTGCGAGTCGGACTTGCCCATGAAGGGTTCCGTAGCAGCAAGTAACATCATATAAAAGTTCTTGTAGTTCATTGTAACTTTGATCGATGTTTTAATAATAGTGTACTGTGTATTGATTGAATGAAAGGAAAACTGCGGTTTACTATTTATGACGAATTAAAAAAAAACATTTACTAAATCTCGTTCAAACCAATTTTCGGTGGAAGTTTGTATTGTAATCATATATTTTTTTAGTTTTTATCACTCTCTTAGTTTAGAAGTTACAGGGGGAAGGACACTCATTTTACCACTTTGGAAGCCTCTCGCGCAAACTATTCAGTTTAGAAAAAAAAAATTAAACCTCAATATCATTTTTAAAGACCTAACCATGGATACCCCGTGTGGGTATGATGGAATAAAAAAATTGAGTTTATAGTTTTTTTTTCTATTTTTGTGTTAAAATCTTGATGCGGTTTACAGAATACATCAACTTACCACTTTTCAGCAGTATAGTATAGTATATCGAAATATTTCGAAAATAAAAGATGTCCGAAAAAATATCCGAAATAGTTCTTATGGTTTCGGAAAAAAGTGGTTGTGACATACGGACGTATAGACAGACAGACAGACATGACGAATTTATAAGGGTTCCGTTTTTTGCCATTTGGCTACGGAACCCCAATTAAAACACTCATAAAACCACAGTGAAACTCAGTTTTTTATTAGTCGCGACGAACTATGTTCTAGTTAGAGCAGGGATGACGAACTTAAAACAAATAATTAAATTTGAAGTGGTGGGAATGTAACATCAAATGATCAGTTATTTACTAAATGCATATAAAAGTATATACTTAAGTTTAAAAATATAAGTTTAGTAGCCGACCCCAAATAATGTTGGAAATAAAGGCTAGGAAAAAGTAAGTAATTATATACGGTACTTCATCAAAAAGTAATAAAAAAAATGTATGTCTGTCTGTCTGTCTGTTTGTTCCGGCTAATCTCGGAACGGCTAAACCGCGGGACCAGCAATATATACTATGACACAGTATTTTGAGCACGTCACTGATCACTATAATCATTGCACTTCGTAAAATGTTCTATGATACAAGGAGAGGTTGGCAGAATGATTGACAAGGAATAACGAAATTATGAAAACATAGAATGCGTTACCAGGCACATTTAACTGTTTTTGAAGAAAATGGCTCACACTAGCTTAACAATATTACGTTAACCTATGCCTGTAAGTCTTTATTTTCAGAGATGAATAATAATTTATTATTTAGTGCACAAGTCGTTAATGTAGATAAGGAAGAGAGAAGGGCCAAGCACGTTCCCCTGAGGTATAGGGACACTAGGGCTAGCAGAGTCACTTACATGTTTACCAATTTTGCCGTACGTAGTCCGATTTATAGGCAACTTTTGAACATGTCAAGTAAAATACCTCTCACACCCAGGGGTTTCATTTTTGAGAGTTAAATTGGAATAGAGACAGAGTCAAATGCTTTCGAGAGATCCAAGAATATGCCAATAAGTTTGGATTTTTTGTCCAGTTGCCTCAGCACTGTCTCAGTAAGTTGGACCACGGCATCTTCAGTTGACTTACCTTTTCTGAAGCCGTATCGAGCCTTAGCGATAAAATTATTCGTCTCACGATAGTTAACAAAAGTCTTTTGTTTAAAATTTTCTCTAATATCTTCGAAACATGTGTTATGTGGGGGACCAAAATGTGTCTTGTAGCTTTTTTATATCTCTTGCAAGTATATCATCAATACCCACCGCTGAATAATTTCGTAAGTTGATGATTAAAATAACATTAACGACTCGGTTAGAAATTATTTGAATGTTTCCAGATCATCACGCATTCTGCTTAAATTAACATCTTACAACCCTAACACCTGTTGTTTCTTATCTAATCTGCAACGGCAGAAGACATAATAATTTTACTTAAATTTAAGTTACGCATGTAATTGAAACATTGCAAAATGTTCCTAGTTACTGTAGTGACTATATTTTTTTTGAGTTGATTGTATTTATTATTATATTCCCAATAAATATATAAACAAAAATTAATTGAAGGCATTGGAATTAAACATTTATTTTGAAAAATATCACATTAGTACGCAAAGGTTCGCCGTCCCTGTTCCAATATTTCTGACGAAGAAGTAACTAAGCCAAACGCGTGATCCTGTTATAATAACGTGTTTCTGATTATGATGGTGTTTCGTACAGCCGGCGCCCGCATCGTACGACCACTCTGTGGACGAGCGCGAGCACACCGTGGACCAGTGGAAGCAGCTCATCTACCAGGAGGTGGTGGAGTACGCAGCACCGCCGCTCCACCAGCCGCACCAGCCACCGCCCGACTGCGCCCAGCCCGCGCTCACCACATAGGTACACCAGCCCCTCTACTTGACCCAGGACCAGTGGAAGCAGCTCATCTACCAGGAGGTGGTGGAGTACGCAGCACCGCCGCTCCACCAGCCGCACCAGCCACCGCCCGACTGCGCCCAGCCCGCGCTCACCACATAGGTACACCAGCCCCTCTACTTGACCCAGGACCAGTGGAAGCAGCTCATCTACCAGACCCTGAAACTCGGCAGCGGAGCCACTCACCTATCAACAACCCGTGCTCACCACATAGGTACCAACCCCTCTACTCAACCCAGAAGCTGGACAGTGAGCAACTTATCTACCAGCAGCCAGTGATCATCGCAAAGGTACCCGACCCCCAACACTTGTTCCAGGCGGTGGAGCAACTCATCTACCGATAGCCACCGACTTTACCCAGCCCGCGCTAAACTGTACCATAAATTATAATCTGCGGTATAACCGGACGGATACGACTTTCAAGAAAAGAACGTACCACCATCAAAGATTATGCACTTATGACTCCCAAGTTGCACCTATACTAAGAAAGGCCAACCGCCATTCGCTACGCTGGATATTGCGCCAAGCCCAAAACCTTATAAGTATTGCTTTCGACACGAGATCTGTTTGGCCCTGCTGCTTTCTGCTGCGCCAAGTGTCGTGGTTCAACTCCCACGTGGGACAATACTTTATGTGATCCGATATTGTTGTCCAAAGTCTGGGTGTACTTTGTGTCCGTTTCATCTATATTTGTAAAGTCCCCCGCGACGCAATATGTAAATTTGTAAAGTTGTCATTTAAAAAAAGGTAACTCATTTAATGTTATTGTTTCAGGTACCAGCTGAGCTAACCGCCGAGATTTAATCCACGAACACAGTGCAAGGACATTTTTCAAACCCTTAACACGTGTCGTGCGCTCGCCGGCCGCAGCCTGCCAGTCGCCCGACTGTTGCTCGACTGTTGCTCGACTGTCGCCCGACTGTTGCTCGACTGTCGCTCGACTGTTGCTCGACTGTCGCCCGACTGTTGCTCGACTGTCGCCCGACTGTTGCTCGACTGTCGCCCGACTGTTGCCCAAATGTCGCTCGACTGTCGCCGGTCGCGGCCGAACGCATCCGGCGGGAATCTAGCTGCGAATGAATCATTCACATGTTATACATACATTAACTAACTCATGTATATATTTGTCGTGGAAATGTTATGTGCAATACTCTATGGGATGGAATCAAGTGCAAAGTATATATAAATATGATTATTTGACTCGTTCATTTCTCTTACGGAGGGTGAATGTTTTAGACTCGGGGTTATTAGGCAGCGTGACAGACGAGCAACGTAGCGTAGCTGAACTATTGTACTCTATCGTGTACCGATTTGTTTATATTATTTTAAATTCCGTTAATGACATCTCTATTTGTAGTTTCTTCCCGTTTCTTGATAAGTAAGGTGTAAGTATAGTCGACCGACACGGGACGCTTGTGTGATGAGCTCGGCATGGTCAACGTTCGGTCCCCCTCCACCCGAGACCCGTCTCCCACTTTTTACGATTGATTTGCATTAAGGAGTGCCTTTTGCGAATTGCTAATTAAAAAAAAAGTTGGTGATTTTTATCTCATGGACTGACTTTGATATGTTTGAATATTTTTGTAATGAAAATACATTAATGAATAAATGACGTTAGCGTTTCCCTGTTTAGAATGCAATATTTTTGTCTATGGATTATTTTATTTTTTATTTACTTTACTTTTTAATTTATTTTTACTAAATGAATTTAATGATATGAAGTTGAGACCTTATACTGTTTAATTTTAAATATATTTTTAATGTAATTGTTAGCTTATTTAGGATTTTATTATGTTTTAATTTTAATTATTATTGCAGATATTTTTTTCTTATCCGGATATATACTTAATGAAATGGATACTAAACGGATATTAGGGCGTTTCTTATCCCCTGGTACAACTCGAGTGCTTGAGTATATTGCATTTGTTGACTAAACGGTGTGTGACGTATGTGAGTGTACTGCAATTAATATCTTAGCCATACACATCGTCCGAAACTCGCTCGGGATTATGTGATGTTCATAGTTTTTTCTTAAGTAGACCCTAGTTACGTTGTTGATAAAATTGTATTGAGTGTACGAGAGTAGAATCGTTAAGTACATTTCTACCTAATTAGTATGTTAAAGGTCGCCTCACACGTTGCTGGAAATTGTAATCTAAATATACGTAACGAGTTCTTAATGAACAATGTTGTTGTTGCCATCACGGGCTGTATTCTAAGTCTAATAGTTGAAATAAATTAATAAAGGAACGCTTGTAGAATCAACAATAAGCCGCCTCGTTAGATCACGAATGAAAAAAAAATCATCAATAGTCGTACCGATAGGGTTTGTATACTTAGATGTTTTTTTTTTTTTAATTTTAGTTTGAATCGACTCTTCTAGAAAGGCTTAACGTGTGAGGGAGTCATAGGTTATTGTTTGAAACCTCACTAGGTGATATAATTACGTATAGGTATAAAGAACGATAGTGTTACGGATGGTTTCAGTAAATAGCACAATTTATTAGCTATAGACATTAAAACTGGACGACGGTATGTTTGTATAAACGTTAATGTTACGAAAGCAATAAATACGTTCGCATTCGTTTCGAGAGCGCCATACATCAATATGTAATGATTATGATGATTTCGCTTCGGAACATATCACGGACGATACGATAGTAGAATTAATTTTCGACGACATTTTTGTATTGCGTGATGCTTTTATCGCTACTACGTTGGTACCCGCTTTACTTTTGTTCCATCACGTTATAGGTTATACATGAATATTAAGATGTAAAGATATTTCATATTTGTTAAATATATACAGTTCTTATACTGTATACCTGACAAGGACCTTTGATGATGATACCGATGCATCATCATCTTCAACAGGCTCTAATGATGATACCGATGCATCATCATCTTCAACAGGCTCTAATAATGATACCGATGCATCATCATCTTCAACAGGCTCTAATGATGATACCGATGCATCATAATCTTCAACAGGCTCTAATGATGATACCGATGCATCATCATCTTCAACAGGCTCTAATGATGATACCGATGCATCATCATCTTCAACAGGCTCTAATGATGATACCGATGCATCATCATCTTCAACAGGCTCTAATGATGATACCGATGCATCATCATCTTCAACAGGCTCTATTGATGATATTGATGCACCATTATCTTCAACAGGCTCTAATGATGATACCGATGCATCATCATATTCAACAGGCTCTACGAGTTCACTGCTGAATAGACCTCATATGGTATTGGCCTATTATTCCACGCTTGGATTGATATTGGGTTCGTTTCCAATTTCCCTTCTAATATTGTCCTTCGTAGTTGGTCCTCTTAGTTGCCTCTTACTAATGAATAGGGGTGGTAATATTCTATAATGATGAAGTATCCCGCCAAATTCAATATGTCAGGTATTCTCGAAACGCATGTAACTGAAACTTATATCTTTAATAAATATGAATACCGCTCAGGAGAGTTATTATTCTAAGAAAATACAAAGTTGTGCAAATCATAATCTTTATAAATGAACTGATTATTGATCAATATCAAGCACAACACGAGTGGGGTAGAGTTGTATGATAACTTTGAGAGTATACAATAATATGTTAGCTGTAGAATATATTGTAAATATTACTCGTACCACTTTGAACGTGTGGAATGAAAGTGAAGCGGGCGTTGTTTATTACCTTAGGACATTTTGTTAAACATAATAGTGAATAAATACCACAACTGTACGTCCAAATTGTCCATTTATATGTTAATGTACCTAATACAAATAACAATAATGTAATCATTAGAATGTATTTTAGTACACTTGGTAAACAAAAAGTTAGAATAGTCGCCATCTTGAGACGCGGCCGCGCGGCTTCTAGCGATATACATAATTGAGTTGACATTTCAATGACTATCTAAAAACAACTTATTTTTACTGTACACGTAAGTTATTTCATATTTTAACTGAATAAATCGAAATGGTTATTATATATGGTGTGTTTAATTTATACAATTTAAGTATTATATTACCTAATGATTCGCCTACTGATATGTACATATATCATCAGCATCAGACCCAACGTCCCACTGCTGGGCTCGGCACTCCTCTCAGAAGAGGGTTAAGGCCATACATCCCCACGCTGGCTTAGTGCGGGTTGGGGACTGGCAAGACACGTTGTGGTTACATAAATCTAGCCATTGGATGTTTCTCCCGCCCGAAGGCCTCCAACTAAGCTTACGACTGATAAGAATACAACCGGGACCAAGTGCTAAGTGACCTCCGAATCACGGAAACGCTCCTAACATATGCCACAAACGGCCACCCATGTAGGTGCTGACCGCGCCCTCGTTGCTTACCCTCACCAATTTCCAATCACTTATTTGTCATGTTAAATCAATTGACTATGTACAAATAGTTGAAGGTGAATCTTGACCTACATTACAATCACCACTAGAACTAACAATAACAATATAATGTATAGATAAAATTTAAATCAACAGTTTTTCATTTATGCATTTGGAAGTAGTTACAAATTTTGTTTGTCTGTCTGTTCCCGTGAATCTCTTGGGACGGAGGACTGAATCTGTCGGGACTATTATATGCTGCTGATGTTATGAGAAGTAACTTAGGCTAGAAGTATCTTTATTTAAAGAAAAAGATTTTTTATTACAAAATTTAACCGGTGGACAATATCCGTTAATTCAAAACCAGAAACGAATCTAATTAAATATAAAAGATTTTAGAAAGAAAATGCTTTATATTATTTATTTCTTAAATTATTTACTTAGGTTATATTCATGGCAAGAGTGGCAACCCAAGGAGTTATAGTGTTCGAAATATACTGTGTTACTATTTATCCTTTACCCAATGATATTTTATATATAAAAAGAGGCAGATATGTTTCAAGCGCACGCCAAGTGAAGACTCGAAAACAGGCCAATTGGGACGTTTCGTCTTTAGTCGCGTCTAACCAAACACTAAGTAGTCACGTGTAGTGAATTATCAAATTATACCAAAAATGCCGTCCTGTGTGATTAGAAAGTGTACAAATTATTGTTCTAAAATTAATAAAACACAAGAGATTTCCTATCAGATGTAAGTACATTAAATATATTTCGATTTATTAGTGTATTTGAATAAAATTTGCATAATAATATTCTTAAATAATGGTGGTAAAGAAACGAGACAGTCAATACTTTTTGTCGCGAGCACGATAAAGACGCAGACACTGCGAATATAGATTATAAGTACAGAAGCGAACATCGTAGGCTCTAAAGTAAGAATTACCCTGTTGTAGAGTTTCCTCTATCTGTTTTTTAATTAATTAATAATATTTGTTGTTTAATTATTTGTGATGTTTTAATATTTATCATAGACCAACCAGCACACCACTACTACAGCAAATTGAATTATTTATTTAGAATTATAGTAATTTTTCATTTTTAAGGTTTCAAGACTTCAAGAGATGATTGCAATTGTTCGTAAACAAAGAAACGAATCAGATAAAGGCACCCCCTTTATAAGTCAGCAAAATTTGTATCAATCCCGAAATAAAAAAATCTTTCAAAAAGGTAGAATATAGATAAATGAACTCTATTCGAAGGTGTTTAATTATTGACT
This sequence comes from Phragmatobia fuliginosa, assembly GCA_932526445.1. Taxonomy (NCBI): domain Eukaryota; kingdom Metazoa; phylum Arthropoda; class Insecta; order Lepidoptera; family Erebidae; genus Phragmatobia; species Phragmatobia fuliginosa. The sequence goes on from OW052073.1 coordinate 19,486,098, forward strand.
ATTGTGTTACTATGGTGATTTTTTGATAAACAAAATATTTTTAAGAAGTTTTTATTATTATTAGGTAGGTATATTGATATTGTTCAAGTGTGTTTAAATGGATAATAAATAAATATGTATTAACTGTTTCATGGAATTTTGTTTCTTACCTACCAACGAAATATCCTGTGAATGTTCAACAAAATCATAGTCTATGGTTCGACGTAACACTTGAAGTTTGCTTGAAGTGCAATCGTTCCAATTATAGCTATCTTTTTTACTCACGTGCTTATCCCATCTTTTGTACTTTTCATTAATACTACTTGTCAACATGTGTGCACTATATTGGTATGTATATATGCGAGCACAGATTTGAAGAGTCTGTTACTATGAAGGTAACATATCTTGTATATAAAATCATTGCCTTTACCAAGCAAAATTGAGCAAATAGTTTCCAATACTAATACTAATAGTAATGGTACTTGATTTAATCCGACAATCTAAGGTACCTTCACAACTACCCTCCAAGCATAAGTACTTGTAATAATTCAGGTAAATACATAATTAAACACATTGACACCCAGTCTTCTTATCAAACATCTGTAGATCATACAAAAATTTGGTCAAACCCAGGATATGAACACAAGAGGCCAAGATCTCGAGAACAGAAGTTGCATAGACTACCAGTGCGCCACCGAGCCAGGTGGATTTAATGGTGTTGCTTTATTTAAAGTTATTATTAGTTCAATATATGACATTTTCAGTCTTATTGAATTTATATGTAATGATTATAAGCTTTGGTCAACCGTAATTGTTTTTTATTTAGGGAAGTAAAAAAACACACAACTGCAAATATACTTTAATAGTCCATAATACAGTTTTATAGGTATATAACAAGTTTATCACTTAATAAAACATGTCGATTAATTATGACATTAACATTAAACACAATTGAACAGAGATAAGTTACTGAACGAAGTCAAAGTTGACATCAAAACAAGATGGACGACATATACGATCAGACGTCAAAGTCAAAGAAATTAATTTAGTAGGGATGGCGATTATTTCCAACAAAGATCGATATTTGAAACGATTCGAATAAAGAATCTATTCACAAAAAAATAGAGGTCTAAAAATTCGATTTCCAAGAAATCGTTTTTTATTGCAAGTTGAGCCCGGCGGTGTTACCCACGTTTAGTGTTGTAACCGTGGGGCGAAGCTAGTCTAAAAAAAGTAGCCTAAGTTACTCCTTATATCATCAGCTATCTGTCAGTGAAAGTCCTGTCGAAATAGGGCCAGCCGTTTCAGAGATTGTCTCGAACAAACATACAGACAGGCAGACATAAGTTTAAAAAAAAAAAAATGGCATATGTACAATGTCTTCTTCTTCCCAGCCTTATTTCCAATATTATTTGGGGTCGGTTACTAGTTCAACCGATTTTACCTGAATATCAGTTTTTCCACGGAGCGACTGGCATCGGACCTACACAACCCTAAGGGAGAACTGAAATTCGTAGGTTGAACTAGTTATCAGTAAATTTGAGGGCACTGACTTCCCAATAACGATTGCCATGGATGTTCATGACAACCGGGACTGACGGCTTTACGTGCTCTCCGAGGCACGTGCGTGAATCACAGCCAAACTTCCAAACTCCGGGCTGCTATTAGGAATCTCGTAAGAAAAACCCAAAAACACTTTTTGGCCCAACCTAGGATTTGACCTCTTGATCAGTCACATTAGCTATCCAGCTAATGCGACTCTCTAGACGTCTCGAGGTCTCTAGACCAACGAGGCAGTTAATTTGGCATATATACATATATATGCATTCAGTAAAAAGCGATTATTTAATATGACAGACATATCAGTTTTATTTATTTGTTAATAAATATAAATCTATTTTAAGAAAAACAAGAAATATATCTTATGAAACAATCTATGAAATGTCTTATCAGTAAAATCAGGGATTTTTTAGTTCAGACAATAAAAACGATTTTAGATTAAAAACGTTATTTCTTTTACTAAAGAGAAGCGACGAAAACTAAGCACGCAGCCGTCATGCGAGTTAAGAATTGAAAGTCGATTTTTAAAGGTACAATATTGATCCACTGAATCAATTAAGTCCAAAATTTCGATTGAATAAAACGATTTTTTGATCAGAAAGATAGAATGTTTGATTAATCGATGTTAGATCGCCATGACGCCATCCGCCATCCCTATAGTTTAGTTGACATATGAAAGTACGTACGGTGAGACGTGCTGTGACGTGAAACTAAATTAAGAAATAAATAAAATTTATTGTTGTAAGTGTTTCCTACATGTAAGTTTAGACTTTGTCGAGTGTTATTGTAATCTACAACACCAAAATGTCGGAAAAGGACAAATCAAAAGCGAATACCCAAGCAAAACACATACCAAAAGATGCTCAAGTAATAATGTCGATCATGAAAGAGGTCGGCATTACTGACTATGAGCCTCGCGTCGTAAATCAGCTTCTAGAGTTCACTTTTCGCTACGTTACATCAGTATTAGACGATGCTAGAGTCTTCGCCAACCATGCCAAGAAGAAGACCATTGATTTGGAAGATGTGAGATTAGCAGCACAGATGCAGTTGGATAAATCGTTTACCAGCCCACCGCCGAGGGAGGTGCTATTGGAGTTATCTAGAGTCAAGAATGTAAATCCGCTACCTATGATAAAGCCAAACTGCGGGCTGAGGTTGCCACCGGACAGGTAAGATATTTCTAAATAAATAAATATTTCTGACATCTTTTACTCACAACATCATCTAGTCCCAAACTAAGCAGAGCTTGTACTATGGGTACTAAACAACTGTTATAAATACATAAACATACTTTTTTTTGTAAATACAAGCATTTTATACATAGAAAACACCCAAACTCCGAAACAAATATTTGTGGATCACACAAATATTTGGTCCGACCCGGGAATCGAACCTGAGACCTTTTGATCAGCAGCAGCATAAGCTAACTACTAGACAAACAAGGCAGTCAAAACACAGTATTAAATTATTGACACACACATGTTATTAATATACTTGCTATTTTTTCATATATTACATTAAAGGTGTGGTATTAATGATAAAAGCTTTGTCCTTGTGTGCATGGTATTTATAGAAATGATTTACTTCATTGTCCAGTGAGGTTAATGTGTTGTTTCCTGAAATGTCATAACACTTCTCACAATATGTTTTCCTTGTTATGTTATTCTATACAAGTAAATAAAATTACATTGTCTAGTTGTCTGTCTATTTGTCCCGGCTAACCTCTGAAACAGCTGGAAGGATGTTGATGGGTCTTTTGCTGGCTGATTGCTGAAGTTACAAATAGTAACCTAAGGCGATTCACACACTGGCGACGCGCGTAGGCGGGGCCAGCCAATCCCGAATCAGCTAGCGGCACGCTCTCACGCGTCGTAGTGCGTTTTTGGTGTGTTGGACCTGGCGTGTTTTCTATACTAATCGATGTACTTGCATACAATATAAAAATCTGCCACTCCGCGCTACGCGACGGAGCACTGGGCAGTGTGTGAATCGCCTTAGGCTAGGTACTCTTTTCTCTATCCTATGGTATACCTGTTGCTTTACATTAACAACTACAAACTTTTTAAACTACATATTGAATCATCGAAAAAATATATTGTGTGGTATTTTTCATTCATCAATTCCAGTAAAATACCACATTATACTTTTCCTAACGGATTGCGTATCCATAGTTTTATAAATGAGTTTTGTCATGTCATTATAAATGATCTCTGGTCAGTACAGAAATCATCAAATTCATTACTGACCTACCCATATAGTTTCACATATCGACGGCAGACAACAGAAATATTTTATTTAAAAAATCTTTGATGATAGATGTGTGTGTGTAAAGATAGATATTGAGAGACATTTCGTTTTTCTTTCTGCTGTCGTGATAATGGTTGTTGGAATTTTACTTGGGCTGCCATTTGTTGCCAGTCTTGAATAGATAATTCATTTGATGTGATGCTTTACTCGCAATTTACAATAATAACCGCGGCTAACACGGCTGGATTCGGTTTCAAATTTAACTGTTTTTAAACTTTCGCGACTTTTGCGTGCGTGAGATCTACCCGTGACCACGAGCGGTATAACCAGTTCGAAACGTCGGAAAATAGAAGGTACCGTAACCTTTATAGTATTATCGCGAAAAGTCCCGTTCAGATATAATACTTAATTATTAGAGAATACATTGTAATGCATATTAATAAGTGTAGGCAAATAATGGAAAGCTAGTCGCAAGTTTATTAAAAAAATGTTAAAGATTTTAAAACATATAGATTCTTAGATGGGAGAGAATAGACCTGAGCCCAGCAGTAGGACGTTATAGGCGGTTGATTTTGATGATAGGATCTTACAAGAAGTTTTCTTATTAAACAATTTTTAATTAATTCATTTATAAAAATAATTTTGACTGCCTTGTTGGTCTAGTGGTTAGCGTATGTGGCTGCTGATCAAATAAAAGGTTCGATTCCGGGGTCGGACCAAATGTTTATATGATCTGCAAAAATTTGTTTCATAGTTTGGGTGTTTTAAATGTATAATATGTACATATATAAAAAAAAGTATGTTTGCGTATTTATATCAGTTGTCTAGTACATTAGTACCCATAGCACAAGCTCTGCTTAGTTTGGGACTAGATGATGTTGACATGTCCAAAATATTTATTAATTAATTTTCATAAGTAATACATAAGAAAATGCATTTATTTTTCAGATACTGCCTCTCATCATGCAACTATCGTCTCAAACCAGCCACTAAGAAAGTAGTTGCTAAACCTGCAGTTCCAGCGGTCCCCTCCCTCAAGACAGTGACCTCATCAAAACCAATGGCCAGCCAGCAAAATGTGGTGGTGAAGAGGCCACCTGGTGGTGCCATCGTCAATGTTAATTCATCCAAACTGACTGTTGTTCCAAAGCCTGTTCTCAAATTTACTTCCAGCAGTAAGGTGAGAGTTGTCTATGGTTTAAGATTGTTTGCTTACTTACTCTATTTTACACATTTGAGGAGGTTGCTGAAAGACGCTTAAAAAGGGGCATACTGACCACGTAAGGGAAGTGGCTAATTTGTACTATCTTGAATTTTGGTTCGCTGCATTTTTCAAGAAAATCGAAAATAATTAATTATTGTTTCTTGAGTCAAGAAAAAAAAAATTAAACAAATTGTTTCCTTCAGGTGGTGGCTAAACCTGCTGTCAGGGTTACTGCGGGTCCGTCAGCTCAGGCGCCCGTCAAAATGGAAATAGACGAGCAAATATCACAGAAACGGAAACGTGAGGACGACGACTTCGACCCCTAACAAACTACGATATTAGAATAAGTTTTAACTTCTTAATTTTTTATCTGAATATACATATTTTTTAATAGTGTTTGTGGTATGTTACTTATTTCAACTGTACCTCGAATATTGGTCATTAGAACTTGTTCCAATTGCCAAACAGTACTTTGCAGGATAAAGTGTCAAGTCGCCATTTCTTAATAGCGACATGCTGTGTGCCTCTTTGCATAGATTTCACATAAAACCTTTGATCTGAATAAAGATTCTCACACATTAATTTTAGGCCAAGGCCCCAAGTGACGCCGCTACAAGACATTTTCATACCAAAGGGAGTGCACAGTTGGCCTAGTGGTTTAAGTGGTTGCCACGCCGCCTCCTACTGAGCTAAGTGTTATGGGTTCAAATCCTACTCCCGTGTAGGCTAGCACTTTGTGGGATTCTCAAATTGTTATTCTGAGTCTGGGTGTTCTTTGTAGATCACCTTCGTACATTTTTTATTTTTTATAGTCACTCCCGATATATTCCTGTGTCGTGGGGACTTTACAAACATATAAGAAACGGACACAAAGAAAACCCACACAGAATAACAATTTGAGAACCCACAACGCGTGTCGTGTCGTGAATTGTACTAAATCCAAAATGCGTGAAGTACATCTTCACGCCTTTTGGATTTGTATGCTGCTTGTATCATGACGTATCGTCTCTTCGCCTGATTATATAATTCATATCGAGTCTGTGCCGTCTGTTCTAGGTCTGCCTTTTTCTTTTCTGTGTTATTCAGGCCTTAGGAATTATTGGATATAAGACGATAGTTCATCTTCATTGCTATAAAATGTGGAAAAGACAGGAGAACACTTTAAATTAAATCTGGCTGCATGTTGTTTACCCTTCCCCATCATTGACATTCCAGACTAGTTCATAACTCATCTCCCAGTACGTCAGTGAGAGCTAACTAAATTCGAAAGTTAAACTTATTGTCAGGATATTTGAGGGCACTGATTTCCTTATAAAAATTATAATAAATAGATGTTAAAAGTAGATGTCCTAGGTAACGGTTTAACGTGCTTCCCGTGGTACGGGCGTAAACGATTCCATACTCTATGCTCCAGCTATGAATAATTTCTGGTTAAAAAACCTAACCCAAAAATCAAATCCGAGACTTCTTAATCACGCTGGCACTATAATATAGTGCCAGCTTTAATGAGGCAGTAATTATAGCATTACGGCCCGTTCACGACCTTATCGCTGTGAGCGGCAGCTAAGAGCGAAACGGCGAGCGGTAATATCAAAAGTATAAAAATGTTTGAGGCACGCCACGAGTCGCCGCTCATAGCGAAAAAGTGAGCGGTTTTTGCCGAGCGAATTGCTACAGCGGCGAGCGGTGTGGAGAGAGGCAGGAACAAAAGTACAAACAGAGCGGCGTGGTACAGGAGTGACGGACTCAGCGGCGTTAATAAAAACAAAACATTTTAGACGATTTTATGGCGGTAATGGATACCGAGGCTTTTATAACAGAAATTTTAAATAGACCGCCTATATGGATGTCAAAATGTCCCCAACATAAATATAAAACGGTTGTGGGAAGAAATTAAACAATGTTTTCCGGAATATAATGTACTTACGTTTAATTTAAATTGATAGTAAAAACATAGAACCTAGGTACCTACCAAACGAAGCTACTAATATGTTGACAAAACTACTGGTATGTTTACGTAATGTAGGTGGATAGTTGACAAGTTTTAAAAGTTATTTTTTTTCTGTCAGTAGGTACCTAATTAGCAAAACAGTACCTAAACATATCAGTAGTTTTGTCTGTACATATAACTACACACGAAACTACTAGTACGTCTTATACGCAATGTAAGTAGTTTTTTCTCTCTGTAAGTACCTACTTAGCAAAACACTTGGAAACATCAGTTACTTCTTATAGGTAGGACCTTCGTATAGTTCACTAAATCCACCATTTAAATACGGATCTTTATTTAGTTCGTGCACTCTTTCTCTCGTATTTTAAAAAATGTTTGTTGTTTCTAAACAGACGAGGGATAATTTTGATAACGCCATGATTTTTATACGTTTCGACTACCTAAATACGTCCACCGTGGCCGCTGCAACTAACCGCTACTAGGGTTGGTGGCGTGCAAAACGCACCGCTCACCGACGCCGCCCGGCACGCCGCTCCGCTCTTCGCTAAGACCAAACTCGTGGCCAGGCCGTTAGTAAAACAACTTTTAAAATATAAATATATTATTTAATAAACTGATTAATATCTTCACTCAACATGATCAACAACTACTAACAAATAAATATTTATTTCTTATCATACTTGTAGAAACCCTCGCCACTCTTGACCCCGAGTTTACCCTCTGATACGAGCTTGTCTAACAAGGCAATAGGCTTGAAAAGTGGTTGATCCGGATACTTCTTGTGCCAGCCATCTAGGATGAATTTGTTGGTGTCTAATCCTACGTAATCAGCCAGTTCTAGAGGGCCCATAGGGTAGCCTGCACCGAGCTTCATGGCGATGTCGATGTCGCGAGCTGATGCATCTCCTGGGGAAATAAATGTTTGATAGTTTAGTACAAAACGTTAAAGTGAAATAGAATATGGGTAGAGGGTACAAGCTACTGTGCTAAGCCAAATTTTTGGCTTAGGGCAAGTTCGTGAGTCGAAATCAAATCTTTTCGAAACATTACATTTTGACATTAAGTCTTTAGCTGGCGCGGGTCCAAAATGTCATTCCAATGGGAAAGAACCCACAAAACTTCAAACTGCTTTTGAAGTCTGTGCTTTTAAAACAGAAACCAGTATAAGAGTAAACTATATACCTATAAAATTATCTGTCAAAATGGGACTCTAGGAGTAAGACTCCGCTGTCCAGCTATTGAACAGTGATAGCTAGACAGTTGAAATTTTTACAGTTGATACTTGCTGCTGTTGATTAAGCTAACTGTTGCCGCTTTAAAATTTTTGTTCTATATTAATAACGGCAACAAGTAGATGCATGAAATGAATAGATAATGATAAGTAACTATTTCTGCGCAAGTCGGACTCGCACTTGGCATTTCTAAAAGAAACAATATCCAGTAATTTCTCCCCTATTCACAAAATATGTGGGTAGTCATGAAATAATTGATACCGACAAAAGCAAATTCAACGCTTATAGCTGTAATTAAAGGTCTTCTACACGGTCGGAACCAACCGCCGACCAACCAAGACGGTTGGAGCCTGTCGCTAGGAATGCGCTCGCGACCAAGGCCGTTGACATCAACCAACCATCGGTCGGGTCCACTGAGTTCTACACTATCCATTTTGGTTCCGACCATGTAGAAGGCCTTTTAGTAAAATACTATACTCATACCATACTGACCTCTTTCATATAGCCTAATAGCCTCACAGATGTAAGGCACCAAAAGTCTGTTGACCACAAATCCAGGGGTGTCCTTACAGGTGATGCAAGTTTTGCCAACAGCCTTGCCCCACTCCATCATTGTTTTGTAGGTTGCTTCAGAAGTTTCAGCACCCTTCACGACTTCTAAGAGTCGCATTACTGGAACAGGATTGAAGAAGTGGAGCCCACCGAATCTGAAAATAATGGACTAAATATGTGACACTCAAATCTATGTTTTCAGTAAATTGCAGTTTTTTTTTTTACATTGATTCTATAGATATTATTCAATTAATATCAAACAAGAAAAAAAAATTATGGTTAACAGGCGGGACAGGTTAGCCGGACAGTGTTATAAGTCACCACTTCTGCTGTCATAGCAGAACTCTGAACAAGTGCAGAATATACAAAACTGTATAAAAAAAGTTGTACACACACTTTATGGTGTGCCTTAGTCAAAAAGCGGCCAAGTGCGAGTCGGACTCGCCCATGAAGGGTTCCGTATCAGCAAGTAACATCATATAAAAGTTCTTGTAGTTCGTTGTAACTTTCATCGATGTTTTTATATTAGTGTATTGATTGGATGAAAGGTAAATTGCGTGTTACGATTTATGACGTATTAAAAAAAAACTACTCACTAGATCTCGTTCAAACCAATTTTCGTTGGTAGTTTGCATGGTAATGTACAACATATATTTTTTTTTAGTTTTATCACTCTCTTATTTTAGAAGTTAGAGGGGGGGGGGGGGGGGGGGGACACATTTTTCCACTTTGGAAGTGTCTCTCGCGCAAACTATTCAGTTTAGAAAAAAATGATATTAGAAACCTCAACATCATTTTTGAACACCTATCCATAGATACCCCACACATATAGGTTTAATGAAAAAAAATATTTAGAGTTTCAGTTTCAAGTATGGTGACCCCCAAAATGTATTGTTTTTTTTCTATTTTTATGTAAAAATCTTAATGCGGTTCACAGAATACATCGACTGACCAAATTTCAACAATATAGCTCTTATAGTTTCGGAAATAATTGGCTGTGACATACGGACGGACAGACAGACAGACAGACTTGACGAATCTATAAGGGTTCCGTTTTTGCCATTTGGCTACGGAACCCTAAAAAGGTAGAGCCTCCTATGCACTATGCTAGCGGTTGGCATAGCCATAGTTAGCATTTCCAGCTGGTGGGTTTAGGCCACTAGCTGGAAATGAATGTACAAATGAACCTATTTGACATATCTTTAATACTTACTTATCTTTCCTCTTAACAACTGAAGCAATTTCATTGATAGACAAGGACGATGTGTTTGATGCGAAGATCGTGTGAGCTGGAGCTGCCTATAAAAAGAAAAATCATAATAAATTTCAAAAACATTACTTGCGAAAGTAAAATGAGAGATTGTCTGGAAAGGCAGAAGGCTAAAGTTGCAGAACCTGAAGGGCAATAAATATTTCTCTACATCACCTTAATGATTGCAACCACCAATTGAAGGTCAGATGGGTGACCTTCAATTGGTGGTGGATGAAAGTGAGTCATTAAGAGAGAAAAATTTATTAGAGACGATTAGGTATTTTAAAAATATAAATTTAAATGAGACATACCCCATCAAGTTGTTGGAAAAGCTTGTGTTTCACTCCAATGTTTTCAACAATAGCTTCTACAACTAAATCAGAAGTCTTTGAGGCTTCAACAGGGTCTGTAGATGTCTTGATCCTCGCCAAGGCCTCAGCAACAAATTTTTCACCATCCTGAGGCTTATCTTTGTACACTTTCTTAGCTACCCTTCCAAGGTTTGCTCCTATTGATTTTTGGGCTTTAGCCAAAACATCTGAGCTTACGTCCACCAATGTTACATTTTGACCAGCCTGGGCTGACACCTATGAAGAACATAGTCATGAATAATATTTGCAGCAAAAATTTATAAATAAATGACTTTCTTATTAATAACATTTAAGAGCTATACCAGTAAAATAGGTTTCAAGTATAAATAACTGAGAAAACTGTAGAATTAGAACATACTTACATAATTTTAATACAAAAATACAGCTAAAAAACCTGTGAATATCAGTGCACTCAACTTCTACTGTAACCTCGGGTTTTAAACATTTTCCAATTAGTTTACGATTACATACACAATATGGACAGTGCTGGATAATAGTAAGCTTCTAAGTTCTGAAGTTTATGCGTTATTATTGACTAACCTGGGCGATGCCGGACCCCATCAATCCACCACCAATAACTGTTACATTCTTAATTGCACTTTGTACTGCTGAAGAACTTGAGAAGTTTCTAGCAATCACGCCAAATTGAATCATTTTAGTTTCTGAATAGCAGCCCGCAAAACAAATTATTTATGTTAATTATGTGTTTAATAAAGTTTGTATCAAAGTTAGAAAAGTAGCACTCCAAAGTTCACGACTGTGGGGTCGTCGGACGTAAGAGGTTAAGGGTGGGAGTGGGAGGGGGTCAGTCAGGTCAATAGACAACTTGACTGATGACAGGACGTCTAATACGATTCTACAGAGAATTCATTATTAAATGTCAGTTTTCCACACAAAGAAAAACCGAAATCATCAGGTCTCTGTGTGACTTTAAAAATATATTAGTAACACATATATCATACAGTTGATGTAGACGACTGAAAAAAAATTGTTTCAGTCGTCCACATCAACTGTGTAACTGTAGGAATTCGGTCGATTCGGACGAATAAATTATTTAATCAATAAATAATTTTACGAACAATGGCTCTGATGCCGTACAATATGGACAAGATGACCCTAATTATAGTTCTTTCTTCAGGCTAACCCAAATCTATATATCTGTACTCGCATATTTTTTTAAATTTAATGTTCTAGGACATAAAAAAGTCTCTTCTGGGGGTTTCTTTCGATAATTTTTTCCAGTCTTGTCGACGTGCAAAAACATTTGGAAAAGATTTATCTCAAAAAATATTTATCATAATCATCATGAAATAGTTTCTTTTGTGCTCTTAATTCTCTCAAAATAAAAAAGTGCTGTCTAGGGACACCAGAAAGAAGTGAAGATGTCTATCTATTACAACAAAAGCATCTAAATAAGGATAAGTTCTTAGTTTTAGATAAGGAATAATAATCCCATTACATCATGTTATCAGTGCAAAAAAATGGAGACTAGTATTAGAATAGCGAGATGTTCAGAGTGAATCTCAGTTCATGAAATTACCCTAATCGTACTTTTGTTAGTAATTCAGTGTTTAAGTTTTACAAGTTTTCATGAACACATTGAAAGACGGCTTCATTATTTATGAATACCTTGGAAGAGTTATGATTATTTATTAATGTTAGAAAACTTAAGATGCCTTTAAAATTATTTTTGACTTAATGAAACTTGAGTGTTTGAATGATACTATCTATTATACCATGACGTGTTTCGTAATGTACTAACGCGGGAGCAAGTAAAATATCTAACGCCTCTGAGCCTCTGAACGGCTGTTGATAGACGTTGGTATACGTAGTGTTACATACTCTTTGGTCGTGGGCCTTGACGAAATACAATTTAGCAATACGAATGCAACAGCAACTGTGTGCAACAATCTCAAAAAAGTACTTGGTGTACTTTCAAATTATGGATGATATAAATTACGTAATGTTATTTAAAAATGTTTTAAGAGTAACTTTTAAAAATGTTACAACAAAGTAGGAAAAGCATTTAATTTATTGCTGTTGAACGGTTGAACAAATACCGTTTCAAAAAAGAAAATTAATTAAGGCCACATCATTTTAAACTTTCAGAACTGATCCTCATTAAGTCAAACTTGACATAATTTCCTAAAAATTAAACGTACCTACATAGTACGTTTCGTAATACTGTACCACCGCAACGACTAATTTGCGATGCAACGAATTAATAATCTTTTATATTTATCCTACAAGATTATCAGACGAAATAAATTTTAAGGCAGATTGTAAACAATAATAATAAATTTAGAGTAGTATTGCAGTAATAATTGTGTATAATGTTAAAAGTGAAAAATTGTTCATGCCAGTAAATGTTTCATGAAGTTTCATGCTAATGTAGTTCGTAATACGAAACGTTTTAAAGGATGTTTATGTAAACAATGTCGATGTGATAATTCATATCAAAAAAATAATATCTTTGTCATATTTTATTTCAAAGTTATCAAAATGTGTGTGTTATCATGTCAAGAACCAAATCCCTTTATGGCAGGTATGTACATTTCCAATTCCCTTGCTTACTAGAACTTGTTATCGTAACTACGTTATCATTATCATATGTACCTATTATGTTGATATAACCAGTTTGTTTCTCGAAGTTACGTTTATTTACACCGCGAAGTCACTTCGCGGCCGGCTTTCGTTCGATTACCACACAGATAGTTATCAAAGATGAATAAATTGGTTGGTTTTACGCGAAACTTTTCTAGTTCTTCGTCTTTAAATGCGATTAAAACGGTAACAGTCGTTGGAGGTGGGCTTATGGGATCTGGAATCGCTCAGGTAAGCCAGTTTCATATATATATATTAATCAGTTTACTAAGCTTGATGTGAACTTATATCTGGTTTGTAAATATTGTTTATTAAAAACACTGTTATAATAAATGTACTTCAGATAATACGGTATTACAAGCTGATAGATATTGTTATAAGTTTATTGAACTTTGTACATCAATAAACTTCACACATTTACTTATGGGTACAGATGTTTTAATTACAAAATGGCGGTTTGTTTCATTAAAATTTAATAAATAAATCAATTTCTATACAAAAAAAAAACAAAATTGAAGTATATGTTTGTAATTCCAAGTTAAAAGCTCTTTACTTAGTGCATAGGAAAGTTTATATGGTACTTACATAAAAAAAAACTATAAATTTTTTTGTCAGTCTGTCTGTTTTTTCTTGGTATTCTTTGGAACTGCTGAACCAAATTTTATGGTACTTTATCTGGCAGATAGCTGGTACAAAGAGGAGATGCCCTAATGAGATATTTGTATGAAACAATGCCTGTCAATTTTTGCATGGGTTAGTGGGGAGGGAACTTCTTCCACTTTACTCTTTTCCATCTACCAAACAATAACAAAACTACTTGCACTCTAATACATTGATGTTGATATAAATAAATAAATAATAAATAAATATTTCGGACATCTTATACACAACATCATCTAGTCCCAAAGTAAGCAGAGCTTGTGTTATGGGTACTAAACAACTGATATTAATACATGAACTTACTTTTTTTTTGTAAATACATACATATTATACATAGGAAACACCCAGACTCCGTAACAAATATTTGCAGATCACACAAACATTTGGTCTGACCCGGGAATGAAACCTAAAACCTCTCATACAGCAGCCGCATACCCTGACCACTAGACCAACAAGGCCGTCATATAAATCAGTCAAATGAATAAACAAAGTGCACTTCGTTTTATAAATAAAATAAAATTTAAATGTATTATTTCATTTAGGCATCCGAATGCTTAAACAACGGCTAACTGAGAAAACTATATCATTTAAAAATTTAACACAATATCATTTAAGCTTCTGTTGTACCCATATAATAATATTAGCGAACTATTCAATTTCAACTGTCTGTTCACAAAATGATTTCCGTAATCGTTTTTATCCAAAATATTTACTTTGATGAATAAATAATGTTTGAGAAACAATGCATTTTTTGTAAATTATTTCAATAACACTTAGCTGTACGTAATTTTGAAATTTTATTTCACATATTACAATATTTTACCATTTAATGGGCAATGCATTTTGTCATATTTCAATTCGACTGTATTTTTTTATATTTGTTACCTCAGAACTTCGGATTTGGTGAAGCGATTTTGATAATTCTTTTTTTATTTGAAAGCTAGTACCTCGAATGTGGTCCTATGCTAAGGAAACCAGGATCTGATGATAGGATTCTGAAGAAATCGAGGGAACTCTTCAAATAACCTGTCGCATTTGGGTACTCGGAACAGTTTTTCATAGAAGTAATTTATTGTTATTAAAATTATTACTATAGTTGTGCCTTGAGTTAGTTGTATGAGCATATCCTTGAATGTTATTAGTATTCCAACATGACTAAGTAATTACGCTTTGAATTGACACTCACATTATTATAGTTTGTATTGTTTCATGTGGAAACATAATTATTCACATAGTAATAAATTCTTTATTGTAAAATATTATTACATAGTTAATTCTCTTTGAAATACTTTTGCAAGAACTTGTAATAGCTCTACCTATTAACTATTTCGTACATTTAATAAAGACAAATACACGATTTATAATCCAAAATAGGCTGTACTGATTTTCATGATACTCTATTTACTGGATTTAGTTATTATTATTTATGTTTGCAAGGCAAAGAGAAGGAAAACTTGAAACAAACCCTATACCAACCCGTCTGGCCAGCGTGGTATAGTAGGCCAAAACCTCCTTTTCAAGGAGAGGCCTATGTCCAGCAGTGGACTGTTAAAGGCTGTTGATGATGATGATGATGATTTATGTTTGCAAACGAGTGTCATGTCCTCACTACACAAAGAGGCCACGGGCATACGGTACTAGTTACTACCGAGACGCGGCCGGTTCACTTCCAGGACAAGTTTACCCCAATTATCGGTTAGCTCATTGCCATTTAGCTTGTGGTGTTTCCCGCGGTGATTGTTCGCGAGTAATGCCGCGGAGCAAAGCTAGTCCAAAAAAATTTAGCTCAAGTTACTCCTTGTATCATCAGCTTTCTGACAGGGAAATTCCCGTCAAAATCGGTCTAGCCGTTCCAGAGAGAGAGACAATTTAAAAGATTGCTTTATTTGATGTTAGTACCGTACCTATATACTTTGATATGCATTTAGTAAAAAACTGTTCATTTCTTATTACATACAGACACTCCAATTTGATTTATTTATATAGATCTATGAATTTATTATTTGTATCCATCTATAATGTATAGCGAATACGAGTATTATACTTATCGGCTTGTACCACAAGACAATAACCTCCTTCCAACACAATGTAAGTTTAATTAGGTTGTTACTTAATTTACCCTTCTTACATTTGCATACACAAAACGTAAATTATACATACTAACCATTAAATTTGACTGCACGGTTGGCCTAGTGGTTTAAGCGGTCGCCACACCGCTTCCTACTGCGCCAATTGTCGTGGGTTCAAATCCCACGTGGGACAACGTTTTGTATAATTCACAAAATGTTGTTCTGAGTCTGGGTGTTCTTTGTGTCCGTTTCATGTATGTTTGTAAAGTCCCCCTCGACGCAGGAATTTATATTCCTAATGCGGGAGTTGTTTTTTTAAATAACAAAAAAATAATTGTAAATTACCCGCCCGCCCCGGCTCCGCACGTTGACATATAGAATTGAGTTTTCGGGGTAATATATAGCCTATGTCACTCACAAATACCGTAGCCTTCTATTTAGAATATGTACCTAATAATAACAATTTTCCTAACAATTTATTAAGTCCGGGAAACGAACCCCGAATCTCACGATTGAACGTAAACATAATCGCTAACTTAGCCCCTGTCAGCAATAATTACAAATATTTATTTAAACTCTTACCTATTCTATGAAATAATAAAAAATAGTTTCAAACACATATGGACACGATTTTTAAGGTTGCAGCCCAGGCCGGTCAGAATGTAACAATTATAGATGTGAAACCAGAACTGCTGGAAAAAGCTCAGAAGTCCATACATAGCAACCTAACGAGGGTCGCCAAGAAGATCTACAAAGACGATGCTGGTAAAATTGACAACTTCGTCAAGGAATCCTTCGACAGGATCAAAGTGTCAACTAATTTAGAAGATGGTGCTGATGTAGACCTGGTTGTGGAAGCTATCGTTGAGAAGCTGGATGTAAAGCAACAGCTGTTCAATAAACTTGACCAGGTTAGTAAACACGAACATTAAAATTAAATTTAAAAATGTCAAGTGCGTATCAGGCCTCGTATAGAATGGAGTTCCGTAGTCAGTCACCCATATTGGTAGGTGGATTTAAAATCGTGTCCAATAGATAATTGTTATGTTTATGTTTACTTACTATTTCGTTATTTTTGTATGAAGTTTTCCAAGTATCTTACTTTGAAAACATAGGACTTTCATACAAACTACCAATCCCCGTTTTACTTACCCCTTTAGAGGTAAGTACCCTTAGTTAGGGTACTTACCTCTAAGAACTCCTCTAGAAACTAAGGGTTAGTTTCATGAAATCCGTTCTTAGCGGATGTTTTTGGCCATTGGGTGGGACGTGGTTGATCACAATGTATATCCATAACATTTATATTGTGTATCTAACTATAGATTCTTACTATAGATAGATAATTCCATTTGTGGTAGTTTACACAGAATTATTGAATTGAATTTAATTTCTACACCCTATAAGGAACCTACCTGCCAAATTTCAAGTTTGTATGTGTTACAGTTTCTGAGATTTCATGATGAATCAGTGAGTGATATTTCGCTTTTATAAATATAGATTATTTCTCTATTGACATTCATCATCCTATCGCAGCCCACGGCTGCACATAGGCCTCTCCAATTGCACGCCACTTGGTTCGATCCTCGGCATCTCGCATCCAGCTCTGTTGACATTATTCCACTATTTTTCAGGTGTGTCCAGCACACACTATACTGGCTTCCAACACTTCGTCTATTTCAATTAACGAGATCGGCGCTGGAATCAAACGGAAAGATAGGTAATTATTAGATAAAATTAACTTTTTAATGTTTTATTATTATTAGCTGAGCTTGATTATATATATATATTATATTTATATATATAATGTATGTAGTGTAGTCTTGTCTCAGCCCAGATAGCAGTATAGTGATAAGCCAGGGTTTTTAAAGGAGTCGAGTCGTTTTTTTTTGGAAAATTTAAGTCTACCAAAGTGACTCTACTCTGGCTGATGGAAAGCATGAGTAGTATCCAGGAGTAAGGGTCACCATGCTCATTGTGATGGTAGGCAATACAGCATGGTGACCCTTACTATAGCGGCCTGGTCGCGGCTCCTTGTCCTCGTCAAATATCAACATTTCAAATTACATTGAAATCGTTGTATACAGCGTTATAGCCGTGAAACTGTAACAGACAGTTACTTCCGTTATAATCATAGCATAATTGTTTATCAGCTTGTGGTAGCCGGACTGGTTACCATAGAACAGGCTCGACTAGTCTGACATTAGACAGTAGTAAGAAGTTTTAACTAAATTCCATAAAAACACGATTGGCCTAGTGGTTTAAGCTGTTGCCATGCTGTTTTCTACTGCGCCAAGTGTCGTAGGTTCAAATCCCACGTGGGACAACACTTTTGTTTTCCACAAATTGTTGTTCTGAGTCTGGGTGTTCTTTGTTTCGTTTCATGTATGCTTATAAAGTTCCCCACGACACAGGATGTTTATTCATTATGCGATAGTTGTATTTAAAAAAAATTAACTTGTCTACTACTATATATTACGTGGGTTCTTTCACACGGAAGGGAGAAATTAATTATCTCGAACTCAACGTTTCGTAACTGCACAAGTTTACATAACCAGTGTTAAGTAACTATTTAGAATACGCGCACTTTGTACACAGGAAGGTAGTTGCCGAGGATCGAACCAAGTCGCGTGCAATTAGAGAGGCCTACGAGTATGTCCAGCAGTGGACTGCGATAGGCTGATGATGGTGATGATGATGATGTTCACAAGCAGTGTACAGTATAAAATTCCATCTGATTTTGAATGCTATTTGAGTTTAACTGGACTGCACGAATGACATAAAGTGGAGCTGGGTGTTGTGTGATGCAAAGTTGATTTTTCTCTGTCTGGGTCTATTTTCTTCTTGCCTGATGGTAAGCACGATCAGAATCCAAGAGTGGGGGCCACCACACTTGTTGCGAATGCAGGCAACTATATAGTATACTTTCTTTTTAAAAAGACAAGCCCCGCATTAAGAATAATAATAATATATCTCTTTATTGCACACTAGAATAGTAACATAAAACGGTAGCTTAAACGGACACATACAACATCAATTTGTTACTTACACAAAGTGTTGTCCCATGTAGGATTTGAACATACGACACTAGGCGCAAAAGAAAACAGCGTGGCGACAGCTTAAACCACTAGGCCAACGGTGCAGTCAAATGTGTCAAATTTCATGTTATTTATTTGGTTTATAACACTCGCTTGTGATATTTGCAAACATTTTTCTCGCTAAGGCGATTCACACACTGGCGACGCGAACACGCGCGTAGGCGCGGGGCAGGCATTGCATTGCATTGCGTCATAGCGCGTGTTCAGTGTTGGACCTGGCGTGTTTTCTATACTAATCAATGTACTTGCATACAATATTTAAATCTGCTACTCCGCGCTACGCGACGGAGCGCGGTGCAGTGTATGAATCGCCTAAAGCCTTATAAGAGGAAATTCATCTGCGTTTTGACTTTTCCTGAATTTTAAAAATATTGCAAGATCAAAATCATCTATATCGGTTCATCTTTTCTCGACTTCTAGTAAGACTAAGTAACATTAATTCATTTTCACTACATATTATAAAACTAAAGTCCTCCATCGCGTCAGTCTTTCTGTCTGTTCGTAATAAACTCAAAAACTACTGTAACGATTTAAAGGAAATGTTGTACGCATATACTATAAAGCCTTAGAAAGGACACGGTCTAGTTTCTACCGCGATATAGAGCGAAAGTTATATATAAGACGAATATCTTCCAGATTTGGTGGTCTCCACTTCTTCAACCCGGTGCCAGTGATGCGTCTACTAGAAGTGGTTAAAGGTGATCAGATCTCCGAGGAGACTTACAAAGCCATGATGGAGTGGGGCAAATCTGTTGGCAAGACTTGCATCACTTGTAAGGACACCCCTGGATTCGTGGTCAACAGGTTACTGGGGCCTTATAGCGCTGAGGCCATAAGGATGTATGAAAGAGGTTGGTGTGGATTTTTTCTTCAAGATCTTACAGACAGATGAAGCCAGTCACCCCGGGATGTACCCTAGTTGTGGGGTACGGCAGGGGGGACACCAGAAGCCGCTATTTGCGTTCTTGGTGTTTCTCCCGACTGCCAACGCAGGCCTCCGGATAGATAAAGCCGTAAAAATAACCAGATACATTTCAAACTTGGCCGCCTGATGCAAAACAAGGCAGATAATGTTCTATGGTGACCACTTAGCCAGATTATTGATCAGTTCGCTTATTTATTCTTAAACACATTGTAGAGTAGCCAATCATTCTGCATCATTCTTCCGGCCTCCGGAGGTCGGGAGAATGATGCATAAACATCTGATCAGGCCGCCATGGTACGGGTCACTATTGCATTGCCTACACTCACAGTGAGGATGGTGACCCCTACTAGCTCATGCTTTCATCATCATCCTATTGCAGTCCACAGCTGGACTTAGGCCTATACAAATAATCAAAATTTAAGTATGTCAGTTTGTGATATCAAATAAATGATGATCGAACGGAACGGATTAAGAATACAGAGTGTCATCACCCTTATTCATCCCGCGGGTGTCGTAAAAGGCGACTAAGGGATAAACTACGCAAAACAACATCGATGCAAAGAGAAGGAAAACTTGATACCAACCCTTTTTTTTTTTTTTTTTTTTTTTTTTTTTTTTTATGTGTGGAAAATCATCATGGACCGTCACCCCACCGGGGGTTACGGCGGGGTGGTGTGTCGGACTTGAACCGACTAAAAACCACACAGTGTGCCCTCTCCGCGCTTCTCCGTGTAGGAGGAGGAGAAGTCCAGGGTGAGATCTCCTTCTGAACTTCTCCAGCGCCTGCCCGCTCCTGATGCGGGCACCGTCTCGGTTTGACGACCCTCTCTTAGGCGGCGTCCGGCACACACCGACGCCGCCTCCTCGCGGCTGGCCACATAGGGCGGGTGGAGGGAAAACCCATCCCGTCCACCCACGGCCACACTCAAGGCGGCATGAGGCGCAGATGTTCGCGCCTCCGCCGCCCGAGTCGCCGGCGGCGAATCTGGTCCGATTGGATGTCGTCCTCCCGGGCCTTCTCCGCCGCCTCCTTCTGCGTGATTACGTCCTCGCAGAAGGTTGCGACCGCGGTAAATGAGCTCTCGCTGCCGGCCATGGAACGAACGACGGCCGGAAGCGAGAGATCCTCTCCGATGACTGCAGTGAGGACCCGGCGCTGCGTCTCCCATGCGGGGCAGACCGCCAGCGTGTGATGAGCCGAATCCTCACTGCAGTCGCAGTGGTGGCAGGCGGGACTCAATTCCCTCCTGGCAACCGAGTGCAGGTACTTTCCGAAGCAACCATGCCCGGAAAGAACCTGCGTCAGTCGGAAGGTAAGGGTCCCGTGCTGCCGCACTGCCCATTCGCCGATGACCGGCTGAAGCGCCTCTACGGTGGCGAGGCCAGCACGTGGAGTCTCCAGCCGGACCGACCAGCGATCCATCGTGGCTCGGTGAGCGGCTTCGCGCCACTCGCGCACGTCCTCGGGCGGAGGTCCAACTCCACCACTCTCCGCCCGGTAGTTAGCCACTCGCCGATAAACGTCGGCGAGCACTTCCGCCTCCAAATCCCACGGGGGTGTTCCGGCCAGGGCGCACGCCACCTCCGTCGATACGGTGCGGTAACCCCGTATGGCTCTGACCGCCAGAGTTCTCTGCGGCCGCCTGAGGCGCGCCCTATTCTGCTCGGTCAGAGCCGCCGCCCACACCGGTGCACCATAGAGTGCCATAGACCGGACAACCCCCGTGTACAGCTGCCTCGTGGCGACACTGGCTCCTCCCAGATTGGGCAAAAGACGCCCAAGGAAGGAGGCAGTGCCGATCAGCTTCGGAGCAAGCTGTTGGAAGTGCTCGTCGAAGAGCCACCTACCGTCTAGGACCAGACCCAGATACTTCAAGTGGGCCCGGACCGGTACGAGGACCGAGTTGACCTCGATGGAGGCGCCGGCGGGTGGACCACGACGGGGCCCATGGAAAAGTAGGGCTTCCGTCTTTTCTAGGGCCACCCGCAAACCCAGCGCCTCAATGCGCCCGACCACCAGGGAGACTCCTGTGGTGGCCAGGCGTGCCGCCTCTTCGAAGGTCGCCCCCCGGGCTGTCACAAGAGTGTCGTCGGCGTAGCAAATTACACCGACCCCGGGAGGGAGACGCCCTCGCAGGACCCAGTCGTATATAAATGTGGAACGCTTCACGATTTTGCGTGTCATCCTTGCGCAGGGGCCATGCTAATCTTCTCTGTATCGTTCCAATTTTAGTATATGTACTGCCGAAGCAAGTACAACTTGATACCAACCCTATACCAACCCGTCTGGCCAGCGTGGTATAGTAGGCCAAAACCTCCTTTCTAAGGAGAGGCCTATGTCCAGCAGTGGACTGTTAGAGGCTGTTGATGATGATTGATGAACGAAATCGGTCAAATGAAATTTAGTCACAGGTAGTCTGGATCCTGAAAAATTGGCCAAGTGCTTGTGTGGGTTCGTGTACATGCATAGAATAGGGTTCCGTAGTCGCTTAATAACTAACTATAATACTTAATTGTAATGTTTGTAAAGATTTCTCACAAAAGAAAAAAAAAATTGCAAAAAATGAAAAGAAATATTTATTCATCATAATTATCTGTCACTTTTTCCAAAATTTTTACAAACAATTCAAATTTAATATACACTCCTTGCCTTTTTTTCGGTTAAGTGTTTAATTTCTTTTGAATGCACGCTTTATGTAGGAAAAAAAGCATTTTTTGACTGTTGTCATTTTTGAAGTCACTGTTGAAGTTTTTATTAATTATGCTTACGCACGTCGGGGGCGCCGTGTCCCGGGGGTCCCGTATAATTGATACGGCAGATACGGCGGTAGCTACGCCCCTGCCCCTATAACTCCTGAAATAAAAAACTGGCTTTTACAGCCTCCCCCCCCCCCCCCCCCCGCTGTAAAAGCCAAACGCCCTGTTTTTACATAAAATTCCCTTCAAAGATAAAAATAACTGATACCTAAATTGATAATGTGTTTAATGTTGTTAAAAGACTTCCCCATTTTACGTGTAGGGGAGGTATCCCAAATAAAAATATTTTTCATAATTTTATAGTAGCACTTTGTCGACGTAATTAAAACATACACGATAGCTAGTGATTTATAATCGTTATTCCAAAGTTCAAAGTTGCGTCGTGTTGGCCTTGATGTTGACTAAAGTTAATTAATGAATAATAATTATTATTAACACTGTCAGCTACTGTCTTATTTAAATAGTTATTAAAATATATGAATATATATTCTCCGTAATTATAATATTTTAAACAATCCGTTAAAAAAATAAATAAAAATTATAATCCCCCTCGCTTATTTGCGTCAAACGCTAGTCCAAAAAAATTTTGCATAATTAAGTTACTTCTTACATTATCAGCCGTCGGACTCAGCCATACTTGGACCATTACAAACGTGCGAACTGAGTTATAAATAATTTTTATCAGACCTCTCGCTCACACTTATAGGGCATATCAAATCTCTCGCTCACACTTCTAGTGTTGTTGTGTTGAGCGAGAGATTCGAAAATGATTTATGACTCAGTTCGCACGTTTGTAATGGCCCAAGTATAGTCTTAAATTTAAATAAAGTGTGTTTGTTTAACAAAATTTGTACATTAATAGGGAATAATTAACCAGTCTCTGTCTATCACCGTTTGTTGCCATCCTTTAAAATCTCCTCCCTAAATTAGAGGGAGTTAAACCGCCGGACTGTACGACTGTATTATTAGTATAAGCGGTCACCACACCGCTTTCTACTGCTTTAAATCTTTAAATCTGACATAAGACAACACTTTGTGTGATCCACAAATTGTTGTCCTGAGTCTGGGTGTTTTTTTTGTCCGTTTCATGTATGTTTGTGAGATCCCTCGCGACACAGAATATATATATACTTAATGCGGGAGTTGTCTTTTCGTAACTAACTAATCCCACTCGGCGAAATGCAACCAAAAGAATATTGACTGTCTCGGTGGCTCAGTGGTAGCGTATGCGACTGCTGTGCTTGAGATCTCGGGTTCGATTCCCGGGTCGGACCACATGTTTGTGTGAACCACAAATATTTGTTTCGGATTTTGCGTGTTTTCTAAGTATGATATGTATGTATTTACAAAAAAAAAGTATGTTTATGTATTTATATCAGTTGTCTAGTACCCATAATACAAGTTCTTAGTTTGGGACTAGATGGCGTTGTATATAAAATGTCGGAAATATTTATTAATTTATTTTTATTGCTGAATAGTCGTGGTAACACCACTCATTCAAGGTCAAGCATAACACTCCCAAAATACCATTCAAGTATCTTGTCCGCAGGTGACGCTTCAAAGGAGGATATCGATATAGGAATGAAACTGGGTGCTGGTTATCCCATGGGCCCCTTCGAACTGGCCGACTATACAGGTCTCGACACCAACAAGTTCGCTTTACAAGTCATGTATGAAAAAACTAAGAACCCTGTTTTCGCGCCAATTCCGCTGATCGACAAAATGGTAGCCGAAGGAAAGCTCGGAATTAAGAGTGGAGAAGGTTTCTATAAGTACAGTAAAAAGTGATTAGATTGTTGGTTTTCAAATATACGAGTTTTTTTTATCAGGTATTTGTTTTTTTATAAAAACCTATTTTTGTAAATAATACTTGTAATAGTACATATTTCGGACATCTAGACCCCAAACTAAGCAGATATTTTGGGCACTAGAAAGATGATGGAAATACATAAACATATATTTTTTTTGTAAATACATACATAATAAATCGTAGAAAACACCCAAACTTCGATACAAATATTTGCGGATCACACAAACAGTAATTGGTCCGACCCAGGAATCGAATAATGCTACGATAATGTCGACATCCATCATCATCATCATCATCATCAACAGCCTTCAAAGTTCACTGCTGGACATAGGCCTCTCCTTAGAAAGGAGGTTGTCGACAGCTATACATATAATCATAAATTTTCAAAACTCCAGAAAAACATTCCAGGTAGAACTACCAAATGACTGGACCACTGAATAAAATAAATAAATTCTTCAACCTCATAATTACATAACACAGATAAAGTTACGTATAATCATGCGATTAGATTATATAAATCTATTATTGCTGCCTCCTTAACCGTGTAACAATATTTATTAGAAACTTTTATCGAATTAGATAAAGGTTATTACCACCATACCAGGAAAAACAATTATTGCCAAGCTATTAATAGTTTTGATAGAAAGATTAGAAGACTAGAGTTCGTCTACCGGTCGAAATCTGACTGTTGAATACCTTCTATAAGTTGGATTGTTATTGTATGGACTACAGTATCAAAGCATTTTATAGTTTTTTTTTACTTTTGTCGTTAATTGCAAGTAATGACGCAGGTAGCTTTATATAATTATTGGAACAAAAAATAAGGTAGTCTAAAAATTGGCCAAGTGCGTGTCAGGCCACGCATAGAATAAGGTTCCTCAGTAATGGTTCATGGTAATAAACTCCTCAGTACAGTTTTTCAAGTAAGCGTATTTTACAAATTAGGCCTCTATAAGTCCTGACCTAACCAAGTCATCTAAGTTGTTATAGTTTTCCCTTAAAGTTCAATATATAGACTACCAGTATGAATTTTTCCAGATTTTCGAACCAGCCATTTAGCTTTTAGAAGGGGGGGGGGGACGCCCTATATTTTCAAAAAAAGGCCCTTTAAAGTGGAATAACTCGCAAACGGATACCTAAATTAAAAAATTGTTTTACAAACATCATAATGTTTTCAAAAGACCTATCTAATGATACTCCACACGATGGAGTAGCTGCAAGACAAAAAATATCTCCACTTTACGTGTCGGGGAGTTACCCTAAATTAAAATATTTTTCATGATTTTATTGTAGCACTTTGTAGACGTAATGAAAACACATATCCATGCGAAGTTTCATCTTTCTAGCGCTAACCGTCTCGACGCACAGACGGACGGACGGACACGAAGAAACTATAAGGGTTCAGAGTCATGAACTTCGGAACCCTAAAAGGTAGCCTAAGTTCCTGGTTGTAATATCAGCTCTCTGCCAGTGAAAGTTCCGTCAAAATCGGTTCATTGTTATAGATAAAATGCTCCCAGGCTTTTTCACATTACAATTACATATATATATGTAGTACTAGTTGACCCAGCGAACTTCGTACCGCCATACTTTAAAATTCCAGAACTTGAATGCAGCGCCACCTACCGGGTCCAATTGCGAATCTAAACCATTCCCAGATCCCCTTGAACACACACAAAAAATTTCATCAAAATCGGTCCAGTCGTTTGAGAGAAGTTCAGTGACATACACACTCACACAAGAATTATATATATAAAGATATAGGTAGAGCCGCGTTGATTTCAGCACGAATTGACCCTCACACAAAAAACCAACTTAAAGTGACAACATTTGTGCTGTCTTTAAATAAATAATAAATATTTCGGACATCTTACATTCAACGTCATCTAGTCCCAAACTAAACAGAGCTTGTATTATGGGTACTAAACTACTAAACAACTGAAATAAATACATAAACATATTTTTTTGGTAAATACATACATTTTATACATAGAAAACACCCAGACTCCGAAACAAACATTTGTGGATCACACAAACATTTAGTTAAACACGGGAATCGAACCCGAGACCTCTTGATCAGCAGCCGCATACGCTAACCACTAGACCAACGAGGCTTTCGTGGGTGAGTGTGAGAACGGAGGCCCAATGGCCAATGGCCGTTTGATGTGGTTAACCATAGTTTGTGAATGAGATTCGTTACTAGTTTAATCGAACGTACTGTATCTATAGCGCCACTGAATATTATCAACTAGGTACGCATTAAATTGTGATTACAATAAATATGTGTCAGCCATATTAATTGTCCTTTTGCCATAAATATACATCCTTACTAATGCGAAAGTAATTCTGTCTGTTACGTCTTCACGTCTAATCCGATTTTGATGAATTTTGGTATAGAGATAGATGGAACATTGGGAAAGGGCGCGACATAGACGCGGGCGAAAGCTATTTTAGTATAACACTGATTGAGTAACATATTGGTGAAGTAGTTAGTGAGCCAGTGGTCCTGGGGTCGAATTCCACTCAGAAAAAAAAATGATTTTGTGAAAGAAAAAAATTAAAGTGACTACTCTGCTTGTTGGACAGCCGTTGGTCCTGGTTGTCATGAAAATCTATGGCAATCGTTATTGGGAAGTCAGCGCCCTCAAATTTACTGACAATAGTTCAACCTTCGAATTTCAGTTCTCTCTTAGGGTTGCGGAGGTCCGATGCCAGTCGCTCCGTGAAAAAACTGATATTCAAGTAAAACCGGTTGAACTAGTAGCCGACCCTAAACAATATTTGGAATAAGGCTAGGAAGAACATACTCTGCCTGATGGAAATCATGAGTAGAATCCAGGAGTAGGGGCCCCCATCCTCATTGTGAGTGCATACAAAACAGGATCCTAGGATGCGAGCGGAGCCGCGGGCATCAGCTAGTAATATAATGTGTCTGTAACTTACGTCCGTACTATTGGGACAAACATTCTAGTGAGATCCCTTCCTATTGTTATTACCTACTTCCTTCCTTGTAGGTACAAATGTACAAGAAACAGGTATTTAGCATTTAATTTTACATTTTCCTTATCATTTCATTATACGAACTCAAATTCGAAGATACCACGCTAGGCAGAGATAACAGTTTTTTATTTGCATACGTGCTTGCAACCTAACTAGTTTTTTTGCTATCGTAGCGCCGTAATTATAATAATCCAGGGTGTTCGATTATTTTACTTCCAGTCAAGTTTGCGTAGATTTTTTTAAAGCCTGTCAAAGTGATTCTACACTGCGTGGTGAGTGAGGGCCACCACATTCCCTGCGAATGCGACCAACAATATGGTGGTCTAGTGAGTTGCTTTTCACGCCCCGCTTATAGTACCTCGGATCATAGTCGGAGGGAAACACGTGAGCTAGCAGTGAGTTCCAGTTTTTAATTGCTCGGGACAAAAAGGAAGAGCCGAACCGTTTACGTTTCTAGTGCGTATTTCTACTAATTCTAAACGGTGACTTCCATGGGTTCACGTTGTCTTGTAGAGGAAGAGAGAAGGCTGGAATATTTTTTATACACCTGATCGGAACACTAGTCAATATTCCCTGAAAATGAAAAGAGAACGTTAGTCTTTTCCTTGACCTGAATAAGCGGGAGGAAAAAATGTATGAAAATCCATTTCTAACGTGTTTTAGCGGGAGAGAAAGTTGTATGAATTTTCATTTCTCATGTGTTATCTTATCTATGGCGCGCGCTTGCCCAAGGAGTTCTCGTATAATTTAAATAAGGAATCTCCGTGCCACTGACATCCTTTTGTGAAGAATAAAAAAAAACAAAAGAAGCGCGAAATATTGGTCAAATTCTAAGCTAAATTGTGTCTTACATGGTGTCTTACGTTTTGATTTTATTTTAAAAATACTTTAAATGTTCCTCACAGGTGTAGTATAAAGCACTGTGTAGCACTCGGGTGAAAGTCCCATTCCTAGCTCGGGAGTATTGTGGCCCTAGGCTGCGCCTTCGGGCCACAAACTGATCCCTCGCTAGTAATCGGTCCCTTTCCTCCCTCGGTGAACAATGTACTATTACTAAATATGTCGAATTATAATTTCTATATTTAAAACATCTCTAGAGAACAATGCTTTCGGCTTTTATCATACTAAGGGGACCACTCTTATGGACGGACGGGGTATGTTTTCTACCGTTACAAACTTAAAAAAAAAAACGTTTTTCGGTTTCTATTCCATTTCTCTATTCTCTTGCTTCATAGGCTAATGTCACTCAGTCACGTGGTCAAAACAAAATATTAGCCAATGAAAGAAGAGAATACAGAAATAGAATAGAAAATGAAAAATGCTTGAAACCAGGCAAGGAAGGCAGACATCAAAATATGTAATTATGTATATCAATAAATATATCGTGTATTTACTATAGAAACGAACACGCAAAACCCATGAACTTAACTGATATTATATGTTATCTGTCGATATAATATAGATAGTAAAAGTTGTAATTGATCACGGTCATAAGTGCGTAATTAATTTTGTTGTCTATGGATTTGTTTTATTCGAAGAATTACACAAAGGCAAGGGCCTTTTTTATTTTTTAGCCTACCAAATGACTACTCTGCCTGATGAAAAGCATGAATAAAATCCAGGAGTAGGGGTCACCATCCTCATTGTAAGGGTAGGCAATGCAGCCTGCTCAGACGTTCAGTTCTGCATCATTCTCCCGGCCTCCGGAGGCCGAGAGAATAATGCAAAATGATTGAGCCTCCGGTCTCACACTCACTATCGAAATACAACAGTAAGAATACTGTCATTATTAGGATGGTCTTCTGTGTAAGGGTAGCTTCACAATTAACAAGGCCCTAGGCCTCTCATCGATACTCGCTTTGAATTTCAGCTGAGTCCGGTACTAACAGACTACCTACCTTGGGATCAGGTGGCTCTGTGTGATAGTTGCTAAGTTGTTACTTCATTTTTTTCATCATCATCATCATCATCAACAGCCTTTAACAGTCCACTGCTGGACATAGGCATCTCCTTAGAAGGGAGGTTTTGGCCTACTATACCACGCTGGCCAGACGGGTTGGTAAAGGGTTTGTTTCAAGTTTTCCTTCTCTGGGCAGTGATGTTAGCTGCTTATTTTGTTCCTTTAGTCGCCTCTTACGACACTCATGGAATGAATAGGGGTGGTGACACTTTGTATTCTTAATCACTACACGGAAGTATTCGCTTATTCGTAATTCGAAATAAATAATACTTCATTTGAAGTAATATTTAAACAGCCTAAAATCGTGTGTATGTTACTCATTATGCACTTTCTTCTATGGCTTGAAAAAGTTGCTGAGCTTAGCTTAGCAGATTATAAATAAACTATTATAAAATATTATATTAATTTTAGGTGATGCATCCGCTCAAGATATTGACATCGCCATGAAACTCGGAGCTGGGTACCCCATGGGGCCATTAGAGTTGGCAGACTTCACAGGGCTTGACACAAAAAAGTTTATACTGAATATAATGTTGGAAAAGACTGGCAACCCTGTTTTTAAGCCTATTCCACTTCTGGATAAGTTGGTAGGGGAGGGAAAAATAGGGAGGAAAACTGGAGAGGGATTCTTTAAATATGGAAAATGAGAACCATTTGTTTCACGAATTACAGAAGGTCTCTTCTTATACCGTAGTGGATTGTGTACCTACACCGTGTACTTGATTGCTGTTGATAAATCGATAGTCTGTCCAAGCAAGAGGTCCTGATAATTAACCACCTGTACAGGAATTTAGAAAAGTAAGCTAATGTAATTTATGTTTTAAATACGTATTATTAAAAAGAAAACTTGTTTTATTCCCATGGTGGGACACATCCACCCAAACCAAATCAATCCACCCAATACAAATGTATTAAGATGAAACATGTCTAAAAATACATATGATGAGTTATTTATTAGGTCAAAAACATGTGAACGCGCAAAAAAGTGAATCACAATTTGAAATCTGACAGAATGAATAATTACTCGCCCATTATCTTTACAAGATAAACGATATCGGAGTAGTTTTCCAATTACCTTAAGAAACTTAAGAGAACAAGATAATTTATAGTTAAAATACCCATACAATACACACACACAACAATAGGGACAGTCCTATAAGCTTCAACAAATTGTTCCAACTTATCTATGCAGACCGCCTCTAGAACCTCCACACCTTTCTGATATCGACAACGATCAACGATATCTGAAATGATTTCTCATATTAACGTTCGATATATCTGCACAGATCGGTTTGCATTTTCTTTAATTTGTGGAAATGTGTGGAGTAGACATTTTTGCCTATTGGATTGCCTATCCCTGCTAATCTGTATGGATTAGAGGATTACTAGAAATATTAGAAGTATGCTAGTCGTAAAAATATTGGTAGATAAGGGAAGGCAATAAATAAGATAGAAAAGGAGTTTTGCTTGCATAGATAGATGATCTGTGGAATACAAATAATACTTAGGTATCCTGGAGATACCGTAGCCAAGTGGTTAGATAACGCGTTTTCCTCGCAGAAGGCTGATAATAAGCTGTGCTACAAATACGCTAGGTACTAGGTAGTAAAAACACATACCTATATATAATTTTACTTGCAGTGAAAACTTCTACATTTGTTTGGTAGTTCGTGTATAACGAAATCTAGTATATTAAATCTAGCTTCATCTCATTCCAGGGAAACTGAAGTTCTTAGAAAGACGGGTAAAAGATTTTACATTGAAGTATCTATAAATTATATCTCACAAAATTATGCAATACTGCTTTAATTATCCGCCTAAAATATTAAAAAAATCAACAGTATAAAAATACAATCAATGTGTAAAACTATTCGATTTTATTTAAATTACATCCCAGAAAAAAAAATTCAAGCATGAAGGTCGACTGTTCCAGCCAGACCGGTTCTCTGCCACAGTTTCTTCTCATCAACACGAATCTTTAAAACAAGAGTTATAATAACTCTCACATACTATAAAATTAATCAATATCATCGGCGACGTAACAAAACATATCTTAAGATAAAGACAAGTCATTCTTGATTTATGTATTGATTAGATAAACATTTTCCTAAAGGTTACCCAATGCCTCGCGAAATAAAAAAAAATACAGTTGATTTGTGGTACTGCTGTAGTACACAACCTACATTCAAGATTTATTCTAATAGGTATTTAATATACTAAAACAAGTTATTTATAACTTCATTAGTTCATTTGTGGTTTCACACTCATTTCTTAGTGTCGTGTTCGTTTATTGATTGAATTACACCTATTGTTTTTTTGTTATTTACATTGTAAATTTAACCATTTTACATTAGCTAAAACTATTTGTCGTTTTGTTTATTGTGTCATTATTTGCTTATCTTCATAACTTCACAATGGATAACGGAGGTAACGCTGTTGATTTTTAACAAAAGAAGACCATATATATTCTATAAATAACTGGGTACCTGATAATCTAATTATTTTACGTACCTACAAAATGATTTTCAAAACGAGCAAAGTACGGTAAGTCAGTATTGTTTGTGCATTCCTGTGGGGACGTAGTGTGGTTTAATTTTTACAAGGAAACTAAGGTTAGTTTTATTATGTGATCACTGTTTATGTATGTCTTGCTCGCACTGAGGAGTGAGCGAAAAAGTAATTTTATACTACACCTGATCGGAACAGTAGTCAATATTCCCTGAAAATAAAAAGAGAACGTTAGTCTTTTCCTTGACCTGAATTAGCGGGAGGAAAAAATGTATGAAAATCCATTTCTAACGTGTTTTAACGGGAGAGAAAGTTGTATGAATTTTCATTTCTCATGTGTTAACTTTTCTATGGCGCGCGCCTGCCCAAGGAGTTTTCATATAATTTAAATATGGAATCTCCGTGCCACTGACATCCTTTTGTGAAGAATAAAAAAAACAAAAGCGAAATATTTGAAATATTGTTCAAATTTTAAGCTAAATAATAATTGTGTCTTATTGGTGTCTTACGTTTTGATTTTATTTTAAAAATACTTTAAATGTTCCTCACAGGTGTAGTATATAAAGCACTGTGTAGCACTCGGGTGAAAGTCCCATTCCTACCTCGGGAGTATTGTGGCCCTAGGCTGCGCCTTCGGGCCACAAACTGCTCCGTCGCTAGTAATCGGTCCCTTTCCTCTCTCGGTGAACAATGTACTATTGCGTTATCTATAGTTGATAAACAGACGTTCGAATTTTAAAAGACCCGCATTCGCGCGCTTCTTTCGTCACGTAATGTTGTTTTTGTAGTATTTTATGAAATGACTGCATGAGATATGTTTTTATTGTTAGCACAGCATAACATGAGTAATTTACAAGTTGCCTATCGTAAAAATTATTGCTCAAGCGATTTATCAAGGAAATTATTGCTAACTTATCAATTCATGAACAAAACAATGGGTACTTTTTCCTACGTATACATTTGGCGGACTTCAGAGGCTATAGTGAAAGACGACTACAAAAGTAAGTTATATATCGGATATTTAATTATTTCGGATTATCCGTAAGTTTCGGTTACGGATATTAAATTGAAGTAAAACATAATTTATGATAAAGTTTCAGTGAAGTAGGGCTATTTTCGGGAAAAGTTTTTAACACACTGTTTACATTTTGTAGAATCTACATGAACTTACAAAACTGTCGAAAGATATCGTTTTATTTAGACTCCGCCCTAATTTGAAACTATTGGAAACTTGAGAAACGGTACGGTTACGGATATATTATTATTTTTATTTCGGATATCCGATAGTTACAGTTACGGAGCTCCTTAACATCCCTTTATACAAGTAAATTACAAAACATTAACAGATAAACTTCAATTTTATTTATTTGCATAGGTATAACTAAATAGTTATCACATAAAACGAAAGTTTTTTCAGTTACTGGAGTACACCTATCTCAACAATATCAATACATATACCTATAACTGCTTGTTAAGGCAAAGTTGATAAAAAAAACACCCTAATTACCATATATATCTAAATGTCAGCGTACATATACATACATACATACCATTAATACAGATAACGACGGCCTATTTTCAGTATTTTTAAACACCTTAATAATTAGTACATAATATTGTTGAAAGATGCCTCTATTTCCTACGGAACCCTTTCCCCAAAAAGGTTGTTTTTTAAGGATGTTTATGATTTGTAATGGAGGTCAAGCTCAATAGATGGCGTTGTACCGTAAATTGAATCACACTTTTTTATCAAAACATACTTTCTTTGACTGCCTCGTTGGTCTAGTGGTTAGCGTATGCGGCTGCTGATCAAGAGGTCTCGGGTTCGATTCCCGAGTCGGACCAAATATTATTATTTGTGTGATTCACAAATATTTGTTTCGGAGTCTGGGTGTTTTCTATGTATAATATGTATGTATTTACAAAAAAAAAAGTATGTTTATGTATTTATATCAGTTGTCTAGTACCCATAACACAAGCTCTGCTTAGCTTGGGACTAGATGATGTTGTGTGCCAGATGTCCAAAATATTTATTATTTATTTATTTTTTTTGTTTCCAAATGCCTTTTATGTATGTAAATATTGTTTCAATAAAGAGAGCAATCTGAAAGCTATCTGAGCTATCAGGGAGCTATTCGCTAGATCGGGATACAGTGGTTTTATTGATTCCCCTAGTATTCACAACCAGTTCAGTGACGAAATAGTTCCAAAGGTCAATATTACCAGCTTAGTAATTAACAGTTTCTAATAGTCAGTGCTCATAAAGCCAATAATACAGCCTCGGGCGTAGTTTTTTAAATATTTTTAAACACCTAAGTTCTTAATTATACTGTCTATGAAGGAAGGGCTTAGTTATCTACGGGAACCCTTTACCGGAGATATTATTATATCTATACTAGCTTTCGCCCGCGGCTCCGCCCGTGTGTATGTCGGTTATCGCGGTAAAAAGTAGCCTATGTCCTTTCCCAAGTACAGTTCTATCTTCATACCAAATTTTATCAAAATCGGTTCAGTGGTTTAGGCGTGAAAGCGTAACAGACAGACAGAGTTACTTTCGCATTTATAATATTAGTAGGGATAAATAAATAAAATTGTAGTGTTTGTATGTAATATCGAATTAACAGTTAATAAGGGTTTACGAAAGTATAAACGTTACTTACACAAATATTTCAATTTTTATCTTCTGTTCCGGGTCATCTTTAGAACTTCTGGAACAATTTTGACGGGATTTTCACTGGCATAAAGTTGATGACCAAAGATTAACATAAGCTATTTTTTTTTAACTTTGCTTCCCGGCGTTACTTGCGTTTTACTCAGCTAGTTTATGATAAAAATGTATACAACAAATGTAAGTACTTCAACTTATTAAAACCTAGGTTATGCCCGCGTGTATGTCTGTTATCGAGGTAAAAAGTATATATCCTTTCTCAGGCTCTAGTCTATCTGTGTATCAAATTTCATTCAAATCGGTTCAGCCCGTGACAAACAAACAGTTACTTTTGCGTTTATATTATTAGTAAGGATTGTTTTTTCTTTGGCGACTTTTACACATACTCATGTTGTAAAAGAGTTATTCACATAGTGTCTACCCGTGACCACGAGCGGTATAACCCGTTCGAAACGTCGGAAAGTATAAGGTATCGTAACCTTTTTAATTTTATCACGAATAAGTCCCGTTTACAGTAAAAAACATTAGTAAATATTTAACATGTTGTGGTTTACTAACCCACCAAGTATGGTATTGAACTGAAGATATTAATTTATACATTTATGGTATTATATTTATATACCATTGCATGTACTTAAAAGTTAATAAAATACTAACCAAACAATCCTTGTAACTCGCTCCAATTAAACACCTGACAAACACAGCTCTGCATCACCCAAAGGTTGACTGGAAGAAAATGCCTACGGCATAAGCAATGTATTTGCAGGAAGTACAAATGAATAAATAAATAAATGATTATATAGTAAGTCTAGGTTATCAACTAAATTATTTAGTTCTTTAATAATTGATACATGTGACGTTTAAATGCGACTGTTTTTCTCGGATGTTCCTTCGGTAAATGTCATAATATATAATAGTTGTTAATGAACCATCACATCTATACATACAATTAAATTAAATTGACGTGTCTGTATGTAATATGGAATGAATAGTTTTTTACTAAATGCATATGAAAGTTAAAAGGGTACATCAGTAATAATGATCTCTGTATCGTCTGGAACGATTTTGATGGGACTTTCGCTGGAAGTAAGCTAATGACATTAGGAGTGACTTAGTCCATTTTTTTAGAATATTCTTGCTCCGCTCCGTAATAATGTTAATAAGATGTCAGGGAGAAAATAAAATGCATTTACACTTTCGTAGAATGTGCATCGCCGACGCAACCCCGGTGTAACCTTTCGCGGAAGACCTTCTATTCTTTAACAAGGTTTTAATTTAAAATCGTTACATCCATTTTTAGATATTAGTCTTTTTGTTTCAATACACTTGTATATTAACTTTTGAGAATTTTAATTTGATTAAATTTAAAGTGTAAGTAATGTACGTACGTTTAAAAGTTATAGGAAGTTTGTTATAATTTTGTGTAGTGTGTTCATTTGACCATTACGAAATTGATAACTTTGCTGGTAAGTTTAAACACTATAATTAGGTTAATTTAAACTGTCTTTACAAATAATTCGTGAACCTAACGGTTTTGCTTTCATTGATGATTGAGGCAGTTTTAGTGAGCGTTCATTGACTGTATGCGTTTGCGACAACTGTG
Source organism: Phragmatobia fuliginosa (assembly GCA_932526445.1). Taxonomy (NCBI): domain Eukaryota; kingdom Metazoa; phylum Arthropoda; class Insecta; order Lepidoptera; family Erebidae; genus Phragmatobia; species Phragmatobia fuliginosa. The sequence goes on from OW052073.1 coordinate 19,522,108, forward strand.
CGATTCCCGGCTCAGACAAATATTCTATCATCATCATCAACAGCCTATAACAGTCCACTGCTGGACATAGGCCTCTCCTTAAAAAGGAGGTTTTGGCCTACTATACCACGCTGGCCAGACGGGTTGGTTTCAAGTTTTCCTTCTCTTTGCATCGATGTTGCCTTGCGTAGTTTATCCCTTAGTCGCCTTTTACGACACCACACGACACACGAATACTTTTAGTATTCTATATGATCTGCTAATATTTGTTTCGAAGTGTTTTCTATGTCAATCTAGCTTTCATAGTATAAGCTCTGCTTAGTTTGAGGTTTGTTTATTAATTAGGGACCATATCCTCAATTTCACACAGAGATTGCCTTTTTTTTTTTTTTTTTTTTTTTTTTTTAACGTGTGGAAATCCCCACGGACCGTCATCCCGTCGGGGGTTACGGCGGGGTGGTGTGTCGACCGCGGTCGCAACCTTCTGCGAGGACGTAATCACGCAGAAGGAGGCGGCGGAGAAGGCCCGGGAGGACGACATCCAATCGGACCAGATTCGCCGCCGGCGACTCGGGCGGCGGAGGCGCGAACATCTGCGCCTCATGCCGCCTTGAGTGTGGCCGTGGGTGGACGGGATGGGTTTTCCCTCCACCCGCCCTATGTGGCCAGCCGCGAGGAGGCGGCGTCGGTGTGTGCCGGACGCCGCCTAAGAGAGGGTCGTCAAACCGAGACGGTGCCCGCATCAGGAGCGGGCAGGCGCTGGAGAAGTTCAGAAGGAGATCTCACCCTGGACTTCTCCTCCTCCTAAACGGAGAAGCGCGGAGAAGGCACACTGTGTGGTTTTTAGTCGGTTCAAGTCCGACACACCACCCCGCCGTAACCCCCGGTGGGGTGACGGTCCATGATGATTTTCCACACATAAAAAAAAAAAAAAAAAAAAAAAGGGGTGGTGTGTCGGACTCGAACCGACTAAAACCACACGGTGTGACCCTCTCTGCGCCTTTGTATTGGAAGGAGTCCAGGGAGGGGATTTCCTTCTGGACTCCAACCAGCGCCTGCCCGCACTGTTGCGGGCACCACCACACAAGTGTACTCTTTAATTGGGCAACGTCCGGTCACACGCGGACGTCGCCCCCTCGCGGTTGGCCACTACTGCGGACGGACGGGAAACCCGTCCCGCCCATCCGCGGCCACTCTCAGGGCGGCATGAGACGCAGGTATGCGCGCCTCCGCCGCCCAGGGCGCCGGCGGCGGATCGGGTCCGAGTGGATGTCATCCTCCCGGGCCTTCTCCGCCACCTCCTTCTGCAAGATTACGTCCTCGCAGAAGGTTGCGACCGCGGTAAAACAACTGTCGCTGCCGGCCATCGATCTTATGACGGCCGGCAGCGAGAGATCCCCTCCGATGACTGCATTGAGGGCCCGGCGCTGCGTCGCCCATGCGGGGCAGACCGCCAACGTGTGCTGGGCCGAGTCCTCACTGCAGTCGCAGTGGTGGCAGGCGGGACTCGGTTCCCTCCTAGCGACCGAGTGCAGGTACTTTCCGAAGCAACCGTGCCCGGAAAGCACCTGCGTCAGCCGGAAGGAAAGGGTCCCGTGCTGCCGCCCTGCCCACTCCGCGATGACCGGCTGGAGAGCCTCCACGGCGGCGAAGCCAGCGCGTGGGGTCTCCAGTCGGAACGACCATCTCACCATAGTGGCTCGGCGAGCGGCTTCGCGCCACTCGCGCACGTCCTCGGGCGGAGGGCGAAATCCGCTCTCCGCCCGGAAGTCAGCCACTCGCCGATAAACTTCGGCGAGCACTTCCGCCTCCAAATCCCACGGGGGTGTTCCGGCCAAGGCGCACGCCGCCTCTGTGGACACCGTGCGGTATCCGCGTATGGCTCTGACCGCCAATATCCTCTGGGGGCGCCAGAGGCGCGCCCTATTCTGGGCGGTCAGTGCCGCCGCCCACACCGGTGCACCGTACAGTGCCATGGACCGGACAACCCCCGTGTATAGCTGCCTCGTGGGAACACTGGCCCCGCCCAAATTGGGCAAAAGTCGCCCAAGGGCAGAGGCAGTGTCCACTAGCTTAGGAGCCAGCTGTAGGAAGTGCTCGTCGAAGAGCCACCTACCGTCGAGGACCAGGCCCAGATATCTCATCTGGGCCCGGACCGGTACGAGGACCGAGTTGACCTCGATGGAGGCGCCGGCGGGTGGACCACGACGGGGCCCATGAAATAAAAGGGCCTCCGTCTTATCCAGGGCCACCCGTAGACCCAGCGCCTCGATGCGCCCGACCACCAGGGTGACTCCTGTGGTGGCCAGGCGCGCCGCCTCCTGAAAGTTAGCCCCCCGGGCCGTGACAAGTGTGTCATCGGCGTAACAAATTACGCCCAGCCCGGGGGGGAGACGCCCTCGTAGGGCCCAGTCGTATCCCATGTTCCACAGGAGTGGTCCTAGGACAGACCCCTGTGGAACACCGCACGTCTTGGCCCTGCGTCTCAAGACGCCATCTCGGTCCTCGTACACGACGGTACGATCCTCTAAATAGTCTGCCACCAGCCGCCTCAGGTACTCTGGCACTCCGTGAAAGCGGAGCGCTTCCCTGATGCAGCCAAATGGCAGACTATTGAAGGCGTTGGCGATGTCCAGGGACACCGCCAACACCACTCCGCCGCAGCTGACCGCCTCCTCGGTCACGGCCCTCAGGCGTAGAACTGCATCGACCGTCGAACGCCCTTCTCGGAAACCGAATTGGGCGTCCGACAGGTCGGGGCCCACCTCGCTCAGATGCTGGACGATGCGGGCAGAGAGAACCCTCTCAAACAATTCGCCCGCCTCGTCCAGCAACACGATGGGCCTGTAGGCCGCGACCGAATCGACAGGCCGTCCCGGCTTCTGCAATAGGACCAGCTTCCCGCACTTCCAGCGCTCAGGGAAGCGCCCGGACGCCAGGCTAGCGTCCAACACCTCCCTGAGGCGATCCGACATGTGATCGAGGGCTCGGGCCATCACTCGGGCTGGAACCCCGTCCGGCCCGGGGGCGGTGTTCTTGGACCGAATCCGTAGAACAGCCGCCCCCACCTCCGATTCCCTCACGGGCGGAACAGCAACCTCGCTGCCCCCGTAATCTCCGGCTGATGCAGCCATCAACGGGGGTGTGTGTTCCGCCCGTTGCGGGAATAGGCCCTCGACCACTTCCTGCAGGAAGCTGGGCTGGAGAGTCTCTGTAAGGGGGGGGGGGCCGACGCGCGGAGCTTTTGACGCACCGCACGATAAGGGCGTCCCCAGGGGTCACGCTCGAGACTCTCCAGCATCTCCTCTCTACTTACATCCTTGGCGCGGCAGATGGCCAGCCTCAGAGTTTTCCGAGCTTCTCGGTACTCCTCATGAAGCCGGTCCACCTCCTCACCGACCCCGCGGTGACGTCGCCTACTACGAGTTAGGGACCTCCGGGCACGAACGCACGCCGCACGGAGGTCCGCCAACTCCTGGGACCACCAGTAGACCTCCTTCTTTGGAGGCCGACACCCACGAACTCGGGGCATGGCCGCATCGCAGACCCGCGTTAGCGCGTCAGCAAAGAGGCCAGCCCTCACGTCGACCCCCTCGGTCGGGGCCCACGGAGACAGCCAAGCGTTGAGAATGGCCGCCTCCTCCAGTAGGTCCCTGTCGAGTTTGGCGACAGCCCACCGCGGGAAGCGGTAAGAACGCCGCGCCGCGTGACCCCTACTGGGGTCCTGGGACCGGGAGAGCTCCAATCGGATATACAGGTGATCCGAGAGCGTCTCAACCTCTTCCAGGACACACCAGTTCCTTACTCGTGCGGCGACTGCAGGGGTAGCGAACGAAAGGTCCACTATCGACCCCCCCTGCTGTCGCACGCACGTGTTGGTGGAGCCCCTGTTCAGCAAACAGAGGCCCACCGAAGCCGCCCACTCCAATACGGCTTCGCCCCTGGCGTCCGTCACCGGGGAACCCCACGCAGTGGACTTTGCGTTGAAGTCCCCCAGCACGAGGACGTGCCCAGACGCTAGTCGCCGCATCGAGGTCTCTAGGTTGTTGAGGAAGACCTCGAAGTCGCTCAAACTCCGGTTGGGGGAGAAGTATACACCATAAATGGTGACCCCCCCCCACTCGGCGGCAACATATCCAGCGCCCTTATCTCTTAACGACAAGGGTGGGGAATGAGCCGCCGTGGAGCCGATGACTGCCACGGAGCCGTCCCAGTCACCCATCCAATTAGGGCGGGGAGGAACGTAATAAGGCTCCGCGACTACGGCGAGACCTACCGACCACTGTGCCATGGTTTGCAGGAGGAGGTCCTGCGCTGCGGCACAGTGGTTGAGGTTCGTCTGGACCAGGAGGCTGGAGGCTCGATCCATTACTGGACCGTGTCTCCAACCCCCTCCATGGGCGTCGGCGTCGACGCACGATTAACGTCGGAGGCAGCCCGGGTCGTTAGGCTGGCCTCCGGCGCTTGCGGAGAAGCACGGGGAGGCTTGCAGCCCCCCTGCCCCATCTGGTGATTGGCGGGCTTATTGCCCGCCGCACACACTGGGCAGTGAGGGGCGGAAGAGCATTCCACCGCCTTGTGCCCCGGTTGACCGCAGCGGAAACAGAGACCGCTGCAGTCGAAACACCTGTCGCACCTGGCGCGTGTGTGCCCCGATGTTAGGCATTTGTAACACCTCATCGGTCTCGCCGCCAGGACCGTAATCCTAGCGTTGACAAAACCGATGAGGATCTTGCCAGCGTCGCCCAATAATTTGGCCGACGCTACGGGGCAGCTGATCCACACAGCGCCAAGTCCTCCTGGTCCGGGGCGGATGGTGCCGACCCTGACGTTGTCCGCGCTGCAGCCCGTCTTCTCCACGACTGCAACGCGGACATCTTCTGCCGTCACTGAGTCGTCCAAGCCCGAAATGCGCAACTCCGCACACTTTGTGGGCCTGGCGACTTTGACACCATCCTCGGCTGCGAACATAACGCGCAGCTTCTCCGCAAAGGCGTCCGCCGACCTTGCGCCTTCAGCCCCCGGGAACTCGAGCACTCGAGCTCCCGTTTGGGACTTGCGCAAGCTCATGCCTGCCGTCCCGAACTCAGTTGCGAGACTGCGGGCCCTTTGGAAGAGGGCCGCGTACGTCAGTCCGCCACTGACCGCCTCCGGCGACACGGTCACCACCACAGCCGCTGTTTTAGGCGGCTGTAGTTTCCGCGCCTTCTTCTTGGTGGCCGTTGCCACCGGTGGCGATGGCGGGCCTTGGGTTGCTTTCTGAGCAGCCTTTTTCGCCCGCCTTCGGGACGACTTCGACCCTCCCACTACCTGCCAACGGTCATCGGAGGCAGATGTGGATGGGCCCGGCAGGGATGGTGGAGTGGGGAGGGGAGGGAACTCCGCTCCGGACTTCGCCGCTGTTTCAGGCACCGGCTTGGCCGGCGCCTTGGCCGGTGCCTGAGCCGGCGCCTTGGCCGGTGCCTGGGCCGGCGCCTTGGCCGGGGACTTCGCCGGCGCCTTGGCCCCCTTCCCCGATCTTTTGGGAGCCGCAGGGGCCGGGGCCGAAGCCGCCGCCGCCGCATACGACACAACGGGTGCAGTCGGTGCAACCGCAGCATGCGTCCGCTGCGACGCGAGCGGCGGACGGACAATAGGCGCCGGGGGCAGCCTCGCCTCAATGCTAGCCAGGCGGCCGTCCAGAAATCGCCTCACTGCGTCGAGGACCTGGTGCAGCTGGGCGTCAGGTACCTCGTCGCCAACAACAGAGGGCCGCTGGGACGGACCAGGTGGAGCCTCTTGTTGAGGACGCTCAGCCCGAAATTGGGCGAATTGAGCACTTAGCTCAGCCACCTGGCCCGTCAGCCGATCGTTGGCAGCCTGGAGACGTCCCACATCCCCGCAGAGGGTATCCACGACCCCCGCAATAGCGGCGGAGGAGTCCTTGAGGGCCCTCACAAATGAGCCCTTCAGGTTGCAGGATTTTGTGGCAACCTTGTGGATTATCTCCACCGCAGCGTTCGCCCTATCCTGCATGGACAAGGGATTTTGTGGGACATCTTCCTCCACTGGCTCCCTTATCCTCAGCAGGAGACCTGCGATCTCCTCCTCTGCTTGGATCTCACCGTCGGCTCTGGTACGTCTATAAGACCCCGCCCTAGAGAAGGCTGAGCCTGCCGGCAGCGGTACAGGGGCTCGCGACGCGTCAGTGCGGATACCTTTGGTAACTGGCGTCTCCAGGGATGAGTCACTGTCTGCATCCCTGGAGGGCCCGCGCTTATTGCTATCGCTCGCCCCCGTATTCGTCTTCATAGGCTCCGTACTGGCAAGATCGCGCGTGCCAGCCGCGGCCGATCTGGAGCGCAATCGGCCCAATCTTTTTCGGCTCCCAGCAGCCAGATTGACTCCTGGGAGCCCCACCGAGATGGGCGGCCCGAGTGCCACCGCGGCGTCCTTGCACAAGACTCCGTGCACTCCCGAGGAAGAGCTCCCCTTAAGGATGCCCTTCTTTTCCTTCCTTCTTTCCGTTTCCGTTTTGTGTTCGTTTTCCGGTTGGCTTGCCATTGTGTCTTCTGTTTTGTTGTCCGTTCCTGTTTTCTTTGTGTTAGATTTTTCAGTATTCATAACTATACCCACGAGTGGGGGAGAACTAAAAGTCCACCCGGGCAGAGATCCCCCAATACCCGGGCAAGCGTACATTTTTAACCCAACCGAGGGGTCCGCAGGTACCTCGGCTTGGGGTGCGCTCGCAACTGAACTTCCCATCAGCCGTGCATCCCCTGGCCACGCACCAGAACTTGGGATTCGGGGTAATTTTTTATAGAGGTTTTCTTCCTCGCGGTCCGGGCGGTTAAGCCAAGACCCACGTCCCCGGACAGAGCCGGGATTACGTTATGCCGACGGTGGCAGGAAGAATACGTCCCCCTGCCTGCTCGGTGGTAGTGTAAGTACACGCCGAGCCCGTCCTCCTCTCTCCACCGCTAGCAGCGGAGAGACTGTGGCCCCTACAGGGCCCCACCTTCAGGTTTTTTACCGAGGTTTCCTCCTCCATGCTCCGAAGAGCGAAGAGCCAGCAGGGCAACCGGCAGACACGCCCACCCTGCTGGATCAGGCCTTGCCCGAGAGCCGATGGAATGGCTTCCTCTCCTGCTAGAATATTAGCCGCTGGCGATAATCCTCTCCTCCAGATTACGCGGAGGAAATGGGGAGGAACAGCGCTATCGCCAGCGTTTCCAGGGTGCACCACGAGGAGGTTTTCTAGCCAGCACCCCACACACACAGAGATTGCCTGATTCAACAAGCAATGTCTGTGAGATATAGCACATGACTAATTGTTGGCGGAAAGGACTCTCTTACTAAACTATAGTATCATTGATATCTGTTAGATGTTGTAGTGGCAACCTTGTTATAAATTTACCACCTACCAAGTCTGTTTTAGTCTATGGATACGCGGATAGGGATATTCTATATCCCTGTCATTACGTAATTTTTGGATATTTTTTTTATAGGCCGCCCTAGTGTGGGGCCACCATACTGCACTTTCTGCGTTCGTAATGCGTGTGACCACTAACTACTCTTACTGTTGCTTTCCAACAGGCAGAGTAGAGTCACAGTAGCAGGCTCCCATATACTTAGGGTGTAAATATTTCTATAGGAAAATCAAATTTCTCAAATTCTCATTATTCGTTTTTATGCATCTACCATGTTTTAGCTTTGCATCACCGAGATAGACTATTAGAAAATACATACAGCATTAAATCCTTTGTCACTATTTATGTGCTTAACGTATAAATAAACAATTATACATATTTTGCACATTAAAATACACGATTAATATGCATTGTTTTGTAATTTAAATACACTTATATACTTAAAACACACAACTCTGACAAGCCACCTTCATAAACAAACACACACACATATACACAAATATTCTAAATTTTTTTGTAACAGTATACCTATAGGAAGATAATTTTGTATTAATCAGAGCGGACTGGAGATCAGTCACACAGGTTTCGAACCTAGCTCAAACTCCAAGGTTTTCAAGGTATTGTCTATGCTGTACCTCTCAGTAAATATAAGAATGTAACTTTACCTTTTGAGAGAAATAAACAACATTATTATTATTTTTAAATTTTGTCCACAGGCCCCCGGCTAAATGAGCAATGTGTCGAGCGAGAACAAGTCGCGTAATTTACGGCGACTGCGGTCGATATACCAGGTGCACTACAATATCCAGAAAAGAGAAGAAGAGATGCCGAAACCCATAGCATTCCCCACCGATACCCTGGAGATCCAGGCGTATGCTATGCAGGTTGCTGGACACAACAAGACCGAGGATACTAAGTTTCTAGGTGAGTATACAGTTATATTATATTATTCGTTTATTTGAATGTGATTTGAAACAATTAATGAGGGTAAGCAACAACGCTGCGGTTAGTACCAAGATGGGTGACCGTTTGTGGCATGATTTGTTATGAGCGTTTCCGTGAATCGGAGGTCACGTTAAGCAGTCGGTCCCGGTTGTTATCATAAGATAACAGTCGTGAAGCTTAATTGGAGGCCTACGGGCAGCTGAAAAATGAAAAACATCCAACGTCAAGATTACGTAGCCACAACATGACGTGTCTTGCCAGTCCCCAACCCGCACTCGGCCAGGTGTGTACTTGTGTACCTACTTCTTGAGAGCAGTACTAGTAAACTATTTATTGTCCAGGTCTTCTTCAGTGCAGCAACGGCACTATCCTCAAACCTATAATCAAGGAGGCACAGAAGCGAGAGGTCGACTTCTACAAGAGGATCTCTCTTTCTGAAGACCCGGACTTAATCGAACTGCGCAATTGTACAGCCAAGTACTTCGGCTGCAAGAAATATACGTACAATGGTTTTGAACAAGAATATATTATACTGGAAGACCTTACAGTGAGAATGTTGGAGCCGTGTGTCATGGACGTTAAAATAGGTGAGTTAATTTTCCAATACCTTAGAAATTTACAGTTCTCAGCAGCTTTACCTCAAATGTGTCTGCTGTACTTGAGGAATCAAGTTCGATTTAAGGGTCGGACCAAACGTTGGTTTCGGAATTTGGAATGTTTTTGTTTAATATGTGTAAAAGTATGTTTATGTATCTATATCAGTTGTGCAGTACCTATAATACAAGCTCTGATTAGTTTGTAAGATGTCCGAAATATTTATTATTTTCAAGGACACTCAATAGTCCTCACCCGACGACCAGTGGTTAAGGGCACTTTGGCCAACTAAAATAGAACGTCCTCTCGGGTATCAGTAGGACAGGACCTCGGAAATTTTATCTATTAAAAAGCACATAGGCTTAACTGGCCATAGTATTAGTGTAACCATTATACAGTACTAAAATTAGCCTATGTCCTTTCTCAGGCTCCAGACTATCTGTGTACCAAATTTTAATTAAATCGGTTTAGTACTTTTGCCGTGAAACCGTCACTTGTCGCCATCCAACAATTCAACAGAACAATTCGGTACTATTTCGCCAACTAATCCTAAATCACGATATAGAAGTGCAGATATGTTAGTTTTCAAAGACAACATTTTTCTTACTTATCATACCGTTAAATTTTCAGGTAAAAGAACATGGGACCCCTTAGCATCAGAAGAGAAGATAAAAAAAGAAAAGTCCAAGTACATAGAATGTAAGCAACAGTACGGGTTCTGTATCCCAGGGTTCCATGTGTACAAGCACACCACTGGACAGCTACACAAGTATAACAAGGACTACGGGAAGAGACTGCACGGAGAAGCTGTGAAAGATGGTGAGAATCAATGCTTGCTTTTTTTTTTAAATCAATCAAAACATTTTTATTTCAAATAAACCAATACAACGGCACTTTTGAAACGTCAAGTAGTCAGTCGTGAAGCTAATCGTCTGTTCCAATTCGTAGATCCTATGGAGAAGAACAGATAAGAAACTCCATGGACACTCTTTTCCAACATAGTTCATTTATGTTCCTATCCTATTATTATTATTATGGGAATAAGGCTAGGAAGAAGAAAAAGACTAACCCCAAATACTTTTCAGATCAGATAAAGATCAAACTAGGGGTAGCCTTTAAAGGACTGTCTATAAGTCTGAATTCCACACTAGTGCCTTATGCCCGGAATTGCCTGAGGCCAACCGGAAGAATAATGCAGAAACAACTGACCAGGCCGCCATGGGTTACCATGTTACATTGCCTACCCTCACACTGAGGATGGTGACCCCCTACTCCTGGATTCTACTCATGCTTTCCATCAGGCAGAGTAAAGAGGCTTAAATATAAAAAAGGCTATGAAAGAAGAGCCACTTAGCGCGCTCTTTTGCATAGTAGTGTTCGATTTATGCTCAGGGATTTCCCGTGTTTCATTTCACTTGTGAGTTTGATAGGCTTTCCCTGTCAACTGTTGGGATGCTTTTATGTTCGAACAGTATTTGCTCCGTTGCATTTAATTGTAAAAAGCAATTCTACAAGGTAAAGAACTACCCATCTAAGGCCATCAAGTTTATTATATTTCAAGGACAAACGGCTTTATCCAGTCCAGAATTTATCGAGTGTCACTGAGACGAAGAAATGTCGACTCTGTGGCAGTCCTACTACCTTTACCATGGGGAGTGTTCTGAAGAGCTATTCCAACTCATCCCACCCTCTCCCTTTCTCTACGGAACATGACATTAATGCATATAAAGTATTAGGTAATAAATAAATACTTCGGCCATCTTACACACAATGTCATTCAATCCAAACTAAGCAGAGCTTGTATTACGGGTACTAGACAACTGATATAAATATATAATAATATTTTTGTTTTGTAAATACATACATACTTAATATACATAGAAAACACCCAGACTCCGAGGCAAATTTTTGCAGATCACACACATTTGGACCGACCCAGGAATCGAACCCGAGACCTCTTGATCAGCAGTCGCATACGCTAACCACTAGACCAACAAGGCAGTCGTCAGAACAACAAGATGAAATTACAGTAGTAGAATAGAATATACATCAGGTACTGGCAAAGTCCTAAAGGAATCATATATTTTCTTACAGCGATCAGAAAGTACCTAAACGGTTTGGGAACGGTTTTGTGCCGGGCGCTGGTACTCCAGTTCTTGTCACAACTGTGGCGCATACAGAAGTGGGCTCGCCAGCAGCTGGCTCTGAAGCTGTACAGCACCTCCCTCCTCCTGGTGTACGACGCCACCAGGCTCAGGGAGTGCTGCGGGGAGAACAAGGACCCTCCGTAAGTTCACCCATCGTTTGGAGTTATTAGCGATTAAAGTAAGACTTAAAACAAGTAGCGAACAAATAATTAATAGCAGCCTCGGAGAGCACGTTAAGCTGTCGGTCCCGGTAGTCATGAACATCTATATGACAATCGTTATTGGGAAGTTAGTGCCCTCAAATATACTGACAACTAGTTTAACCTTCGAATTTCAGTTCTCCTTCAGGTTTACGGAGGTCTGATGCCAGTCGCTCCAACGATATTCAGGTAAAACCGGTTGAACTAGTAGTCAATCCCAAATAATCTTAGGAATAAAGGCTAGGAAGAAGAAGTAACTGAGAGTTATATCGTTTATACATATCGTCAGAAAATACGAGTAAAGATTCAAATGTTCATGGGCCACTGTGGTCAGTAAAAGGGGATCTGTTTGTCGTCAGCTTTATGTCATTAAAAATAATTGAGCTAGTTAGATAGCTTTGGCTGAAGCTTATCGATGCACTTGGTCTTTCGAGCCGAATTGTCTGCTTGAGTGTTATTACTGTTGTGGGGCAACGATTCCTAATTATAAATGAATGTTTCAAAAGCTCTCTAAATGTAGATTATTATTTCGTTAACATTTTAAGTAGCTCGTGGATTTTATTGTTTCTGTGTAATAGAGTTCAATTTATGCATTTAAATCTTTAAAAAGTTAATGAACGCTAGCTGCACGTACAAAAAAGCAAAAGGTGTTAAATCAAGAACGTGGAACAAGCGATAGAGAGGCACCATCACGGCCTAAAGTGTGACGATTTTTTCTCTTTTTCACTGCGTTTTGTTCGATGCGTCCGAGTAGAGCAGAAACAGCGGCAGTAGGGACACGTGAACTGTTTTGCAGTGAAAAGTTAACGTTTTCTTATGACGTTATCTAAAATTATCATTCGTAAATTGTTTTTAGTACATATCATGCAAAAACATGTCTGACACGATACATGTTTGGTGCAGTACTAGTTTATAATAGAAGTATTCCGTATGTGTGCAGGTCGCGCTCGTCCCCGGTGTGTTGGGGCGGGCCCCCATCTCGTCGCGCGTCAGTGGGCGCGTGTGGCGGCTCCAACTTCAGCGGGCAGGTCGGCGCGCACGGCCCGCTCTACTCGCGCGTCAGCGCAGTCCCCACCCTCCCCCTCGCCTCGCACACCTCTCTCGGCTCCTCCGACTTGCCCACCACCCTTCCCTCGCCCTGGGACGACGCGCTGCAGAAACTCAGCGTGACGCACTCCCCCGACCACAACTACGACGGCAAGCTGTCGCGCATCAAGATGAACTACCGCGCGACGCTCGACCAGCTCAGCTCGGCCGAACCGAACCCCAACCCCTGGGGCACGGTCAAGGTCATCGACTTCGTGCACGCCTTCTTCAACGACGAGGACGAGCGGGAACACGACGACAACTTCAGGGAGGGCATCGACAACTTCGTCGAGATATTCGAGTCCTTCCTGAGGGAGACCGACGACCAGGTCATCTATGCGTGACCTTTGACCAAAATAATTGACTTTTTTGACTAGATACAGATATTTCTTTTATAATTTTGACAAATATCGTTATTTCGAGTGACTAAAATAACTATCCATGGATAAATTTTAAAATCTTTGTAATATAATGTTTCATCTTTTCTCTATTTCTTTAAACAACTTGCCCATAGCATTGTATGTACAAAAATACGAATAATACGTCATTATACATTATGAATGCAATTGTATTTGTCAAATGTGATCTAATCTAATTTGTAAGTTATAAATTTAACATTATATAATATATGAATTATTTATTAAAAAACTAATCTATATTATATATTATGATGTCTTATTCTATATTTAGTTACTGTTTTCTTTGTAGTTTAATGTTTTTGATTACTGTCAAATAATAATTTAGAATAGATGTAAGTTTTCATTATTGCTCAATAATATATTAGATCGTTTAAAGTGTGGGTTATATTAAGTCAAAACATGTCAGTACTTATGTAGTTTTATAATTCCAATCAATAAATTTTATATTTGTTATAGTGTGTGAGAATATAAATAAATCGGTTTACGCTTTCGCGTTTATAAATATTTATTATCGAAATCAGCCAAAATTATCATCCAAAATAAAGATTAGATATAAACTTAAATTATATAATCAAATAAAAAACTTGGCAAACCAGCCGACATGTGAATAAACAATAGTTGATGGGGGCGAGTGCACCGAGTTCTTCAGCCAATCAACCGCCGACCTCAGAGCTGCCATCTACCTTAGAACGGCCAAACAACATCTCACTCTCAACAGTATCGAGTGCGCTATATCACAAATATTTCTCTTTTTATAATATATTTTAGTGTAAAACATGACAACTCGAGTCGATCGACTGTAGGCAGGAGTCGGACGCACCGTCGCGACTCCATCGGCCAGCTGTCGAACCGTATATATACTAACGTGTCAACAAAATATATCTATTTATACTTCTATTACATTACATTCGAATATTTACAGTAGGCCGTTCGACGGGCGCTCGTGTACAAAAATTTTTGTTTCCAACAATTCCAACTCCGCAGACGTACATATCTAATAACATCGAACAACATTAACGATAGATCATCGAGATCACACTTTTTTTACAACGAAGCGTCAAATTCGACGGCCGACCGACGATCCTTCGACGCATCGATATTTAGACACCACAGGGCGGCACCGGGCCGGGCGAGTATCGAAATTTATTAACAAATTAATACGTTTAAGCGATAATTAATCTAGTGTTATACAGTAATATACAACGACGAACCGGGCCGGAGAGGAACCCGCCGCGACTGAGACCGGACGGGACGGGTGACGATTCACGCGGCAGTCTTTTGATCACATACAGATACTTTCCAGTACCGAGGGTACTACACGACGAAAGTGTATACAAAAGACGAGAAGCTCGAGGAAGGCGTGAGGTAATAAGGGAGGATCGAGCGTCAGTCGCGGGGAGTCCGTCTCGGGCGAGCGCGGTTCGACGGCGTAAATTTTTTTTTTTTACATTTTCAATTTAAGTAGAAAAGAAAACGGCACACACAGCGGGCAGAGGATTTTTGGACATTTAGATCTTATCTACGCGGGCGGGGATCGCAGAGGAGGTGAGGGTGGTTAGATGCGGGGCAGCTTGGGCGCGTGCAGGGGCGGCGGGGGCGGGGGCGGGTCGGCGCGGTAGTCGTAGGCGCAGCCGTGCACCTCGGCGTAGCGGTGCGGCGCGCAGTAGCTGCCCCCGCAGCGACAGCGGTGTAGCGTAGCAATGCTCAAGCGCTTGCGGCACAGCTGGCAGCGCGTGCGGGCCTTGCGCGGGGACGCCTCCGCCGAGCTCGTAGCGCCCGCCGTGCTCGTAGCGCCGGGGGCCGCGCTCGTAGCGCCCGTAGCGCCGGCGGCGGAGGGCGCGCCCGCCACGTCCAGCCCCGAGTCGGAGAGGTGCAGGTGCGAGCGGTTGCGGTGACGACTCAGCGCCGGCAGGATTCGACTGTCGATACCATTCAACTCGTTTTAGATGGAACATTTTTGAACTCATTTATATGTTGTTTGTCAACTCTTTGAAAGTTAATTTTTACTTAACGTTTTATAGAACTGATAATTCTATATGCAATTAATATCGTGTATTTCGCAATAGTCACGTTTTAAGCTAACTGTGACATTTTCTAACATTCATTATTCGGTTTAGAGAACATATCATACTACAATCATAGACATGAATCAAAACATTTTAATATATAGATATTTACAAATAAAATAGAAGATATTATATTATAATACGTAAACTGCACTTGGTCTTTCGAGCCGAATCTTACTGTATAATAATCAGAACTGAACAAATGAATAAATACACTAATGTTATGTTAACTATAATATAACTTAACTGTTTATTTGTCTGCAATAGTTGTTTTAAAACTTGATGGAATTGCCATGAACTAATTATTTATACTATTTTTTACTCAAACCGATAAAGTAAAACGATAATATCTGAGCTAGTAATTACAGTGTGATAGACAGTGATGCAATATAATTCAAGAGTTACCATTGTGTTACTGGTTTTAGAAATGTAATTGTTTTTTTTTCCCGAAAGTCTTATCGGCTCTACTGCAGATAACTTGTCTCATAACAAAGTTATGTGAGGTAAAAATGTTTTGAAAAATGCACGTGTCAGTTGTTTATAAGGCTCCCCATACACTATGCAGGCGAGGAAGGCGGTTCAATTGCTTGGTGGTTTTGCCACTCGTTGACTGACGTTGACAGTGTGTAGGAGTGTTATATATATAAAGTAAGGTATGGGTCGATACCTGTTCCGCTTGAGCTTCTCGAGGTCGGAGGTGGAGGAGGAGAAGAGCGCGTCGGCGAGAGGAGCGGCGCGGCGCGGGGGGGCGGGGCGCGCGTGCAGCGACGACGCGGAGTGGGAGTGAGAGTGGGCGTGGGCACCCTCAGCGCAGCGCACTCCGAACCCGCGCCATACCGACCCGCCACCCACCACTGGACCTGGGGGGGGAACACATATATAACACCACGCTAATATATACGAGGGCGGTTCAAATATGATCGAGACAATGCTCTGAAACCTTTATTTACTATCAAAAAAATATTTAAAAAGAAACTAGGTATTTCCCCTCACTAGTTATGCGTTTTGTCCACATTTCCGAAAGCTTTTTTATTCTGATATTCCTTGTGCAACTCGAACAGCCACGTGTGCCTCAACGTGAAACTTTGTCCTCCCGAGGGCTTCTTTCAATGATCCAAACACGTGGTAATCAACGTGAGACGCGTGCTAGAATGCTCCTCCGTTTTGAGTGAGAAGCGGGTTTCACGTGTCCTCCTTCTTCGTCAACTCTTTAGACGATACTTCGCTTTCAAAAGTGTAAAAGTGTACGGCGAATGTTGTCTGGTGTGATGCTGGTTCGAGCGACGATCGTGCGGTTCATTCTCGACAGTTTCCCAGCATACTTGAATGCTTTGGCCCATTTGAACAAAGCAGCCCTACTCAGGCACTGACTACCGAACTGATTTTGCAAACGCAGAAAAACTATGTCACACTGTTCGAAACCGACCCAGCTATCATATTCAAAATAAACATGCCATCTACAGCGTTTGTCTCCATTATATTTGAACCGCCTTCTGACCTAATTATATATTAATACATGAACCAAAAACTTTGTAGAGTGGGTACAAAGTTTGTATATAAACAATAGTTTATATACAAACTTTAATGTAATGGTTGAAATATCAACCATTACTAATTCAACCGATTTTACCTGAATATCAGTTTTTCTACGGATCGGAGCTTCGCAAGCCTAAGAGCAAACTAAATTCGAAGATTGAATTAATTGTCAGTATATTTGAGGCTACTGGCTTTCAATCGATCTGGAACCGACGGCTCAAAGTAAAACAATGCAACTTTCATTTTGAGAGCTGGTATTAAGAATTTCTTATTGGGAAAAACCCAACAACATTTAGTCCTATTCCTCTGATATACAAACGAAAAAATGAAAAAATTTGGCACGATAGTCTAATAGATAAATAATCTAAATAACGCCTGATATTCATATATCTTTAAACAATAGAAAAAGTATTGCACTTGATGATGAACAACGAAACAATATGACCTTCTTCATACCGACGTGGAAAAACATTAATAGTACATAAACTTACCATACTCAGCTGCAGGTATCGGCGCCAAGCTCTTAGCGGCGAGCTGCGGTGAGTCCTGTCTCAAGTGACACTCCTCACTGTCCAGGCACTCCTCGAGGATGGCCGCGTCGTCGTCGCGCGCTTCCCTCCTGCCCTTGACCAGGATGGAGCCGGCCAGCGCGTCGGAGAGCTTGATCCTCTCGCCGTCGGCGCTGTCCTGCACGGAGGAGTCGGAGTCGACCCTGGTGCCGATGGGCGGCAGCAGCGTGTAGCGGTCGGTGAAGGAGCAGTCGTAGTCGTATCTGGTGTAGTTCCCGTCGTACAGCGGCGCGAACGTGTCCTCGGCGTCGCTGTGGGGCGCGTACGACATGTCGAACGGGTCCCTGCAACCCTCGTCTAACAAACTAGGGACGGATAACGTTTCTTCAGACCTTGTTTTTTGTATTTCCACTTTGTCACCTGCAACAATCAATAAATATTTCAGACATTCTACACACAACGCCATCTAGTGCCAAACTAAGCAGAACTTGTATTTTGGGTACTAGACAATTGATTTAAATACATATTTTTTTTTTTTGTAAATTACATACATAGGAAACAAATATTTGCGGATCACACAAACATTTGTTCAGACCCGGGTATCGAACCCGAGACCTGAAGCACAGCAGTTGCATACGTTATCAATGCGACACCAAAGCAGTCAATAACAAGATTGGTGTTTAAAATAAATTGTATTACAATATAGACTGTGATTTTTTTAAATGTTATATTTATAATTTATGCCAGTCGCTCCGTGGAAAAACTGAAATTCAGGTAAAACTGGTTGAACTAGTAGCCGACCCCAAATAAACTTGGGAATAAGGCTCGGAAGATTTATAATTGTATCATTCCAAAATTTACATTGGGATACGGACCAATCATAAACGGCTTCACAATCTAACGAAAAGTGATATTGTTATAATATCATTGCCATACTTAAATATCACTGTAGTGTCCCCGTAATACTAATGTCACTAAAACCAGGCCGTTTTTAAGAAATGAACTCTATTGACAATCAACCATTAAATTATATGTAAGTAAAAATTTTCATGGTTTTGATAATATACCTGCGACATATACTAGTTATAGCTAAAAGATAAAATTATACTCTGTAGACTGTGTGAGTGGTGGGCTCCAGGTTATATTCGATGGTCTGTTACCATAAATTAAGGCCGGGACAATCATGCAGAAACAACTGAACACGCCGCCACTTTATGGGTCACCATGCTGCATTGCCTGCCCTCACAATGAGGATGGTGACCCCTACTTCTGGATTCTACTTATGTTTTCCATGAGGCAAGGTCACTTTAGTCGGCTAAAATATATATAAAAAAAGTAGTATATTATACTGACTGGGTCGTGAGTGATGTCTGGTGCGTTGTACACAGAGTGTCTCCATTCGGCGGCGCAGCTCCGTCATCCTGGCGAGGGTCAGCGCGTTGTCGTGCAGGGCGCCCACCCCACTCGCACCCTCGCCCCCACCCCCACCAGTCCCACCACCCCCACCAGCACCACCAGCTACCGCGCGCGTCACCTCGCGCTCCCCACTAGACACCGACGTAGACGCCGATGTGTCTGGAAACAATACACAACATCATCGTCAGCACCCCACTACTGGCCATAGGCCTTTCCTTATATATAATATAGGTTAAATGTTAAGAAGCAAGGTTTCAAAGGCAGTAGAGCCATGCTAATTAAATACGGCACGTACAGGCTCTACCGCGAAGGTACTACTACCCTCACACAGAGACCCAAAATAATTTTAACAAAAAAACACCGCCTTCAAATAAAAACTATTCCGAATATCAAAGTCGCGACAGGTGTGCCTATGATATTCGAGTAGTTCCCTTGATTTCTCCAGGATCCTGGTTTCCTTATCATGGAACCACATGGGAGGCACCAGCTTTCAAATCAAAAAGAATTATCAAAATCGGTTCGCCTAGTCGGAAGTTCTGAAGTAACAAACATGAAAAAATACAGTCGAATTGAGAACCTCTTCCTTTTTTGAAGTCAGTTAAAAATTACAATATTTGTATTGTCATGTTTTTCTTTGGTGAGTGCCAGACCGAAGGCAGAATCATCTCCTATGGTCACCAAAGTCTACATTCATAAAAAAGTTTAGATTTTAAGATCTAAGAGGTTACCATCCTCGGTGACAAATCCTACTCTAGCTTTTCATGAAACTGAGTGAAGTCACTTTACCAGGCCTATATATACAAAACCAGATTTGATCGGGCCCTCATAGTGGAAGTCCTATCAAATTCAATCCATACGTTCTAGAGATTACCCGAAGCAAACATATAAAAAATTAAAAAAAGTTTAAATGTCCAGTATCTTAAACATTTTCATACACGTTTAGTAAAAATGACAAACTAATGTAAATATAGATTTAAAAAAACTCACATTTACTGGGGTGCAGGGGGGAGTATGTGCCGTCATGGTTCTCTTTGACCCGCAACATGTTGACTCTCTCGCCGTCGCGGAACACCAGCACTGTCACCTTGCAACCGCTGCTACCCCATTCCGTGTCGTCTCTGGAAATCATTCACAATGGTGGTCAGTCAATTATTCTTTAGACATGATGAACATTCTGTTGGTATAACAGGTCGTGTCCAGATCAGACAGACAGAGACCTCGTGTGTTCAATACAATATTCACAATTTTACAAAAAAAAAATTGGTCCTGTCTAGATATTTTTAATGTAGGTCTACTATGCAAATAGATGTTCCTATATGTGTACAAAATATATAAGGTTAAGGCTGACTGCCTCGTTGGTCTAGATGTTAGCCTATGCGGCTGCTGATCAAGAGGTCTCGGGTTCGATTCCCGGGTCAGACCAAATATTTGTGTGATCTACAAATATTTGTTTCGGAGTCTGGGTGTTTTTCTATGTATATTAAGTATGTATTTACAAAAAAGAAAGTATGTTTATGTGTTTATATCAGTTGTTTAGTACCCATAACACAAGCTCTGCTTACTTTGGGACTAGATGATGTTGTGTGTAAGATGTCCGAAATATTTATTATTTATATTTATCATCAAGGATAGACTCAGACAGTCGAGTGTCAATCTATCAAAAAAGAAGAAAGAGTATGCATATTATCAATCAAATCTGTTATCATTTGTCATATCATCCATTAGTTCATTACATGAATAACAGAATGACCTAATGACAGAAGTGAGTGTATGAATAATAATAACATCCTAAAACATTCACAAAATACCATTTAGTCCCAAATGAAGCAAATCTAGTACCTACTATTGAGCGGGCTTCGAACCCGCAATCTTTGGCTGAGCAGTCACCACTAATAAAGTATAAAATAAACAAATTTTTATTTCATTTAGGTTTTTTTTTCGTTTTAAAAAGACGACACTAGAAATATTCCTGTGTCATGGGGGACTGCAAACATACATCAAACGGAAAAAACCCAGTCAAAACAACAATTTAGGTAGTAGAGCCACGCTGATTTCAGCACGAATGGGCCGGCTCGACCGCGGCAGTACTACCCTCACACAGAAGACCATCCTAATAACGGCAGCATTCTTGCTGTCGTATTTCGTTGGTGAGTGTGAGACCGGAGGCCCAATCATTCTGCATCATTCTCCCGCCCTTCGAAGGCCGGGAGAATGATGCAGAATAATCAAACCAGGCTGCCATGGTAGGGGTCACCATGTTACATTGTCTACCCTCACAATAAGCATGGTGACCCCTACTCCTGGATTCTACTCATGCTTTCCATCAGGCAGAGTAGAGTCACTTTGGCAGGCTTAAATATATATAAAAAAAAACAATTTGCGGATCATACAGTGTTGTCTCGTACCCCGTATCCATAAAAGGCCTTCTACACGGTCCGAACCAACCGCCGACCAACCAACCGCTGTTGGGGCTTGTCGCGAGGGATGCGCTCGCGACCAAGGCCGTTGACATCAATCAACCATCGATCGGGTCAACCAATATCTACACTATCCATTTTTATATCAACTTGACCAAGGACAGGCTGGCTGGCGGTTGGTTCCCTACGTGTAGAAGGCCCTTATCGCCTTTGGTGCAGTCAGACAATTACCTGTTAGTATCGAGTAGCCTTTCAATATCTCTCCAGGGTTCAGCGTTGGGCGGTGGCGGCAGGCGGCGGGTGGAGATAGGCCCGCCGCGCATGCCGAGCACGAGCCGCAGCCGGGCTCCGTCACCGATGGAAAGCTCGCGGAGCGATGACGCATCGTCCAGCTCTTTGAGGTTATATAGCAAGTGCTGCTGGGACACTGGGATACCTGACAACAAATATATTTGATGTTAGTTCCTAATGTATCAATAATTACTTAAATTTGTTTTTTTTTAAGTCCCTGATTAATTTTGACATAAATAGATTTGAAATTTCAAAGTAGGATTTTAGAGGGATAGATGTTCCTTCAGCTTCGCTAATCCCTACTTCCCTACTCATATTATAAATGTGAATGTAAGTTTGTTTGTTACGCTTTCACGCGAAAACTACTTATCCGATCATCATGAAACTTTGTACACATATACTTGGACGTATTAGAAGTAACATAGGATATACATATTTTATTTCTTTCTTATTTGACTTTTGCGACTTTTACAAATAGTTTTGATTCTATAGCGGGACTTATTTGAGATAAAATTATTTAAAAGGTCACTCCTTCCTCATTTTCCCACCGAAACCTGAAAGTTCAGTGCAGGCGCAGTGGTAGCGTATGCAACTCCTGTGCTTGAGGTCTCGGGTTCGATTCCTATGTCGAACCAAATGTTTGTGTGATTCGCAAACATTTGTTTCGAAGTTACTTTTGTATTTACAAAAGAAATATGTTTATGTATTTATATCAGTTGTCTAGTACCCAAAATAGAAGCTCTGCTTAGATTGGGACTAGATAACGTTGTGTTTAAGACGTCCGAAATATTTATTTATTTAGCCTAGTCCCCCCTTATTACATTAGAGTGTGTTACCCCTTTTGGAATATAGATCTCAAAAGATTTATAAATGTGATCATCATCATCAACAGCCTTTAACAGTCCACTGCTGGACATAGGCCTCTCCTTAGAAAGGAGGTTTTGGCCTACTATACCACGCTGGCTAGACAAGTTGGTATAGGTTTGGTTTCAAGTTTTCCTTCTCTTTGCACCGATGTTGTCTTGCGTAGTTTATCCCTTAGTCGCCTTTTACGACACCCGCGGGTTGAATAGAGGTGGTGACACTCTGTATTCTTAAGGCGAGGTTTAATCGGGATTTGTCAAAAACGCACTATATTTTAACGTCAAGTGTGAAGTACAGCTTTAAGGTACTGAGATAAGAAAAATAACATGTAAAGATAAAGATCTACACTAAAGCCCTACCGAATTTAATTTTAAGATTAACTTACTAAAATTACATAATAAATTAAAACCTTTGCCTCTTTCTTTTACACTTAATCGTCGAAATACACCGTATTTTAAGCGATAACAGTACAATTTTTTTAAAGAATTAATTAAAAAATATGATAATTTAAAACGATCACTGGCTATTTTTTTATTTATATTAATATATTTGTCATAATAAATCGAAAAGCCCATTAATCAACAAACGTAAGCGCCTAAGAAAGACTCACGAGCAAAAACACAACAAACAGAGCGTATGATATTCAACCTTATTGGAGTCACTAGTAGACGTAATATTCGCTACGCTATTCGAATCAGTCTGCGAGCAACGCTCGAAGTGGGAAGTCGGTTCCGGACGCTCTGTGCCAAAATATTACTGACGCGCAAGTACATAGCGCTTGGCTCACATACTACTGTCTTCGCGTGGGTTTTCTCCCTTTTATTATTTTTTTACATTGTAAATTGTATTTTTTTTTTATTTAATATAAATAGTAAGGTCCCTAAGTCTAAACAGATATAGTGTTATTGCAAATTATAAACATGTAATAAGGGGTAATAAATGCAAAATCGGAAGAAATGGATGATTGAAAGTGAGAAACTAGCTATTGACACCTTGACACTATATGGTAACCAGGGTCTGATGCTGGAGCTGGAAGGTGGCCATAGGAACCCCATCGAGTTTGGGCTCATTTGATTCGTCTTGACGAGTACTTTGACACTATATGGTAACCAGGGTCTGATGCTGGAGCTGGAAGGTGGCCATAGGAACCCCATCGAGTTTGGGCTCATTTGATTCGTCTTGACGAGTACTTTGACACTATATGGTAACCAGGGTCTGATGATGGAGCTGGAAGGTGGCCATAGGAACCCCATCGAGTTTGGGCTCATTTGATTCGTCTTGACGAGTACTTTGACACTATATGGTAACCAGGGTCTGATGCTGGAGCTGGAAGGTGGCCATAGGAACCCCATCGAGTTTGGGCTCATTTGATTCGTCTTGACGAGTACTTTGACACTATATGGTAATCAGGGTCTGATGATGGAGCTGGAAGATGCCATAGGAACCCCATCGAGTTTGGGCTCATTTGATTCGTCTTGACGAATACTTTAACAGTATATGGTAACCAGGGTCTGATGATGGAGCTGGAAGGGGGCCATAGAAACCCCATCGAGATTGGGCTCATTTGATTCGTCTTGACGAGTACTTTGATACTATATGGTATGAATGTATTTCCAACAAAGCAAAATATTAAGTTACAAGTACTAGAGTAGAAATCAATTGTAGCGTGTTTAGACAAGTTTTAATGATATTAGTAGAGTATGAGGTTTCGTCTGTATACCGACACATTTTAGCAAGCCGTGTGTGTAACTTCGTTCCATCCGGGTGTCACTTGACACCTCTCAAGTCTTTTTTTTATTTTCCTTTTTCATTCCATAGATATGCTCATATTACTATTTATTATGTTCTCTGTTTAGTTGTCATTGTCTTTCGGTTAATAGGATAATTATATTGTTTGGCAATAATATTGTTAGAATGTATGTTAGTAAAAAGACAGTGTATATTGTTTTGTAAACTTGAATTAATATCAAAGAAAAAAAAATACTATATAAATAAAAAAAAAATTAAATTGCTTAAGTTGATAAAAAATGCTATGCAATAGCTGTGCCGCGGCAGTCCCCGAGTGCCACACGACTTTTTTTTATTTTTTTTTTATTAGTAATATTATAAAAAATATTTTTTAAATAAATGATTGTTTTTTACACTGTATAGGATATATTTTATCCCAGCAAAGATTTATTAGTATTTTTTATAATAGTCGAAATCTCGTTTATTCACTTCAAAATTTACTAATATTTGTAAATCCATTATATCTTATGTAAACAAAAACCAAGAACTACGATATTTGATTGAATAAAGGGTCGATTGTGTTTACTTAGGTCAATCTCTAGCCTAGACCACCGCCCTCTTACGTCGCCGCATGCCAACATTTTGTTCCTAAAAAAAGGTTATTGCGGAACCATCTGCGCTAAGTTTGGACTCGCCAAGATTATATCGGCCGTAGTTTAACATACAAGTCTCGATGACCCGCGGTCCGCGGTAACCGCTCTCGACAGCGGGCGGCGTCCCCCCGGTAGGCGGAGCTTACGTACCGCACCTCACCCCCTCTGATTGCCGAATGTCTGCTTATAACCTCGCCTTAATCCGTCACCATACGAATAAATGTGATATCTTCAATTAAACCCGTTTTAATATACTACGACTCACACAAAGAAACGACTCCATCACTACATACGTCAGTCAATCAACAATAGGTGTAACAAAAACATGGCGGTTGTACTCACTCGTTTATGTAACTAGTAATAACATAAAATAGCTTTCCTATCGACTATTGAATGTTGTTTTAATCGATCTGTAAAGGTTACGGAGGCCATAACATACGAGAATTCATGTCACAATGTGCGTGCGTGAAAAGAAATGTTTAGAAACGTCAATTTACATGAAGATACGTGTTTAGTGCAATATAAAGTAATAATGGAGATAAAAGTACGGTTTATTTGATAAAATAGCTGAATCCTGTAGTCATAGTTGTAAAGCACAAGTAATGCCGAGGAGAGAAGCTAGTCGAAAAAAAAATCGCATAAGTTACTCTTGATGTCATCAGCTATTTGCAAGTGAAAGTTCCGTCCAAATCGGTCCAGTCAGTTCAGCCGAAATCAAAAGAGACAGACAAAAATTATAAAAATTGCTGTTTTGATGTTAGTACCATATATAGGTTGTTTGATTTTCATTTAGTAAAAAAACTGTTCACTTAATATTACATATATATATACAGACACTCATTTTTATTTATTAGTATAGATATGACTCCAAACAGAATAGTAAATAGTTTTTATTTCTATTTAAAGACCAAGTTTTCAAATAAAAAAAAACTAGGAATTAAATCATTGTTACTTTGACCTTTATTATGTAGCAACAAAAGCATTAAAACTATTACTATTCCTATTTCGAATGTTATTAATCAATTCTAGCATCCTGATCATTTATTGTTTAAATTACCCAATAAAAAGATATACAAAAAAATATACAAAAAGAATGGCAAAAAAAGTCTTTCAAAAAAAAAATCGAGTCCAATAGACAATAAATTGTCATGTTAACTTATTTATTTTTATTTTTGTACGAAGTTTTTTAAGTGAGTGCAAGTTAGGCCCCTATAACTCCTAAAATGAAATGATTATCAAAACGGCTATTCCTTGAAAGCTCAATATATGGGCTACTATCATGATTTTTTTCAGATTTGTTGAGACAGCCGTTTGGCTTTTAGAGGGGGGGAGACGCCCTGTATTTTTGTATTTTATTTACAGAAAAAAAATGCGCTTTCAAGTTGAGTAACTCATAAACGGATAACTAAATACAAAAATGGTTTCAGGAACCTCACAATGTTTTTAAAAGACCTATCTAATGATACTCCACACGATAGGGTAGACACGAGAAAAAAAAACATCCCCACTTTATTTATAGGGGAGGTACCCAAATTATTATTTTTTATTGTAGCATTTTGTCCACGTAATAGCAACACATTTTAATGCAAAGTTTAATCTTTCTAGCACCAACCGTTTGGGCGGTAGGTCGAGGACAGACGGACATAGCGAATCTATAAGGGTTCCGAGTCATGAGCTACGGAACCCTAAAAACGCGTGACTCCTTTGCTTTGTCGTAGTCGGGTAAAAATAAAATGTATCAATTGAAATATCTTCATATAATAATATTTAGCAACAATATTAAGCATTTTTTGCCTAATATACAAAAAAGTTTTTCGAAAGTATTCGAAACATTACGCAAACTGGCCATGAGATAGCAACTGTTTAATACAATATTTACCGAAACATATTTAGATTTTTATGTAGCTTTTTATACGACTATTTAGGTAGTCAATTTATTTATATCTTTCACGAATGGTTTGGATGGATACAAGATGGTAGTTGATTTCAGCACGAATACTAATCATGCTTCCCATCAGGCAGAGTAGATACACTTTGGCAGTCCTACAAATAAAATCTGGCAAGTGCGTGTCAAACAACGCATAGAATAGGGTTCCGTAGTACACAAAGATAGGAATTAAAAACGTATCCAATAGATAATTATTATGTTTACTTATTATTTCGTAATTTTTGTACGAAGTTTTCCAATTAAGCGTATTACGCGAGTTAGGCCTCTATAACTCCTGAACTAACAAAGCTACCTAAGCCGTTATAGTTTTCCTTTAAAGTTCATTATGTGAACTACCATCATGGTTTTTTTAAGATTTTTCAAACCAGCCGTTTGGCTTTTAGAGGGGGGATGCCCTATTTTTACAAAAATGTCCTTTAAAGTTAAATAACTCGCAAACGGATACCTAAATAAAAAATACCTAGTCTTAGCAACCTGTCAAAGTTTTAAAAAAAGCATATCTAACGATACCCCGAGAAACAAATCATCCCCACATTACGTGTAGGGGAGGTACTCCAAATAAAAATATTTTTCATGATTTTATTGTAGCACTTTAACGAGAAACACATTTTCGTGCAAAGTTTCAACTTTCGAGCACTAACCGTTTGGGCGATAA
Source organism: Phragmatobia fuliginosa (assembly GCA_932526445.1). Taxonomy (NCBI): domain Eukaryota; kingdom Metazoa; phylum Arthropoda; class Insecta; order Lepidoptera; family Erebidae; genus Phragmatobia; species Phragmatobia fuliginosa. The sequence continues at coordinate 19,548,970 of OW052073.1, forward strand.
GTCGAGGGAGGACGGACGGACACGAATCTATAGGGCTTCCAAGCAGTAACTACGGAACTCGAAAATTAGCCCTAAGCTCTCTTTGGGACATTCTTTCTAGACCATACTCATACTCACAAGTGACGTAGCATACTATAGAATTGTAATTTTTTTATAAAAACAAGTTTGTTTAATAAAAAATACAAAATGTTGGACCCTAAATCCGTATCCCTATAATCAAATCATTTAATTAAGCGATGTTTCTCTTATTATTCATGCAGCTTCCGACATTCCACGCACATTTATTCTCATAACATTAAAATTAGAGTTTATTTCTTAGAAACAACACGATTACATCATTTATCACATACAAATATTGCCTACCTAGGTCGTTCGTACAATGCCTCAACGAATTTGGCAATGAGTTTATAAAAGTACATCTGATAAGTGACGTGAACTGCGCGTGCGCTGTTTTGTGAATCATTTCTAAGCAAAAACGCTGGAGGAAGGCCAAGAGCCCAAAGAGAAAATATATCCGTATCTGCAGCTATCAGTGCTTTCTTTTACTTGACATTTAAAAAACAAATTGTCTATGACTAATGTCAGTGTGTATGACGATCATCTAGATTGATCTGGAAGAACAATCCAGATGTTGTTGATAAGTGTTGAATGTAGGTAGATAGTGATAAAAATTCATGCGGGCGTTGATAATTGAGAAGGACTGATTTGTGATGAACGAGGTCAATCGACCTGTTTACAGATTCTGAACCCAAAAAAACAGATTTTGTTTGCTTCTCTAATTTTTTACAAGTGACGTAGGACTGTTTTATATCGATAGGAAACAAATTAGAAAGCTAAAAATAGTTTTATGATTACTAAGCCTAACAAATAACATTATTTCAACATTAACTTGAAGTTACTTCTGCAAATAACAAATAAATGCCATGTGACCTTTTTCAAACTTAGTTTACTCAACAGTTTATATAGATTTTTTTCCGAAAACCTCCGTGATAATTGTTGGCTCAATGGCAAAAACAAAAGCCGTGCGAAGTTTAGTCATAAAAAAATACTGATTTATGACTTTTTTAAGTTCGTAAAACGAACAACTTATGAGGGTTTACTTGCTTTATGAAATTTACTATTTTTGATACCCCATAGTATGTATTAATAAGCGTATATTGCACAAATAATTTCATTCGACTTAAAACTCTGAATTGGAATAAGTTATAAACCATTTTTTTTAATTTATTAACTACTTTTTTTCATTTATATTGAAGCTGGGGGTGTATTAGATGTATGTTTTATTCTATAAACTTAAAGAAATACACAAAAATCTTGCTAATGCTCCAACTAATGTATTCTTATTATTCTTCTGATGACGTGAAACGTGTTGGACAAATTCACAGATAGAACTGTGAGGTCACGCAAGCAACCATCCGTATGTAAAGCATATGCTTCAAGGAAACTCAAAACCACGATCGCTGAGGGAAAACCAAATCTATGTTATAGATTATTATCTATATTCTACAATTCACTCAAGCGTAAAAACAGAGTAGTTGAGAAATTTGACACTGTACAAAGTCAAGTAGTTGTATTGAAAGATTACATTAAATTATAAGAAAAACCCTAAGATATATTTGTATATATCGAGTTGTGACTGCCTGGAACAGACTTTCAGATAACGTGCTGCTTCAAGAACAGCCCCTCTAGCCAAGTTGCAACACGTTTATCGTTTAAATAGATAAACTCAATATATCTAAGCTATTTGAAATACACGCATCAGCTCTATAGCTGCTAATGTGTCTTAAAATAGGCCAAAACTCTAATAGACGACTATTAAAGGTCTTTGATGATTGATGATAAAGTCATCAAAACTAACAACACAGGTGGTCGAGATCCAACTAGATATTTTCGTAAATATTGGCAATCACGAAATCAATCTTACACAAATACCGAAAGCGTATAAACATAAATCGAACACAACTCGAGGACTCAAGTATACTCATTTGGCAACACATCAAAGTTGTAAACTCGCCGATCTGAAAGAGTGGGAACCGCATGTGTGACCACACCTTTATATATTCTGAGAATAGACCTGCCGTAAAAGACACATGTAAATTTAAACGTTTTAAGGAGTGTCACTCCCCGTATTAATCCCGATTTTACCGGCCATGGAGCGTACTACGGCCAGTAGCGAGAGATCCACTCCGATGAGTGTGGTGATGGCCCGACGCTGCGTCGCTCATGCGGGGCAAACCGCCAGCGTGTACTGGGCCGAGTACTTACTGCAGTCGCAGTGGTGGCAGGCGGGACTCGACTCCCTCCTAGCGACCGAGTGCAGCTACTTTCAGAAGCAACCGTGCCCGGAAAGTACCTGCGTCAGTCGGAAGGAAAGGCGATTCACACACTCCACCGCGCTCCGTCGCGTAGCGCGAGTGGCAGATTTAAATATTGTATGCAAGTACATCGATTAGTATAGAAAACACGCCACTCGCGTATGTCCTCGAGGGCGAAAACCGCTCTCCGCCCGGACGTCAGCCACTCATCGATAAACTTCGGCGAACACTTCCGCCTTCAAATCCCACGGGGGTGTTACGGCCAACGATACCGTGCGGTATCCGCGTATGGCTCTATTATCTGGCTAATGATAATGATGTCATTACTAGTTAATATTTTTTGTAGCAAAAATGTACACTAGGTATAAACCCAATCATTCTAAATATTCAATCAGGCAATGTTAGTAACACAAGAAATGCACGCAAGAAGTCTTCTTGTGTGTACTTTGTGTGTACTAACTCAGAAGACACGTGTCTACTGCTTCTGACTCTGAAGAAGGTGTATAGTAACACATAGTTATATGATTAGGAAGAAATATCTTGCTCCCTATCCCATAACAGTTTATTGAAAAAAAAAAATCTGTCAACACATTTTGTACCAACTCAATCATTGAAAATATAACTCTAAAATAGTGTTGCTATTAGAAAAATTGGGCCAATGCGGAATTAATTGTTTATTAGGCCGCGTGTTAAATAGAAAAAGAGATTTTTAGACCGCCATCTTTTTTTAACATGTTAACACAACAGCTGTGGATGTAGGACGTTGAGGCCGAAATTAATTATTGTGATTGACATGAGATAGAGAATGAGATGTGTAACACGATGGTATGAATCAAGAGCAGGGTCAAGAAACCCCACATGTCGTCTGACGCAACGGCTTTCCTCTATTTTTGGCCGAGCCGTAACTTGTCATAATATAACAATGTTTAGAAATCTTTAAAAGATTATTCAATATTTTAAATATGTGTGCAAAAATAGCTCTTTTGTTGGACGACTTTAAAATAAAGGAGGTTCGTAATTCGGTTGTATATATTTTTGTTTTATATACTACTAGCTTTCGCCCGCCTCTATATCGGTTTTCGCGGTAAAAAGTTACCTGTCTTTTCTCAGACTTAGATTATCTAGGTACAAAATTTCATTTAAATCGCTGTCGTGGTATCTGAGTTTATCGCGAACAGACAGACGCGGAGTAGGACTTTATTTTATAACTAGCTTTTGCCCGCGGCTCCACCCGCGTGTTGGTCTATTATTGCGGTAAATAGTACCCTATATGTTATTCTGATATGTAAGCTATATTATTGTAAAGTTTCATCGAAATCCGTTCAGTAGATTTTACGTAAGTTATATTTATATTTAAGTAGTAAGTTATATTTTAGTAGCCGACTCCAAATGATCTTGGGTATCAAGGCTAGGAAGGAGAGAAGACTTTATTATTTTGTCTGCCTTCTAGCGTCCCGCGGTGTTACCCGTGGTCATTGTTGTAAATTGTGAGTAACGCCGCAGAGCGAAACTAGTGCAAAAAAAATTGCCTAAGATACTTCTATGTCATCAGCGTGTCATTACTTTCATATGCATTTACTAAAAGACTGTTATTTTGATATAAAATACAGACACTTCAATTTTATTTAATTGTATAGATAAAGATGTATAGATGAGAGTTTGTCCTTACAAAATAACACAGGAAAAGCTAGTTAATGTATTCCTTGATAGTATAATCAATTTGCATACTATCATGTCTGCTAAAATAAATAAAAAACAAACGAAAATAATTTATACTACTATTTGACACTGAAAAATTTTGGTATTTGCAATTATTTCCTATCTATACAAATAAATAAAATTAAAGCGTCATCATCAACTTTAACAGTCCACTGCTGGACATAGGCCTCTCCTTTGAAAGGAAGTTTTGGCCTACTATACCACGCTGGCCAGACGGGTTGGTAAATGATAAAATTGACTAAATGATGTTTTTTTTAAACGTCTTTTAAAACTGTCGCAGTAGGAATTTACTTATCGTGTCTGGGAACTTTACAAACCTTAAAGAAACGGACACAAAAACACCCAGACTCAGAACAACAGTTTTTGGATCACACAAAGTTATGACACAAGTGGAATTTGTACCCACAACACTTGGCACAGTAGAAATCAGCGTGGCGACCGCTAACTGTGAAGTCAAAGAAGAAATATCAATCAAGTATGAAAGTATGTATGGACAGGTATGGTCTTTACATCAAATCTAAAAAAAAACGAAAAAAAAAAAACAAAAAAAAAAAACAAAAAAAAAAAACAAATTAAAAAATCTATTTGTTTCGGCTTATTTCTGGAACGGCTGAACCGTTTTTGACGGAACTTTCACTGGCAGATAGTTGAAGACATAAGGAGTAACGTAGGCTTTCTTGTACTAGCTTCGCTTCGCGGCGTTACTCGTGAATAACCGCGGGACTCAGCTAGTACCATATACATGTATATCTACAAGTAATTTATTAAAATGCTATCTATTTCCTTAAATTGTAAGTGTTTTTAACGTATTTACGATAAATAGGAAGCAGGTACGAATATTAAAAAAATACTACTTTATTTAAGTATAGACTCCTTGAAATTTTAAATACATGCAAATAAATAAAATTACCTGAAGTAGATACTTTTTTATAATTTTAAATTACAAGCTCAATAATTACTCTCTGTTAGAAATGTGTATAACTCTGTAGCTGTTGTGGCGACTTCCACACGACACAAGTCAAAAACATTCAACAGCTAACGAAGAAACACTGAATCACGGACTTACGAAGTAACTACTAATCCTGAATCGCGATATAGAAATTCTCGCGCCAATTAGCATATACACAATACCCCGATATCAACCGTTGGGCAGTGGCCCGCCAGCCACGATCACCTCGCCTAGTTGGTAGATCCTTCCTTTGCGTTGGAGGGACACGACTCCAGTTCCTCTACACTATCACTCACTACCATTTTATTGGATCTGACATTGGAATTTTTATTTAATGCTACCATGACTAATACTTTACCGCAGAAAAATACCTGTTATCGCAAATTGTCGCAATTCCGTGTGCTACGCTCACGATTCTTATCACTGCCGGACTGCTCAGGAAATAATTTTCTACAGGAAATGGGCTGCCTCCGTAATTTTGTTGTTTTTTAAAAACCTATCTAATGATACCCCACACGATTGGGTAGCTGCGAGAAAATAAAAATCATCCCCACTTTACGTGTAGGGGAGGTACCCCAAATAAAATATTTTTCATAATTTTATTGTACTTAGCACTTTGTTGAGGTAATTACAACACATATTCATGCAAAGTTTCATCTTTCTAGCACATCAAAAAAGTAACTGTTCACATTTTTGTCTCTCTTTATTCCGGACAATCTCTGGAATGGATGGATAAATTTTGACAGGGCTTACACTAGTAGCTAATGACTAGTAAAATATTTAAATAAATATTTTTAGACTAGTTTCTGCTCTGCAGCATTGCTTGCGTTTACAACAATTACCCTGGATAACACCGTAGGACAAAGTTAGTTGACAACAAGTCCAGTTAGATCGAGACTACCAAGACAAGTCCCTCCATGGTTTTGAGACCTCAAGAAATTAACATTGTGTTAGGTTTTCAAGTCTTTCAAGGTATCCCTCCTACTAATATTATAAATGTGAATGTAAGTTTGTTTTTTACGCTTACGTGAAAACTACTCAACCGATCATCATGAAACTTTGTACACATATTGTTGGAGGTCTTAAAAGTTACACAGGATACTTTTTATAAAAAAAAGAAAAAAAAATTTTTTATGTAAAATGAAAAAATTGATTGTCCAATTGGGCAGTACAAAGTTCGCCGGGTCAGCTAGTTATTTACAAACTAAAAATAAGTGTATTTAATAGTTTGGTAGTTTGTTTCTTTGTATGTTCCACCAGAGTGCCTAAACTACTGTTTTTTTTTTAAATCTACTATCAGCCCATCGGCTTTAATCAGATTGGTTGCTGTTATCTGAGACATCTTGGAGAGTGCACATCCTGTGATATGTAAACTCTTTTTTTCCCCTTTACAGTTCTATATTACCTAAACTATTCAACCAATTTTATTGAATGATGAAGTATAAATAGATTTCTAACATTTTTCAACATTCTGGTTATAATTTTTTTTAACTTTTTTTTGTTATGAATTAGCCGCTTGAGTGATAATATATCAAAAACGCGGTTTTCCGCTTGAGTGACATGTCAAAAACGCAAATTCCCGCCGATTGCCATAGGTCACGTGACATCATCGGCCGTCGCCGCGAGTTTCGACGAGCGAACTTACGTATTAATTTTTTGTGACTACAATAATGCCAACCGTATTCACGGATAGTATTATTTGTTTTGTTTATGAACGAGGCTATGACGTAGAACCGACGGTTTGTTGACATTTAGTTCGTGATTTTTGATATACGACGTCAAACTTTGACTATGGTTGAAAAAATGACTATGTGTATTTTGAGATGAATTATTTTATAAAGTAAATCGATAGAATGCATATTTTATTACTTTTACGGTGGAATGGACCTATCTACTCGTAATGAAATAAAAAAAACAAACTCCATAGTACAAAAATATAAAATTACAGGCATAGAAATATATCACGAAACATTTTCAAACGGTGAATATTTTTCTATGCATATTTAGCAATTTATTATAAGCATACGCTTTCACGTAAATAAGAAATATTATTATTATATTATAGCTATGCTCATGTTGGACGATATTGTATTACGATTTACTTGGTAGGTTTGTAAAATACAGAAAAATATGGAATTGATTAAATAGACTTTTCGTTTTCTCCAAAATTCTCTACGCCGACAAAACTTGTTATAAATCAAAAAAAACTCACTCTGAACTGCCAACTCCATCACAAAACACAAATGTATATTATAAATATACGTAATAATCACTTAGTTTATTGAAATTAAACACAAACACTTTTAAAATACTATTATAAAAATGCTGAGCCCTATCCGCTCCAAGCCGTACCGGGATACTGACTTCAATTATAATTTACGAGCTGAGACCTGAGTGTTTTCGAATGACGTCATATTTTCAACGTAGCGATATTAATACACAATAATGTACAAAAGAGACATTAAAGGGCACATTTACGGGATAGAAAGAAATAAAACATTTTTGAATGATGCGTCGGGGTGTCCCGTTTGGTCATGAATAAAGGACAATTGCAAACTAACAATAAAATTTTTGTCCTGATTACAGGACAATTGCAATTAAGCGGATTATATTTTTGGAAATAATCATGACAATTGCAATTAAGCGGTTAGACAATGATAGTTTGAGACACCTTAGACTTGAACATTTCAATCTCAAACAGGCCATATCATGATGATAAACAGTATTAAAAAAGGCATATTATAGAGTAGCTGTTCCCTGCAACATTAAAAGTACAATAATGTACCTTACCATGGTAATACAGTTTGACAAAGCCAGTGTAAAAAAGTTGCTTAAGCTACTCCTAAAATCATCTGATATCAGCAGTGAAAGTCCCACCAAAATCAGACTAATGTTACAGAAATTGGTTCTGGTACGATTATACTGATTAGGTAACAAACAAACAGACAAAGCTTCATGGCTGTGCGGTTTGCTGAGTGGTTTAAGCAGTTGCTACGCCATTTTCTACTTGCCAAGTGTTGTGGGTTCAAATTCCAAGTGGGACAACACTGTGTGATTCACAAATCATTGTTCTGAGTCTAGGTGTTATTTGTGTCCGTTTCATGTATGTTTGTAAAGTGGATAACACAGGATTTTTATTCGTAATGAGAGTTGTTTAATAAAATAAAACAAGCTGTGAAAAGCTGTTAATTTGAAATTACAAACACAATATTTTATTTATTTCTATTGATAAATAAAAGCATTAAGTTATTTGGGTTGATTGTTTTGTTTATAAACTGAATGTATTTAGAGAGAATCTAATTGAAATATCATATAATCAGTTTAGTTAACTAATCAAAGAATAAAAGATGGAAAAATAACATTGAATGACATTACATTGCATAATGTTCAGGTTTCCTAGATCTAGAAGCTTCTGATAAAATATTTAAAAAAAAATACAAGTTGACAACTGTACTGTACTGTCATTTTGCTAAAATGGGCTTTACTCACACTACTTTTTTTTTTGCAAAAGTATCTTGGCATACAGCCAATATAAGGTTAGTAGATAAATGTATTAAGGCCAAATAGTATTTTCTAGATTTCAATTGATTTAATTTTTTATAAGTTATTCAATGTATTAACATATTAATTGGCAAACTAATGTCATGCAGTACAATCCTTGGCTATTATCATCACAAATTACATTATCTATGTACATGTATGTATAACTTTGTTTACACTTTGAATAGCGAAGTTCCTTGAATAATACCTACTATAATTAAATTAGGTACTTGTGGTATATCTTCTGAACTTATTTTTTTACTATAGTGAAGGTGGAGTTATGATTGTTTTCAAGTAGATACCTAACTTTAGTTATCAAAGCAATTTCGTAAGTTACGACGCAGAAACATCGTATCCTTTGTCGAACGTGGATGACGCACGGTCATTGAGCCTCTGTTAACAACACAATATAGTTGTGTAATACACAAATAAGAGTACTACTCACCTTCAACCCTGAATATCTTGGATTTAATGGCAAATATAGTGTCCGTAGGCAACACGGTCATTTCAAACGCAGTTCCAGTGAGGGTCTCCACAAGAACCTCCATCGTAGGCTGACTAGGTCCATCATCCGTGTACCCTTTGGATCTATTCGACAGTCTTTCTGGGCATCCATGTTGTGACATTTCACACGCGGTATACAACAATTGACTATCTGCACAACATCGCAATTCACAGAAATGTTTTCACAAACGTAAAATAAGACACGGGGCACTCGGCACAACCACACGATGACGGAGATTAGTTATAATTACAGTTACGGCCAAACATCGAACATATTTGGAATTATAGTTTTAATAACGCGAAAGGGCAAAACAAGTAAATTTTCTACAAAGCTATAATTATTTTGCAACAAAAATAATATTACAGTGAAATAAATTCTGCGTGACAGACGATTATTTTTTTTCTGTTGATTGATGGTGAATGAAACGAGTGAGTCACTCGATCACTCGGAACGTGGAATTCCGTATTGTCTATGAAATACTATCCTTTCAAAAACCTGTCCTCCAACACAAAATAAATTTTAATTTTATAAGTTTCTTCATTGGAAATATAAAATAATGATGATTCTAGTTTTTGTAAATGGAAATGATAAGTGAAATAAATTTATTGAAGCATAAATTTAGATTTGGTTTTTTTAAATGTAGCAATCCTCTCATTGAATGATAGGAAACCGTTCAGTGTCATTGAATCGGTCTGCTGTCTATGAAAAGTAATCCTTTTCCGTCGTTTTACGTTCACCGTATCGGAGGTTAGAAACATGGTGCGTAAACTTTTTTAATTTTAATTTAAGAAATCTGACAAATTTATTTCAAACTAAACAGAAATAAGTTGACAAGTGATATAGGCTGTTATTTAAAGTTCAATTTTTGTGTATTTGTGATCGCTAAAAAGGCACGCGTTCCCGTTGTTCTGTCGAACATGTGGCCTATACAGTGTATACTTTTTATTTCCAGACTCGTAAACGCCGTAATGGAGGACGCGCCAAGCACGGCCGTGGCCACGTTAAGGCTGTAAGGTGTACTAATTGCGCTCGCTGCGTCCCTAAGGACAAGGCGATTAAAAAGTTTGTCATTAGAAACATTGTCGAAGCGGCCGCCGTCAGGGACATCAACGAAGCCTCAGTATATGCATGTAAGTTTTAATCATTATTTTAAACATAAATACCAACCATTCAATTGAATTTCATGCGATTTAAGATTCAATCAGTGACAAATCAACAGATTCAATCCTTAACCTATAAACAAAAATAGTAACTTTGTACAATTCTGACATTTGATTGTACGTTGTACATTTGAGAGTAATTTTTCGTAGAGTATCGTATATTTCTGTGCTATTAAGTATATCTTGAACATACCAAGTTCATCCATTCTTCATCTGTGAAGTACAACATTACTATCAAGTAATGCATAAGAGCCAGGATGTCCATGTATGTTCTATTTTGAAGGTAGTACGATGTTGACATCAATTCGTCATAGAGGTACCATAGGAATGAATGGGGGTGATTATTCTCCATATTCTTAATCTGTAATAACCTGGAGATATTATACAAACAGTCAATCTTTCAACTCTCATGACAAACTCCTCGAGGAACTTCAGCAGAACCTTATTGCTAAATTATTTATGCATTACTAAGGCTGGGAGTTAGCCACATATAAGTATTTTTGGTATTCAATGTGTAAAAATGAGAATAATATTAATAAACTTTATTAATTCTTTACAATCTGTTTAACAAACAAGTCTCCTTTTAATACTTGTGACAGGAGACTCCATCTTCAACAATGACAAGAATACAATAGTTAAAAATTAATATCTAGGAGGATAGGAAGGATCACATTTTGGACCAGAAAACAGAGAAAATAATTTAGAATTAACATAACTACATACATCTTAGACTGCCTTGTTGGTCCAGTGGTTAGTGTATGCGGCTGCTGATCAAGAGGTCTTGGGTTTGATTCCCGGGTCGGACCATTTATTTGTTTCATTCACAAAAATTTGTTTCAGAGTCTGGGTGTTTTTTAAGTATAATATGTATGTATACATAATATGTACAAAAAAAAATATGTTTATGTATTTATATCAGTTGTCTAGTACCCATAATACAAGCTCTGCTTAGCTTGGGACTAGATGATGTTGTGTGTCAGATGGTTGGTTGGTTGGTTTTTCTGGGCGGTTTCCGCACTTAGTCCTAGTTAATGGACCATTGTGCGTGAAAAGTTATTTCCCATTCACTCCAGCCAGCCTAGGTTGGTCCAGAAGGAATGCAGCCTCCGGGGATTACTGCAGGCCTCCCGATACGTTGCCGGTGACTGTAGAATTTGTGCCCGCTGTTCGGCCACACTGCTGCATTCCATGATGACGTGTTGTGGCGTTTCTTCTGCCTCCATGCATCCTCTGCATAGGGGGCTGTCTGTTACTCCTATGGTGTGTAGGTGTTTGTTTAGGAGACAATGTCCGGTTAGGGTTCCTATGATCTTGCGGAGTTTGTCTCTGTTCAACCTGATGAGGGTGCGGGCAAGCCTTGTATTGGGAGCTGATACAGCGTTCTTGGTTTGCCGACATCCCTCCTTATTTAGCCACTCTGTCAAGTGAGTTTTCTGGGTTCTTTCGCGCAGCCATGCTTTAATTTTGGCTTGAGGTATGGGTAGCAGTGGTTCTGGACCATGCACTTTCGTGTCTGCTCCCTTCTTTGCCAGCTCGTCTGCGGCATCGTTTCCCAGTGAGTTGCTGTGTCCCTTTATCCATTGCAGAGTCACTCTGTTGGTTGCCGCAATGGTTTGGAGTGCACTATGGCATTCCATTATCAGGACTGAGTTTATTGTGTTGTTACGGAGGGCCTGGAGCACGGAGGCACTATCAGTGACGATTTTGATGTTGGAGTCACTGATGTCTCTGGCAGCAACCGCCTGTGCCGCTCTGGTAATGCCAATACATTCTGCCTGAAAGATTGCATTTAGCTTGTCTAGTGTTGTTGTTATCTTGATGTTTAGGTCGTCTGAGAAGACACCAGCTCCAGTACCTGTGCTGGTTTTGGAGCCGTCGGTGTAGATCCTGACTTCCCCAGTGCCAGAGTAGTCATTTTTCTCTGCGGAAAGCTGGATGTCGTATCTTCGATCAAAGATGTGTTGCCCCAACATCTTGTCCATAGGCGCCTCAAGGAGCGGATTTTCCTTGATGCATATTTGGAGAATGTTGGAGTGTTTTGTTGTTACATTTGATTTCCATATGCCCAGAGATCTTAACCTCAGGGCTGCCGCCTTTGCCTCTTCCTGTATCACCAGGTCTAGTGGTCTTAGGTTCAGGAGATACTCTAATGCGGCTGATGGAGTTGTTCTCATGCATCCTGTTGTTGCCAAGCTTGCCAGGCGTTGTAAGCTTTGGAGCTTGGATTTTACTGTGCTCATTTGTGTCCTGGGCCACCACACAATTGTGTGTCAGATGTCCGAAATATATTTTTATTTTATATCTTTGCATTTTAAAAAAAAAAGTCATTAATCCTTATATTTTATAATATTCATACTTGATTACATTGGTACAGACAAGCTATCACAAGAGATAATAGAAAAAAATCAGTGACTACATTTTTTTTTTAATTTAAGCTTGGAAATTGAACGGGACAAGTGCCAATATCTATGGCATTCGTAAAGCAATTACTTAATCGCAAACTTTGTGTCGGAATGTCACTGGCACCTAGTTAGGTATAATTTACAATGTACATGTCCTACTTACACAATTTTCATTTGTTACTAAATATTTTGTTTTGCTTTTTTACAGCATTCCAGCTGCCCAAGCTGTATGCTAAACTTCATTACTGCGTCTCCTGTGCTATCCACAGCAAAGTGGTAAGGAACAGATCAAAGAAGGACAGGAGGATCCGTACACCACCCAAGAGCACTTTCCCCAGGGACATGCAGCGCCCCCAGAATGTGCAAAGGAAGTGAAGTGACTAGCATTAAAATATAAAACCCAACATACTCTTTTCTTCTTTTTCCTGTAACCTCAATAAATGTGACTTACGATGTTGGCTAACTACGCCGGAGACTAGACTAGCCTGCCCCCCTAGCCAAGTTGCAAACTTCGCTAGGGGGCAGGCTATTCTATTTCTCTATGCTCTTGTTTCATTCGCTAATATTTGTTTTGAGCACGGAACCTTTATAGATTCGTCATGTCTGTCTGTCCGTTCGTCCTCGACCTACCGCCCTAACGGTTGGTGCTAGAAAGATGAAACTGCATGAATATGTGTTGTTACTATGTCGACAGTGCAATTATGAAAAACAGTTTTATTTGGGATATCTCCTTACATGTAAAGTGGGGATGTTTCTTTTTTCTCGCGTCTACCCCCCTCGTGTGGTATCATATCATTAGGTATGATACCACACTCGCGTATCATTAGATAGTCTTCTAAAAATATTAAGAGGTTGCTAAAACCATTTTTCGATTTAGGTATCCGTTTGCGATTTATTCAACTTTAAAGCGCAATTTTTTGCAAAACGGTATCCCCCCCTCTAATAGCCAAACGGGGCTAAAAAATCATGATAGTAGTCCATATATTGAACTTTCAAGGGAAACTACCGGTTTTGATAACTTTTTTATTTCAGGAGTTATAACCCAACCTGTGAAATGCACTCACTTGGAAAATTTCGTACAAAAAAAAAGAAGTAGGTAATAAGTAAACATCAATTATCTATTGGGCATGATTTGAAATCCACGACATTGTGGGTGACTACGGAACCCTATTCTATGCGTGGCCTGACACGCACTTGGCCGATTTTATTTCATTTAGCTGCAACAGGGAAGCATTCCTCTACCACGGGGTGCCAGAGTACCTGAGGCTACACTGAGTAGACTACATATTTAGAGAAGCGTATCGTCCTGTACGAGGACCGAGATGGTGTTTTGAGAGGTCGGGCCATGTCGTGTGGTGTTCCGCAGAGTGCTGTCCTCGGACCACCGCTGTGGAACATGGGATACGACTGGACCTTACGAGGGCTTCTCGCCGACGGGATAGGTTTCCCATCCTCTTCAGTAACCAGCCGCGAATAGTCGAGGGCCGCGTGTGCGTTACACAATAAAAAAAAAGTTTCCTGTTCTGGAAAATCTTGCAGTGCACTTGAGTCTATTCAATATCGTAAGTGCACTTGAAAAATTAAGACCAAAAGTCAATAGCACCAATACCACAGCTTGACTATGCAAGTAGGTAAATAAAATTAGTTTCAAATTATATTTTTTAGGATTCCGTAGTTCATGACTCGGAATCCTAAAAAAAAATTGTACGGGACAAGTAAAATAGGGATGTTTTTTTTTTCTCGCATCTGACGCCTTTCGGAAGTAGGTGGAAAACACCGTGGATCCAGGTTACCAGATAATGATACTTTATTTCGTAAGTTTTTACATATCGGACTTAACAACTAGAATACTCACTCTGGAAAGAAATGCCGAAAAAACTACAGAGCTCTTTTTAGGATTATAGATTCATCATGTCCGTCTGTCTGTCCGTCCTCGACTTACCGTCCAAACAGGGCTTGAAAGATAAAACTTTGCATGAAGATGTATTGTAATTACGTCGACAAAGTGCTACAATAAAATTATAAAAAATATTTTTATTTGGGGTACCTCCCCTACACGTAAAGTGGGGATGTTTTTTTTTCTCTGTATATGTGAAGATATATTTTATTTTTGGGTACTCCTTGTCTGTCTGTTAAGTACATTTATATATTGCTTTGTATTATTGACTGTTTGGTACCAAGATAAATGAAAAAAAAAACTACATAGAATACAGTCTTTATGAACATATTTTATCTCAGGAAAATAGATAAAAGGAGGAAACAATATACATATACATCTGTTCATGTATTTGTAATTGAACTCCTAAACGATTGGTCCAATTTTGATGTTTTTTTGTGTATGTTCAAGTGGGTTCGAGAATGCTTTACATTTGCAATTGGATACCGAGTCTAATCCGGTGGCGCTGCGATCAAGTTCTGGGATTTCAAAATTCGGCTGTACGAAGTTCGCTGTTTACATAGTATTAAATAAAAGCAAATATCCTTACATTTGTTTATTAATCTGTAGAATAAAAGAAAACCATAATATTTCGTATGACAAATACGACAATGAAGTATAAAAAAAGGAAACAACTACATTATTTTTCCAAGTGTCAAAAGAGATTTTTTCCAGTTCACGATCCGTATTCTAAAAGAAGTCCCACGTATTGGTTACAAATACAACTTACACATCGCTTCTCTAAAACTAATCTGAAACACTGATTTGAATTGGTTTCGGCTATTCGTACATAATCCAGAAATCACCGCTTCAGAATAGTTTCGGCTTGTCTTAATGATCACCTCTGTGAAAATCTACATTTGAGGGTCACTGATACGAGTTTAAAACTGTTATTTTCAATAATGTATACTAAAATGGATTCACGAGTGAGACACAATTTAAAATACGGACATAGGACAGAAATAATTAGAGAAACAATACTATAGTCGTCACAAAATAAGAAGCCCGGTTTGACATTTGTAATCGTGGTGTAACTAATACGATTAATTCGTGTCTTTGAGTGCAATTTTTCAATATCAAGTTAAACTTGATGCTTATTTATGATATGCGTTGTGATAGTGTATGGGTAACATAGTAATTAAATAGGATTGTGATTCCAATTTCTTACATGCAGCATGTCAAATGTCAAAACGGGCTTCTTATTTTGTGACGACATAAAGATCTTCAATTATGTCTATTAAGTATAAAAGCATATTTATATAGCTTGGCAACACTATCAACAATCCATAAAGTTTGTGTACGTAATAGATAAAGCACAAAAGATAACTTATATATTCTAGTATATAAAACACAAACCAATGAATTTTTTAAGAATCAATTCCAGCTAAAGGACAGTTTACAGTAGGCGAATTGGTCTAACACAAAGCTATTATAATAAAAAATAAAAAGGCCTGCTTATTAGCTACAGAAAACAGAAAGAAGTTTTATGTCAACCTCTTTGTTCAAAGAAATAGGAGAGGGCAATATGATGGTAGTATCTCAAATTATAACACTTTGTTCAATACAGTCGGTACTCTTACTTTTGAATTTTATTTAAAATTGAGATTATGTCCAACCATAAATGGTTAAAACAAGATTCATAGGGTGTTCTTCAGTTCCTTTTTTTATTGGTATAGTTATCATTTTTACATTATTGTTTTCAACACTAGTAGCCGACCCCAAATAAACTTGGGAATAAGGCTAGGAAGATGTTTTCAACACTTGCCATATTTAAAAAAAACGCTGGTAAAGGTAACCTCAATGAGACAACTGTAATCAGAATCGAAAATTATTTAGGTTTGAAAAAAAAAAGCTAAATTTACTCAAAACCTGTCTAATAATAAACTGTAAGTTTTTACATAAAAATTATATTTTTTAACATTGTTTACATTTCATGCCGAGACTAAACAGGCCAAACTTTGAAGCTAGACTAATTAAGTTATACTTAATAATCCTTTATTTGAACATCATGGCCCTTTAATTTTATAAATAGTTTGCGGTAACTTGGGCAGTGCGGGTTTGTCTGCCATATCGAGGGCTTCTTTCAAGTTCTTCTCAAATACTTTCTTTGCATCACAGAAGCCTTGTTTTGTCTTGCCAAAAGAGTTTGGACCTGCAGAGGTTGGTGTTTCCCTGTAATAAATAATTA
This sequence comes from Phragmatobia fuliginosa, assembly GCA_932526445.1. Lineage (NCBI taxonomy): Eukaryota > Metazoa > Arthropoda > Insecta > Lepidoptera > Erebidae > Phragmatobia > Phragmatobia fuliginosa. The sequence goes on from OW052073.1 coordinate 19,565,684, forward strand.
TAACTTTTATTTACATTTGAGTATTTTTGATATGATATGATTATGTTTACTCACAAAATGTGGAATTTTGTATGTAATGTTAATGATGTACAAAATTCTAAGTTTTGTGATAAAACAACATCAAACATGGTGATTTAAATTTTCAAAAAGAAAATGTCTTTCCAAGATACATTAAAAAAACAAAAATAAATATTATAATACATAAAACAAATAGAAGACCACTAGCTTGGGGTACAGAGACAGAGAAGACCGGTGACATCAAGGAAAGGAACCTCCTCACTATAAGGGTCGTGTTAAGAAGACTCCCTTCTACATCTGATTGTTGATACTGCCTAGTAACCTCTAAATTTGTTAATATTGTCTCTTCGCAATCAATTCGTGAGCAGTCCCCAACCCGCACTCTGCCAGCATGGGGACATATGGCCTTAACCCTCTCTTGAGAGGAGACCTGAGCCCAGCAGTGGGATGTTATGGGTTGTTGATGATTATTCATCCAAAAAGTTATAAATACAACTGTTGGATCAATCATCACTAAATCTTCCACATTAACAATCCAAATCCAGGTATAGCAACTTGACGGCAGGTGCCTTCCTAGAAACATGATCCTAGAGGAAATGAAAATGTTTTATTGTTGCCCTACAATAAAATTAATACAGAGGAGCAATAATATGATTTACAATACATTTAACATCAAGGTGTAGACCAGAATGGGTTACAACTAAGCAAAATACTACGGTATACGGTGTCTGTGCAGCACTGGTTTTTAGATGGTACCCTCGATATGCTTGATGCTAATATAGACTTGAGATGTAATATTATTGAAAGATAATCAAAAACAGTTTCGATCCAAGGTTTTCGGTAGAAATAATTCTTAAGCTTTAGGTCAACATAAACAGCAGATATTGCCATCCGTAAGTACAAGTACATCGTAATAATGACAGCACTCCTGCTGTCATGTTTAATTGGTGACTGCTAGACCGGAGGCCCAATCATTCTGCATCATTCTCCAGGTTTCCAGAGGCCGGGAGAATGATGCAGAAACATCCAACCAAGCCGCCATGGGTCACCATGCTGCATTGCCTACTAATAAAAAAAAAATGTAGACGGAATTTTACCTGCCAATATTTCTCATCCTCATTCTAGCTTCAGCTGGCATCTCCTCAGGCTCATCATCATCATCAGCATTGAAAACTGATGCAACAGTAGCAACCGGTTTCGCCGGTCCACCTATGTTCATTTTGATTGGAGCTTTTGATTTGTTAAAGTCAATTGATATTTTGGTAATGCGCGGCGGTGGTGGCGGAGCTGGGACTTCTTCAGGATCTTCACAATCGGATGACCGCCGTCTTTTGTCTGGAACAGATATTAAAGTAAATAAATATGTTAGATGTCTTTATGCCTTTACAATTTACTTATTTATGTAAATGGTAATAATTTTTACTAATTTTATCTTCAATTTAGTGTGTATAATTTAAGTAATGATGTTAATTACTACAAAATACACATTATCCACAACCTTTAACAATCCACTGCTGGACAAAACCCTCTCTAAGGCCTCCATAAGTTAGGAAGGATGCCTACTATACCTCTTTGGCCACATTGGTAGGGATTGTTGTTTTTGTCTCTATACAATGAAGTAGATATGCGTAGTTTGTCCTTTAATCGCCTCTTACGATACCTACGGTATAAAACGAGATGGTGACACTTCGAATTCTAAATCCATCACCACATGAATAAAATACTCTACTTACCCTTATAATCAATTTCACTAATCTTTGGAGATCTGTCTCGCGAATAGCGCTTTGTGCTTGGGGACCATTGCCGAGGTGAACGCGACCTTGATCTCCGCTCCCGCCCTTCGCGCCTCTCCTTGTGCTGCCTAGAATCATCGCGCGTAGATCGAGACGACCCTGCCAATGCGAAAACACTGGCAAAGATAAATAAAAAGACAAATTTGAGAATACTAAAAATGATTTGCTATTTCTATCTTTCATGTCCTATCAGCAAGATTGTACTTCATGCCATTGTGATACCTTTGTCATAGTTGTGGTAACGGCCACTCATCGTTGTTACGTTCTTAGAACTTTTTCAGTCATTCAATGTTAAGAATATTACAAAATGTTGTTTGTTTCATAAAAGACAAGTTTCACGACTCACGACTCAAAACTCAAAGTCAGCCATTGTTAGTTTTTATTAGGTCATGAAAACGTTTAGTTTTCATTTTAAGCAGAGTTGAATTTGTGTATGTAGTAAACCTTAAAATGTAATAAGTATAATTTACTAATATCTATTAAGCGTCAATATATTAATATATTTAGAATTTATATACATGTCAGTAAGTAGAAGATGTTTTTCATAAAGTAATTATGAAAATTTTGCAAAAGAAAACGTTTCGTTACTTCATAATAGCTCGGCCACACACATTCGTTGTGAAACGGAATTCGGAATACCTTATATGAGCCTTGCTTGCTAACACCAAAGAGTATGTAACACTACGTATGGCTAACACATTTTAAGTAACTTCGTTGAGGAGTAGTAGTATACTTATCATAATGTTTGGGGAAGCATAACTTTTCACTTATTTGAATTATTATAATTTAGTTCAAGTGAAAAGTTAGTTTCATCAATAAAAGGTAGTCTTTGTGTATGTTTTAATAGAAATAATTAATTGTATCCTTCTTTTCGGCATCGATTTGTGTAAACGTGTCAAATCCTGTATAATTTCTATAAAAACTTGTACTTTAAACTTTACATAGCTCAACCGGCACAGTACCCCCTGACAGCCTTTGAGCTCTCGTATTTCGTTGTTGAGTGTAAGACCGGAGGCCCAATGATACAGACCGCCATGGTGTGAGTCCCTGAGTCACCGTGCCCATTGTTTGCTTTCAGAATGAGTATGGTATCCTCTACTTCTAGATTTTCAGATCATTCTTTCCATCAGGCAAATTAGAGTCACTTTGGTAGGCCAATTATGTACACCTACGCCAAATCTGAAAGATTTGGTGTTGCTAAGGTATCTCTGATAAAGCAATTCTAATTGTGAACATTCCACATGCATTTTTCAGTCTGAATATAAAAGCTTCTATCTTAAATTGTAAAGTGCGATGCATTCGTGATGAGACGAACAAGAAACATGTATATGATTGCTTCGATATGCTTGAGATCTCGGGTTCGATTCCCGGGTCGGACAAAATGTTTGTATGCTCTGCAAAAATACAAATATCTCACGGTTTGGGTGTATTCTATGTGTAATTTGAACTAAAAAAGTAAATAAACATAAATATCAGCTATCTAGTATTCATAGTACAAACTATACTTAGTTTGGGACTAGATGGCACTGCGTATCGGATGACCGAATTATTTATTCATTTTTAATAAGCATAGTGTGTGATGCCTTTTAGGTAGTTTTTGGCGGTACAGAACAAATTCATGAGGTCATCGGGTTTTTCCCGAACGATGTTTAAAAAAGAATGGACTTGCATTTGAAGGTTCGAAACCTATGTGCGGAATATATTCCATTCGGAAAAAAAACGAACGTGTGTGGCAGTCAATATGTTTTCTACAGATGTGATGTTCCTTCGGGTTCTTCGTATTCGTAAAAACGAATTCGGCATCCATACTCACTATAATACGCCATTATTGAAAATTCAGTTGGTAAATCTATGATCTTCCAAAAGAATGACCTAGCCTAATTAAACAAATAAAGGTGCAGACACATTATCGGACGCGGCTGACGGACGCGCAGGGTTGCCAATTCCAACATGGAGCAAAACTGTAGATTAAGGCTTCTAAAAAACTGTAGAAAACTGTAAATTTCAAATTTAAAAACAGTAAATCTATACCTTTACCTTTATATTATATTTTGTATAATTTAATTATAGTAATGAATAGAATACATTGTAGGGAGGGCATTAAAAACAAGAATAATCCTGTAATTATCAGTTTAAATTTAAATGTAAAATCAAAAGTCTCAAAGTTGCAATTATTCCAGTGCCTGCATGTTAGATAATATTACTAGCTATTATTTCATTTTTTTATTCATTATTTTATTTCGTTCGGACGTACGAACGAAATCTGGGTACTGACCAGTGTTGCCAGATGTACGATTTAAATCGTATTCATAAAAATGAAATAATAGCTAGTAATATTATCTAACATGCAGGCACTGGAATAATTGCAACTTTGAGACTTGATTTTACATTTAATTAGATTAAAACTGATAATTACAGGATTATTCTTGTTTTTAATGCCCTCCCTACAATGTATTCTATTCATTACCATAATTAAATTCTACAAAATATAATATAAAGGTATAGATTTACTGTTTTTAAATTTAAAATTTACAGTTTTCTACAGTTTTTTAGAAGCCTTAATCTACAGTTTTGCTCCATGTTGGAATTGGCAACCCTGCGCGTCCGTCAGCCGCGTCCGATAATGTGTCTGCACCTTAAAGGTGGAAACACATTATCGGACGCGGCTGACGGACGAGGCTGACAGCCGTGATCTAGAGTATGAACATACACTGAGCTGTGCAAACTATCGGACGTAAGTTGAGGACGTGAACTTTTACTCACCCAGAGCGTTCAGACGTCTTACAGAAATCTGGCACAAGACTACTGATGAGACTGTGCCACTGAAGTAGGAAACCTATGGAAATGGCATGTCAACAAAAAATTCGTGCCACTGTGACGTCATCTGCGCGCTAAACATGGCGGTTTTAGTGCTGCCCAGAAGATGTTACTTTTATTAGGTTTTATCGATAAACGTTCTTGGCTCATTTAATTTTACAAATGATTGAGTATTATTTGTAGAATTTATACTTTAATAGGAAGTAAGTATATTGTTATATGCAAAAATACTTTGATTTAGATGTGTGAAATCTAAAATAAGTTCGTGTTTTAAATTTACCAAGTAAACGATATGACGATTGACGATGATGCACGGTTGGTCTAGTGGCTTAAGCGGTCGCCACGCCGCTATCTACTGCGCCAAGTGTCTTGGGTTCAGATCCCACGTAGGATAACACTTTGTGTGATTCACAATTTGTTGTTCTGAGTCTGGGTGTTCTTTGTGGTCGTTTCATGTATGTTTGTAAAGTCCCTCGCGACACAGGAACTTATATTCCTAATGCGGGAGTTGTCTTTTAAAAGAAAAAATTAACGGTTTCTACACTTATTTTGTAAAGTTGTCGTTTGACAATTCAGTGACCGCAAAATATAAGCTTAGGGCGTAGTACAGTGCTATTTGCCCATCTCTAGCATGCTAAATTTTATCGTTGTTTCGTATGTTGCCGTCTCGCTCGCACCTGCTTATATGCCGGAAAGGGATGGAAGCTTTATGTCGGCGATAAAACGTTAGTATGCTAGCCATGCTGTTTTGGATATCAAAATAAGAGTACGTGTTTTTCTTAGACTACTTACCTCTCTATTACAACTATTACAAGCTATTTTAATTGTCTTGCTGACTCCGAACTCCGAAGTGAGAATGATTAAAATGTTAAACTTATCAAGGGACCATATGATAAAAAAAAACAAAACACTTTCAGAACATTCATTTAATTATAAACGTCATTCCTTATGACTTCCGCTCTAAAATCTGTCGAGATACTCCTTCTCACCGAGTATACGATAATTAAGTACTAGCACTAGCATGAGGAGCAGTATGTGTACTGGTATTGGCAACTTTTAGAGGGACCTGTAAATAAAATTGTGGTGTAAGATAAGTTTACATTTATGGTATTAGTAAACAAATATAAATTTTATAAGCATTTCTTGAACGGTGGATGTGGCTAAAATAATCATTTTGAAACCAAAAGGTCACTTAGGGAATTAAAGAAAACTATTTCATTGACTTGAACATATTTAGAATTTATTTTTACCATACAGAGAATTATAAAAATACAATGATTATATCAAATTACTATAACATGTTTATGCTTCTAGAACTTTCCACGGAATCAATATAAAGAACACAATTTCAATACAAAATAAAAACTATAATTCATATTTTAAAAACAATTCAAATGCTTCATAAAGCAAACTGACCAGTATCACATAAATAGAGATTGCATACCTGAAATTACTGTCCAACAGCATTTACCAAGGTAGAGGTATCAGGACCTGCCAAAACAGGCAGTTTTATGTTGGCTGGCATGTTGCTGCAAAATATTGAACTATTAGTTTAGAATAATAATTGTGTCCACAGTTTTTTTTTTTCATAAAGTTTGCTTAAATGATGACATTATCAATCAAATTGGGAAAATATGTTTCTTGGGTGTCATCGCAGCCACAAAACACAAGTTTTTCTAAAATATAGAATGAGAATGACATATACCACAACTAGTCGTAACTAGCATATCAGTAATAATGTAGCAGCAACAAGTTTATCAAAGGCTAAAAGTAAAAGTTTCCATGAGGGTGAGAGGCATGACAAGACATATTAAGGACTTCGACTGCGAAGACTGAGCAGGAATTATATAATAAGCCTACTGTCAACGACTATCCTGCTGATCATTGTCCCACCGTATAAAACTTGTATATTAATTTTGATCCTTTTATAGCACGTTTTATTGTAAAATAATATATGTATGAGGCTTTAAGTTTTGTCGTTTGAAAAAAAAACACATCTAGAACCTTATAGTACCTACTGACAGACTAATCGACGCTGTGACTAAACAAAAGCATTAACCCTAATACTTTAAATTGTTTTGAGATTCAAAATTTAAACACATTCGAATATAGAACAATATGGAAAAAACAAAACCTAAGGCATTAAAAGGCAAAATATGTATATGATAAAAAAAGGTATATCAGTACTAACTATAAAAGTATATATGTACAGTATTAACTTACTCTTACAAATTTTAAGGGCATGTTATCATCTCGTAGTCTAGTCACATCTAGAGTTCTGTTAAAACATTTCAGTTAAAACATATCAATGTCTTTAACATTTGGCTTTATATTTTCCATTCCAATGGCTTCCAGCAACTTTTTCTTCTTAAGCTCTTTTCTTGGGATCCTATAAAATTATGTTTGAATTATTATTTTAGAATGTTTTAAACGGGGTAGATTTAAACGGGATAAAATAAGAAATTTTATATTAGCAATCATATTATATCGACATCAAAGTCGATAAATAATGTACAACCCCAGCTAATAAAATAACATTATTTAAACGTAAAAATATAGTTAAATAAGTCAAATCCATTCATAACCTGTAACTGCAGATAAGAACCTTGCTAATTATAATGTAAATCTGCCTTTACTTTCCCAGCAACATTATCAATAACACAGATTTTTAATGTTATTTATAGCGTACCTGTGTATGGTTAAAGGTGGCTGATTTGGTGTTCTTCTTATGCCGCAACCAATTACACTACACACTGGCATATTTGCGAAGTAATTACTTATGTTTGGCTTCAATTGTTTTAAGTTACAAGCGAAATATTGAAAGATAATTGGATAAACTAATTTATACCACGACCGTTTGACAAGACAAGTACCGGCTGAACCATAGAGTATAGTAATATAGGTGGAATAGAGAGCCCACTCACAAGATTTTTTGACACCTATATTTGAAGTGTCGCCACCTGGTATCATATCCGCCGAACTAACGGCAATAGCTATATGTATATATACCTATTTATTTATTATAGATATAGCTATAGGGTCTAAATGTAGTAGTAGGAAGTAGGTAATTTAGTACTTATGCATTATAAAAAAAAGCAGTTTTGCAAACATTTTGTATTTGTTTGTGCCGTAGTTAGCGCTTGATTCTTGATGACAATGAAATAAGTAAAATTAAATTTCATGTGGAAAATAACCTGAATGTTTGCAAAACCGAAAATTTTATAATACAAACAAAATAAAATTATAATGTAAATATTGAATTCATTTATTCACTTGTATGTTTTATATAATAATGCTTATTAAGTATAATAATTTTGAGCACATATCTTCATTTCATCCTCACCATCGTAGGAAAGCTTCCTTCCCTGATAAAATCCGATTTATTGACTTACACCAATGTTTATGTTTATGGTCACACATCTGTGAACTATGTTTTTAATTTTTCTTTATGCGTTTCACATTTCAAAGGGTAATCTACAAAGATTTCTATTACTGTTTCTTTTTTCTGAAGCTTAATCAAAAGCTTTACACCACAATAATCACTGATAATCACACAAAATAGAAAAAAACTACAAATACGCATATTCGCCGAAAGTAGATAGAAACCATTTTGTTTTTTTACCGTTTTATTGCCATACCCAAAAAAATTGTATAAAAGAATTTAGAAATTTAAAATATTGTCGAAATTAATTAAAAATGTTGAAATAAATGTGTTACATATATTTAGAGAGTAATTTTTTTAACGATTTATGAAGCAGGTCTTTTTGAAATTAAAATTATATTGCAAGTTTATTGATATTGACCTAAGCGCCATCTATGATATTTTTAGACACTAGTTGCTTGTAAGTTTAAGCGGATCTTATACGAGATCGCGGTACTGTCTAAGCAGAAAAGTGGAGACCTACATCAAGTACGACAGTGTCCCCCCCCTGGGCTGAACTAACTGACAATGACATTAGCGCTCAAAACATGATGGATTTTCGACCTCATTAGGTATTTACGTATATTCATGTTTCATTTTTATACATTTTATGTACGCACTGAAATACTGTCATAATGTTTTCGTGCGAGTTACAGTGCTGAGTAAGAACGAGATAGATATATGTTTATGCGTGTGCCTTCAAAATGGCTTCTATTTGTATAAGCAATTGTACGTATAGAACAATATGTCTTGTCCCTATATAAAGGTCTATGGACTGCAGTGATGCCATATCTACCAACTTTTTGGTAGATCTACCAATTTTCACTTCAGTCTACCTATCTACCACCCTAGACCTAAAAACTACCTACTTTTTGAATAAGTTTGACATATCACCACTTTGAATTATTTTTATATTGACAAGCTACGTTGAGATGTGTTGCAAGAGTCATGCGACGATGCTTCAAGCATACATAGAGTCCAGGCTATAAACCAAAAAAAAACGTTAGCAACAGTTCGCCGTTCGCGCCCTTTAACATTATTATTCTGTTCTGTGGCCCATTCCCGGTTGGTTTGTTGCAGAATCAATTGTGAATATTTGCTCCTGTTTTGTGTTGTTTATACATAACACTTTTATGGCCCGACCCGGGATTCGAACCCGATGCCCCTTGATTGGCAGTCGCGTATGCGTACTATTAGAGTGATGAGGCAGTAGGTATATATGTCTTAAATAAATTATATATAATTAATATAGAACACCTTTTTATCTTACGTTACCGAAAAGTGATTTTTATTGAATAGCATATTTTCTTTGCCTTGGAAAGTTTTAAAACTTATGACCAAACCTATCTCTATATATTATAATAAAATACAAATATAATACAAAACGTGTTTGAAAAAATATCAGCTGAAAAACCAACATCAACTGAAGCGCGACTTCATAAAAAGTACTAAAAACTAATTAAAACGAAGCTTTTGAACAACAACAGTCATTGTTTTCACGTTCAGTGGATATGATTGATTAAAATATCAGTATCATATCGGTGTTAATCAAAAAAGCGGCCAAGTGCGAGTCGGACTCGCCCATGAAGGGTTCCGTATCAGTAAGTAACATCATATAAAAGTTTTTGTAGTTCGTTGTAACTTTCATCGATGTTTTAATAATAGTGTTTTGATTGGATGAAAGGTAAATTGCGTGTTACGATTTATGACGTATTAAAAAAAAACTACTTACCAGATCTCGTTCAAACCAATTTTCGTTGGTAGTTTGCATAGTAATATACAACATATATTTTTTTTAGTTTTATCACTCTCTTATTTTAGAAGTTAGAGGGAGGGGGGGACACACATTTTTCAACTTTGGAAGTGTCTCTCGCTCAAACTATTCAGTTTAGAAAAAAATGATATTAGAAACCTCAACATCATTTTTGAAGACCTATCCATGGATACCCCACATGTATAGGTTTGATAAAAAAAAAAAATTTGAGTTTCAGTTCCAAGTATGGGGACCCCCAAAATGTATTGTTTTTTTTCCCTTTTTATGTAAAAATCTTAATGCGGTTCACAGAATACATCGACTGACCAAATTTCAACAGTATAGCTCTTATAGTTTTGGAAATAATTGGCTGTGACATACGGACGGACAGACAGACAGACAGACATGACGAATCTATAAGGGTTCCGTTTTTTGCCATTTGGCTACGGAACCCTAAAAATCGGCCAAGTGCGTGTCAAGCCACGCATAGAATAGAGTTTCGTAGTCAGCTATACTGGTGTCTAATACATAATTGTTATGTTTACTTAATATTTCTTTATTTTTCAGTTTTCCAAGTGAGTTCATTTTACAAGTTAGGCCCCTATAACTCCTGAAATACAAAAGTTATCAAAACCGATATAGTTTTCCTTGACAGTCAATTTGGCGACTATCACGATTTTTTCAAATTTTTTTGGCTGTTTGGATTTTAGAGTTGAATAACTCGCACACGGATACCTAAATCAAAAAATGGCTTTATCAACCTCAAAATGTGTTTATAGATCTATCTAATGATAGAAAATATTAATTTACCACTAACCTATAACTTAGTACCTACTCACTGAGACTACTCCAGATAGACCTAACCTAAAATGAAATGGAATATAGATAATATATATATGTAAGTATATATATATTCGTAGTATACACAAGCTACTTCTGTAATGTACTAAAATAAACTATAAATCAAGCAGCATGTAAATAAGAAAGAAAAATTAAATTTTAAAAAATGATTGAAGATTGAAAATAATCGAAAATAATTTGGGCGGTAGGCCGAGAACGGATGGACGGATGAACGGACAGACGGACTTGACGAATCTATAAGGGTTCCGAGTCATGAACTACGGAACCCTAAAAATCTTCTAAATTGAGGTGGTAGATCTACCAATTTATGAATTTACATCTACCAACTTCTACCAACATTTGGCACATAATCTACCGATTTTCTGAAATTCGGGTTGGCAACACTGATGGACTGTGCACACTTCTCAGTCAAGGCTGTCAGCCGCGTCTGTCAGCCGCGTCCGAAAATGTGTTTCCAGCTTAGCACATTATGACAATTTTGACACATGACAGCAGGAAAGTGATTAGGTTAGGATTTTCTAGTATTTATTTACGTTACATTTTTGTCTAATTTTACTTATTATTATGAAATTAACATTTTAAAATGTTATACATAAGACGCGCTAAGCGTTTATATAAACTTGTAGACAAGCTTTCTGTCACAAAATGCCGGTGCTACTCAGCATCGTCCAGAATTATTTCAATCAAAGAAAAGTTAAAAGAAGGACCAGGTTTGAAAGAGTTTATCGTTGGAGACTCTCAACCCATCCTCACGGATAGTCCTCATATACCTTATTTGATGGAAAATGTGAAAATACAGACTAAACGGAAGGTTTTTTTTGATGTATACGGCTGCCAAATGAATTTGAATGACACTGATATTGTATGGTCGATTTTGAAAAAAGAAGGTTTTGAAAAGACCACAGTAGAAAGTGAAGCTGATATATTTCTAGTAATGACATGTGCAATAAGAGAAGGAGCAGAGACTAAAATTTGGCACCGTTTGGACCATTTGAGAGGGTTTAAGAGACGGGCGAAAAATCGTGATGTGAAAATAGGTATTTTGGGATGTATGGCTGAGAGATTAAAGGAGAAGTTAATTGAGAAGGAGAAAGCTGTAGACGTTGGTAAGTTTGAAGTGTAAATATTGACAAGTCTGGCTTGGTATAAAGATTCAATGAGTAACGCAGCAGAGCAAAGCAGGTCTAAAAATTTTTACAGAGTTATTCCTTAGGTCATCAGCTTTCTGCCAGTGAAAGTTCCATCAAAATAGGTCCAGACGTTGCAGAGATTACCTAGAACAAACATTTAGATGGTCAGATATATTTTTTTTTTATGTAAATAATGAATATAATTTTAACGAAAAACTGTTTTTTCATATTATATACAGACTTCAATTATATTCAGGTATTTGTATAGATTAATAATAATAAAACAGCACATCTATGCTCATCACACAGTGATAACAGTGACCATGATATCTATCTAACTAAAAAGCCAACAGGTCAGAATATTGTGGGATTGAATGGATCTGTATAGTTACGGATTAAGAAAGTGCTACCACCCCTACTCATCACGGCATCAGGGGGCAAACTACATAGGACAACATCACTGTAAGGAGAAGGAAAACTTAAAAGAATCTATATACACTGTACATTGGCTACAATGATAGCTATCTAGCCAGCATGGTATAGTAGGTCCAACCTTCCTTAATGCTGAGAGGCCTGTGTCCAGCTGTGCCTCATTAAATTGTTGTTGATAGAAACAAATCCTTAAAATCAACACAGCAAATATATGTTTCAGAATCTGAGTGTTTTGGATGTACAATATAATATGTATGTATTTACAAATAAAAAGTATGTTTATGTATTTACATCAGTTGTCTAATACCCATAGTACAAGCTATGCTTAGTTTGGGACTAGATGACATTGTGTGAAATGAAATGAAATTATTTATTTTGTGTGTAGGTAGTTCAAAATATTTATATATTTATCTATATTTCAGTGGCTGGTCCCGATAGTTACAGAGACTTACCGAGACTACTGGCACTAACTGAGAATGGTCAAACTGCTGTCAACGTATTGTTATCATTAGATGAGACATATGCTGATGTAGTGCCTGTCCGATTGAATCAAGACAGTGTGTCAGCATTTATGTGAGTATTGTACCTATCTTTACTAACTGCATCGTTGATCTAGTGGATAGCGAATGCAACTGTTAATCAAGAGGTCTCAGGTTCAAATCCCGTGTCAGGCCAAAATGTGTTTTTGAATTTTCTTAGGAAATTCCTAATAGCAGCCCAGAGTTTGGAAGTTTGGCGATGAATCACGCCGTGCCTCGGAGAGCACGTAAAGCCGTCGGTCTCGGTTTTCATGAACATCTATGGCAATCCTTATTGGGAAGTCAGTGCCCTCAAATTTGCTGACAACTAGTTCCACCTTCGAATTTCAGTTCTCCTTTAGGGTTGTGGAGGTTCGATGCCAGTCTTTCCCTGGAAAAACTGATATTCAGGTTAAACCGGTTGAACTAGTAGCTGATCCCAAATAATATTGGGAATATGGCTAGGAAGAAGAAGAAGAAGTACCTATCTTAATTAGTTATATATAGTATAGGTGTAAACATGCTGACAGTCAAATCAAATCAAATCATTTATTCTGCAATTAGGTTACATGAACACTTTTGCAAGTAAAACTTTTTTTGAGCAGATGAGTTCGGCCTTTCCTAACTGGACTAGCCCTGAGAAGAAAGGACGAAACAAACTCAGGGATCACAGTCTCTTTTAAAGTCCAGACAATATTCTTAAATGCAAAAGACATATATAAAAGCGATAATTACAATTATGTCACAACTATAATAATTTAAAAATGTCAACAATAGCAACAAGTTAATTTTTTTTTTTTAAATATGTAATGTAAATGTAAATGTAAGTGAAGTAACTACTGCCTCTGATGGAAACCTGCAGATCAGTCACAGAGAGTTTAATATAAAAATAATAATAAATAAATAAATATTTTCCGACATCTTACACACAATGCTATTTAGTCCCAAACTAAGCAGAACTTGCATTATGGGTACTAGACTGATGTAAAAGTACTTTAATAACATACTTTTTTTTTGTCAATACATACATATTATACATAGAAAACATCCAAACTCTATAACAAATATTTGCAGATTATGCTAACATTTGGTCTGACTCGGGAATCGAACCCGAGACCTCCAAGCACAGCAGTCGCATATGCTACCACTGCGCCACTGAGGCCGAAAACAGTAGACTGGGCTATTATGTGAGCCTTGGGAGAGGCCTATGTCTAGCAGTGGCCTGTAATGGGTTGATGTACCTGCAGCCCCGCCAGTCTGTCTCGACAGAGACCAGCTACCAGCAACTATTGTACAAGAGATATTATAGTGCACAAGTGTGTGCTCAAAAGCAGGTGCACTCTTTGTTCCCTCAGTCTCATAACCTGTTTGGACAGCTTTCCGAAAAGACCGGGGAGAAAGGCATAGAACCGACAGCTTAAGTTAAGACCCCTATTTCCAAATTTCATCAACAACAACCTTTAACGTCCAGCTGCTGGGCTCGAGTTTCCTCTCAAGAGAGAGTTAAGGTTTCCCTACGCTGGCCAAGTGCGGGTAGGTACTGGCAAGATACATTGTGGCTACGTAATCTTGCCGTTGGATGTTAATCTAATGATAACAACCGGGACCGAGTGCTTAACGTGACCTTCTAATCACGGAAGTGCTCATATCATCGTTCGTAGTTGCTTCATCATCGCAGTCCACTGCTGGCTTGCTAGGAGCGCTTACTTCGAAACTTTTATCAAGCATTTCAGTAATCAGAAATGCTCAGCTCAATAAATGCTTTTCTTCTAGAAATTAAAGGAAACTTCTAAAAATTAAAATTATTGGGATTTCTCATAGAAAAGTATTTCTCACATTAAGAATGAAACATCCTTAATATTCTAGAAACTAACAAAATTGTGATAATCACTTTCGTTGTGACAACGTCTTATAATTCGATGGAGCCGGCTGCACTCACGAAAAAACGTGAATCATGCGGCGATACCTCGCTCTGAGGCGTTCCATATAAGGCTTGAAGTGCAAGCGAGAGCGCGGAACGAGCGACAAAGAGGCACAATCTTATGACGTTGTCACCTTCAACTATCGTCAGTAAACCGACTTTACAGACAACCGATTTTTTTCTCCGCAGCTCGATAATGCGCGGCTGTGACAACATGTGCACGTACTGCATTGTCCCTTTCACTCGAGGCAGAGAACGTTCTCGTCCCGTCTCCTCCATAGTTGATGAGGTACGCCAACTTGCAGACCAGGGCGTGAAGGAAGTAACGTTGCTGGGGCAGAATGTGAATAGTTACAGAGATGTGTCACAGGCTACGGAGAAGATGGAAACTCAGGTTGCAAAAGGTTACTAATTTTATATTTATTATGATTAGTACTCGAGTAATTATTTAGAGTGCCTCGGTGGCGCAGTAGCGTATGTGACTGCTGTGCTAGAGGTCTCAGGTTCGATTAAATTGTTGTGTGATCCACAAATATTTGTTTCGGAGTTTGACTGTTTTCTATGTATAATATGTATGTATTTACAAAAAAAGTATGTTCGGCTCCCTACGATATGGTTGAGCTGGAAGATGGCTGGTGCATAGGTCATGCTCGTGATACGGGCGCCTCCAGTCGGGGCTGGTCATCTCACCACTGCTTTATTATATTGTGTAATTATTTTTTGTATACTACCAGTGTAAATATCAGCATCGTTACATACATCGTGTATAGGATCTACGAATTGGAACAGACAATTAGCTTTAAGACTGACTATTGACTGACTTTCAAAAGTGTCGTTGTAATGGTTTATTTGAAATAAAAATGGTTTGATTTGATTTGATTAATAAAACTCATGTGTTTCCTTCTCATTATGATCCCGGATCTTTTAAGAGGGGCATGTCAAAGCATCAATAATCCGCCATAAGTGTGGGTCGGCATCACCAGGTGGGTGGGTCTGTATTCGCAGATCGTGGTAGCCCCCATTCCTGGATTCTACTCATGCTTTCCATCAGGCAGAGTAGAGTCATTTCGGCAGGCATAAAATAATAAAAGAAAATAACAAAAAAAAAAAAAGATTAGAATACGTACCATGGGCTGGTATGACCGGGGCAGTACTACCCTCACACCGAAGACCAACTTCAAAGTTAGTGAGTGTGAGATCGAAGGCCCTAAACAGAAGCATCTAACTAAGCCTAGTGTGAGTCTTCGGACGCCCAATCATTCTGCTTCATTCTCATGGCCTCCATAACATCTACTCCTGGATCAGGCAGAGTATAATCACTTTGGTAGGCCTTAATATTAAAAAAATAAATACTCCACAGGTTTTAGAACAGTATACAAGACCAAAAAAGGAGGGTTGAGGTTTGCAGATCTTCTAGACAAAGTGTCGGCTGTTGATCCTGAAATGAGAATCAGGTTCACAGCAGCCCATCCAAAAGACTTTCCAGATGAGGTAAGGTTTGCTTAAATTCGTGAAATTTCCATGGATATAGGTTTGATATAGATCACCTCACCTGCTGAAGTGGCAGTGGGCTGGCCATATTAGCCGCAGAACTGATGACCGTTGGGGTAGAAGAGTTCACAAGACCGCGACTCGGCAAACGTAGTGTAGGACGCCCACAGGTGGTGTGACGACATGCGCAGGATGGCTGGCAAAAGCTGCATGCGAGAAGCCCAAATGTCCAGCAGTGGACTGCGATGGGCTGATGATGGTGATGAAAGTTGCCACCAGACTCAATAATTTTACTCATTGAAGATTCTCTCAGAAACAAATATTTGCGGATCACACAAACATTTGGTCCGACGTGGGAATCGAACCCGAGACTTCTTGATCAGCAGCCGCAACTACCAACCACTAGATCGACAAGGCAGTCAATAAGTATTTGATCAAACTTCCAGGTGCTACAAATAATCTCCGAACGTCGTAACATCTGCAAGCTGCTCCACCTGCCGGCGCAGTCTGGCTCCAGCGCAGTCCTGGAGCGCATGCGGCGCGGGTACAGCCGAGAGGCATACTTGCAGCTGGTTCAACATGTTAAGAAGACCATTCCTGGAGGTAAGCTCAGAAATCGAATAATGCCTTCTTCTTCCTAGCCTTTTTGTATTTTTTGGGGTCTGCTTACAAGTTCAACTGGTTAATCAGAACACCGTGGGCAGTGTTTACTATGTAGTTAAAAAAGGACATTCGCGTTAAAAAAATAAGACCAAGAAATAATCGTTACATACGAAAGCAATTGGATTCATGTTTTTGTATATAGGTACTTTTTCTTATCTTCAAAGTATTTTATTTCCTCAGGTATAATTTTTTATTTAAATGAAAGTCACCCTTATTCTTTTCTGTGGGCCTGAAAATTCATGAAAGTTGGTAGAAATTTTCAGGCAAGAAAATTAAAAACCGAGAAATATCTTTTTGCATTGAAAATAAATGTAGTTTATAATATCTTGTTTTACAGTGGGATTATCCACGGACATGATCTGTGGGTTCTGTGGGGAGACAGATGAGGAGTTTGAAGAAACTCTTTCTCTGATGGAGATGGTGGACTACAATATCGCTTTCCTGTTTCCTTACAGTATGAGAGAGGTAAGGTTTATTTAGTAAAATAACTTCAAACATATCCTACATAGCACTCTGATCCTAAACTGGACAGAGCCAGTACTGTGATAACCAGGCTTCTCTTAAAAATAAAAAGAACCATTTCCATTTTCTTTTAATACTTGTAATAAGTGATTAGGCTGCCTCGTTGGTCTAGTGATTAACGTATGCGACTGCTGATCATGAGGTCTCGAGTTTAAATCCCGGGTCGGACCAAAAGTGTTGTTGAATTTTTCTTACAGAAAATTTGGAGGTGCTTCACGCCCTTGCCTCGGAGAGCACGTAAAGCCGTCGGTCCCGGTTGTCATGAACACCTATGGCAATCGTTCTTGAGAAGTCAGTGCCCTGAAACGTGCCCTGAAATTTACTGACAACTAGTTCAACCTTCGAATTTCAGTTCTCCCTCAGGGTTGCGATGCGAGGTCCGATACCAGTTGCTCCGTGGAAAAAAACTGATAAAACCGCTTGAACTGGTAGGCGACCCCAAATAATATTGGGAATAAAGGCTAGAAAGATGAAGAGTGATGAGATGAAATTAAGATGCTGATTTTTTTCATTTGATATATTAAATGATAGAAATGAATAAACAATTAAAACTGTTACTTAATGCGTATTTTTTTTTTATTTTAAATTTGTCTAGTCTGGTGTTCTAATTTAGTAGTGAGTGTTGCTAACTGCTCAGCCATAGGTCGAGTATTCGTATTTGTGAAAGTAAATACAGTCGAAACCTGATATAGCGACATTCGGATATAGCGATATAGTTGTTCTAAGCAATATGTACATATACATGTAGTTAAATTAGTTGTGTAGCTATATTATCATGGTATCTATCTAGTATATGTATAGGTTATGTATGTGAAATTGTTCAGAATTTTTTTTTATTAAGAAATGATTAGAATACACTAGTTCTTCTTAAAGTAATTCGTCATTTTAGTCTGTTTTTTTAAGCCCAGTCAGTTTTAGCGCACTAAACAATTGGTGTAAAATATGCAAGGTCTAATGGCCGGGAAGAGGTTTGGATGAGGTGGAAGAAAGTGCGTAGGTAATAATACGCCTAAATATATCCTTCAATGCTTATCAATAAGATTTAAAATCGTTCGTATTGTTTTGTTTTGCTGGGACAAGAAGCGGTTGGTCGTTATAGTCGATGAACATCGCTAAAGTTTTGTCGTTGTAAGCGATATGTCGCTGTATCCGATGTTGTTATAGGCGGTATGTTTACTGAATAGTTTACTAGAGATTCGGGCGGGACCTTACAATCTGGCTGTAATAACCGATCGGTCGTTGTAAACGATGTCGTTTTATTCGATTTCGACTGTACAAACATAGTATTTATTTTTTCAGAAAACAACAGCCTATCGTCGATATAAAGACGACGTGCCCGATCACAAAAAAAAGTACCGCCACAATCGTATGATCGACATCTACAAGCGAAAGTCCCAACTACTAAACGAAGCGGAAATTGGCAACACTCACTTAGTACTCGTGGAAGGTGTTGCCAAAAAATCGGGCAAAATTCTTGGAAGAAATGAGTTGTATTTGAGAGTTGCTTTCGATCAAACTCAGATACCGTCGGAAGATGGGGGCAGAAGGCAGGTGAAACCTGGTGATTATGTAGCTGTGAAAATTGTAGGGGCGAGGTCCGCCACGCTGTACGGTCTGCCGTTGTACCATACAAGTTTGTGTGATTTTTATAGAGAGTCTCAGTGGGGTGAAAGACGCGCTGTAAATTAGTGTAAATATATTAGTAGAAAATGGAGTAGATTAAAAATGAATAATTTATAGTGTTTCTGGATTTTTCTATTGCCACATGCGAATTTTCGTCACTTTTTCTGAGTTAGATTGGGGCTGCCACATATATTGTATATGAGTGTAAAACATATATGGTTATTGTAAATGAATATTTCTGTTTGTATGTTGATATTATTCCCTAGTTGTAAATAAGTAATAAAGTTGTTGATCATTAGATTTGTTTTGTATTATTTATAAAGCGAATTTAGATACATTTCACGAAATCACTCTCATAGCTGTTGTGGGAAACGAAAAAAAAACATGAAATATAATAAAATAGGAAGAAAAAGTTGAAACTAACCACTAACCATATACCAACACGTACCTAAGGAGAGGCCTATGTCCAGCATTGGAGTCGCTATCTCGTTGATAGATACATGAATTTCGGTTAAAATAAAACTTGTGTATAGTTTGTGACACTTCAGAAGTGCATTTATTAAAATCAATCAATCAGTAAAAAGTTATCAATCAAATACAATGCAACACAATAAATATAATTACAATAATGACAGACTATTAAATATTAAGACTTTAATTTCTATATGACATAAGGCTCATTTTCAAGTACATTTATTTTACAACAAAACTGCGTTTATTTAACACATTCAAAAATTATACACACTGGTGATATTAATTATCGCAGATTATTGAAATTTGACCCTGTCTATAATTATTCTAGTAATTATTTACTAGAATAATTTAGACAAAAGTGAACTATGTATTTAAATATAATGTTAAGGTCTGTTTTACTTTAATCAACTAATGGCACTTTAAACAATATGTCACATAAGGTGTCAATTGTTGCAGATATTGCCAAGCTAATCTGTACTTTATTATTAAATTGTAGCCAAAGTTATAAATTATTGCCATATAACATATTTTGTATTTGATAATATTGTTTTTCATTCATTCACTAGAGTACTGACTATTCATATGTTTTTACTTGTTTTTTCAGAAAAAAATGTTGAGAATAGGTAGTTAATTTCTTTTCTATCCGGAAGAATATGTAAACTGCAACATATATAAATGTATAACGGACAATATTTTAATTTTAATAATACAACGCTTATGAAAATTTCAAACGAAGAATTCTGTTGCTGTTCGAGAACAAGACAATGAAAAATCGAAAATAAAAAAAAAACATCCATGTACTCTCTGGCTTTAGTATTGCCTTGTATTAAAGCCAATTAACAGACACTTTTTCTTATACAAATATGAACCTCCTTACATCGTTTTAAAGAGTTATCCAAAAGGAGCCTAGCTTTTAGAACTATTTTATAAATTTATTCCGACTTAATATGATAAAATGAGTATTTTTTTACAATATAAAAATAAAAGAAAAAATTAACAAACTTATTAATAGTTTCAATTAATTACAATACATTGTGATACATGGCATCTTTTAACCTACATTAAATTTGTACTTTTATATATTTAATTATTCTGTTATTTGTCAGAATGTGGAATTGTGATGTTAATGTGATTTCTTAAACCTATAAGTATTTCTACCTAGCTAGTAGTACCTTGTGGAGCTTTCTACATTTTGTCATTGAGTCTGTAAGTGTAGCTACAATTTTTACTATATATTCTGGCAACACTGACATGACAACTTGGAAGAATATAATATATTGAGGTGTGATTTATACTTCAAAATCTATCTGGGTAGGCCGTTAATGAATATGAAAAAGGGATCCTTTAATAATAATTCTAAGGAAACCGCTTTTTATCCTGAGCATTGTCTAAAACAGAAAACTCATTTCTTCACAATACCTATATTGTATTTTTCTTTTTTCTTGTTTCTTTTATATGAACCTTTTCGGACTTCAAGTACCTATATAAATTACAGTTTAACTCATTTTTACTCAATCGTTGTGTTTTTGATTCTGGCCAAAGAGAGAGAGGCTTTCCTGCCCTACTTCCCCAGTTACATATTTAGTACTTGACATAATTCGTACATATACCTACTAATTAGCCATTAAAAAAATCACACCTCACTGTAAAAAGTTTTTTATCAAAATTACGTACGTACGTATCCATTCATATTTTGATATATATTGATTTTGCCACGTCAGGTTTATCAATAATATTTGTCAAGAGTCAAACCTCGACGGCAAATGACAAACCTCTGCATAATGATGTTGTCCTATTTCTGCCCCGTTCTCGGAGAGAATCTTCATGAATTCAACTTACTACAAATATATAGATATTCTGGATTAGACAAGAATAAATAGATAACGGGATTGGACAAAAACATCACAATTTTTAGTGTAATCATACTTGATGCAGCAATTGGCCAGTGTATAAGCAGAATACTGTTTTCAAGTTATACTAAACTAGAAGCGCCAATCTGACCACCCATGGGCTTCCCATTCGGCATAACATTTACTCTCTGCCCGGATATGTTATCTGAACCATCCGCATGACCTGACAAACTTGGCGATGGCCCCTGCGAGCTCCCATACACTTTCGTACTGTATCCAGAATCGTTGTGGGACTCCCTATCTGCCTGACTTTGGGTTTCAGCCAGATGGGTATTAATCGCCAAAGATTGTAACCGACTGTGAAGTAAACTATGGTCAGGATTCGGTTTTCTGGTCATTCCATGCGGATTTCCCCTAAAATTCGGGTACATTGGGTCGTAGCATAGCCGGTAATCATTCTGATTTGCGATTTCAACTTCAGTGTTTTGGTCTAAATGGTCGCTATAACAGTGCGGTATGCGTTCCATCTCCCTCATGATGTGATCTTGCATCATCGCGTCGAATACTCCAGTCTGGTGATGGTATAAAGGGTTTCTGTTTCGACCTTGTATTTGATTAGGTAGCCCTGGCTGGTTGTAATCGTATTGAGGACATGGGTACTGAGGGGCGGGCAAACCACTATCTAAATAAGGCATTTGTCTATTAGGAATTTCGTGGAAGTATGCATCTTTAGGTACCATAGGCCGTATGTTATGAGGATATGGATTTTGTGTGGATAGTTGTGCTGGCGATGGTGACTTTGAAACTGTTTCAAAGTTAGGCATTGGCAGTGTTTGAAGCAAGTTGGTGTTCTTCATTGGTCCCGGTTGCATAGAACTTCTTATTGGATTGTCTTCCTCGTCACTGCTTTCTGAGTTATTGCCATTGTCCTTAGGCGGGTTTTGAAAGGTTTTTCTAGTCGGAAACGGTATTAAGTTGTGTAAGCTGAAACGTTTGCTCTTCGGTGGCTTTTCTTTTAGAACTGGTGCAGGTCTTTGGGGTTGCTGTGGCATCTTCAGAATGCCAGGGTGCTGACTAGTTGAAGGTTCAACGATTTCGGTGGGCTGCTGCAGGTTTCTAGGAATAGATTCAGGAGATGTGCTTTGTTGTCTTTCTGCTTGTGCTACTAATTCTTGAACTGATTTTCTCTGCTCCCTTTCTGGGTCATCTATACCTTGATACGGACATTGTTTCCTTAGTTTTACATAGCCGTCTTGAGAAATTTCTAGAGCTTTATTTCTAACAATCACTTCAGACATTTCTTTCTCAAGAGCTACTCGTTTCTTAATGTCATCTGCTGTTCTTTGCAGTACTTGACTTTTCCATACAGGCACGTTCTGATCCTTTGGACTTTTGATATCTTCTTCGTAATCACTTGATTGTTTATGACTACTACTGGGTGACTTTGCGTCTGACTGTCGACTAGGACTCGCGTATCTCTGATTGTAACTTTCTACCTCCATTGACATAGGCGATTGACATACCGACATTTTATTTGCCTTTACATGAATTTCTGCTGTGACATTTTGTTGAATACTTTCATGATGTGGGTGTATCGGTGGCTTCGTAAACAACGGGACTGATAATCTACTTGGTCCTGCATCTAATTCATCATTACTTTTAGAATTCTTCATTTGATATCTTCGTCTAGGACTAGGTGACCTTCTGCTATCAAGGATTTCAGTGCTTTTCGACGTAGCTTTGCTATCGTTGAGGTCTTTGGCATGACTTTCATATTGTTCAGAGTTTTTATTAAAACTTTTTATTATCCTATGCACTTTGTTCCATTCTTCAGTATCTGCATCAAGCAATTCTAAGCTTCTAGTTCTTTTTAGTGGAGGTATATCAAGGGATCCCTTAGGGCTAAAGTCTAATTTCTTTACTCTTTCTGATTGTCGGAACATCATACCTCGCGTCAACCAATGCTCTAAATGTTTATGCCTTTCTTTACATAAAGCTCTTTCAGCTGCAACGAATCTAGTCAGCTCTGATATTTGTCCCTGCGTTTTCATTTCTAGGTCTGTTACCTTTTGGTCTAGCCTCTCATGTGCTCTATCAATATGTTTCTTTAAGTCTTTTTTATCTTCATTCAATTTATCTTCCATGTGTTTGAAGAATGGTGCACAGTAGCAAGTATAACCTGCTCCTATCGGACCCTTTTTAATATTTCCTGCCAAATCTAAATAATATTGCTCGCCTTTTTTTAGCGGTTCGGTGGGTAACGAGCTTAGTTTTGGCTTCGGAAAAAACTTTGGATCAGGATAGTAGTGACAACCATATGGCGACCACTGAACTTGTGGCGGAGTCTCAAAGTGCACATTCTTCTTAACTTTATTTTTGTCCTTTTCTTTGCCTTTCTCCTTTTTCTTTGCTTCATCAGGTTCATCTATGCCTCTATCTTTGCTTTTATCTCTATGCTTCTTTTTAGGTTGCTTCGCTACGGGAGTATTTAAAATGTTGATTATTTCTTCGAGACCCTTTCTGGTGGCAATATCTCTGGCTGTTTCACCCTGATGATTGCGTATGGATTTATCACATCCGGCCTCGAGGAGTATCCGAGTCAATTTTCGCCGACCCATAGCCCCGGCAATATGGAGAGCCGTGTCTCCGTTTTTGTTTTGCTCAGAAACCTTGCATTGGGCCGAGATAAGGATGCGAGTGACGCCAGCGTGACCGTATCGCGCTGCCGTGTGGAGGGATGTATCGCCGTACTGGAAATAGAAAACGTCTACATTTAATAATGTATATCGTTATACATCTTTAATTATACTGATTTATGTATGATTTAGGGATGTTATTAATTCCAATTTTGGGATACATTAAGTGTTTCTATCAATTTCATTTATGAATATTTGATTTCCAAAAAAGTACGATCAATAATGTACAATATACTCTTGGGTTTAATGTTTAATAAATAGAGAACATGGATAAGTTGAATAAAAATAATAAATTTATCGTAGTCCGTATAAAGATCGGTTGTAATATTTGGATAAAAGTTGAGAACGGACGGTAGACTTACATTGTTCTGTAGATCGGGCGGCGCTCCTGCCAGAAGTATCTCCCGGCAGGACTGGTTATGTCCGTTCTGGCAGGCGAGGTGGAGCGGTGCGAATCCTGCGGCATTGCGCGCACGCAGCTCTGCCCCTGCACGTGCCAGTAGCGCCACCACGCGCGAGTATCCCTTCCACGCCGCTTCGTGTGCTGCTGTGTTGCCGTGCTAATTTGCGATAATACAAACAATTAATCAATGATTATCACGACAAAAAATGGTGCAGATAGTATGTTTTGATATCAAGTTTTTAAAATATATTTGCAGTAAAAGTTAAGTTCTTTTTTTAAAAGAAATTGAAAAAAATATTGTTTATTAACTTAAGACGAATGGATTGTTTAAAAGAAAATTTGACAAGAGGGAAACTAAAAAATGACAGAGAAAAATGTAAGAAGAAACTTCATTTAAATAAATTTAGGGAAAGGTCGATAAAATGTTGCTGATAAGTGTAATATTATATATTTTGAAAAATCTTTGCTCTTCTCACACTTACCACATTGTCTTGTTTGTTGGGATCAGCTCCGTGTTGCAGCAACAGTTGCACTACGTCGATGTGCCCGTCCGCAGCCGCTCGCTGCAACGCCGTACATCCATTCTGTGAACAAATGTAACTAATTATTGTACGATAACCTAAAACTTTTAGTCATTCATGGTTAGAGCATAAGAATCGGAACCATTTCCTGGGAACCAACTCGTCTGGCTAGCATGGTATAGTAGACCAAGGAAAGGCCTACGTCCCAGCCATCAGCGGTCTATTCAAGGCGTATGTGATAAAGAATGTGTGTGATTTGAGAGCATATAAAGAAGAGATTGAAAATAGGCAATAAAAAAATTGATGTTAGGAGATTTTAACAGTAATTTTAAATACTTGAGCAGCAGATGCATAGTCTTACTTGCATGCAAGATTGTAAATTCATTGAGTAATTTTTAGACAGACATCCATTTAATATTTATAATCGAAAGTAACTCTGTCTGTTCGTCTGTAACGCTTACACTTAACTGCTGCACTGGTTCAATGAAATTTTACATGAAAATACATTAAAATCTTGAGGAACGGTATAGGCTACTTTTTACCACAAAAACTGACATACATACGGGCGGAACCGCGATCAAAAACTAGTTCGTTTATACAACTGTTAAAAATAAGTTAAACAAGAAATACATTACACACAAAAATTATCAGCTTTTAAAAAGTTTGACAACCCTACTGCCTTGTTGGTTTTATGTTGTTATAACAATACTTGCAAACTGATTGCTCGTTAGAATATCCATGAGAAGTGCTTTTAGAAGTTACTCAGATATAATGGTATTGCTTACATTTTATTGCTCGCTCCGATCAAGGATCGATTTATTTTAATAGGTGTAAGTTATGTGGGCACACGTTTAAATTATATATTTACATACTTCATTCCATTGGTAAATGTTGCAAGCTATAGATTTATTTTTGCTCAAGAAACTCTTTAGTGAATTATAATGTTGCCTTATTTAAAAAGTTCACGAAATCAAGCCATCTTCGCAAAATACAAATATTTTACCCGCTACGATGACAGGCTATTCTTTGTCTAAATTCTTAATTTCGATAAAAAAAACTCGGATGGAGGCTTGACAACAATCGAAGCCACCCAAGCAGAAGCATGCCATGGTGGCGTCGCGAGTGCTACGGAGCGCCCTTACGACTTTTGTAGACAGCAAGGAAACATAAGGGTCCCCACAAAGTACTGGGCCATCTTCAGGCCCAAGGGACGTCGGAGTTGCCTGGGATTACCTTTCGAGCGTACACTTGGTTCCACGGCTTCTAGTACCCGAGATAGCGTGCGGTTTTAGTCGGTTCGAGTCCGACAATAGCCATCAACTAGTGGGGGGACTCACATTGTAAAAATTAATGAAGTAATTCTATATTTATCGTATCAAAAAAACATTATGCTTATTTTGTACTTCTATTCATAAAAACAAACTATTAACAGGAACCTAACACATCTGAGGCACTTGTGGCATATACCTACACACAGCAATAGGGAATTTTGATACTATATTTTAACTTATGATCTTATCCATGCTGGGTGTAAGGTGTTGCATACCGTGTTTAATTATTTAAAAATTCATAAAATAATTATTATCAAAGACTTAGGACCGATTCATGTAGTATCGAGATAGCATATTTTGCAATTTATGTCTCCATTCCCTTAATAGAGGTTTTGAAATTACGCGTTATTTAAAAATATATCTACGTAAATGATATTCACACTGAACATTCAAGAAACGTTTTGTTGGCTGACTAAACTTATTTCAGACTCAAGGTAACTTTGGCGAAAGGTGACGTCGCACTATGGTGTGTTACCACCTCTAATCATCCCTTGTGGAGGGGAGGCACTAAGGGACCAAACTACGTAGCACGAAACGACTACAGAGCGAAAAAAACTTGAAATATACCTTAAACAAACCCTAGCTAGTAGGGTATAGTTGGTCTAAACATTAATTAATTGAGTCCTACGACTCCAGTGACTAATGTCTTTGCAAGATTTCTTCTGAAAGAAATAAGTACTTACTTATAATCATGAATAATTTATAAGTATTAGCCATTGCCTTAGAACCAATACGTTTATGTGGTTTTTGTTGCCAATTACTGAAGTATAGAAGGGGCGATTTTAATTAACCACTCATAACCAGTGTGACAAGATCATTATTAGGTAAGGATAAATAACCGCTGCACTCGCATTCGTAAAGGAAAACAATTTTCTACTCGTTCCATAGACAAGGTGCGTAATTTTTGTAGGTACGTTACGAAACTGGTCACGGATACTTTTCCCGCTCAATTTATTCCGTTGAACAGAAATGGCGCGCTAGAACCATAAACAATTAGTGATGTAACGAATTCGACATAATGTGATTCCATGTGCAAGACGATTAACGGTTAAAATAGTTAATTAATGACGCGATTAAATCGATTTATTGAGGCCGTGTTTATATTTAATTGGGGTTGATATATGTCATCGGATGTAGGTAACTTATATATTTTGTAAAGTATAAAGTGTCCCTGACAAAAAACCTATTTAAGAAATTTTAAAGCAGCCCATAAACTGTGAATTACGCAGTCATAATAGTTGTATATAAACCAGTACTATAAATAATTTTTACTTGAAATAAGACAGATTTTACTTATGTTAAAATTAAAATAAAAAAAACATAGTATCAATATTATTGATTTGACTGCCTTGTTGGTCTAGTGGTTAGCGTATGCGGCTGCTGATCAAGAGGTCTCGGGTTCGATTCCTGAGTCGGACCAAATGTTTGTGTGATTCACAAATTGTTTCGGAGTCTGGGTGTTTTTCTATGTATAATATGTATGTATTTACAAAAAAAAAGTATGTTTATGTATTTATATCAGTTGTTTAGTACCCATAACACAAGCTCTGCTTATTTTGGGACTAGATAACGTTGTGTGTGAAAGTATCATATAATATAAAATTATTATTATATTATCACTATCACTACATAGTATAAAACAAAGTCGCTTTCTCTGTCCCCATGTACGCTTAAATCTTTAAAAATACGCAAAGGATTGATGCCGTTTTCTTTAATAGATAGAGTGATTCAAGAGGAAGGTTTTTATGTATAATACATGCATAATATAGTAGATAATAATTTTAGAGGTTTCTAATATGTGTTTTTTTACACTTACATTGCAAACGCTGGCTGTAGATCAAAATATTAGTAAACCCTACGAGATAGATCAAAATAATGTACTACAGTATTGTACATCTTAAAAAGGTCTATGTCTATCTGGTATATGTCTATCTCTTAGGGATAACCCACAATAACGATTTAATTTATTTTTATTTTTACGAGATATAATACCTTACTTACGAAGCGATTTTAAGCAATACAATATTAATCCTTATCCAATTAAGTACCTTAAGTACATTGTGTATTTAATATAGATTAATATGGCCCTTTACAGTATGTAATTTAATTATTACTTTTGAAGATATTACAGATTTAAAATGCAAGAACAAAGCGATTTTGGCGGTACCGGCCAGGGCCCGTTAGTTGACGCTGCTGTCGATTTGTCACTATCAGATAATAACTAAACACTATATTTTATTCTAAGGCGGGTCAGCTAGTATTAAATATGTGTGAAAGTCCGTGTGGTGACGGATTAAGAATACAATTCCTATTCATTCCGTAGGTGTCGTAAGAGGCGACTAAAGGAACAAAATAAGCAGCTAACATCACTGCCATGAGAAGTAAAACTTGAAACAAACCCTTTACCAACCCGTGTGGCCAGCGTGGTACAGTAGGCTAAAACCTCCTTTATAAGGAGAGGCCTATGTCCAGCAGTGGACTGTTAAAGGCTGTTGATGATGATGATGATGATGATTATTCCTGCGTCATATATTAGTTAAAGTCAAAGACGGAAATTATACAGAGATATGCTTGTCCAGCACAATTCAGATATGTGCCGATTATTGAGCACGTAGGATTCCGGCTGTCATTTCCTTGTTGATATTAAGACGTGTTTATTGTGCAACGTAACGATATATTTAGAATATATAATGTAGCTAAGATAAGTTAAGATCATAACTAAGAGATTCCATGTACATACCTTAGTACGTAAGGTTAGATAATAGTACAGTACTTAATTAATAAACATGGCTCCAAAAGAATACACGATCATTATCATTCGATATCCACCTATAAGCCGCCATAATTGTGGACCCCTACGACGTAACAAGCAAGAAGAAATAAGTTCGCTATATTATAGCGAACATACACACAACGTTCATCATTAGATGAACGTTGTGTGTAAGATGTCTAAAATATTTATATTTATATTATTAACAAGCTGACCCACGCAGCCCCGTCTGCGTCTTCTATTTCCCGCAACGTGATGATATATATCACATATGCATGTCATGTTATGCAGTCCCGCGGTGCTATATGTGGTTACTGGTGTAATTCGCGAGTAACGCCGGGGAGCGGAGCTAGTCTATAAACAACTGGTCTAACTTACTCCTTACGTCTAACAAGCTAACACTGGTGGAAATGAATCCTTTATATATATCTAATATATAATATTCTCGTGTCACAGTTTTCGTTGCCATACTCCTCCGAAACGGCTTGACCGATCTTTATGAAACTTTATATGCATATTCAGTAGGTCTGAGAATCGGCCAACATCTATTTTTGATACCTCTAAAACGCGAGCGGAGCCGCGGGCATCAGCTAGTTATTTTATATAAATTTAAAACTAGAGTTGGAAGTGAAAAGAAAACAAAAGACTTAGGATTCGTCGATTATGTGCTAGCTTATTTTTTTTAGAATATAAAGTAATAAAAAAAAGTTGAAAGTAAGTAAAGTAATAAAAAAAGCAGTTTATTACTTATAATAAAATCTAATCAGCTCATAGATAAAAAACTATTTATTACAAACCAAATCATGTTCTTCATTGATTTGGAAAAATTTACTTAAATTTATTAAAACACTAACTGAGCCCCGCGGTGTCCGCCGCGTTGGTTGCTGTAACCGCGGGCAACGCCGCGGGGCGAAGATAGTCTAAAAGAAGTAACCATAGTTACTCCTTATACCATCAACTATCTGCCAGTGAAAGTCCTGTCGAAATCGGTCCAGCTGTTTCAGAGATTACCCGGAACAAACATATTGGCAATTGGCATATGCACCGTGTATACATACGTATGCATTTAGTAAAAAAATATAGTTTTAAAAAACTAAACAAACACGCTTTTAAACTAAAAATTAGAAAATAATTTTAATGTAACAAAGCGTGGGGCGACGCGACGTTATTGAAATATTTTCAGAAAGCACCCACGCTTTGTTACATTAAAATTATTTTCTACTTTTTCGTTTAAAAGCGTGTTTGTTTAGTTTTTTAAAACTATATTTTTTTTAGACTAAAAAATTTCTTTTTTTTTTGAATTAATGTATTGTCATCGGTCCTCGATAAATCTACAAAGTTTGAACGAAATCTGGCCTTTTAAAGTGGGTCAAAATCGCGCCCAAAGGAGTCGGTTACAAACATACAAACAAACATACAAACAAACATACAAACAAACATACATATAAAGCGTGTAAAAAGCGGTTACTTTAATGTTACAAACAGACACTCCAATTTTATATATTTGTATAGATTAAGTTAAAAAAGTAAACAACCTGCATAATAATAAAATCTAGTTCTTCAATAAAATACGACATTAAAATACGGTCGTTTCCTAAACAATTTATGTTCTCTTTTCAGATTTGCGATCTCGATAATTGGATGCTGAATACCTATAAGGTCATTCGTTCTATTCTAAATGGTTAAATTTATTTCAGTTTTATATGGTTAATGTATTTCGTTAATTTTATGCATGGCAATAGACGTTTTTTTTCAACTCGCTTAATTGGTACTTAATTTATTTTCACTTTTATATCCATAATTTATTTGATATGTGTGCACTTCTGTTTACGGTTGTTACCCGAGTAAATACGCGGAGTTATCGTTAACAGAGTTATTTATCTTTTTATAGGTTATGCGTGCAAACGCGATCAAGTGATAGTAAGTGATCATAGTCGCAGTTAGACAATTTTCTCCCTTCCTCTTTACGAAAACACGGCTTCGGAAATGACCGGCTTAGAGTGGAAAATTTACACTCTCGAACGAAACGATTCGGTTTTTCCTTCCTATGCCGAGTAGTTAAAACCTGGAACCCGCTAGCAATACACGTGTCACTTACTATGATCACGGATGCTATAAGTGGGGTGTTAAGAAACATCTCACTAGGCCGCCATAGTAAGGGTCCCTGTCGTATTATATGTACCCCCACTCTTGGATTTTATTCATGCATTCCATCAGGCAGAGTAGAGTCTCTTTGGTGGATATATTAAAAAAAGAACTCAAGAGTAACAGGCGTACAGGATTCGCTAATATTGATCAGCGTGACGTGACAACATAGATTTCGCCTTCAAGACTAAGATTCAGAATTACTTCGTTTAAATAGCAACGAGTGTATTTTTTCTGTGACTTTTTTTTTTTTTTTTGGAGGCAACTTTCGCGTTAGGAATATACATTCAGTGTTGCAAGGAACTTAACAAAAAATTTTTTACTAACCGAACTATTAATTTGTAAAAAAATATATTAAATTGAATAAGTAGAGACCCATTCATTTTTGACATATATTGACGCGAGGACTGTTAACTTTCAAGCGGAATAAGGAGAAAGATTCATATGATTAATGAGTGTATCACCGCAATTTAAAAAATAAGGTTAATTAATTGTGAATATATCTTGTTAAATGTTTCATAAATCTTCTTCAATATCCTCCACACCTGACACCGTTTCAATTTTTCAATTTATTGAGATTACAGGGATCGTAAAATTATTCAAAACTCTTCAATAATAACTGTTAGGTTTGTTAATGAATGCAGTGAACCCGATTCGTCAAGAAAACGGATAAAAATGTCGTGGAGAAACGGCTCTGGCCATTTTTTTAAAACTAGTGTTGATCTTTCTTCTTCTTTTGATGAGATGACAATCAGACGAATGATGATGAAAATTAATGATGAAAATGTTAAAAATATTATTATTCACATTTTTCATAATTTATTTCTATGAAACTATCTTTTTTAATTGAAATGGGGACCGTCTTTTGAAAAAACAAAAAAACGATCTTCGTCAATTTTTTTTCTGAACTACATCTACTGAACTACAACTAGTGTTGATCTTTACTTTTACACAGATGCTACAAACAGGACTGTAGATCAATGCTTAAAAAAATTGGAAAGTTGTCTTTGCCACTTGTTTAAGTACAACACTAAAATTTGAATTTCGAATTACATGGTCGTAATACCACCGTAAATAAACATTTATTACTAGTATTGATTAGTGCTTGATTTGTTAATAAAATAGAGGAACAAATTTTGACTTATATTTCAGCCTGTTTTGTGAGTTGCGAAATCTTTAAAGCTAGGCGTCATATTTAGTAGACGTGCGTACTAATAAAGAATTGAATTCGCTCTTTGAACGGGTCTCGTAGTACCTATATTCAGTACTACGATCATCTTTATGTAAATGTTTATTAAACTTTCATCGCTATGAGCGAAAACAGGAATTCTTTTAAATCGTTATACAAAATAAGCAATCTGTTGATCAATTCATTTAATCTACTTTGATCGTTTCGAATCACTTTTTCTGTCTATCGTAACGACGTCTCAACAGTTTTAATTAAGTCTCTTGCGGCCATAAACATGTCACCGATTCTAATTTATGTCATCATTATTTTCACTGAGTGATTATATACATGATGGATGGAACCGTAATACACGACTCAGTTGGCGCTTTGTGTTCTCAATTAATTTGCTTAATATTTACTTTTTGTCTTTACAAACAGTTTTTATCCAATAGAGGTAATGTTTGACAAATCCATTCCCCGCGAAAAAAAAACAATGTACATTGTAAATAAAATACAATTCAGTGCCATCTAACGAAAACACACTAAACTACAGAGTTACTGCTAAATCTGTATCGCGATATGAAAAGTTCTCACACCAATTTCCATTTGCAAAACTTCCCAGAATTAATTATTTAGTCCTACGTATTTATCGAAATAATTAATTGAAATGTCTTTTGAGGTAGTAGAACCACGCTTATTTTAGTACGAATGGGTCGACCGGGGCAGTACTACCCTCACACAAAAGACCAATCTAAAAATGACAGCATTCATGATGTTGTATTTCGTTGATGACTATGAGACCGGAGGCTAATGGCATCTCACCCAATGAGGATGGTTGACTTCTACTCCCGGATTCCACTCTTGCTTTCCATCAGGCAGAGTACAGTGACTTGGGTAGCCCTATATATAAAAAAAACCTTTTATATCAACTCTTCTATTTCTCTTTATACATACATGGCAATAAAATTGAAACCATTTCAAAGTATCTGTGGATAACCTATAAAGATAACTATTAAACCAATAAATCTATTGTCAGTAAGGAGTTATTACTTATTGGAATTGTGCTATCATCCCACGTACGTTGTGCACATGAGTTATGTCTGTAAACAGGACCACAGCGTACAATGTTTTCCTAACAGTATTAATTAATTGTGGACTAGGTAGAGTTTTATATGCGAGTAAAGCCGCGGTGTGGAGCTAGTCTAAAAAAAATTTACAAAGTTCTCTATATGTCACCAGCATCAGCAGTTTTATATATATCTGTAAATAGTCCGTGGGGTAACAGATTAAGAATACAGAGTGTCACCACCACTATTCGTTTCACTCAAGAGGCGACTTAGGATGCAAACTATGCAGAATAACATTACTGTAAAAAGGAAAAAAAAAAAACAAAAAAAAAACACTACCACTTAATAATTTTTTTTTTTTTTTTTTTTTTTTTACGTGTGGAAATCCCCGCGGCGGTGGTGTGTCGGACTCGAACCGACTAAAACCACACGGTGTGACCCTCTCTGCGCCTTTGTATTGGAAGGAGTCCAGGGAGGGGATTTCCTTCTGGACTCCAACCGGCGCCTGCCCGCACTGTTGCGGGCACCACCTCTAACGTGTACTCTCTAATTGGGCAACGTCCGGTCACACGCGGACGCCGCCCCCTCGCGGTTGGCCACTACTGCGGACGGACGGGAAACCCGTCCCGCCCATCCGCGGCCACTCTCAGGGCGGCATGAGACGCAGGTATGCGCGCCTCCGCCGCCCGGGGCGCCGGCGGCGGATTGGGTCCGATTGGATAGCATCCTCCCGGGCCTTCTCCGCCACCTCCTTCTGCAAGATTACGTCCTCGCAGAAGGTTGCGACCGCGGTAAAACAACTGTCGCTGCCGGCCATCGATCTTATGACGGCCGGCAGCGAGAGATCCCCTCCGATGACTGCAGTGAGGACCCGGCGCTGCGCCGCCCAAGCGGGGCAGACCGCCAGCGTGTGCTGGGCCGTGTCCTCACTGCAGTCGCAGTGGTGGCAGGCGGGACTCGGTTCCCTCCTAGCGACCGAGTGCAGGTACTTTCCGAAGCAACCGTGCCCGGAAAGTACCTGCGTCAGCCGGAAGGAAAGGATCCCGTGCTGCCGCCCTGCCCACTCCTCGATTACCGGCTGAAGAGCCTCCACGGCGGCGAAGCCAGCGCGTGGGGTCTCCAGCCGGAGCGACCATCTCAGCATGGTGGCTCGGCGAGCGGCTTCGCGCCACTCGCGCACGTCCTCGGGCGGAGGGCGAAATCCGCTCTCCGCCCGGAAGTCAGCCACTCGCCGATAAACTTCGGCGAGCACCTCCGCCTCCAAATCCCACGGGGGTGTTCCGGCCAAGGCACACGCCGCCTCTGTGGACACCGTGCGGTATCCACGTATGGCTCTGACCGCCAGTATTCGCTGGGGGCGCCAGAGGCGCGCCCTGTTCTGGGCGGACAGAGCCGCCGCCCACACCGGTGCACCGTAAAGTGCCATCGACCGGACAACCCCCGTGTACAGCTGCCTAGTGGGGACACTGGCCCCGCCCAAATTGGGCAGAAGTCGCCCTAGGGCGGAGGCAGTGCCCACCAACTTAGGGCCAAGCTGTCGGAAGTGCTCGTCGAAGAGCCACCTACCGTCGAGGACCAGACCCAGGTACCTCATCTGGGCCCGGACCGGTACGAGGACCGAGTTAACCTCGATCGAGGCGCCGGCGGGCGGACCGCGACGGGGCCCATGAAATAATAGGGCCTCCGTCTTCTCCAGGGCCACCCGCAGACCCAACGCCTCGATGCGCCCGACCACCCGGGAGACTCCCGTGGTGGCCAGGCGCGCCGCCTCCTCAAAGTTTGCCCCCCGGGCCGTGACCAGGGTGTCGTCTGCGTAACAGATTACGCCCAGCCCGGGGGGGAGACGCCCTCGTAGGGCCCAGTCGTATCCCATGTTCCACAGGAGTGGTCCTAGGACAGACCCCTGTGGAACACCGCACGACATATACCACTTAATAATATTCCAACCCGTCTAACCAGCTTGGTACAGTAAACCAAAATCTCTTTTCTAACGTTAGGTCTATGCCCAGCAGTGGACAGTCAAAGAGCTGACGAGTCACCTAAAAGTCATTTCTCTTCACTTCAAATCACGGCAACAAAATTATACTATAGTGCCATCTATCGAGGACAGATCGAACTACGAAGTAACTACTAATTCTGTATCGCGATATAGGAGTTCTCACGCCGATTAGAATTATGACAACTTTCCAACATTAACCGTTGACCCGCCAGACATGATTAACCAGCTTGGTCGGATAATTTTCTCTTTGCGTTGGAGGGACATAACATCTATTACTCTAAAATCTCTACACTCCAAACGAGACAGCCCATTTTTGCCAAAACATGGTTCACCTCATAAACCTATAACATTGTACAGTGTTTTTATTAATAATTGATTTTACTGTCTCTGTGGCGTAGTGGCAGCGTATGCGATTGCTGTGCTTGAGGTCTCGGGTTCGATTCCTGGATCGGTCCAATGTTTGTGTGATCCGCAAATTTTGTTTCGGAGTCTGGGTATTTTCCATGTATAATATGTATGTATTTACAAAAGAGTGTGTTTATGTATTTATATTATTGTCTCAAATATTTATTTTATTTATTTATTTTATTTATTCGATAAATAGAAGGCCTAAACTTTTGTATAAAATGAACTTAAAACAAACGAAAGGAATCCATAATTAATAAAAAATGAAATTCATTTTTATATATTCACCTTTTAAACCTTCTCTGGACTTCCACAAATAATTCAAGACCAACATTAGCCAAATCGGTCAAGCCGTTTTTGAGTTTTAGCAAGACTAACGAACAGCAATTCATTTTTATAGATAGATAGTAGACCAATGCATAATACACTAATGTGAACAAAGTATTCCCTTCTTACTTCCTACATATGGTAATCAAGGTGCAATCTTCGCACATAGCCATTATCGTAAACCGTTAAAGAAAAGCTCCAATCATGACAATCACGGACAAACGAGGTCTACTTAAACTTGTAATAACTTTTTATTGTTTTGCTTTTATCAATGCCTTGATGGTGTAGTGATAGCGTATGTGACTGCTGTGCTAGATAGAGGTTTCGGGTTCGATTCCCGGGTCGGAACAAGTTTTTGTGATGCACAAATATTTGTTTTGGTGTTTGGGTGTTTTTATGTATAATGTATATGTATTTCACAAAAAAATATAACAGTTTTTTAATACCAATGATACAAGCTGTACTTAGTTTGGGGCTAGATGGCGTTGTGTGTAGGTTGTCCGAATTATTAATTATTATTTATATTAAATTACATTGTGAAGTATCAGTTGTTGATATACGGTGGTCTGTTTTACAAGAACAAAAAATATATCATATAAATATTTTTACAACTGGCAATGTACAACTTCTGCGAGTGGTATGTCGAATGTTATTATCCTTGGTCGCCACTCTATTTAATACACATAAAAACATTTATAGAAAAACTTGAATTAATGTTGTCCTTTATAGCTGATCTTTCATGAAAAAGTCGTCTACATTACGAAGTAATTATCTCTGGCATCTGGTCATGATATTTAGTACCACCATAAAAGTACTTAGTTTTTTTTTTGGATTTCACATCTATAAATACGTAATACCTTGTTGGTCTAGTGGTTCGCGTATGCGGCTGCTGATCAAAAGGTCTCAGATTCGATTCCCGAGTCAAACATAATGTTTGTATGATCTGCAAATATTCGTTTCGGGGTTTGGGTATTTTCTATGTATAATATGTGTGTATTTACAAAAAACAGGATGTTCATGTAGCACAAGCTCTGCTTAGTTTGGGACTAGATGATGTTGTCTGTAATTCGTCCCAAATATTTATTTATTAATGTTGATATCAGTACTGTCTTCGCTATAACATCATTCGTTTATATCTTTTTAACTTTATCGTTATATTTCTTAGAAATTTATTATCCTTTTAACCCTTTAAAGTTTTGCATTTAAATAAACAGTTAGTTTTCGAAGTTTCGCCAATTTGGACGCTTTCCGCAACAGTACTGTAAAATAACGACGGTAATAAAAACTGAATTTAAAGCCCACACAGTAAGGACTATTTCACATTGTAGTTTCCTCAAAGCGGCTGTTAAAAACTTGTAAGTTCTAGGTATAGAGGCGGACAAGAAGAAATGGTCGGAGAATCGTGCGCGGCGGAATGCTGAGACAAGGGACGATTGTTACGCAAAAGATTCTTGCCTTGCAGCCTTGCCGAGGTGCCCGAGGCGTGCCAACATTACAACTCTAGCTAGTGATGTGATATAGTCGATAAATCTGTCTTTGTATTAGATTTATAGTTATTTGAAACGGCGCTCATAATAAATTTCTT
Source organism: Phragmatobia fuliginosa (assembly GCA_932526445.1). Lineage (NCBI taxonomy): Eukaryota > Metazoa > Arthropoda > Insecta > Lepidoptera > Erebidae > Phragmatobia > Phragmatobia fuliginosa. The sequence continues at coordinate 19,603,388 of OW052073.1, forward strand.
GTATTGTGGTTCATTTGGCTATTTCTATTAGTGTAAGGAAATTTACGTTGAAATTTACTGAACTAATTTAACATTTATACAGAACTTCCTTTCTAAGAAGAGGCATATGTCCAACAGTTATAGCTTTTGAAAATGATAATTGAACTCTTATGTTACTATCTTTCTTCTTCTTCTTTAGGTACCATCTCCATCACGGAGGTCGGCGACCATATGTCTGTATCTATCCCTTGCTTCGGTCATGCGAATCAATGCTTCTGTGCTATCCACCTTCAACCAGTCTCTTATGTTTTTTGTACAAGATATACGTTTTCGGCCTCTACCTCGTCTCCCTTGAATTTTCCCTTCAATAATTAATTTTATTATATTATATTTACTATTTCTATAAACATGTCCGAAATAAGCTGCTTTCCTCTTTTTATAGTTTCGATTAATTCTACCTTTTTGTGCATAATTTCAAGTACTCTAACATTAGTGACTTTGTCTGTCCATTTAATTTTAAGCATTCTTCTATATATCCACATTTCAAAAGCTCTGAGTTTATTCATTAGTTTTTGTTTCAAGGTCCAGCTTAGGCTATCTTACTATCTTAGGCTTTACGATTTCAAAATACTTGTTGATTGGCGTAAGTGACTGCTGTTTAAGAAGTCTTGGATTCGATTCCCAGGTCGGACCAAATGTTTGTATGATCTGCAAATATTTGTTTCGGAGTTTTGGTGTTTTCTATGTATAAAGTGTACGTATTTACAAAAAATAAGTATATGTTGTCTAGTACCAATGGTACAAACTCTGCTTAGTTTGGGACTAGATGATGTGTGTCACACGTCCGAATATTTATTATAATTAATTTTTATTTTTTGCTTACATTTCACTTGTATATTACTATGAAATAAAGCTCATATAACGAAGAACACCCAGACTGAGGACAACAGTAACTGGATCACACAAATTATTGTATGTCGTGGGATTTGAACCCACGACATTTGGTGCAGTAGAGAGCTTGGCGACTGCTTAAACCACTGGGGCAATCGTACAGTTAAAGTACAGCTAAACATGTAAAATTATAATAAAAACAGTACTTGATAGTCCCATCACTATTACATAAATAAAATGGCGACTGATACGTTCCTTTTTCGTGGTAAACTGCCCTGCAAGTGACACTTGTCCGTGTTAAATAAGTAGGATCACAAAAAACGAGAATGCATTAACCAGAAGAATTTTGTATTTTTCTTGTTATTTGTAGTATTGTAAACGTAAAGGTTTAATTAGTGTTTACAAATATTTTTAAACAAGCATTCAAAGATGGCGGCGAAGATTGCTGGACGGTGTGAAGTTGAATTAATTAAATATGTAAGAGGTAACTAAAAGATTTTATCTTGTGAGATTTGTGAACTTTTTCCGTTATTGTAACAATTAAATATGTTTATGATAATTAAACTTGTCGAATTAGTAACAGGAAATAATACGAATTAGGATTTTTTAGGAATCAGGAATCTAAATGTAAATTAGAATTGGATAGTTATTTTGATTGAGCCAGTTCAAAGAGCACGTTAAGCAGTCGGCCTGGGTTACAGTTCGAACAAAATTTAAAGGCGTTACGTGTTGTAGGATCTACAAAATATTTGAGAATGGTCTTTCTACAGAACTTCAATGTCGCCTATTACTTGCGTTGTGGAGGTCTGATGGCGGTCGTTTTACGTAAAAGAAATAACGATCAGTCGTATCGTAGCAGGTTTAAAGCCAACTCCAAGCTAATTTGGAAAAATACTAGGTAAAAGAAAATATATTTAAGTACAATAAACGCAGGCTACATTTGGCTCAGCTTTTAATATCTTATAGTTTACGAGTTTACTGAAGTTCTTTGAGAGACTTGTCCGTATGGAGGGCACGAGATCACGGGGTCAGTCTCCAACCTGTTGGATCGACTTAATTAAAGCTACGACCAAATCGATTGCAGTACAATGTGTCCGCAAAGAGTGTTAGACTAAAAAGAGTTTACGTGTTCGATAGCTCAGTTTAATCTACAAATGGTGTCACGTCAATGAAACGGAAGTGTTATTACAAACAGATAAGACAACAAGAAATTACAGCTCACAAAATAAGACATTAAAATTAAATATGTTTTATTGAAGGTACAGTCAGCAAAAACAATTTTGCACATAGCGTGCAGCTTTTTTTCTAGATAAACGATCCTTTTCTGTAACTTTTAACGTGTTTAAAAGATTAAAAAAGTGACACTGTAATAAGTGAAAATGTGAGTTTAAAGCAGCATCGGAATTTAGCAGTAGACAGAACATGATTATATATATAACTTCGTAATTTACATAAATTAAACGGGACATGGTACTAAAATCCCAAGTGTAACATTATGTTGTCCTTTGCTATACCTAATCATTGCTAGCTGAACATGTTCTCGCTTTAGAACTAGTCTTAACGACGTATTATAAGTATTACAAATAATAATAAATAAATATTTTGGACATAAGAGTTTAAGAGCCTTCCTATTAGGTAATTATTTATGAATAGAGTCAAGCGTCTTTTGCTGCTGACTGTACTTAAAATGTTTATTGCTAAATTGGTTCTACTTACGATTATACGATAAAAATAAATTAAAACAGGTATGTCGGTAGTTTTATAGGCAGATGATGGGTGTCGTTCTACCGCCGTACCAAGCATATTTGCTACTAGCTGAGTCCCTCGGTTTTACCCACAGTTATAGTTCTTCACGAACCTATAAACAACTCATTCATTCAAATCGGTTTAATAGTTCAGGCACTACGGTGGATACAAACGTACTTATGTACCATTGCACCCATGTCTCGCAACAAGTGTAAAGCTACAGAGTCTAAATGGTTGTTGTCACTTGACTATAGACAGACAGAGGATTTATTAGGACGCAGATTCTAAGATGTACTATCATCTTGCAATAATACATTCATGCACACACACACACACACATGCACGCACGCAGTCACTCACACACATACACACACACACGCACACACACACGCACACGCACACACACACACACTGAGGTAGTGAGTGTGGATATTGTTTTATTTTAATGTTTTCTTCCATTTTACTATTTGTTCTTGTGGTTTATTTTTAATTTTGTTTAATGCTGTGTTCGTCTTCATAGTACTCCTAACGTATGTTATTACTGTACGCGAGGACACTGGTACCAGTTAAATCTTGCTCCATGGTTCCAGACTTCGTCGTAAACACTTTTAATTTTTGTTCATGTATTGAGAAATAAATCATATTATTACTGATATATTATAGCCGTTTTTAATAAATAGTATATTATTGTTCATCAGCCCTTAAGGTACACCTAAGTGCTTAATGTCTCTTAATTAGGGGTTACTTGGTAACGGTTTTAGTCTACTTTGTATTACTATGACCATTGTTTCCCTACTCTTCCTTTTGTCGTCGCCGTAGTCGAGCAAAAATACAGTGCACTTATAAAAAAAATCCTATGATCATGACAAGACTCAGTTCTCCTTCGTAAAAGGTCAATAAAATCAGTTACCAAATAACGCAAGTGCTACCTGCTATGATTAATGATATGTTGTACCTTGATCCGTCACTCCATCTTGCAGCCTCTCACGGAATTTGACCTTAAAATAACTTCACCTCATTCTTGAATAGTTTAGCGTCATAAATTTGATCAAACAACATAATAATATACTATCTACTACGTGTAACTTCGCTTGCGTTTTTTTCTTGTTTAACTAAAAACAGAGTGTCACCAACTTTATTCATCCCGTGGTGACTGCCTCATTGGTCTAGTGGTTAGCGAATGCTACTGCTAATTCAGAGGTCTCGGGTTCAAATTCCGGGTCGGGCCAAAAATGTCTTGTTGGGTTTTTCTTACAGGAAATTCTTAATAACAACCCGGAGTCTGGAAGTTTGCCTCGGAGAGCACGGTAGGCCGTTAGTCCTGGTTGTCATGAACATCTATGGCAATCGTTATTGGGAAGTCAGTGTCCTCAAATATACTGACAAACTAGTTCAATCTTCGAATTTCAGTTCTCCCTTAGGGTTGCGGAGGACAGATGCCAGTCGCTCCATGTAAAACCTGAAATTCTGGTAAAACCGGTTGAACTAATAGCCGACCCCAAATAATATTGGGAGTAAAGGTTAGGAAGATGATGGGGGTCGTATAGCCGAATAAGGAGCAAAATACGTAAGACTACATCACTGTAAAGAGATGGAAAGCCTATGACAAACCCGTTATAGACTATGCGGTCAGTATGATATAGAAGCCTAAAATCTTCTTTCTAACTCTTCTTAAAGAGTCCGATGTCCAATAGTAGGCGATTGATGGTGATGACGTTTCTTATAAACTGCTACGCAACCGTTTTTCCTACATTTTACTTTCTCTTCCAAAACTTCTATTTTAACGTATTTCCTTTCCTATTCTATTCTCATGTTTGATTGGCTAATATTATGTTTTGATCACGTGATTGAGTGACATTAGCCAATGAAGCAAGAGAAATAGAATAGAGGATAGTATTGAAAACGAAAAACGTGGTTAGGGGGTCTGTACTTCTTTACTTAATATAAAATGAAGTCACTTCGGCTGTCTATCCGCTCATATCTTCTAAACTATTCAACAGATTTTAATGCAATATCAGCAATGGACAGAGAGATTCAAGAGGAAGGTTTATATGTGTAATACATGCATAAGTTTTTCTATGTATAATATGTGTGTATTTACAAAAAAAAGTATGTTTATGTATCAATATCAGTTTTCTAGTACCCATAGCACAAACTCTGCTTAGTTTGGGACTAGATGATGTTGTGTGTAATTCGTCCGCAATATTTATTTATTTTATTTATTTATTTATTATAGTTGAGGATAATTTCAGAATTGCAAAAACATCCGTCCGAAATTTTCTAGGCTATGTATCTATGCAAATCCTACTAATATTATAAACGCGAAAGTTTGTGAGTATGTATGTGTGTATGTATATTGGTTCCTCTTTCACGCAAAAACTACTGAACGGATTTGGATTAAACTTTACAGTAATATAGCTTAAATATCATATAGGCTACTTTTTACTGCAATAAGTGAGATACATGGGCGAAAGCTAAGTGATTATACAAATACATAAATCGTACAAGTCAATATGTATCACTGTTTATCTCCTGTCAAAACTTCACAGGTTGCTATGCATAACACACTTGCATAGCAAGTACATACGATATCTACAAAGATAAGACCAACTTTTTAGTCTGTCTGTCTGCATATTTCGGCTAATCTCTGGAACGACTGGCCTTCATTACCATGTAGCTTGTGTTGTAAGGATTAACATAAGCTCCTTTTTGTAGACGGCGGCGGCTTTATCTGCGGTTTACATCAACACCACTGGATTCGGTTAGTACAATGTATAAAAAGCATCAGCTATCAAACATTTCAAGTCTGTGTTTGCAGCTGTTTTTTTTTTTTATATATTTAAGCCTGCCAAAGTGACTCTACTCTGCCTGATGGAAAGCATGAGTAGAATCCAGGAGTAGGGGTCACCATGCTTATTGTGAGGGTAGGCAATGTAGCATGGTGACCCTTACCATGGCAGCTTGGTTAGATTATTCTGCATCATTCTCCCGGCCTTCGAAGGGCGGGAGAATGATGCAGAATGATTGGGCCTCCGGTCTCACACTCACCAACGAAATACGACAGCAAGAATGCTGTCATTATTAGGATGGTCTTCTGTGTGAGGGTAGTACTGGCCGGGTCGAGCCGTGTTACTGTGTTTAATCTACATTGAAGAATCAGTATGTCAGACTGACTTATTTTATATGTGTATATTATAACGAGCTCTCAAAACGTTTGTAATATAATTATAGCTACCTCTATCTGTAACGAGCATCAAAAATAATTGTTAGTTTGGTCAATTTTATCCGTAATAGAATTGTATCCGGGTAGTTTGGGCTTGTAACGTTAAGCTTATGATTTAATTAAAAGCTTAGATTATTCTCGTACCGTTATTAAATGATGAAATAGCTATCATCATTTCGGCTGCTTCATTGAAGTATACTTCAGATATTTATGCTTGGTATTGTAAAAAATATACCATAGTTTTAGTTTCGATAAATTCGTAGAGGAATTTAACTATTGTCGGCATCATTGGCCTAGCCGTCTAGAGGTTGCGTATGTGACTGCCGATCGATAGATTTCAGGGTCGATTCTCGGATTGGGCCAAAAGATTTGTAGGTTTTTTTTAACAAGAAATTCTTAAAAACAGACATAAGATCTGTTACTACTATGAAGGTTTAGTGGAGTTTCATGCCCGTTCTACGGAGAGTACTTTAAGCGGTCGGTCTCGGTTGACATAAGCATCTATGGCAATCGTTATTGGAAAGTCAGTGCTCTCAAATATATTGACAACTAGTTTAATCTTCGAATTCTATTAGCCCTCAAAGTTGCGGAGGTTCAATGGAAAATTCGGAGGAGAAGTATAAGCATGTTCATTAGCAATCGTTATTACAGGTTATTCCTGTAATAACGACGGCATAATTGCTGTTATTTTAGGTTGGTCTTCTGTGTGAGGATAGTACCACCCCGGATGAGCTGACTCGCTAGTGCTGAAATCAGCGTGTCTTCTACTTTGAACCACTAGGTAGGTATGCCATGCCGCGGGGTTTAGTGTGGTGGTAAACCGGTTGCCCAGGAGTCCCACACACGCCCTTCGCTTGCCCCACGAAGGGTATGGTGCCAAAAGCATTCCCCGTGTAAAAAAAAGTTGGTATGCCATGAAGTCAGATGCCGAAATTCAGCGTATAACCTTAGTGGTAAGCCTGCTTGAATGAATCAAACAGTCAGCTATGGCAAGTAACTTTATACGGTAGTTTCTGATACTGATCTAAATAATCATATCTGATTTACAATGTTATTAATGTCTTATCGTTACTGATCTACAATTAAGAATAATTGGACAATGTGCCTACCCATAAATTAAGCATTTAAAATTGTGATCAATAAATTTACCATTAATAAAAGAGGCATGTGAGTTTCACAACAGTTTCCGATGTGAAGTCGACAATTAAAAACCGTAACTAACTGTCATGTATGTAGGTTTAAATTTATGGATATTAACATTTATAAGAAGGTAATAGAATAGCACAATATTAACACCTCTACAGTTTTTAAAATATAGCCCACCCTAAATAATCTTCTGAAAACTAGGAAGAACTAGGAAAACTAGGAAACTGAAAAGCAGAAGAGTCTATAGCTTGATCACTGTGACAGCTGTCACTAGTGTCATTTTAGGACACGAGGTCCATTTTTGCACTTATTTTGAGATACAACTGGCATGTAAAGAATATCGATAGAAAATAAAATTGTAGGCATGGCGCTTCTTCAATTTTACAATAGCCATCTATATTTTAATCAAGGCATCTAGTTATAAATAGTAATGGAAATTAAATATCTATGTGTAAGGACTGTACGAATAATGTAAACCTAAATTAGGAGAAACAAAAAAATAAAAAGATTCCGACGAATTGAGAACCTCCTCCTTTTTTTGAAGTCGGTTAAAAATGATGGGCAGAAGTGGCTGTAATAGTTAAGTGGCATCGCCTTAAAAAGTAATAAGCTAAAAAAAGTCAGTTACAAACAAACAAACATCCAGGTTAAAGTAAAAGCTTGTTAAAAATAACTTACAACAGTATTTTGTTAGGTCGTGGCATTACTCTGGTCTGGTCGAGTTCACATTTTATGTAGAATCATTGTTCTCCCACGATAAAACCTATTGCTAATTGAACCTAAAAACCTACATTATTTCTATATATAAATGCATCGATATAAAATGTTACTAATTGGTAGTAAAAATTTCTAATATGGCAGCCCGAATTGACATTTGTAGTAGCATTTTAATCAATACGCGTAGAACACCGTTTCAAAATTGTATATATGACAGCTTTGACATTTATTCAAACGGTAAACGCTTACCATTTTTTTTTTAAATTCACTAGTGACTCTGCCAGTAATTTAGTGTGAAGTGTGAAATGTTATTTAAAAACACCATGAGAAAATTGTTAACATGTAACAGTGTTATGGGAAAAATTTACGTTGATCGTCGAATTAGAGACTTTGAATAAACGAAAGACTAAAAGAGTGCATAAAATAGGAATTGTAAAAATCTATAGTAATATACTTTTTAATTTAGTAATTTTATTTCATTAATAACGTTTATTGAATAAAATGAATCCAAGAGTGGAAGTCGCTATCCTTATTGTGGTCAATGCAGCATGGTGACCCATTCTACGGTGGCCCATTGAACTTGACTGAGGGATCCGGGATCATGGTGGGAGTCATAACGTGCATTGGTAGCGAGTTCCACATTTTGACTGCGCCAGCACAGAAAGGACACACGTCATTAAGGCGGCATCGCAGAAGTTGGCGTACTCAACAGGGTAGGCAGTTCTTCGCGCCCGGGCATCTGTATCTTCTTTACAAGACCCAGGTTCACTCGTGCATGGAGTACTGCTCTCATCTTTGCGATGGATCCGCCCAGTATTTGTTTGAAATAACAACAGAATATAATTGAATTTCTCATGACATATCTATATATAATCTTAATGAGAGCAAAGCCATAATAGTAATTACGTCCATTTTATTAGTTGATACAGAAATTAAGCCATAAACTTTTTATTGCCTTGTTGTATCAGTCATTTATGAGCAATATCTAATCGGTGTACGGTCATAAAGGTACGCCAATTCGGCCTATTTATTGAGCTACTGCTGTGTCTTTCACATGCTATTCTAACGGTATTTCATAATCTAACTTTCACGCACTATCTGTTTTCCTTTTCTCCGTCTGAAATGAAATACAGTCTCCGAGAGGGTTGGAGTTTGGTAACCTTTCAATATGACAGATTTTGGTTAAGTAATAGTAATTTAAATGGTGGTAAAATATATCAATCTTATGCACCACTTTTAAGTAATTATGTCGAATAAATAATAAATAGCCCATCCAGCCTAAAACAAACAGCACTCGTCCTGTTTTATTTCGTTGGTGAGTGCGAGACCGCGGGCCCATTGATGTTAAAGGATTTCACTGCGCCACCATACTCTGGGTCACCATGCTGCATTGTGTGCATTCACAATTCGGATGGTGACCAACACTCTTGGCTACTGCCCATGCTTTCCATCAGGCAGAGCGGAGTCACTTTGGCAGGCTAACATAAAAATAGTCAGACTTAGGCCTCTCCTTACAAAGGATGTTTTGGTCTACTAGGTATAGTTGTATACGATGACCAGACCGGTTCTGGAAACAGGAGTGCAAAGAGAAGACTGTTTGTAGTGCCGTTTTGTTACATTACTTAGCTTAGTCAAGTGTCGCAAACTTCCTACGTAATAATATAGTGGTCTCTTAGACATTAATCATTGCCATATGAAAATAGTTAAAATTGCCCTGATGCTGACAATCTCCGATAGCAGTGGAACTATAAGAGAAGAATAGGTTTAAGGAAAACGATAAAACCCACAACCTCAAACTCCAAACTTAAAAAAACGATAAAAACTAAAGTCACAAATATGATGATATACATAACATTATACCTATGATCGGGATGGTCCACTCTAGTACCCTGCGAGCAAATCTTATAAGATCTTACATTCACGTTCGCTTCTCTAGCGTTACACATTTTTATCCCTTTTCACAAAATCTCTCCAACAGATTATAGAAAAGCGAAAGGAAAAATGTTACATATCTATAGAATAAATTAGAAAAGCTATAAATCTGTCTATCCGTCTCGTATAAACTTGCAACACTGTCAGACGCCAGACGCGATAAGACCGATCTATCAAACAGAGACAGGTAACCATTAATAAAATCTTAAAACCATATTTATAAATTAAAATTTCTAATAAAAATTTCAAGATTATTAAGCTTAGGAAACTATTTGGATTTTATAGAACAAGTTTGATTCGTGAAAAAGTTATTCGCGTGTAAGTGTTTAATTAGAAAATTATATGACACGTCTTTGATGATTTACAACTTTGTACTATAACCTTACTGTAATAAGGTTTAAGTTAGTTTAAAAGTATAACACAGTATTAAATATTTGATGGCTTACTTTTAGATAATTTATTCATAATTCAATTGAGAATAGTAACATTTGAACGCCAAATGCCTTACCTTATATGAAGTTATAATCTGTTGAATATATTATAAATTTCGACAACAAGCTACCATAAAAAATACAATTTTTAAATATGTAAATATTACATTTATTCGTAGTCTATGCAAATGTGAACTATAATTTGTAAGTAGTAAAGTTGTTAATTGTTAATCGTCGACCGACATGGATTTTATATCTTGGAAGTAGTTACGGTCAGTTTTTGTAGTAATTTAAATTTTTGAAATGTCAACACTCTCGACGTCGCGACAAACTTCATTAATTCATGATGATTGGTTACTGGTAATGTATTTCAAACTGCAATTATGTTTTACGAGAAGATACATAAAAAAAATAAAGACGAAGGTAACTAGTCAAAAAAATTATCAACTATATGTATTACTAGCTTTTGCTCACGGCTGCGCCCGCGTGTTAGTCCGTCATGGCGGTAAATAGTAGCCTTATTCCGATATGTAAGCTATATTGTTGTGAAGTTTCATCAAAATACATTCAGTATTTTTGCATGAAAGAGCAACAATTATACATACATGACTACCCAAAACTTAAAAAAAAAATATCCGTATAAAAGTTGTCTGGAAGACATCGCCGTGAGCAATAAGACCGCCTATTGTATAACCAGATGTCGATCTCTGTAAATATTTTTTTTTGCACTGTAAAGTGATGTGCAATAATGTTATAATAAATAAATAAAAAATTATAAAATATACTTGAAGACTCTATTATTGAGTAAGAACCAGTAAAATCATCAATCATCTCATCCGAAAGACGTCCACTACTAGACTAGCCTTCCCCAAGGCTCTTCAACTCTTCACGTCCTCTGTCCTCATCCTACGCCTTCATTCGGTAGTAGAGCCACAACGATTTCGGAACGAATGAGGCGGTACTACCGGCGGTACTACCCTCTCACAGAAGACCAACCTAAAATGACAGCATTTGTACTATCGTATTTGCATTGAGTGCAAGACCTGCTCAATGACGTAGGCCGCCATGGTGTAGGTGATCATGTTGCATTGTCCGCGCTCACAATGAGGATGGTGACACCTACTCTTAGATTATACTCAGAGGGGTATCTAGCCGTGTGCAATCATCACTCTGGTCATTACCTTAAATGACAGCATTCGTACTATCGTATTTGTCGCCTTTACCATGGTGAGTGTTCTGAAGAGCTCTTCCAACTGGTCCCTCCTTCTCCCTTCCTTTACAGGACAATACGTGCTTGAATTGGAAGTCACCGCTTCAGTGTAGAGGAAATACGCACTAGAACGAAACGGTTCGGCTTTTCCTTCTTATGCCGAGCAGTCAAAAGCTGGAACTCGCTACCAGCTCGCGTGTTTCCTTCCCACTATGATTCCGGGTCCTTTAAGCGGGGCGTGAACAAGTATCTCACTAAGCCGCCATAGTGTGGGCCTCCATACTTTACTGTCTGCATTCGCAGCAATGATCTGTGGTTTACCCCAATCTTGGATTCTGCTAATGCTTTCCATCAGGCAGGGTAGAGACACTTTGGTGGGCTATAATATAAAAATATAATTGACTAAATGCCGTGGCCAGCGCGACAGTCTCCCTAAACACCGTGTCCCTGCAATACCGCATACCCTGCACTCTAGGTAAAGTCTTTAGACTTTAGCTATGAAGAGGGATTTATAAAAAAAATGTCCTCTAAAGTTAAAAAAATCGCAAACGGATACCAAATTTAAAAAAATAGTCTTAGCAACATTCTATAAGGGCTCCGAGTCATGAACTACGGAGCCCTAAAGAAGGATCTTTGACATTGAAATTACGTTCATATTCTTGTATCGCAGTAAATTATAAAAAAGTTTAGATCTTTAGTTTTAAAGTAATAAAAAAGTAATTAAAGTCTATCCGTATTACGTTATTAAATAACAATTTACGCTTCTGTGTCATCGGTATTTATACTTAATTTTTTTATTTACATACTAGTTGTGCCTTGCGGTATAACCCTCGGTTGTTATTGTACCTTAACAGCAATTGCGGGTAAGGCCTTAGGGCGAAGTTAGTGTAAAAAGTCTAAGTTGTTCCTTATTTCATCAGCTATCATAGCCCGAAGAAAAAAACGAATATTTAATATCTTTGTTCTATATTTCCTGCAATAAGTGGATACAGGGGCGTCTTTACTTATAATGCAGAGGGTGTGATGCCAACGACCACAGCGGTGTTTAGGGGTACCGTCACCCTATCCACACGGTAATTTTATTTAGAGTAATAATTGCACCCTAGCGCTTCATGGGTATATTTGACATTATATTTTACCATTATATGATTGCTTACGCCTCAACATATCTGATGACCGTGTGGTGACAGATGTCCGTGTGGTGACGGATTAAGAATACAAAGTGTCACCACCCCTATTCATATCATGGGTGTCGTAAAAGGCGACTAAAGGAACAAAATAAGCAGCTAACATCACTGCGAAGTAAAGGAAAACTTGAAACAAACCCTTTACCAACCCGTCTGGCCAGCGTGGTAAGTAGGCCAAAACCTCCTTTCAAAGGAGAAGCCTATGTCCAACAGTGGACTGTTAAAGGCTGTTGATGATGATGATGATGCTTCATGGGCTAGATACACCTATGAGTAGGAGTGCCTACGAAAAGAAACTGAAGTCTGTGATAAAGTATCGCGCCTTAAATAACATAGTTAAGCGAGGTATTCGATTAGGTAAGTTATTTATCGATATTTAATATCGTGTATGTAAAATCTTGTGGTAATCATATTTCGAGAAAAAAAAGTATCTTAGCATTTTTGTTTTATGTCATTCTGCCAAAATGATTCTGCTCAGCCTGATGGAAAGCTTAAGCAGAATCCAAGAGTGGTAGCCACCGTCCTCATTACCAATGTGGACAATGCAACACGGTGACCCACACTATGGCGGCCTAGTCAGATGCTTCTTCACGCCCCGCTTGAAGGACCCTAGATCATAGTAGGAGTTCCAATTTTTGGTTGTTCGGCACAGGAAGGAAGAGCCGAACCGCTTAGATCTAGTGTGTATTGGTTTCACTCTAAAGCGGTGACTCTATAGGCCAGCACGCGTTGTCCTGTAGAGGAAAGGGGAAGGTGGGGTAATGGTAAAATTATTATTTAAATCGGTTCGTATCTCCAGTGAATATCCCCTATAACCTCACAAACTAATTCTTTAGCGTAGATTAAAATATCATCAATGACATTTAAAATTATTATATCGACACAATCACTTTGGTAATTATTTGATTTATCGATATTAGGTTTTTTTTTTAAACCATCGATTTTTATGTCGATAGGAAACATCGATATAATTGAGGATCGTTAATTCGTACTTCCACACCGTGGGGGGGCTGTCATAAAACAACCATGAGCAGGTAATTATCATGTTGTACAAAATGATGGCGTTTTATGTAGTTGGTTAAGGAATGCTGGACGATACAAGTAATTTAGTAATAAATTATTTTCTGTTGACATTACGACCTGACAACTAGTGTATCAAACTAGAAATTTTAATCTCCATAAGATTAGTGTATCAGACTAGAATATGAAGATTAAAATGCTGTTTATTTAAGCGACATGTTATCAAACTTATATTATTCATATTATGTACAAGCCGTGGGGAGAGGGTGAGTTCTTATTAGTGCATAAATATTCATTGAAAACGCTTCCAAAAAGAATATTCGATTGAGCGAAATGACTGAATTGGGGGTCCAAATGATTTAAGAAACTGCGTGGAAAAAGGCGATGTCCAATTGAACACTACCCGTGTTTTAAATACATAAACATACCTTTTCCATGCAAATACACACATATTATACATAGAAAACACCCAGACTCCAAAACAAATATTTGTGGATTACAAATAAATATGGTCCGACCCGGGAATCGAACCCAAACCCAACACTAGACCAACATGGCAGTCAGCAATGTTCCACTTTTATTGTTGCATTCAGGCACAAGATATCAATATACACTTAAACTTAGTAACTTTACAAATCTTGAAATTCAGCATTTCACAGTCGGGTTGTTTACTCATGTATGGCGGCTAACATTACCACGCTAAATTTTAAATCACAAATTACGGAGTCTTTTTTAGGGTTCCGAAGTTCATAACTCGGAACCCTTATAGATTCGTCATGTCCGTCTGTCCGTCCGTCCGTCCGTCCGTCCGTCCGTCCGTCCGTCCGTCCGTCCGTCCGTCCGTCCTCGACTTACCGTCCAAACGGTAAGTGCTAGAAAGATGAAAGTTTGCACGAATACGTGTTGTAATTACGTCGACAAAGTGCTACAATAAAATTATGAAAAATAATTTTATTTGTTGTACCTCCCCTACACGTAAAGTGGGGATGATTTTTTTTTCTCGAGGCTACCCCATCGTGTGGGGTATCATTAGATAGGTCTTTTAAAAACAATAAAGGGTTTTCTAGACGATTTTTTGATTTAGGTATCCGTTTGCGAGATATTTCACTTTAAAGGGCACTTTTTTGTAAAAACAGGGCGTCCCCCCCCCTCTAAAAGCTAAACGGCTGGCTCAAAAAATCTGAAAAAAATCGTGATGGTGGTCCATCTAATGAACTTTGAATGAAAACTATAACCGATTAGATGACTTTCTTAGTTCAGGAGTTATAAAGGCTTATATGGTAAAATGCGCTCACTTGGAAAACGTCATACAAAATTAACGTATTAATACGTAAACATAACAATTATCTATTGGATACGACTTTAAATCCACATACCATTATAGGTGACTGAGGAACCCTTTCCTGTGCGTGGCCTGACACGCACTTGGGCGATTTTGTCTTTATAGAATTGAAATAAAAATTGTACTGGTTCATTACGACCTTAGGATTAATTTAACCTCGTAAGGCCCAACGACCTAATTTAATGACAAAAATATTTTGACGTTCCGGCCCAAGACAGTTTTTAAAATTATTAAATTACGGCCCAGCGACCTAAAATTATGACATGATCAAAATTTACTAAATTTGATTTTTTCGAACAATTATACTTAAAACTATGACCCAGTAACCTAAAAAACGGACAAATTATTTCAACATATTTTTTGCATGGAATAGTTAACTTTCGGTATAGGAAATACCCCCTAAAATAATTTTGCCAAAAACATTACATTTTAACACTTTTTTACTAAACCAAAGTTCTGGGCCGCAACTACTTGCGCCTATTTTTAGTACATTGGGTCGAAGTGTATATCGTCCTAAATTTAGGTTGGGCCTTACGAGGTTAAAATAATTTTCAAGAAGGTGTAATACCCTAGTGCGAAAGAAAAGGAAAACATATTTTTTTTTTAGGTACAGTTAAAAATACATTTCGTACGTATTCTTCTTTCAAAATTGTCATAACACAGATGTCATAGACGCAACCTATAGACAAAAGCCACAAAACAAAATGACGTGCGTAACCATAGGACCGGTCCAGTAAACCGACTAGTTTTTTAATGAACTCGAGCACCCAACACTCGAGCAGTACGGGGAGTCCGGTTGTTCATAGATGACAGCAGATAACGATTTCGATTGGGAATACATTAAGTGTTTGGAAACTATTGAAGGTACGTAGTGAACCGCTATCATTTAAACGTGTTGGTTCTATCTGTCACTTGCTCGTTTATGGTCAACTTTTTTTTAATAAGGTTACGTTTTTATGTGCTTTGATAACTTTAAGTAGCCGGAACGTCAGATGTCGTTTTTATTTAGATAGACGATTGATTAATGGATCGGTTTATAATTTATCGTCTGGATTGTTTGACGATAATATTGAGGAATAATTACTTAGGTTTAATTTTATTTCAGATCACACTTAAAAGAGTTTACTTAGTAATGTAGTATATCCTTTTCTATTTTGTAGGCTCACAGACGCACGCGCCCACTCGCTATCGTTTTTCGTTTTCTATTCTCTATTCTATTTCTATATTCTCTAATGTCACTCAGTCACTTTATCAAAACAAAATATTAGAAAATTAAACAAAATAATTAATAAATAGAATAGAGAATAGAAAACGTTTGCAACTTGGCTAGAGTGGCAGGTGAAAATGCGCCGCACAAACCATTGTCCAGGTCGTTATAGTCCGAAGTATATTGAAAGACCTCCAAATCGACCCCAATAATTTATTTACTAATAATAATAATAATTTATTTAATTTATTTATTATTATTATTTTAATAGTCTTTTATATCCTTGTTATGTGTAGATTACGTAGTATACGGATGTACATATATACATATATCACGGCTGATCGAATGTATTCCCGCAAGACTACACGCGTAATTATCATAAAATAAATTGCGACAATATTTCCAAATATTGCCAATCCATCCATTTATTAAAAATCCAGACTTGCTGCTTCAATGTAGGGCTTAATGTGGACTTAGACAGCTAAACACACACCGGTGTTTTTCCAGCAAACTGGTGGTCGGAGGCTGAATGTCCCACCACCTATATTTTCAAAATATGTACGGTTCAACCCGTCGTGTTTGACTACTGTATAAATTCCAGCTGCCTTCCATTACGATTAATAATGATTAAATGCAAAGAACGAAACTTGTTACATTGATTAATCATGTAACATTTGAAAAAAAAATTCGTTAAAATACGATATTGGTAGGTTTTAGATCAAATGTTTTGATGACGAATCAAGTTGATAAAGTTAAAAGGGTTTTCTATTCACGTAGAAAAGATACACAAAAAGATATTATTTTTCTTGATCGTTTTCTTTGGTCAGAGGTAAACACTTATTGTTTTCAGACGGAGTGAACGAAAAATGCAAATAGTGGTAAGGAATTATTTAAGTTATGTCCACTAGACAGACGGGATTAGAATAATAAAGAATAAACAGACATGATCAATAATTTCCGTTAGATAACTCAAAATGATTAATTTCCACACGAATCGTGTTATGTCAACAATGTAAAATGGCGGCCGGCTACTGGATTTATGTTTTAACGAGGCGTCGTGACAGCCGTGTCTGAAAACGAGTTCTTTGATAAAACTGAACTGAGAAATGAGATAAAGAATTTTACTTGTGTTATAATTTTCTGCATGTTTTGTACGGTTAAATAAACCAATGTCGTTTGTCACCATTCTGGAAATTACTGGAATTTTAGATATTTTAATTACGGATATTTAAAATAATAACCTGCTTTGATACTCCAAGTTTGGCCGTAGTCGGCCTTAAAAGAAAAAGTCTAAACACGGCGCGGTCAGATCCTGGATGGGTGAACGTAAGTTTTTCGATACCGTTGGATATGAGCGTCTTCGTGATTCGAAGTTTACGTTAAGCAGTCGGTGTCGGTTGTTATCGTAATATAACAAGTTTAAAAAATCTACAAAAGCAAGATTACGTAGCCACAGGGTTATCTTTCCAGTCCCCTGCACTCGGCCAGCGTGGGACATATGGTCTGCACCCTTTCCTGGGAGGAGACCGGAAGGACTGAGGAGATGTTTTTTTTTCGCAAATCTCCTTCTCAACGCCCGTTCGCCTCCCCGATCACACTTTTCGTAACTCTTGCGTCACGCATTCACCAGTTTACTCCCAAGTCAAACGTGCGTAAAGAAGTTTAACTTCAAAAGTATTTACGTCTATAAGACTTTATTTCTCAACTCAACAACGAGTCATGTAAATTTATCGAAGTCGTTCAAAGTCTTGAAATATTCTTTTAATGTACACACATTTTCTTATAATATAAGCTACGAGGAGATTACATGTACAAAGGCGAGTTTGTGTTTTCTTCCAGCGGAACCTTTAGAGTGATAGTGTAGAATGTAAAAGCAAAGTCATGTGTTTGCAATTGCAAAAAAGCAAACATTAAATAAAATAAATAAAAAAAAACAAAGTAAATACCTAATCCGAATGCTATTTACATTCATATTATCTTATATACAAAATTCTCGTGTCACAATGTTGGTTACCAAACTCCTCAGAAACGGCTGGACCTGGGAAGGTCTGAGAATCGGTCGGAGCCGCGGCCAACAGCTATTATTTTTATAATTTTAAATATATAATTTATCCTCAAGTTATGCTAAATCAACGACTAAATCTGTTCGTAACCCATTTGAAATAGCATATCTAATATTTTGATATCCACAATCAAAACATCATATGTTCCAGAATGTTTTCAAATGTCCGTGTTTGATTTGATTGTTTATACGCCTCGTTCTCAACGGTCATTAATAAGATATACAAAGAAAAAAGATTGTTCTCTGTGCGGTTACAAAAACTTGGACCAGCTTGAACTGGCTTGGTTTGATCGATGACCGAGTGTCGTGGGACCCAATTAACTATCGTTTAATTGTTCTATACGGACAATTATGTTTGTTCATTTTCTATAAATGGTTATTGAAAGTTCGCAATTTTCGCCCAGTAATAACTTGTTATAAAGATACGCGTCAGTTAAAGTTATTTAATAATTCAGACGTTTCCTTGATTGAATATCGTATAAAAAAGGTGCAAAATGAAGTCATTAATACGCTAATAAATATGAATGAATAATAACTTGATAGTAGACTTATAAAAAGCTGTCTGTTACCAAACTATGCAGAGACGGTATTATGTTAAACAGATTGCTGTGAATATACTTAATCCGTGTGGTGACGGATTAAGAATACAGAGTGTCACCACCCCTATTCATCCCGCGGGTGTCGTAAAAGGCGACTAAGGGATAAATAAAGTTAACATCAATGCAAAGAGAAGGAAAACTTGAAACCAACCCTATAGCAACCCGTCTGGCTGTGTATGTGTTTTTGACTGCCTTGTTGGTCTACTGGTCAGCGTCAGCGGCTGCTGATCAAGAGGTCTCGGGTTCGATTCCCGGGTCGGACCAAATGTTTGTGTGATCCACAAATGTTTGTTTAGGAGTTTTGGTGTTTTTCTATGTATAATATGTATGTATTTACAAAAAAAAGTATGTTTATGTATTTATATCAGTTGTCTAGTACCCATAATACAAGCTCTGCTTAGTTTGGGATTAAATGGCGTTGTGTGTAAGATGTCCGAAAATATTTATTTACTAGCTGACCCGTGTCCACTTCGTTGGGCATATCATAAATATAAAAGTTAGACATATGCTGTCGTTGACTTTTTTGTAGGCATCTTCAAGCTCCAGATCTTTTCTCTAGAACTCAAAAATATATCTTTCATAGTTAAGGCAGCGTTCGTAAGAAACGCTTTCATTCGACCGTTTTTTTTCCGATTCACTTTGCAAAACGGACTACCACGTAAAAGCCTTTTTATTTTTCGGTTTTTTATATAGCCTATGACACTCAGTAATAATGTGGCTTTATATTGGTGAAAGAATTTTTAAAATCGGTTCAGTAGATCCCGAGATTACCCCTTACAATTTAACAAACACACAAACTTTACTTCTTTATAATAATAATAATAATAATATAGATTTTAGACTTTCATATACATTTGTTGCAATTCGTTTGATATTACAAACAGACACCTCAATTTATTTATTTGTATAGAGTATAGATGTAGTGACACATATAGACATGACACGGAAAATATATCGTGTTCATCAATCAATTAATGGGTTTTGAATCAAAATCGAACCTAAATCAAGATCAACAGTTAGAATATCTAGGCAATAAAAGAAGTTTATTTAAAAGAACTAGCCTTGCTATATTTTAATAGGTAATGTAAATAATTTCAAAACACATTTTTATAACTTCTATCGGTTTATGTAGTGCAAGTCTTAATACTCCTTATAGCGAACTTATTTCTTCTTGGTTGGTCCGTCGTAGGGGTCCACGATTATGGCGAATTATAGGTGGATATCGAATAACAATGATCGTGTATTCTTTTGGAGCCATGTTTATTAATTAATTACTGAACTATTATTCTAACCTTACGTACTAAGGTATCTACATGGAATCTCCTAGTTAAGATCTTATAGCTACATTATATATTCTAAATCTATCGTTACATTGCACAATAAACACGTCTTTATATCAACAAGGAAATGACAGCCGGAATCCTACGTGCTCGATAATCGGCACATATCTGAATTGTGCTGGACAAGCATACCTCTATTATAATTTCCGTCTTTGACTTTAACCAATATATATGATACAGGAATACTCCTCAATTTTTTAACAAAATTCCAATGATCTTCTTCTTAGCATTATTCCCAGTATTATTTTGGGTCGGCTACTAGTTCAACCGGTTATACTTGAATTTTAGTTTTTCCAAGGAGCGACTGGCATCGGACCTTCGCAACCCTAAGGGAGAACTGAAATTCGAAGATTCAACTAGTTGTCAGTAAATTTGAGGGCACTGAATTCCTAATAACAATTGCCATAGATGTTCATGACAACCGAGGCCGACGGCTTTACTTGATCTCCGAGGCACGGGCGTGAATCACGGACAAACTACCAAACTCCGGGCTGCTATTAAGAATTTCCTAAGAAAAACCCAAAACAAAAGACCTCTTGATTAGCAGTCGCATACGCTATCCACTATATAGACCAACGAGGTAGTTAACAACATTTCAATCGTCGATCAAACTTTATTTAATTTACAAAAACCGTAAAGAATTCTATACTTCCCCTCCCCATAAACCATTCTATCTATTAGCAGAAACCGTATAAAGTCCGTTAGATACTTTATGAGTTTAAAACTATCAAACACGCGCCAGACGTAAAGCCTATGAAGATTGAAGACTATATTGTGTGCATCGAAAATCAATAAATTTCAGTATTGCAAGGTGTGAAATAGGTATTGTTGCCAGATGTTACTTTTTAATTAACTATTAATCTAGCCTGCAGCGATATAGGAGATTAATCGATTTACGATGTGCAATAAATCATTGTATATTTTAATAACTTATTAATCGACTTTGTTAAAGGACAACTGTAGAACCTGTGGGAACACGCAACTTATGAAACGATTAATAAATTGTAATCTTAAATTAAGGAAATTTATACTTTATTGTAGCGTGGTAAAGTTCCAAGTATTTTGTGTAGCTGGTATATAAATTTTGCGGGGTATTAATTTGTTCGCAGTTGGGTGCCGATCCCATGTTGTACGAGCTACTGAGTAGAATGGAACGTTGCTGTCTTTGTTGGGCGATATAACACGCTGAAGTTTATTACGCTGTCTCCATTTATCAGAAAATACGTTTATAATTTATTTACCTTCGTAGAATATATAAATCCCTTTGAACGTCAAAACAGTTTTATTGAACGCCATTTGTATTTTTATGACGGCAACACTGTCACGGTGTTGCCTGTTGAAAAAATAGAAAGTGAACCTCTTTATTCCTCTAAGCGCGTAGGCGGATACCATGGAATGGTGTTGAGAAAAAAAGCAAGAAACATGTTTTATGGTTTTAGGACCGGTAATCCATTTATTTATTCTGTCAAATAAGATAAATCTCGATTAGGAAAGTTTTATCATCATAAATTTCCATTTAACTTCAGGGCAACGTCATTGTAATCTTAATATTTTTTCTAAAACATACCTTATTGGATAAAAAGGAGAACTAAAATTCCAAGGACAAAATGTTCAATGAAATTTCATATGGACAGACAGACGTAACTACAGTTTACGCAGTTTCTTATCATTGCTAAGGAGAAATACAGATTTTTCGGTAGCAATGATATTTTGGAACCGCGCAACTAGACTCATTATAACGTTTCGAAAGTGCCTGAAACGGCTTACTTAAAATTAAAGTTGTTTGATTTTGACTTTTAACAGTATTCTTAAAGTCAGGTAAAAAGTGCTATTCTATCTCTCTTTTCTTATATCTCTTTTTTAGTTGTGCTGAATCATGCTATTGAAGTTTACCGTAAGCCTCTTACTTTACTAGACAAAATATTCTTACCTCGTCAGTAACGTTGACATGGGATGCATGGGCATGCAGCAAACTCGCGAGCCGCCCCGCTTCGCCGCGAGCTGCCGCCTCCAGCAGCGCCGCGGCCAAACCCATACGGTCTCACACCATCACTGGAACAATATAAAGATTTATTATATACCAGTATACGGAAAAATCATTAAAATTTTAATGATTAATTAAATATGAAATTGGTATGAGGAAGTTTAACTCCATTAAATATCGATTTTGAAGAGCATCGTAAACTACTATAAGGTTTGTTGATAGCTTTTGAAATGTTTTCAAAAATAGGGGCTAGGTGTCAGGTAGCTATTATATTGTTTTTTTACTACAGGGGCACCGAATTGGTATGTAGTTTCATGGTAATATTATTTAAGTTTTAAAAATACTTCCAAAATCACACATCTCTTCATTTGTTTCTATTTAATTTACATAAAAATTTATGAGAAACACACGTGTATTAAACAATATTTAAATACCTAATATTAAAAAAAAGTTGGCACATTTGTAGCACAGTTGATATTATATATCATTGCTTTCACAGTCTAATTATATAAAAGAAATCATAAATAAAGCTCTTTCAAAAGAGTTGTAAAGCCCCATTCCGACGTCTAGTCGTATAAAAATGATTACAAACAAAAGTCCCTTATTTAGATTATAATGTACTCTTACACAAATGAGTATCATTAAGCGCAGTCAGCTTAAATAACCCCGCAATAAGATATCCCGTTTACGGACTACTTCCATTCACAAACCACAGACAAAGATAAACTCGCAGAGACTAAAAATATATCAAGCCTTATTTCCCTGGCTCTATGACACGAATTTCAACGTCTTCTTGAGAAAATAGAACTATTTGTCTATGGTTTGAAGTATAAATATGTTCCGTCCCGCCGTAATTCGAACTGTTTGCCTATTTGTGTGGAGGAGGCAGCCTATTTTGTGTAACTGCCGCTATTGGAAGTTTAAATCACGGCCTATGGCCATAATGTAGTTCACTGCATCATCAGTATAAATTTTCGTAGACTTGAAGTTAAGTTTTGCTTTTATTGGTCTCTACTTTGTTGCAGAATGGCTTACAATACTTTAATTAGGTTTATAAACTAGTAGGGGTTATGCATAAGCTATTACTAGATTGTTTATTGGTCTAGTGGTTAGGGTATGCGGCTGCTGATCAAGAGGTCTCGACTTCGATTCGCGGGTCGGACCAAATATTTGTTTCGGAGTCTGGGTGTTATTCTATGTATAATATGTATGTATTTACAAAAAAAAGTATGTTTATGTATTTAAATCTGTTGTCTAGTATCCATAGAACAAGCTCTGCTTAGTGACGAGATGACGTTGTCTGTTAGATGTCCGAAATTTTTATTTTTTATTGTGCTTTTAGTATTAGGAACACCACGTCCACCTTTTAAAAAATTGTTGAAAGTTTATAAAAACCTGTCAATTTATTTTTAATATTAAAAGTAACGGTTCAATTTTTATATTTGTGGAAAAATCATTTTGAATTCAAACGCCGTTAATATTCTGATTGATTCATTTTAAATGTATACAAATAAATAAAATTAGAGTGTCTATATGTCAATATCAAATTATATACGCTACCAATACCAAGAAAGTAATTATTAAAATCTTTTTCTGTCTGTTTGTTGTTTCGGCTAATCTCCGAAACGGCTGAACCGATTTTGATGGGACATTCACTGGCAGAAAGCTGATGACACAAGGAATAGTTTCGGCTATATTATGCAGGCACCACACTTCGTTATGCGCTATTCGTTATGTGTCTACGCCGTATTCGCCCAAATATTAGTTATGCGCGCAAACAACAAACATGCCATCCACACTTCGAACTGGTATGCCAAATAAGCATCAAATAAGGCAAATATGTGTGTTGTAGATGTGACATTGTCATTTTTATGGTGAACGAAACGAATATACTCTCCACACTTCGCCGTATGCGCGCGAATAACCCGCATAACGAATAGCGCATAGCGAAGTGTGGTGCCTGCTTTAGACTAGCCGCGCTCCGCAGCGTTACTCGCGATTTACAACAATAACCGCGGATAACACAGCGGGAATCAGCTAGTTTAAAATAAGATTATGTTTCCACTTTCTTTCTATTGTGTACTTAATCTTATATATAAAATTCTCGTGTCACAATGTTCATTCCCATACTCCTCCGAAACAGCTTGACCGATTTTTATGAAATTTTATATGCATATTCAGTAGGTCTGAGAATCGGCGAACATCTATTTTTCATACCCCTAGGACGCGAGCGGAGCCACGGGCAACAGCTAGTAATAATATAAAATTCAAAAAAATTATAAACATATTAGTACCACAGCTACCTCGTAGCTCTTTCCATTACTGGAAACCAATTTGAATATAAATATGAATTCTTAGAAGGCTATCTCTATGAATGCATTAAATTATTTCCATCATTATTCATGCAACGCATTCAATTTAGTATTCCTAATGATGAACAACGCCATACATAGTGAGAAGAAACAGATTAGAAATAAAAAAAGTGTGAATACTATGAAGCTTATAAATTATGTATCTGCGGACGCTATCAATTGCAAAGTTCAAACTCTATGGTATTAAAAAAGTCGTGGTAATTGAGTTGTATGATTAAGATTGTCTATGATTAATATTAATTTATTACAGAATAAAATACGACTCTTATGAAGCAAAGTAAGCAAACACATCAGTCACGAACAATTTCCCAGTCTAGTTCCTAACTGTTACTTTGATTTTAATTATTTCCAAAGATTTTATTATTATTTTTCCATAATTTACGTTAATATCATACATAAATAGATAATTTAAAACTATAAGTTTCCATAAAAATGTCATCTCACTAAATAATTTCTTATTTCTTCAAATTAAAGTTGTAAATTTACCAAGTTATTTAGACGTTTATTTGTAATTTGTTTTTTTTTTTAATCACAAATTCTGATGAAGACGTAAAAATGTTAATGAATTATTTTATTTGTTAAGTAGCAACTTCTTAGAATACATAATATATTTTTTTTCGGTGATTGTAGCAATGAGAAATTTATCTGACATTTTAATTATATCAGTGCAGTTATATCAAGTTGTTTTGTTTTCTTTCATAAAGTAGAATTGAAAAAAATAGAAGGCAAGAAACGGTGCTGCATCGTAGTATTCGTAATTTATAATAAAAGATACTGTCGTTATAAGACACATCTAAAAATGAAGCAAATAGAGTCGTATATAACTGCAGAATTAAAATGAAAGGTCCATTGTGCGCTAATAGCTGTACTCAATACTAGTAAAAGATATTGCATGGCTTCATCAGTTACACCAAATGGTATTCATAACTGTTATTACCGCTCATCTAAAATGATTTACCTTTATAAAAAAATATATTATGCAAACTCGTTACGACACAAACCAGGGTGCTTTGCTTTTTTAAAAAAAGGAACCAAATTATTATTTATGTGTCTATGGTTTTACGAGCGAGGAGGTTGAAATTTACTTATAAAAGCTCCATTTTGATAGGTTTGAGTTTGCATAATTTTGATATTTATACACTTTACATATTGTAAAACATAAGCTATAAAACGAAACAATCAATGGTCAATTAGTGTTTTCGATTTAAGCCAGGGGAGAAAATACGTATTTATGCAAAGTTTAATATTTCTAGTAGTAACCGTTTGGAGGGTAAGTCGCAGACGGACGGATACTCGTATGAAGCAACTTTAAGAATTCCGAGACGAGAACTACGGAACCCTAATTAAAACCTGAAGTATTAAACATGTAGAAGCACAATGAAGATGGTGACCTCCACTCTTGGATTCTACTTAAGCTTTGCATCAAGCAGAATAGAGTCACTTTGGAAAGCTCATAAAAAAAGTAATAATAAAATACCTTATATATGTTTTGTGCAAGCTCGTGTAGTCCTTTACTGTCAATTTTATCTTCTTACACGTGTATAAATGCCCACTTTCAGTTCTTGATTAATAAATCCTTTAGTACTAATTAATTCCGTTGCTCATTGTACTAAATTTCGTTTAAGTAAAAACTAAAGTTCCACCTCACTTGTTATTACGTTTAGTGTGTACTACGTATCGTTCAATACTAATATACGACAATCAACAAACGTTGTTACATATGTTGATAGCTACCGAACATGAACATTATCGGGTGAGGGCATAGCAGTATATAAAGCGGAAAATACTCGTATACTTGGAACGCTATGCTATCATTAAGCGATGATATGGAGGTATTTTTTGACGCTTGTATGTAAATATTTTATTTTAGTTTTGTATTTATTTTGTAAAGTATTTATGTGATGTTTTTAAAGAAACACTACATTTTATTGTATTATTTTGTTTGCAGAATGTGTTAGAATACCGTATTTATCATAAACCTGATTTTTTATTTGAGGGCAGTTTCTTATTCCGTACACAAAATTAGGTTGAGAATAGAAAAAATATTAAAATAACGATGAAGTTCTTCAATTTCATATTCAAGAGAGTTGATCTTCAACCAGGCCATTTTCAGAAACTGTAAGTATGGGGTTTGTAATCTGTCTGCAGTACCATCTACAGGGTTACCCTTCAATGATAATTGAAGTGTGTACTACGTAGTAAGTGCAATATCTTAAGACTAGAATAGAGCTAGAAGAATAGCTAATAAAAGTTTCAATGGGTGCACTAATATCCTATAATAAATTACGAAGCGTGTAAAAATGGTAGATACATTTAGTTGACTATAACTGTTTTTAGACTTTCGTGACTTTTTAATTTTTATCGCTAATAAGTCCCGTTTACAGTAAAAAAAACATGAGTATAGCTAACAATTACAAATCAAGCTTAGCGGCCTAGCAAACTAAAAAAAGAATTGATGCATCTGTCAAATGGTAATTTACTTATAAAAAAGTAAATCAATAGAGTCTGTACTCTATGTACTTCAAAATCAAAAGCTTTACTTTTTACGATTCAAAAGACTTGATGGAGTAAACGGGTCTTGCAGTGAAGACGACGAATCGGTACAATGAATGTAATTTAAATAAATTTAGGAGCTTTATCTTGCACCTATTAAGATAAATATATCAGAAAAGTGATAACTTTTCAATCGCTTTTTAATGTAGTATGCAGATTTCCAGCACATTATTTAAAACATATAGATAGGTCAATCTATGAGACAGCTCCTACTTAACTTCAAACGTACGTCCAAACGTAAATAGTTAATCGTTAATGTGCAAGTTTAAATGGAAAAATAACGATTTAGGCGCCATTAATACCCGTTTATAGAAACATAAATATTGATCGTGTTACTGGTGTAGATATGTTATTTTGACTAATAAAGGTGTATAACTAAAGCATAATAACGTTTCTTAAAATGCGAGGAAGATTAAGTTGTAACTTCATTTATGGTTAATCAATTTTAGTGATAAAACGGTCAAATGAAGAACTCGACGCAGTAAGAGTCTTTAAAGACCCAATATACAGATTCCAGATTTAAGGTTTTTCCTGAGAAAGGAGGTTTTGGTCTACTATGCTATACATGCTGGCCAGGCTGGTCAGTAGAAGGGTTTTTTTAACTTTTCTTCAGGGCTCTTGTCCTGGTTAGTTGACTTACTTATTCGTCTAAATGATCTGGCTACCGCATAAATAAAATGTACAACTCAGTTGGGACTGGAGATATTATAAAAAAGTAGGTTGTAGAATAAAGAAATGAACAGGATAAAATCGTGCAGGTTTTTGATATATTTTAGTGACAGCACATCTTCTATCGCTCCCGCTCCGCTCAACAATGTGTAAACTTCCCAGTATCCTCTTGTAAACAATGCACAATTATCACCGGTCCACTGCCGGCGATCCCTTCCGCCGTCTTGTCTTGACGACAGCTAATGGGTTCGCTCACTTTATTATTTGCTTGTTTATTCTTGACAATACTGTGCCACTTAACCTGCATGGCTCCTGATTGACTGATGTACGGTTTCCGTGTCAAGTTCCGTTTGGGATTGTCATAATGATTGACTGAATCTTATAAAAAAAGAAGCTGTCATTCTCAATGTGTCTATGGCGCTACTATAGACAGTTATTGTTAAACAAAACTGTTCATAAGCGTTTCGTTATTGACAACAAGAAAAGTTGTCAGTTTAAAACGTTATGAAACTAGTTTCAAAGTGTTTTTCGATTTGGTTCTTCTTTCAATTATGTTTTTTTCATAATTAAGTATTTAATTAGGAGTTAGCTACAAGCAAAGCATAGCAAGCCAAAACTGCATTTCAATACACGGTTGACTGCCTCGTTGGCACAGTGGTAGTGTATGTGACTGTTTTGCTTTGAGTTTGAGTTCGGGTTCAAATCCTGGGTCAGACCATATCTTTGTATGTCCTACAGATATTTGTTTAGGAGTTTGGTTGTTGTCCGTGTATAATATGTATTAATTTCCAGAAAAAAGAAGTAATCTATTGGTCAATCTAGCTATAACTGCACGGTTGGCCTAGTGGTATAAGCGGTCGCCACACCGCTTCCTACTGCGCCAAGTGTCGTGGGTTCAAATCCCACGTAGGGTAACACTTTGTGTGATTCACAATTTGTTGTTCTGAGTCTGGGTGTTCTTTGTGTCCGTTTCATGTATGTTTGTAAAGTCCCCCGCGACACAGGAATTTATATTCCAGGAGTTGTCTTTTTAAAAAAAAAATAGTATAAGCTCTGCTTAGTTTACAGCTAGATGACGTTGTGTGTTATATGGTCGAAAATATTAAAAAAAAAACATAGCAGAGTGACTCTACTGATGGAAAGCGTAAGTAAACTCGAATGTAGACAGTGCATAGGGATGACCCACACTATGGCGGCCAATTGAGATGCCTCTGCAACACTGGTCTTTCAGTCTTGCACTTAAATGATTCTGTTTCTGTATCACTTAGCTTCTAGTCTTGCACTTAAAAACGAAACACCACAGCACAAATGCTGTTATTTTAAGTTGGTCTACAGTGCTATGTGTGAGGGTAGTATTACCCCGGTTGAGTCGGTCCGCACGTGTTGAAATCCGCGAGGTTCTAATACCTTCTAAACAATACATTGACGTAATACTTTTCAACTACTTATTACCAGCAATGACTGGACTACAACTACTATGAAATAAAACTTCCTATAGAAAATAACTATAAATTATTATTTTTAATGACCGTAACTAATTGCTTGCAAAGTAAGTTTTTAATTAAAACTTTCACTTTTTTTTCTAATTAGAAATAAACGAGATTCAATTACATGCAATTGCAACATCCTCTGTTTTTTTTCAATAAATTTCGCCATCAATGAATATGTTGGCTGATTTTAGCTCACATTATTTTACATGACAACTTTAATGAGATTAAATTGTGCGTATATTTATCTGCGTATATTTATCGTAAACCAACAGCGTTACAAAAATTTACTAACATGAATAATATACACAGATAGTGTAGCCAATAACAAGTTTTCCTGGTTAAATAAAAACTACGTATCGAGCATGCGAACGAGATCATGGTATATTGACAAGAAAGAACAGATGGGAAAGCAATGACAGATATTTTTTTGTGAAGTCTGAAGTGTTTGCTTCGTTGATCTCATCATCAACAGCCTTCAACAGTCCACTGCTAGACATAGGCCTCTCCCTAGAAAGGAAGTATTGGCCTACTATATCACGCTGGCCAGATGGGTTTGTATAAGGTTGGTTTCAAGTTTTCCTTCTCTTTGCATTGATGTTGTCTTGCGTAGTTTGTACCTTAGCCGCCTTTTACGACACCCGCGGCATGAATAGGGGTGGTGACACTCTGTATTCTTAATCCTTCACCACACGGATACCGTCACCACATGGATAATTAGTATAGTTGTTCTCACTAATCTTAGATAACACTGTCCCCCTTTTTTTCGTGCGAAAATTATCAAGGATATCTCATGTTGGTGGCTATGTCGTACTCGAACCGACTAACAACCCCGACGCTTGTACTTATTGACCTACCGCTTGTAGATGACCTCCTTGTTGGAACACTACTCTCTAGCCAAGATGTAAGTGTCTCGCATTGATTCGCTTTCTATCATCGCTTATGCCTAAATTGTCTTGTATTATTGGCAAATATTTTGTTTTGACCACATCAGCGTTGATAGATGTCATGCACATACGTTTGTTAATATTCTAGTTTCGTTTACGTTTGTAGAATCTCAACTTGGCTGGAGGTTGGAGGAAATTGAAAAAAATCTTCTAGTGTTATATAGCATATACGGCGAAGTACCAATGAAAAATGTTGCAATTTTTCGGATTAAATTATTCGTTTTGAAAGATTCAAAAGAACTTTCGCGGGTCAGCTACTTGTTTATATAGATGGATTGGGTCACGTACAATGGTCCACCTAAAGGACTGAGTGCGGAAACCGACCCACATAACATAGAACATACATGGACTGGGTAAAATAAACAATAGATCGACCGCACCAGAGTCCTGGTAAGTACAATTAGATAATGTCGTCTTTATGGAATAAGTATTAGCTTATATCCGCGGCTCCACCCATGTGTATGTTAGTTTTATAATATGTATCTATTTACAAAGAAAGTATGTTTATGTATTTATATCAGTTGTCTACTTCCCATAATACAAACTCTGCCTAGTTTGATACTAGATGACGTTGTGTGTAAGATTTTTAAAATTATTTATTTATTTATGTTGCCATTTACAAGTCTAAATTTTGCACCAACTACAATCAAAATAACAGATGTGTGTACTTCAATGCAAGTGAAATCATTAGGCGTGAATAACGGAAGTGACGTTTTTATGATGTAAATAAACATCCGCTTTAATAATGATTTGTGTGTCGGCACAGAACGTGTACGGTCAGGGCCCAGAGTGACGTAATATTAATAATTAAATTTGACTTATTTGTGGAATGAGGAGTAAAGGAATATGATTCTAAACTTAGAACTTTTAAGGTTGTTATTGCATTATCAATACCCGTGAGATTTCGATGACTGTGCTTGACAATAGAACAAAGTAGTTATGAAAGGCTCTGATATAAAAAAAATTGGCATAGTGCGTGCCCCAAATAAAAATATTTTTTGTGATTTTATTCCAGAACTTTGTCGACGTAGTAGAAACCCATATTCATGAAAAGGTAGCGTATGCGACTGCTGTGCTTGAGGTTTCGGGTTCGATTCAAGTAAGGAACAAATGTTTGTGTAATCCGCAAATATTTGTTTCGGAGTTTGGGTGTTTTATATGTATAATATGTAAAATTTACAAAAAAAAAGTATGTTTATGTATTTATATCAGTTGTCTTGTACCCATAATACAAGCTCTGCTTAGTTTGGGACTAGATGGCGTTGTGTGACCGAAAAAAATATTTCATTATTGATGTGAAACATCTATAGCCGCACGTAAAACAGATTTCTGGCCTGGCGACTGGCGACGCCTGGCGACGCGTCGCCACGCCACGCTATACGATGGTATATATACAGTCTATATGCAGTAGTGTGTACGGTACACACACTACTGCATATAGACTACTATTTTAATAATTAGTAATATTTTATTTTATCATTATGACATATTTAGTTCCTATTACAATATGTTTTTTTCTGCATATTACTTTTACAAAATAATGGCGATGTTTCACATCTGCCAGGCGTCCCGTGACGGCTCACATTTTTTTTTTGAATCCTATTTCAGTGGGTTAACATTGACGAAAAAATTGTTTATTTAAGGGGCCCCCGGAGGCTGAAATGTCCATACAAATGGTATACCAAGATCATTTGCAGTATAAACATATTTCCACGATAATATGTTGATATTCGGACTTAGACTGTATTTATTTAGGGTATAACGTCTTTATTTTTAAAAATAAACTTATATAGATTAAAATATAATAAAATTAAATTTTACATATTTTACATTGAAAATGTCTTGTTTTCATTTTGTTTTTTTCTGTCTTAAAAACCAAAATATTTCTAATATTGTTTCATCAATAACATATCTCATATTATCATGCTACTACTTACACAAAATAAATCGAAAAACTATTGAGTTTTCATTCATGATTTTCGATATTACGAAACACATCCATATTTTCACAAATTTCAAGCAATCAGTAGTGCTATCGCATCAAAAAATATTTCAATGTGTGTGTGATTCGTGTCAGTCAAATAATGATAGCCGAACCTTCTACGAGAGAGTCCGAATTACTACGAATGAATGTCAATCCACATACACACATACAGCGGTGCACTCGTATCTACGTTGTATTTTGTCAAACAGAGACAGCAATATTTTACGAACAAATTTCAACTTGCAGTTTCGAGTGTCGTACGCCGGCCTCTTAAGTTATAGAGTCAGGCTTCGAGCTACACAAGTGAATTGGATAAACCAAGCTCGGTTGCAAAGAAAACTTGTGTTAAACACAATATTATTATTTTATAATACATAATACTAACATTATTAGCACATAATTTTTAATAGGTCCACGCTAGAATACTTTCTTTTGTCATAATAAAACTTCCCTTCTTTTATTAGTAAGTAGTTGTTTACAATAATTAAATACCTACCATTTAAAACCCTTATACAATAATTACTATAACTTCAATAACATTGGACTTTGACATAAACTATCATCCACGTTTTAACCCCAAAAGGGTGTTAATTTCTTTCAAAGAATCTTTTCACGAATTTTTACAGATAAATTGTAATTAATACACCTCCACACCATCTCTAGAACATACATTTTAATTTTATAAGTCTCTTACTTCTAAAGCATAGGACGTTCATAAAAACTTTCAACCCCTATTTTTCCTCTTAGCGGATCCTCCTCCTTTTTTAATTTCGTACAATCCGTTCTTAGCGGATGTCTACATTCTGTAAGGCTTCCAAAATTCAAGTTTGTAGTTTTGTAGTTTCAGAGATTTCGTGATTAATCAGTGACTGGTATTTCAATTTCATTTGAATTGAAGAATGGTGTTTTCTGAACTATTTCGGTACCAGATGTAACAGGATTTAGAAGGCTTCACATTAGAGCAATGCTTTTTTTAAAGTTATTAAAGTTTGTTTATTCAATTGATTGCTCAATCCATGGAACTATGTAACATATTTTTTTGTTTTGACCCGGTTCTCGAGTTATACCTAATACCTGAATGCGAGTGAAATTATGGGTGCGTATAGTTTGCAATAGATATGGCGAAACTGAACAAAAAGTAGGCGGACGATTTGCAATCAACGCAGTATGAAATATCAGGCATTATAATTGACATTATCTAGACTCAACCAATTAACAAAAAGTTACGTAGTCTATGTATTTCATAAAGGTCACTAAAATGTCAAAATTTAAACAAACTGGAAACAAAAGAGCTTAATTAGTACATACTAACTTTGCTGACGAGTCTGCCCGAATGTAGGTAATAATTTTTAGGCTTAATAAATAGCTTAAATAATGTGACTTTCTATTTGAAATTTTTAAAATTGGTTTAATGGAATCAGAGATAATTTACGTGTTTATATAGATATATAGAAGTATAGATTTAGAATAATAATAAAAAATATAATAAATATTTCGGACATCTTACACACAACACACAGAATCGTTTAGTCCCAAACTAAGCAGAGCTTGTATGTATTATGGGTACTAAACAACTGATATAAACACACTTTTTTTTGTAAATACATACATAGAAAACATCGAAACTCCGAAATGAATATTTGCAGATCATACAAACATTTGGTCCGACCCGGGAATCGAACCCGAAATCTCTTGATCGGCAGCTGCATACGCTAACCACTAGACCAACTAGGCAGTCAAGAATATATGTATAATTTTCTTTTAAATTTATACTCTACAAACTGACTCTACTTTGCCTGATGGACAGCATCAGTAGAAACCAAGAGAAGTGGACACCACCTTTAGTTTGAGGATGCAGCATGGTGACAGACAATATGGCGGCCTAGCGAGATAATTCAACACCATCGGTCGGGAGAATGAAGCAGAAACATCTGTCCAGGCCACCATGGTATGCCACTCCTGGATTCTACTCATGCTTTCCATCAGGCCGAGTAGAGTCACTTTAGTAGGCTTAAATCTTAAAAAAAAAGAATGGTCTTCCTTTCTTGTTGTAGGGAAGAGTTTATGTTTTCCTTTGTGCTACTCTCTACATCCCACAATTTAGACCACTAATGTTAAACACAAAAATACACAATGCATTCATAAAGATACTTTATCATAAGGGCAGAAAGTCAACAATGGCCTAATAGTAAACAAAACTGATGTTTCTAACAAATGTTAATTAGTTTCGAAACTCGTGCGCAGTGTGTGAAGGTAAAAACAAGCACCTTTACTGTTTGAAGGTCACTTTTGTTTGTTTGAAATTAGTTCGTTTATATGCGTATGTGTTTGTTATAACAGAAGGCCTCTCACTGTACAAGTGACAGTTGGCGCGCTTTGCAGCTGTCAAAATAGCGAGCCGTTTTTTTTTTAATAAAGGTTGTAGAACTGTAGAAAGAAATTATAGAGAGTTTTAGACTTTTAGAATGTTGATTACTAAGTAAGTAATAGGTGTGATAAAAAGAAACCCATTATTTTTGCATGAAACTGAAGGCTGAAACTGAGTCAGACAATCACAAAACTATCAATTTTTTAGGATGAAATCCCATCGATCCACCGCCATTAAATTCAGGCCATCAGTGGAACCCAATAGGACTTATACAACGCGAGATACCGATAACTAAAATCATTTATTGGAAAAATTATAGATTTCTTTACACATTGTCGTAAAAAGAAATTTATTATTTTTCCACTAGATACTACATTAAATATTCTGAACTCCGATATGATTTTCATTTTAATTTAATCAATGTAAATGACGTTTAATTAAAGTTATTCTTCCAAATAATCTTTAGCCTTGCTTGCTTAGCCAAACCTTGTAAAACAGTTGAATTATGTAGTGGTCCAATAGCAGTTTATAAAGTTGTTCAAGAATAATATGTAATAAGACTATGGTTTATTATTAGCTAAGCGGACAACAGACTAGGCAACGGGTATTTTTAGAGCTTTTAAGTGAGGAAAATGTCAGAAAGGGAAAATTTAACTTATAACTCTTAATAATATTCGTATTCAAAGCTCTAAATTAGTTTTATTATTTCATGCAGTTTTAGAATCTGAACATATGCCTAAAAACTGAATACAAATGCAGGACAAATATAATAATATTCCATAAAAACTAGTCACTATACTTTTACGAGTGGTATCATAAGTTTAACTCCAGAATTAATGTTCCAATTTACATAATTCTCTTTAAAGTTCACTGATAAAAATTCTCAAGGCAGGTTTTTGGAGTCTGACACTTGTCAAAGCGTGGGCGGTAGCCAACCGTACGTATTATTTAAAGAGTTATATCAGAATAACTTCTACTTACCTACTGGGGCCAGATATTGTCTTTTGAATGTCGTGAGTCTAGTGGAAAAATACAAAAATGTGGGTGCTATTGTTAAAGTTTGTTGGAAGATAAGCTACCAGAGATATTATGTTCTGACTGCATCAGACTGTTTAACATTATTATTGAAGGGAAAACTTCTTTAGTTGCGTTAATTGGGAACTTTTTATCAAATTTTATGGGTTCGCGTCACCGACATGCTCATGATGCAGCATACACTTACAGCACAAATCTGTAGCTATACAGCTGATGTATAGTGCTATGTATATGTTATAAGTGAAATTAAATGGATTTAGTGAAAAGGTTACTGTGTATATACCGTGCATTGCTGAAAATGAATCGTTACATTGAAGAATCATTGTGCTTTAAATTTTAATACTAAACGTTCTAAGTTTTCACGTCTATCAGCAGTCTTAATAACTGTCAATCTTTTTTTTAAGATTTAATTTCCTTTAATAATAGGGTTATTAGAGGATGAAATAAAGGTTGTTACAAATTCTTTTCATCTTCATCATTCTTTCTTGGGTGTCGTAAGAAAACTAAAGCCCTCAATCCTTGCATTACCTTAAAAACGATATTATACATGTATTTTTACCCGATTACGGGAAAGCCAAGCGAAGGGTAACATTTTTATCAGTCTATCTTTGTTTGTATGACCCACCATAACGTCTAAATTTTTTAACAGATTTTAGCGAATGAGGTGTTAATCGATTCCTAATAACATAAATAATATATAAACATTTCGGACATCTTACACAGAACGTCATCTAGTCCCAAACTAAGCAGAGCTTGTATTATGGGTACTAAACAACTGATATAAATACATAAACATGCTTTTTTTGTAACTACATACATATTATACATAGAAAAACACCAAGACTCCGAAACAAATATTTGTGGATTACACAAATATGACCCGGGAGTCGAACCCGAGAGCTCTTGATCAGGAGCCGCGTACGCTAACCTCTAGTGGTTAGCGTATGCAGCTCCTGATCAAGAGCAAGAGCCAACAAGGCAGTCAGAAGAATAACAGCGTGGGTGACACACACAAATTTTATCTAATGTTTTACTACTTCTTTTTAACTATTTCTTGTGATAAATAATTTTACAACAAAAAACTTGCAAAACTAAAAACCTAATCAAATACAGGAGATAGTGATGACTATTCAAATAGTATCTTTGCATATGTCTCTTTGTTTTTGTCGGCTGTTGACATCTTCCGCATGCATGAGCACGCGTAGCATTTTAATGAGTTTTTTAGAATCACATTGTGTTGAAATAGCTTTTTAATGCACCACTATATCGCCGAGCTTCGATGCCGATTGGTAATGGTTGGTGAAGTTATTTTATATTTCGTTATAGCTTGCTGCAATCTTGTAGATAACGGGTTTATTGTATTATGTATGAAGCTTAATGTAT
Organism: Phragmatobia fuliginosa; assembly: GCA_932526445.1. NCBI lineage: Eukaryota > Metazoa > Arthropoda > Insecta > Lepidoptera > Erebidae > Phragmatobia > Phragmatobia fuliginosa. The sequence continues at coordinate 19,640,202 of OW052073.1, forward strand.
GTTTTACAGTGTAATGTGTTTATCGTATGATAATGATTCGTGGTACGTCTGAGATAATATTATTACTTCTAAGTATAGGTATGTATTATGTAGTACCTTTGGATATGCTGCAGGCTTTTATATGATGGTTTGGTCTAGTGGTGAACTTAACCGTTGAATTAGAGGTGAAGGGTTCGATTCAAACTTACAAATGATTATGTTATGAATAGAATCTAGGGATAGTAGTTACCATACTTATAGGGAATGCAGATAATGTTTGAACTACACTAAGGCGCCCTAGTGAGATTCTTTTTGACCCCCCGCCTAAAGGACTCGAGACCATAGTAGGAGGGAAACACGTGGACTTCTCGATAGATAAAGAAAGAGCGGGGTATTTGTGGAGTATTCGAACAGTTGTCCTACATAGGGATTGATTCCACAAACACTCAAACTACTACGCAGTTATATACAGTTGAAGGGAAGGGAGGGAATTAAACCTACGACCTCGGGTTCAACAGTCAGGATTTCTATTCACAAGATCAACACGCTAACCCTCTTCTGAAAGAAGACCAAAGCCCAGCAGTGGGACATTATGGGTTGTTGTTTAATTGATTTGAGATCAACAGGCGCCGTGAGGTGACGGCACAATGAGACCACTGCGGGTCTGACCAGGACTCCACCCAGCATAATCTGGGTCCTCCCGACTGCTGAGTAGACCGATTCTCCGGGTCTACACACGTTCTTCGTATCCCTCACGGAGGGTATGGTGCAAAAAGCACTCCTAGATTAAAAAAAGAAAAATGATAACAGGCCTATCATCATCATCATCATCAGCCTATCGCAGTCCACTGCTGGACATCGGCCTCTCCAATTGCACGCCACTTAGATCGATCCCCGGCTAATCGCATCCATTACCATCGACCTATATAAATCTAACAGTTGAATTACTACTGCTTATCTTCCGTCATCCGGTGCACCATCAAATCACTTACATGCTAACCAGTCTCCTCGTCAACATTCTATTACAAATTTCACTTTTATATACATACTACGTACATTCTTAGCTGTAATGTAGATATTTTATGAATATATTACAAAAACAAGTTCAGAAGTGGGATAGTTAGTAGTGCAGAACTTAGCCTGTTTGTAGTGCAGTATAGAATTTAGCGGCTCAATTAGAAACTGCATGTGCCCGTAATTCATTCTAAAAATAAAACTCCTGCTTTAGGAATACGCCTTTACAATTGTGCATGAAACAGACACAAAGAACATCGCACCAACAGGCATGGTGGTCATCATCTCCATTCTAGAGAGGCTTATAATATCCAACAGATGACTATTAGAAGCTATTGACGAAGACGATTTATAATCAGCAATTTTTCCTTAAAGGAGATCATTTTGAAGTTCTAAAAACTACAATTAAGAAGATTAATGAGGCTCGACTTCAGATATAAATCAATGTTGTATTCAATTAAATTCGGAAATATTATTTCTGAGTTTCCGACAGCAAACATAATGAAATTATAATAAAAGTCTTAACGATAATTGGAAATTAAATCTCAATTAATTTAAAAGCTAATTTATACAAAATAATGGGTTAAATTTTTGATAATGTAATACATGTTTAATACTGAGTGTATCCACAAAAAATGTTATATTTTACTCTATTGCATCCGTAACACATTTATGAATAAACATGTATGGAGAAGATATTGAAATGTGGGTTTTGCTTTGCTTAGTATTATAGTTTTAGATCCGGAAACCTATTTGAACTTTGCTCGTAGATACAAAAAAAGTCATAGCCTACCAAAGTGACTCTTCTCTGCCTGATTGAAACCATGATTAGAATCCAGGAGTAGGGGTCACCATTATCGTTGGAAGTTTAGGTGATGCAGCATGGTTCCTTACACTACGACGGCGGTATTATTTCTCGCCAAAACTATTGAATGGAATTAAATGAAACTTTACAGGAATGTAGTTCTTATATCTGAATGATTCCTATACTACTTTTTACTGCAATAACCGACGTATGCCAGAAGCCGCTACTACGCTACGACGCTTATAAAATGCCCACATTTTGACTACTTTTGTCTTCATCAGCCACCCATAAAATCCCACTTCTGGGTTCGTGGCTCCGCTCAGGAGATGGTTACGCCATTCATCTTGACGCTGGCCAAGTGGAGGTTGTGATTGGACACGTTGTGGCTACGTTATCTTGCCGTTGGATGTTTTAAAGCCAACCAAAGGCCTCCAACTAAGCTTCACTACTGTTATCTAATGATAACAGCCGGGACCGACTGCTTAATGTGACCTTAAAGATATACAGGTTTTGACGTGGACAAAACATTATTGTTTGACATATTCCGATTTATGATAAAATTTCTGATCTTTGAACCTACAAAAATGTTAATAAAAGCTTAGTAAATGTATAAATCGTGACTTATTAGCGGTTATATTAAGAAGGTATCTTTCGTTTTGATCAAATTTCTCTCATCGTGGGCATGGTTTATCCGTTATAGCGATTAAGTATATTAAGTACACCATTTATATTTTTAATTAAATATTTTTTAACTAAATATATTAATCAGAACAGAATTGTCCAATACAGGACCAAAGAAAATAAATAAATATTTGAAGACCTCGATAAGGTATTTGGGAGTTTTGCAGATTTTGTCAATAAAGACCTACCTACTCATATATTTAAATTTTATAAGCTTTATAGTTGAGCATAGTTTCACAGAAATATAAGTAATGCCCATCGTCTCAGAATCTCCTATTCAAGTGAAGAAGACCCCACCGTAGAGTACCAAGAAGAAAGAATTTGTTGAGAATTTCTTTTTATATAAACTTCTAAAACAAAAAAAAATCTAATATAATAAAACTTTTCTGTCCGAAAATACAACATTTGTATTTCATGTAGTATCTAGCCAGTTACGTCAGACTGGGCATCCTCATCTGATCTTTTACTGATTTGAATATACCAGAATTGCTATCTTGAATATACCAGTAAGGACTTTCATTAAGTCTGGTATATTCAAGAAGACAACAACTTCACGACTCTCGGCCTGGAGCCGCATTCATTGGTTATTATTTATTACAAATGTTATATTCCATTCACACAGGCTGTGTATGGATGACGTCAGAGAATTCCTTCACGTTATAACGAACTTCTGTCACGTACATAAACAAATCGAAAATATTGTGTACTAAAGGAATGTGTACCTAAATCTCTACACAGGACACTTACGGTACGGTTGGTGCACAAGCTCAAAGTTGCTCAGCGTGCTATGGAAAGGGTGTTTCTCTGAGGGATTGTATCAAGAATAAGGTGGTCCATCAGAGAACTGAAGTCATCTACATAGCCCACCGGATTAGCACGCTGAAGTGGCAGTGGGCCGGCCATATTAGCCGCAGAACTGATGACCGTTTGGGATCTGAAGCTTGTGCTTCGTAAAAAACGTAAAGCGTCTTGGGCCTAATCTCTTCTTGGTCGTGTCGAATTACCGTCCTATCGGATTATGAGACTTAGGGAACAGCGAGTGCACCTGTGTTTGAACACACACTTGTTCACTATAATGTGTCCCGCGTAGAAACCGGCTAGGAGAACATCACAACTATTAATATTTAGTAAATAAATATTCAAAACAGTACTTATGGCTTCGATGTTGGCTGCAAGCTGTGTTTACAACTTAAAATAGCGAAGAATGGCTGACGGTTATCTTAGAGACCGTTACGTTATAAAATTTACTTGCTTTTGAATGTGAATTTGTTGCCTGAGATCAATTACAAGCTCATAGTTACAATATGCGTTATTTTTCAGTTGAGTAATAATGGTTAACGTGGACTTTAAGCAGTCAAACTTATTTAGAATACGAACTATGAAATGATGATGAAAATATAGAAGTGAGCATTAAATTGTTATTTTGTTGATAGAATAAATTGTATGCCTATTCCCTGACCTATTCCTGAATCCGTAAAATATATCATGGATACAGAAATAGACAAATCGTACCTTCTTCCAGAACGTAGTTCTTTCAACTTGAGATTCATTTGTCGTTAGACAATTTTTACCCAACTTACGGGTAACTAGAGAACATCCCTTTTTTTACGTGTGGAAATCCTCTCGGACCTTCACCCCGGATGCGACTGCTGATCAAGAGGTTTCCGGTTCGATTCCCGGGTCAGACCAAATACTCGTATTTTTGTGATACACAAATATTTGTAAAAAGTATGTTCATGTATTTATATCAGTTCTCTAGTACCCAAATTACAAATTCTGCTTAATTTGGGACTAGATGGCATTGTGTGTGAGAAGTCCGAAATATTAATTTATTTAAAACAAATTATTACATCAATATATCTCTTAATTAAACCTATACCGTCAACACGTATCTCCCGAACTGTGTACACTTTGATTTCTTCTACTATTTATGTTTATAAAAGGTGCATGTTTACAGAGTCAGTGGCTGCTCACCGCAGCCCACATTGCCTCAATATTTGATCTACTATTAGCCTCCAGATTATACTCGACTATTTGTTGAGGCTTCCCACCGCAATGCACCGATACTTGGAAATATAAACAGTGATATAATTTGATTCAGATTGATTCGAATTGAAAAATTCTTTGGCTTTAGATAGGCAGTTTATCGAGAAACACTTTAAGCCTATCGAGCATAAATAAAAAATATTGAACAACTAGGGAAAATAAATTTCTTTTGAGATACATAGCCGAGTGGCCTTAGGTGATTGGAAGCCATCGCTGAGGGTAAGCAACTACGTCACGGTTAATACTTAGATGGGTGACCGTAACTCATAACAAATTATGCTACAAACCCATCTAGGTTTAACCGCGCTCTCGTTGCTAACCCTCGGTGGTTGTTTACGATCGCTTCAAATGTATAAATCTGACTATAATAAAAGACAAATTATTTACCAGATAAATAATGATAAATTATTGTAGCTCCACCGATGCAGCTCTCAATAAAACACACTTGGAATTTCCAAATGGTTTATGCAAAAATGTGTTTTTATTATACCAAACACGTCCGTGTGTGTGCTTGAGAATTAATAACCGCTTTATATTTGAACATACATTTATAAATATTTATTACATTAGTTTTAGTCAGACTAAACCGCAAATATACCGACTTAGGGCAGTTGAGTGCAACGTCAATGCAGGAAATATTTGTATGCATAAATCTATGTATCGATGTTGGTTTAATGTTGGAGGTTAATGACTACAGCCTGTTCTAGATACAGGTAGACATCCTTGCTTGAAAGCCACCACTGCGATGGCCGGACCGTGGCTGAATGCCCAGCGCGGGTGGTGCAGAGGAGTACCATGTGACGGCAATCGGAGAGGGCAACATAATTGCGGCCATGGTGCGGAGCGAGAGCGCGTGGAACTCCGATGTTTCTTTCAGAGATGGCGGAGCGGGACCGGGAGTGTTCTAGGGAGTGTTCCTTTCTAGGGTACACCTGGTTCCAAGCTGTTGACGCCTTAGACGGAGTGCGGTTTTGGTCAGTTCGAGTCCGACATAACCACCGACGGGTGGTATCCGGGGGATTTCCAAACAGACAAATAAAAGTCAGACAATCTTTATTTTCAAATGGAATGGTCTCCAGTAAGCTCACAATATGGAGTGTCATTACTGTTGATCCAGGTGACTTCCCTGGCTAGGTTAGTAGCTTCTACCAGCCTTAAACAGTCCATTGATGGAGATAGGTCTTTTCTTATCAAGTTGACTGCCTTGTTGGTCTAGTGGTCAGATTATAGCTTTTTTCTTTATTATTTGTTATAGCTAACTATCTTTCGCCCGCAGCATCGCCCGCGTTTATGTTGGTTATCGCAGTAAAAAGAAGCTCATATTATTTCTCAGGGTCTAAACTGCGGGCCAAATTTCATTCAAATCGGTTTAGTAGTTTTTACGTGAAATTCTGACGGACAGACAAACAGACAGAGTTACTTTCGCATTAATATTATTAGTATGTTAATTATATTATACAGAGCAAATATTTGTGTGATCCACAAATATTTTTTTCTAAGTCTGGGTGTTTTCTATTAATAATATGTATGTATTTACACAAAAAAAATGATTATGTATTTATATCAGTTGTTTAGTACCCATAATACAAGCACTGCTTAGTTTGGGACTAGATGACGTTGTGTGTAAGATGTCCGAATTATTTATTTATTTCCGAAATGTTCATTTGTGTCCGAATTATTTATTTATGTCCGAATTATTTACTTGCCAGTCTATGGTACTTATTTATTTTTCAAAACGAACAACAATATTTGTCTTCAAACTGTGAGTCAGTAAGACATTCAACTCCAATAAATTTAAATATCTGTTTAGAAGCGAGAATCTTAACAAGCACTTCTAATCCTGATAAGCTATAAATTAATAATGTTATAAAACCAACCTCAGACCAGAAAATATCAGTTAAAACTATTAAAATAGTATAAAAGGTGACGTTTAATAAATTTAAAATTAAAGTACACAATAGACAAACATAAATTAATTTTTATAATGGTATTAATTACACGATACAGTTGCCTTCTCAGGCCTCGCAATTATCCGAAAGAATTAAAACATTGAATATATTAAATTTATAACTTAATAAGATATAGTTTAATTTATGTATATCTTAACCTCTTGTAAGCGATGCCAATTAGTTTTTTTTCTGTAATTTAGTCTTGATTTATTAAAATAGTTTTAGCACATTCGTCTTCCGTTTGCCATAGATTTTGTTGATATGTGTACTAGTAAAAAATGTAACCCTTAAATTAAGAGATAAAGCGAAAAGATAAAAGTGATTTGGCAGATGTGTAATCCTATTAATATTATAAACGCGGAAGTTTATGAGTATGAATGTGTGTTTGTTGCTCTTTCACGCAAAAATCACTGAATATATTTGTATGAAATTTTACAGTAATATATCTTATATATCAGATTAACACATAGGCTACTATTTCCGGCCATGAAGGACCTACACGCGGGCGGAGACGCGGGTAAAAGCTATAAGTCTTATATAAATCTTTTAGTTTTATTTGTGGTATCTTTAATTTATTATTTTCTTAACTTCTTAAATTTTACTTTTGAGCTACATTAAAAGTGTAATATGTACTAGATCCATACTAATATTATAAACTCGATAACGACTTTGTCTGTCGGTTACGTTTTCTTAGATTGGATGAATTCCGGTATATAAATAGACTAACTTTCGCCCGCGGCTGCGCCCGCGTCTATGTCGGTTATCGCGGTAAAAAGTTGCCTATGTCATTTGAAATTGTTATGCTATTAAGGGTCTGAAGTGTAATATAATAATTTATTGATTTACGTTTCTTTAATTTTCAGACTTTTAGTTTTTAAGATTTCGATTTTGTTATATATAATCATGTTTTTAATTTAATTTTAATAATTATTATGCGATATGAAACTTGCTGTGCCCTACATGATCCACGATTGTGCCTAGTTTTTAAGCATATGTTTACCATCTATTGTTTAAATTGTGAATTCAAATACATATATATTATGAATATGAATAAATCGATTTCAATGAAAGACATGGATATACTATAATATTAAGGAAGGACATAGGCTTCTCTATACAGCGATTTTCGATAATTCGTTATACACGGAAACACATTATAAAAAGCGGCCAAGTGCGAGTCGGACTCGCCCATGAAGGGTTCCGTATCAGCAGGTAACATCATATAAAAGTTCTTGTAGTTCGTTGTAACTTTGATCGATGTTTTTATAATAGTGAATTGATTTAATGCGGTTTACGATTAATGACGTATTGAAAAAAAACTACTTACTAGATCTCGTTCAAACTAATTTTCGTTGATAAAACTAAAAAAAAATTATTATTTTTTTAGTTTTATAACTCTCTTATTTTAGAAGTTACAGGAGGACACACACACATTTTTCCACTTTGGAAGTGTCTGTCGCGCAAACTATTCAGTTTAGAAAAAAATGATTTTAGAAACCTCAACATCATTTTTGAACACCTATCCATAGATATCACACACTTATGGGTTTGATGAAAAAAAATTCTTTTTGTTTCAGTTCCAAGTATGGGGACCCCCAAAATGTATTGTTTTTTTCTATTTTTATGTGAAAATCTTAATGCGGTTCACAGAATACATCTACTTACCAAGTTTCAAAAGTATAGCTCTTATGGTTTCGGAAAAAAGTGGCTGTGACATACGGACGGACAGACAAACAGACAGACAGACATGACTTATCTATAAGGGTTGCGTTTTTTGCCATTTGTCTACGGAACCCTAAAAAGGGGAAATATGTTGGTACTATATTTTACACACCACGCCATCTAGTCTCAAACAAAAAGAGCTAGATTGATATGTATTAATCACAGAAAGCACCCAAACTTCAAAACAAATATTTGCGGATAACACATACTTTGATCCGACCCGGGAATCGAGCCCGAGACCTCAAGCACAGCGGACACATACGACACCATTGAGCCACCGAGGAAGTCCATGTAACAAAAGTGAAATATTTATTTTAAGATTCAAACTATTCTTTGTAAGAGGTGTCAGCCATTACATTGCTGATTGTAAATCATCCTTTCCTCTCAAGCGCCTGTCAATCAATCCATTTAAATTAAAATGAATAATCTCTTGGAACAGTTTCAGTTTATTTGCATCTTCTCGTTATGGATTTATTGTTACCTCATTATCGTCTCACTGATCATCATTAATCATCAACAGCCTTTAGTAAGAAAGAAAGAAAGTATTTTTCTAAGTCCACACACACACACAGTAAAATAATAGAAATAAGTACTGCATCTAATGTGTGTACTAGATCGGGTTGCCATCTCAGTCGAATGCTGTGCGCTGATTTTCAGATGGCATCCTCTAAACGGCAACACGTTCGAAATAAGAAAGAATAATAAAAAAAAAAATAACATTAATAAGAGATTACAAGAGGTTTTGGCCTACTATACCACGCTGACCAGATGGGTTACTTTAGGGTTCATTCATTCATTCATTCTCTTTTGCAGTGATATTGTCCTGCAAAGTTTGTTCTCTTTCGACACCCACTGAATGAATAGGGATGGGACACCCTGTATTCTAATTCCGTTACCACTCATTGATAGCTATTCAGAATTAATTATATGCTAAGCGTCACTTTTGAATGCTCTGGTAGAAAAACTTATATACAAATAAATAAAATTGGAGTGTCTGTTTGTAATAACAAACGAACAGTTTTCTACTAAATGCATACGGTAACAGTAGAGTACAATTTTTGTACTGTCTGTCTCCCCGTCTGTTTGTTACGGCTAATATTTGGAACAACTAGATCAATTTTGACGAGACTTTCATTTTCATATAACTGGTGATATACAGAGTAACTTAAGCTAGGTACTTTTTAGAGTAGCTTCGCTTAGTGGCGTCACTGGCCGTTGTTGTGGTAAAGGTGTACAACACTACCGTGGATAACGCCACGGTGCTCAACTAGAATTTTATATAAAGGCAAATTATTTTTTTCATGTAAGAAAATAAGTGTTATCGCAGCTTTATTCTTGAACTTTGCTTCCTTCACCTTGAAATTTATAGGTACATTAGTTAAAACATTATTGTTCACCACTGATTTCACCGACTCTCAACATAAAACAGTTATTTTATAGACTATTTATTGATATACTATTGTAGGTACTACACTAGTAAGGAGATCGGTATCATAAGTTTTATAACCTTGTCAGTTGGCCTTATGGAATAAAAAAAGTATAGCCGCAGAAGGCTACCTTTGCTAATAAATGTATGTTGTCTATCGTCGAAACCAGAGATCATAAACGTATAACATATAGAGCGGACATGTTACAAAAACTCAATACATATTTTCGACAGTCATGTTGAGCGTTGTATTAATGTAAAATATCGCTCGTCCGGTGTCCGACACGTTAATTATATGGCGGTGCATTTTTAACGCCAGGGTTGCCACTTAAATTTTTTAGAAATTATTATTAGAAGTTTTTTTTACTAGTCAGACACATTGTCCGTGAATGACGTAATCATTTTTATTAGACAACGCTTAGGTTCTATTCAAATTATAATTTATTTTCGTTTGCGTTTTTTTAACAATAAAATATGGCAGGTTGACATGTAAGTTGTTGTAGCTGTCATCGCATAATTTTCAAAATTACAATACTCGTTTTAAAAAAATGTACCTATGCTTTTTACACTACTTCTATATACGTAATAAGCGTTTTTAATGTCACTGACATGTATACCAACACTACCTAAGTTATATAAACTTCGGAATAAGTTATCCAACTTAGTTCTAAAAATTTGCATGATGATGTAATATAATATCAAAAATCATAGGATGTTTGCTCGCGAAAACATGGCGACGAATATTTTAAGCAAAGCACTCGCTTTATTGAATCAACCATGTAAATCGTTTGTGCAAATATATCATATTAAATGTGTAGAACTTAATTAGTATTCGACAGGGAATTAAACTTAGAATTATGTAAAACAATTATTGTCAAAGTAAATATTAGCAGATTTTTTTTATGTACAATACTCTCAGTAAACAGACTTTTAGACATTTAAATCAGTATCAAATACTAAGGCATTCATAAATTAGTATGATTTTTAAACACTAATACGATTCTCGAAAAGTAGTTCATTTTTCAATAAGTCAAATACAAGCCATGGCTGTTTTTCTAAAATTCAAAGTTTACATGAAACTATACTGAAACCTTTATATCAATAGACTTTTATTTAAAGTACAAACCGCCAAAACGGTGTTTGACATTTATTTTATCATTTCATTGTTTTGATTTCTCTGCTTAGAATCAGATAGGAATTTAAATGCGTAACTCACAGATAAAAATAAAATACTAAATGAAAATCACGAGATTTCTTTCTTTTTAAAAAAGATAGGATAACAAAGTGTTATCCTACGTGGGATTTGATCCCACGACACTTGGCGCAGTAGGAAGCGGTGTGGCGACCGCTTAAGACACTAGGCCAACCGTGCAGAGATTGATTGAGCATTAACATAGTTATAAATATATAAAATGTTTTGTAGACACTTTATAGATTGACATATTCGCGCTCACACCCATAGATACCTGACCGCCTTTGAAATATTTAGCTATCCGAATACCGTAACTATAAAATTATTTATTGATATGACAAGACAAGTTATACCACAGCTAGGTATTGAGTGCTGCACATATTTCTCAAACTGACAACATACCAAATATAGACAAAATGCCGCCATATTGCACTCAAGTCGCGGACGCTGTTACCAGACAAGAAAGATATAATGGACATAGATAAAAGAGGAAAAGAGTTGTCTCTATAAGAATAAAAGATATACTTTAAGAGCTTCAATAATAAGTTTCTTTTATTTTTTAAATTGTCTTTGGAATGTAATAATAAAATGTTTTTTATAGAAACAATAGCAAACAGTTAACTTTACAAGCTCTTCCCCTAATCCCCTAATCTTATTTTAATTTGAAATATGAAATGATGTCCTGGGTCGGGCAAAAAGTGTTTTTGGGTTTTTCTTAGGAAACTCCTAATAGCAGCCCGGAGTTTGGCAGTTTGGCGAGTGATTCACGCCTGTGCCTCAGAGAGTACGTAAAGCTCCGTAAAGTCCCGGTTGTCATGACCATCTATGGCAATCGTTATTGGGAAGTCAGCGCCCTCAAACTTACTGACAACAAGTTTAACCTTCACATTTCAGTTCTCCCTTAGGGTTGCGGAGGTCCGATGCCAGTCGCTCCGTGGAAAAACTGATATTCAGGTAAAACCGGTTAAACTAGTAGCCGACCCCAAATAATATTGGGAATAAGGCTAGGAAGAAGAAGAAGAAATATGAAATGAAATATAAATAACATATATTATCATTAAATTGAATACATAAAAATATTTATTAACAGTGGTTGGTTCAGAGAAGCACTTAATTAGAATTTAAAAAGGTATTTTGATTTAAAAAGTATTTATAAATACACTTAAATCAATAAAAGTAATTAAATTATAATAAATTACACATTTTTTTAATAAATAAACGATTATTTAATTATAACTAATCAGGATATAATAAATGACACACGTTTAGTAAACCTATAAATAAATATAAGTTATGAAATGTAACGATATTTATTTTTTTGCATACATTAGGTTCATTTATCATAATTTTTACTTTATTTTTCTTTTAATAATTTATACAGCCAGCCATTATTATATCCGTTCTAGCGGAATGTGGACTTTTTTCGTCTTTCAAATCATAGCATGCATCGCAGACAAGTGTAACGGGGTCCAACACCCGACATTTCTTGTTGGAGCCGACACAGAATCGGTTTCCGATAAGTGTGAATAGCTTCATATAAAATGCTCTGCCACTATAACCTCCGATCAATATACGGATTAAGAATACAAAGTGTCACCACCCCTATTCATTCCATGGGTGTCGTAAGAGGCGACTAAAGGAACAAAATAAGCAGCTAACATCACTCGCCAAGAGAAGGAAAACTTGAAACAAACCCTTTACCAACCCGTCTGGCCAGCGTGGTATAGTAGGCCAAAACCTCCTTTCTAAGAAGATTCCTATGTCCAGCAGTGGACTGTTATAGGCCGTTGATTATGATGATGAATATACGAATCCGACACCCGACAAGTGGGAACGAGCTGTAAGAGACATTTATCAGTTAGGTGGGTGGGGCGGGGGAGGTTTCGTTGAATTCTCGAGGACTTGGAGTTTCTTGTCGGTTCTTCTCCATAGTAATGGCAATTCGGAACTGCGCAACTAAAGTCAGTAATATTGCATTTCGAAAGTGTCTGCAAAGGCATACATGAAATAAAAGCTAATTTATTTTACGGTTAAATAAATAAATAAATATTTCGGACATCTTACGTACAAAATCATTTAGTCCCAAACTAAGCAGTGCTTGTATTATGCGTACTAAACAACTGGTATAAGAATTACTTTGGACGCCTTCTGCCCGGACGGGACTTAGTATCCCATGTCCCTGTGATAGGACAAACGTCTTATATGTAATTAGGTGTCCTATGTAGGTACTCGTCAAGGTAACCCCTCTCACTCGGTGAAAGCAACCAAAAAATAACTTAGCACCGATTTTCTCCATGATAACATTTCGGTGGAGACGGCTCACATGTGTCGACATGGCAACCCTAATAAATTCAACATAGTCAAAAGAGGTTGTACTTTTTCTTTTCGTCGGAATGTGGAGCAGATATTAATGACTTAAATATTTTATAATTGTTACAGCGGCCGATTTAGAATCATTTATCATGGCTTACGTTATAAAAATAAAGTTTTTTGTTAGATATTTCATTAGGGTATTCTTTGACGAGTTTATGAATCTCATATTGCATACAATGAACATTGCGTATTGTTTCCATCTGATCAGAGTGGTATAGTTAATCAAAACCTGCTTTCTAAAGAGAGTTCTATGTCTAGTAAGTTGACTATTAAAAGATGTGGATGATGAAGTACTGATACTTATAATATCGATTCGATTCATGTGTGATACAGTTTGTGTAGGTAGTTTTTATGCAATTTGTCAATTTTTGTTAATCATTTGGCCCTCGATATAAATATAATGAAACGACATTAAATTCGAAATCGCTATTTTGTAACAATAAAATCTCCATATTTTTGGAAGGTGTTTTTTGTGCGTTATTCCTCCACAAATATATATTATTATGAATTATGTTCTTTTTAGAATATTAAACTTTTCCAAAACTCGTCCGATGTTAGAAATAAATAACCACCTCGTCCGAATAAATAATAATATATATGCACAATATAAGACACGAACAAGATCAGTACTCTTTTCAAAATAACAAAATTAATGACAAAACAAAAATTGTAAAAGTCATTTCTAATCTTTTATGCACAAACATACGTTCCATGATTAATTATATTTAAATGGACAAGTATTGCTTATCAAACATTTCAAAATTATCTATGGTGCAATAAATCAGTCTAGCATTAATGTACTTTATTAATCTGTGGTTTCAAGTTAAACAGCGCGTTAAAATCGTAAACCCATAGACAAGAGAGATTCACTACTATATTTGCATTCTTGTCTTTCAAGATTGACAACCTAGGTTTTTTGAGTCTGTTTGAAGTAGGTTTCAGAATAGTAAGTGTTTTATTATAATACATTGATGCACGTTAAGAAACGTTAAGATAAACTGACCTTGGAATTAGATCATTCAATTGGCAAAAAAGTGAACGAACAGTTTTTTTTTATCTTTGCCTCCTTCCAAAGCTATTGGGTGTCAAAACTCCGGTAACCGTCACTACATAACTTGAAATGCACGAAAAGGGTTGTTTGACACTGTTGTTCTACAATTGGGTTTTATGTCCAGCAGTAGAATAGGATGATGATGATCCTTGAGGTTGTAATTTCAATTTGGGTTGAAGAATAGCTCTCCCAAGCTAAAATCGATATATATATATATACTGACTGCATTTGCAGCAAGTGCGGTGGCCCTATTTTGAATTCTACTCATGCTTTCCGTTAGGCAGAGTGGAGTCGCCTTGGCGGGCGATAAAAAAAAACTAGCCTTTGCTCCGCTCGCATGTGTATTGATTGTCGCGGTAAACTGTAGCCTATGTGTTGTTCTGATATTAAAGCCATGTTATGTATAGTTTGAGTCCGTTCCGTAGTTTTTGCGTGAAAGAGTAAACATCATTACACCCATCCTCAGAAACTTTCGTATTTACATATAATATTATTTCTGTATTAAACACTAAGGTTTTTTTTTACAGAAGAAATATTTATGCCATTACAAACAGTATAATTTGTAATCATATATAAGTAATAAACAGAAGCGTAATAATATAAACCATTTAATTAATTAATGCCTAATTTCGAATAGATCGTAATGTCCATTCGAATGCTCAAATGCATTTGACCACATGTGATCATCGAAACACACGCGACCAACCGTGACCATACCGTGACCACTTTACAAACCATGGTAACGGTACACCACAAATAATATATTTAAAACTGTTCGTGGGCGAGCGATATTGTTTTATAGATTTATTGAACCATAAATCTGTGCTATCGTAAATTGAAGTTATTCCGCCATTTTTGTTTGACAAGATGGCGCCATTATTCATAAGTATATCTTGGGTCAATCCATTATGTTTATAACTAGCGTGAAAACATATCAGACAGACAGAAAAAATAACTTTTACACATGTTTATATTTCTACTCAAGAAATATAATAACGTTTTATTAATTTATTGCGGACATTTTACACACAACGTCATCTAGTCCCCAAACTAAGCAGAGCTTGCAATATGGGTGACTAGACAACTGATATAAATACACAAACATACTTTTTTTGTAAATACATACATATAAATAGAAAACACCCAAACTCCGAAACAAATATTTGCAGATTACACAAAGATTTGAACGAACGAATTTGAATATTTGAACGAATTGTCGAATTGTCAGTGGTATTTTTATACAATCTGATAGATCAAATAGATCGGTATCTCGATGGAAAATGGCTACCACTACTTACGACTGCCTGCATGTACACAATCTCAGGAGACGAAGAGGCTTAGGCTAAACGTACTCATTCTATGAAAAAATATTTATTTAATAAAAAAACGAAATAAAAAAAGAAGAAGAATCTAGAATCTATCTTCTAGAATAGCTGTGTTGTCAAGGCAACGGATAACGGCCGGTGGCAGCAGCACGCATGCACTAATCTGCCTATAGAGCACGGAGCCGCCACATCCTTGTCGCATTGCAATTACAATCATATTCTCTATCCTTGTTCAGGGTGTTAGATTTTTTCGTTACGGAATTTCTTGATTCGGTCGCCGTGTTCAAAGCCCGCTATAATCAGTCCGCGATATCTTATATATTTTTAAGCTTAAAAATATATAAGACATCGCATAACAGCTTCATAAGAGGCAGTGGTATCAAGGCCGATTGAAACATACCTTACCAAGAATGTCTCTCACGTTTCATCGGTAATATTTTAAGCGTAGTTTTTACAAAAATAAACCAAACATTTGTAAAGTCATAAATACAATACAACACAAAAAAGTTTGTACACATGAAACGCAATAAATCAAACTCAAGCAGTTAATGAGATCGGCCATGATGATGTTACAAAAAATGTACAAAAAGCCGGAATGTAATGATGTAATTTGATTTTATTACACATTCAATTACACAACGAGATGGTAACGTGAACATTTCGGTTTTCTTTGTGTCTGTATTAAAACAACTATTGGGAACAATGCATCTGTTATTTCGTACATAATAAACGACTGGCGGATGGCACGGTTGACGTAGTGGCTTAAGCGGTCGCCACGCCGTTATCTACTGCGCCAAGTGTTGTAGGTTCAAATCCTACATAGAACAACACTTTGTGTGATCTATAAATTGTTGTTCTAAGTCTGGGTGTTCTTTGTGTCCGTTTCATGTAGAGATGTATATTCCTAATGCGGAATCTTTTTAAAGAAAAAAAAAGAAAACACTCATAAGTACTCGTACCTACAGACACTCTGTCTGTAGGTACGTTTTCACGACTTAACGGCTGCACTAATTTTAATAACCGATATACACGCGAGCGAAGCCGCGGGCCAAAGCTAGTAAATATTCTAACTAAGCTTCACAACTGACTTATGATAATAACCGGAACACACTGCTTAACGAGACCTCTTAATCACAGAAACATTAATAACATATCATGTCACAAACGACCACACAACGGTCTCAGCTGATTGTTTCCAATCACATAAGACCACTTTTAACTATGAGCTCTTCACTTGGCCAAGAGCACTTTGTTATGCTTATGATGATTATTTATTATACATTTTGGTACTGTATTCCGGTATATAAATACGGTAAGTAAATACATACTTCGGACTTCTGACACATTGCCATCTAGTCCCAAACCATTTACTCTACCTACTATTTACATCAACTGAATAGGTATAACTTGAATAAAAAAATCGTATCAAATTTCGCTAAGCTATGTTTATTCATTAGTAATAGTTTTAACCGTTAGTAGTTAAAAGACTCAGTCAAATTAAAACCTCCTGGTCAAACTTTAACGTGAAGGTACGATCTTAGAAAGTAAACAAGAGTGGACAAGAAAGTATTAACTTTCAAATTTCACGTTAAAATTCACTTGCGTTAATTGTTCTTTACAAATATTTCACTAAACCGGTCTCAATATGACTTGTTATGTTCATTAGTTATATATTATTTTCAGGAATTCTTTTTAAAATTGAATGCTGAAGATAAATTAATCTTCTTCCTAGCCTTATTCTCAATATTATTTGGGGTCGGCTACTAGTTCAACCGGTTTTACCTGAATATCAGTTTTTCCACGGAGCGACCGGCATTGGACCTCCGCAATCCTAAGGGAGAACTGAAATTTGTAGGTTGAACTAGTTGTCAATAAATTTGAGGGCACTGACTTCGCAATAACGATTGCCATAGATGTTCATGACAGCCGGGACCGACGACTTTACGTGCTCTCCGAGGCACGGGCGCAATCACCGCCAAACTAATAAATTACTATTGTATATATTTGTTATATATATACTTATTCGCGATAAAATTATTTAAAAGGTTACGATATAGTACTCATAATACAAACTCTGTTTAGATTAGGACTAGATGGCATTTACCCTGGGATGTACCCCAATGGAGGTGTTCTGCAGGGAGGACACCAGAAACCGCTGACGTGATCCTTATGTTCATCCCAACTGCCGAGGTAGGCCGCCGCAGGGTTTTGTGGGTAGACCCGTTACCCGGGAGTCTCACACTTACACTTCATTTTCTTTACAAAGGGTATGGTGCGAAAAGCATTCCCCGCGTGAAAATAAAAGGGTCCGAATATGTATGAGTATTTATCTCTCTAATGTACAAATTGCACTTACAATATGTTTACCACAAAAGAACAATTTACGACAGCAAAACTGGAGGGAATAATTTGAAGTAATTTCATTTTATACTGATTTGTACGTTGTTCGCTGAGCTGTACAAAGGCTCGCAAGGGTGTAGTAAAACTTGATCGGCATTGTGCGATGGCCGGAGGAGGTCAGAGGTTAATTGTGCCCTCAGAGCTTCAGCTCACAGCCCTCCAGTGAGCCGTATCACTCCGCTAATCTCACATGAGGCTATGGGAAAAAATCATTGTGGAGAAATACAATGGTGTGTGAGAGTTCTATTTTATAGTTCTCTTTTTATGTATATAGGTTTACAATGTACGTGCGGTTGTATTTACATGAAATTACTATACAGTTTTATAGTAAGTGATGATATGCATTCATTATCATACAATCTATTAGTTGTCTTGTTAGTTCAGTAGTACTACTTCATCACCATCATCATCATCAGCCTATCGCAGTCCACTGCTAGACATAGGCCTCTCCAATGCACAACACTATTTACAAACATATATTTAAAAATGCATAGGGTTATAAAAAATTTGGTAGAGTATATGGAAATCGTGCATATAATCGGTTATTATCATATATGTTTTACCGACCTTTGTGTCTCTCCACAATCAGAAATATTGAGAATTTGGGCTCCAGAATCCTCGGACACTCGATGAAAATTTAAATCAACGAAACAATTACATAACCACTATCTAGGACCATCTGAATATTTGTAAAAAAAATAATATTAGAACTTACATTTTAGAACATATGAATGACAACGTTTTATTTGTCAAAGCTAAGTTTTAAACTAAGTATCGTGTGAAGGCTACTTTAATGAATTCTACTCATTCATACTTACACATAAAATGCATTCTACTTTTATTTTCATACTCCTTGGAATAAATTCGAACAATATAAGAGCACATAAAGCAGTACAATACCTTTAGAGAGCCCTACAGCGATAGTTTTACGCAGAGAAATAAAAAAGTATAAGGAATAGGTCTTACTTATAGCGATTAGCGGATAGAAGATTTAGAAGCTAGTAACTAGAACATGAAAGAGATCAATGTGCACGATTAGTCTGAACTGGCACAGAATAGAAAAGAATGGCGCATTTAAGGCCAAGACGGAGGCCAAGACACACTTTGGGTCGTTGAGCCAGCGAAGTAAGTAAATAACTAGAACATATTACTGATATTAGAAAAAAAGATTATCAATCTGTCTAATAAAAATAAAAATATTTTGAGTTTCAAAAACAACAATGCAAGATATTAAAATAATAATTGTACCATACGTTTATTATTAAAATAATAATCAGGAAAATTCTTTCTAATATAAATGCGAAAGTAACTCTGTCAGTCTGTCTGTTACGTTTTTACGCTTAAACCACAGAACCGATATTGATGAATTTTGGTACACAGACAGTTTAGAGCCTGAGAAAGGCCATAGACTTTTTACCGATAACCGATATACACGCGGTCGGAGCCGAAGAAAGAAAGCTAGTAATACATAAAAGCAGACTTATAATATGTCTTTATTGGCCAAGATTTAGACATCAGCGTACTAAGTAGCCACATTTTACTACCGATATGAATAGAAGATCAATCGAACACTTTAGGGATCTGACCCCTTGCCAGCGGTGACACCCGAGGTTTACATTCAATTAACTTCACGAACAGTGATGGAGTGGCAGCACAGCGGGTTTAAATAATATTAATTTGTTGAAAACAAATGATTCGTACGACTTTTGTTTTAAATAATGAATGAAAGGTTGCTCAGATTTTTTAAAATACCTCTGGTTTGAACACCATCTGTTGTTTTAATGATTGATAATCACGAACTGTCGTATACTCTAGTGCTTTTATGATTGACTGCTGCTTTTGCCTGCTGCTCTGCTCGCGTATATATAAGTTATCGCAACCAAAAGTATATTTTTCACCAGGTACCTACAGGTAGATTGGACTTTGGTGAAAAATATACTTTTTAGATTTAGGTACCTAATCCCGTAGGATTAGGTACCTAAATTCTAAAAACAAAACACATGGCGTGACCGCAACTGACGTCAGCACAAGATAGTGCCTGAATAAGCGCGGCGACGATTCTATGGAGCACCTGAAATAATATGGTCCGGGTTCACCTCAGACCGGGGCGTTTGAGACCGGCTGTCGGGGTGGTTTTAAGTGGACACACACCACATATTCCTAGCTCCTGAATCCCCAAGTAGCTAAATTTTCCACCCCGTCAACAAAAAAAAAACTACTTTCTACTACTTTCTAACGCGTGCGAATTTGGTCAAAAATTTAAGCTGACAATTCAATTCCAAATAAATTATGATAAATAATAAATCTTTTACTTTTTACCAGTAGAAAACTACGACATTAGCAGGCATAATATTTTTATCGAAAAATTATTACCGCGATATCCGACATTTATGCGATCAGAGCCGGGGGCAAGAGCTAGTATATTTTACGATTGTATAACATGGCTATATTATTACATAACACACATATGTAAAAAGAGAAATTCAAAAATGAATAGTTTAAATAATACTGTTTGACATCAAGTGAAGTGTGTGTCTTGTTATAAAGAGATGGAACGAGACAGATCGGTGTCAGAATTATCGTAAACATTGCGAAAGTATAACTTATCTAATTTCATACATAATAATGTCAGTTTGTTTGTTACATTAAAATATATTCTTATTTATATATTGACTGCCTCGTTGGTTGGTTAGCGTATGCGACTGCTGATCAAGAGGTCTCGGGTTCGATTCCTGGGTCAGACCAAATATTTATGTGATCTCTACATATATTTGTTTCGTAGTCTGGGTGTTTTCTATGTATAATGTGTATGTATTTAAAAAAAAAAAGGAAATTTATGTATTTATATCAGTTGTTTAGTACCCATAACACAAGCTCTGCTTACTTTGGGACTAGATGATGGTGTGTGTAAGATGTCCGAAAAAAATAAAAAAATATATATGTTATGCATAGAAAACATAACCCGTGAAAGTAAATTCGCTTTATCCTTTCAATTGATCATCACACTAATATTTTCGAGCCTTGAATCGATTGTAATACTACCGCCTTCTCAATTGAGCCAACGCCGTTTAAATACACATACATACATAGCTACATAAATAACAGTAGGGCTACAACCAGCTCTCTCCAAACCAAACAGGGCGCACAACTTTAGCGAACAAACTATACACAATAGAGGTTTTGAAAGAGCCAACATTGACTCTACC
Organism: Phragmatobia fuliginosa; assembly: GCA_932526445.1. NCBI lineage: Eukaryota > Metazoa > Arthropoda > Insecta > Lepidoptera > Erebidae > Phragmatobia > Phragmatobia fuliginosa. The sequence continues at coordinate 19,661,371 of OW052073.1, forward strand.
GATACAATTTCAACTGTAACTCAACGAAATAAGGTAGAATTTGAATTGCCTTATTTAGAAATTAGAGTCAGCTCGCTGTGAAATGTAGAGATGGTCTAACTAAACAATGGCTGACTTTATTTGAGGATCGTTATCAGAAAATAGAGTTATGTTATTGTGTGCGGGTGAGCGCTGTGTTGCAATATTAAAGAATTAATTATCTTCTGAGCCTATATTTCTACGATCTTATAATTGTTTTTGTTTTTTTTCTATACTCAGCTTATAGAAAAGCATTAGCAGAATCTAAGAATGAATAGAGTCGCCAAAATTTGGAACGACCTGCCTGGGTCTATTTTTTCTGATAAGTTGAACTCTGTAGCCTTTAAGAGTAGAGTGAACAGGTTTCTTTTGGATGGGCGTATACCATCTTCGTCTTCATCTACACTTTCCATCAGGTGAGATGGAAGACAAACGCCTATCCATTACACCAATAAAAAAAAAAGAATCTGGCTTTTCGGCCAGGTTGTGCCAGCTGTGGTCACAGGGGGACGGTTTGACTTCCGTTCGCTCTATAATACAATCTAAGAATATGAAAGACCTTTTGAAGTTTTATACCCATTTAGAATATATGAGCCTTGCTCTCAATAAGGAACTCAAATACGAGGGAGGGATAAAGGGCACAGGCCGGCTGGAGAGCACACCTGCTTCCCTCCAACCTCGCTTACGTCACGTCCGGTATTCAGTTCATAAAAGATCGATGTGTACTTTAATTATTACAGGGAATAATATGTAACGGTTATTTTTTAATTAAAAAAATACCTCCCGTTTATGGTATAATGATGGCGAATGTTATATAAATCGTAGTAAATTTGTTAGGGTCTCTTGAATTAGGGAGTATCCATCAATTACGTACAGGTTAGGATGTAACATAACAAAAAATTGTTTATTCTTCTTCTTCCAAGCCTTATTCCCAATTTTATTTGGGGTCGGCTACTAGTTCAACCGGTTTTACCTGAAAAACAGTTTTTCCACGAAACGACTGGCATCGGACCTCCGCAACCCTAAGGGAGAATTGAAGTTCGAAGGTCGAACTGGTTGTCATGACATTTTACACACAACGCTATCTTCTCCCAAACTAAGCAGAGCTTGTATTATTGGTACTAGACAACTTATATGAATATATTTACATATATTTTTTTTGTAAATACATATGTACATATTTTTTATAGAAAACACAGAGACTTCGATACAAATATTTGCGGATCCCACAAACATTTGGTACGAACCCGATACCTCAATCAAATCAGAAATGCAACAACTCAGGCAGTCAAAAGAATACATAAATCTCCATTTTCTAGAACCCTTAATACAAGCTGTAATCATAGGCTCCGTCATTATATATCTAAATACATGTATAGCCCTAATATGCAAAAGGAAACTTTATAGCTCAAAAGTGTCCAAACTACATATCTTATGGTCTATGGCCAATATTGGTCACACTGAACTGGCCAACCGAAGTCGTAACAGCCCACCCACGCCCTGTGTGAGACATGCGATAAATAAGTACATTACTTACATAACACGAACCACACGTATTGTGGTGAAGATATTCTATCATTTTCACACAATGTTGACTATAAAACGTATTTTGAGTATAATTAACCGACTTCAAAACAGGAGGAGTTTCTCAATTCGTCGGAATCTTTTTTTTTTATGTATATTCATTCAGCGATAATTTCATCGTTTGTAAACCGATTTCAAAAATTATTTTTGCATTAAATTTGGCATAGCTCACAGGTGGTCCCATGTCGGGATCTGGTGATGGGATCCCCAGGAAATCGAGGGAACTCCTTAAATGTCATAGGCACAATTGCCGCAATTTGGTCACTCGGAATAGTTTTTCTTCGAAGTTTTTTTTTGTTAAAATTATTTTAGTGAATCGTTATTTAAGGAATTAAATACTCATGTAATACTACCTCGTTGGTCTAGTGATTAGCGTATGCAACTGCTAATCAAGAGGTCTCGACTTGAAATCCTGTGTCAGACCAAATATGTTGTAGAGGTTTATTCGTTTATATTGGGAAGTCAGTGCCCTCAAATTTACTGACAACTAGTTCAAACTTCGAATTTGAGTTCTCCCTTAGGGTTGCGGAGGTCCGATGCCATAAGAAACTAGGTCTGTGAATAAACTGTCCTGCAGTTTGGCAGAAGTAAAAAAAAAGTGGTAAAGTGCGAGTAGGACTCGCCCATGAAGGGTTCCGTAGCAGGAAGTAAGATCTTATGTAAATCGAAGCAAATTATTTGAAGCATAATTGTGTGAGTACAGACGTAATAAAAAACCAAATTAATATTTATAACGGAGTTAATTGTAGCGTGTGTCAATGACCTCAAGTCACAACAATGGCTGACGGAATGAAATACATACCAATATAAGTATTTACGAAAATAGTATTTATTATTATTTAATGACCGAGTTAGATAATTTATTAGTATATAAAGTAACTAGGTAGAGCTATATTGTGATAGTCAATACATCTATAATAATTTTAACAACAAGGAACCGACTTCATAGAAAACTATTCCAAAACTATACTATATTTGAGGAGTTCCCTCGATTTCCTTAAGATCCCATCATCAGATCCCGATAAGGTGACAATGGAAACACCTGTACGCTATGCCCATTCCAATGCAAAAAGAATTTTCGAAATCGGTTCATAAACGACGAAATTATCGCTGAACATACATAAAAAAAAAAAAAAAAAGATTCCGACGAATAGAGAACCTCCTCCTTTTTTTTGAAGTCGGTTAAAAATAAATTAAATTTAAGTGTATGTTAGTAATTTCAAATAACAAATTTTTACAAAATTTTGAAAGTAACTAAATACGTTAGATAGTAAAAAAAAATTTTTTAAATTATTTTGTTGATTTGTGCCAGATAATCTGTGGAACAGCTTTGAAAATTTTGACAGGATTTTCAATGGGAGATAGTTCATGTTATAAGGAGTAAATAAGGCTCCATTTTAATTGAAAATAAAGCAAGAAATAATGAACAAATCAAAGACAACAACACCAGCCGGTAATACCAGGGAGCACTGCTAGTATGTTTGCAAATACCTAACATTATGACCCGAACAAACAGACAAAATAAACAAAAACGAATAAAAAAAAAGACAAACGATTGAAGGACATCATATTTATTCTAGGTGGGAACCGAACCCACACTAGCCAGTAATCCAGCAAGACCATCAAATACCTATAACCACTCTTTAAAATTTGGTCATCAACAAGCAGTTTTTCCTATTTTAAAGTATATTTATCTTGTCTCGTTGGTCTGGTGGTTGGCGTATGCGACTGCTGATTTTATTTATTTTATTTTATTTTATTCGGTCGGGTTTAGATCAAGAAGAGGTCTCGGGTTCGATTCCCGGGTCGGACCAAATGTTTGTGTGATTCGCAAATATTTGTTTCGGAGTCTGGGTGTTTTCTATGTATAATACATGTATGTATTTACAAACAAAAAGTATGTTTATGTAAAACAAGCTCTGCTTAGTTTGGGACTAGATGGCATTGTGTGTAAGATGTCAGAAAATATTTATTTACATATTCTAAGGGATAAATATTTCCAATAGTCATAAGTCACAGTTTCAACGCTAACATTACCTGCTCATAATTATTCAAAAACTAAATACTTTCAAATCTAAAATAAACTCTGATTTTCAAGTCTGTTTACAAAGAAAAAATATCCAAATATTTACATACACGCGTCATAAAATGCCTTCGTTGGCGACTACTAGCATTCCCAGAAGGTTGGAAGCTTCGATGTCTTGAATATCAATGTGTATTAATAGCGCAACAAGTACAATATTGTGTTACGTAAAAGGAAAACTGGAGCCGGGAATCGAACCCGAGATCTCATGATCAGCAGCCGCATATGCTAACCACTAGACCAACAAGATAGTTACTAGTAAGTATTAGTAGTAGTAAGACATAGGCTACTTTTTACTATGATTATAACATGTTGTTGTTTACAACGTGAATGTTATAATCTTGGTTGTATTGGTACAACCTAGGCCCACCGGACCCCATTGCAAGTCTAAACCATTTTGGAACCCACACAAAAAAAATCATTAAAATCGGTCTAGACGTTTAGAAAGAGTTCTATTACAAACACACGTACAGAAGATTTATATATGAAAAAAATTCTGTCATCTACTTTTTTACTATTTTTATAGATAGATCTAATTTCCAGATTAGTCCCAAATATGTACCTCAGAGGTATACAATAGTAACTCCATATTTTGTCGAAATTACGTTTATCATACCATTGAAATCCCAAGAACCTGTTCTACATAATGGTATAAATCATTAAGTCCTATGAACTACTTTGCCTATGAAAATCTAATATATAAAATTCTCGTGTCACAGTTTTCGTTGCCATACTCCTCCGAAACGGCTTGATCGATCTTTATGAAACTTTATATGCATATTCAGTAGGTCTGAGAATCGGCCAACATCTATTTTGCACACCTCTAAAACGCGAGCGGAGCCGCGGGCATCAGCTATTATATATATAATAAAATGCACAAATATTTACAGAAGAGATAGACAAATATTAACAGGGTATAGGATCTCAAATGGTGTTAGATAATTGATAGATTTATCGTAATTATGTGATACTTTCCCCTTTTTATTATAAAAAATACAGCTAAGTTAATTACTCTGTCTTTATTATAACTTTCTCAAAATAACATTCAATATTTCACTAAGCGCATTTTTGCCTCTCCTGTAAAATTTGACTTTAGCCACTTAATGTTGTATACCTCTAAGGTACAGAATTATTTGTATGGGACTAATCTGAAAGTTTTCAACATGCAAATGTTTGAATACAAATAAATGTCTGCTTCTAAGTGCGTTTATCCTTTTTATGTTCTATTTCATTCCTTAGATATAGCTTCGTTATAACTAGTATTATTAGCATACTAGTGATATTGAGCATTCAATACAAAAGTTATGGCTCTTTTAATTGGCTTCAAAGAAGACGGAGATATTCATTCAGTAGTACCTTTTTATAGTTTGTTCATAATTTTATTGTTTAATCTATTTTTAATCGACTTCAAAAAAGGAGGAGGTTCTCAAGTCGTCGGAATCTTTTTTTTTTAAATATGTTCAGCGATAATTTTGTCGTTTATGAACCGATTTCCAAAATTATTTTTGCATTAGATTTGGCATAGCTCACAGGTGGTCCGATCGTCACCATGTCGGAATCTGGTGATGGGATCCCAAGAAAATCGAGGGAACTCCTCAAATATCATAGGCACAATTGTCGCGATTTGGATACTCGGAATAGTTTATCTTAGAAGTCGGTTTTTTTTGTTAAAATTATCATTTTAAAGTTTCACTCTTTATTTCAACCAGTGCAAATTAAAAAAAAAACTTGACGATGGAATTATAAGGTCACTTCTTAATATGACCTAAGCATCACTAAGACCTAAGTAAAAAATACGATAAAAGCCTCCGTAACTTTAATAAACTGATTACATTATGAGGAATGCAGTAATATTGTCAACCGCTACTAGTTACAGTAATTACAAATCCAATTAGATGTAATTGAAGCAAAAAAAAGCAATTTGTTTTATTACCGTGTTTAATATTTAATTAAATCGGTTTTAACAACATAATTTACGTCTGTTATTTTTTTGTTTTATTATTCTCTTATTTCAGACGTTACAGGGGGGAGGATACACATTTTACCACTTTGGAAGTGTCTCTCGCGCAAACTAGTCAATGATATTAAAAACCTCAATACCGTTTTTGAAGATCTATCCATAGATACCTCACACGTATGGGTTTGATGAAAAAAAAACTTATTGAGTTTCAGTTCTAAGTATGGGGAACCCCCAAAATTTATTGTTTTTTATTCTATTTTTGTGTGAAAATATTAATGCGGTTTACAAAATACATCTACTTACCAAGTTTCAACAGTATAGTTCTTATAGTTTCGGAAAAAAGTGGCTATCATATACGGACGGACAGACAGACAGACATGACGAATCTATAATTCCGTTTTTTGCCACTTGGCTACGGAACTCTAAAAACCGGTGTTATTCCATAGCGGTACGTAAGAATTGTGCACAGTCAGCGTCCTACTTTCATGTGTAGAATAAACGCTGCTATTTCATTGAAATGCAATTATTACTTCGGTTTCTTTAACGGGTCATTTAGAGGCAGATGTTCAAGAAATTACTTGCTTGGATGGAATAGTTTAAATTATTTACCGGTTAACTGTAATCGAATCGCTGAAAGTGAGTTAAAACTAGTTTTTATATTTTGAGAACATCACTAGTTCCAATGCTGGTTGTGTTTTTGATTTTTTTGTTTATATATTTAGTCTTAATCATGTCAGCCTATTATTCACACTAATTAAGAGAGAAAATTTAATATAAACTTTACTATTACTTAAAAAGCCTGTAAGAGTCCACTGGATTGGACTGGACTAGCTGGATAAAGGCCTCTCATTAGAAAAGAGGTTTTAGTTTTGATTGGAATTAAAAATCTGCCCCTTATAATGCCTCGTTGGTCTAGTGGTTAGTTTGCCGATGTTTTGGCGAGGAGTATAATGAGACTCAAGGTGGTATGACAGTCTCTAGTAGTATATTGTAGTATAGTATATTTAATTGAATTAACAATAGTACTTATATACTAAAATGATGCGTGCCTATAATTACTTTACTTAATCTTTGACTGTATCTTATGATATGTGGCTTATCTAAGAACGTGTACTAAAGTAGGAAGTATTGTGGCTACACAGGTCCCCCCCTTTTGAAAGGATAATTATTATAACAAATCTTAGTAAATACATTCTTTCAAAAATTTACGGTAGTTAGTTCAGATAATCTTCATTTTAAATTAATAATATATACATAACCTATAATATATAATAATACACATAACCTATGTCCTAACAATCTTAACATCACGGGGTAGTTCCTAGATAGTGAATATAAACTATGTCAATAACATACAAATTGATACATAACAAACATATGACCGAGAGTTGCGACCTTCACTTGTCAGCACTTTTTACGAAGTATACAATAATCACATTAATTATAATATTTCAAGGTTACGTAGTCAGCAAAAATTGTTATAGTATCGTTTAGTGAATTACATACCGATAAACTTACTTGATCAATACGTGTGGATTTATGTAAACAGCATTTTAACAATCTGAACGTTCTCTCCTGGCTAACGACAGTATTCGAGTGATATCATGCTTTAGCTGCGATCTGAAATCATCGTAATACGTCTTTATTTTGCTCAAACACCTTTCCAGGCCTTGTTTATTTCTGAATAATTCTGCTGCGCACGACATTTCTGGTCGTAATCTAGCGTTGAATGCATAGAGATTACTCCTATTATTCGTGATAAAGCGTCAGAAATTCCTTTTGAGTACTGTGCAATTAAGGCACGATGCCGCAAGTTCCTGTGAGTCGGAACTGTATGCCGCCAGTCCCCAGTGAGTCGGGGCTGAAGTCCGCTGATTCCTGTGCGTCGGAATCGCAAGCGGTGTGCGGTGCTGCGGTGAAGTCCCCAGTGAGTCGGGGCGCTGATGAGGCCGAAGGGGTAACCAGGTTGGAGCAGTCGCGTCCTGTGTGTGGTATCCCTGTTGAGGCCGAGGCTGCTGGCTGGCTGAGACTTGAATAACGATCATTGCTATTTTTGGAGAGCGACGATAGCCTCACTGCATGAACCATAAACGTGGCTGGTCCTTTATGCAATAGTGCCATACTAGGTTACTATATATTCTTCTTCAGAAGGCACGATTAGTTTCTTCATTGTAAAATTTTCGGTATCTTTATTGTTCGGTTGTCAGTTTCTTCATTGCTCAGTTGTCGGGTCCTTGTTCAAATTTCGGGTTCTTTCTTCTTTTTGTCGCCATGTCGGTTTCTTCTTTTTTTTTTTTCGGGTCCTTTATGCATTTGCCCTGTCCTTGTTCATCTTCTTCGTTCGTTTGTCGGGTTCCTTGTTCATTGTCGGGGTCACCAGTTTGCCGATGTTTTGACAAGGGGTATAAATGAGACTCAAGGTGGTGTGACAGTCTCTAGTAGTATATTGTAGTATAGTATATTTAATTGAATTAACAATAGTACTTATATACTAAAATGATGCGTTCCTATAATTACTTTACTTAATCTTTGACTGTATCTTATGATATGTGGCTTATCTAAGAACGTGTACTAAAGTAGGAAGTATTGTGGCTACAGTTAGCGTATGCGGCTGCCGATCAAGAGGCCTCGGGTTCGATTCTTATTCTCTTATTATATCTTCGTTTTCTATGTATAATATGTATGTATTTACAAAAGAAAAGTAGGTTCATGTATTTATAGAAGTTGTCTAGTACCCATACTTAATACAAGCTCTGCTTAATTTGGGAGTAGAGTAGATAGCATTCTGTGTAAGATGTCCAAATTATTTATTTATTTAAAAAAAATTAAAAGGAATTTGTTTTAATCGGTACAAAAACAGTGAATTTTTATATTTGACAATACTTTTTTAATACATTTTCTAAAATTCCTAAGCAAGGCGTAGTTTTAACAAGCAAAATTAACGCAATAAATCTCTACTACTATTTTCCGGGATATGAGATAGAGAGGATTTACATATATGCATTGTAAATTTAGTTAAATAACGTCATAAAATATACAGTATACGGTATGGCGCCAGTATAGTTACGTAGACACAGTTACAACTTCCTTCAAACAACATGGTCATATCCGTCATAGGATGTTCATGACGTCACATCCTCACAATGTGCAGAAAGACAACCTTTCATTTTCTATATCACTTTTATTTAACTTTTTTCGGAGATAAACAAATGCAAAGTTGTGATTGAATTGGGTTAATTTATTTAATTAATATATTAAATTTCTGGTGATATCCTGTAATTTGCACGTATTTGTGGCTAAGGCTTATGGCGTGATGTAACGTATCATATAACGTTATCTAATAAATGCTATCTATCTATGTATGAAGAAGTAGTTACAAAGTTTAAAAAATGAGTTTTATAATCTTCCTAGCCTGAATTATTCATAAGATTATTTGAAGCCGGTTAGTAGTTCAACCGGTTCTATGCAATATCCTCTCGCTGGGAGAGTTTGGCAGCATAGCGACCGGAATGGCGCGAGACTGCGAAGAAGCGAATCCGTGAATTTGAGGAACAGCATTTATGTAGCTGACAACGACGCCAAGCGCGATGAGCCCGTTAAAGCCCGTCCACTCGATACCATTCACTATAATTATAAGAGCGGTAAGCTCACTTGCCCACTTTGTGCAAGGAAGTTTGCTGCGAAAATCGTCTATATAAGCCATCTCCAGGTTCATCAGCGCCAAGCCCTATTAGGGGTCGAAATGGTCGCCATGGCCGAAATCGGTCGGATTATTATATAAAACCGGTTTTACCTGAATATTAGTTTTTACACAGAGTGACGGACTTCAAAACTTCGCAACCGTAAAGGCGAATTGAAATTTTAAACTAATTGTCAGTATACTTGAGGGCACTGAATTCTCAATTACATAGTCGACATAGATATATTCATGACAACCGAGGCTGACGGCTTAACGTGCTCTCCGAGGCACGGGCGTGAAACACCGCCAAACTTACATACTCTGGGCTGTTATTAAGAATTGCTTGTTAGAAAAACCTTAAAACACTTTTTGGCCCAACTCGAAATAAATAAAAGAAAAAGATAATCTTCTGAATAATAAAGGCTAGGAAGAAGATGAATAAATATTTCGGACCCACACACAACGTCATCCAGTCCCAAACTAAGCAGAACTTGTATTATGAGTACCAGACGACTGATATAAATACATAAACATAATTTTTTTCTATAAATACATACATATTATACATAGAAAACATCCAAACTCCGAAACAATTATTTGGGATCATACAAACATTTGGTCCGATCCGGGAATCGAACCTGGGACCTCAATCACAGCAGTCGCATACAGTCAGTCAAATAAAGAAATAACATCTTCTCATCAATAAAAGCTAGGAGGATGATGAATCTAGAGGTTTGTTATATTTATTTTTATTTTATTTATTCTCTTTTTACTTACACGAAATTTTTATTAATTAGACTAAGTTTTATCACTTATAGCTTGTAAATGTAACAAAAAACTGTTTATATATGCCATTACCTGTAATTGTAATAAAAATATTTTGGTAGCAAATGTCGCATCAATTATTTATTACGAGATAATAAAATAATAAACCAACCATCCATAAAAAGACTCACAAGTACAAATTAAAACTTTAAAACAATGAGAGTACGGTCTAATTTTGAATAATTATTGTACAATTTTGTATCAATTTCGCCAGCGTTAAATGAATGCAAAACTTTTTAGTGAATCCTTCAATTGAAATTCAACTTTATGATTTTAAAGTCAAGGTTGCTATTTGCCCGAATAAGATTTAAGGCGATATTCGCAACTGTATCGTATTTATTAGCGACATTGACATTTTCATGGCTTCATGAAACGACCATCGTTGGCTTTTTAGTGAACCTATACTTAAATAAGATCTTCGGAACTTAATCTTCGCTCTAAATACTTAAAAAGATGATGTTTTAATAATCAAGTTGTTCATGATCTTTAAGTTTTAATATTCAGTTGTTCGGCAACCACAGGGGCTTAAAGCGACTATAAAATAATCTATATAAAATCTAGTTTTTAGAGTTCCGTAGCCAAATGGCAAAATAACGAAACCCTTATAGATTCGTCATGTCTGTCTGTCCGGCTGTATGTCACAGCAACTTTTTTTCGAAACTATAAGAGCTATACTGTTGAAAATTGGTAAGTAGATGTATTCTGTGAACCACATTAAGTAATATTTTCATATCAAAATAGAAAAAAACACTTAGAACTGAAACTTATTTTTTTTTCATCAAACCCATATGTGTTCCATACCCATATCTATGGATAGGTCTTCAAAATGATATTGAGGTTTCTAATATAATTTTTTTCTAAATTGAATAGTTTTCACGAGAGGAACTTTCAAAGTGGTAAAATGTATCCCCCCCCTACCATTGTAACTACTAAAATAAGAGAATTATAAAACCAAAAAAAATATATGATGCAAATATACTATGCAAACTTCCAGCGAAAATTGGTTTGAACGAGATCTAGTAAGCGGTTTTTTTAATACGTTATAAATCGTAAGCCGCAATTTACCTTTCATTCAATCAATACACTATTAATAAAACATCGATCAAGTTACAACGAACTACAAGCACTTTTATATAATATTATTTGTTGCTACGGAACCCTTCATGGGCAAGTCCGACTCGCACTTGGCGACTTGTTTTTATTTATATCTTTTTATTTCTATCTATCTATATATTAATGAATTGCTGTTCGTTAGTCTTGCTAAAACTCGAGAACGGCTGCACCGATTTGGCTAATTTTGGTCTTGAATTATTTGTGGAAGTCCAGAGAAGATTTAAAAAGTGAATATATAAAAATAAATTGCATTTTTTTTATTAATTATGGATTCCTTTTTTTTTGTTTTTTTAGTTTATTTTATACAAAAGTTTAGGTCTTCTATTTATCGATTGAGGCAGTACGAAGTCTGCCGGGTCAGCTAGTATCTATAAAAAGGTCCTGGTGAAGTGCTTGATCGACTATTTTGAAATTTTGTGTGTATATTTATGAGGTCTGAGAACAGGACTACTTTTTAATAACCTATTATATATATAGATAGAAAAATATTTTTATAGCCCTAGGTAATACAGGATGAAACGATAGGTAATGATATAAAAATGTTCTTGCACAATAAACAACACCATGTATAGCGATTTATAAATGTTACTACAAAGTAAAAGATTTTGGGGAACAAAGTATTTGTCAGGCGTGTTGTAAAACTATTTTATTATCTGCATTTATATGTTTGTTTGTTTGTTTCCGACTCTTTTAATTTCGATTTTGAACTTCTTTTAACGGTACGATTTCATTTATACTTTAAAGACTTATCAGGAATCGGACACACTGCAATAAATTTAATTAAATCAAAACTTAAAATATGCCTTACTATCTTTCGCCCGCGGCTCCGCCTGCGTGTTAGTTAGTTATCGCGGTTAAAAGCCTTTCTCAGGCTTTATATGTGTACTAAATTTAATTCTGTTCAGTAGTTTTACCGTGAAAGCCGGACAGACAGACATTCAGACAAACAGAGCTACATTCGGAATTTTAATATAAGTAAGGATTGTAAGTAAAACAAAACATAAAAAAATATTTTAGTCTAAAAATAAATAAAAAAACATGTTAAAAATAAGTGAAACCCAAAAGCTAAAACATAAGTCTTAATAGAAGAATAATATAAGAAAAAAAAAGTTAAAGTGGGAAAAAACGTCGGGTGTTTTGTTAACACGTCAAATATTTTTACTGTAATACAATTATTTTTGAATCTTTATATTATTTAATGCCTATATCAAGATTATTTTTTGTTAATAATACCTACGTTATTTTTAGTAATTTCAACTTTATTTATGTTACATAGACAAATGAATAGACAGATTATCAATCTAACCTCAGAAGTAATTATAGCACATTGCTATTATTTGAGTACCTTCCCTCTAGCATCAGAAGGAAAAGACAGTTTTACGATTAGGAAAGAAAAATCACCCTGAACACCTGCAGCTAATTCCGAGACTTAGTGAGGGGGGAGGAGGTAGTTAGTTTTAAGTCCTGATACCCTCACGGATTTGATAGAAAGCAACGAAAGAAATGCTTACCTACAGTTGTCTGTAAGGCCTCTATCACTCCGGTAGAGCCAGTTCATTTATAGCGAAGCATAGCTCTTCCTTAGCCAAAGTATTTTTTTGTAACATCCTATATATATCTATATAGTTTTATTCTGATATATATCACAGGTAATTTAAGAAAGCTTTTAGATGATATCTCTAGATTAAAACGCGATAAAGGTAATAAAAATCGTGTACGAGGGTCTTAAGAGCAATGCTGTTCAACGGATCGTACATATCATCACGGTTAAACTTATATGCTATCTCATTCCCACTCACACGTCGCTAATATACACGTGTGAAATGCAAGATATTTTTATAATAGGTCTTTAAAAAGTATTAACATGTGTTAAGTAAGTAACTTTTGAACAAATTAAATATTTAAGTCGTATACTACTATTTTATGAATTTAATACCAATGGCTATGTACTCTTATTTATCTCACAAAGAAAATAAATAAACTCTACATAAATAAGTGTGCCGCAATCCGAAAGGCGCGATCGCGTTGATGTCTTTTCTAAGATAAGATCTACAAAGAAATGTAGAGCCTGTGTAGACCTGCTAGCTTGGGCTATAACCATTAATTTATATTCTTAGTAGCTTTTGTGGCTTTGCTCGTGTCAATGTAAATCAACTTTCAGAAGTAGAATATGTGCTTCTGACTATAATCAATGGTAAAAAAAAAATAAACTCGTTCATCTGTTTTGAATTGAGCCAAGATGTTCTATTCAAAACTTAAGATCGTTTAAATTTATGAAGACCCTAGCTTTCGCTCACGGCTGCGCCCGCGTTTATGTTGGTTATTGCAGTAAAAAGTAACCTAAGTTCTTTTAAAAAGGTTCCATCTATCTCTATACCAAAATTTATCAAAATCGGTTTAGCGGCTTAGGCGTGAAAAAGTAACAGACAGACAGACTGAGCTACTTTCGCATTTACAATATTAGTAGAAAAATTTGTTCTCTATACTACTAAGGTGGCAAACAAGTACACGTCACAAACTACTCACATGAATTTTGGCGACTCTACCAAATCATCAAATGAATTTTGGTGATATTATATGAATACTTAGTGTGCACTGTTTCCTATAAGTAGAGTTAGGATTTTACTTTTTGTCTCTTTTTCAAATTCAAATTCAAAATTCTTTATTCACTTAGGATGCAATACATCTCTTGTGACAGGTCAAGATTCTACATGTATTTTTATAGTTCAACAAAGTAGAGTTACTTATTTCTAGATAATGGAGACTTTTTCCATAAGTACAAAGCGACTACTCCTGCTACCAGTTTAAAATACAGGATAATCGGTAGAGCAGTTTAAGTGTCAAAGCATAACAAATAAACTTACATTTATCTTTAAATCTCAGTTTTGTTATAAACATATAGGCGCATTTAAATTTCGCTTAGGTTTTATCCCGAATTACCGACTCTATGTAGAGTATCTATCTTTCTTATAGATCAGATCTTAACGATCTATTGTCACTAACGATCTTATCGTAGAGTCTATGATTTATGATCTATATTATTCATACAATGTAGAGACGCTAAATATATTCCGCTCCAAAATACTTTTGGGTAAGCAATTTGTCTTTAGTTATATTCTTATTGGAATGATTTAATGCTTAATATTTAGGTTAAATGATATTAAATTTAACAACAAAATGTAGAGTTAAGTTTTTTTTGAAAATTTATTTGTAAAAGTAGATTTTTGGTTGAAAGTATGACAAATAATCCTAAGCTTTCTATTTCTATTTCAACCCTTTAACGAGGATGGGGTAGTTTTTTTTTTCTTAAAACTAAATTTCAGTAGAAGAAGATTCGTAGGTCAACAAAATCAAAGGTTTTTCTATTTAGTTTACTAGTTTAAATTCGGTTTACCATAACAATACATTTAATAACGATGAACAAAAAAAAATGACGCTACAACTCTACCAAATATCAAAACAAAATACACACCTCGAGAAAATCCAACGCGCAATCAACACACAGATGTACACACAAAACACACTATATGTACTACACAACACACACACCCATCTATGTACAATACACAACACGACACACTTGTCACTTCGTAATAAAACCACTTACAAATTTTAAAAAAAGAATCACATAACAAAACCCAATCGAGTAGCGACTCCACGGAAAGATTTCCAACGACTGACGCTCCGAGACTTGCGCACGCGCAACTCAGCTATATCCCCGTCTCGCTCGCACCCACCAGCCGCATATACCGCACCTGAGACAGAAATACAGGTATGATTAATGTATACTACTTTGATGGAGCGAAAGCTTTCGGCAAAAAAAAGTTGATTTGTAATTTTATAAGTCTTGGACAATAAGACTTGCTGGTCGGGTCTTGTTCAGAAGACTTTGAGGTCACTATATAGTGGAAATATACATCAATAATGTGACAAACAAACGTACAAACGATTAACACAATGTCATAGTTTAAATTTTATAGGTCCGTGTGGTGAGGAATTAAGAATAAGGATTATAACCACCCCTGTCTCCCTAGCCATGTTGCAAGTTTTTCCATTTCTATTCTATATATCTTATCTCTTGTTTCATTGGCTAATATTTTCACGTGACTGAATGACATTAGCCAATGGAACAGGAGAATAGAAGAAGAATAGAGTTAGAATTGAAAACGAAAAACGTTTGCAATTTGTCTAGGAGAGCTGTTCATCCCATGGGTGTCATAAGAGGTGATGTAGTTAGCAAACTACACAGGAAAATATCAATATTATTACTAAGACTGCCAGTCTAGTGGTTAGCGTATGCGGCTGCTGATCAAGAGGTCTCGGGTTCGATTCCCGGGTTAGACCAAATATTTGTGTGTCTTGTCTATAACTATGTCTGTATTGACAAAAAAAGAGTATGTTTATGTATTTATATCAGTTGTCTAGTACCCTTAATGCAAGCTCTGTTAAGTTTGGGACTAGATGACGTCGTGTAAGATGTCCAAAAAAAAATTATCAAGCTGAATTTTTTTTTTGGTTTATTCACTTGAATGTGGTAATCTTTGTAAGTACTGGCCTGAATTGAAAATTACTTTTATTGTTACATATCTCAGTTATGGAGGCAGGCTATGTACCGTCAAGCTATGTTCCAAAAGAGCGTAGTAGTAATGTAATATGTTTCAAAAACGGAGGTCAAATATTTCTCTTGAGATTTTCCACAGCGTGCGCTGCGTAAGCGGTTAAAGTTTCCCAAAAATGATGTGTAAAAGAATTATTTACCTTTTTTTATGTAAGCCTCCCAAAGTGACTCTACTCTGCCTGATGCAAAGCATGAGTAGAATCCAGGAGTAGGGGCCACCATGCTCATTGTGAGGGTAGGCAATGCGGCATGGTGACCCATACCATGGCGGCCTGGTCAGAACATTCTGCATCATTCTCCCGGCCTCCTAAGGCCGGTTGAATGATGCAGAATTATTAGGCCTCCGGTCTCACACTCACCAACGAAATACGACAGCAAGAATACTGTCATTATTAGGATGGTCTTCTGTGTGAGGGTAGTACTGGCCCGGTCGATCCGGACCATTCGTGCTGAGATCCTGACTCTACTACCTACCTAAAAACCTTTAAAATTCTTAAAAAATTCCGCGACATCATATGTATAGTTGGCTCGCTGTATTTATGGTTAATTTGTTAACGCTACGGGACGCTTCGCTAATAAAAGACGCAGATGGGCTAGCGTCGCTAGCTAGTAATTAAATAAAATGTCATTTGAAATTCGATATGAAGTTGAATACGCTAAGAAATCTATCGATTTTTATCTATTTATTTTCTATAGAAGAGAAATCAATGAACTGGCAATAAATACCTGCATTCATTCACAGTTATACCTTATTTAATTTATGTTATAAATGCGAAACTTTGTGAGGCTGAATTTATCATCACAAACAGAGTACAGTTCACAGATAGATATAGGTATCTCCTTAGAAAAGGGGCTTATTAAATACAGGTATACAGGTTCGTTATTCAATCATATTAGAACTGCTTTGAAAGTGAAATATTTAATACGGGAAGATCAGATCAGATATTAAAAGTATTTGGAGCGGAGAGGGGGGGTGACTTAATATGTGAAAATTTATTCTGTACTGTTGATTGATTGATGTTATACAAACATTAATTATATGTTAAATGATTTTTTCCAACATACAAGAGAGAAATTCGTATGCAAATCAGTTAGGCCAGTTCTGAGATTAGCGCTCACAAACAAATAGATATAAATTCAAAAAACTGTTGTTCCAAATTCTGACACTTTAATAGAAACTTCTTTTTTATCAGTTGAGTCTAGTAGTTAGCTTAGCGGCTGCCAATCAATTTCCGGTTCGATTCCCAAGTCTTACCAAAAGGATTTCCTTGCGCAAAATTCTTAATAACAACCCGGAGAATAGAAATATGTTTTATGGGTTTTTAACATTATGGGTTGGTAATCTTTATATATATAATTCTTCTGTGAGTGTGTATGTCACTGAACTTCTCTCAAACGACTGGACCGATTTTGATGAAATTTTTTGTGTGTGTTCAAGGGGATCTGGGAATGGTTTAGATTCGCAATTGGACCCGGTAGGTGGCGCTGCGATCAAGTTCTGGAATTTTAAAGTTGGGCGGTACGAAGTTCGCTGGGTCAACTAGTAACTTATATAACGTAAATACGTTATATAAGTCATTACCAACCCATAATGTTTTTTTTCTATTAAATAATAGAAAAAAATGGAGAATTTGAATTTTCCAGCTTTTAATTCTAGCACTTTACTTGACATAAAAACTTTCAAGCTCGTGATCTCACATGCCCGCATAATATAACACAAAAACTGAGTATTTCTCACAATAGTTTATGGCTAGCGAGCGAGCGGGTTTGATGGTGCGGTCTAACCGCCAGAGGTCGTTATGTGGAAATAAAATGAGGGAAAAACAATGAACTTGTGAGCATTATGTTTTAATAGCAAGAATTTGTGCTATAAAGTATGTACTCGTATTAATATAGTACCGCCTTGACTGCTTCGGTGGAGCAGTGATAGCGTCACATACGCTGCACTGTTAAACACTTCGACCAAATGCTAATATGATCTGCTACTATTTATTTAAAAAAATTGGTGTTATTTATTTATAGTATAAATGTACTAGAAAAAATATATACATATGTGCTTAAATCGGTTGCCTAAAACCCTCACTTAGTACATCCTCAGTGGTAGAACATCATTATTATTATTATTTAACAATATATAGTCAACTTTTCTAAGGACAGAGAGATGGAACATCTCTTTTTTATCTCATGCTATGCTATGCTATGCTGCTCAAATGAGGTGTTATGTAGCGTTTTTGTCTTGCGCAATTACTCCGTTAGTCGGTTCTTTCAACACACACGGAAAAAATAAGGGTGACACGTCGTATACTTAATCAGTCACCATACGGGTCACTGACATACTAATAATAATAATAATAAGTATTTATTTTCTCACCACAATACATTTTTACATACATTTATAGCTTACACATAAATAATTACAACAGTGGATATTACATATTGTGGGAGACTGGTGCCTAAGCTAGACTAATAGTCTGTGTTTCAGGACACCAGGTTCCCCCTCACTATTGATTACATTTTTTCTATGCTTACATTACTTAAGACATTTAGTTGTGGTTCAAATTCGAATAATATAAGATGTACCTATATAAGTGTACCTATATGAGTGTCATTTATTTTACGTGTTTGTATGTTTAGTGTTTCCATTTGTCTATTCGTGAGTGTGTAGATGCGTGTGTGAGTGTGTGTGTATGTGTGCCTATAGAATACTCATATGAATATCTATGTCAAGACTGCAAGCAACTTTTCAGTATCATCATAGGTTAAGTCTGCGAGCCAAGAAGTTAGTTTCATTTTACATTTTATTTTATGTATTTCGTAAATAGACAACTTTTTATTTATTTTATTATACAAGTAAGGCCCTAAATAACAGAAGTATCGTTTAGAGTACACAATCTTAAGTCGGACCTCACTTGTATCAACGGGATTATATCGCCTTCTGGCACGGACCTGAAGAGGATTATACACCAGCACACTGTGCTGCATTACTATTATTTGCCTAATGAATAACTGTCGTACCGTTAAAACCTTTGCTTTTTTGTACAAGAGAGAGGTAGGATATGTGAATGGTAGGAACATTGAGACTTTAAGTACTGCTCTTTGGGCTCTTTCCAATTCTATAAGAGAGCTCTTTGGAGCTCCACCCCAGGATGTGATGCAGTACGTCAATAGAGATTGAGCAAGGGCGAAATAAACTGATCTTTTTAAGTTATCATCTGCCACTTGTCTTAGGTGTCTAAATATGTAGATCAGTTTTCGTATCCTGCTACTGAGGGCAGATATGTGCTCATGGAAACGAAGGTGACTATCCAAAATTACTCCAAGGTATTTCACCATATTGGTTTTTTGAAGTTGTACGCAAGAGCACGTATTATTGTGAGGTTTAGGACACATGTGGGCTGTGATCGAGTGCAATGTTGATTTCGGATCAGTTTTCTGTGTGATCGTAAAAGTAAGGTACTGTGTTTTCGTCGCATTTAGGGTGAGTAAGTTATACATCAACCAATCACTCACGATATCAAACCCAGATTGAGCGTGTTTATAAACGGCGCTCCATGAGTCAGCATTGAATAAGAGGGCAGTGTCATCTGCGAAAGTGATAACTTTACCATTTGGGAAAGTGAGCAGACCCAGGTCATTTATATAGATGAGGAAGAGGGTCGGGCCAATCACGCTACCTTGAGCCACTCCGTAAGTAACCAGCCGCTCGTCACTGACATGTTCATCAATTCTAACACACTGTGTTCGCTCGCTAAGGTAGTCCTCGAACAGTCGGAGTGGAGTACCTCTAATTCCAAGGCGTTCCATTTTCTCGATGAGCATGGGGACAGATACCGTGTCAAAGGCCTTGGCAAGATCTAAGAATATTCCTATGACCTTTTGACCCTTATCCAGGTTGGTGATAACGTAATTGGTAAGATCATGAACCGCATCTGAAGTTGACTTGCCAGATCTGAAACCATACTGGGTCGGAGAAATGATGTTGAGCTTATTTAAATAGTCGACGAGTCTGCGGTTCATAATCCGTTCCAGTACCTTAGACAGTGTTGGCAACACCGCTATAGGTCTATAGTTACTGACACAGGCTCTGTCCCCATTTTTGAAGATTGGGTGGATGATGGATTTTTTTAACGCTCTTGGGAATTGTCCAGTTTGCAGCGAGAGGTTACAGATATAAGTCAGTGGTGGAACAAACGTTGCAATGTGTTTTTTTAAAAGGGTGGTAGGTATTTTGTCCCATCCCGCAGCACAGTCACTACGAAGGGCAATAACTATCTCTGCTACCTCAGCCTCATCTGTTGGAAGAAGACCCATGGAGTGTGGAGTATTGACAGTGATAGACGAAGATTGTCTTGTTGGTACGCAACCGATTTTTTCGGCAAGATTCTTTCCAATGTCGGCAAAAAAATTATTCATTTGGTTAACAGATTGTGCTGGTGTGGAAGATACAGTGAGCAGTTCTTCCCTGGAGTCCCTTGTTTTAAGTCTATTCGTAATGGTGTTGATGGCTGTCCATAATTGCTTGGTGTCATTACCGGCATTTGAGATGCAAGCTTTGTCATAGGTAGTCTTTATTTGTTTGATTAGTTTATTGCAATAGTTTCTGTACCTTGTGTAAGTCGTTTTGAGGATTATATTACTAGGTTCAGTTTTTGATTTTATGTTAAGGCGATCTCTATGTCGTATACAACGTAGTAGGCCCGGAGTCATCCAGTCCTTAACCAGTTTTTTACGGTTTGGTACTTTAACTACTCTCGTATTTGACTCTATAGCCTTTTTAATTGCACCAATCATTAAGTCTGTGGCTAGATGAGGGTTTTGGGTGTTGTAAATTGGCTTAAAGTCAATACACTGTATATCTGCATCTAATTGATTGTGGTTAATGCGAGTAACAGTTTTCATTCGTCGTGGTTTGGGTATCTTTTTAGCGAGATATAGAAGGACTGTATCATGATCCGTAACTGAGGAAGATGCAACAAGTGCGTAAGCAGGGAGATCCGTTTTTAAGCAAATATGGTCTAGACAGGCTTGTATTCGTGTGGGCAGTGTGTGTGCAGGAAGGATGCCGTGGGATGCGAGAAGATTAAGGTAGTTATTTCCATTTACATCGTTACACTGTTGGTGGATATTTATATTGAGGTCACCTGTGATGATAATATGTCTATAGTTAGATATGTGGTTGAGGACGTCGTTCAGGGAATGAAGAAAGTTGTTGATATCTCTGTACCCAGGTGGGCGATATATAGATAATATAATGGTATGTTCGTCAATTTTTATTTGGAGGCAATTAGCGTCTACTATTGCAGGTTCATCCACATACACCGTTAGATCTTCGAGAACATACACTAGCACGCCCTCGTTTTGCGTTACATTGTTTTCGGTTTTAAAGTACTTATATCCCACCAGGTTAGGTATACAATGTGTAACCGGGAGCCAGCACTCCGTTAGTGTAATAATATCCCAAGACACTTTTGTTCTGCTTAGAATGGTTTGGAATCCCAGAAAGTTTTTATTTATACTTCTAATGTTCTGATTTAGAACCTTAAGCGAATGATGAGGTACAAAATTAGGTGGAATGCAGTTCTCCAAGTCACATATGGATGAGTCAGCCACAGAAATTTTATCAATGTTTGATATATTTTGTTGTGTGTTATCGAATTTTTGATCGTTGAAATTTCAACTTTACCTTTTCCCATTGCCTTTTTATCCCAATTTGTACAAGAGAATTAGTAAGTATATATTTTAACCAAACTAGTAAGATACAGGTAGAATTTGTAATGTGTGCTTGCAGTGTCCGAAAAAAGTTTAATTTGTGTATTATAGTACTGTAATAGTGAGTATATTGTATATACTTGATATGTGTGTGTGTTTCTGTTATTAATAGATGGAGTGCTTTAGTTGCGTTATAATAGTGGAGTGTCATTATATGTATGTCGTTAATATAGGTACTTAAAGTTCGTTTATAATTAGGTAACAAATAAAAATAGATAAAAGACTGCATGCATAAAAAGTTCTTCAGCTTGTGGCTCAGTCACTTTTCTTTGCGTAATTTAAGGATATCGTCTTCGGTTTTAATGTGTTGACTGGGCTTACCGTCTTTTTCTCGAATATACACCTTCCCATTTGCAATCCAACATTGTTCGTATACGCTGGTTTTGATCAACTCTCTGCCGAGGAAGTAAAGCCGTTTCGACATAGTAGTTAGTGCCTCGGAGACGTAGATAGGCTTCTCAGGCCCTTTACTTTGTAAGATAGTCGTGTTCAAGCGGTTTGTTTTGTTGAGTCGGTTGTACTTTTTTGTTGCTATCAAGAATTGATCTCTGACAGTTGGGGAAGAAAATTCTACATGGACAATACCCACACTATCTTTTTTACCCTTTGAGCGAAAGATTGTTTTAATATTACTTTCTTCCAATCTTTGGTCTACAATGTCACCAATTCTTCTAACTGCGCTTAGAAGGGTGTGACGAGTCTCAGGATTTGAAGTTGGTATGTTAAAAATTTCAATCGTTGCGGATTTCATGTTCCTTTCTAGAAAATCTACCTTGTATTCCAAGGATTTTATAATTTTTTGGTTTTTATGTAAATCAGTTTTTAAACTGTTTAACTCAGATATGGCGTCATCATATTTATCTGACAAGAATTGTACCGAGTTTCTGATATCATTGTTTTGTGTTTGAATTTCCGCGTTCTGTGCACTGATAAGTGCATTTTGTGACCTAATATCTTCTAGAGCGGCGTGAAGCATATCTATTTTACCATTATGTTGCTCCTGCTGTGATACCAACTCTGAAAACATGGACTTCATATCTAACATCATGTTTTCCAAGCGCTGAAGATCAGCCTCGTCACCTCGCTTTCGTTTACGCTGTATAGTTTTGTCATTGTTCTCGGTATTGCAAGCTAAATTTGGTTCGGACCTCCGTAATGACGGTTGGGATTTTTTGTAGGGGACCCGTAGCTCATAGTGATTTCTTAATAGTGTATGTTTACGTAAATATTAAATTATGATAGGTTATATAAAAGTCACCAATAAGTCAGGAGTGTATAAACACAGTAAATAGAAAGCATGAATCACCTTACTCGCTGTTTGTTTACGTTGCGCCGGCGTCGTCGTCGTCTAAGCTCGGTAGGTACTGCGCGGTCCGTGTCAGTCTTCCGATGTCACCCGACCGTCACCGATGTGAGCCGACAGTCGACGTCAAAGCACCCTCCTCGCTTCACAGAATTGCAACTTTTTTCGAACGTTGTTAATTTTGTTCTTGTGTTTACGTGAATTATCGCTTATGTATTTGGTGTTTTTTTGTTGTAAAGTGCAGACAATATATCCAGCCACACAATAGTAAGTAATTTATCGTTACTTATTAGGTAATTTGCAACTTAGAAATTTTAAAGCACTAGTGCACAGTTAATACGTGTTTACTCGGCAAGCGCCAGGGAGGGGATACTGTGTACCAATATTCAAAATTTTAAATCGTTTTGAAATTGTTGAAGATTACGTTGAAAGATTCTTTTACATATACCCTTACACACTCAATCTAGATTGTGATCCTTGATCGTGATCATTGATCCCAATCCAGATTGACTGTGTAAGGTATGTGATTGACGGATCGTCAATTCTAATCAGAAAATATCTAAATTTTTTTAAATTAATGATCTCGATCCATTGATCGCGATCCAGATTGATCGTGAAGTGTAACAGTGTAACATGCGTTCAAATTACGTCAGTTAACGTTTCCTCTTCACGTGTTTCTTCAGAGAACAAGCAATAATTATTGCCACACAAGCTTTTTTCTTATTCAGACCCATTTAGTGATTGTGAATGCGTGTGCATTTGACGGTATCGAACAGTAGACTGATATGATCTGTATTGACCGTCTAATGTCGCGACCAGCCACACCAAGATTCGTCAATCTACTACAATTCGTCACCTTGCTTGGATCGTGATCTGGATTAAACTCGTAATGGGTGCCTTAAACAGATAGAAATTACTCCAACTGATATACAAATGTGGTAAGCCCCTTTTTAAGCGAATACAGAAGATCCAAATGAGGGTTATAATTTTAACAGGATCTGTATGTGTGATGTTCTTCTGTTCCCTTAAAGCTCCTCAATTACTCACTAGAACAGAGATACACATATTGAAGTTTGAAAAACCGTAGTCACGACCTGCTAAAGTATTGTGGTATGTTTCTATATGACGTGTAATTACGGCTTTTAAAACTTGGATTTGTGAATGTCTTTACACGGATAATTTGTATTGATTTTCTTCAGTAACGTTATTTAATAAAGTGTCCTAAAAGTCTTGTTTCATACTTTTTGAGCGTCGTTTCTTGTAGTAGTTGGGTTTACTGTTTACTTGTTTAACCAACGACGCTAAAACGAAGGGGTGTTATAAGTTTTTTTTTTTTTTTTTTTATACATAAGCCATCCAATGTAACTGTACCCTGCCTGATGGAAAGCATGAGCAGAATCTAAGAGTGGGGGCCACCACACTTGCTGCGAATGTAGACAATAATGTATGGCGGCCCACACTATGGCGGCTTAGTGAGATGCTTTTTCACGCCCCGCTTAAAGGACCCGGGATCATAGTGGGAATGAAACAGCTGGCTGGGAGCTGGTAGTGAGTTCCAGTCTTTGACTGCTCGGCATAGGAAAGAAGAGCCGAGCCGTTTTGTTCTGGTGCGTATTTCTTCCACTTTAAAGCGGTGACTTCTGAGTCCAGCACGTGTTGTCCTGTAAAGGAAGGGAGAGGGAGGGATCAGTTGAAGTTTGACGAGTCTGTCTGTGGCATCGTAGCTCCCGAACGGATGAACCAATTTTGATTTTGTTATTTTCTTTGTTTGGAAGGCGAATTAGTAGGAAGTGTTTTTAGATATGTTTGATGAAAATCAGTTGAAGGTGGCCGCTGCGGTTTTTTTTAAATTTTAAATTTATATTTAGTTATATATTAAAAATAATCTAGTATTTAATTCATATTGGTTGTTACTTTATACGACTAAGTAATTTTAAGTATAAGAAATTAATATCTCGAAAAACTGTACAACTCAGCGCAATTCTATGGCCATTTACTATGGGTGATTTAGTAGGTATGCAGACTGGTGGTACCTGTGGTCATTTGTGGTCATTATCATAACAGTTTGTGGTCAGAGTTTTTGCCACTAGAGAATGGTAAGCCGCGGCTACCGATGATCATTACAGTTCTTGCTGCCGACTGTTTGGTGTCTATAAATTATCTTGGCACTTGTGATGAGGTGGTATTCTATTTGTGGGATGCATTAAGCTTTAAACACTTTAAAAATGGTAACTTAGATATGGTATTTTTGTATATCAATTGCTGGTTCATTGGGTTATGAAAACACATGAATTTGGAGGTCATGAAATTAAGGTTATAACCCCCGAGATCTTAAACTCAAGAGGTTTAGTCTCCGATTACTTCACTATACATACTACAATTATTAACTAATGAAAAAGGAGACTAGAGAATAGAATAGAAAACGAAAAACGTTTGCAATTTGGCTAGCGGGGCAGTTTCTACAAAGGGCTTAGTATCTTTCCGACTCAGTCATATGTGCAATCCTATCCAGTCCACTGAAACTAAAAGCTCTAACAATGCTATTAACGTATCTAAATATTATAAATTCGAAAGCAGTCTGTCTCTGTATAACGGTTTCACGGCTAAATCACTTCACCGATTTTAATGAAATTTTGGTATTTAGATACTTAAATTCTTAAGGAAAGACATAAGCTACTTTTTGGCGCGGCAACCGACAAGCACTCGGGCGGAGCCACGTACAAAGGCTAGTCACCCTATAAATACCATAGAAATTCTTAATATCACAGCTTAAGTACAGGATGCAAGCACTACATAAAGATAGCCCATCACGAAGATTGTCACGTCCGTCAGTTCTAGTGCGTGTTTAAGTGTCTCTAACCCGCATGATATATGACACAATCGATTCTAGAGGCTCACAGCGTACATGTTTTTAAAAAATAACACGCTTTAGCTTAACTTAAAAATTTCGTGTGCTTTTACAATTAAATGTATCTTATGTCATGTGGGTTATCATGGAGATATGTCTTACACTAAGAAGAGAAGTGAAAAAAAAACATAGTTTTATTAATACTATTCCAGATATCTCACATACAACGTCATCTAGTCTCAAAATAACAATTAATGGATTAACATCTAAGATATGTTTCTATCAGTTTATTTATCAATAAAGAAATGTTATTTTTTTATAAAGAAATGTTATTTTTTTATAAAGAAATGTTATTCTTTTTATAAAGAAATGTTATTCTTTTTATAAAGAAATGTTATTCTTTTTATAAATAAATGGTTTTCTTACAATTTAAATACAATCAATAACTAAATATTCGGACATCTTACACACAAAGCCATCCAGTATTCAACTTATATAAATACATATTTACATTCTTTTTTAAATACGTATAAATATGTATATATGTCTGCCTCATTGGTCTAGTGTTCAGCGTATGCGACTGCTGATCGAGAGGTCTCGGGTTCGATTCCCGGGTCGGACCAAAATGTTTGTGTGATCCGCAAATATTTGTTTCGGAGTTTGGGTGTTTTCTATGTATAATATGTATGTATTTACAAAAAAAGTATGTTTATGTATTTATATCAGTTGTCTAGTACCCATAATACAAGCTCTGCTTAGTTTGGGACTAGATAGCGTTGTGTGTAAAATGTCTAAATATAATTTTATTTATTATTATTATTATAAATCGCAAGCTCTTAATATATGACTGCACGGTTGGCCTAGTGGTTTAAGCGGTCGCCACGCCGCTCTCTACTGCGCCAAGTGTCGTGGGTTCGAATCCCACGTGGGATAACACTTTGTGTGATTCACAAATTGTTGTTCTGAGTCTGGGTGTTCTTTGTGTCCGTTTCATGTATGTTTGTAAAGTCCCCCGCGACACAGGAATTCATATTCCTAATGCGGGAGTTGTCTTTTTAAATAAAAAAAAAATGTACGTTCTTATTACAGCATGCTATAGACCAGTGGAGCGTATTCTCAGATACAGAATAATCTCTAAACGGTCGTTATTGGTAATTACAGTTAATCAATTCTGATCGTAAACTTGTTAATATGCTTACCCTTACATTTCACAGGATACTTCAGACTGCCTCGTTGGTTTGGTAGTTAGCGTATGCGACCGCTGATGAGGAGGTCTAGGATTCCCGTGTCGGAGCAAATGTTTGTGTGATCGGCAAATATTTATTTCGGAGTTTGTGTGTTTTCTATGTATAATATGTATGTATTTCCAAAAATATGTTGATGTATTTATATCAGTTGCCTAGTACCCATAATACAAGCTCTTCTTAGTTTGGGACTAGATGGCATTATATCTCAGATGTCCGAAACATTATTATAATTGGATATTTGTCCTAAACTATAATCGAACCTACGTCTCCTAGCTTGTCAGTCAGGACCACTAACCATCGAACAACAGGTTAATCGATATCATGTGATTAAAATCTCATGTTTCATGGTGTTAATATTTTATTTAATGGCTTTAACAAATTCGTCCATCTTGTAACACGTTATATTTCTAAATTGCAATTCTCCGAAAGCCATTTATTTTCGCCTTATCTAATAAGATCTAATTATAAAATGGCTGAACCTAACTAATATTATAATTACATATATTAATATGGGTTTGTATGTACAATTATAAATATCAATTTTAGTGATAAAGAAACTGTTCAGAACTACCGAGTATCTGACAATCTATTATGCTCGATGTATGGTAGTGCCAAAAAGGAGAACGGGTTCAGATGAAATTCAAGTTGAAATCATCATCATCAACAGCCTTTAACAGTCCACTGCTGGATATATGCCTCTCCTTAGAAAAGAGGTTTTGGCCTACTATACCACGCTGGCCAGACGGGTTGGTAAAGGGTTTGTTTCAAGTTTCCTTCTCTTGGCAGTGGTGTTAGCTGCTTATTTTGTTCCTTTAGTCGCCTCTTACGACACCCATGGAATGAATAGGGGTGGTGACACTTTGTATTCTTAATCCGTCACCACATGGACAAGTTGAGTTGAAATACCTTCGTCTATTTATAAATACGACTCTGTGTTACGTGCGTAAGTAAATTATTATTGTGGGTCTGGAATATCACATTCTATTCCTTTCAATTTATTAGTATAATCGACATTGTAACGAGAGAAGCCGCAGGCATAAGCTATCCGTTTTGATATTGAACCCCCGCTGCGATTTGATTGCGGACGCTACATCGCATCCATTAACTCATTAATACCCAAACACTAATTAATTCATAAGATTAATCATTAGTGGTGTGACTGGCGGCGATGCTTAGTAAATTATATGATCTGAATGTATTAAATTAAAGATTCAACATTTTACGGTAAAGATTAAGTCGAGAATTTGTTTTATAATAAAAATAACTTGACACATTAGACACGCGGTAACTAAACTGCGAATATTTATACATACATACTTAGTTTTACTTACTCAAGTTTAACAAACATCTACCTAACCTATATAAATATTTTGAACATCTTACATACAACGTCAGCTAGCCCCAAACTAAGCAAAGCTTGTATTATGGGTACTAGACAACTGATATATATACATAAACATACTTTTTCTTTTGTAAATACATACATAGAAAACACCCAAACTCCGAAACAAATATTTGCGGATCACACAAACATTTGGTTCGACCCGGGAATCGAACCCGAGACCTCTTGATCAGCACCCGCATACGCTAACCACTGCGTCTACGAGGCAGGTAGTATTATGGGTACTAGACAACTGATATAATTATATAAGTACACTATTTTTGTAAATACATACATATTACATCACTTACAATTCTCTTAACTTATCTGTTTATTGAATGCAAGAAGAATACTCAATACACTGACAGTCAACAACCATTAGAGTTCTCAAAAAATAAATTTCTTCCTCTTCTTTGTCTTGCCTTTCAATGTTTATATCAATTTTTGTGATGACATGTGACAATGTGTATGCTTAAGAGAATGCATCTGTAATTTTGACATCATCATCATCAGCCTATCACAGTTCACTGCTGGACATAGGCCTCTCTAATCGCACGCCACTTAGTTCTATCCTTGGCTACTCACATCCAGCTCCTATCAGCCGTCTTACACAAATCATCACTCCAACTGGCCTGTGGACGTCCTACACTACGTTTTGTAAAAATTTCGGTAAAGTATTTACAGAAAAAAGTATTTATGTATTATATCAGTTAATCTAGCTTTCATAGTACAAGCTCTGCTTAGTTTAAAGCTAGATGGCGTTGTATGTTAGATGTCCAAAATATTTATGTTTAAAAATGACCATACTTCTCACATAATTATTGCCCTAGTATCTATTTTTCATATCTAGATTCCGTGGCTACTGTTTTTTTTTTCATTTATTGAGGTAAATATATAGTGAGACAATATACTATTATTACTGTCCGTGTAGTGACGGATTAAGTATACAGAGTGTCACCACCCCTATTCATCCCGCGGGTGTCGTAAAAGGCGACTAAGAGATAAACTACGCAAGACAACATCGATGCAAAGAGAAGGAAAACTTGAAACCAACCCTATACCAACCCGTCTGGTCAGCGTGGTATAGTAGGCCAAAACCTCCTTCTAAGGAGAGGCCTATGTCTAGCAGTGGACTGTTAAAGGCTTTTGATGATGATGATGACTATTATTAAATGGTTGAAATAATAAATGTAGCACAGTTGTGACACCAGCCGCATTTACCACATATTAATAAAGTCATCTTTGTAATTGGATTCTAAAAAATGGCAAGTGCACGATACAATTGGTGTTCTCATGTAACATTAATTTTATTTTACATCATCGTCGTGTAAACAATAAAGCATACAGTAAAAAAAAACTAAATTAGAGCAATGCTAGACTCTCTGAAAATAATTTCTTAAATGCGGCTGGATGCGTTGTCATTATATGTATTAATCAATTAAAATAAGTGTTATAACATTCAGATTCAACTAAGCGATGCATTGGAATGCGTCTACCGGCATATACACCGGTTGACCATTTGAGTTTATTTTCGTAGAAAAACAAAGCAGTTGAAATAAAACATTGACTCTGTAGTCTGATTTACAAGCTAGGATCAATAACCACAAGCTTTAGACATTAAAATGGTTGTTAATATCCTTTTATAGTGAAACACAGCAGGCAAATTTTTATATTTATCTGTTTTCCATTAAATTGATTTAGAATTTTTTAATAAGTTGATTTCTTCAGACCAGACTAGTCAACGCAGAAAATGTTCTTCTTCCTAGCCTTATTCCCAATAATATTTGGGGTCGGCTACTAGTTCAATCGGTTTTACCTGAATATCTGCCTGAGCGACTGCCATCGGACCTCCGCAAAACGACCATCAGACCTCCTCAATACGAGTATATTATATTTCCGTAATCAGAAACATCATAATCTAGAGATACTTTTCTAGTATATCTACTAAAATACTAGTTATCAGAAACGTAGAATGCTTCAATGGCAGGATTATGTAAATATGCGTTATTGTTTATCGATTAAGTCTCCTATTTATAACATCCTATTCAAATAAAATTTTACAGCCAATTTCACGAGATTAAAAATATTAATTTGTAAATTTTTTGGACATAAATTCTTTATGATATTTGCATTTTAATCTTTAAAAAAACGGCACGCGTAATCTCGAGCATCCTTTTTTTTTTTTTTTTTTTTTTTTTTCGCGGGGAATGCTTTTCGCACCATACCCTCCGTGGGGAAGACGAAAGGCGTGTGTGGGACTCCCGGCGAACCGGTCTACCCACTAAACCCCGCGGCGGCCTACCTCGGCAGTCGGGAGGAGCTCCAGGAACGCATCAGCGACATCTGGAGTCCCCCCTGCCTAACCCCATGATTGGGATACATCTCACGGTAATCAATAGGTTACCCTTGGGGCAGGACGATATCGCGCCTCTCGCCGCTTTGCACAGTAAAAGGCGGGACACCGACCCACCTTAGACGACACCCCCGGCCGCACCGGGGTGTCACCTGTCACGGGTCGTTTGCAGCGGTCACATCTCCCCAACATGTGGCCGCAGCGACCCTTAGGCGACGATTAGGGAGCTAGCGACCTCTGCCGCGTCCCCTTCGCCGCCTCCTTCGAGCGGGATCGGCCCTTTCCCGATCCCGCTCTGCGGACTCCTTCTGGAGCATAACGTTCTCACAGAAGGAGACCGCGGCTTCCCATCCCTCGCCACTCGCCAGCATTGCCGCGATCAATGCTGGCGGTGACAGGTTTCCTCCGATCTGTCCGATCAGGACTCGACGCTCGGACTCCCAAGCAGGGCAGTCCTCCAGCGTGTGCTGGGCGGAGTCCCGGTCAGACCCGCAGTGGTGGCATTGTGCTGTAGCCTCCCGTCTTATTCGATTCAGATACTCACCGAAGCAACCGTGCCCGGTGAGTATCTGAGTCAATCGATAGGTGACACAGTCGGTCCTCTTTACCCAAGCTTCGAAGCTCGGCAGAACGGCTCCAACAGCGCGTTGGCTGGTACAGCCCTGTGCTTCGAGCCATGCCCTCCAAGCCCGTAATGCTTGCGCGTGTGCGTTCCGCCGTAGTATTTCAGGCTCATGATCCGGCGCTGTCCCCTCGCCATCCCGACCGACAGAACGAATTTGGTCGTAGACCATCGTGTACATGTCGGCCAGAATGTCAAAGGGTGGAGATCGCGCCAGGATCGTCGCTGCCTCATACGAGTTCGTACGGTAGCCTCGTACGATCCGAATGGCCATCAGCCGCTGCAGACTCCTTAGTTGAGCCTTACAGCGGGAGGAACCCGCCAGGTCTTCAGACCAGACGGGCGCCCCATAGAGGACCATTGATCTCGTGGCCCCCCGAGATTGGGCAGCAGACGATGTAACGCCCCAGCTACCCCTCGCACTCGGGGGACTAATCGCCCGAAATGCTCTTCGAAGCTCCACCGACTGTCCAGAATGAGGCCTAAGTACTTCATGTACTGACCCACCTGGACTACAGCGTCACCCACTTGGAGGCGTGAGCTGGGTGGTTCCTGTCGCCTCCGTAGGCCATGGAACCATATAGCCTCAGTTTTCTGGGGTGCTACCCTCAGTCCCAGCTCACAGATCTTATCCACAACACAAGCCACCCCCTGCTCAGCGAGCCGAAGCACTTCCTGGAAGCTTGACCCTCTGGCCAGTACTAGCGTGTCATCCGCATAGCAGACGACACTTACGCCAGAGGGCAGACTGGTACGAAGGACCGCATCGTATGCGAGGTTCCATAACAATGGGCCCAATACAGAGCCCTGAGGAACCCCGCAACACACTTCCCTTCGATTCTCCACTTCGTTCCGATCCACAAACTTCACCGTCCTGTCGCGCAGATAGGCCTCTATGATGGCCCGCAGGTAGGGCGGCACTTCGTGGTATTCAAGTGCCACCCTAATTGCCCGCCATGGGAGGGTACCAAAAGCGTTGACGATGTCAAGGCTAACTGCCAACGCCACCCCCCCTGATCGAACTGCCATCTCCGACAGGGAGCGGACACACCTAATAGCGTCCACTGTAGAACGCCCCCGTCGAAATCCGAACTGGCAGTCCGACAGATGAGGGCCCACTCGCGACAGGTGCCCGCTGATACGGTCAGAGATAACTCTCTCAAAGAGTTTCCCCGACTCGTTCAGAAGGCATATCGGTCGGAACGCGGAGGGAGAATCTGCAGTCCTTCCATCCTTTTTCAGGAGCACCAGTCTCGCTTCTTTCCAGTCGAGGGGGAAAATGCCGAGGCTAAGACAATCCGTGAAAATCTGCCTCAGTTTATTTCCCAACACCGACAGAGCTATCACCAGCGCCCGTCCTGGAACACCATCAGGTCCAGGTGCCGTGTTGCGGGAAGCCAGCCGTCGCACGGCTCGATCCAATTCTTCCTCCGTTACCTCACACTCGTTGGACCAGAGTTGCCGGTCCGATAGTGACGAAGGAATCGCGGGACTGTCCTGGACCCTTGGAAAGAGCGTGTCTAAGACTCTTCCCAGGAAATCAGGGTCCAGGGTTTCCGTCAGCGGAGGAACCCATGGTCTGAGCTTACCCAGTACCATTTTATATGGTCGCCCCCATGGGTCCCTATCCAGTCCCACGATGAGCTCTTTCCAGGATCGAGCCTTGGCCTCAGCGATTGCATGCATTAACAGCAGCTCTATATTCCCGCCGTGCTCCGTCGATCTCCTCGACTGTGGCTCGCCGTCGTCTTCGGGCTCGAAGGTACGGGCGGCGCAATCTTACGACTGTCATTCTCAGCCGTGAGATCTCCTCGCTCCACCAGTATACCGAGCCCTTTCTGGCCGGCATGACTCGGGGCATAGAGGCATCACATATGGACGCCATAACGTTCCCAAACCAAGCCGCCAGTTCCTCTGGATCGGACGAAACTCTTTCCTCCGACCAATCCGCGACGTGGGATGCGGCCAAGACCATCTCTCTGTTGAGCCGCTTAAGAGACCATCGTCGCGGAGGTCCTCTATACTGGTGTGGGCGGCCAGCGTGGTCAGGGTGGCTGAGAGACACATCGATTATAATGTGCCTGTGATCCGAGAGGGTAACCACTTCCTCCGCCACCCGCCATCCAGATACCATGCGCACTGCAGAGGGAGTCGCCCACGACAGGTCGACAATCGACTCTCCCTGCCATCGCACACAGGTACTTACTGAACCCCGATTTAGTAGACGGAGGTCCAGCCCAGCCGCCCACTCCAAGATAGCCTCTCCCCTCGCGTCGTCCCGGGTATCACCCCACTCCCTTGAGTGGGCGTTAAAGTCACCTAGGACGAATACCTGACGGGAAGCGTAGTCGCGAATGCAAATCTCTAACCCGTGCAGGTATGCCTCATATTCGGCTAGGCCACGATTGGGGGAAAAGTAGCAGCCTACCACCACCGTTGTTCCCCACTCCACTGCTACAAACCCTGCACCCTTTCTCAGTAGCGAGCAATGGAGACCTTCCCCACCTGGCCAATATATAGCCGCAGTGCCATCGGCCGCCCCGAACCAACGCGGATGGTCGGGGACGGAATAGGGCTCGGCTATGACGGCCAGAGCAACCGACTGCTCCACGAGCGTTTGGATTAACAAATCCTGCGCTGCGCGGCAGTGGTTAAGGTTACCCTGGAGGATATTCGTATGTGGTGGGAATTTTAGGCCTCCATTGCCTCTCCCATCAAGTTACTGCTCGATGCAGACTGCCCTGATTGATTAAAGGCGGGGCGAGACTGGGCCTCTCCCGACCTTTTCATTTTCGGTGGACAGCAGCTCTTGCTGCCCAGCCGATGGTTGGCAGGCCGGCCGTAATCACTGCATACCGGACACTTCGGCGCATCCGCTGCACAGTTTTGGGCTTTGTGGCCTAATTCGCCGCAGCGGAAGCAACGCCCGCTCCTGTCAGCATGACTTGCGCATTTCACTCTAACGTGCCCCCGTTCGAGGCACTGGAAGCACTGCAAGGGCCGGGGTGCCAACGCTTCAACACGGACGGAAGCCCAGCCCACCTCCACGCGTCGAGCAGCCGCAACATGGCGTACCGCCGTGAGTGGACCCCGAACCCAAACTGTAGCCAACCTGGTTGCAGTTTTACGGATCTCCCCAACCTTGATGTCTGACGGAGAACACTTTCCCGCTGCGGCTATTGCTTCCGCAATCTCAGTAGGCGTGATGGATTCGTCAAGATCCATCACCCTCAATTCGGCTGTCTTACACGGGCGCATGAATCTCGCATCCATGTCGCCCATAACTGTGCGCAAGCGGTCCACTAATGCGTCAGCTTTGGCAGCGCTATCAGGACCGGGGACCTCCAGTAATAGGCCCCCTGTGATTGACTTTCGCTGGCGGACCCCACTCGTAATCCCGAGTTCCGACAACCTAATACGGGCTTTAGCTGCCTGCATGACGTCCGCCAGTGAGGTAGTAGAACCCGGAGGCACTACAACCAGGACAGCGGCATTTGTTGGAGGGCGCGGTAACTGCGGTCTCATCGTTTGTGAAGTGACCACAGCCCCCTGTCTTTCAGCAACAGTCCGGGATTTCCTCCTAACAACTTGAGCCCAGGTGCCTCCTTCTTGGCTTACCGATGCTACAGGCAGGGTCTCCAACCCAGTTGCTGGCTCAGTTACAGGGGCCAATTCAGGAGCCGGCCCTTTCGCCTTCTTCTTATTTTTTTCTTCTTTTTCTTCTTCTTCTTTTTGGTAGAAGAAGCTGTAGCACTGGCAGTCGGCTGCTGCACCACCGGAGTCTGTCCCTTTCCTAAAGTAGGTCTGGCACCTCTTTCAGGGAAAAACCTATCGATGAGTCCGGACTGGAATCGAGCAAACTCACGGTTCATTATGACCTCGATTCGCTCCCAGTCCGGATGATCCTCCTTTGCAGGGCGGTCTATTGATGTAGACGCCGTTGGGCCGTTTGTAAGCCTCGGTCCCGATGACGATGAAGGCAGTGGGCCATCTCCTAGCACCTTTGCAACTGGTATTGCCGGATATGGCAACATCGCCTTCGCACTGGTAAGAGATTCGATCTCCCGTTGGAGATCCTTAATTTTGCCATCCATTTCTTGTTCGCGCGACACTGCCTGGTTGCAGATCTCCTTAACGTCGTTTTGCAGAGACTGTAGAGCTCGGCGTATAGAGCTCATCATTTCAGCTTTGGTGCAACGCGGCCTGTCCAGCATCTCCTCCACGTCAGCCAGACTTCGCAGCATGTTGGCGCCAACCTCTGCTGAACTGCAGCTGTTGGACTTATCCTCCGTATGAGGTCGTTTTACCAAGCCAGTCCCATCCTCAGCATCAGGCTGCAAGTTCCCACGCTTTCGTGTCTGCCGGCGCGTTTCCTTCTCTGACCTTAGTGACACTGAGCTATCGCTATCTTCCCCCCGCAGCTCCACATCTAAGGGCAGTGGAGTGGAGGGCCTGGATTGCGATCGTTGCCGCAACCGCCGTTCCTCTTTCTCTGTCACCTTCTCTCTCAATCCTTTTTCAAAGCCAAGTTCATTTTTTGTAGTTCCGTCCGTAATTTTTTCAGTATTAGAATTCAAAGGCATAACTAATCCCACGAGTATGGGGGAAATGTAGTCCATCCGGGCGGTGCCCTCTGCACCCGGATAAGCCTATATACTATGGAGGTCGGCCGGTATCCACAGGATTTAACGACTTTGCTGTCGGGTGTTATAGACTGTCCTTGTCGTGGGCCGGCCAATTAAGGCAAGCCCTTCGGCCAACAGGTTCTCAGCGTATCCTCCTGGAGCCATCAGTCGGGTCGTTGTTGAGTCCCTGTTGGTTACGAAATGCAAGAGGGTGGCTAAACCTCTCTCATCGGCGGCAACTAAGTGCCTGTCAACCCCTGATTGAACAGTGGACTGACCCGCCGCAGGATTCCCTATGAATCCTATTCCCGATCTCTGTTTTCACTCATCCAGTCCTCTCTGATGAACAGAGAAGTACTGAGAGCAATCTCCCCCCCCTTGTCGAGTTATTCGCCGACAGCCAATACACAACCCTTAAGGGAATTCATTGACTGCCGCCCAGGGTGCACCGGTCCCCTGTTTCCGTACCCATAGACACATTGGTCAGAAAGCAACAATTGAAGACGCACGTGGAGGTTACTCGACCAGCACCCCAATCTCGAGCATCCTGCACTTAAAAAGATTCGTATTCGAACCTTAGCTAAGCAACTGATCGACGCTTGGTAACCAGCCTCCCTAGTCAAATTCTATTCTCTATTCTATTTCTCTATACTCTTGCTTCATTGTCTTATATTTTGTTGTGATCACGTGACTGAGAGACATTAGCCAATGAAACAATAGAAATAGAATGGAAAACGAAAAACTTAGCTAGGGGGTAAGAAGGCTAGTTTTTATATAGCACAGAGAACTAACATTGTTATTTTTTTTT
Organism: Phragmatobia fuliginosa; assembly: GCA_932526445.1. NCBI lineage: Eukaryota > Metazoa > Arthropoda > Insecta > Lepidoptera > Erebidae > Phragmatobia > Phragmatobia fuliginosa. The sequence continues at coordinate 19,698,207 of OW052073.1, forward strand.
TTTTTTTTTTTTTTTTTTTTATATTTAAGCCTGCCAAAGTGACTCTACTCTGCCTGATGGAAAGCATGAGTAGAATCCAGGAGTAGGGGTCACCATGCTTATTGTGAGGGTAGGCAATGTAGCATGGTGACCCCTACCATGGCAGCCTGGTTAGATTATTCTGCATCATTCTCCCGGCCTTCAAAGGGCGGAAGAATGATGCAGAATGATTGGGCCTCCGGTCTCACACTCACCAACGAAATACGACAGCAAGAATGCTGTCATTATTTAACATGGCGATGATGCGAAAGAATTTATTGTAGAAGGAATACTGTAAATGTTGTAAATATTTTACATACTATAATTTCACATTCTATTTTAATGTATGTTAATACAAGCTGCGCCCCGCGGTGTTACCCGCGTATATCATTATGGTTGCTAGGCAAGTGTGTTATGCAGAGCAACCTGCAAAGTTTTGAGTAGTTTAGACAGGAGATAAACAGTGATACATTTTGACATCTACGATTTATGTATTTTTATATCTTTATTATTATCTATATATCTATATTATTATATTTCTATCTCTTAGCTTTCGCCCGTGTATCTCGAATATTTCAGTAAAAAGTAGCCTATTTGTTATATAAACAACTGATATAAATACATAAATATATTTTTTCTTTTGTAAATACGTACATATATTATACATTGAAAACACCCAGACTCGGAAACAAATATTTGTGGATCACGCAAATATTTGGTTCGACCCGGGAATCGAACCCGAGACTTCTTGATCAGCAGCCGCATACGCTAACCACTAGACCAACAAGGCAGTCAAAAGTATATAACAAAGATACAGACAAGTTTGGTGTATTGAATTGAGAACCACATCAAAAACCGATCCGAACCGACTACAAAAAAGAAAGAGTTCTTTTTTGTAGTCGGTTAAAAAGAAGTTCAACTCACACTCCACGACTCATTTCTTTTGTACGTCATCCATTAACTACCTCTAAAATTCTACACCTCTCTTTAAAAAAAACTAACATAAAAAGAAATTCGATCCTAATCTTCTAGGAATCACCTTTTCGGTTGGTTTTAATTAATCTGACAGCTTTTTAAACACGGTGGCACAAATACCATAGGCAAGACAAACGTAACTCTAGTAGGTATGTACCTTTTGAAGCCCCGACCACCGGTGCAGTGATTAGTAACCCGATAACTGAATAAACACTGTAGGTTTATTTGGAAATTTAATTTTGAGTCTTAAGTTTTTAGGGTTCCTTTATTAAAGTCATTCTAAGAACCACATGATTGACCAAAAGTGTGTTTCAAGTGTCCGTTTGTCAGTCAATCTATTTTCATATTCAACATTATCTATACAAATTAATAATAATAATAGTAAATATTTCGGACATCTTACACACAACGCCATCTAGTCCCAAACTAAGCAGAGCTTGTATTATGGGTACTAGACAACTAATATAAATACATAAACATACTTTTTTTTTTATATACATACATATTATACTTAGAAAAACACCCAGACTCCGAAAGAAATGTTTGTGGATTACACAAATGTTTGGTCCGACCCGGAAATCGAACCCGAGACCTCTTAACCACTAGACCAACAAGGCAGTCAAGTCAACTCTACTATTACTTGGAGTAATCCCACGGTCTCAGAGAAATACAAACCTCACAATTATTTCTTTATTTTTAATAATAATATTTGTTCTGACCCGGGGATCGAACCCGAGACCTCTTGATCATGTACGCATACGCTAACCACTAGACCAACAAGGCAGTCTATCTAATTGAAGTGTGAAAGCAAGAATGCTGTCATTATTGGGATGATCTTTAGTGTGAGGGCAATACATTCGTACTGAAATCAGCGTGGCCCTACTATCTACGTGGCTATGTTGGTAAAGGGGTTATTTGAAATTTTCTATCTCTATTCAGCGATGTTGTCCTGCGTTTGCTTCCTTAGTTGGTTATTACGATGGGTATCATCATCATCATCATCATCAACAGCCTTTAACAGCCCACTGCTGGACGTAGACCTCTCCTTTGAAAGGAGGTTTTGGCCTACTATGGGTTTGTTTCAAGTTTTCCTTCTCTTGGCAGTGATGTTAGCTGCTTATTTTGTTCCTTTAGTCGCCTCTTACAATACCCACTGAATGAATAGGGGTGGTGACACTTTGTATTCTTAATCCGTCACCACACGGAACGATGGGTATAAGGGTGTTTAAATCCGCCACAATAAAGACTTATATAATATAACCATATCAAAATAACGCCGTTAAAGTTTTGCAGGATATCAAGTTACATTTACTCGTCCACATATATTTTAATATTATATTTTTTTGACTATAATAAAAGCGTTTTAAGTGTAAAAAATACACTAATTCTCACGATATTGCTATTCAATATAAATAAATATTTAAGATTTGAATACTAAACGGTTGTGGAACTGGAATTTAATCACAATAATATTTATAAGGCACAAAATTTCGTTATCAATAGTGATCTGGTCCAACCGCAGAAGTCAGAATACAACGGTTTACGAAATCCACTTTTCATTCATTCAGTCGAATGAAAATTTAGATGCCATTGACTTAATTATCTAACAGTTTATTTATCTAACAACTAACTGCCTCGGTCTAGTGGTTAGCGTATGCGGCTGCTGATCAAGAGGTCTCGGATTCGATTCCCGGGTCGGACCAAACGTTTGTGTGATCCGCAAATATTTGTTTCGGAGTTTAGGTGTTTTCTATGCATAATATGTATTTATATCAGTTGTCTAGTATCCATAATACAAGCTCTGCTTAGTTTGGGACTAGATGGCGTTGTGTGGAAGATGTCCGAAATATTAATTTATAGTTGTATTTTGTAATATAAGTACCGTATGATGCATTACGTACGTACTTTAATATACCTACTTTAATATACTTAAATATACGTACTTTAATACGCATTTAGTTGAAAAATTGTTCATTTGATTTCATTTCTAGATTCTGTCTTAAGATTCTTAGAAAAACAGAGAAGTCGTTTAGATATTCAAAATGATAGATAGCTGTAGACTATTAAGAGATGTTGATAATGATGATGATGACCCTTGTAAAGAGCCGACTTGTAAATGTATTGTACGGAGCAATGTATATAAAATAAGAAAGAGAAAAAATCTTGATACAAAGCCTATATGTACCCTGATAAGCGAGATAGAGGGGATTGAAACCTGTTTTCTAAGAAGAGTCTTATGTGTAGCAATGGACAAATTAAGACAGTTGATAATTAACTTATTAATAAAAACTTTAATCGAATTTATTCTCCTCATTTCAATTTTAGTTCTAGTAGTTCTAGTAGTAGTAGTAGTAGTGACAGTGGAGACACGAACCCAGTGGGACATTATGATGATTCTAGTAAACAAGAAAGTTGTTGTAGTACGGAACCCTCAGTATGTAGAGCTGACTCGCTGTTGGCTGTTTATTTATACTTTTCGAAATTCTGTATTTAGTCAAACAACGTAACCCTACTACGACTGCTAATTAAAAAGTACATATATGAAGGAGTCTTTAATTTATTAACGTTTTATTTTTAGATGTAATAAGATAAACATAGAACTGATTGTGATGAAGATTCTTAGAAAATACTGAGAAGTAGGAGATTTTAGATTGTCACATAATGATATTCAAAATGACAGCAATTTTTTTTTCCTGTGAAGTGTTAGAAGCACAAGGATTAAATCCTTGATTAAATTTACATGAAATGGACTCAAAGAACACCCAGACTCAGAATAACAATTTATGGATCACACAAAGTGTTGTCCTCGGGATTGGACCGACTACATATAGAAAGGGATATCATAGATTACCCATGTTTCAGTACAAAAGTTCTAACTAATAATAATAATAAATATTTCGATCATCTTACACACAACATCATCTAGTCCCAAACTAAGCATAGCTTGTAATAATTTATACCAAACAACTGATATAAATACATAAACATACTTTTTTTTTGTAAATACATACATCTTTTACATAGAAAATATCCAGACCCCGAAACAAATATTTGTGGATGTTTGGTTTGACCCGGAAATCGAACTCAAGACCTCTTAATCAGCAGCCGCATACGCTAACCACTAGACCAACAAGGCAGTCAAGTCAACTCTACTATTACTTGGAGTAATCCCTCTTTCTCAGAGAAAACCAAACCTCACAATTATTTCTTTAATTTTCACCGAGAAAGTGAGGATACAACAGTACAGATATTTGAAGACCAACAATGCAATTGTGTCTTATTTAGCTTTTGCCCGCGGCTCCGTCTACATGTAACATATGATTATAAAGAGTGGCCTATACCCTTTTCACGATTCAAAGTATCTCCATATCAATTTTTATTGAAATCGATGCGTAATTTAGCCGTGGAAACGTAACAGGCAATGTTACTTTCAAATTTTTGATATTAGCGTTGTAGTATTACGCTTAGCACCAGGTTTAAATAGGTTTCATAGTAGGCCTGGAACCGTTTTGCTTATTGACGGTTAAGCAATGTGTTAACTGCCTCGTTGGTCTAGTGGTTAGCGTATGCGACTGCTAATCAAGAGGTCTCTTTTTCAAATCCCGGGTCGGGCCAAAAAGTATTTTTGGGTTTTTCTCAGGAAATTCCTAATAGCAGCCCGGAGTTTGGAAGTTTGGCGTTGATTCACGCCCGTGCCTCGGAGAGCACGTAAAGCCATCGGTCCCTGTTGTCATGAACATCTATGGCAATCGTTATTGGGAATTCAGTGTCCTAAAATATACTGACAACTAGTTCAATCTTCGAATTTCAGTTCTCCCTTAGGGAGTTGCGGAATTCCGATGCCAATCGCTCCGTGGAGAAACTGAAATTCAGGTAAAACCGATTGAACTAGTAGCTGACCCCAAATAAACTTGGGAATAAGGCTCGGAAGATGATGGTTAAGCCATGTGTTATGATAGGTAATTAATTTATATAAGGATATCAATTTATACCAAAGTAATTAAATGATAAGATGAATATAAAACCAACAAAGTAATTTGTCCAATCCGTGTAAATGTTTTACGACACACGGGTATTTGCATTAAGTGTACCATAAAAACATATTGATGGAAGTAAGCCTCCTACCTGTTTGTGTTTATTGAGAGGGCAATTAACAAAATGGCGTCAAGTTTTTACCCAAATAAACGAATAATTTATTTTAATTGGTAAATTAAAACGAGATCATAATTAGGTAGGAAATTGTTACAAAAAGCTGTTCGAATTGTTTAAAATTTTTCGGATAATTGTTTCATTATCATCATCATCATCCTATCGCAGTCCACTGCTGGACATAGTCCTCTCCCATTGCACACCACTCTCATCGGTTTTGGGTTTCTCGCATTCAGCTCCTGCCAGCCGTCCTGCGTAAGTCACTCAAGAACTACATTAAGTTTGCCGAGACACGGTCTTCATTCCACTCCAGAACTCTTCTACCTAAAACGGTCATCAATTTTTCATTAGAATAGAATTTTTTACCTTTCGTATATGAAAGTGGAAGAAGGAACATGTTATAACATGTCCAAATAGTTAATGGTTATTGCAACATTGGTTCTTCCGTCACTGTAAAATAAATAAATATAAGTAAATAAATAAATACTGTTTGGTCCGTGAACTCTGTTGTATATAATTCCTACTAAAGATTATGTTCAGTAGCAGTTTTAAATAGCAAATATATAACTAGAAGTTGTATTCCTTTATACGTCCTATACACAATTAAATACTTGAAATTAGGGTCAAAAGCCAGCGCTTGAAAGTGTATAATAATAATTTATATATATAATTACATCACTTATGATTCTGAATGAATGTATCCAATGATACCAACAAAAAATCATCCCCTCGTATACCACTAACTGGTGGTTATATCGAACATGAACAGACCGAAAACTGTACAACTGTACGCCCCGTATCAAGGTACTGGTAATCGGAGAACAAGGTGTACCGTAGAAAGGAAAGTCCTGGAGCGCGTGCTAACATCATCTTAACTTTTTATATGAGCACACATAATATATGTAAATCCGTATTTATTTACTGTCATATAACTGTAAAACTAGCTAATCAATTCCAGGAAAGTACTAATTTAATGTAATTTACAATGTTAAAGGTAGAAATAAACTTTAAGCTACTAATTAATAAAAAGCTAAATGAATACACGAAAAGATTATGTGCAACTTAAATGCTTGCAGTCAATTCATTAAATAAGATTTAAAGAAAACTGTGTAGCTATCTTGTTGTAATTAATTTAACAGTATTTAAATTAAAGACCGTTCGATTAATAAGACGAACATTAAATAAAATGATAGGTCCACACTGCAGCGATGAATGAACGACTTGCTTCGATAATTCTCTTAAGGCCGAACTAACCTTAGCTTTGGCTTTAGCACTAATCAAATAAAATCAAATCAAATCAAATTTCTACCTGAGAAGTATAAATGTGTAAAAGTCATGTTTTAGTACAACTAAGTAGAATCGACCGGAGTATAAATGGCATAGTTAGGAATTGCCGAATACCTTTTTTTCGGGTTTCTCACAAAAAATGGAATAAAGTTATTCCTTCCAAAGCTGTCAAAAGCTCTTAACCAAGTGAGTGAGGTTACCGGCAACCAATACAAATCTCCTCTTCCCACTACTGCCTTTATCCTAGAGGGGGTACTAAGAGACCGAAAACGCACTTATCTCTACCTTACTTTTAGATATCCATATAAGGCAATAGCCACATGCCATCAAGCGCCCCGACTGCTCGTTTCTCACTGTCACATTAAAAACAAACTGCCTATAGTGTGGATACGGACTAAATTTCGATTAAATACGCACGGCGACGTGTGAACTCTCTCACTAGACTTTTTTTTTAGATTTTTAATGCGGCAATCTGAAGAATGTGTCGAAGTATTTTGCATGATGTATTTTGATAATTAATGTAGGAATTTATGCATTAATGTTAGTTTTTCTACTTAGCGATTATAATGGACATGTTAGTTGAAATAAAAACCTGAGAATTTGTCTCAGTGACTTTGCCTTCCGGTTTGAAGATATTAACTGTATTTACTGATATTAACTGAATATATTATAGGTTAGGGGCTGTCCATTAATCACGTAAGGCTCAAGGGGGTTGGGGGGTTACAAAAATCACGAAACATCACAAAGGGGAGAGGGGGTCTAGTAATATACCGCATGTATTTATTTCATTATTTTTATTTATTTAAGAACCACCTGCAACCTTTCTACTCTACCTCTGAACGTAATTATTGTAGTCTTTAATTTTATGTAATAAAATAAGTTAATACCTGTATTTTATTTAAATTAAAAATAAAATATTTACTTTATAGGTACTAAAAAATATCATGTGTATTTTTAGAACCTACAAAGATTAAATCAGCCCCTAAAATTGCTCACCATGTATCACCATGTACCACCATCTTTTTTTGGTATTTTTAACCCCCCCCCCCCCCCACCCCGGGTTAAAAATACCAAAAAAAAAAAGATCAGATGTGCCTATGATATTTGAGGAGTTTCCTCGATTTCTCCAGGATCCTTTCATCAGATCCTGGTTTCCTTATCATAGAACTACATGAGAGGCACCAAATTTCAAAGAAAAAGGAAATATTAAAAATCGTCTCACCCAATGAAAAGTTTTAAAAAAGTACAGTCAAATTGAGAACCACCTCCTTTATTTAAGTCGGTTAAACTTAAAACAGATTCGTGCGTTTGCGATAAATGACTATTAAGATCATCCGTCAAAGCATCGTGGTTTAGTAGACCAAAACCTCGTTTCAAAGGAGAGGTCTATGTCCAGCAGTGGACTGTAAGAGGCTGTTAATGATGAAATGTCATATTAGACGAGAATATAACTTGAATTAAATTCATCACCAACCCATCTGGTTATCGCAGTATGTTTTTTTTTATATTCAGGGCTGCCATATTAACTCTACTCTGCTTGATGGAAAGCATGAGTAGAATCCAGGAGTAGGGATCACTATATTATCGACTGCACGGTTGGCCTAGAGGTTGAAGCGGTCGCCACGCCGCTTTCTACTTCGCCAAGTGTCGTGGGTTCAAATCCTGAGACAACAGTTTGTGTAATTTGTAAATTGTTGTTCTGGATCTGAATATTCTTTGTGTCCGTTTCATGTGTGTTTGTAAAATCCCCCGCGACACAGGATTTATATTCCTAATGCGGTGGTTTTCTTTTTTTTTAAAAAAGAAAGAAAACAAAAAAAAGTCTCCTTTCTAAGAAGGGGCCCATTCTTAGTAGTCTACTATTAAAGTCCGTTAACGATGATGGTGATGCAAGTATTTTAATTTCTGTTAAAAAAACACCATAATAAAAGAATTATTATCTAACACTCCACCCACTATAAACATTCCTGACCATATATCACAGTTTTATTGGCAAACCTCTATAATTAAGTTAACTTTTATGGCAAAATAAAATAATATTGTCTATGATACTAGTTTCACAGATTAAAATAAAAACTAGTTTCCTTAATAGGACCATAGAATTTATAATACGGGACCCACTTTCTGTCTCATTTGTTTTACTTTATATGTACTGTAATTAATACGTAAAAAAACTTCCTTTCATAATTCATATTATAAATTAATCCTACTAATATTATAAACGCGTAAGTTTGTGACTATGTATGTGTGTATGTATGTTTGTTCCTCTTCCACACAAAAACTACTGAACGGATTTGGATGAAACCACTGATATCTCAAATCAGGTAGATGTCAAAATCACTGTTTATCTCCTGTTAAAATTTCACAGGTTGCTATGCATAACACACTTGCATAGCAACCACAATGATATATGTGCAGCAGCTAGTAAGTTTATACTGCGAAGAAGTACACAAAAATAATTGCCATAAAATTGAAAATTATAGCTTTATAAACGGAGATCGTTTTTTGTTTCGTCAAAAGACGGTCCCCAAATTTTATCTCAACCACTTTTTTACTATTGACTGTTTCTTTTTTATATTTTAGCCTCCCAAAGTGACTCTACTCAGCCTGATGGAAAGAATGAATAGAATCCAAGAGAAGAGGCCTCCATCCTCATTGTGAGTGCACATAATGCAGCATGGTGACCCACACCATGGCGGCTTAGTAAGATGTTTCTGCATCATTCTCCTGACCACCGGAGGCCGAAAGAATGATGCAGAATGATTTGGCCTCCGGATACTACCCTCACACTCACCAATGAAAGACGAATGCTGAAATTTTAGGTTGGTCTTCAGTGTGAGGGTAGTAATGCCCCGATTGAGCCGGCCCATTCGTGCTGAAGTCAGCGTGGCTGTACTGCCTTTCACGACAACGATTTGAAGACTTTAAATACTTGGCATTGTAGAAATAGCTGATATTATTCTGATAACCATCTTACAAAAGAAGAAGAAGACTATAAAAGACAATATAAGACTAAATTCCCAATATGAGCCAGTGTCCAGTACATACTTTAAACTAACGTAATGTGAAGAAATAAAACAAACAAGTAAATTAACAAACAACCGTAAACCGTCAATACCAAGTCCGGTTAAGCCAATGTCTATATTTAAAAACCTCAGCACAACTACAAATAAATACCTGTCATGGTTCCTCTCACGACCATGACACCTCTTGTACATAATTCATATCACACCATACCAGGCCAAACAATTCTAGTGTTCTCAAAACCCTTCTTAAACATCAGCTTATAACCTTTGCCATTCAAATGCCAAAAGACAAAAGTATAAACCCACTTAACATAAAGATACTTAAATCGAAAAAATATGTACTGTCTGGTGCAGCGGATAAGATAATGTACCATACTGGAACATTCCCATGCGGACAGACATAAAGTATGTATCATTTATCACGGCCAAAAGGACCAAACGAAACTTCATCTTAATATATATAAATCTCGTGTCACAATGTTTGTCCTCAATGGACTTCTAAACCACTTAACCGATTATAATAAAATTCGCACACCATGTGCAGTTCGATCTAACTTGAGAGATAGGATAGTTTAAATCTCAAATTATAGTCGCAATTTTAATAATCGCGGGTAACACCGCGGGATTCAGCTAGTGTTCTATAGAGATGTCAGCGTGTACTGTCGCGATATTTGAATACACCCTCAGGTAGAGGTCCCAATGATCGCGACAAGCGGTTAATGAATAAATATAGAGTATCGTTTTTTATTTATTATATATATTTATTTTTTATTTTATATTTAATTGCTGTTCGTTAGTCTCGCTTAAACTCCAGAACGGCTGGACCGATTTGTCTAATGGAATAATGGAAGTCCAGAGAAGGTTCAAAAGGTGAATATTTAAAAATGTTAATTCATCATCATCATCAGCCTATCGCAGTCCACTGCTGGACATAGGCCTCTCCAATTGCACGCCACTTTGTTCGATCCTCGGCTAATAAATATTTTTTATTAGTTATGGATTCCTTTTGTTTGTTTTAAGTTTATTTTATGCAAAAGTTTAGGTCTTCTGTTTATCGAGTAAGGTAGTACGAAGTCTGCCGGGTCAACTTGTAATAAATAAATAAATATTTCGGAAATCTCACACACAACGTCATCTAGCCCCAAATTAAGCAGAGTTTGTATTATGGGTACTAGACAACTGATATAAATACATAAACATACTTTTTTGTCTAAATAAATACATATTATACATAGAAAACACCCAGATCCGAAACAAATATTACTACAACTACCTACTACAAACACTAACCCCTAGACCAACAAGGATTATGAGTTACCGTATTTCTTTAAGTATTATTTATAGTTGAATTCTCGGGCTGAGAACTTATGGGATACTAATGATATTAAATAATGATTGCCTTGATGATTCAGTGAATAAAATGAAATAGCCTTCATGATCAAATGAATAAAATTAGTAACTAAAAGATGAAACAAATACTTTATTAAGCCATCAGCCCCTTTTTTTTTTTTGGTCACGGGGTGGAAAAATCCCTTCGGATCTCCGGCTCCTCGGGGAAACGGGGAAACAGGAGCCAGGAGTATGTGGTGTTTCCACTAAAAAACACCCCGACGATCGACCTCAGACGCCCTGCTCCGGGAGGACCCGGACCATGTTATTTCAGGTCCTTCCCGAATCGGCGCCAGGCCACATACCAGGCCCTATCCCGGGGGAAACCACTTCCCCTCTCTATCCCGACCTCGTCTTCCAGGCCCCTACTTCTTCCTACGCCGCGGTATTTTATACGCCACCAGAGTTCCCCGTACTCCGGCGACCAGCGGCCCCGTCAGCGATTTCTACCGCCGGCGTCTTCTTCGTTCGGGATCGGCCCTCTCCCGATCCCGTTCAGCGGTCTCTTTCTGGAGCATTACAGCTTCGCAAAAAGAGACCACTGCGCCCCAGCCCTCCTCACCCGCCAGCATGGCAGCAATGATTGCTGGCGGGGACAGGTCTCGTCCGATTTGGCCGACTAGGACTTCGCGTTCTGACGCCCACGCGGGGCAGTCCTCCAGCGTGTGCTGGGCGGAGTCCCTGTCGGCTGCGCAGTGGTGGCATTGTGCCGTCTCCTCACGTCCGATCTTATTCAGATACTCACCGAAGCAGCCATGCCCGGTGAGTATCTGCGTAAGCCGGTAGGTGATGTGACCACCCTCCCTGCCTACCCACGCTTCGAGGTTAGGCAGAACGGCACCGACAGCGCGTTGGCGCGCATACTGTGGTTGTTCCAACCGCGCGCGCCACTGTGCCAGTGCCTGTCGGTGAGCGTTCCGCCGCATTTCGAGCTCGTCCTGGTCTTCCCCGCTCTCACCCCGGCGGATAGCACGAGCCTGATCATAGATCCTTGCGTCCATATCCGCCAGGATATCAAAGGGCGGGAAACGTGCCAGGACTATCGCCGCCTCAGAAAGCCATCAGCCCTAGCTAATATTTTGTTTTGATCACGTGACTGAATTATATTAAACAATTGAACAAGTGGATAGAGAAATAGAATAGGGAATAGAATAGAAAACGATGCTTACTTTATTATCATTCGTGTAATGAGAAAAGCCCAAAATCGCAATCCCCAATCAGAGTGGTGTGCAATAGAAAAGGCTTATGTGAGCAGTGTACTGAGATAGGCTGATGATGATGATGATGAAGTGTTAATCGAGCGTTTATAGAGACAATGACAGCATAACTGACACACAACGCCGGTCTTTTTAGTGATAGTATTCACCGTTAGTGACTCACAGTTGGTGGTTTAAGCGGTTGATAAGCCGCTTTCTACTTCGCCAAGTGTCGTGGGCTCAAATTCTACGTGGGACAACACTTTGTGTGATTCGAAAAATGTTGTTCTGAGTCTGGATGTTCTTTGTGTCCGTTTCATGTATGTTTGTAAAGTCCCCCGCGACACAGGATTTATATTGCTAATTCGGGAGTTGTCTTTTTTAATCAATAAAAAAAACACTATTTCTACAGTTGTAGTGAGTCTTGCAAGTCGCTTTTAATATTTAATATGAAACTTTGAAGTTGAAATTCGTCTACAGTATGACAAATGCCCTACCCATATTGTCAACGGTCATTTGATTAAAGACTTTATTATTTAAGAGTTAAAGTCCTTTACAGAGAATCATTTATATATGTTGCGGTTGCAATAACATCTTATAAATGATCTTTTTAAAATAAGCCTTAAAGGCAATGTAACGTTAAAGATCAATTTAGCTTAATAACGCCATTCATAGTTTAAATACCTGTACTTATATTAGGTACAAAAACAAAAAAACCTTACATATAAACAATACCCGCTTAATTTTATTTAGTTCTTTGAATTAAGAATGATACAACATAATTCAGAAACAATAACGAACAGAGAAACATTTGAATAATAAATACTGTAGTAACGTTTGCGCAGGCGCAGATATCTCTGATATGCGCAAGCGTCGATTGCTTGTCAGATCTAGAGATAAGAGATAAAATGTCTGCGTCGATACAAATAGATAGGTTCGAGATTATTTATCTTTGGTACTAGGTATGTTGTTTAATTTATATTCGTTAAGCCCCGCGGTGTTGCCCGCAGTTGTAAAGTAGAAACTTTTTGACTACACGGTTGGCCTAGTAGTTTAAGCGGTGGCTCTAAGTCTGTGTGTTCTTTGAGTCCGTTTCATGTAGGTTTATAAAGTCCCCAGCGACACTCCTAATGCGGGAGTTGTATTTCTTTTTATTAAAAAGAAGATGGCCGTGTACCATTAGCTTTCAACGCTACCCAAAGTTCATTAATAAAGACAACTATTCTTGACAAGAGAAAGAGAAAACAATGAGTCATTTAACTATTTCTTTACGGTAAAATAAGAGACATTACCGTCACTGGCGCCTAAAGTCTCTCACGCGATTCTGACATTAATTGCGTTACGGTTCATACGTGACACTCGTAAAGGTACTCTAGCGTGAAGCTAACTGTTTGTTGCTAACTATCTGCTGAATGCAATATCATCAGAACTTAAAGGAAAAAAAATTAGTCTTTTGGTTTTGCCTTTCATAGTATACGGGAAATGAGTTTTTAAGAGTTCTTTAAAAATGGTGTGGTATATTCCGTAAAGGTTTAGTAAAATAAAGTATTAATAAATAGGTAAAATAAAGTACTAACACTACATAAGGTAGAATATTGACTTCTTTAAGTATCGGATTCAAAGTAAGTACATATGCAGATTAATGACCTTTTGAAAACAGCAAACATAATTCTATTCGGTCTGGTCTGTCGAGGTAACTATGAGTATGGTCACCGCCATATTTTAAACCCAAATTTGTACGCTCTGGTATGAATGAAATCAAAAGCTCGTAAAAATATGTGAAGTCGTAGTTCACGAACGAGTGAGCGTGAGGCTCAAATAATTACAAACTTGTAATTCTATTGACAAACAGATATATAGGTAAAGTATGTTTAGATTGCATAGTTCTGAAATCTTATTTTTCGTACAAGCTTACAATTAGCCACTAATTATTTGCCAAATATACTCATTCCCTTTTATTATAGTTCCATAAAACCCACATAACACTTCCCCGACCTCAATCAACACCGTACAGTAATCACCAGCGTGTCGGACGCGGAAATCACCAAAACTAACAAATTCATTTTATTATTACATTAATTGGGTGTTTAAAATTATGCGCCATTTTGTTTTTACTACGGCTTAAGGCCGCGGTGCTTTTGTAGTCGTTCAGAAACCACGTATCTGAGTCTGTGGGTTTTTATTAATGTTTTATTTGTTTATCATCAGTTACTTTGTGTATTTTAAACTATAATATTTAAGATATTTGAATACTAGGTTAATTAGTGACTTTATTAATGAATATGATTATCTAAACTAGCATTTTTTCACGAATAAAATGTTAGGAAATAAATAAATAGCTTCACACATAAATAAAGTACTTTATCTAAACTTTATTATTACGGTGTTATGCGCGGTTATTGTTTTAATTAAATTAATTAAACTAAAAAAATAGCGTAAGTTACTCCTGAGCTTTCTGACAGTGAAAGTTCCTTTATAATCGGTCCAGCCATTCCAGAAATTACCCGGAACAAAAGACAGACAGCCAAGACAGACATACTAAATATTTAAAAAAATTTAAAAAAATTTAAAAAGTACCGTATATTGTTTCATACGCATTTAGTACAAAAACTGTAAATTTAATATTACAAACAGACACTCCAATTTTGTTTATTTGCATGTATAGACTAGCTTTTGTCCTTGACTCCATCCGTATGGTTATCGCGAGTATGTCGCTTATGATCTCAAAAAGAAGCTTATGTCCTGTTAAATTTCAATTCATTCATGAAAGCGTAACAGACAGATAGACAGCATTACTTTCGAATTTTCAATATTAAGATGAAAAGTTAATACCCAGACGAAGCACAATTGTTCATGCTTAACACACAATTGTTTGTTATGCGAAGGAATCGAACCTTCGACCTCTAGATTAGCAGTCATGATCACCGAGCAGCACTGGGAAGGTAGTAGTAGTAGTGAACTAATATATAATTACGCTTGGTAGGTATAATGTTTTATTCTCCACGTCAAGCGAAATAGATCTGCGACAGAGATAATACCGGTCCAGTCCCGGATGCTGGACAGCATCCATTTTTACAGAACTACAAGTGATAACTCATATGTGATCAACAAATGTTATGAATGTTATGTTATGAAAATTATGAAAAAAAATGAAAGTGTTATTCTGTTGCTGGGTATTCTTTGTGTCTGTCTCATGAATGGATATGAAAGTTAACTATAAAAAAAATATGGTTTTAATGATTATGTGTCTTTTTTAAACAACCACTCTATACTAATGTTTTATGTTTGTAAGTTTGTGACGTTATAATCTCTGGCTCTAGCGTTTTTTATATTTTTTTTCCCAATAGCAAACTATATACTCGTTATTTATGAGTGTCATAGGCGATATATTAACACGAAAAATGATTAACGCGATATTAGTGCTTTCGGCAAACTCAAAGACGTGTTCAAGTCAACAATCCCACAAACACTAAAAACAAGGGTCTTCAATCAAGGTGTTCTTCCAGTGATGACTTATTCTTGCGAAACATGGACACTCACTGTAGGGCTAATACATCGTCTGAAAGTCGATGGAGAGAACAATGCTCGGTATCTTTTTGCGAGATAGGGTCAAAAACGAAGACATTTGCCAACACACGAAAGTCTTCGACATAGCTAGAAGAATTGCTCAACTGAAATGGCAATGGCCAGCTGCCAGGTGGTCGGACGATGTAAAATAGACTTCAGGGCCGATCTGGACTAGACACGTCGCATCAAGAAGCGTATGGTGAACCATGCAAGAGGCATACATCCAACAGTGGATGCAAATATGCTGAGGATAATGATAGGGATAATGATAGTATAATAATGACTTTAACCTGCCTGATGGAAAGCAGAATCCAGGAGTAGTGGAATAAGAAGTAAAGAAGTCGTTAAAAACCTAACACCTTAAATTTAAATAGTTATATTTGAACGTAAGGTGTAAGTTTAACTAAAACATAAAACCCAGTTAACATTTCAAACGATATACCTATAATTTATTTTTTCATTTTTATAAACAGAAAGATCATTTATTATGTACAATATTGGTTATAAACTAAAACAATGAACCTAAAACTAAAAACCTTAATAAAATATAAAATAAATTGAAAGTCTTTCTATAAAGAGATAAATAATTTGTAAGTACGCATGCGCAGGTACTTTGCTGACCGGTGATTATCAAAATTACACTTTATCACCACTACGGTGATCACTCGTCGCTTTATATGTAAATTGATAGCATTAACTTAAGCCCGACCTTACATTGTAAGCAGACATTCTTCGTATAACAACATTTTATTTTCGTTTGATTGAAGCTGTTGCAACGACGAACGACAATTCCCACAATAGGATTATTCTAGTGCTGTATTTATTTACAAACATACATTAAATAAGAACACAAAAAACACTCAGACTCGAAATAACAATTTGTGAAGCACACAAAGTTCCAACCCATACATTCAACGCGGTAGAAACCGGTGTGGCGACCGCTTAAACCATTTTCTTGATTTTTTAAGTGTGGAAACCCCCACGTTTTAACCCCTGTCTAATTTTGTCCTCATGGAACACACTTGGGATCAACACTATCCATACATTATTTTTTTTAAAAGACAGCTCCACATTAGGAATATAAATTCCTTTGTCTCGGACGACTTTACAAACATACATGAAACGGACACAAAGAACACTCAGACTCAGAACAACAAATTTTGAATCACACAAAGTGTTGTCCTATGTGGGATTTGAACCCACGACACTTAGCGTAGTAGGAAGCGGCGTGGCAACCGCTTAAGCCACTAGGCCAACCGTGCAGTCTAAAATTACAAATTACTAAATACTAATATTATAAATTCAAAATAACACTGTGTTTCTGTCTGTTACACTTTCACGGCTAATCCGCTAAACCGATTTGGAATAAGTTTACAATGGAGATCCTTAGATTCTCCTCGAAGGACATAAGCCACTATTTACTGCTATAACGAACATACACGCGGGCAGAACGCGAACAAAAGCTGGTTTATTTATAAAATTAATTTTGCAAGAATGTAGTAAAAAATTCAGTACTTGTTAGCGAGTGCTTACCATTGGCTCAACCTGTACCCCTACAGGCAAATAGCGAGATATTCCTCGTAATTACAATTTCGCGCATGTACACTTGAAATAGATGCGCATATTCAGAATCATAAAAAGACCCATTTTATTAAATGCCTTGGGCTTAAAGGCAACTTGGGTTTAGTTATTATGTTGTACAAAATTAATGTTATTCAAGTAAGATTAAGTTACTTTTGATGAATACATCAAACAATTTATTTACGATATTGAAAATTTATAATGAAATTTATTTCGTTTATAACCAAGTTGAAATTACCTGCATATCTTTCGACGGCGGCTCCGTCTGTGTGAATGGCAGTTACGAGGTAATAATTTTAACAAAAGGAACAGACTTCAATAAAAAACTAAAAACCGTCACCTCTTTGGTCATTAGTCTTATACGCTCACCGCTAGAACAATAAGGTAATAATTTTAACAAAAAGGAACCGACTTCAATGAAAAACTATTCCGAGTACCCAAATCGCGACATTGTGCCTATGATATTTGAGGAGTTCCCTCGATTTCCTTGGGATCCCATCATCAGATCCCGATATGGTGACGATGGGACCACCTGTAAGCTACGCCCATTCCATTGCAAAAATATTTTTTAAAATCGGTTCATAAACGACGAAATTATCGCTGAACATACATAAAAAAGTCAACGTTGACCTATTCACTTGCTAGGAAATGGAGGTGGGCTGGACACGTTGCTAGGTATAGTGAAAACAGATGGACGTCAAGAGCTGTTAAGTGGTCTGGGCCAGAAGGTAAAAGAAGAAGAGGACGACCTGACGCCCGTTGGGCGGATGAAATAATTATAATAGCCGGTCGAAATTAGTTATCCACAGCCAAAAACAGAGAAGTCTGGAATGCCTTGGAGGAGGCTTTTACCCGAAGGGGGTCCACACAATTGTTTTAAATCTATTAATACCAAACTGTAATTTTTTTTAAATGTTTTTTTATAATAGTATAAATTAGATTTAAGTACCCATTTTTTATATTAATAGCTGTAGCATAACTTGTGTGGAACAAAAATAAAGCTTTTATTATTATTATTATTCATAAAATAAAATAAAAAAAAATCCGATGAATTGAGAACCTCCTCCTTTTTTTTGAAGTCGGTTAATTACATAAATACGTGTAATGTAATAAATATAATTGAAAGCATTTTTTATCAGTAATAGTTTTTAATTGAATTATTAGCTTCATTTCTTCTCGTGTGTCAAGCCCTCAACATTATTTTACATGACTACACACATTTGGGCGATTCTGTCTTTATTTTGTACAATTACATAATTGAGGTGAAATTACGGGTTCGGTTCCCGGATTATTACCGAGGTAATGTTATTACTATTATTATGATACACTTATTATTATGTTCTGTTCTGTTCTGTTCTTAAAAAGACAACTCCCGCATTAGGAATATAAATTCCTGTGTCGCGGGGGACTTTACAAACATACATGAAACGCACACAAAGAACACCCAGACTCAGAACAACAAATTGTGAATCACACAAAGTGTTGTCCTACGTGGGATTTGAACCCACGACACTTGGCGTAGTAGGAAGCGGCGTGACGACCGCTTAAGCCACTAGGCCAACCGTGCAGACTTATGTCAGTGCAGTCAACTTATTATTATGATACTTTAGTTTGGAATTCGGGCTATTTATAATTTTTTTATGTTAATTTTGGGTTGTACTATTTTTAGTTTGGTCTTAAGGGTGAGGGTAGTACCGCCCCGATCGAGACGAAATCGGAATGACTCTACTACCTTTGGGTCTAGGGTTATTATTGACCTTAATAACCTAACCTAATTAAGTAAACTACCTTAATGGATAAATCCTAACACACGTTAAACTGCACGTTTGGCCTAGTGGTTTGAGTGGTCGCCACGCCACGCAGCTTTCTACTACGCCAAGTGTCGTGGGTTCAAATCCCACGTGGACCAACACTTTGTGATCCAAAAATTGTTGTTCTGAGTCTGGGTGTTTTTTCGTGTCCGTTTCGTGTATGTTAGTGAAATCCCCCGCGACACAGGATATATATTCTTAATGCGGGAGTTGTTTAAAACAAAATTAGAGCTTTTACCTACTGCTCCGCCCGCGTGTTTAATGGTTATCACGGTATGTCTTTTCCTAAGGTTCTATCTATCTCCATACAAAAATTCATCAAAATCGGTTCAGCGGTTTAGGCGTGAAAATGTAACAGACAAACAGACTTACTTTCACATTTACAATATTAGTAGGGATTATGTACCTAATTTGAAACCGTCTGTAATGTTTATAATGACCCGCCGTTGCATTGGTTGGTGATTAGTAATTGTTCAGGTAGGGTCGTGGGTTCAGTTCCCACTCAAGTTAAATTATTGTATGACGAGCACGATCATTTGTTTCGTATCTGGATGTAATTTATCTGTGGGTTCTGTAAGGACACGAGATGCCGTGACGGTAATATTGCAGCGATATAGGGACGACAGGCCAGGACGTCAGATCCGGCTATAGAAAATTATTACATTCCAAGCTTGAGCCACGACCAACGTGGAATATCTCAAGAGGAGCCTTAATAAGCCATTAGTTGTTTGGTCCAAATTTACAGGAACAGCGAATATTTTTTAAGGCGAATTTCTTTCTAGAGGTTTTAGCTTTTCCTGGATTTCTTTCGGTGCATAGTATTAAAAAATGTGGTTTGTAATTTTTTATTTGTTCATAACTGTAATGTACACCAACACGGAAAAACACTTTATGTGATCCACAAATTTGTTATTCTGTCTGGGAGTTCTTTGTGTTCGATTCTTGGATGTTTATTGTCCCAACACAGAAATATATTCTTAATGAAAAAAAAGTTTGTAGTGAAAAAACTTGACAATGATATGCTCCGTTTTGCACTAATTAAAATAATAGTAAAAATCTCTAAATTTTCTTATCGAAAAGCTGCACAATGACAGTGTCGAAATAAAAAAAGTACAATTTTCATTTTTACGTACCACATATTCACATAACATATATCGCTAACTCTTATAACTTACACTGCATCGATACTTGTCTCAGGTACTACAACCGAGAAAGCATACCCCCCGGCTAAAATCTACCACGAAACGAACATCTAAATCTCTTCATCGTATCATTTCTTATACATTGCTCCGTAGGACCTATCCATGAATCCAAATCTCTTAACACAGCGCGCAAAAGATATATTCCGTGGCCAAGTTTGCGTTTTACATAATATGTATTGTAATGGGCAACATTTCAAGGAAGGAAAGTAAAACAATAGGAGGCTGTACAACTGGTTTTTTATACAAAATGCAGGCGGGCCCGGCACTCTGAGGGGCCATTACAAGTACTACTTCCATGGATGAAGTCGCAGCCAGGAACTTTGAGAGTCAATGATCATTACCATAATAAAACTGAGGTTTTGAACAAAGACTTAACAGGCGTGAAGTCGTGCAAATGTACAAAATACGAATACATATATTTACCCATATATACATTTAGCTACTTATGTTTATCTGCAGAACATTCTCTTGCTTACTAATTGCGTACTATCCATATATTGACGGTATTAAAATACATAGTGTCACCACCCCTAATCATGCTATTATGTTCATAGTTTAGACACCACCATACCTATGACGAAAGTATTGCATTATGTAAAAAAAATAGAAACAAATCCTATATTTTCCCGCGTAGGCGTAAGAGTTCTAAGAAGAGTCCAGTAGTACGCTATTAAAGACTGTTAAATGATGATTGGGTTCCATTTTCAAAAATAGAAAAAAAGAGATCTAAACTTAAGTTGCCATTTCAAAAACAATTTTATTTCGGATTTATTTTATTCTACCTTATCTTATGTAAGTAAAAGACTCCTACATACCACTATTTCTGCATACCTCATATTTTTCTTAGTGTTGCTAGTTAATAAAATTATAAACATCAATACACTTTAAAAAAAACTTGTTATATTCAATTTAAAAGATTATTAACGTCTTGAAACCATGCATACCATATATTTATAAACCTTTCTCTCGCTCAATTTAAGAAGTAAGCCCTTGACGGGGAAAAAATCACCGCTCTTCTGTATTGTAAGTGTAATAATGTCCAAAATATTTATTTATTTATTATTTTCTCCTGAACAAAGTGCTTAAAATCAAATATTTAAAAAATAGTAGAAATTACATTATTGCCAATTCATTCATTCAGTCGCCAATTCAAAAAACGTTATTAGGGACCTTTTTTGTTATTATTCATTAATGGTGTTGCTAACGTCAATTAAACGGCAAACATTAACGGACTACATTAAAAACATCTAAATTCAATTTAAAAGATTATTATTATCATCAAAGCCTTACTATATGCACTTCTAAAGACAGAACCTAAAACCAAGCAAAGGTAGATAACTTTAATTGTTCTTTTTTTCTGTACAATTTAATTGAATTTCACAATAGTCCGACAAAAAGCTTTTGATGGATTGCCCTTCATGTAGACAATGATTGCGAGCCAATATCACTTAATTAAGTTTTAAATACAATCAATTCGAGTCTTCAATTCGCAGTTCTCAGAATCGAATTGCCATTAAATTATCGCAAAAGTGAACTGCAACTAAGTAAGAAAGTGATACCAGTCGATATTATTAATCTTCAGGCACTCTTTAACAAAATGTACGTCTAAATGAATTATGTCATGTGCACGTGTGAAAGAATTCAAAATCTGGGCTGCTATTGAAAGAACTAATTGCGTATGCGATAGCTGTGCTTAAGGTCTCAACTTCGATTTAAAAATTGTTGTGTTATATACAATGTCCTTAATATCAGCAGGCAGTCCTCTGATTGAGACCTTACACAATGCTTCGCTATATTCAACTTGGGTGCTATTTTCTTTTCCATATTTTTCCTTCGCGTGCTTTTTCTCACTGCTCTTTCGCTCTCTGTCTCATATTCATGTATGTGTTTACTAAGACTGCACATTAATACGTATAGACTGGGTACTAGAATTCCCAATCTTTTAAAGTGATCCCTACAAGATGTCGGTTGTGAACAATAATTCGAATGGTACCTTTCTGCAAGACAAAGGCCCTGTGTGACCGATAACTATTATCCAAATACATTAAGCTGTATCGTAGTGTTGATCCCACTAATGTATAGTAAACCTAAAGCGGTTTACTATGCATTGATGGAATTGGAATAAGCTGATTACTTCCAACTTTATCCCTGAGACTCCGTAATGCATAACACGCGGATGAGATGCATGAATCGAGAGATTCTAATTCCGGTTTCCAGTTTAGTTGAAAAACAATCCTATTGCCTAAAAATTACGTATTAAAAAACAATGTCTCACACAATAATTAATCTGGAACAAAATCGTTCCTTGATAAAATTGGCAACAGTTAGTGCCTACTTCAACATTGCACATAAGACTTCTTTGCTAAACTGGCAGGCTCCGAGTCGAAATATTTTTATTCAATTTCGACGAATCTTCAATTAATGGGAGTTGGATTTTGCGAGATGTCGGGGTGCAGTGACACCGCGTCGAACGTTGACGAATTGCACGCGGTCGTCGACCCTGCGCCGGCGCACGACGTATGGCATTCATTCAAAGGAATCGCAATACACACGAATCTGGTTGTGAATATGTACATTTGACTTTTATGGGTAGTTTATAGCCATAGGGGAAACGTGACTTTAAAAACGTGTTTATCCAATAAATTTAATATTATATAAAACTCTGAGTCTATTTTGAAAAAAAATCATAAATATATAGAGAATTTCACATTTATATACTGAAGTATTTTTTTATAAATATTGGTTAGGTATACCTATTATGCTGTCTACAGCACGTACTCATCTGAGTAGTTTTGTTGAGGGACAAGGCCACCTATCGTATTACCCAGAAAACCTCAAAAAACATGTTGGCAACATTAAGATATAAAAATTAACAAAAATGTATACAGTGTCATCTAGTATTTTCGATCCACACTTATTAACACTTAGTGCTGAATTGAGCAATAGAAGTTTCAGTGCCTGCTTAACAGAAACTTTTGTCACTATACCAAGAAGGATCTGTTAGTGTTGCGCAGAGGTAGTGTATGCGACTACAGCTTGAGGTCTCGGGTTCATTTTCCAAGTCATACGAAATGTTTGTATGATCTGCAAATATTTGTTTCGAAGTGGGTGGGTGTTTTCTAGGCATGTAGTTAGGGAGTTAATTCGAACCTACACGGCGTTATCTGTCAGATGTCTGTAATATTTAAATGATGCCGCGACTTCACATATTCTCTTTTACAGTATCAAGATTTTTTTCCTTTTCGTAAAGTGATGTTATTTGAACCCCAACCCTGATTTTGGACATTCAAAAATCTCTTTTATTTGTGAGCCTGATAAAATGACTTTCCCCTGTATGATAGAAAGCATGAGTAGAATCATAAAGTAGTGGTACCATCCTCGTTGCGAATGCAGTATGATGATCATTGGCCTCCAATCCCTTACCCACCGACGAAGCACATCAGAACAAATGCTGTCATTTTGGGCTGGTCTCCTATGGGAGAGTAGTACCACCCTGAGCACGACAGCCCGTTGACAGACTGAAATCAGCGTCCTCCTTTTAGTTTACAGATGTCCACGGAGGGTAGTAGTAATTTACCATCAAGTGAATGTATCTGAAACCCTGGTGCCAAGGCTCACGAATTTATATACACACTAGCTGCGCCCCGCGGTGTTACCCGCGTATATCATTATGGTTGCTATGCAAGTGTGTAATGCATAGCAACCTGTGAAGTTTTGACAGGAGATAAACAGTGATACATTTTGACATCTACGATTTATGAATTTTTATATTCACCAAGTTTTCGCCCGTGTATCTCGATTATTGCAGCAAAAAGTAGCCTATTTGTTATTCTGATCTATAAGCTATATTACTGTACAGTTTCATCAAAATCCGTTGAGTAGTTTTTCGTGAAAGAGGAACAAACATACATACACACATACATACTCACAAACTTTCGCGTTTATAATATTAGTAGGATATCAATATATTGAGAAGGGATTGAACCCGTTTGATCGCAACTTTTCAGATCTTTGCTGTTGCAAACCAGAACCCCAATTAACATTCGACTAACTAACAAGCATCCAATTAATGATAGTCTTAGTTAAATACTATTTGGAATTTAGAGCGGAGTCGATCCGGTAACCACTT
Source organism: Phragmatobia fuliginosa (assembly GCA_932526445.1). Classification (NCBI taxonomy): domain Eukaryota; kingdom Metazoa; phylum Arthropoda; class Insecta; order Lepidoptera; family Erebidae; genus Phragmatobia; species Phragmatobia fuliginosa. Next base: position 19,722,537 of record OW052073.1, read on the forward strand.
GAAAACCAACTTGCTCTCGTTGATTCTAAGGTTCTAGACACTGAACTATATACATAAATTTTATTATTTTATTTATTTTTCTTTAAAAAGACAACTCCCGCATTAGGGATATAAATTCCTGTGTAGCGGGGGACTTTACAAACATACATGAAACGGACACAAAGAACACCCAGACTCAGAACAACAAATTGTGAATCACACAAAGTGTTATCCTACGTGGGATTTGAACCCACGACACTTGGCGCAGTAGGAAGCGGTGTGGCGACCGCTTAAGCAACTAGGCCAACCGTGCAGTCAAATATAATAATAATAATGCGCACTAATATTGTAAATTCGAAAGTAACTGTGTCTGACTGTCTGTAAGACTATAACAACTAAACCGTTGTGCAAATTTCAATTAAATTTAACAGGGAGATACTTTGATTCTTGAGGATGGACACAGGCTACTCTTTACTGCGATAACAGATATACACGTAGGCGGAACCACGGGCAAAAACTAGTAACAAATAATAGTCCAACAAATCTTACATACGACTGTCTGGTCCCAAACTAGATAGAGCCTATGCCTTGGTAACCAAACTGCTGATTAACGTTATGTAAATTTTTCAAACATCTTATACACAACGCCATCTAGTCCCAAACTAAACAGAGCTTGTATTATGGATACTAGACAACTCATATAAATACTTAAACATACTTTTTTTTTTGTAAATACATACATGTTATACATAGAAAACACCCAAACTCCAAAACAAATATTTGCGGATCACACAAACATTTGGTCCCACCTGGGAATCGAACCCGTGACCTCAAGCACATTAGTCGCATACACTACCACTGCGCCACCGACCGAGGCAGTCAATAAATTACATGTATACATAGAACAAACTATATTTTTAAGTGGGTGTTCAATACAGAACATTTATTTTAAATGGCAATGATTTGCCACTTTATTTTGTGTGGATTTAATTTGTTACTTGGTAACACTTCCTTTTTTTTCCATGGCGGAGCGACTATGAACTTTGCCGCTTTTTATACTGTTGGAGTAATTAATAAACAGTTTTCTATATATTACTGAATTTTAATTATTAATTATTCTCAACAGTGGGAATTGAACCTTTTACTTTCTACTTTAGCAGATTAGATCACTATCTACCTGTTTTTAGAAATACTAAGATTTCTCATTTTCAAAAAAATCTTTAATATTGCTGCATTTTTGCCATGTATTTCTGTTGTTTAATAATATATTATGATTCTTTCCCCGTACATACAATGTTTGTCAGTTTTACAAGTTGTTATTCCCCACAGATAGAATTACTTCAACTAATTTGATATCACTGGTTAATCGTATTAAAGGTATCCGTTACTGGTTTGAAATATAAGCCTTCTGGCTATCGTACGAGTACTACATGCACAGTGTGCTTCATTTTTGTATAACAAGTTAAACTCAATGGAACGTAAAAGTTTAAACTCATGACCAAGTGGCAATCGAATTGCTTCACACATTGCAAAGTTAATCAATCCTAGCCAGGTGACACTATGAACGGGTGACCATATCTTAAGATATTAAAATACGTCATCAGTCCCGGTTGCCATACGAACATCTTTGACAAACGGTAAGAGAGAGAGACAATATGAATATTTTTATAATAGAATAAAAATGTCTTATGTGCTTTGCCTAATCCCCTTTAAATTAGAATTACAAAAAAAAATTAAATACATATTAGCTGTATTTCGCTAGCTTGGCTGTGGTGCATTGATGATATATGAAGGATAAAAATTACGCGGCAAATAGATAAAAAAAGAAATTTGAAGCGGGTTATTATTTGCGTCAAAATTTAAACTGGATCAGTGTAGTATTTTTTAAAGCGTACCTACAAAAAAATATTTGACATTTAAACACCCATATTTGTAAATCAACCTGTATAAATTACAGGTAGCCAATTCCAAGGTGTGCATACGAAAGGTTTCAGGTTCAAGTTTCTTTAAAACCAACTTGAAAAAGGATTTAATGTCGAAGGAGTTTTGAACTGATATAGGTTAAGAGAAGCCAAATAGTGGCAATGAGGTAATCACAAGAAATATCTATTTTTAAGGGTCTTCTACAGTCATTAAAATATAACTTGATCTCTATTACTGTTGTCATTAGTTTCATTTTGGAACTTACTAGAAACATTTTTGGTGTGAATTGTTATATATATTGCTTTTTTTTTAATTTTTCGGGTTAATACCTATCTACCATACTAACTTTCGCCCGTGGCTCCACCCACGTGTGTGTCGGTTATCGCGGTAAATGTATCCTTTCTCAAGTGCTACACTGTGTACGAAATTTAATTTAAATTGGTTCAGTAGTTTTGGTATGAAAGGGCGATAGACAGACAGATATAGCTACTTTCGCATATATAATACTAGCTGCGCCCCGCGGTGCTACCCGCGTATCATTATGGTTGCTAAGCAAGACTGTTATGCATAGCAACCTGTGAAGTTTTAACAAGAGATAAACAGTGATACATTTTCACATCTACGAATTAATATATTTTTTTAATCACCTAGCTTTCGCACGTTTATCTCAATTATTGCAGTAAAAAGTAGTCTATGTGTTATTCTGATATATAAGCTATATTACTGTAAAGTTTCATCCAAATTCGTTCAGTAGTTTTTGCGTGAAAGAGCAACAAACATACACAGATACACACATACACACATACTCACAAACTTTCGCGTCTATAATATTAGTAGGATTAGTAAGGAAGTTAGAATGACACATACAAATAATATATCTTTCTATTGGTAAAGTAATTACGTTACTTATTTTTATACTATAGTATATATTGCGTGTTTACCCTGGGAGCCAATGAGACGACACGTTGATTGTAATGCTTTAATAATGACTCTGTTATCTCTGTAAGACTCCAACTAATTTTACTTAAACTAAAGCTTATATACAATGTAATATGTAGACAATTTTAGGTGGGGCGCTACTATGAAATATTATTTACTTAATTGCTTAATTGACAATATGTCGTTTGTTCTTCCTTATTTATAATATTATAATATTACTATTGTTTGGCGGCACGTACGTTAACTTCAGTAAAACAATTATTTAATCACGTAGCCGTGTAAAGATCTATACTACTATTTTGCTGTGGCTTCGCCATAGATATTCCCCCTCTGAAGAGAAGAAACATCCTTATACCTTGTAAAAAAAGGTGTGATGTGACTTTAAACTACGTTTGTGTCTCTGATTATAGTGGTGAGCCTCTTCTCTATCTTTTTGGCTGCGGATTTGCAAATGAAGACCATTGTAGCGATGCCACATATAATTATCCCTGCTATCGCCATGCCAATTATCCAGCTTCGCATTCCTTGTACTTCTGAGGCTACCTGGGAGTGCAGCTTTGACCAGTCTTCTGTTGTTGGTGTATTATTCTGCACCATGTTGATTTGTTCTTTCTCGTGACTCGCGTTAGATCCCATGTTGTACTGTTTCGACGCTGGCTAGGTGAATGTCTATTGTTGTATAGTTCTTGTTTATATATTATAATTGGAATCTGACCGTCTGGTGGGAGACTCTACCAGAACGTGTCCTTTTTTCTGTTTGCTTATCTGCTTGTGAAGATTCTGTTATCTTGTCTCCGATTGTTCGTTCGCTTATCTTGCTATTGTTTAAAATAAATGCTGGTTTAAGTCTATCGATAGCTACACTTTTTTGTTTTCCGTTTATCAAGATCGTGAAGATCTTATCATTGCGACTGATGACAAGATAAGGTCCCTCGTACGGTGGTGTGAGGCTGGGCCGTAGTCGGTCACAACGTAAGAAAACGTGCCTACATTCCGCTAACTGTGGGTGTACGAATATCTTGTCGTTCTTGCTTTGTCTTTGTGGACGCGAAATCATGTGTTCTAAGTTATCCTTAATTTCTCTTATAAAATCTGCGTACGTTGAGTTATTTTGTGTCTCGAAAAATGCTCCAGGCAGTCTAATTGTTGAACCGTATACTAGTTCAGCTGCCGAGAATCCTGTGTCTTGCCGTAAACTCGTACGTATGCCAAATAAAACGGTAGCTAACTCTTTTGTCCAATTAATTGTGTTTCCTCTTGCTATCAATGCAGTTTTTAATGTTCTGTGCAATCGTTCTACTTTAGAATTTGACTGTGGATGATATGGGGTGGTTCGAATTTTTTGAACTCCCATTAAGTTTGCTAACTTTTTGAATATTTCAGATTCAAATTGGCGTCCCTGGTCTGTGGTAATGTATTCAGGGCATCCGAATCGGGTTATCCAACCTTCGTATACCGTTCTGGCTACGGTTTCTGCAGTTATATCAGCTATGGGGAATGCCTCTGGCCATGAAGTACAACGATCTATCATTGTGAGTATGTATCGTTTGTTTTGAGAAGTGGGTAGAGGTCCTACTAAATCAATATGCAGATGAGAAAATCTTCCCGTTGGCATGAATTCTCCGAATTGTGACTTTGTATGACGATGTATTTTTGCTCGTTGACATTGTAAACATGTCTCCGACATCTCATTTACGCCTTTATTCATATTTTCCCATATATAGTTAGCTGAAATAAGTTTCCTCGTAGTATTCTTACCAGGATGGCTAATGTTATGAAAGCTTTCGAAAACAGTTTTCCTGAATTTGAGTGGTATAAAAGGGCGTTGTTTTCCTGTTGATATATCGCAATAAATCTTAATATTTTCATTTGGAAAGTGTATTAATTCTATTTTTAATGATTTATTGGCTTTTAGTCGTTTTAACTCGCTATCACTCTTTTGATATTTTTCTACCTCGTGCCAATCGATTGCAGAGGGTAAGGTTATCGTCTCGATAACTCGAGATAAGGCATCGGCTACCACATTCTTGTGGCCACTGATGTGCTGGATATCCGTACTGAATTGTGATATATAATCCAGATATCTGATTCGTCTAGGGGTATCATCCAATGCTGGCTTCTTGTCGAAAGCATGCATTAGTGGTTTGTGATCCGTGTAGACTGTAAATTCTCGTCCTTCTATGAGTCTTCTGAAGTGTTTTATAGCCATATAGATTCCTAGTAGCTCTCTATCATAGGTAGAGTATTTTGTTTGGGCTTCACTAAATGATTTGGAGAAAAAAGCTATTGGTTCCCATTTTGTTTTTCTTCGCTGCTGTAGTACAGCGCCTGCGCATTTGAGACTAGCATCTGTCATTAACGCTATTTGTGCGTTGCTGTCCGGATATGCCAATGTAGTTAATTGTCGAATGTCCTGCTTGCAGCGTTCAAACGCGTGGTTTGATTCCGTATTCCACTGGATAACCGTCTTATCGTTTTTCTTACTATTAATTAAATATTTATTTAACGGTGCCTGATGCTTTGCTGCGTGTGGAATACTGCTTCTGTAGAAATTAATCATACCCAAAAAACGTCGTAACTCATTTACCGTTTGTGGTTTAGGGTAATTGTTTATAGCTTGAATCTTTTCCATAGTAGGAGTCAACCCTTGGCTCGTTATATGATAACCGAGGAAATCAATCTCCGACTTGGCGAATTCACATTTGCTTGTATTTATTGTTATGCCGTTTTTATGTAGGCGCTTAAACACCTCCTCTAAGTGTTCATAATGTTCCTTAAGGTTATTTTTCTTGTCAGCGATAAATATGTCGTCCACATATACAAATACGTAGTCCAAGTCTCTGAATATAGAGTCCATAAATTTTTGGAAGGACTGTGCTGCATTTCGCAACCCGAATGGCATTCTGATGAATTCAAAAAGTCCAAACGGGGTTATTATCGCTGTTTTCTCTGGTTCAGCAACGGGCAGTATGTGAAAAGCTTTCTTTATGTCTATCTTGCTGAATATTCCTTTTCCGCTTGCTACATACGTGAAATCGAGTAGCCTTGGCAGCGGGTACCTGTCTGGTACTGTTATTTTATTTAGTGCGCGGTAATCTCCGCATGCTCTCCATTCGCCATTCTTCTTCTTGACTAAATGGAGTGGCGATGCCCATTGACTGCTTGAAGGACGGCATATTCCCATGTCCATCATATCTTGGAATTCTTGTTTTGCAATCCTGTATTTGTCAGGAGGTAATGGACGTGCTCGCGTAAATACTGGGAAACCCTTTGTTATTATTTGATGCTGTACTCGGTGCTTAGTCTGTAGATTCATTGATCTAGGCTTTGTAATATCTTCATATTTCTCTAATAATCCCTTTATTGGTTCCTGTAGAGAAGCGTTTATAGATCGCACGGATGCAATTTTTGTTCTTACTATTTTGGCAGGCGTTTTCAGTCCTGTTTTTTTATCGATCAGTTTTTTTCCGTGTATATCCACTAATAACTGATAATGATTCAAAAAATCAGCTCCCAGGATTGGCATCTTGACATCGGCAATGGTGAATGTCCATTTAAAGCTTCGTCGCAGTCCTAGGTTAAGCGTTAAAGTGCGTTCCCCGTATGTATTTATAGGGGTCCCGTTTGCGGCGAATAATTGGTATTCGCATGCCTGGCTCTCCTTATTTGTGCTATTTATAACCGAAATGTTAGCACCCGTGTCGACTAAAAATCTATAACCACTGTTTGAGTCAGTTATAGTTAGACGGTTTGCTGGGTGGATAGCACAGAGGCCCGTCGTATTCTGTGCTAATTTTAGTTTTCCGATAGCCTGTTATTTTTAATTGTATTCCATGAACAAGGCTTATTGCATCTATATGAATCCTGCTTGAACCGATTATGGAAATAACATAACCCATTATGTGAGTTTCTGTGGCGCGACCTTGACCGTGAATGTGGCGTATGTCGTGTTTGGTATTTGCTGTGTTGCATAGGTCGATTCTCGCGTATGCTGCGTAATGCATTTATTTCTATTCGCATGGCTTCAAGTTGTGACGTTATGTTTGTAACTAGGTTAATGTCAACCGCTGTCTCTTGAGTATTTCTCTTGTTGTAGGTCAAGCTTTCGTATATTTTATCGGCTAACTCGCTCTAGTTGTCTAACGACATATTGTTTGTGACTGATAATATCGCTGTTAGTGAAGCGGGGAGTTGCCTTAGCCACAGCAGGCGAATAGTGTCGTCGTTCATTTTTCCACATCCAGCTTCCTTCATTTTTCTCAAGAGCTGGGAGGGCTTCTGGTCTCCAAGGTCCATTTCTGATAGTAGTCTGTGGAAACGTCGGTGTTCGCTCTCTTCGTAGCAGTTTATTAGACGTTCCTTGATGGTGGAGTACTTGTTTTCGCTGGGTGGGTTAGTTAATATGTCACTGACTTGATGGACGACCTCTTTTGGTAGTTTGGATATTACCATGTTATATTTGTAATCTTCGCCCTGTTTTTGTGGTGCTATTATTGCTTCAAACTGGGCGAACCATAAACGTGGGGAGTCTGTCCAAAATTGAGGCAGTTTGTCTGTGACCGTGATAGCAGCAACTGATTCGCACCCCGTGTCGCCTCTTGAAGGAGTTGTTGTTGGAGCCATTTTTGGGATGTTATAATTTCGTAATGCTATTGTTCTCTAGATTCACTGCTGAACACCATATAGGGTTCCGGTCGTCCCGGTATTATATCAGCACTAGAAACCAATAGATCACGTCGGGGTCACCAATTATTGCGTGTTTACCCTGGGAGCCAATGAGACGACACGTTGATTGTAATGCTTTAATAATGACTCTGTTATCTCTGTAAGACTCCAACTAATTTTACTTAAACTAAAGCTTATATACAATGTAATATGTAGACAATTTTAGGTGGGGCGCTACTATGAAATATTATTTACTTAATTGCTTAATTGACAATATGTTGTTTGTTCTTCCTTATTTATAATATTATAATATTACTATTGTTTGGCGGCACGTACGTTAACTTCAGTAAAACAATTATTTAATCACGTAGCCGTGTAAAGATCTATACTACTATTTTGCTGTGGCTTCGCCATAGTATAAAAACAAACCTTTCAATAAACTTTATAAAATTCAATTAAGTAATTTTCCCTGTCTCTACATTTTTATCTGAGATAACTTCTATTATCTAGGGGAACATCCGTGGGGCGTGTGGGTTCGAACCCGTTTGAGGCCACGATAAAGGCGTGCCAGCCCATAACTGTGATATACTGACCCTTTGATCGTAAAGCGTATATTATATGTTCGCGGACTTAGCATGTCTCACTTTAGATTTATAGCTCGCAAAGTTAATGAATTCTTAGATTATATAGTTGAACATCACACAAATAAATAAATATTTCAGACATCTAACACACAACGTCATAATTTTTTTCTATATATATTTTAGCCTACCAAAGTGGCTTTACTCTGCCTGATGGAAAGCATGAGTAGAATCTAGGAGTAGGGCTCACCATCCTCATTGTGAGGGTAAGCAATGCAGCATGGTGACCCCTACCATGTCTGCCTGGGCAAATAATTCAGCATCATTGAGCCTCCGGTCTTACACTCACCAACTAAATACGACAGCAAGAATGCTGTCATAATTGGGATGGTCTTCTGTGTGAAGGTACTACTGCCCCGGTCGAACCGGTCAAGTAGTGTTGAAATCAGCGTGGCTCTACTACCTACAATCTAGTCCCAAACTAAGCAGAGCTTCAACTATGAGTACATCAATCATCATCAATCATCATCATCAACAAGTAATATAAATACATTACTATCTTTTTTGTAAAATATACATATTATAGAAAACACCCTAACTCCAAAACAAATGTTTGCAGATCATACAAACATTTGGTTCGATCTGGGAATCGAACCTAAAGTTAGTCTAAAAATATTAGCCTAAGATACTCCTTAAATCATTAACTAACTAGTAAAAGTGCCGTCAAAATCAGAATAGAATACAATAGAATAGAATATATCTTATATCTTTCTATTGGTAAAGTAATTACGACTGCCTGGTTGGTCTAGTGGTTAGCGTATGCGGCTGCTGATCAAGAGGTTTTCGGGTTCGATTCCCGGGTTGGATCAAATATTCGTATGATCCACAAGTATTTGTTTCGGAGTCTGGGTGTTTTCTATGCATAATATGTATGTATTTACAAATAAAAGGTATGTTTATGTATTTATATCAGTTATTTAGTACCCATAACACAAGCTCTGCTTAGTTTGGAACTAGATGTTGTGTGCAAAAAAAATGACCGAAATATTTGTCCGAAATATACTTTCTTATATATTTAATAAAAAAACTGTGCAAATAATATTACATATATAGACATTTCATTTATATGTGGAAAAAATAAAAATTGGTAACTTACAACTGCGGCAATTCAAAGGTAAATAATTTATTACACACGAGACACGCCTGGCTAGCAGTAATTTAAGAGCCGTGTACACTGTTGAGACTATTAGGCCAATTACACATGAAAGACGGCGACACTTCGCGCGGCAAACCATTATGCCTTACGTAACTTTTTTATTTGCTACTATTTATACCCTGAATCGAAACATAACTTTATCTTGAATATAGAATGTTTGTCTTTGCCAATTTTAAGACAGACTACACTTTTAAAATTTGACAGCAAATAAATAAATAAAATTAATAAACATCTCAGACATCTTGAACACAACGCCATCTAGTCCCAAACTAAGCAGAGCTTGTATTATGGGTACTAACTGATATAAATACATAAACAAACTTCTTTTTGTAAATACATGCTATGTAATATTATACATAGAAAACACCTATACTCGTATTTTTAATTAGACGAAGCTACCTGACAGTAGCTAATGTCACTTAGTAAAATAATGCTGCCATATTTAAAGTAATAGTGATGCGTTCAGTTCTCATTCAATCAGATGAATGAACAATATGTGTGAATAGTTAATCATTTCAAACTATAAAAGAATATTACATCCATTTAAGAATGAAATTGTATAAAAGTGCTCTGATATAAGATACTAGTAGTATGTAACTACAATCAGTTTTTTGACGGCTCACATTATGTTTTTTGACCCAAAAATCAACCATCCTCTTATTATATTTTTATTAAATTGATAAATTAATTTAAAAAGAAAGACGAGAATTCCTGATGTTCAAAAGTGCTTCGATCAAAAGATTTTTTTGTAAATATTAAAGTTTTTTTTTTTATTAAAATCTTAGATCCCATAAGAGTTTCTGTAAATCTACTAATGTCCTTCTTTGCGGCTTTAACATACACAAATAACACAAAAATATAAACCATAACATGAAAAATACGGGAGATAAAAACAAACAATGTTATTTCAGGATTTTTTTTTACAGCTGTATCTTGTCTTAGTTTGATTCAAAACCTTGATAAATAACTAGCCTGCAATAGTACCAGTAATACAAAAAAAAACAAATCCTAATCATCCAGGATCTTTAAGTTACAAGCTTCTCGAGTTTTGTACTTTTTTCTTTGGTTTTAGGGTTGTTAATAGAGATATTACTCGTCTGTGGGCAAAGGCAAAGCAATCAGGAAGGGTATTGGCAGTATACATGTCAATAAATTTCACTCTAGTGTTTATATTACTGAACATCAATAGATTTGCTCTATTGTTTTGGTTTGTTTGTTTGTTTGTTGTACTTTCTTGCACTTGTGTTAAAAATAAACGAATCGAATTGAGTGACAGACAGACAGAAAATTTTGCCTATTTATACAAAGTTTTAAAAAGAATCAATTGTGAAAGTCGGATGTAAAAAATAAATCCTCACAATTTTCAAAGAGATCATTTACATCATCTGATTAATTTAAATCTGATGTTGGTATTTGATATGGTTGGATCAGTTCTAAAGCCCTCACTGGTAGTGGCTTACGGTCTAATTTTTGTAGCCTCTTCTTCACTCTTACATCAGAAATGTAGGGGTCAGACGACACAACTGCCCTGTTAAATAGATCTGTCATGTGTTTTTCTCGGCCTGACTTTCTGGCATGGTGTTCCCGGTCATATCTCTAAAATTTATTTCTAGATTCACCAGCCTGTTCGGATAGCATGCCTATTGGAAGCGCCGAATTTCTTATGATCTCTTTACCTCAAACCAATATTTTATGTAGAGTTACTGTCATCGGATACCAAGGATATTCTATTACGTATCTGATGGCTGAGGCGCTATGCACAGCTTCATAATTTGCCACTCACATACCAACAAGAAGGTTGGCACCCTCTTGTCCTCCTTGCATTAAGTCAGCTGGTCGGAGCCCAGACTGACATCCCTCAACAGGTTGGGTTAATTCCTGTTGAGGCAAAGTGGCAACATGGGTCTTTGACGGCTTCATGGTGCTTCACCCCCGTTCCTCCAAAAGAAATGTTTAGGTATGAGGTTTTAACCAAAGTCTTACGAGGGCGGGCCCTTTCCCCATACCACATTTTTTCTTCAAATGAGTTCATAAACAACAAAAAATACTTTTTTATTTATAATTCTGAACCTAATAAGATTTGATCGTCTAGAGTTTTTGTCTTACCCTTATGATGGTCTATTAATTATTATTATTATTTAATACACAAGCAGCTTAAAGCTGATGCGTGTATATCATTACACTTGTGTTTTTAAATGTTTGTCAAGTCTGTTTTTAAAAATGTTTACATTTGGGGCACTAATCACGGTTTCTGGTAAAGAGTTCCACAATCGCAACACACGGTTTTGTAAGAAATGGTTTCGGGGATTTTCAATCGTGGCAATTTTATTCATTCAGGAGCTTTTTCAATCATTCACTTTGTCACAACACTATTTTTATTTCATCAAAAACTGACAACACAGTAAACGTCAGTGGATATCGTCTAATTAAAAATACGACTATAAACTCCAGGCCGCCATGGTATGGGTCACCATGCTGCATTGCCTACCCTCACAATGAGGATGGTGACCCCTACTCCTGGATTCTACTCATGCTTTCCATCAGGCAGAATAGAGTCACTTTTGTAGGCTTATATATATAAAAAAATAAACAAATATTTGCGGATCACACAAACATTGACCTGGGAATCAAACCCAAGACTTCAAGCAAAGCAGTCGCATACGCCCCCACTGCACCACCTAGGCAATCACCAGGACCTCCTTTCTCAAGCCAGGCCCATGTAAAACTATGTACTGTTAAGGACTGTTGATATGAATCCTGAAGGATATTAAAATATCATCAAGGACCCGTAAAGTCCCACTGCTGGGCTTGGGTCGCCTCCCAAGAGAAGTTTAAGGATATATATCCCCACAACAGCCAAAGGCGGGTTGGGGACTACGTAATTTTACCATTGGATGTTTTGTAGCCGCCCAAAGGCCTCCAACTTGCTTCACGACTATTATGATAGCTACCGGTACCGACTGTTTAACGTGACCACTAGAACGCTCATGAAATATCAAGCCACAAACGGTCACCCATCTAGGTCTGCGCCGTCATTGCTAAAGCTAGAGACACATTATCGGACGCGGCTGACGGACGCGGCTGATAGCCGTGATCTAGAGTATGAACATACACTGAGCTGTGCAAACTATCGGATGTAAGTCGTGGACGTGACCTTTGACTGACCTTGAGCGTTCTGTTACGCGGATAATCGCGACTTGATTTAAAAAAAAAAAAATAAGTTTTGATTATATGAAAAGCACTTTAATTTTAGAAGGTCAATTACAACACTTCGTTATTAAATTATATCTAGTGGCAACCGCACTGTTTGAGAGATGAACACGGACTGGCGAAGACCAGTAAACAGAGTAGCGGGCTTGGAGAGTAGAGCTGCTGACTAAGCAGGATAGCAGCCAGGGCAGCACAAAGGGGTGCATCTCTCGGATATAACAGTTCGGACGTCCGACAGAAATCTTGCACGAGACCGACTGACGAGACTGTGCACACTTATCAGTCGCGGCTGTCAGCCGCGTCCGATAATGTGTTTCCAGCTTTACACTCGGTGATAATTTCCAAACACGTATAGCGACTTGGCCATGAATGAGCGCTTCATATTAAAATATATAAATTCATAAAATCAAAAGCAATACCAGCATTGTAAAACAAAATAGCGTCTTGACAAGTTTATTTTCATTGTACAATGTCATTCTGTAACATTTACAGTGTCGGGTAATTCTATCCTGTGTTACAAACCTTGTCTTAATGTTCTCGTGGATACATTCGTGTTTATTTTCAACTCCACTTATCGTACTAACATCGAAGGAATCGATATTTATGTCACGCGATATCAATCGATTACATTGTACGACTTTTTGTTGCATGCTAACCTTTTACGTCGGCATTACGAGTTAGACCTAATTTAGAAACTGGAAAAAAACAAAACGTTGTGTAGTATATTCAAAAGTATGGTTCAGATACGTCGTTGGTCTAGCGTTTAGAGACTTTGCGAGTGCTGATCAAAAGGTCTCGGATTCGAATCCTGGATCGGGTTGTTGTTAGTTTTTTTTTACAAGAAATTCATTATAGCAGTATGAGCATAAAAAGTAGAGTACAGCAGACAGTTTAAGATGTCGCCGGTTGTCATGACCATCCATGGCAATTGTTACTGGGAAGTCAGTGCCTTTAAATATCGAATTATTATTCCTTGAGCCTCTGTAATTGCGAAGAGATATTACCTCTATAGCGGTCCTCTAAAGCTTTTACCATGGAGAGTGTTCTGAAGAGCTTTTCCAACTGGTCCCACTTTCTACCTTCCTTTACAACACGTGATAGACTTGGAAGTCACCGCTTTAGAGTGGAAGAAATACGCACCAGAATAAAACGGTTCGGCACTTCCTTCCTGCGCTGGGCAGTCAAAAACTGGAACTCACTACCAGCTCACGTGTTTCATTCCCACTATGATCTCGGGTCATTTAAACGGGGCATGAAAAAGCATCTCACTAAGCCGCCATAGTGTGGGCCGCCATACTTTATTGTCAGCATTCGCTGTAAGTATGGTGGCCCACACTATTGGATTCTGCTCATGCTTTCCATCAGACAGGGTAGAGATAAAAAAATAATAAATAAATATTTCGGACATTTTACACACAACGCCATCTAGTCCCAAACTAATCCGAGCTTGTATTGTGGGTACTAGACAACTGATATAAATACATAAACATACTTTTTTGTAAATTCATACAAATTATACATAGAAAACACCCAGACTTCGAAACAAATATTTGTGATTCACACAAATAATATATGGTCCGATGCGGGAATCGAACCCGAGACCTCTTGATCAGCAGCCGCATACGCTAACCACTAAACCAACAAGGTAGTCAATAAGACACCATAGTGCATTGTCTGATCTCTTGAATTCTACCCATGCTTACTACTAGACAGACTAGAATGGACTCACTTTGACAGGTCCATATTTATTACACATTTTATTATACATTTTAAGTATTCCAATTAAGGCATTCCTCCGTACACATTATTTTATTTAGTCATTAATACTTATAGATTGTATGTGACTTACTTATAAAAAGCGGCCAAGTGCGAGTCGGACTCGCCCATGAAGGGTTCCGTACCAGCAAGTAACATAATATAAAAGTTCTTGTAGTTCGTTGTAACTTTCATCGATGTTTTTATACTAGTGTATTGATTGGATGAAAGGTATATTGCGTGTTACGATTTATGACGTATTAAAAAAACCTACTCACTAGATCTCGTTCAAACCAATTTTCGTTGGTAGTTTACATGGTAATGTACAACATATATATTTTAACTGCCTCGTTGGTCTAGTGGTTAGCGTATGCGACTGCTAAACAAGAGGTCTCGGGTTCAAATCCCGGGTCGGGCCAAAAAGTGTTTTTGGGATTTTCCTAGGAAATTCCTAATAACTGCCCGGAGTTTGGAAGTTTGGCGGTGATTCACGCCCGTGCCTCGGAGAGCACGTAAAGCCGTCGGTCCCGGTTGTCATGAACATCTATGGCAATCGTTATTGGGAAGTCAGTGCCCTCAAATATACTGACAACTAGTTCAATCTTCGAATTTCAGTTCTCCCTTAGGGTTGCGGAGGTCCGATGCCAGTCGCTCCGTGGAAAAACTGAAATTCAGGTAAATCCGGTTGAACTAGTAGCCGACCCCAAATAAAATTGGGAATAATGGCTAGGAGGATGTACAACATATATATTTTTTAGTTTTATCACTCTCTTATTTTAGAAGTTAGAGGGGGGGGACACACACATTTTTCCACTTTGGAAGTGTCTCTCGCGCAAACTATTCAGTTTAGAAAAAAATGATATTAGAAACCTCAACATCATTTTTGATATAATAAGCCGATTTCTGCTGGGCATAGGCCTCACCAAGATAAGTACATATATCGGGTAGAAATTAGCAAGATAATTTAGATACATGCAGATGTGTACCTTGTCATATTATACGAACTTACCGACAGCAAACATATATTAACAAAACAATTTGTAACTGTCATCTGTCACATTTTATGGAGTGGACGTGTTTTGAGTGTGTCCCGAACTTATAAATTGGTAAAGTTGGAAAGAGTCACTTTGTCGGCGTAATTTTGTGTCCAGTATGCGGAAGACAAAAAAATCTTTTAGATAAGGCAGTTATAAATATTGGCGGGATTGCTGTAAATGAACCTTAGAGATCTGTCGGTGTGTGCATGCGGGGAGTGACATAATCCGTGAAGTGACCGATGCGGTTGCTAAGGTCGCCATCGGTTGTCCTAGCGACGACATGCGTCGCTAGTGCTTTTGCATTGAATCGTCCAATCAAGACCATCTTGTGACGCACCTACGTAACGACGCATGCGTCTTGTTACCAAATTAAGCAGCCGTCATATTTGACTTTGACTTTTTATATTTACAGTGAATATTTGTGTACATTTTATGTTACTTTTATTGTGTTTTAAGTTTGTTTATAAGGTATTATTTTTTATGAATTTATTTAACTGTAGTTGTGAATGCAGTCCGCGACCCAATCTTGCGATGGCACGTCAAACGCGACCCATACATGTTCATAATGCAACAAGTCCTTCAAATCTTTGAAAGGCCTCAATATACATATTACAAAAACACACAGGAAATGTATTAGCCAAAACAGTTCACCTTTAGACATCCATCCCATTATTCCGAATGCGCCTACTTATGTAGCCAACGTTCAAACTCCTTTCCACATACATCTCAGCCATTTGAAAAATAGTATACCCATAATCAAAAGAATACCTCGAGGGGCTCGAATTACCGTTGCTACACATTTGTCACATTTAGTCCAGAAATGTTACTTAAGCAATTGTACTCAAGACTGGCAGAACCTATTTTTATTTTCATATAGCACATTACATATTTTAAATACTGATGAACCAAATTTATCCTTAACACAAAAGATTAAGAATAACTGTACTTTAAGCTCCTCGCCTTCACCCGCACCTCTAATCAAACATGATGCCCCTCGTAATCACAAACTCATAGAAAACAAAATCAGTGACGGAGATCTCACAGGCGCCGCTCGCCTTTTGTTCTCCAACGACGTGCTATCACCAGATACCCCTGACACCCTTCAGACCTTACTGACAAAACATCCCCCAGCTCCAGTAAACCCATATTTTCTCGACCCACCAACAGCAGGGCAAGCATGCCTTCAAATTCAAAACAAAGATGTTACGGATGCCATTTTATCTTTTAAACCAGGTTCGGCTGCAGGTTTGGATGGAATCTCACCCCAACATTTGAAAGATTTAACTTCGCATTCTGTGGGTGATGCAGGTGAGCAACTAGTAAATTCAATCACTAAATTAATCAACTTTATGTATTCCGGTAATGTCAATCCAGAAATTGTTCCCATTCTTTTCGGCGCGAACCTCATTGCCCTCACCAAAAAGGACGGAGGGGTGAGACCAATTGCTGTTGGATCAACACTACGACGTCTGGCCTCCAAAATTGCTGTTCGACATATTGTACCAAAATTAAACTCAGAATTTGAACCCGTACAGTTAGGTTTCGGTGTAAAAGGAGGGTGTGAGGCAGCCGTCCATGCCCTACGCTCTTTCCTAACTTACGGACAGCCTGACATGTTGCTCAAAATTGATGTCAAAAATGCTTTCAATTCGGTAAATAGGGATACCCTGCTGACGGAAATAAAACAACACATACCGGAAATTTACAATTATCTTCTTCTCAGTTACGCTGACCCAACAAAATTGCTATATCGTTCTAATGAACTGTCCTCGGAAGTAGGTTGTCAACAGGGTGATCCCCTTGGGCCTGCAATTTTTAGTTTGGCTATAAATCGGATAATTAAAAATTTAAAGTCTAAATTCAACGTTTGGTATTTGGACGACGGGACTCTAGGAGGTGATGTGGATATTGTGTTATCGGACCTTTCTTTAATCAAAAATAAATTTGAAGGCATTGGTTTGGAGCTTAATTTTAGCAAATGCGAGCTTTTTATAAATAACCGCGACTTAAATTTAAGTGACATAAAACAAAAATTTAATGTGTTGGCTCCAAATATTAAAATAGTTCACAGTAATTCACTTTACCTTTTAGGTTCTCCAATTTTTGATGAATCTATTTCTGAATATATTAATAATTCAATTCCAAAATTTCAAAATTTTGCTGACCGTCTCCTTGAAATTAGTCCACATTATGCACTTTGTATCTTAAAATTCTGTCTTTTCGTCCCAAAATTTACGTATGTGCTCCGTTGCTGCTCCTTTTGGAACCTCCCAGATCTTTAAACACAAATCGACGTCTTAATCAAAATTAGCTTAGAATCAATTCTAAATATGCAGCTAAACGAGCAATCTTGGACCCAAGCATCCCTACCCATCCGTTATGGCGGTTTAGGGATTCGCAAAATTTCCAGTGTTGCTTTACCAGCCTTCCTATCTTCTGTTCATAGTTCAGCAAATCTCATAAGTAAAATTTTAAGGACATCCCCTTCAAACTTTGAGATTGCTGGCTTGAAAGAAGCTAGAAACGCTTTCTTAATTGCATGCCCAGGTCAAAGTTTTCCAGTTTCTCCAAATTCACAGAGGAGCTGGGACGACATAAATTGTAAATTGACTTTTGATAATCTTTTGAGCTGTAGTACAGGTTCGGCGCGTGCTAGGCTTTTGGCCATGGGTGCGCATGAGGCCGGCTACTGGCTTCACGCGTACCCTTCGTCAAATACAGGAACATTCCTTGAGCCTGACACGCTCCGAATCGCAACCTGTCTACGGCTTGGGGTTCCGGTCTGCGCTCCTCATAAATGTCCCTGTGGCAGCGATGTCGACAAGCTAGGACATCACGGACTGTCATGCCAAAAAAGTGCAGGTCGCTTCTCGAGACATGCCGCACTTAACAATATCATACGCCGGTCCCTTGCCACCGTCAACGTGCCAAGTCTGCTTGAGCCGACTGGTATTGCAAGAGACGATGGCAAGAGACCAGACGGTATGAGCTTGATTCCATGGAAGATGGGTCGGGTGCTGGTATGGGATGCCACCTGTTCAGACACGCTGGCCCCTTCCCATCTACATGGAACCAACAACAGAGCTGGTGCGGCTTGTGAAGCGGCTGAAAAAGCTAAAGCATGCAAATACAAGGGTCTAGGCTCCGAATATGATTTTGTCCCATTCGGTGTCGAGACCCTTGGTCCGTGGGGTCCCAGCGCTATAGCGCTTTTTAAAGAAATATCTAGAAGGTTAGTCGACGTCACAGGGGACCGAAGAGCTGGCAGCTACCTCGGACAAAGAATTAGTATAGCTATTCAAAGGGGGAACGCTGCCAGTATCTTCGGAACCTTGCCTAAAGGGACTCCTTATAATAATATATTCTAGTTTTATTATAATTTTTAAGGTTTTTAGTTTTTAGGTTCATTGTTCATGTATATTTATCTTTATTGTTAAATAAATCAGTCTTTTTTTGAATACTTATCCATAGATACCCCACACGTATAGGTTTAATGAAAAAAAAAATTTTGAGTTTCAGTTCTAAGTATGGGGACCCCCAAAATGTATTGTTTTTTTTCTATTCTTATGTAAAAATCTTAATGCGGTTCACAGAATACATCGACTGACCAAATTTCAACAGTAAAGCTCTTATAGTTTCGGAAATAATTGGCTGTGACATACGGACGGACAGACAGACAGACAGACAGACAGACAGATTTGACGAATCTATAAGGGTTCCGTTTTTTGCCATTTGGCTACGGAACCCTAAAAAGAATAACTGATAACTAGTTCAACCTTCAAATTCAGTTAAACACAGAGGTCCAATGCCAGTCACTCCGTGGATAAACTGATATTCAGGTAAAACCGGTTGAACTAGTTGCCCACCCCAAATAATCTTTCCAATGATTGAGGTTAGAAAGATGATGGTTTAGATATTGTATTTAATTTCTGGATAACAAAAGAACAAATATACAAGCAGTCCAGACGATCTGCTATCATTCCCAGGACAATATTGTTGCTGCCACGAACCCCGCGCAATAAGGAGCCGCACTGAAAATCATTGCTGAAAACAGCATGATATTCGTTGCAGTAGTTTTTACGTTCATCGCGAACAGACAAAGTGACAGACAGACAGACGCGGCAGAGGATTTTGTTTTATAATACCTATTATGTAGTGACATCAGAAGTAGTACCGTAGGAACATTTTTTACGATCGAATTTAAATATCAGTGTCAATGGTAATGTCAATCACATGGTTATGAATGACTGAATTTATAAAAGAAGGTCAGTGTCTATTCATACAAATCAATACGCGAGCCTGCCTTATTGTAGTAGGAGCTGTTTAGACAGTTACGACAATTGTCGCATTGACGACAAACTAAACTAGTTTCTTTATTAACCCAGTTTAATAAAAATAATAATATCAAACTTCTTCCCAGCCTTAAGCCCAATATTATTTGGGGTCGGCTACTAATTCAACCGGCTTTACCTAAATATCAGTTTTCCACGAAGCGACTGGCATGGCAACTCAAATTCCAAGGTTGAACTAGTTGTCAGTAAATTTGAGGGTACTAACTTTCCAATAACGATTGTCACAGATGTTCATGATAGCCGGGACCGACGGCTTTACGTGCTCTCCGAGGCACGGGCGTGAATCACCCGCCAAACTTCTAAACTCCGGGCTGCTATAAGGACTTTCCTAGGAAAAACCCAAAAACACTTTTTGGCCCAAACCGGGATTTGAATGGGAGTCACATACGTTATCCACTAGAGAAAAGAGGCAGTTATAAAAATATTAGAATATAATATAAAACGTACTCGAAAGTATCATTATGAATGTTAAACAAATAAAAAATATTAAAAGAGTATTTCAAATATAGTTTTAAAAGAAAGTAAAAATACGGTGTAGTTACAAAGAAATAAATCAACAAACATACAGATGAAACTAAGCATGTTGAAATAGAAAATATCTCCGTTTTTAGGGTTCCGTTGCCAAATGGCAAAAAACGGAACCCTTACAGATTCGTCATGTCTGTCTGTCTGTCTGTCCGTCCGTATGTCACAGCCACTTTTTTCCGAAACTATAAGAGCTATCCTGTTGAAACTTGGTCAGTAGATGTATTCTGTGAACCGCATTAATATTTTCACGCAAAAATAGAAAAAAAGCAATAAATTTTGGGGGTCCCCATACGTAGAACTGACACTCAAAAAATGTTTTTTCTTCAAAACCATACGTGTGAGGATCTATGGATAGGCCTTCAAAAATGATATTGCACGAGAGACGCTTCCAAAGTGGTAAAATGTGTCCCCCTCCCTGTAACTTCTAAAATAAGAGAGTGATAAAACTAAAAAAAATATATGATGTACATTACCATGCAAAGTTCCAACGAAAATTGGTTTGAACGAGATCTAGTAAGGAGTTTTTTTTTAATACGTCATAAATCACAAACCGCTATTTACATTTCTTTCAATCAAAACACTATTATTAAAACATCGATGAAAGTCAACGAACTACAAAAACTTTTATATGATGTTACTTGCTGCTACGGAACCCTAGATGGGCGAGTGCGACTCGCACTTGGCCGCTTTTTTTCTTTTTAAATATTCGTTCACATTTATTTCCAAATATTTAGTGTATTAAATTATATCCTATGTGAATATATAGTCCAGTCAATAAAAGCTTAACTTTGCCATTTTGGTTGAACACCTGCAACCAACGCCAAAATTTCCGTAAGTCTTCGTAGATTAATATACTAAAGTTGCAGGGTGCTGCAATACCGGCAAAGGGTGCAAATACGTTGCAAAAGGGTGCAAAAACAACTTTTTCGTCTATATCTCGCGATTGGCTAGAAAAATAAAAAAAGATCCTACTACAAAATTGTAGGAAATTAAATCCCCTACAAAAATTTGGAAACGTATTTTCGCGTATCTCTCATAGTTTTTGCACAAAATGCATTTAAAGGTGCAAAATGAAAAAAATGTTACTATTAATCTTTTTTTTTCATATTGAAGTGATACTACATGTTTCATTGGGATTCCAATGATATGTTTCGGGATTTTATTTTTTTAATTTATTTACACCTTTTTTCAATTACCAAATAACTAGGCAAAAAAAACATTTAAATTTTAATATATTCGACTGCCTCGTTGGTCTAGTGGTTAGCGTATGCGGCTGCAGATCAAGAGGTCTCGGGTTCGATTCCCGGGTCAGATCAAATATTATTTGTGTGATTCACAAATATTTGTTTCGGAGTCTGGGTGTTTCCTATGTATAATATGTATGTATTTACAAAAAAAAGTATGTTTATGTATTTATATCAGTTGTCTAGTACCCATAACACAAGCTCTGCTTAGCTTGGAACTAGATGAATAGTATGACTAGCTAGTCATACAATTTTTTTTTTCAAACTTCGTACCGCCTCAGAATAATCATTAAAATATTATGCTTAGTTATTAACTGATACTGATAAATTGACAGCAGTGCCACCTAACGGGCCCCGGCCGGTACCGCCACATTCGCTTTGTTCCTGCATTTTAAATCTGTAATATCTTCAAAAATAATTATTTAAATTACATACTGTAAAGGGTCATATTAATCCATATTAGATGCACAAAGTATTTAAGGTACTTAATTGGATAAGGATTAATACTGCATTGCTTATAATCGTTTCGTAAATAATCCATTATTTATTATTTTATAAAGAAGTATTGTAGAACTTTTTAAGGTGTACAATACTGTAGTACATTATTTTGATCTATCTCGTAGGGTACAGGCAGCGTTTGCAATGTAAGCGTAAAAAATGGGTTTATTTACGACATCACATTATAAACCTCTAAAATTATCAATGTTTCTCTACTTTTGTGCATGTATAATACATATAAACCTTCCTTTTGAAGTAAAGAAAACGGCGTCGAAGTCCGTTGCGTAGTTTTAAAGATCAAAGCATTTATACGAACAGACAGAGTGGAAGTGACTTTGGCTTATACTATGTAGTGATAATTTAATTTTAGTTTTTTTTTATTCCATTGGATTCAGAGCAAAATAGCATTTGAAACGTATATTGGCAGTATATATTACCTCTCCATTTACCTGAGCAATTATAAATTTCATTTCAGGGGGACGTTTATAATAATATATCACTGGCGGAGAAAGAGCGTGGTATATTTTATATTATTCTTTCTACTACTATTCTACTCTTTTGCTCCCACTGATTCCAATTTTCTATATAAGAGTCTTCAATATAAGAGTGAATAGGGAGAATAAGACAAATATGAGACCCTTGCGCTCGACGTAAATAGTCCCAATCAAGATCTATAGGATAGGATCGAAAAATAGGACCCATGTGCTCGAATAAGACCATACGTTTCCTAATAATGGCGAAAGATAGAGATTTAGACAAAAATGAGAACCTTGCGCTCGACGAAAATAGTACCATTGAGAACACACACACATGCGCTTGTTTTTCTAACTCGCTGAGTGCAATGAGTAAGACTGCAGCAGAAAATGCTCAACTAACTGTTTGTCACTTACTGTATACATATTGTATACTCCAAACTGTCGTTTCAGGGATATTTCGTTTTTGTGCGTCTAACTGTCCTAAAGTGATATTTTGCTAAATAAACTTGATTCACTGTTTTCAATTTAAAGGAAACAATGTATCCTTCATTTTTATGTTCTATTGTTGTGAAAAGTATGCAATCCTCTCAGGATTGCATACTGATTGTAGTGATTGGTATGGTAAGAGTAAGGACCTCAGTGAAATGGCTAAGAAAACAATTATCACTGTATGTGCAGAAATTTTACAGGACAAAATAAAGGAAACTCTTTACGAAACAAAAAGTTATTTACAACCGAACAAATTCCCTGATAACATTGTATCAGAAATACCTCCACTATTAACTTGCTTCCTACATAAATTATTATTAAATGATGAAAATAACGTGTCAGATGAATGTCCTGTTATCCCAAAAATAGATACTATTGGCTATAGTATTATTTCAGCACTTCGTCCTAAATCCTTCATTCGTTTCTTCAACTCGCTGTTGAGACATACATTTATCGAAAAACAGGATCGATGTTAGTTATCAATCTACTAAGCAAACTGGGTGTTTGCACATCATACCATAATATTCAGCTTCATGAAGCTTCATCAATAATTTAACCTCAGAAGACTATAATTACTGATGCTTTCCTTCATTATGTCTTTGATAATACTGACCGTAGTAATAGGTGGGCCAAAAGAAATTGAAAGATGCTCTTATTTTTGCAAATAGCGGCCAATGTCAAATCTGTTTTGACATTTGTAAACTAGACAGATGTAGAATACAAGTGAACAAGCCATGGAGCGATACACTCCCCGCGGAATGCGGAATAATCGTGTCTATTCTTTTGCGTAACCATTCGTATGTGGTGTTGGCGCAGCGCGAATTTCATCGCCGATTCCCCGGTCGTCCGGCACTAACTGCGCAAACACTGGGCCATTTGGCCAGGGACCACAAGAGACGCTGCCAAGAGTGGCCGGCCCCGGAGCGCCTATTCTGCCGAGAATATCGCAGCTGTTGCTGAGGATGTCGAGCTGTTGCCTAAAACATCAACCAGATGCCGTACCTCGCAATTAGCTATCAGCCGGTCGTCCCTAAGGTGAATTTTGGTCAAAGACCTGCGCATGTCCGTGCTTCAGCTGCTGCCTGTCGACCACCAAACGCATGTAGCCTACGCCCATGCGATTCTCAATCTCGAGGACGATTTTTCGACCAAAATAGTAATGAGCGATGAGGCTCATTTCCACCTCAGCGGGTACGTGAACAAGCAAAACTATCGCTTCTGGGGCACCGAAATTCCACGAGTGTAGCAAGAGGAGCCATTACACCCGCGAAAAGTGACTGCATGGTGCGCTGTTCAAGCTGGAACAGTCATTGGTCCATTTTTTTTCGAGGACGCCGCTGGTCAAACGTCATCAGTGTACGGTGCGCCCTATATGGACAAGTTAACCGAGTTTTTTCTGCCACAATTGAACGAATTAGGACTGGAGGACATGTGGTTCCAACAAGACGGAGCAACAGCACGCACTGCGCGAGACACAACCGATATTCTGAAGGCGGCGTTCCCGGGTCGCCTCATCTCTAGTTTTGGCGATTTGCACTGGCCCGCAATTTCGCGCGATTTAACCGTTCCAGACTTTTTTGTGGGGTTTTTTGAAGTCCCGTGTTTATGTGAACAAGCCCGAGGTCCGAGACCCTGGAAGCCCTCAAGGACAACATTCGACATGAGTGTGCGAGAATCTGTCGCCTGAAATTCTCGCTGAAGTGATGAAAAATGCCATAAAATGAGCCCGTATAGCAATCGATTGTGGCTGCGCCCATTTGGCCGATATCATCTTCTCGACTTCACTATTAAAATTCTAAAGGTTCAAATAAACTTAATCAAAAAACAAAATCGAAGTTTTTCATTTAAAAAAAATTCATCGCAATTAGCATCTACAAAAGATATCACCGATGAGATGTAAGATGAAAGATTGCCTTCTGGATTAAAAAACACCACTTAAGCAGATCCTAGTAAACTATGTTTAGGCATTTCACCTCTTGTATCACCATCGTATATAACATTTCTATCAGGCATATTACATGCCTCCCGTTCATTAGATGACCATCCTCCCAAATTTGAAAATTTGCAAATTTGCGCTGAATCCGATGGAATAAAAAAAATATAAAATAAAAATATCATTTAATAAAATTGAAATGAATTTTTTGTCAAGATTGTTAGGTATATGAAAAAAGGTATAGATTAGTAAACAAAAATGTCCGAAAAATATTAATTAAATCCCAAGGAAACATGTAGGTTCGCTTCAAAGTAAAAAAAAAAGATTAATAATCATATTTTTACAATTTTGCACATTTAAATGCATTTTGTGCAAAAACTATGAGAGATACGCGAAAATACGTCTGCAATTTTTTGTAGGGGATTTAATTTCCTACAATTTTGTAGAAGGATCTTTTTTTATTTTTCCAGCCAATCGCGAGATATAGACGAAAAAGTTGTTTTTGCACCCTTTTGCAATGTATTTGCACCCTTTGCCGGTATTGCAGCACCCTGCAATTTTAGTATATTAATCCACGAAGACTCACGGAAATTTTGGCGTTGGTTGCAGGTGTTCAACCAAAATGGCAAAGTTAAGCTTTAATTGACTGGACTAATATCGAAGTCTCAATAATATTACATTAACGTGTTTAATTATAGACTCCGCTGATCTTTAAAAAATAATTAAGTAAGTGATTTAAAACTGCGTGAGGTATGCGTTGCGAATTTACTGCAACAAGGCGTACCTCACCGTGCCACCCTCCATACCTCCGGTTACATTACTTTCGTGATTGACACTCTAAATAGCTACCTCGTTTGTGTAACGACACAATTATACTCAAGCACGTAACAGGGGAAAAAATACGGATTTCATTTCAATTCCGTTGATTGTGTTTTATGTAAAAAAACTATGTTTTTCTTAAAGTCCGCATGCTACTTATAGCGGAGGTGTTTTAAAATGTAAGAGACGAGTTCTGTTAAGGTACTTTGAACGAGTTTTAAATAGCAAGTTGTATGTTTGGTGTATTTGCCTGGTAGTCGACCTTAATTCCATTTTAAATATTCTGGTGAATATGATAATTATGATAAATATTATATGAAACAGTAATTAAACATAAAATATTTATTAATTAAAACTTTCTGCAAACATATTATACAAAGCGGACTTAATGCCTTACAAAACATTTTTATAAAACCAAACGAATGCTATCAATTTTTTTTAATAAAAACAAAAGTTAATATTTCGGACATCTTACACAGCAACATCTAGTCCCAAACTAAGCAAAGCTTGTATTATGGGTACTAAATAACTGATATAAATACATATACATACTTTTTTTGTACATACATACAAAACACCGTTTGGTCGGAACTGGAAATCGAACTCGAGACCTCTTGATCAGCAGCCACATAAGCTAACCACTAGACCAACAAGGCAGTCATAAATATGTACTAGGTATAAATATAAGGAGTATATGTATGCATATATAGAGTATAAGTTACAATATATAAAGTATTGTAACTTATACTATAAATATGCATATTATAAAATATCATGTCTTCTAGTACCAAAAAGATTAGCAAAACAATGCAAAACCCATTCGAATAACTAATTATTACTTTATACGAAAATACATATATTTACAGTGGGCGGGGCATATGGCCCGTAGAAATGATGGTTCAATGGAGCCATAAAGTTCTCGAATAACGACCACGTACCAGAATATTCAGCGTGGGTACATACGTACAAGGTGGGCCGACGACCTGGTTGATTTGGACGACCGGTCCCGTTGAATTCGAGCAACATGGGACTGCTTGCTGTTGAGAAACTAGGTGGAGGCTTCAGCTCAATGGACAAGATACCCATAATATGTCTCGATAGTGCAGTGGTAGCGGACGCGACTGCTGAGCTTAAGGTCTCGAGTTAGATTTCAGAGTAAAACTAAATGTTTGTATGATTTGCATATATTTGTTTCGAAGTCTATGTATTATATATAATAACTAGTTGACCCAGCGAACTTCGTACCGCCCAACTTTAAAATTCCAGAACTTGATCGCAGCGCCACCTACCGGGTCCAATTGCGAATCTAAACCATTCCCAGATCCCCTTGAACACACACAAAAAATTTCATCAAAATCGGTCCAGTCGTTTGAGAGAAGTTCAGTGACATACACACTCACAGAAGAATTATATATATAAAGATATGTATTTATAAATAAAGTAAACGTGTATTTGTATCAGTTGTCTAGTACCCAGAGTATAATATCTGCTTAACTTGGGATTAGATGGTGTTGTGTGTCAGATGTCTAAATTATCATCAGTACTAGCTTTTGCCCGCGGCTCCGCCCGCGTATAGGTCCGTCATGGCGGTAAATAGTGGCCTATGTCTATGCTATATTATTGTGAAGTTTCATCAAAATTCTTTCAGTAGTTTTTGCGTGAAAGAGCAACAAATATACATACATAATTACAAACTTCCGCGTTTAAAATACTAGCTTTTGCACGCGACCCCACCCGCGTGTATCTCGATTATTGCAGTCAAAAGT
Source organism: Phragmatobia fuliginosa (assembly GCA_932526445.1). NCBI lineage: Eukaryota > Metazoa > Arthropoda > Insecta > Lepidoptera > Erebidae > Phragmatobia > Phragmatobia fuliginosa. The sequence continues at coordinate 19,749,947 of OW052073.1, forward strand.
AACCTATGTGTTATTCTGATATATAAGCTATGTTACTGTAAAGTTTCATTTAAATCCGTTCAGTAGTTTTAGCGTGAAAGAGCAACATACATACATACTCACAAACTTTAACATACGATTAGAAGTATTTATTTATTTACCTAATGCAATTGTTAGTCAACTAAACAAATACTTCTACACCACCCCATTTCACGCTCTCTAGTGACTACCCCAATTACAGAGCCCACTTACAAAACAGTACCTACCTTTCCCTCCATAAAGCAATTGACACCTGTCATTATTTGCTCTATTGTTCTGTGAAATGATTGCTTCAAAAAGTATACGAATCAACGAAGTAATTTTAGTCTCTTATTCAAATCAAAGAAATCATTGGGGCTAAGAATTTATGCAAAGCATCCCTCTCGAATCATCTTCCTAGCCTTTATTCCCAAGTTTATTTGGGGTCGGCTACTAGTTCAACCGGTTTTACCTGAATTTCAGTTTTTCCACAGAGCGACTGGCATGGGACCTCCGCAACCCTAAGGGAGAACTGAAACTCGTATGTTGAACTAGTTGTCAGTATATTTGAGGGCACTAACTTCCCAATAACGATTGCCATAGATGTTCATGACAACCGGGACCGACGGCTTTACGTGCTCTCTTAAATATAATTGGAATGTCTGTATGTAATATCAAATTAACAGTTAGTTACTAATTGCATATAAAATATTTACGGTACTTATATTAACAAAACAATTTTGTCTGTCTGTGTGTTTGTAATCTCTGAAACGGCTTACACTGCCAGAAAGTTGATGACATAAGGAGTATTACAATGAAATTTAGTTAAAAATATAAGCATTTATTTAGAAATAATAAAAAACATCATTATTTTATTTTAGCACTTAGTCGACGTAATAAAAGCATCCATGCAGAGTTACATCTTTCTAACCGTTTGGATGATAAGTCGAGGACGGACGGACATGACGGAACTACACGGTTTGTGGTTACTATTCATGAACTACGGTACCCTAAAAATACAAACAATTGTCATAGAAAACAAATATAAATTATAAATCATCATCAACAGCCTTTAACAGTCCACTGCTGGACATAGGCCTCTCCTTTGAAAAGAGGTTTTGGCCTACTATACCACGCTGGCCAAACGGGTTGGTTTCAAGTTTTCCTTCTCTTTGCATTGATGTAGTCTTGCGCAGTTTATCCCTTAGTCGCCTTTTACGACACCCGCGGGATGAATAGGAGTGGTGACACTCTGTATTCTTAATACGTCAACACACGGACCCCCAAAATTACAAAATCAAGTACAAAATCACAGAAAGATTTATTTAGTTTAACATTAATTATATTATTGATCTTTATCAGAATAAGAGATTTCTTAAGAGTTATAAGGACTAGTGGACTTAACTTCCCGTCACAATTCCTTTAATAACATTTCAAGACATAACTTTATTACATTTTAAACTGCATCAATCGCTTTAAAACCCATAAAAAGTCAGCGGTAGTGCTTCTACTATAAAATATCAGCTCAAGATCATAATCCACCATGACTTCTTAATACCCAGGCGATAATGATTTTTATGGTGTAAAGACCCCATAAAATGCCCACCAGATAATATATAAACCACAAAAGACCCTGCGGCATGCTCTAATGAAGTTCTCTGAGTATTTCAGAAACTTGAGAGGCTATAAAATTACGGGTCTCTTTAAAGTAACAAGAATGTAGCGTGTTCCTAAATTTATAGTCTTAAAGTAATGTTTTATAGATCATTAAATACGTGATCATAATGTCCTAAAGATTTGATTAGTACCTGATAAAAGTTCGTGGTTAAGGTTAAACTGTCCGGTTTTCTTGTAATACACTCAAAATAACATAATCTAAGTACATTTAACGTAGTGTAGGACGACCACAGGCCAGGTGGAGTGATGATTTGTGCAAGATGACTGGCAGGAGCTGAATGCGAGTAGCCGAGGATCGAACTAAGTGGCGAGCAATTGGAGAGGTCTATGTCCAGCAATGGACTGCGATGGGTTGATGATGATGATGATGATGATGAATTACATTTAAGACCAGTTATGCAGTGGGACGTTATGTGTTCTGGGGATGAATTACATTTAAGACCAGAACACATAACGTCCCACTGCATAATTCGATTTTTTTTTTCAAAAAGACTACTGCTACTAGAAATAAACATCCTGAGTTGCGGAGGACCTTACAAAACACAGGTGAAACGGACACGAAAAATAATAGTTGTCACAAACTAAACAAACGCGCTTTTAAACTAAAAAGTAGAAAATAATTTTAATGTAACAAAGCGTGGGGCGATGTTATTGAAATATTTTCAGAAAGCACCAGACGATTTGGTACATTAAAATAATTATCTACTTTTTAGTTTAAAAGCGTGTTTGTTTAGTTTTTTTTTTCAAGAAAAAGGAATAAAAAATACTAATTTGTTTAAACATTTTTTTTTAGTTTTTTTTTCAAATTCGTGTATTGTCATCGGTCCTCGATAAATCTACAAAGTGTGAACGAAATCTGGCCGTTTAAAGTGAGTCAAAATCGCACCCAAAGGAGTCGGTTACAAACATACAAACAAACAAACATACAGGTAAAGCAACAGAAACAGAAGAACAATTTGTGGATCACACCAAGTGTTGTCCCATGTGGGATTCGAACCCACAAAACTGCAGCGTGGTGTCCCGGTTGTCATGAACATCTATGGCAATCGTTATTGGGTAGTCAGTGCCCACGAATAAGCTGACAACTAGTTCAAAATTCGAATTTCAGTTCTCCCTCAGGGCGGCGGAGGTCTGATGCCAGTTGCTCCGTGTAGAAACTGATATTCAGTTAAAACCGGTTGAACTAGTAGCCGACCTCAAACAATCTTGGAAATAAAGGCTCGGAAGAAGTAGAAGATATAGCATACGATAGATAAATAGGTAGTAGAGCCACGATGACTTCAGCACGAATGGGCCGGCTTGACCGGGGCAGTACTACCCTCACACAGAAGACCATCCTAATAATGACAGCACTCTTGCTGTCGTATTTCGTTGGTGAGTGTGAGACCAGAGGCCAATCCTACTGCATCATTCAGTCAGCTTCCAGAGGCCGAAAGAATGATGCAGAAACATCCGACCAGGCCGCAATGGCATGGGTCACCATGTTGCATTGCTTAGGCGATTCACACACTGCACTGCGCTCCATCGCGTAGCGCGGAGTGGCAGATTTTAATATTGTATGCAAGTACATCGATTAGTATAGAAAACACGCCAGGTCCAACACACTGAACACGCGCTACGACGCGTGAGCGCGTGCCGCTCAGATGGATTGGCTGCCCGCGCCAACAATGCGGATAGTGACCCCTACTCCTGGATTCTAATCGTGCTTTCTATCAGGCAGAGTAGAGTCACTTTGGTAGGCTTCAATATAAAAAAAAGTGACTATAAAATAACATTGTTGATTTGTACCTGTTCACACCTTACAACTTGTAAAACTGGAGAAGGTTGTATAAAGTTACAGAATGTGCCGGCTGAGGGCTGCGCGGCAAGCTGCGCGGGCGCAATGTGACCGCGCAATCGATACGAGGATTATGCGCCGGAGCGTATCTCATTGACATGTACGAGCAAAAAGTATTCTGCACACCTTTGGTTAAGAAAATTATTAAAATGGTTGTTGGATGTTTGTGTTGTTTTTTTTTACATTTTTTTCTAGCTGAAGCCCACGGTGTTATATGCGGTTGCTATTGTTTATTTAATAACTGCTTCGATTCCCGAGTCGAACTAAATAATTGTCTGTTCCACAAATATTTGTTTCGTAGTTTGGGTGTTTTCTATGTATAATAAGTATATATTTAAAAAAAGTGTATGTTTATATATTTATATCAGTTATCTAGGAGCCATAATACAAGTTCTGCTTTGTTTGTAATTAGATGACGTTATGTGTAAGATGTCCGAAATATTTATTATTACTAGCTCAGTCGAGAGTTGTCATACGCATTTACAACAAAAAACACGAGTGACGCCACAGGGCAAAGCTAATCTAAAAATAGTGTCATAAGTTACTGTTTATGTCATTGCCTATCTGTTAGTGAATGACAAGTCAAAATCTGTCCAGACGTTCTGAAAACGTAATTAATAGACAGATAGGCTTTTTTCAAATTAAACTTTTTGAGACTAGCTTCCTTCCTCGGCTTTTCTCACGATTTACAGCACTTAGTACATCATAAATATCACCACCACTTACGGCCTGGCCACGAGTTTTGGTCTTAGCGAAAAGCGGAGCGGCGTCGGTGAGCGGTGCGATTTGCACGCCACGTACCCTCAGTAGCGGTTAGTTGCAGCGGCGACGGTGGACGTATTTAGGTAGTCGAAACGTGTTAAAAATCATGGCGTTATAAAAATTATCCCCTGTCTGTTTAGAAACATTTTTTTTTTAAATATGATAGAATGAGTGCACGAACTAAATAAAGATCGGTATTTAGATGGTGGATTTATTGACCTATACGAAGGTCCTACCTATAAGAAGTAACTGATGTTTCCAAGTGTTTTGCTAAGTAGGTACTTACAGAGAGAAAAAACTTTAAAAACTTGTCAACTACTTACATTGCGTATAAGACATACTAGTAGTTTCGTGTGTAGTTATATCTACAGACAAAACTACTGATATGTAAACTGTTTTGCAAATTAGGTACCTACTGACAGAGAAAAAAATTAACTTTTAAAACTTGTCAACTATCCACCTACATTACGTAAACATACCAGTAGTTTTGTCAACATATCAGTAGCTTCATTTGGTAGGTACCTAGGTTCTATGTTTTTGTGTTATCAATTTAAATTAAACGTAAGTACCATTATATTCCGGAAAACATTGTTTAATTTCTTCCCACAACCTTTTTATATTTATGCTGGGGATATTTTGACATCCATATAGGCGGTCTATTTAAAATTTCTGTTATAAAAGCCTCGGTATCCATTACCGCCTTAAAATCGTCTAAATTTTTTTGTTTTTATTTAACGCCGCTGAGTCCGTCACTCCTGCACCGCTGTCCACACCGCTCTGTTTCGTGGCGTCGCACATACTAACTTGTGCCTTTGTTCCTGCCGCTCTCCATACCGCTCGCCGCTGTAGCAATTCGCTCGGCAAAAACCGCTAGCTTTTTCGCTATGAGCGGCTACTCGTGGCGTGCCTCATACATTTTTATACTTTTGATATTACCGCTCGGCGTTTCGCTCTTAGCCGCCGCTCACAGCGGTGAGGTCGTGAATGGGCCGTTATTCACATAGCTGTGATAACGTACTCTATCAGATTAACATTAATTTATAGTCTGTGAAAAACAAGAAAAAATCTCATTACGAAGCGAGCCTTGTACTAAGAAGGATAAATTATTATATGACTGACTGGTTTGTAAAGGATACATAATGTATTATTAAATGAGTTTAAGCTAAATTTATCGTTATAAAGGTAAACTTCAGTGGAACTAATGATCTTGAAAGATAAGCTTTTAGAATATGTGGAACCTTTAAGTCTAATATATTATCGAGCACAGATTAAAAAGCTCTTATACTCGCTGTCTATGGTGTTCATCTTCAAAGCCTTCTTTTTTTTAATGTTTTTTTCATAGACGATGATAATTTATCTATACATTCACACTTTTTTTTCCTAACCTGTATTCCCAATATTATTTGGGGTCGGCTACTAGTTCAACCGGTTTTATCTGAATATCAGTTTTTGACGGAGCGACTTATATCGGACCTTCGCAACCCTAAGGGAGAACTGAAATTCGTAGGTTGAACTGGTTGTCAGTATATTCGAGGGCACTGACTTCGTAATAACGATTGGCATAGATGTTCATGACAACCGGGACCGATTAACATCTATATCTATACAAATAAATAAAATTGAAGTGTCTGTATATAATATCAAATGCCCTTTTTTCTACCAAGTGCATATGAAAGAATATTCGGTACTTACATCAGGAAAGCAATTTTCAAAATTTTAGTCCGTTTGCCTTCCAGTTTATTTGTTGAAGGGCTCGATCGATTTTAACAGGACTCCCACTAGCAGATAAATGATGACATGAGGAGTAACTTATAAAAGAATTAATCTAGCTTTGATCAGTGGCGGTAAAACCGCAGGACTCGACTAGTTACAAGACTATAAATAAAAATAATTTCATCACACTTAAATAAAAAAGGCGAACAAGTTTGTTTAAAATCCATTTGCTATTTTATGTCACTCTTTTTACTCTTTTACGATTAGCATTAATCCTAATACTTTCAACTGTTTTGAGATTCAAAATTTAAACATATTCGAATATAGAACAGTTCCAAATTCAAAATTGCCAGGAAATATGGAAACGACAGAACTTAAAAGGCATGCCTAGTAATATATACTTATTTTCTTCTGTTTCATTAGAATACCTATACATTAAACATGTATATCTCTGACATTCCCTCCAACTTCAACATAGATTGTTACTATTAGCTGCACACGACACGACTGGACACCCAAAGGCGCAACTGCAGCTATGATTGTACAAATGGCAGGTACCAACACCGGTTAATACTATGTATGATATTATGTAAGAAACCGCTCACTAACTATGCTGTTACTGCCTTTGGGGTTTACAGAGAAGGCCGATTTATTGAGACTGCCACACTTCTCTACATATTAAAAAATAAAGTCCTCCGCCGGGTGTGTCTGACTGTCTGTGCGCGATAAACTCATAACCCACTGCACCAATTTAAATGAAATTTTGTACCCAGATATTAAGGCTACTTTTTACCGCAATGACATAGACGCGGGTGGAGCCACGGGCGATAGCTAGTTATTTATATTGCTGAAATGAAGGCGAAAATATCTGAGGTCAGTGTTGTTACCATTGCCTAAACATAGCCACAACAAAGCCATTTTTAGGGTTCCGTAGCCAAATGGCAAAAAACGGAACCCTTATAGATTCGTCATGTCTGTCTGTCTGTCTGCCTGTCCGTCCGTATGTCACAGCCACTTTTTTCCGAAACCATAAGAGCTATACTTTTGAAACTTGGTAAGTAGATGTAATCTGTAAACCGCATTAAGATTTTCACATAAAAATAGAAAAAAAACAATACATTTTGGGGGTCCCCATACTTGGAACTGAAACTCAAATTTTTTTTTTCATCAATGTCATACGTGTGGGGTATCTATGGATAGGTGTTTAAAAATGATGTTGAGGTTTCTAATATAATTTTTTTCTAAACTGAATAGTTTGCGCGAGAGACACTTCCAAAGTAAAAAATATGTGTCCCCCCCCCCCTGTAACTTCTAAAATAAGAGAGTGATAAAACTAAAAAAAATATATGTTGTACATTACTATGTAAACTACCAACGAAATCTTCGTTGGTAGTTTACATGGTTTGAACGAGATCTAGTAAGTAGTTTTTTTTTAATACGACATAAATCGTATACCGCAATTTACCTTTCATTCAATCAATACACTATTAAAAAATCTGCCAAGTGCATGTCAGGCCACGCACAGTAAAGGGTTCCTCAGTCACGTTGATTTAAAATCGTATCCAATAGATAATTATTATAGTCCAAGATCCCAGAGCCGCCAGACCTACGTCATTTGTGCAAAGCCGAAATTTTCAGGATTATTAGTACAATGTCTTGTGGTGCGATTTTGACCCACTTTAAACGGCCAGATTTCGAAGACTTGTATATACTTGTAGCTATTCACAACATCAACGAAATCTGGCCGTTTAAAGTGGGGTCAAAATCGCAACCAAAGGAGTTGGTTACAAACAAACAAACATACAGGTGAAGCTAATAAATAAGCGTGTAAAAACCATTTAATATTTTACAATTCTATTCTTGAAATAATACCAAAGATGATATACCTCAGCTTCCTAATTACTACAAATATTTAAAGGTATCTGGGGGGATGATTGGCCCTTCGGACTGGTCTGGCCGCATACAAAGGGTCTTAAAATAGTACCTACCTTAGATAATATGTATAAAATTTAGGTTCGCTACTATAACGTAGTTTACCTAATTTTTTCACAACTTTCAAGACGTCTGGCAGAAGTAATGGCCCACCGAAAGTGTCTGGCAGTAATGAATTTTAATTTTAAATAATATTCTTAAAAAAATATGTAAATACTAGCTTTGCACCTTTAACGTAGGTAAGTAAGGTTTTTTACCATCTGTACTTCGCGCTACCTCACAAACAGCTTTCAAGCTAATGGTATACATCATAACAAGACATTGTACTAATAATCCTGAAAATTTCAGCTTTGCACAAATGAAGTAGGTCTGGCGGCTCTGGGATCTTGCTCTATTACGTTCACGTACTAATGTGTTAATTTTGTATGACGTTTTCCAAGTGAGCGCATTTTACAAGTTAAGTCTCCATAACTCCTGAATTAATAAATTCATCTAATCCGTTATAGTTTTCCTTCAAAGTTCATTATGTGGACCACCATTACGAATTTTTCCAGATGTTTTGATCCAGCCGTTTAGCTTTTAAAGGGCTTTTAAAGAGGGACGCCCTGTTTTTACAAAAAAGTGCCCTTTACAGTGAAATTTCTCGCAAACGGATACCTGAATCAAAAAATCATGTTAGAAACCCTCTATTGTTTTTAAAATACCTATCTAATGATACCCCACACGATGGGGTAGCCGCGAGAAAAAATTTACATCCCCACTTTACGTGTAGGGGAGGTACCCCAAATAAAAATATTTTTCATAATTTTATTGTAGCACTTTGTCGGCGTAGTAACAATACATATTCATGCAAAGTTTCATCTTTCTACCACTTACCGTTTGGACGGTAAGTCGAGGACGGACGGACGGACGGACGGACGGACGGACGGACGGACGGACGGACGGACGGACGGACGGACGGACGGACAGACGGACATGACGAATCTATAAGGGTTCCGAGTGATAAACTTCGGAACCCTAAAAAACATCGATGAAAGTTACAACGAACTACAAGAACTTTTATATGATGTTACTTGCTGATACGGAACCCTTCATGGGCGAGTCCGACTTGCACTTGGACGCTTTTTTTAAACAGGTTCCACACTAGTTATATAATATGCTGTACTACACACATCCATAAAACGAACACATAGAACAACCAGATTCAACAATTTTGATGATTACACAAGTGTTGTCCCACGTTGTGTCCCCGGAATGAATCGAGGCGAGGTAACCGTTTAAATCACTATGTCATCAGTACAACATTATCCATCTAGGAAAATGACATATAACGCTAAAAATGCACGACAAAGAGGAGGAATAATTACTAAGGATATGAATGTGTTCAAAATCGTAAATGTAATGTGACAACACACAGATCATATTAGATTGGTAGTGACTGGCGATAGCTTTCAAACGCCTTTTGATGAGTTATTTTTGACAACTGTCAGTGACACGTAGTTTTTAACATGAATGAGTGAACATAAATGAATGAATGATTTCTTCTGAACTGTCATTTCATAGTTAGAATAATTTTTGATTACAGTAAATATCCTTTTCGCACTCAAAGGCTCATAGTGGCCTTAGGCGATTGTAAACATTCACCGAGGGTCAGTAATGACGCCGCGGTCAGTTCCAAGACGGGTGACTGTTTGTGGCAGGATATGTTCTGAGCGTTTTCGTGATTCAGAGGTCACGTTAAGCAGTCAGTCCCGGATGTTATCATAAGATAACAGCCGTGAAGCTTAGTTAAAGGCCTTCGGTCGGTTTAAAAACGGCAAGATTACGTAGCCACAACGTGTCTTGCCAGTTCCCAACACGCTTTTGGCCAGTGTGGGGACGTTTGACCTTAACCCTCTCCCGAGAAGGGACCCTCGTCCAGCAGTGAGATGTTATTGGTTATTGATATTCATAAAATTAGGTTGAAAGAGGTTGAATGTGTGTGCGCACCAAATCATTTTGGGTAATTAAATGGGTCGGCTACTAGTTTAACCGATTTTACCCGTATATCAATTTTTTCACAGACGAACTGGCATTGGATCTCCACAATCCTGAGGGCGAACTAAATTCGAAGTTTGCACTATTCCTACCAAGTCAATTAAAAAATCCACTCTTATAACCAACACTTCCAAACGAAGAAACCTTTGTTACGCGTTTTATTTTATGTTTTCTTTATCGCCTCGACACCTAATCAAATATTCCACGGACATCAAAACACCATACCCCAAAAGGCAAGTGCTTATTCTATTTTGAAATACAAAGCCATAAACAGACAAATCGTGATCTTCTTCTCCCTACAATACTTAGTAGTCGTGACATTAGCTATATCGATCGTGTGCTCCGGGGCTCAAATGTTATGACTTTTGCATAAGTCTATAGACTCTATGGTATTTTAATAGTGTTTTGTTTGTAGGGGTGAACAGAAAGGTCAGCTTTTATTTTATAATGCAGGCGTAATATAACCTAATATTTTAAGCTGTATTAATATGTATTTAAAAATAATGAGTTATTTGGTCGTTTGATAGTGCACGCTATTTTCAGGAACTACTGAATCGATTTGAAAATGTATATTAATGCCAGATAGCTTATTTATTGAATCGATGAAAGCTATTGCTATAGTCACGTTAGAATCAATAGGAGCTGAGCACCGATAAAAAAAAAATCCTTTTGAGAAACGAAGATGAAGACGGTAATTGTGTGTGTTTAGATATACTAGCATAGGTTGAATAAAGAAAAAATGACCGCAGGGATTTGAAATGATTGTTTTCTTAAATAAACCACCTTATAAGAAATAGAGGTTTTCCTCGAAGAGATTGATTTTAGCACAAAGCTCAATATTATATCAACACATATATTTTGTTAATTTTTAAAACATAATAATTGGTGTAAAATAGTATATTTTATTGGCTTAACTTTTTGTTTTCTTACCAGAAAACTCATATATAAAACCATAACTACGTTTTATGAAAGCTTTATATTTTTTGATAAGTCCCATATAATATTGGAGAAAAATTCCACCTTTGAGTATTGAAAAGGAGAAATTAAAAAAAAATTGCAGCTTACTCTTTACTCCACTTCGTCATAATGCAGAAGCAGTAACGTCAATGAATGCTTGAGAAAAGTTAATTATAATATGTCTAGACACAAAAAACACTTCTTATACAAACTCTTCTTAAAATTTTTTTTAAGAAAAACAATGATACTTATAAAAAAACTTACTTTTTGAACGTTCGAAATTTAAACTTCTTCATGCAAATATTTCACAACACGTCACCACACTGTCACTGTAAAAACACAGCACTAATATTTTTTTATAGTCAAATCACTTCGTGACAATTTGACACTAGACAAAATAAAATTATCGTACGCGTTCGTGCGTCTCCGGCAAATGCCGCGGGAACACAAACAAACATGGCGGGTTTACCGGCAATCTTGCCAGCCATTTCATTCTTTAGTCTAAACTAGCTAAGTACCGCGTGGTTACCTGCGGATATTGTTATAAATCGCGAGTAACTCCGCGAAGTGAAGCTAGTCTAAAAAAAGCTTAAGTTATAACTTATGTCATCAGCCATATAAATAAATAAATATTTCGGACATCTTACACACAACGTCATCTAGTCCCAAACTAAGCATAGATTTTGTTATGGGTTATTTAATATTATTATTTGTAAATACATTAATATTATACATAGAAAACACCCAGACTCCGAAACGAATATTTGTGGATCACACAAATATTTGGTCCGACCCGGGAATCGAACCCGAGACCTCTTGATCAGCAGCCGCATTACCACTAGACCAACAAGGCACTGAAGGTAGATTCCTTTCCAGAGATTAGCAGGAACAAATAAACCTAGGAGTATGAAAAATAGATGTTGACCGATTCGCAGATCTAACCGATATGCACAAAAAAATTCATGAGAATCGGTCGAGCCGTTTCGGAGGAGTTTAATTACAAAAACACGAGAATTTTATTTATAAGATGAATTTAGTAAAAAACAGTTAATTTGATATTACATACAATCACTATTTTTTATTTATTTGTAGAGACAAGGCACCAAAGACAGGTTTTTAATGAACCAAAGACAAGTTTGAAAAACGTCAATATTGCCTTAAAAACTAGTATTCAATTTCTTTTTAAATAGTTGCGTTTCGTTTTACAATATTTATGAACACCACGTCATTAGCGCAGACAAACTTTAGGGTAACTTTACAAATATTAATTTTCTCACGATATTGTTGGTTCTCCACTCCGGTAAATATCATACTGGTTCTCCACTTCTTTTGACGGTTTTGGTACTGCAAATGTAAATCTGAAAGGTTTCTTATTATAATCTTTTTAGAGCCTTAAAAATAAAAGTACGGAGGCCGGGAGAATGATGCAGAAATATTTGATCAGGCCGCCATAGTATGGGTCTCCATGCTGCATTGCCTACCCTCACAATGAGGATGGTGACCCCTACTCCTGGATTCTATTCTACTCATGCTTTCCATCAGGCCGAGTAGTGTCACTTTGCTAGGCTTCAACATAAAAAAAAGTTATAACAGTACTCATAGCCAATTTGCCCGAAGTGAGGGCTAGCAACGAGGGCGCGGTTGGTATCTGGATGAGTGACCGTTTGTAGCGTCTTCGTGATTCAGAGGTCACGTTAAACAGTCGGTAATGGTTGTTATCATAAGATAACAGTTGAAGTAAGAAACTTAGTTTGAGGTCGTCAGTCGGCTTAAAAACATCCAACGTAAAGATTACGTAGGTATAGCGTTATAATGACAGTCCCAACCCCCCTCTGGCACAGTAGGAACTGGATGGACTTAACCCTCTCTTGAGAGGAGACTCAAGCCCAGCAGTGGGACGTTATGGGTTGTTGATGGTGATGAGTAGGTATAGCAGACGACTCCTAAAACTAAAAAAATATTGACAATATAATTTAATGACATAAAGAAACCAGGAGCCAGGAGTATGTGGTATGCGTCCACTAAAAACTACCCCGACATCCGGTCTCAGGCGCCCTGGTCTGAGGAGGACCCGGACCATATTATTTCAGGTCCTCCTCAGAATCGACGCCGCGCTTGCTAAGGCTCAATCATGTGGAAGCCTATGCTTCCCCTGCCTTTCGGCACAAACGTGATGTATTGTGGTCTGACCGCTATTTGTGGCCAGGCCACCCTCCTATATTAAACTTAAGTATACCTAGATCTCAAAAGGGTAGGGGTAGGCAAAGGCGAATAAACGGCTTTACTTGACCGGTTGTATTTTAGACTCTCATACGTAAAACAGAGATATCACATTGCAAAGAACCATAAAAACTAATAATCAATATGAACGTAAAAATATATACCTACAATAAAAGAGAAAAAGTTGTAAGACAGGAAAATCATTATACCAATCTATTGAGGAATATAATTCCGAGTCTTTTGGTATAGTTAGAATTAATTATGAATCGAGACACTCATCATAGAGCTAATTTTAACCGAAACATAATCAATATAACGACATAATTTACCGATAATATGATCGATTATTTCTTTACTCAGTGAGTTTAACTGGCGTCACTGGATCACTTAAACCAGAATGCTTGCACCTGCCTTCCCACACTTAATGAGTTAATCAACAAATTGTCTCATTAAATATGACACTATAACGTTGAGGTTCTATGCAAGGCTGTATAAATAGGTGTGTTTATAATGATTATAAAAAAAGAACGTGGGCCAGTTTATGAATCTTGTTTTAAGGGTTTCGTAGCTCGTAAATCGGAACCCTTATAGATTCGTCATGTCCGTCCTCGACTTGTCAACGTCCAAACATAAGTGCTAGGAAGATATGGATATGTGTTCTATCACGTAGACAAAGTGCTATATAAAATGATGAAAAATATTTTTCTACACGTAAAGTAGGGATGTTTTTTATAAGGCACTCAAGTATCGCGCGCGAATTGCTGTTTTTTTTTAATAGCTCTTTTAACTAGTTTTTATTGTTATTATATTCTTTTATTTAAATTCAGATGGTACTAATTATCCTTTTGTTAGCTACGATTATTTATAACTGAATAAGTACAAGGCATGTATTTTTTTCTATATTCATCTATGATGTGTGTATAATTTGTTGGTGATCCGAAATAAATAAATAAATCAATGCTGGCGGTAACAATTTTCGTCCAATCTGTACAAACAGGACTCAATGCTCGGAGTCCTCCAGCGCTGACCAGTATTCTATACCTAGTATGCCAAAACACCTTTCCAAAGAAAGGCCTGTATGTATATGTATTGAAGTGGACTTTAAAGGCTGTCGGTGCAATGACGTTATTTTAATACTTAAATTCCTCCGTACTACAAAGATAATAATCAACTCAATATTATTTTCTCATCATAGCCGACTGCCAAGACCATTCAAATAAGATGAATGGTCGTCGAGGGCCGCGCCTCGATACATTACTATGAACGTACCTGACAACTGACCGACAGGCTCTTTCTCAGCCCACAGATGAGCTGTGTCGGCCGTCTGTCAGCTAGGCACACTATTTGTATCGTTGTAAATGCAATCTGAATACCAGTATTGATGGAAATGCTATTCAAAAACTGCTATTTAATATTATTATGCATGCAATAAAATTTATGTAGGTAATAACTAACTGATGCATGCGGCTCCACTAGCGTCCGTTTTATTCTTTATTACCCTAGGGTTACATAAAACGTTTCCATCCTATTCTCAGACCTACTGAATAAACACAAAATTTCACAAGAATCTATCAAGCCGCTTTGGAGGAGTATAGCAACTTATACTGTGACATGATAATTTCCTAAATTATGTATTTACCTATGAAATTGCCGTTTTGTATGCAATAAGTGAAAGTACTTATTTTTTCAAACTTTTTATTTCTGTTATTCGAAGTAATCTCCCATGCCATCGACGCATCTTTGCCAACGCATTGGCAGTTTATCGATGCCCTTCTTGTAAAAATCAGCTGGACGGGAGGCAACAAACTCTTCAAAGGCATTTTGTACTGCCTCTCGGGAATTGAATTTTTTACCTACTAAAAAGTTGTCAAAATTTTGGAAAAAGTAATAGTACCGACTATTACTTTTTCCAAAATTTTTGCAAGATCTTTTGAGTATGGCGGGTGAGGGAGAGCTTCCATCCCCAGCTCTTGCAGCTTGGAGACTGTCTGTTGCGCAGTATGGGGTCGCGCGTTGTCTTGGAGGAGCAGTGGGGACGACTGATTGATCAAAGCTGGTTGCAGAAGTGCAGGCTTCTCCATCATTCTCTCCAGTTCTTCACAGTAAGTACATTATTAGTATCTGCATTAATGCTCATGCCGTTTTGTAAAAAGCTGTTGTGAATCACACTCGCACTAGACCACCAAACAGTGACTATCACCTTTTTAGAGGTCATTTTTGGTTTAGGGCATTGATTTGGTGCTGAATCAAGGTCTAACCAACTTGCTGAGAGCTTTCGATTGTCGAACAGAATCCATTTTTCGTCGCACGTAGCAATTCGTTTCAAAATTCCTTCATTTCTTTGCCTGTTGAGCAGCGCAAGGCAGGTCTCGACGCGTACGTTACGCTGGCGATCGTTAAGGTCGTGGGGCACCCATCTATTAAGCTTTTTTAGCTTACCAATTTGTCGCAAATGGATCAATATTGTTTCAATGCTTATGTCGCTATACGTCATGGTTATAAAACAAAATTAATTTGAATTTAGAATACAGAGAATAATATTTGAAATGACCAGTACTGAAGAAAGGCAATTTAATAGGTAAAGACCAATATAAGCTGCAAAATTAAAGTGCGCTACTAAACCTGACAGAAAATTTTTTATAATCCAAAAGTTGTGGTGACCATCCTCACTGAGAATGCAGACAATACAGCACAATAACCCCCACTATAGCGCCCTAGACGTAAACGGAGGAACATTTGTACAACTAAATCATATGGATTTTTTGTATACATTGAACAGTATCGCGACCACGGATACCGATATTACCTTATCAAACGAAGACATTTCAACGGTACAACCTGCCGCTAAAAGAGTCCGTCAATTATTTTTTTACGATTCATTAAAAAAATCGTAAGATGGCAAGATACTGCGAGTGCGACGGTAACATGAATGCCGACGAGGAATCAGAGGGCCCCATCTTGTAAAATAGCCGCGAGTCATCTGAACTACAAAGGAACTAATGAAAATTGAATCGAAATAAAAATGTAAGGTGACAAAGACATAGGAATGATAGGAAGGTTTCAAAATCTGGTTTATTGACAAGTTATGGGTTACCGCGTTTCAATTATTTTTATGATTACTCTCTACCACTGAGGGTTGTATTGTGATATGGAGTAAAATGCAGTCTTATTAGGGTCCTGTAGATCACTTATAATTTCGTCATTTCTGTCCGTCCGTCCGTAATTGACTTATCTTCCAAACGGTTAGTGCTAGAAAGATGAAACCTTACATTGATATGTGAATTTATCACGTTGACAAAGTTCGGAACTAAAATTACTAAAAATATTTATTTAGTTTTAAAGCACCTTTTCTTTTAAATACATACATATTATGTATAGAAAACTCCTGAAACTCCGAAACAAATATCTGTAGATCTTACAAATACTTGGTCCGACCCAGCATTTGACCCCGAGACCTCAGGGTAGATATAATAAAATACATAATACCATTATCTTGAAGCGAATCCAGTCAGGTAAAAGTTTTTAGTTCATAATCAGTGGAATAGAAGTACAAGTAAGTTCACTATCAGAAATGTTTTACATTAGAATGTTTACCAAACTTAATTTCATATTATAAAAATGTAAGAAAGTTGAGCAACTGTTTGGTCACCCTACAATATTCTGAGATAAAGACCTCGGCTTGCATTTACAAATTAAATTATTTATGAAAGTTTGCTTAACGGATCTGGGCACTTTCTAGATCAATCACGACGGTTTCATTGTTTTATTTTGACACACAACATTATCTATCTAGTTCCAAACTAAGCAGTACTATGGGTACTAGGCAACTAATATAAATACATATATATATTTTATTTTTAAATACATAGATACACTTTCTGTGTATCTATGTATTTAAAAATAAAAAATATTTGCAGATCATACAAACATTTGGTTCGACCCGGGAATCGAACCCGAGATCTCTCTTGATCAGCAGCCGCATACGCTAACCACTAGACCAACAGGGCAGTCTAAGTAAATAAGTTCTCTACCTTATCTTTATTTACCTATTTGAAAATAAATCCCGGAATATTCCTAATGCGAGACTGAGGCAGTTGAAAAAAGTCGAAATCTCCATTACAAGAATCAATTAATGTAATATGCCCGCTATCTTAACATTAGTCTGTTAACTTGATTTATATTTATGTGTTACCCTAGTAGAATAATAAAGAACCTATTTTCGATAACTCAAATCACTTACATATTAAAAAATTGAACTTTATTCCTGTTCAATAAAGCTCCAGTTCATTTAACATCTGAAATTTTTAAATCATTCAAAGGCGACAGGTGACACTAATCTGACAACTATTCAAACAGAGCTGCAGTGAACAGGTTGTGTGGCACAACATACAAGATCAAACGCCTATAAGCGGTTGATTTAAGTCCAAATATGTCATAGGGTTGAGATATTTCCACCTATTCAATAAATCGCATTATGGTGTTAAAACTTATGTGAGATAAAGCTCGCCGCACAGTGGTAATGTCACGCTTTTCACTGTACCCAAAAACACAGGATCTAATTTTTGGGGTTTTTGGAGTTTCTTACGAGATTTCGGGAATGACATTTTGGAACCGCGCAACTAGAGTCATTAATGTAACTTTTGAAAGTGCCTGAAAAGGCGCACTTGAAATAAAAGCTTTTTGATTGATTTTGAAGACATCAGATTTAAGATTTCTTCTTAAGTCGTCGTCGTAATAAAATGAATGAAAGAATCGTCCAGTGTGTGTCAGGCCACGCACAAGAAAGAATTCCTCAGTCACCCATAATGGTACGTGAATTTGAAATCGTATCCAATAGATAATTGTTATGTTTACGTATTAATGCGTTAATTTTGTATGACGTTTTCCAAGGAAGCGCATTTTATAAGTTAAGCCTCTATAACTCCTGAACTAACAAAGTCATCTAATCCATTATAGTCTTCCTTTCAAGTTCATTAAATAGACCACCATCACGAATTTTTCCAGATTTTTCCAGTTTTTACAAAAAAGTGCCCTTTAAAGTGGAATTTCTCGCAAACGGATACTGAAATCAAATAATCGTCATAGAAACCCTTTATTGTTTTTAAAAGACCTATCTAATGATACCCCACACGATGTGGTAGCGGCGAAAAAAAAAACATCCCCACCTTATGTACGTGTAGGGGAGGTACCCCAAATGTCAATATTTTTCATAATTTTATTGTAGCACTTTGTCGACGTAATTACAACACATGTTCATCCAAATTTTCATCTTTCCAGCACTTACCGTTTGGACGGTAAGTCGAGGATGGACGGACGGACGGACGGACATGACGAATCTTTAAGGGTTCCGAGTCATAAACTTCAGAATCCTAAAAGTGTGTATGAGAGGAATTGAGGACTGTATTTAGAAATAATGAAAAGCGATCTTCTAGGTGCCTATATAATTTTTTTTAATGTCTACACCTGTGAATCTGTCCGTGTGTTGACGGATTAAGAATACAAATTGTCACCACCCCTATTCATTCCATGGGCATCGTAAGAGGCGACTAAAGGAACAAAATAAGCAGCTAACATCACTGCCAAGAGAAGGAAAACTTGAAACAAACCCTTTACCAACCCGTCTGGCCAGCGTGGTATAGTAGGCCAAAACCTCCTTTCAAAGGAGAGGCCTATGTCCAGCAGTGGACTGTTAAAGGATGATCATGATGTGAATGTTTCTGATCTGTGATAATAAATAATTTTTCTTTCATTTATTTTTATTTTAGTGAACAGAAGACTTAAAAACCCTTATTATGTTTGCAGGAAAACAATATTAATCTAAATTTTGTACCCGACAAGTTTTAAATATTGTGACTTCGATACATCAGCACCATAAACTCCAGAAAAAAATGCCCCTATGTAATAAAGGATGAAATGGACGCGA
Source organism: Phragmatobia fuliginosa (assembly GCA_932526445.1). Classification (NCBI taxonomy): domain Eukaryota; kingdom Metazoa; phylum Arthropoda; class Insecta; order Lepidoptera; family Erebidae; genus Phragmatobia; species Phragmatobia fuliginosa. Next base: position 19,769,002 of record OW052073.1, read on the forward strand.
GCGGAGCCGCAGGTATCAGCTAGTTATATCAATAAGTATAAATAATCGATTCAGAACTGCTTGAATGCTAACCTCTTCTTCATACACGGTTGTGGGTCTCCTCGCCATTAGCTTTCAATTAGACATGACAGTTACATCACGACTGTCGCACGCAATAATTACCATGGTTAAATCAATTTCATAGATTTCATACACATTTAGCAACTTGTTGTAACGCATGAGGCCTTCTCCGCTCAATTCCAATAGACTTTGTATTTTATCAACTTGTGGCGACTTCCAAATACAGCGCAAGCGAAAAACATACAACATCGCCATCTACCGAAGGAACACTTAACCACGAAGAAATACGGAGTAACTGCCAATTCTGAATCGCGAAAGAGAAATTCTGGCGCCGATTAGCATATACACAACATCCCAACATCAACCGTCGGGCAGTGGCTCACCAGGCATGATCACCTAGCCTGGTCGCAGTAATTATCCTTTGTGATGGAGAAACGAGATACCCGTTCCTCCACAAGCTATTTAAACATTTTCATGAGTGCTTCATTTAACGCTTTTCATTAAATGCATGTTAAAAAATATAGGGTACTACATATTTTTTTGAATGTTTGTCTATCTTCCAGTCTCTCTGTCTGTTGGTTCCAGTTAATCTCTACAACAGCTGTAGCGATTTTGACGTAAGTAGTAACTTAGACTACTTTTTTAGAATAACTAGCTTTGTTACACGCGGTTATAAAGCTACAACAAAAACTACAGAACACCGAAGGGCTGAACTAGTTCATTTAGTTATCTAGTATCGTCAGTATCAGCTATTAAAGAGGCTTAAACTCACTTACCTTAAAGGTTCTGAATATTTCAGTGTGCGTTGTGCCTAAAGGAGTTTACCACTAAGCTGTTTATTGCAAGCACATTATGACTGTGACAGTGCCTCGGCCCACACAACATGAAGAAATAAAAAAATTAAAAGGAGTTAACTTTTTTATTGTGCAATTTTATGGTAATTACAAGCGTTAATAGCCGAGTGGCCTTAGGTGATTGGAAACAATCACCGAGGATAATCAACTACGGCGCGGTCAGACCTAGATGGGTGACCGTATGTGGCATGATAAGTTATGAGCGTTTCCATGATTCGGAGGTCACGTTAAGCAGTCGGTCCCGGTTGTTGTCATAAGATAGCAGTAGTGAAGCTTAGTTGGAGGCCTTCGGACGGCTTAAAACATCCAACGGCAAGATTACGTAGCCACAACGTGTCTTGCCAGTCCCCAACTCGCACTCGGCCAGCGTGGGGACGTATGGCCTTAACCCTCTTTGAGAGCAGACCCAAACCCAGCAGTGGGACGTTATGGGTTGTTGATTATGGTAATTACAGGATTATACACTATGTTTATAGCATAAAGAACATTGAATAATATTTATAACAATTATTTTTAAGTCCGATTTTTATCGCCCAGCCCCGCGTGATATTTTGTAGACTCCAAAAAAAACAATGACATACTTGATGTTGGAACCTGTGCAATGAAACATCCTGGACCGATTTCGATCACGGCGAGCTCCTCATCTTCGTTCAGATTATCGTTTGTGGGTCACTGGTGTTGCATTGTCCACATTGGCAATGAGGACGGTGGCCACCACTCTTGGATTCTGCTCATGCTTTCCATCAGGCTGAGCAGAATTATTTTAGCAGCTTTAATAAAAAAAAAAATCACGTGGTCAAACAAATATTTGTGGATCACACAAATATTTGGTCTGACCCGGGAATCGAACCTGAGACCTCTTGATCAGCAGCCGCATACGCTAACCACTAGACCAAAAGGCAGTCAAGTCAAATGGACTGTATATTTAAAAAAAAACGTACATACTAACGAATCTTACCAGTATAATATATGTTATACAATGAATGAATTGAATCCAACCGTGGGAACTGATGTGCTCCCACGTGACAAAGATCATCACTAAATTGCGAATTAAATGCGTCTGCGTATTCGAATTGAATAACACATTGTGGTCCGAATTCAATGCAATAAGTGTTTTTAATTTGATTCTAAGGTAATACTGTAGTTATTTAGACTGCCATCTAAGAACAAATTGAATTATTATTATTACATAACAAGTGCAATGATAAGCAACATATTTATTCAGTAAATTATTAGATTCTACATTTCTAAAACAAATGGAGATATTACTTTTTTAAGACAGTAGACAATAGAAACATAGAAAGTTTTATTCTTTTTTTATTTAAATAAAGTTATTTGAAACAAGAGTCTGAAGAGAATGTCTTGTTGCTTGTTACTTGTCTATGTTACTTCTAATGTCATCAGCTATCTGAGAGTGAGAGTCGCATCAAAATCGGTCCAGTCGTTTCAGAGATTAGTCGGTACAAACAGAGAGACAGACAAAAAAAGATTTTTGATGTAAGTACCATAAATACTTTCATATGCATTGAGTCATCAACATCAACAGCCTTTAACAGTCCACTGCTGGGCATGGGCCTCTCCTTTGAAAGGAGGTTTTGGCCTACTATACCACGCTGGCCAGACGGGTTGGCAAAGGGTTTGTTCCAAGTTTTCTTTCTCTTGGCAGTGATGTTAGCTGCTTATTTTGTTCCTTTAGTCGCCTCTTACGACACCCGCGGAATGAATAGGGGTGGTGACACATCCGTCACCTTACCCACCGTTTGGCATTGAGTAAAAACTGTTAATTTGATGTTACATACAGTTTTTTTTTTTTTGTAGTTGTACAGATTTATTTAAACACTAGCTGAGTCCCGTGATTATTGTTGTAAACGCAAGTAACGACGCGGAGCGAAGCTAGGCTATAAGTTACTCCTTATATCAGCTTTCTGCCAGTGGAAGTCCCGGTCAAAATCGGTCCAGCTGTTCTAGAGATTACTCGGAACAAACAGACCGAGAGACGGACAGACAGACAAAAATTAAAAAAATGCACTTTTCGTGTAAGTACATTATTTTCTTGCGTAAAATTTGATTTAATTTGATATTACATTGAGGATCGAACTGAGTGGCGTGCAATTGGAGAGGCCTATGTCCAGCAGTGGACTGCGATAGGCTGATGATGATGATGATATTACATATAGACACTCCAATTTTATTTATTTGTATAGAGGACATTGTTTAAACAAAACGTTTATTATCTCATGTTGAAGGAATAATGCCAAGGTTGTGTTGTGTGATTTATTTACAATCGGTCCGAGACACCCTAATCGATACGCTCCCAGCTACAAAGAAATCGTTTCGGTTAAAACGTGTTGGTTTTACTGAGAAAAATAAAGTTTGTTTTATAAATACCAAAGTTTTAAATTTCCGTAGTTCAATAACAATCCAATATATAATAATATGTCACCGTAAAATTGTAAATACCGTTAGAATATAATCTACAGAAAAATAATGCGTTAGATTGTAAGCAGTTTATATATAAATATTTCGGACATCTTACACACAACGTCATCTAGTCCCAAACTAAGCAGAGTTTGTATTATGTGTACTAAACAACTGATATAAATATATAAACATACTTTTTTTTTGTAAATAGATACATATTATATATAGAAAAACACCCAGACTCCGAAACAAATATTTGTGCATCACACAAATATTAGGTCTGACCCGGGAATCATACCCGAGACCTCTTGATCAGCAGCCGCATACGCCAACCACTAGACCATCAAGGCAGTCAATTAAAATTAGTATGTTACAATTCACAATCTTTCAACTGTCCATAATCCCGCGAGATAAATTGAAATCTAACGGTAATTACAATTTTACGGTGACTTAGATATATATAATTAGAGTCTGGCATTCCGCCTATTCGATCTGTATGTACTTCAATCAATCAATCAATCAACCTATCACCGTCCACTGCTAATCGAAGCTCTCCAAAGGAGCGCCAACCATCTTGGTCTTGCGCAGTCCGCATCTACTTGAAACCTGATTATTTGCATGGTGAAAATGTGGTGTAATTAAATGTAGAAAAAAGTTAGAACACACTCCCTTTTTTTCTCTTTTTCTCCACTATCTTATTACATTAAATCACATCAGCAAACTTAAAGGATCACGTCCAGACACAGTTCTCTCCCTCTTCTTAAAAACTATTCCACTGTACTCCTATAGTGTTGAATATCATTAAATAATAGATTCATCATCATCATCGACAACCCATAATGTCCCAATCCTAGACTTCTTGTGATTAGAAACAATCAGCGAGGGTAAGTAACGACGGTACACTCGGTGTCTGGAGGGGTGACCGTTAGTTACATTATACCTACCACGAGCGTCTTCATGATTTGGAGGACACGTTAAGCAGTCGATCCCGGTTATGATAACAGTAGTGAAGCTTAGTTGGAGGCCTTCGTACGGCTTAAAAACTTTCAACGAAAATATTAGATAGCCACAACGTTGTCTTTCCAGTCCCCATTATTAGATTGGTTCTCTAAAATTATATTCAGTCATATAAAACATAACATGACCGAATGGACAAGAAAATCACGGCGGCCAAGTGTTATCGCTGAGGATATATTACAGAGAAATTTATCTTACGACGACCGGCCAGCGGGCTGTTAATTGCGGAACATATTACAGGATAACTGCTTTATTTCTAGCGCATTTGGAAGATAATCTGTTTATCTAATCAGCACATGTCCGTTTGAAGACGTGATCGCATTTAACTGGCGATTGACTGTTATTAATACATTTACTACTCTTAAATGCGAAAGTTTGAGTTGCTGGTTATTATTACTCAATCACGAACGCCGTATACGAATGGAATTTGGCACTGGAATAGATTGTAGTCTGGAATATCTCATAGACTACTTTTTAGGGTTCCGAAGTTTATCTCGGAAGTACTCGGAACCCTCATTGATTAGTCATGTCCGTCTGTCCGTCCGTCCTCGACGTACCGTCCAAACGGTAACTGCTAGAAAATGAAACTTTGCATGAATTTGTTTTGTAATTACGTCGACAAAGCGCTACAAAAAAAATATGAAAAATATTTTTATTTGGGTTACCTCCCCTACACGTAAAGTGGGGATGATAGGTCTTTTATAAACAATAAACGGGTTTCTAAGACAATTTTTTGATTTAGGTATCCGTTTGCGAGTAATTCCACTTTAAAGGACACTTTGTTGTAAAAACAGGGCGTCCTTCCCCACTCAAAGCTAAACGGCTGTTTCAAAAAATCTGGGAAAATTCGTGATGGTTGTCCATATAATGACCTTTAAAGGAAAACTATAAGGAATTAGATGACTTTGTTAGTTCAGGAGTTATAGATGCTCTGCTTGTAAAATGCGCTTACTTGGAAAATTCATACAAAATTAATGCATTAAAACGTAAACATAACAATTAGGTATCTATTGGGTACGATTTTAAATCCACGTACCATTGTGGGTGACTGAGGAACCCTTTCCCGTGCGTGCTTAATAGTGCATTAATATGAATAAATATTTATTTTGCTTTTAGCATTACTTTTGAAAATAATTTACAGTCTTCACCTAAAATCCGTAAAATGAGATTCCTGGGACTTCAAAATTAAGAACAGCGCTTGCAACTTTTCAAAATTCTCTTGAAACATAAACCTTCCCATATCATAATTATGTAACCATCTTAATCGGCAGGTACATCTTCCAGTAAATCTGTCAGCAGTCAGATCAGATAACATGTAAGAAATTCTTCTTACCTCACGCAAACACATTTACATGGTGTCAACTCGTGCAATAAACAGTACAAAACACGTCTCACACGCAAACTTCCCTATAGAGATCTATAGACCCTATTTTTAGAATTGAGAAGGCTAATGTCAAATGCAGTCAAGTTCGGATTCATATACCAGAACCCGTCATCATCATCTTTAACAGTTCACTACTGGACATAGGCCTCTCCTTAGAAAGGAGGTTTTGGCCTACTATACCACGCTGGCCAGCACCCATATCCCAACAGATTATAAATGCATTCCAAATACCTTAAAGGTTGATTTTGACTGCTTTGGTGGCAGTGGGAGCGTATGCGACTGCTTAAAAGTAGGAAGTATGGTAGGAGTCGCGCTGAATTCAGCAGGAATGGTCCGACCTGTGTAATCTTGCTGTCTTATTTCGTTGATGAGTGTGAGACCGGAGGCCTAATCATTCTGCATCATTGTCCCAGCTTTCGGAGGCCGGGATAATGATGCAGAAACATCTGACCACGACGTCATGGTATAGGTCACCACGCTGCATTGCCTACCCTCGCAATGAGGATGGTAACTCCTGGATGCTACTCATGCTTTCCATCAGGCAGAGTAGAGTCACTTTGTTAGCCTTAAATACCGAGGCATTCAAAATATTATTCTCTAGCACTGGTTCTACGTGAGCCATGGTATCATCATCAACAGCCTTTAACAGTCCACTGCTGGACATAGGCCTCTCCTTTGAAAGGAAGTTTTGGCCTACTATGCCACGCTGGCCAGACGGGTTGGTAAAGGGTTTGTTTCAAGTTTTCCTTCTATTGGCAGGATGTTAGCTGCTTATTTTGTTCCTTTAGTCGCCTCTTACGACACCCATGGAATGAATAGGGGTGGTGACACTTTGTATTCTTAATCCGTCACCACACGGACACCACATGGTATAACTTAAACCAATCAAAAAGGTAATAAAAAAAGGTATTTTTTTAAACTTATATTTTACAAAAAAGTTTCTATACATACTACGCAACATATGTTTGTACAATCTCTGTTAACTTAACTAATAACTTAGTTTTGACCTCATCATCAAAAGTGATGTTCATATTTCGACTTTTAAGCAAAACGCCATCGTTGGCCAGCAAAGCTTTCGTTAGAAGTCGAATCACTTCGGAACCTTTTATCAAAACACCCATTTTATTGAGAACACCCAACATTTGTTTTTTGGATAAGCTTTTGATAGCTCTCTTTGACACCAAACTATACACGGTAATGTAATCAACAATATCTTCCAAATCCATGTCATCAATGTGCCTCAATAAATCATAATGTATTAACAATAATTCTTGTTCAACATCCTTATTTGTTCTAAGTTCAATAAATTCATTCACTTGACCATTCTTCGCGGTGATATTTCTCGAAAAAGCACCGACCATAGTGCTGTAAACCATATTTTTAATCAATCCAAAAATACATTTGACAATAAATTTGTCAGTTGTTTGCCTCACTACACAGTGAAGCCATGATATTACACCATGTCCTTCTACTAGGATCTCAAAAGCTCTCGGAACGGACACCATAGAGCTTAAAGCATTCAGAATATATTCCTTCGATCGCCTATCGCTTAAGACCGAGGAATAGAAATCCATGATCATCTTTAAGCACATGGTTTTGAAGATCACGTTTATATCTGTCATGGTTTTTACTCCATCTTTGATTACTTCCAAAATCCATAATCTTCTATCAGCAGATTCAACGTCGCTATCGTGGAAGAGACTAAGGAAGTCGGGGACTAAGGTCAGGTCAACGAATTGCTTCGCTATTAGAAAGTTATTCACTGGTTTGTACAAAGGATCGAATGGGGCTGTAGAAACCATGAGCGCTCTTGCGAGGTACAAGGCATCTATCGCAGGAAGTCTGGGGTTTTTGATATCCTTGTCATCGATTTCTTCGGAACTGTTGAGGGCTGTCCTCAGACTCTGGCGTAATGTGCTGACGAAGTCTGTCAAAAAGAGCTTATCGTTTTTGTGTCTCCTGAAGTGGAAAGAGAAACAAGACATTAGTCTTTACACATATTGGGTTGATACATAAATTGTTAAAAACTAATAAATACTTTTTTTATTGTATAGTGGTGTGCAATGTGCAATGAAGTTATAATAAATAAATAAATTTTGACAGAGGAGTATAAATTAGCAATGTATTGTTGCGACAGAATAATTTACTCAACACAAAATTAACACTTTCCTAAATCATCATCATCCTCATAAACAGTCTACTGCTGTACATAGACTCCTCCTTCGCAAGGTTTTGGCCCGCTAATATAAATAAGACTTATTTGCCATACATCTTTGAACAACATAATTATGTAGTAGATCATCATTATCATCTTCCTAGCCTTTATTCCCAAAATTATTTGGTATCTCAATATTTCCAATATCATTATCAGTTTTTCCATGGAGTGACTGGCATCGGACTTTCGCAACCCTGAAGGAGAACTGAATTTCGAAGGTTGAACTAGTTGTAAGTATATTTGAGGGCACTGACTTTCTAATAAAATTGTAGTAGATCAACTATATGGTTAATAATAAATACGAAGATTATACTACTTACGTTTCAGTCTCTAGAAGCATGTAGAACCTATGCAGTACGTGGTAAGCGACCGCCCTCATCGTAGGACAATGTGAACTCAACGCCATCACCGGTACTGATAAAAGTCCACTCCTCAACATCTTGAAGCAGGATGCCACTGACCCTGGAGCCAACAAGTGGCTAAGAAGAGGGAACAGGAACATAGGATCGTATATACCTTCAACGTTATCCAAATTCGACGTGCCCAACAAATCTACTCCAACAAATTCTGATAATACTGGTTCATATTTTCCTTTCACGACTAAACTCCTTACTGCAGATTCATTATCTTTCGTAACACTTGGTTTAAACGCACCGTCCTCCAGCATCACCTCTAGTATTGATCTCAAGGAATCTCTAACATTTTTTGTTACACCAATGTTCTTCTTCAACTCATAGCTGTATTCAAATTTCTGCGTTACGGGAAAATTTCTAACTGTCCGTTGAACAACTTCTTTATCAAACAAGTTCAAGACTTGATTAGGCGTTGGATGAGACCATAGAGACGATGATCTATTTTTACGGACAGCGTAAAAGTTAGCTGCAGAATCACCAAAGACGTACGGCTTGTATTCATTGACAGGTAACCCATTTGTTTCGTAATGATGTAGAATAGCGACTATTAGTCTATCAGAAGGGTTTCTTGTTGCGTGGTAGGCACTCAAGAAAACTGGTATCTGCGGTGTCTTCATTACAGATTTATTTTTTTGCATTAAAGTGTACAGAAATTCTATCAGTCGTGATTTTATATCCGTGCTGTGATAGCTAAGCATCACGTTTAAAAACTCTGAATGTGATGTCACCATGTCAAATATAGTAGTAATATCTTCGTGATTTTCAAAGTAGAAAAGCTTAACTAATTCCGTGAGTAATGCAAGAAGTTTTGGTCCCATTACATTAGCTTCTTCGACTGTTTTCACTTTTAATGAATCCTTCAGAGTTGCTTTGCAGAAATTTTGCCATATAGCACTCTCTGTGATTTTGACAAAGTCCTGCTTTTGTTCGATATCTAGTCCTTCCATGACTTTGGAAACCTGGATCACGTTGTGGATGCTTGCAATGATTACGTCTAAAGCTTCCATTTTAACTTCCTTTACAGCTATAACAGCCAAGTGCAACATAGATAGAAAATAATTAATTAAGTACTCTTTCTTAACTCCGTTTACGGGAATAAATAGTTTGAAAAATAATGTCTGTAGCAACTGTATATGACTTAATTCAATAACTTCAAATTTATGGCTCTTATTAAAGAATTTTGAAGCATCGTTTGTGTCCATGCATTCAATAACCAATTTTCTAACGAATTGCCAACATGATACATAAATTTGTCCAGCTTTGTGAGGCTTTTCTAATAGTTTTATTATATTAGACTTGTACTCATGGAATACGGTGAGCAAAAAGTCTTTATTTTCACGTAAGAATTGGTTATGATTTATAACAGCAACCCCTAAGGGAAGCGTTAATTCCCTCTGAGATAATATCTCGGGTTTGCCAATTTCCTCTTTGAAAATCTTACAGAATTTGGCATTAAATTTCAGAAGGACTGAAGCAAGATTGGCGGTAGACTTTCGTGAAGTGTTTACAAGGAAAAACTTTTTAAAATCTTCATCCAATACTCGTGACGCTTGGTGAGGTTTATTTTCAAAATACTTTGTTAAAGCGTTTTCTAAATTGGTTAGATTTGGATTAATTTCCTTGTTCGATAGTAATTTAGTGTATAAAGCAATCGTGTTTTTCAATATATTCTGTTGCAGTTCTAGATTAACCGTTTCTGAATATTTATCTATTAAATTACTCAGTATTTCTAACACCAGAGTGGGTTCTTTATCATCTTTTATACAAGAATCTGTGTCAGCTTCAAATACTAAATTAAATATTTTTATATCATCCTCTTTGGCCAGGCCAATTTTTTGTAAGACTTTCAAGGTGTAATCACTATCAATATTTTTCTTTTTATTCATTTTTATGAAAGCTTTTACGAGTTCGTTATAATTCTTCTGTTGAAATGATTTTAAAACCCTATTTTTATTATTTAAATAAGTTATGAAGTCGTCATTTTGCTTAATCACTTGAAGGATGAAGGTAGTGGCATGTGAGTTAGATTCAGATTTGCCTGTATTCACTGGTTTATAAATTTTAACGAGGTGTGGATTTTTGAAAAGTGTCAATATTATCGTTCTACAAATGTCTACTTGTAAATTTTTCTTGCCAATTTCAATCAGACATTGAAAGTAATCTGTTATCTTTTTCTGGTGATTCTCATTCAACTGGCTCATATTTGTCATTCGTACTATGCAATATATTAGATATTTCGCCCAGATCAAGAGCTCAGAACTGTCTATGCTATTTGTCACATCAATTTTATAAAGAACATCTGATATTGTTACGTCACCTCCTTCAGATACTTCTTCTAAGCATGAGAATATATCTTTGAGAGAAATATTTTCGTCACCAACTATTGATTTGGATATTGCTTTTAGGACCTCATCTCGCCCTACTATAGAATCTGATAAAGACATAGGATCAGATATCCAACTGGCGACGTAATTTCTAGCATCTAATTTACAATCACCTATTAATACTTCCGTCAACTCGGGTGAATAGTTACTGTGAAGCAAATTCGCAATGTATAACGACAAGAAATGTTTAAGATTCTTTTTAGCATCTCTGTGCTGTTGCAAATATTGCATACAGCCTACAATGAATGGAGAAGGCATCTTGCTCTCTAAAAATACGCTGTCCTCGGTACTTTTATCCTCCATTAAATCATTAAATAGTTTCTTCAAATTGTCTTCGCTATTTTCTGAAGTGATTTCAAAATGGACTAGTTGATTTCGCACATAATCTGTCAAATCTTTAATGTTTTCTAAAACATACTCTACAATTTCTCCGATCAATGACGGGGGGTTTACTTTACTGTTTCGCAAAGTATATAGTATTAAATGTATTTCATCTTCATCTCCTTCAAATATGGATGTGTTTTTGAAAAACATCTGCAAGGTATCTTTTGCTTCTATCCATGTGTCGTCATCATCGCTCATGTACACATCCAACATGATCAGAAATAGCTCTTTGAACATTGGATTCTTTAACGAAACAGCAGAATTATCTAATGTAAGCCATAGTGAAACTACTTTGAACTTTAAGAGAGCTACATGACCATTTGTAAGGGTGGTTGAGAACTCCAATATCTTCTTCATGTCTATGTTGCCTTCCAAAGTTTCGAAATAAGCTGAATTTACGTCATTATACAGTAAAAGAAGATCCACGAGTGATGTCAAAGCTTCTGTATCATTTACTTTAGGGAGTCTGTAGTCTTTAGTGTTCTCATTGTCTGCTGTTTTTGTAATTACATTATCAATAAGTTTTACTATCAAAGCAGGTGCAGGCAAGTGCTTAGGTATAAAATATTCTAATTTATTTCGTAAATCACTGCTCTGAGAATCACGGTTTTCTAATATTTGCAAATATCTCCTTAACAACTGTAACATTTTGACTAAAACTTTCACACAGTATAAGGAAACAGTTTGATCTTTACCCAGATTTAAATGCATTAACTTTATCAATGGAACAGGTAATGTGATAAACCTAATGAAATTTGCGATTTGTAATTCATTCAAATTGGACATCCTAGATACCATTTCTTCCGGTTTCAATTTATTGAACAACTTAATGGTAAAGTCTATAGTTCTTTCCCATATTGGAGAATGTTGGGGCTCAAAACTGTGTTCGATGACAGTAAACAGAGCTCTATGCAAATCAGGACACTTGAACATAATGTTCAGAATAACATCACACTCATACTCATTCTCCCAAGGTCTTTTTAAAGTAAGCAATGCTTTGTACAAGTTCTGGTTCTTATTGGCATCAACAGTACCTAGAGACTTGTCTACAAAATAAAGACCTAATCTGTGTGATGTAAATAAAGTTACAACAATTTCTGACAGAAGACCCATAATCTCTGGTCTAGCCGCACTCCTAGCCTCCTGACTTATCTCTGGAGGTCCTTTCCAAGAGAACACTTTAAACAAATTGTGCAGCACTTGATGGCTAAAAGTCTTGAGCTTCAAACTCTTTGAAATTAATGCATTGTCTATGACATTCTTTTTTAATATATTCAAAAATATCAATGTTGCTTCCGCTTCATCGTTGATTAAACCAGGAATAACAAGAGCGAGTAAACCTTGTTTTTCTAGTAAAGCCTTTATCAAAGGCAAGTGTCCGTCGACTAAGAAAGATGTCATGAAGTGGACAAATGACGTTCGGACATTATCTTTCTCTTTGAAATTTGGTTTTTCTACAACATGTTGCAAGTGTTTCCCAGTCAAGGGAGCCTGGTTTAACACTTCAATGCCCAAATCAGAACTCAATGTGACCATTGAGGTTAACAATTTAAGAACTATTTTTCTATGGCGGGGGCCAGAGTTCTCACTTATCATGATTTCTATGGTAGACATGAATGTGTTTAGAAAGTAACGGCATGCTTCTTCGGTTATAGCTATCATGTGTGGAAGAGAAGATTGCACTTTTAGGATTATTAAGTGGAATATGTGGAATGCTGGAGTAGCTAACGTCAGGTTTTTCTTACTTTCCTGGTTGATTTGACGAAGGATTTCGTGTGAGTTGCCTCCACTTTTGAGGTATTCCAGCAAATAATCCGCTGGACTGTCGGGGTTTAAACAGACTTGGAGGAACTGTGTGAGTGCTGTAAATTAAAGAAAATAATACTTTAATTGAATAAATGTGACAGTATTTGTGCTGTTGTTCCGTTCGTAAGTGAGAGACCAGAGGCCAAATGTAGCATAAGTATTTCACTAGGCCGTCATGGTGGGGGTCACCTGCTGCATTGTGTGCACTCACAATGAGAATGGTGACCAGTACTCTTGGATTCTATTACATCTTATGTCATCTTATTATTAACTTATAATGAGATTGCCAAAGTAACTTCTCTGCAGTACAGTAACTTTACAGAGATGTGACTTGACTGGGGGGAGCAGTTCAGTACAAACCGTTAATCATCTACTACCTCAGTCAATCTTCAATCGGTTATGTCTATTGGAGATTCAAAAATCTTTGAAATAATTTATTTTAAAATAGTGAGTTGTTTTTTTTACTTTGCATATGGAAGCAGGTTTCTAGTAATTACCCTATATCCTGCCATCTTTCAAAACCATCTATATAAAAATAGCATATTTTTTTAAATTGCTTTTCTGTACAGTTTGCTATACATCACACTGAAATATTTACAAAGGTTATGGAGATTTAAATCACAAATATTAAGCTAAAAAGTACATAATAAATGTAAAATGTATCTATATTCACCCATATTCTGTCCCTGTTTTGCTGCCAGCTCTTTTCGAAAATGTTTAATATCAAAACCCCCGCTTTTTGAAGAATGTCCGTCGTGTTTATTTTCGCTTTCATTTTGAGGTTGTTCCGCTTCTACGTCTTTTTCAACGTCAGAATCAGTTGTTTTAGTCTTCTTCTGAGTGTTTGTATCATTAGCTTCATATTTACGCTTCCCCATTTTAATATTTCTTATATTTTATTTAATATTTCTTATCACACACACCGCACAATGCACACACGTGAAACTGATTTGTTATGACATTTGAGTTTTTTTTAATCCATTTGACATTTCATCCTCAGTTGTCAGGAACATTGGCTTTTGAGATTTCGTTCTGAAATGAAGGCCTTGTTCTAATTACCCTTTGAAAATACGTGTTCTATAATAATGTAGATTTGAATTATCTGAAACCTGTGTCAAAGTACAGTTCACGACCTGCGGTTATTAAAATACATTGTGTTTTGTTTTAGGGTACTGTAGTTAGTTTATGACTTGGAACCCTTATAGATTCGTTATGTCCATCCGTCCGTTCATCCTCGACCTACCGCCCAAACGGTTGGTGCTAGAAAGATGAAACTGCCTGAACATATATTATGTTGTAATTACGTCAACAAAGTGCTACTATAAAATATCTTAAGCGATAATAATTAAACTTAAATTATTTTTTGGACACGATAATAAATCTACCTACTGTTGTAGGTGACTAAGGAATCCTATTCTATGCGTGGCATGACATGCACTTGGATATTTTTTTTATATTTAATCCTACCAAAGTGACTCAACTCTGCCATTCCATCAGAAAGCATGAGCAGAATCCAAGAGTGAGGGCCACAACACTTAAACTATACCAGACGATAAAGTATGATAGCCCACAATATGGCGGCTTGTGAGATACTTTTTCAAGCCTGGTTTTATAGAACCCGGGATCATGTGGGAAGAAAACACGTTGATATTGATATATGCTTTATATGAATTAAAATAGATTAATAATTTAAGGTGTAAATAATATGGTTGTTGATTCTGTTGTTTTAAGTAGTAAGTTTGTCTTGGTTAGATGTAGCTATTTTGCAGTTATGATCTAGAGATCTAGTCTATTAGAGTTGCCTAATTTTATATTTATTTTTTCTAAAAAAAATATCCCAATTAAACTTTGCATTAATTGGTAGCACCCTTTTGAAATAAATGAAACAAGGAATTAACGAAAACATATTTTAATAACTAAAACAAGATTATTTAAAAAAAGGATATTGAAAAACATAAATTTTATTTTATGTTTATTAATATAAAGAAGATGACTGGCAGGAGCTGGATGCAAAAAGCCCAAAATCGATCAGAGTGGTGTGCAATGGGGAAGGCCTATGCCCAGCAGTGGACTGCGATAGGCTGATGATGATGATGAATAGTATGAAGTATCAGTAGTCTTTTCGTATAATCAGTCATCAAGGAAAAACAGCTTCGTACTCAAAACAAATCAATTACTTTAAGTACTGAGTTGGATTAAATTAAATTGGTGTGTTAATGATTAATATTTTTAATTAGTATCCTTAAAAACTAAGTCCCAGATAACTAATAATTTCAACTATAAAGTTACTAATTAGGCTCACAAGCCTAGTCTAAATAATTAACAAATTAGATATATAACACATTTATATATAACACTTAAATTATTCAGGTCACTTATGTATTTTTGCGCATGGGATCAAAAAAGTAATATGTAAGTTTTGGTCACAAGTACTAGTGGCGCCATCTTCATGAAATGTTTAATATTTCGAATTTTACTTTGAGTGTTAAAAATCTGTTTGACTATTTCTTTCTTTGTTTCTCAAAGTAATTGAAAAATATTCTTTGCAACTCTAGAAAGACAACAAAACAAAAAATTCAGCAATCATCCAAAACCAATTATTATATTTTTAATACCAAAGATATTTGAGTCGCGTCAGTTTTTAAATTTATCTAATCTGTTTCCAAATACTACCTATACTGTTATAGTGTGTATGTTTTCAGATAAATTCTTTTTTTAATGTGACATATTTAGATTTGTCACACTAAAAATTATGTATTTCATAGTTTGGCGGGAAATAACTTACATATTATTATTATATTTAGTTTGGAGTCTTTTCGGACAATAAATTTGGTAGGTACCAATATGTGACCGGGTCTGTTATAAAATATTATTAATAAAAAAATCTATATTTTTTGTTGAGTAGTGTTAGAAAAAATATTTTTCAGTGTTCAGCTATTATAAACTGAACCCTAATGTTATTTTAGAATTCTTGTTTGATGATGGTGTATTTAATTTTTGCTGTCGATGAGCTGTTTAAAATTGGGCTCCAGTTCTTTAATTCTATCCAGTAGAACATCGGCTAAATTTAAACTCTCATCGGTATCTGAAAACAATGTAAAAAGTTGATATAAAAATTAAAGAAATGGATTTTTTAAGCCTAACTCCCACGTGAGGTGTATATACTTGACATACCTACATAACGGACAAAAAGAACATCCAGACTTAGACAATAATTTGTAGATAACACAATGAGTTGTCCCATGTAGAGATAAACCCACTTAGTACAGTTACACCACTACGACATCCGTTCGTCCGTTCGTGATTATTTCGTTTTATCTCCCACTTTGTTAAGAAGAGATGTGGACTTAATATATTTCCAACTCCTTCAGTTTTTTTTGTGATTAACTTCATTGTGAGTTCTAAGACAGTTTATTTTTTCCTAAAACTTCCCAAGTGTCATAACTTAGTGTGTTCGTGGGTCACTGTGTTGATCCTGGTGTTTAAGATGGTGGGATTTGTCCCAAAAAAAGCAAACGAATCTTTGATAATAAAAGTTAATAAAAACCCCTTACCATCGAAGAGGACTATTTCACACTTGTCCTTAAGTTGAGGACTTCTTGCCAATATCATGCGCAATGTTGATGTGAAATCAAATACAACATCTTCAACATTCACATCAATCATATCTGAAACAAACGGAAAATGCTTTAAAAAGCTTTAAGCTAAATAGGTAATAGAGGTGTGTCGACTTCCACATACAGAGCAGTGAAAAATATATAACAGCGCCATCTAACGAAGGAACACTGAACCATGATGAAAACACGGAATTAACTATACAGAGTAACTATTTATCCTGAATCGCGATAGAGAAGTTCTCACGTCGATAAGCATATATAAAACATCTTAACATCAACGCTTGGGCCGTGGCCCACCAGGCAAAATTACCTCAACTGGTTGGAGCATCCTCCCGTTGTGATAGAGGAACACCACACCCGTTCCTCCACAGTGGTGGCCACTGTATGTGGAAGTATGTGGATACGAGTCCGACATAGCCACCAACTGGTGGCATCCGTGGGAATTTCCGCACGAAAACAAAACAAAAGGGTGGTAGGTACTGTCAAAGTCGAGTCGGCCTAAGTCAGCGTGGCTCTACAACCTAGATAAAGGTAAGTAAATGAAACATACCCTTATAGAGGTGTTTGTTGTTGATAGCTTTGTGCAGAGTGTAGAGGGGCGTGGCGCACTCCGCCACAACGTACGCCGGCCCTTGCCCTGAACCCGACGCGCTGATCTTGTACACCGAGCTCTTGTACACTCGGTTCTTCACCCCGGCAACGTCTTTCACTACTTCAACGAAAGACTACAATAATAAATAAAGCAAATAATAATTAATATAAATCCTTACTAATACTATTAACGCGAAAGTTTGTGAGGTATGTATGTATGTTTGTTGTTCTTTCACGCAAAAACTACTGAACGAATGTGTATGAAACTTTACAGTAATATAGCTTAGATATCAGAATAACACAGGCTTTTTACTGCAATAATCGAGATACACTCGGACGGAGCCACGGGGGAAAGCTAGTATAATCTATATAATAATCAACACGTGAAGCAAAAACTTTAGTACCTTTTTTTACGAAAATTGCGCAGACGGGGAAGTATGAAATGTCGCACTGTTACAGTTTATGTGGAGGAGAAACGCTGAAATCTATAAAACAATTGTTCAAAACACAACGCCATCTAGTCCCAAATAAAGCAGAGCTTGACTATGGGTAATAGGCAACTGATCTAAATACGTTATATACTTTTATACTTACATTATTTATATATTATCTGACTCGTGTATCAAACCTAAATACGTAGTACAGTAAAATAGGTAATTTAAACTTAGAGATTCAGTAAAATAACTTTAAGCTTTAGTAAGTAATGGTCGCAATTCGACTATCAAAAGATACCGAACCTACCGAACAAGGTTCCAGCCTGCTCACATCTTCTCCCTTACGCATCCGATTAAACTGACTCAAATCAGCCGGAGAATACATCGACTTGGTTATGATGATGAACAGTTTCTTAACTGGCACCACAACGTTATGCATAGACTCGTATATCCTCATCTTATCTCCAAAACTTTCAGTTCCTCCATCAGCTGGTGGTATCACATAAACTAGATATCCTTCAACGTAGCTGGTCGCCAAGCCCACACCGATAGAAAGCGTAGATTTACCTGAAGTCTGCAAAAAGTATTCACGTGATAGGGAGAAAAAGTCCGTATGGTGACGGGTTAAGAATACAAAGTGTCACCACTCCTATTCATCCCGCGGGTGTCGTAAAAGGCGACTAAGGGATAAACTACGCAAGACAACATCGATGCAAAGAGAAGGAAAACTTGAAATCAACCCTATACCAACCCGTCTTGCCAGCGTGGTATAGTAGGCCAAACCCTCCTTTCTATGGAGAGACCTATCCAGCAGTGGACTGTTAGAGGCTGTTGATGATGAGGGAGAAAATCTACCAAAAACATAAAACAAAATAATGCAGTGCATGTATTATAAATAACTTAATAACTGGATAATTAATAAAGTTAATCTCATCATCATCAACGGCTTTAATAAGTCCACAGCTGGACAAAGGAGTATTCTTAGAGATGAGTTTTTGGACTACTTTGCTAATCCAGCCAGATAAGTTAGGTTTGATTTTGTCCTGTCCCGTTTTTTATTTGAAAGCCTGCTAGAGTGACTGGCCTGTGCCTGGTGGAAAGCAGGAGTAGAATCCTAGGGTCACCAAACTCGCAAACTCACTGGGAATGAAGGTAGTATGGTGACTTACACTATTTTATTTGAAGCCACGACACTTGGCGGAGTAAAAAGCGGCCTAGCGACCGCTTAAACCACTTGCCAACCGGGCATTTCTTAATCATTCTAAGTTGACAAAGTCGTCGTCACCAGATAAACATATATTTATAAAGTAAAACCAATACGTACTATCAATACTGGATACTTGACGATTAAATAAGCGACGCATATCAAAAGAAAATCCTCGGAATACAACTTCTGTTCTTTGTAAAATAGTACCGCTAAGGAAGTCATGTACATCAGAAGTTGATTCAAACTGACTTTGGCCAAGAGTTGGACGTTTAATTCTCGTTTCTTTCGTATTACGTCATATATTATTATACTGATTACTTCTGTAGCGTACATGGATAGTATGTACATGATGTAGCGAGCTGTAAATTAAATTTAAATAATAAATAAATAAATATTTCGGACTTTGCACACAACGCCATCTAGTCCCAAACTAAGCAGAGCTTGTATTATGGGTACTAAACAAAAACTAAAAAAAAATGTAGATACATATATGTAATACTATAAACACCCAAACTCCGAAACAAATATTTGTGGATCATGCAAACATTTGTTCCGACCCGAGGCAAATAATTAAGTTGTAAAATTCGACATATAATTTGACGCGCGCTCATTGGTCAAATAAAGAACATGCTTTACTGCGGCTCCCTGGTGCCGTCCCTTTTCACGAAATTACTGCCAGTGCCTTACTCTGTCTGTTACGTTTTCACGCCTAAACCACACAACCGATATTAATGAATATTGGTATGTCTATAGCAAAATTCATTAAGATTTGTTATATTGGGTATATCTCTATATATGGAACCTTGGGAAAGGTCATAGAATAATTTTACCTCGATAACCGGTATACACGCGGGCGAATCCGCGTTTAAAAGCTAGTATTTATATAAATGTAAATATTTATTTTACAAGTTAGCTATTGAGATTTGACATCATAAAATCCACTTCAAAGATTGTTTTTATCTATTTTCCGTGTCCGTCTAATATTTTATCTAAGTACGCGATAATCCGACGATTGGGAAATAGATTATAAACTCTTATGCAAGAAAAACGGGCACTTACGCAAAGAACTATTTTATAGTTACTATTTGTTTGTTTGACAATTTTAGGTATTGTTATCATCAGAATTTTATAAATTAATTAGGAAGGAATAGTTTTCATTAGTTTTATCATAACATTATGATTAAATTATTGAGAAATAATGTTTAAGCTCAAAACACTATTATTTTTTATTTTATTTATTTATGATTTCTGCAAAAAAATTGCACAAGGCTGACTTAATGCCATAGGCATTCTCTTCCAGTCGACCTTTGGGTAGTGCAGAGATGTGTGTAGCAGGCGTATCATACGAGTTGAGATATTACTTAAAGATAGTATTACGTACTATAGTAACATGAATACAATACATTTATATGTATATATACATACACTGACACATATACATAGGTAAATATTTAGAAATTCACATACATGCATACATGTACAAATATGGAAACATATACATACATACATAGTCGTACAATAATTAATAGGTGAGTAATTAATCTGAGGTTCCCGTCAGTGAGTCCCCGTAGTGCTTGCGTACTTTCGACTTGAAGGCTAATTGGTTCGTGGTCGACCTAACATCCAGAGGGAGAGCGTTCCAGAGATTTACAGCTTGTACGGTGAAGGACGAATGAACAATGCGAGACCTATGTGTAGGACAAAGAAGGAGGAAATTATCGGAGGAACGAAGATTTCTGTCATGGTTAGAGCAGAGATATTGTAGGTGGGATGTTAGATAGGTGGGTGAGTTAGGAGAGTGAAGAAGGGAGTGCAGCGTAGTTAACGCTCGTAAACTTCGGCGCTGCCCAATGGGTAACCATGACAGTTGAGTCCGATAAGCGGATACATGATCATACTTGCGTAAGTTGAAAATGTTAATGTACCTGCTCGCTTAATAAAAATGAAACGCGTTAATTTCTTTGTTTTTTTTAATACATTAAAAGCAGATAAAAGTTTAGTATTGAGTGTGACCCCCTCTTGCTGAAATCACGGCTTGCATTCGTCTGGGCATGCTAGCGAGTATATCTTTTATGGTTTCTTGGGGAATACGTTCCCACTCCGCGGTAATCACATTCTTTAGCTCTCTGATGGTCTGCGGAGCCGGCTGCACTGATCTCACTCGTCGCTTCAGAACGTCCCAGACATGCTCTATGGGATTGAGGTCCGGACTTCTAGCTGGCCAGTCCACACGACGAATTCCGACTTCTAGCATATACGCTTCCACATCGCCAGACCGGTGGGCGCGAGCGTTGTCGTCCATAAAAAAATAGTTTTCGCCAAGAGCTGTTAAAACGGGTTATGCATAAGGAATTAGAACTTCTGTTTTGTATCGGTGTCCAGTCAGTTTACCGTTTTCGATGAAGACTAACTCCGCCTCTGCAAAGCGTTCTCCTCGTCTACGTAGCACTCGCCGACGTCGGTCTTCACCATGCAGAGATATCCTGGCTTCATCGGAGAACAATACCCTATCCCAGTCTTCATTAGTCCATGACACACAATTTCGAGCGAAGCTAAGCCTGGCAACTCGATGTCCGCGGAGTAATTTAGGGCCGCGTGCCGGGCGATGACTGTGTATATTAGCAGCGAGAAGCCTCCTCTTGACCGTCCATAGACGAATTTGCACATTTCTTACTTCTTCGAGTCTGTTCTTGAGGTCCACATAAGAAGATTTGCGATTTCTCAACGCTTGACTAACTAGAAAACGATCATCCCGTGGTTCAGTACATGTCTTTCTGCCAGAACCAGGCCTTCTCTTGACGGAACCGGTCTCTTGATAGCGCTGTCAGGTCCTTCGAACTGTCGATCGACTCACATTTAGCCTCTGAACCACGAAGCATTGGCTGCAACCTTCTTCAAGCAGCGCAATAATTTTGCTCGCTTTTATCACTTTATCTACCATTTTCGAGATTGCTAAACAGCAATAACAATACTTTTAAATTTCAAGGACATCAGATAATTTAATAAAAATTGACAAAAAGTTAATTAGAGGCGATATTAACTATAGGGAATTCGCGCCACAAAATAAGATAGAGTTGTTTTCTTTGAAAACCAGGCCTGGCAAAAATTTGAATTTGGAAGGTACTCTTATAAACATTATGGATCTTTTATAACTGGCCAGTAACATGTTCAAATGATAAAAACCTTTTTGGTATTTTATTTTTTTCAGCCAGGAAGAAAATCGAAACCCCCCGTTTTTTTTGCAAATGAGTGTAGATTCTAAAACCCTTATTTAAAACTATTTTTCGCCCGCAGCTCAGCCCGCGTGTATCTCGATTATTGCACTAAACAGTAGCCTATGTGTTATTTTATTTCATAATGTAAGTTATATCCAAATCCGTTCAGTAGTTTTTGCGTGAAATAGCAAAAAACATACATACTTGAACCAATTTTCGCGTTTATAAAATTAGTAGGATGTTCCTTTATTTGGGGGGGGGGGCTGAGTTTATTGTACCGAGGCGCGGATTGAACATCGTACGGTAGACAGGAATAGAAAAATCATGAAAAATATATCAATTATTTCATATTTTTAGCCGACATCAAAAAAGGAGGTGTTTCTCAATTCGACTGTATTTTTTTATGTTTGTTACCACTTTGTCAAAACTTTGGATTGGGTGAACCGATTTTGATAATTCTTTTTTATTTCAAAGCTGGAGTCTTCCATGTGGTACTGTGATAAGGAAACCAGGATATTAAAGGATCCTGGAGAAATCGAGGGAACTGAAATATCATTCATTACCTGTCGCGAGTTCAGTACTCGGAATGGTTTTTCTTTGAAGTCGGTTTATTTTTGTTAAAATTATCTTTAAAACTTTGTAGAAATTCAATTGACAGACTATCAAGTAATGAATATAAAATTAAACTTACCAATACTGAGCGCCCATTTTTGCTTGTTATTCAAATCTATACCCTGTGTACCTGCAATAAATAACAAAATACAGTGCAACCTTAATATAGCGAACCTCAATTTAACGAATTCCTCGATTTAACAAATTTTTCGCAATCCCCTTGAATGGTCCATAAGAGTCAATGTAAATAATACCTTTATATTACGTTTCTTTTTTACGAACAACCTCTTTGTAACGAATTTTCAACTAACAAAAAGAGTGTAAATACCTCTAATTAACGAATTTTGTCATCTCAAAACCTCTATTTAACGTTTCCATTAATATGACCCATAATACCATTGTATGCGATTCAGTCGCAACAGGTTTTTTTTAATACATTTTTTTCGTAAAACAATCTAAGTCGTTTGATGGAAAGTAGTGTTAACAGTGCTGCTCGGCACTGTTGTTGAAGATTCTAGTAGCAATGACTCAGAAACGTAAAAGGTGTTCCTTATCAGTCGCAGAAAAGCGAAACATCAACAACTATGTTGACAAAAATCCTACAATGAAAAAATTAGACCTAGCTAATAAGTTCAGGATTCCTGCAAGTACATTGACTACAATTTTAAAATTTAAATATAGGTTTTCGGAAGAAGAAAGTTGAATGTAAACAGTAGAATAAAAAATTGTTTTTCACCTCTTTAAAACAAATTTTAGACCAACCTTACCTCAAAATAACAAACCTTAGTTTAACGAATTACTTGATAAAACTAATATTTTTCCCATCGGATTTGTTATATTGAGGTTGCACTGTATTATGACAAAAAGTTATAACAAAAAAATGAAACTTGGTATCGTAAGCTCTGAGTATGTGAGAAACAGTCATTTTTCTATTTTAAGTTTCCGTAACTGTGTAATAACGGGAATTACTAAGACTTCGATGTATGTTCGTCCGTCTGTCTGTCTGTCGCGAGTTTGTGACTCATGAACCGTGACAACTAGACAATCGAAATCACACATTTGATAGGTACTAAAAAAATAAAAGGGGGTTCCATACAAGGAACGTGATTTTTTTTTGTCGTTTTTTGCTTGATATTAATAACGACAAGAGATAGATGACTGCCACGTTGGTCTAGTGGTTAGCGTATGTGGCTGCTGATCAAGAGGTCTCGGGTTCGATTCCCGAGTCGGACCAAATATTTGTTTCAGAGTCTGGGTGTTTTTTATGTATTATTAAATAAATATTTTTCGAACATCTTACACACAACGCCATCTAGTCCCAAAATAAGCAGAGCTTGTACTATATGTATATATTATTGTACAACTGATATAAATACATAAACATACTTTATTTTGTAAATACATAGAAAAACACTCAACTCCGAAACAAATATTTGTGCATCTCACAAATATTTGTTCCCACCCGGGAGTCTAACCCGAGACCTCTTGGACAGCAGCCGCAAACACAAACCACTAGACCAACAAGGCAGTCGTGATAGTTACTTATTAATAGTTTATTCATTAAAAAAATTAACAATTTTGCTCTTAAATAGGTTTAAGAGACAAATAAAAACGTTACGTAAATTGTTACGTCACACATACGTCACTCTCCAACGCTCAACGTGAGCTAGTCGCGATAGTTCTATATTTTTCGGGGACTCCCCCATTCATCTAGTTTGATCTATTTTCTCCGTTGTCAATAACTTTTCGACTTTGATAATTCTAATTCGTTAGAGTAATAATCAATACACTTGTGTGAGCGATATACTTTGAGGAATGAAAAGTCAAATGATATAAAGGTCAAATGAGTAAAAAGGGCACCTGATAACAAGCGGTAACAAACAGACTGACAGACAGACATGTAAGTAGCTATGTATACACTTAGCAATTAGCAATGAACTGTTTTTTTGATGTTACTTAAAGACATTTCAATTTTTATTTATTTGTAGTAGTGTCAACCTATCGCTGTCCGTTGCTGGACGAAGGTCTTTTTTTTTTAACGTGGAAATTTCCACGGACCGTAACTCCGTCGGGGGTTTACGTCGGGTTGGAGTGTCGAACTCGAACCGACTAAAACCACACGGTGTGACCTCTCTGCGCCTGTGTTTAGGGAGGGGGCCAGGGTGTTATCTCCTTCTGGACACCTAGGACGAAGGTCTTCCCCAAGGAACGCCAACCATCCCGGTGTTGGGCAGTCCGCATCCATTCGCCGCCAACCACCCTCCTCAAATCATCGGTCCATCGTGCCGCAGGGCGTCCTATACTACGTTTGCCGACATTATAGATGCCTTATACAAATTATCAGTGTCCAGTATATTTAAAAAAATTAGGAAATTATTAATAAATATTACTCACCTAAAGCAATACCAGCAACCAAGAGTATCTGTATAACATAAACATATCCTGATTTCATATTCAGATTTCTGTAAAATATGCATAAAATTATTTTTTCATAAATATTTAAGTCTACCAAAGTGACTCTACTGTTGCTGATGGAAAGCATGAGTAGAATACACGAATAGGGGTCACTATTCGCATTGTGAGAGTAGGCAATGCAGTGTGGTAACCCATGCCAGGGTGGCCTGGTAGGATGTTTCTGCATCATTCATGCAGAATGATTGGACCTCCGGTCTCAACTGCACCAACAGCAAAAAGGCTGTCATTATTAGGATGTTATTCTGAGTGAGAGAAGTACTGCCCCTGTCGGGCCAGCCGGACCAACAGCCAGCAGGCAGTTTGACATAGCTAATGTAAAATGTTTTTGTAAGTTTTTTCTTATATTTATGCCTACCAAATAGACCCTACTCTTAATGAAATTTGCTATGTACTAAAGGAACAAAATAAGCAGCTGAATCACTGCCAAGAGATGGAAAACTTGAAACAAACCCTTTACTAACCTGCCTGGCCAGCTTGGTATAAGTAGGCCAAAACCTCCTTCAAAGGAAAGGCCTATGTCCAGCAGTGGACTGTTAAAGGCTGTTGATGAAGATGAAGATGATAGTATAGAGCCTGAGAAAGGACATAGGCTACTTTTTACTGCGATAACCAACATACAAGTGGGAGGTGCTGCAAGCTAAAATAATCATATTATGTATTAAATTAATATATTTATAAAATGTTTTAATATTGAGTCTTATATGCAGCAGTGGACTATTAGGCTATGAATCACCCTATTCTTATATTTTTAAATATGTATTTTTTTTTCTTTTTATATAGGTATTTAAAAATGTCTATTAACACAAATCATTAAAACTTGGTAAAAAGTTACACACATAAATTTTTAGACATTAGGCAAAGCTTAAGCAAAGCTTAGGCAAATAAAATATTAATGTTTCACCTAATCTAAACATTAGGAAAATAAAGTGTGTCAAGAAATAAAATATTTATTTCTACTGATGGAAATAAAAAATTTAGAATCTATGGTTCAATGGTAAATTAAAAAAAGATAAAAAATAACATATTATTTTTTTATGAAAGCCTCTAAATAAATAAAAACAGGTAAGTATAATATTTAAATAAATTACTTTTAATAGCTAGGTAGGTAAGTATAAGTTTAAGTATAGTAACAAAACTAATAAAACAACGTGCATTAATGTGCAAACCTCCTTTTTCTTTCTCTAAAATCTTAAGAAATTTGTAAAAAAAAAGGATACGAACCGCCTGAATTTTTAATTGGTGTTTATGGTTCAAAATTATGTTCACTTTATAAATTCCTTCACTTGATTACGTACTTCTATCTTACGCAGTTGTTGATATTAAAATAGCGCCTAGCGGTATTATTGCTAAAGCTAAAAACAAAGAGAATAAATTATAACAAAGAAGTGGGAAAACTACGACAAAGTTAGTAATATGAGATAACATAGCATGACTTATTTGCATGACTAAGTGTAAATAGTGCAATGTATATTAAGAATGTATATCATGCAATGCACGTGTTATAAGAATTGGTATGTACTGGGTATGTACTATGTAGATTATGGATACTACGTTTATTTCACAAAAACGTATTTACAGTGGTGCT
The DNA here is from genome assembly GCA_932526445.1 of Phragmatobia fuliginosa. NCBI lineage: Eukaryota > Metazoa > Arthropoda > Insecta > Lepidoptera > Erebidae > Phragmatobia > Phragmatobia fuliginosa. The sequence continues at coordinate 19,795,676 of OW052073.1, forward strand.
TGCTGTTAAAACTGGTTATCCCGCTTAAAAGATTTCATAGCCTGTCAGCGTTGAGATATTAAAAAAATCAAACAAACGCAAACAAAAACAAACTCAAAAAGCGTAAAACCACTAGTGCAAAGAGTATGCACTAGTGAACTGAACCATAGATTATAATGTATATACTAGAGAACTGAACTGTGACGTACTAGTTTTGAAACCTAGTTATACATTTGAAAGGATACATACATATGTCTCACTTACACGCGTCACGAAATCAATGCCGTTGCTATGATTAGACAAAGACAAAGCATAAACATCACGATTTCCGACCGGTGTTACCGGTGGTGGGTAGAGATGGGTTTCTGCCCGGGCGGATTGGGCACATTGAATAAGCGCCCGATAAATGCCCGTATATGCCGAATAAATGCCCTTTACCTGGGCAAAAACTTCAATTTACATTTTATTAATTTAAATTGTGTGTAAATATATGTGTGTATGCAGCAAAGAGTAATTAACAAAAAAATATGATATATTCCTGGATATAAATATGTTACTATTTTAGTTTTTTCTTTAAATCTATGCTCATGGGCGTATAAAAAAAACCAAACTGAGTATTATAATGATAGCAGTTCTATAAATGTTATAGTTAGTAATCTGTAACAAAAATACTGTGTTTACACAGTATTTTTGTTTACACAGTATTTTTGTTTGGATAACAATAGTCGATAGTATAAGTATATACCTACTACATGTAAATCTGACTTAATATAAAAAAAGACCAGGGTAGAAGCGTCTTAAAATAATAAAAAGTGAACATAAATTGGAGTAGGATGAAAGTGATGAAACCCATTGGAAAAGGAGGTGAATATTATAAAAATGGAAGGAAAAATTATTTACGGGCGATCTGAGGTCGGGAAAGGGTAGGGGGGAGGTTTTCGGGGTAAAAACGGTTTATGTCGATTTCCGGCAAAACTACAAATCCTATGAAAAAAAATTAATTGCAAAGTTGTAGGTAATAAGAAGATCTACAACTTTTGTATTTGCACTTTTTTCACATAACCTCAAATTTTATGTGAAATATTAAAAAATTAAGTTTTTGGTTTTTTCTTTATATCTTTTACAAATTAAATTATTTTTTCAAGAAATTTTGTGAAAACTTACCTTTCTATGTCCTGAATACACCGTAATTTATTTGATTTGAAATATCTATTTTCTCACCTCATTTTGACTTAATACCGAAAAAAAACTTGGTTTAGGAAAGAGCGGTTTTGTAGGAAAGAGTTGTGCCGAGCGGCTAAAAACTGGAACTCGGTGCCATCCCACGTCTTTCCTTCCCATTATGAACCCGGATCCTTTAAGAGGGGTGTGAAAAAGCATCTCACAAAGCCGCTATAGTTTGAGTCAGCGTCGCCATACTTCCTCCATCGCAGGCAGTGTGGTGGCCCCCTCTCATGCTTACCATCAGGCAGAGTGGAGTCACATTGGTAGGCATCAAATAAAAAATGTTGTAAATTAAGACTTGATCTTGCTCAACCTACCGTTATTCAACTTGAACGAGTCGGATTCAGAATTTGATGATTTTTTCGTTGATGTTGATGGTGATAAGAGTCAAATTAATACGTCTCATGACGCTCAACCATCAAAATCAACCAGTCGAACCGAATTTTTCAATGTAACGTCTAACATCGACTTAAATGACGATCATAATGAAATTAAAGATTTATTATTATTCTCTTTATTGACACTTGACATACAGGGTGAATTTTTGAGACGGGACAGTAAGGGTAGGTACCTTAACAGTTACAAGAAAACGCTTTTAGGAGACTATCCATAATTTTTTAAGATATTCTGAATTGCATTTACAGATTTTGGTAAAAATGTACAGCCAGCAAGAAAATGGCCATTTTAAACAAAAACTTTTTTTGATGCCAATCGATCCTGTTTTTTATTAGGATCAAAAGTCTCTACTGGACCGACTGAGGTTTGAGTACTTGAAATGTCAGAAATCGCAAAAAACTTTTTCCATATATTTGTACAGAAATAAATCATTTTAACATGTATTTTAGACACAGACAACAGTTAACTTACATTTAGATGATCTACGAAATAAATTGGTCAAAATGACCGCTGTTTTAACGAATACATAGGTACACTGGATTTTGTATTGAGCTAGTGGCAACCGATAATTTTCTTAGATAGATATCATTTAAAATCGTTGTTGATGCATCTTTTGTATTAAGCGTATTTTGTAAATAATAGAAACACGGAATCTGCATTGGTTTGGAACGCGAGTAAGTATCGACTGCGACTAGTATCGTGTGGTAATGGTGGAGTTTTATGAAGGTACTCTTAATTCTGCCGTGTATAACGACGTCATTTTAGAGAATCTCCAAAAGCAGTTGGATGAATGTCTCTTGTCAGAATTGCGAAAAGTTTATTTTCAGCAAGATGGCGCTCGCCACACAACAGCCGCGTATTTCAGTTTGAATAGGCAGTTCGGGTCACAGTGGATAGGTACACATGGTCCAACCAAGTGGCCACCTCGTAGCCCCGATCTAACGCCTCTCGATATTTTTCCGTGGCGCTCTAAAAACAAAGACTACAAAAAAATACAATAGTGTTCAGGAGCTGAATATTCAAGTAAATTATCAGCTGCTACTAGCTCAGTACAAAAATGAGTGAACTTATGTATTCGTGAAAACGGCGGTCGCTTTGAGGAATTTCTTTTGTAGATTAATTAAATGTAAGTTATCTAAATAGCAGTTATCTATTTTCTGTGTCTAAAATACATGTTAAAATGATTTATTTCCGTACAAATGTATGAGAAAAGTTTTTTGCGATTTCTGACATTTCTAGTACTCAAATCGCAATCGGTCCAATAGAGACTTTTGATCCTTATAGGAACCAAGATCGATTGGCATTAAAAAAAGTTTTTGCTTAAAATGACCATGTTCTTGCTGGCTGTACATTTTTTTCAAAATCTGAAAATGCAGTTCAGAATATCTTAAAAAATTATGGATAGTCTTCTTAAAGCGTTTTCCTGTAACTATAACGGTTAAGGTACCTGCCCTTACTGTCCCGTCTCAAAAATTCACCCTGTATACTGTTGAGGACTGATGGTAGTCCCCAAAAATGCCTGTTTCATAAAGCGCATTACTCTCGGTCGCGTATTACCAGATTCATAGGCAATTAATTAGGCGATGAGTGTCCTGGACTCAGCAATACGTTTTATTCTATACTGCCAAGCTGCCACTTATTATTATTATATTACATTTTTAAATATATAAATCTAAAAAATACATTTAAAATATGAAAAATAACATTGAATGAAAAAATTTAAAATGTTATTATTATTATACATATTTACAAGAGTTATATTTGTTAATTTTTTACGAATTTTCGACAAAAATAATGAAACGAACTGTGATTATTTGTGATTTTAATTACAAAAATGTATAAATAATAATTATTTAAAAGTTTTAATTTACAACATACTGACTTTCATTTAAATTAGGACAAAATAGATTAGGAAAACATTTGTTTATCACAAAACAAAGGTATTCGTTTTTTCTGCCCAGTGCTCAGGCATTTATTCGGGCGTAAACTTATTTATGCCCAATTTGCCCAGTTTATGCCTTTCCGCCCGTATTTGTTTTCGCCCTCGACCCATCACTAGTGGTGGGTGACCGCTGACCCTATGAAAATTTACCCATAAAACAGAGAAAAAGAGTTTTTGAAATTTTGTAATTGAACTAGTGAATATTTGAGGGCACTTGACTTCCCAATAACGATTGCCATAGATGTTCACGACAACCGGGACCGACACTTTACGTGCTCGCCGAGGCACGGGCGTGAATCACCGCCAAACTTCCAAACTCCGGGCTGCTAATAGGAATTTCCTAAGAAAAACCCAAAACCACTTTTTGGCCCGACCCGGGATTTGAACCCGGGACCTCTTGATTAACAGTCGCATACGCTAACCACTAGACCAACGAGGCAATAAAATAACTATTAAATTTTAGAAAAATGGTTAATATTAAAATAATCAAATACCATTGTGAAGCATTAATTTTATAAATAAATGCCTTTTAGATTCTCTTTTATAAGTTTAAGTAAACAATTTACTTTCATGATGTAATCTTATTTTCGCTGAGCGTCAAAGTATTTTCGTGAGCCACATATTGTTGTTCTGAGTTTGTGGCTGTTCTTTGTGTCCATTTCTTTAACGTTTGTAAAGTTCCCAGTGACACTGACGAGTTGTCTTTTTTAAATTAAATGTAAATATAAATAATGGCAGTAGGTATTTAATAAAAGCGAATGATCAATTTGTATTGATGACAAATAGTCCCCAGGTTGCGTAGCTATTATTATTTTTCCTATAAGCTTCTCTAATTTTTTGAATCGCATTTCGTGTCAGATTTAGTTTCTTTGGGCTAGAGAATATGAACACAAACAAATAATTAGTTATTGTTTATTAACATAGAATCAGTACTTTTTACCCCTAATCCTAATTCTGCTGGATTAAAGGGTAAGTTCCACAAGTTTGCAACACTTTATTTCTTAACATCATTTTAATAAACGGTAATCTTATAACCATAGTCAACTGAAAAGATAATATAGATAAATAATGTTGCTCCGCTTTGAAAAATATACAAATACGGTGCTTATATCAATAAAGCGTTTTTTTTTTCTCTGGCTTACTGTTTATTCCGGGTAACTTCTGGAATGGCTGGACCGATTTTGACGGAACTTTCACTGGCAGAAAACTGGTTACATTAGGAGTAACTGAGGCTACTTTTTAAAATAGTTTTGCCACGCTATTGTTACGCTTGGTTGTTATACGTTTACAATATCAACCGCAGATAACCCCGGAGGGCTTATCTAGTCATTTATAGATTGTATGACGCTACGTTGATGCTATGTCTATTAGTTGTTTTCCAACTTGAACGTGACACGTGTGTGATGGGATGTATATTGGATAGGGGAGATCGTTTTTTGTTTTTTCGGAAGACGATCCCCAGTCTCCATTTCATCTCATCCACATTTTTTTTATCATTATATTCATTACGACGAAGTCTTTATAATTTAAACAATACCTTTACTGGTTTTAAAGTGTTACTAGGTTTTTGAATAAAAAAACTAATAAAATCGTTAAAATTTGGGGCAAGCACGGGTATAAATATTTATTTTTCAAAAAAAACAATTCGGTTTAATTTGTTGCTATACTTATTACTAATAACTTATTGGCTTAGCTAGTTTTCCAAATTGATTGATCTGTAAATTATCGACATCTAGTATTAAGTTATTTGCAGTGGCCACACAGGGCATACAAAAAATGAATTTTTGACTATGAAGATGACCTTCCAGCAATAAAAATATTGCAATAAAAATCATGTAGACATGTTAGCAAAATTATATCATTAAATATGTATGTTATACAATTAAAACAAAGTTTATAAATTATTTCACCAAAAATTGTTTGCTGCCCTTTTTTTTACAATAAAAATTGTACTTATTTGTCAAACAAGGTTAGTGAACTGTGATAAACTGTCTTTATATTTATGTACAATGAACTTATTTATGTACAAATAACAATGAACTTACAACTATTTTTTAGATACTGAATCTTTTCATTCGTTATACAAGTTTTTAAAATAACTGCTAAGTTTTTCTGGTCAGTTAGGTTCTGTACAGATGTACTAAATGTCTTTACATAAACAAATTAATGTGTACATGTATGTAATCTAACAAGAAAAAAAGGTTTGTACTGCACTTAGCTTGTCTATTGATTAATTTTCTTTTTTTTTGCTTATAAGTTAGTATGTCGACATTAAAGTGTAATAAGACATGGAAATATTGATATGAATGAAATAATTACTTCACACTTAACTGTTTGACTGATTAGTTATCAGCAAATTCCTTATTAGAGTAATACAAAATGGCTTCACATATGGTAATACACTGGATAGTGGTCCTAGCTTGTAGGTCTAATCTAAATAAGTATCCTAATTCTTTGTATCATAAGCTATCTACTACTGAAAGTTCCATCATCACTGGTCCAGTGGTTCCAGAGATTAGATTGAACAAAGAGACAGACAAAACTTTTAAAAATTGTTGATCATATATATAAAATTCTCATGTCACTGTGGTTGCTCAGCTGGACCGATTCTCTTAAAATTTTGTGTGCATATCGATTGGGTCTACAAATCGCCCCCCCCCCCCTAGGACGCGAGCGGAGCCGTGGGCATCAGCTAGTTAAATATAAAAATTTATCTATGAAAGGTTTAGTTTAGCTCATAATGCTGTGATGTATGGTATTGGTCTAATGTGATCACTTAGTGGTCTTCCTACCATTTATACAAATAAATAAAACTGAAGTATTTTTTTTTCTTTTTTCAATTTTATAGCTTTCCATTTAACATGGTATATAAAAGTTTAAACATAACTTACATAAAAAAAAATGTTATTATTATTATTATTTTATAATCTTTTCCAGCAAATCTCTGATAAAGCTTCACCAATTTTATGAGACTTTCACTGGTAGATAGCTGATAATATGAAGAGTAACTGAGGGTAGTTTTATTAAACTTTGCCCTGCGGCCTTACCAGTATGCACTTAGTGTTGCAAAAGTACAAAAAAATTCACGGTGGGGTTCAGCTACCCCTTAAATATAACGCTTTTGTTAGTCTAATAGATTGAATGTAAAAAAGAAATTGGTAACATTTTTGAAAATTTTGTTTTTATTTTTACAGATATTAAAAATGGTACAAAGTCACATTTATATTTTGCAAGTCTTATTTGCGATTGGCATCACATTAGGTGAGTTGTACTCATTACACAAATAGCTAAACCACAAAGACATTGCTCCTCATTGCGTCTGCTGTCCCTACCGGCCATGAATCTCCTCATATAGGAGATTCATGGCCGGTAGGAACAGCTGTTTTTGTTTGAATGCCTTGTTCATGTAATGTTTAGCATAAGCGGCTGCTGATCCACAGGTCTCGGTTTCAATTCCCGGGTTTGACCAAATATTTATGTGATGGGCAAATATTTGTTTCAGAGTCTGGGTGTTTTATATGTAGGTATAATATGTTTGTATTTACAAAAAAAAAAGTATGTTTATGTATTTATATCAGTTGTCTAGTACCCATAATACAAGCTCTATTTAGTTTGGGACTAGATGTAGAGTAGGTGCTGGGAGGGATCTGAATTTCTTAATAGTTATTACAAAATATACTAATTTATAAAATAAACTGTATAATAATTTTTTGAGTAAAATATACAGCTTTCGCCCGCGGCTCCGTCCACGTGTATTTTGATTACTTCAGTAGAAAGTGGCCTATGTGTTATTCTGCTATATAAGCCATATTACTGTAAAGTTTCATCTAAATCCGTTCAGTATTTTTTGTGAGAAAGAGCAACAAAACAAACATACATACTCACAAACTTTCGCGTTTATAATATTAGTAGGATTAGTAGGATATACATAATTTTATTAGTTGACAACACATACACAGTTACTTAAACAGTAAGCCAGAGTGCTCTCATTTATGTGTTTTAGGTTCCCAGTGCCTAGATTTTGATAGAAAGCATACATGGATAGCCAGTATTGGTAAGTTTTTAATCTGTTTAAATTGTATAATGAATATGTCAACGCAGTTATAATATAATAATAAAAAAAATTATACCTAAAATACTGATGGTCCAATCCAGAATACATTCAAAACCTTTTTTGTTGTAGTAGTACCTAAGAACATATTTACTAAGTTCCTGAGCGACTGAGCTTTGCTCGGTTATCATATTTATGGTTTAACAAGCCCTCTATTTTCTCAATGAGCTGTAGTTTTGCTGCGTTGTAGTAGTAGCCACTAACCAAGTATTACTGGAAGAGTAGTATAGATGTCGCCAGCCTTGCTAAGAATAACAAAGAAAAACGCACGAAAACTCGCTTTTTCCTCATCACGGTCGATTATTCACCCCCGAATACACCAGTGTTGCCCGCTCCTGATTTAATTTTCTTCTGTATAAAAAAATATTTTAATTTTTGAGTACAGGAGATTTATTTTTTATACTTGCAGCCTTTAATTACTGTTTATTTGCCTTTTGTTGTTTTATTTTTATTTTTGTATTATTATATTTTAGCTCGCTATGTAGTTTACATACTGACAGTTCAAGGCTCAAAGGCGACCAGTGTTCTTGTATATGAAATACTGCACAACAAAAGAGATCTGGACACACATCTCTTTAGTAAAGTGAATCGGAATAGATGTATTATTTATTTCGTTGCCGCCGCTATAGTTTATCTAAACGATAACAAGCTATTTGCAGAAGACTTGCCTTTGATACTAATAGCATATTTAATCGTCAAGTATCCTGAAATGGTGGGTAATATGTATTTCTATAATTTTGCCAAGAATTTTTATAAAATTTGTTCTTGTGGTGATGGATTAAGAACATGGATGGTCACGACCCTATTAATCCATTAGGTGTCGTAACAGCAAACAAAGAGGCAGCCAGCAAACTAAAGAAGCAAGCTAGCGTGGCTTATTTCCTTAGTTGGACAAGAGCACTACAAAGAGAAGGAAAACTGAAACATATCCTTTACCTACCTGGGCAGAAGGGTACACCAAAACCTCTTTTCATAAGAGAGGTATGTGTCGAACAGTCCAGTATAAAAAGGACTCTTTGGTGATAATAATGACATGAAATTTTAGGGTTGGGTGACCTGCAAGCATGTTTTTTCTATTGTTACTCTAGGTTACTCTTTATTTGAATTGTCCATAAAATTAACTTCAAAAGAATTAACGTCTTCAATACACAAGTATACTAAACTATTGTCTTCATTTCTAAAATTTTATTTTATGGGCCAAAAGGGAGATATACCTTTCTAAATTAAGAAACAAATTTCAATTGGAAATCGGTTCATGAATAACAAAATTCTAAGGTCACAAACAACAACTTAGAACTTAAATCATTTTTGAAGTGGATTAAAAAAAAGTTATGAAATATCAAATGGTGGTGGCCCCATTGTAATTTTGAATGTAGTTCTTGTATACAATTACAGGACACGAACCAGGAATGGCCCTTATTATTCGTAAATTTAGAGTACAACGGTTACGATCAGAAATCAAGTGATTCTGACGAACTGGCCGGGAATACTGAAATAGTTCATGTAATAGATATTTTCGAGAAGACAGGGTTAAAAATACTAGAAGGTGATCAAAAAATGCTTGCAAGTCAAATAGACACCATTCAGGTTACAGACCATATGTTGTGGGATAGGAAGAGCGAGGTCCCCTCTCAAAGAGAAGAGTCGGTTCGCAGTCGAAGTAATAGGCGAGTTTGCAGAGCAGAAGGGCTAGCCCCCTGCCAGAAACATCAGGTCTGTTTAAAGGGGTTTATAGGTATTGTGGGCTCTTCAATTTCTTTTAATTAGTAAGGCCAAAACTTTATGTAGGTTTAAGTTCGATTTATTTTATTCTTAGTTTGCGATACATTTTTCTAGCTTGCCCTTTATGAGCAAAATTACAATTTTATTGTTATTTTTTTATTTGTATTATATTTCAAGACAACTGATCTCACAAGCAGTGTAAGCTTATGCAGCATCTGTGATACCAGAATCTTTTTCAAAAGTTGACAGCTGTCAAAAGTGTTGTCAGAATTAATAAACAGTAGTAGTAGCATTAAATAGTAGTAGTATTGCCAGTGTTAACAATACTAATATATAATATATAAAGGTTTTTCTCCAGGGTATATCAGCTGTGAGTCTTGGCGCTGGCCTGGCCTGCAGTTATATAGAAGGATATCTAGTGTATACCATCCCTCCAGATGGACGTGATGTAAAAGGCTTGCTAGATAATATCCGGACATTCGAAAGCATACATAAAGTGGTTTTTCCTGTGAAGAGAATGTTCGTCATCGTTACCAAGTCGATGTACTGTCCGTCAGACTTGAAGGAGTTCAATGACAAGACCGACAGAGAAGATGTCAACAGATTGGAGGCTTGTCTGGTAAGTGCTTAGTTTAGAATCCAATAGTTTTATCAGGCCTCCGTCACTCCATGTACTTGCGCGCTATAAGTGCCTACCGCCCAGCCGAGCGGTCTCGGGCCGCCGACGGCTCAAATTCAGTGCGGTTTTCACAAGCGAAGCGCGCGCACGCCGTTCAATTTTAATAGTGCTGTTCGTTCGTACGCGTATTACGATGCCGAGTGGTACCTTATGTGCTGTAGATGGGGTTAAATATTTTATAAATGATAAAATTTTTAACTGCCACATAAAAGTCAGAACATATTCACAGTTCTCAACAACATAGATAAAAAGTTATGTTAATTTAATTTTATCGAAGAGGCAGCCCTGCGATTACTGTGGAATAGCGCGGTGCGAAGCAATCACTGCTGTACGCTTGAGCATTTAGGCGCATTTTAGCGTACAGTGGTTGTTGACGCGAGGGAGTAGGCAATTATCGTAATAGGTATTGGAAATTTTCTACTGAGTGAAGTATCTGTTACGTAGTAACTATTCAGTAATCTGTGGTTTTATGAATTTCTGTCGATTTCAGATTGGTATGTTTAAGAATTTTAGTAAATTTGAAATAAGATCTGTTTTTTTTCTACCTGCTTTAACTTTTAAATCTATACTAATATTATAAAGCTAAAGAAATTGTTTTTTTGGTTAAACATCCTAATCTCAGGAAGCACTGGTCCGATTAAAAAAAAGCGGCCAAGTGCGAGTCGGACTCGTCCATGAAGGGTTCCGCAGCAGCAAGTAACATCATATAAAAGATTTTTAGTTCGTTGTAACTTTCATCGATGTTTTAATAATAGTGTTTTGATGGAAAGAAATGTAAATTGCGGTTTATGATTTATGACGTATTAAAAAAAACTGCTTACTAGATCTCGTTCAAACCAATTTTCGTTGGAAGTTTGCATGGCAATGTACATCATATATATTTTTTTAGTTTCATCATCAAGTTTCAACAGTATAGTTTAGGAAAAAAGTGGCTGTGACATACGGACGGACAAACAGACACACAGACAGACATGACGAATCTATAAGGGTTCCGTTTTTTGCCATATGGCAACGGAACCCTAAAAAACCTTTCAGTGTTATATAGCGCAGTTATTGAGGAAGGCTGTAGGATATAATTTTATCATCACGCTACGACGTAAAGGAACGGAATATCAATAGATAATGTTGCGAAAACGGAGGAATGTTATACCTTTTGAGAGTTTCCCGTGCAGGCTTTGCGTAAGAGGTTAACTTAAACAAAATAATAATACTCCTTTAAAAGCTAAATACAGCATAAGTCTATTATTCCTGCGTCATATTTTGGTTTAAGTAAAAGACGGAAATTATACAGAGATATTATGCTTGATCAGCACATTGCAAATATGTGCCGATTATCGAGCACGTAGGATTCCGGCTGTCATTTCCTTGTTGATATTATGACGTGTTTATTGTGCAATGTAACGATACATTTAGAATATATAATGTAGCTATAAGATCATAACCAGGAGATTCCATGTTCATACCTTAGTACGTAAGGTTAGAATAATACTACAGTTATTCATTAATAAACATGGCTCCGAAAGAATACACGATCATTGTTATTCGATATCCACCTTTAAGTCGCCATAAACGTGGACCGACCGACAGATCAAACAAGAAGATATAAGTTCGCTATATCTATCTTATAAGATTAGCTGTAATATTTTTGTGGTAAACAAATATGATAACAAATATCATTCTGTTACAATATCACACTATGGACAATATCGTCTGCCTTATTGGTCTAGTGGTTGGCGTATGCGGCTGTTAATAAGAGGTATCCACCAGATTCCGGGTGAATGACGCAGAATTATCTGACCAGGCCGCTATGTATTGGTCACCATGCTGCAAAGCCTGCCCTCACAATTAGTATGGTGGCCCCTACTCCTGAATTTTACTCATGCTTTCCATCAGGCAGGGTAGAATCACTTTTAGACTACAGGCCCATGTCAAAAATGGATGGGTCATATGAACCACCAGGTGACGTATATGGGACGATATAAGAGCATAAAATAATAAGATTTAGCACTATGCCGTCACTTGTAAGCTGTCCAACTGAGTGCTGGTGAGAATTCAAAAGTGCAGGTAGAGTGAGTACATTTTGGTCATATATTTTTGTACGGCATTTTTACCATCGATAGATTCATGAAAAATAATAAGAAAGCGCGCAATGCCGTAAAAAAATAATGCGCCATGAAGTCGGTATTTTTTGTTGATTTTCTTACAATTTTCAGGGTAAATTTGGTCATTTCATTCTGTACGGCATCAGTTTCATACTGTTTCAATACAGCTTCTAATCCATTATTCCGCAACGCCGTACAAAAATCATGCGACAAGGGAAATAAATCGAGGGTTGCAACCCCCTCTCTTTCCGTGGTCCGGGGGGTGATTTGAAAAAGTACGGCTTTGGTTCCAAAACATTACCTAGCACTCAAAAGTACTATTAAAAATAATGCCGTCAAAAAATGATTGTTCATTTGAATGTATATTTATAATTATTTTAATTTCATGGTATACTTGATTTATAAAGCTGTAAAATCATTTGACTCTGTACGGCAACTTTTTTTTTAACATGATATTGTAAAATACAATTGTTATATATGAATGCCGTTCAAAAGAAACTGTTCTAAAAAAATATATTGAGAAATACAAAAAATGAATTTTATTAAATTATTGCAAAACTTTAAATATTCATAGATTAATAAAATATAGCAATTTTCTACATTTTTTCCTTGTTTTAAATAGTATTAAGATAAATTAATTAGGGAAAAATGATGCCGTACATTTCAATGCAGACCATATCTTTAAAGCTGATGAAAATGACGCTACCATTTTATGGCCATCTGATACGGTACGATATTACCATATTTTTGAAGAGAACAATTGTTATTATGATAAAATCATTATGACGTCTAACCGAAGTGAAAGGGTGTGTATATAATATCCAAGAATTGAAACTGTAAATCCCAGTATCACAGTCAAAAAAATTCTCTGTGTGCCTGTGAGACAAAGAAATGCCCGTAGTGAAGAAAATATCGCAGCTGTTCAGGCCAGTGTTGATGCGAATTCAAATCGATTAGTTCAACGCCGTTCGCAAGAGTTGGGGCTCTCTCCAATGACCACCTGGCGTATTTTGCGGTTGGATTTGGGCCTACACCCATACAAAATTATTTTAGCACAAGAATTGAAGCCATCCGACCATCGTAAAAGTCGCTGGTCTAAAGCCAACATTTGACGAGCCATAGTCGACATACCGGCCGAAATGGTGCACCGCGTCATTGAAAATTGGCGTGAGCGGGCGACCGTCTGCAAAAAGAGCCGCGGCGGTCATTTGGCCGATATATTATTTAAAACATAAATGGCATAAAATTATCTATCAAATAAGTCAATCGGATGCATTTTTCATAAAGAATTGTGTGTTTTCTTCAATTTTTAAACCAGGACGTTCTTATTGGTAGACCCCATACATCCGAATAAACTACATTATGACTACTTAGCACACAGTACAGTAAAGGCAGGTGTATATATTAAATAAATGCCTACAAATGCTAAACGTCGTAACAAAACGTCGCTCCGTAAGCGATATAAATTTATGTAAATTATATTTATACATATAATATTTTTATACCTTTTTTATGAATATGAACTTTCAGATTTTTGCATTGAATTATTGCATTAGGTACAAATAAACTATCTAAATGCCGTATAAAAAATATCGTCATGAATTTCACATTACAAATTCATTAAATGGATTTTTCCTTTTTTCACCTACAAACCTTTGGACTAACTAAAATGTACGGCATGTAAAAAAATATTATCTATGCATAAAATACTTTCAAAATAAATAAGTTTTATGTTGTATCAAATCACCCCCCCGACCACGGAAAGAGAGGGGGTTGCAACCCTCGATTTTTTCCCCTTGTCGCATGGTTTTTGTACGGCGTTGCGGAATAATGGATTAGAAGCTGTATTGAAACAGTATGAAACTGATGCCGTACAGAATGAAATGACCAAATTTACCCTGAAAATTGTAAGAAAATCAACAAAAAATACCGACTTTATGGCGCATTATTTTTTTACGGCACTGCGCGCTTTCTTATTATTTTTCATGGATCTATCGATGGTAAAAATGCCGTACAAAAATATATGACCAAAATGTACTCACTCTACCTGCACTTTTGAATTCTCACCAGCACTCAGTTGGACAGCTTACAAGTGACGGCATAGTGCTAAATCTTATTATTTTATGCTCTTATGTCGTCCCATATACGTCACCTGGTGGTTCATATGACCCATCCATTTTTGACATGGGCCTGTAGTCTATTTGGTTGGCTTAAATATCTTTATATATATAATTCTTGTGTGAGTGTGTATGTCACTGAACTTCTCTCAAACGACTGGACCGATTTTGATGAAATTTTTGTGTGTGTTCAAGGGGATCTGGGAATGGTTTAGATTCGCAATTGGACCCGGTAGGTGGCGCTGCGATCAAGTTCTGGAATTTTAAAGTTGGGCGGTACGAAGTTCGCTGGGTCAACTAGTATAAATATAAAAAACTATTACCAGCCCTGCTGGTATAGTTGTCAGTGATGACGGGTCAGAGGTAGTCTTTGTTCCAAAACCATTTATTTTGAATATTAATCACAGGCATGTGTAAATTGTGTTAAACCATTATTTAAATTTCTAGTCTTTCGAGGAAGTAGTGATGGATGTCGCGGGAGTGAAAAACCGTAATTATAAAAACTCCGTATATAAAATCATCAGACCGAATAATAAACCAGTTTATATAGCGGCGGAGTGCGCCACATCCCTTCATACACTTTATAAGGTGTTGAAAAATAGACACCTGAGCGAGGGTAAGTTTGCTGTTTAATTGACTGACGGAATGGTTTGACTACCTAGGTTGAGAAGTGATGTGACTGCTTACTTGAAGTCTCATTCCAGTTCCCGGGTCGAAGCAAGTGTTTGTATGATCTACAAATATTTGTTTAGGATTTGTGTTTTCTATGTTTATTATAAATGTATTTTTAAATATATATATATACATATATTTCAGATGTCTAGTACCCGTAGTACAAGCTCTGCTTTATTTGGGACTAGATGGCGTTGTGTGTCAGATTTTGAGATTTTGTTTACTTTTATATTTATTTGATAAAAGTTATGAATTCATCATCATCAGCTAATCGTGCTCAAATAATCATTTGCCCTGTGTGTATCTCTCTCCAAAGATTTTTGTCGTTGCCAAACCAAAAATACATATTTTTTTTCAGAAATGGTGGGCGTTAATGTCAGAGACATAGTGTCGGACTTCATATGTACCTTGCGTTCAGCACTGGACAATATTCCGGACCTTAGGAACAAGTGTGATGTGATCCACTTTGATGGTAAGTATCTTATTCATCATCATCAGCCCATCGCGGTCCACAGCTGGACATAGGCTTCTCCCATTGCACACCACTCTGATCGATTTTGGGTTTCTCGCATCCAGCCAGCCATCTTGTGCAAATCGTCACTCCACCTGACCTGTGGGTGTCCTACACTACGTTTGCCGAGTCTAGGTCTCCTATATCATCAGCCTTTATAGCGGCAATATTATCTGCACACGTCTTATATATAGCCTACTGATCTTAAACTAGTTAAGCCTGTAACCAGACGGCTGATAAACATATAATAGACATCATCATGAGTCCACTGCTAGACATATGAATCTCCCAAGGCCAACCACAGAGCCGGGTCTGTTGCTTCTGCAATCGGTCATCGCTAGCTCATTTACGTAAGTCGCCATGTCGTCTGGCCAGAAGGCGCCTCACACTACATCGTGGTCTCCATTTCACAGGCAGCATTGTCACATTGAATGGGACTCACTATTATACTTATCTTTAAGCCTACCAAAGTGACTCTACTCTGCCAGATGCTAATCATCCAAGCAATCCAAAAGCAAGGGTCATTCATTGTAAGTACAGATAATGTAGCATAGTGCAGCTGCAGCTACTACAGGCCCGTCAAGTTATCCAAGTCAAGTTGTCTTTTGGATTAAAATTGAGATTTAATATTTTGCCACTGTGAAGGCAAAACAATTCTAACAACCAATGTGGGCTTAGAGATGGAAGAGTCATACACTACACCAGGATTTTTTTTTAATTTAGTTTCTATCCCGTCTAATTATTAGTAACTTGATAGGCATAGACAAGGAGGTCCGATGACTCGATTAACGTCGCAGGAAGCCAGTTGATGTGGGCAGCACATGACCGGTTGTTGTGGAGAAACTTAAGAGAAGCCTATGTCCAGCAGTGAACGTCTTTTGGCCTCCTTAATCATCCTTCCGTGGGATAGCACACCTCTGTCCAAAACTGTTTATTTCTTGTATTTTTTCTACAGATACCGACGAGTCTCTGAATCTGTCAGACGTCTTACTAGACAGAGTCAAAACTTTGGAACCGAACTTTGAAGAGTACATCAGACGTAGGCAGTAATACATAATAATAATTGCACTTATGAACAAACATACACACTCTCTTATAAAGCTAGGGTATAATAAAATAACTAGTCGAGTATTTAAATTGTTATGTTTTCTTAACTGTAATACTCAAAAACTTAGAGTTTAGTATAAGCTTGGAGTCTATACCTGCCAAGTAAATATAATAGAAATGTACGAAATACAACTGTAATTGTTATGCCAATGAACCAGTAATAAAGAAAATTGGTTCACAGGAACAGGGCAGAAGGTATTAAATTTGAAACAAGACAGCACTCTCATTATCACCTGTTTTTGTGAGCCTATTTTCTTTTTGTTTTACATTAGGGTCTATAAGCTAGATAAATAATATTATATGTTAAAGTCAGTGTGTTAGTAATGATTAAGACATTTTACACAGTACAGTGAAATAGTAATAGTATAGTTAATTTGTAATTTACAAACTTATATTAGTTGATATAACATCACATGCTTAGTATTTTTGTACTATGTTTGTATTGTAAATCGGAATGAGGGTATTCGAAAAATAAAGTCGTCAGAACTTTATTCTTCGAATACCCACATTTCAACGTGTACTTATTTTTCTGCATTTTTAACGAAATGTTTAATTATTTTTCTTAACATGTCTTCATATACAATATTTCATACAATTATGTATAAATATTTATACAATTTTAAAATCATGATAGTACTATTAAGTAACGACAGTATTCTGTCCTTAATCTTAACGTTTTTATGTATTCTTGAACTCTATCTCTTTCCTACTCTTTTCTCTCTCGACATCATTTCCATATTTTTCTTTTTTTACATTCCTTGGCTAGGACAAGTTATAATTATTAATAATTTATTTTCAACCTGACATCAAACAATTCTCTAATCATGTTTTATAATATAATTTATCTGAAAATAATTTTGTTGCTTTTTGTAATTATTTGTTACTTGCAAGATTGTATTTTATTTACTGACAACCCTTGACCGGTAATTAACCTATGCGATGAAATAGATTCCTCTTCTAAATTAACTTAATATAAAGGTATATAATATGTTCAAACATTTTGAACTGCATTTAAATACCGATTTTAAGGACAATTTTAGAAGTTTTCATCGCAATATGTTTTTTTTCGGACATGGCACAGTTGACGGGAATCGACAATAAATTCTATGTTCCAAAAACAATTGCCATATTATAATTATATTTTTTGTAAACTTATTTTTTTACGTTTGATATATGTATAGACACGCTTAGCGTTAATGTTATCAACTGTATATGATACAGTTATTTAAGATTTTAAGGTTAATTAAAAAATGACGATATTTTAGATGTAGGCCATTTTTTGACGTTACCACATCAGTAATGAAAATTTAGGTTCTAGGATATTATTCTAAGACGTTATTCTATCTATATAATGGAATGCGAGCCCTGTCCACCTGTTCAGAATAAAATATTTAATAGGTATTGTGTGTTCACAAATAGTGCTGAAAAGTTATTGCATATTCCTAATATATTACTTTATATTTTAAATATATAGATATGGTTTGAATATTTTGAATAAATCAACTCTCAGAACTGGAACTAGACCATAGACAATGAATTGCTCTCTCAAAACTATGAGTTGATTTCTTTTAAATATTTGATTATTACAAAGGGAACATAACTTTTTTTATTTTAGCAACTATTGGTAAACGTTCTGTAGAATGTAATAGATAAGTCTTTTGTCTGTTTCCTACCCTTTCGTGTTTTAAACGACTTGAAAAAAAAGAAACGCTCAATTTTTCTATTCACTATTATTTTTTTTCAAGTTGGTTACCTCAACGAGAGGAGGGTCGCGTATTAATTCTGAACAAATCCAGTAGTTTCTAGAATAAATTGATATTAGTGTTACTAAGGAATATGTACAAAGATTACAATGTGCCTCAGTCAGCACACACAGCAGAGACTAAACCTCTAGTCGTTTTATTCCTGCAGTCCTAACAATACTCGTAAACCCGAAACAGGGCTTTTACATATATTCAACAATGGATTTTGCACAAAACTTTGTTAGGTAATAGTTAAATGTAAGTTGCATTTATCACCGGCTTATGAAGCCAATAATAAAATCACAATATTTTATACGTCGTATTTTTAATTGTATGCGGGTACACATTTAATATCTAGTGAACTATAGTTATTCATACGGAGTGATACTATAATTTAAAAGAAAACTACCTAATTCATATTTACTTAGATTAGTGTTATTAAAGTGAAAAATCAAAAATGTAGTAACAAAATAGCTATTTCATCAATTTCATAGGTGTTGCATTGTGTCAATTTATCTACTAGATTGGCAAAAAAATTGGTAGAAATATAAAAAAAACTTGTACTCAAAGCCCCGTCGCTATTTAGTTACCTATATTATTATATTCGCTGTAACATCTTTTATTAACATTGGATTAAAATAATAATTTTAATAAGATTTTATTTAGAGATTTCTTATAAAGTAGTAATTTATCTATGCTATAGTGACGATTGAAATTTAAGGCTTTACAATAATGAATGGTTAAGACAGCCATACAGCTTTTTGTATGTTAGATTTATTTTATTGTTGTAATGTTTGACGTGTCTGTCTGTGACATCACCTGAACCGATAAACTGATTTTGTTTGAAAGGTGTATTAGTATGGAGGGTTTGATGGAAATCGTCCTGTCGGTAGGAAGGTTTTTATTTAATTTATTCTTGTTTTGTTACCATAATGTTTAATAATAAAAGTATTTTATTACATATGATTTTATTCTTTTATTTAAAGGGTCACTTAAATGTGTTTAAATAATTTTTACAAGTTCAACCCGTTTTGACCAACTAAAACGGTCTTCCTCCGTACTAGGAACCCTCAGACGCAAAGTAACCTCTAAACTTGAAAAGAAATCTAAGTATTCCCCTTTTTTTTTGTCTGTGCTGAAATCCCCCGGACACCACCTGTTGGAGGTTGTATCGGACTCGAGGTCACGCCGTCTCAAGTACCAACAGCTGCGGAATCAGGTGTAACCTAGAAAGTACATTCTCGGAATACCTCGGGCCATCTACGTACGACTTGCAGATGAACCCCTTCACAATGGAAACCCCGATTTCCCCTTTCTGTTGCTCAATAGCACATTCATGGGTGGATGCCATGGCATCCACCCATGAAAAAAACAAGGCCTTAGTTTTGTGCAAAGCCACCTCAAGACCCAGCCGTTGAATTCGTTCCACGACTTAGGCAATCCCGGCCGTGGCCGTGGCCGGATTGCTTCTCGGTGAGTCCCGCCGCATGCCGTCACAAGTGTGTCATCCGCATAACATGTGACGGCAATACCATCTAAGAAGTTACCGCGAAGCACCCAGTCGTAACCGATGTTCCACAGGAGCGGCCCTAAGACCGAACCCTGCGGAACACCGCACGACACTTTAGGTATCTCCTAAAGGTTTGTGAAAACAAAAATATTACAAAGGGTTACCTAACTCTTTCTAAGTCTTCTATTATAATAAACAACAGCAAAACGTTGGATGCGGGTAAACACAGGACCAGTTGTAGTGTAGGGCCTTGGGAGAGGCCTATAACCTAGGGTTGCCACCCCCCAATTAAAAAAACTAGGATTTGAAGTTGGAAAAACCAGGACAAATCACTTTAAAAACAGGACGCAACAATAGAGTTTGCAATAGTTAAATTTATATGAAGTGAATATAGGTGAAATTAAACTTAAGTAATTCGTCATCTTCATCATCCTAGCATTTATTCCCAAGTTTTTTTGGAGTGGGCTACTAGTTCAACCGGTTTTACCTGAATTTCAGGTTTTCCACGGCGCGGTACGGCAGCGCGATCACTTGCGACTGTGAGCCGTGAGGTCGTAACGTAACAATAAAATTTTAAAAGAGGAGCGCGATTTATTTTAAAAACCCAGGACGCTCCTTATAAACTATTCAGGACATCCCAGGACACTTCAAAATCTAGGACATGTCCTGGGAAAACAGGACGGTTGGCATCTCTACTATAACTAGCAGTGGACGTCTTTCGGCTAAGTGATGATGTTTTTTTTATATTCAAGTTTACCAAAGTGACTACTCTGCCTGATGGAAATCATGAGTAGAATCCAGGAGTAGGGGTCACCAGCCGCATTGTGAGGGTAAGCAATGCAGCACGATAACCGTGGCAACCTCGTCGGATATTTCTGCATCATTCTCCCGGCCTCTGGAGTCCGGAAGAATGATTGGGTCTCCGGTCTCATACCAACAAATCATGACGAAGGACAGTAAATAAAACAAACTTTTTATTATATTTTTTTATTGAAAATGCACTTTCAATACTATCAACAATTATAAAAAATACAGTCATGTTATACAAAATTAAATTATCAGAAATCAAAGCTTCCTTTTACACACTTCCATCTCTTTCTGGATGATGTAATAAGATGTTGATGATCCAAGCAAAACTATTTGGCATATCCCTCTTTTCACGAGATGGCAACCACCCGAATAATATCAGCTATTTCTACCAATGTCAAGTTTTCAAGTAGTCGGAATGAATTTAATGATATAAAATGTGGTTGAGATTAAATAGGGAGCGTCGTAGGGAGTACATCGGAACAACACCCTCTTAATAATTACTTTGAAATTGTGTACATATTTTGTTGGAGATATTTACTTTATAAATAAAAAATAAGTATTCTTACAAGCGGAATAGCTGTTTTCTCTGTCAGAAGCGCTGTGCGGCTCTGGACGGAACAATTACTGAATATTTTTAATGAAGAAACATAGCGTGGAAAATCATCAACTACTTATTTTTACTTACTCAGCTCAAATGAGATCGCGCGAGGCCTAATCCTTTCGGTCTGACCCTTTAGGGTTATTACATAAACTAGTAAATAGGGTAGCATTAGTTTTAGTCCTGGCTACCCTTATTCATAGGACTTTATCTAGAACCATCACAAGCTTTGCTTTATTCAAGTACAAGTATACTTGGGCTATTACAAACGTGCGAACAGAGTCATAAATATCTCGCTCACACTAGGTACTTACTCTCGCTCGCACACAGTACAAGTGTGAGCGAAAGATCCGATATGCCTATAAGTGTGAGCGAGAGGTATGATTAAAATGATTTATGACTCAGTTCGTAATGGCCCAAGTATAATACTTACAAGTAACGACTTCAGTTTCACCAAAGTCTATAAAACATGAAAATTACTGTAAACATAACTCACACACACCCATCTGAACTTAAATTAGGCAGTGTCTGTACTAGGATAACTAAATACATACAACATTATCATCAGCCCGTTGCAGTCCACTGCTGGACATAGTCCAAGGTGCACCACAGACTGCTGCTTACCCTCATACAGATAACAAATTATTTATCATACAATTATTTTAGTTTAATTATCTTGCATAATTTACAACTTTAAAGCTAAAATTAAATGCGTTTCATTCTTTTGCTAATTGGAGTGTAAAAATATGTCCTTTTAAGAACTGCACACGAGTCTGAATTTAGATTGTCTAAGCTATATTACCTCGTAATGTGATCAGTCTTAAAATATACCTATGCAATACACTATTGTTTATATAATACAGATATATCGTCCCCGTAGTGGGAAAATTAAATAAGTCCGGTTTTGGCGAAATTGACTTTTCCTTAATTTCAAAACACCTAAAACATGCCGCATATTTGAACCTCACAGGCATTTTCGTATCGTATTCCGCTACAAAAATATATAAATTTTTGTCGGAGAGGAAAATAATAAATACCTTCAAAGTAACACTATTTTCTGAAGGAATAATAAATAACTCAGTAAATAAATCAATAACTGTGGTCAATGATAAGTTAAATGTCTAATAACGTAAATAACATGAGTTGTTGAATTTTACCTCAACTTAAAAAAATTCTCACAAAATACTAAATCGCGTTTATCTCAAAACTACAAAATCAGAGTTATTTAATTTTCCCACTACGGGGACGATATTCATAGTATAAACAATTCAAAAAGAGTGTCCCTTTTTGAATAAATGTGATTATTCGTAGATGCACCTTTGTCAAAATTAATTTAATGTGGATTTTTAATTTGGTAGAATTATGTAACATGTAAAAACAAACAACTAAAGAGTCTCTTGATATAGCCCTAAAATATAACGATTTACAAAATGACACGTTAGTCGATACATTAATCTTAAATATCTACTTACTGACCAGCTGATGGTAAATAACTAACAACATCTAGCAACACTTGTAGGCAGTACTTTAAAATACTACCTTTTTGGTACCTTGTTTATTTTTCTGGCAACCCTCATCACTTGCAGAAATATTACCGTTACCGTTATCGGTATTTAAGAACGAGTTTAACGCGAAAGGAAAAAGCGATCAACTCTTTTTCCTGTCACGTTTATAAAAACCAGACGATTATATAAAAATCTGACGATGTAACTTCGCTACAGACCACACACATTTTTTTTGGAGAATATTCTTAATACTAAAAATCACTAGATCACACACAATAATTAAAATTTTCATTTAAATGTGAAAAATAAGGGATCGTCCATTAACTTTCAGGTCCTTTAGGTTCCTTTAGTTTATATCGAAATTTAAAAATCTTATGTATGTACTATAAACGTGCATGTATTTTACAAACATTAAATTGTAAGTAATCTGTAATAAATTCTGTCTGTCTGTTTTCAGGCCTAAACCGCTAAACCAATTTTGATGATTTTTATATATGGTATAGCGATAGATGGATCCTTAGGAAAGGACATAGGCTACTTTTTACCGCTATAATCGGCATACACGCGGGCAAAAGCTAGTATTAAAAAGGCTTTGAATTTTTATGCACCCGAACACATTTTTGCCATAAACTATATTTTTCATAGTGTTACAGCCTGATGTTGTCCACAGACATTACAACACATGAGTCACAATTACATTGTCAGTAATTGAAATGGTCGTCCAGTTTTCTTTTTAAAAAACGACATTGTGACATTTACTGTCAAGTATAACGAGAGAGTGACCATATTAATGGATGATCCCTAACAGTATATCCTATATTTATGTAAGTTTAAAACTTATTAACTTAAGTTGGATATTAGATGATTTATAGCTGTTATCATTGATGTAAGTATTATAAATCAATTTGATTCAATCATCGAAAGTAAAAATCAAGTATTAATAATAATTACGTAACAGTTCACTTATTGCCATGTTAATAAGCTATTCAATCATATTACTAGAGAAAAATCACATTTAAGCAATGAAACAGATGTACAGTACTAGACAAGAATAATGCATTTCGACCTAAAGAAAGAGGCAATCGGGTAATTTCGTCTTTGTAGAGCGTTGTCCCTTTCGCACACTATATGTGTTACGTTTTGTCAGTTGTTCGACAAATGCGGTGGGGTAGAATTTCGTGCGAAAGGGACAACGCTCTACAAAGCCGAAATTAGCCGATTGTCTCTTTCTAGAGATCGATGTGCAATATTTCTTGCAATTATGCGCAGACCTTGACGATTTCGTGTGCTGAATTTTAAGGCTACCCACCTGGTTGCGAATTTGTTTATTCTCTTGTTTCATTGGCTAATATTTTGTTTTGATCACGTGATCACGTGACATTAGCCAATGAAACGAAAAACGTTTGCAAGTTGGTCAGGGTGGTCTGCCCCCAGTTTTGTTCGTAGTTAGGGAAAAATCTGTCTCTCTCGCTCTCTCATCTTCGCATTGTAATGCGTAAGAGAGAGACAGCTATACGTATGAGAGTATGTACGTCTGTATTCATTGATTTATGACACATTTTTTTTCTTATTTAGTAAGTGCGGTTGATATATTCTTCAAAGTTAGGCGCCAGTTCTTTTATTCTTTCAAGTAATACATCAGAGAGGTTCGATTTTTCATCGGTGTCTGTAAAAAAAAGTTATTTTATATATTTGAAGGTAGGTAATATTAAGTTAATAATAATAAATAAATAATAATAAATATTTCAGACATATTACACACAACATCTAGTCCCAAAAAAGCAGATCTTGTATTATGGATACTAAACAACTGATATAAATACATGAACATTTTTTTTGTAAATACATATGCCGGCGTATCGATTATTTTAGCTGGCAACACTGTTAAGTGTCTGAAGGTAAGACACTGACGCAACACCGGGCACTGGCGCGTGCGACCGGTGACCGCAGGGATGGGAATCATTGACACTTTAAAATAATAATAACGCGATTGAATGATTGATTTTAGTCGATTACTTTCATGTCATAAGTCATAGACAAGGATCACAGGTGACAATGATTTTATCCCTTCCCTAGATGATTATGGTTCGTTCATTCGTTCGCGAGTTCCTTTAAAAATGGAACGTCGTCGTTGACGAGCAGAGTTGTCGCGGATCATCTCGTGTGAGCACCACGTGTTCGGTGGAGTGTCTTATTTAAAATTATTAATCATGGGCTGCTATTCAATGTCCTAACTGTATTTCGTGATCGAGTGGTACAATAAAGTGAATGTACGAGAACAATCTCCTCACCCGCTAAACTCACGTCTACCCTCAATTAGAAATATGAGGCCTACTAACGTTCCCAGTGGATTCAAGATTTAACATCAGAAGTGGGATACGCAGGGTAACCACCTGAGGAGAATAGTGTAAAGTGAACAGCAGTGAGCAGCCCGGACAATCAAACTGTTTACAAAACATGGTGATGAAAATCTCAATTACTGGCGACCGCTAATCCGCAACAATCGGAATTTAACATTACCATAAGGCTGATTTGTTTTGACCATGATATGTCAGCGTTTTGGCACACAAGGGCACAGCATTTTGCACATGATTTTCTCTATCGAGTGTCGCGAACAGCGAGAGGGCTCTGAAGAGCCGTCTAAATGAGACTTCGGACAGATCTCAGCTACGTATGCGGACAGGCTGGATATGTCGCGTCGGTTTGTGGAGAGCGCAAGGGTTCGGAGCTAAAACAATGACGGAGGTGCACATCTGTAAATATGATTCGACGAGGAGCAAAGCAACGCAGAATCCGGTGAGATCGTTTCTTTTTATTTTCTCATTGATAGTGGGCATGCTTCTTCGTTAGTATTTTACACAGTGTCGTAGTATCGGGGGTAGTTATAAAAAAAAGGGAGAAAGAAAAAGGAACCGTAAGCTATTTCTCGAAAATACAAAATCGCGTTTGCATATAACATATCACGATTACGTTACTATTTTACGTTGTGCCGAATGGAACGATAAACGGTAAAGTAATTCTATAGGCAGTGATTTTTTTAAACGAGTACGTCAGTGTGCAAATTAACCGTTTTGCTTTTTTTTTACAAAAGGAAGTGAGTTTCAGCGAAAAGCATACCCAAACTAAGCTAAGCTCTTGAGGTTATAGATACTGACTTAAACTGTGTGGACAAAATCAAATCAAAAATCTTATTGATCTTAATTTAGTTACGAAAATATTCTGGATTCTTTATCGATGGTATACCAGGGCATCGCGTCTTCACAGGAGATTTACGGGTAGACCCTATTGATCAATATAAGAATGTTCAAAGACGAAAAAGTTTCAGCCCTCCTAGAAGCGTAAGTTATTTACGGTAGTTCCTCACCCTCACAAGATGGTCAATATGGGTATCTAACTAAGCCCTTTGATCTTAGAAATTCGACTGCAGTCTATCAAAGGTGTATCAACAAGGCTTAGTAATAAACTTGGAATTAGCGTTGCGCTGGGTTACCTTGATTATGGACTTGGTTTCTCTGATAAACTTTCCCATTGTCTGGAACGTTGGTTTAACCTTAAGAGCATTGTCAGACGCAGTTTTCCTTTTTTTATAGAAATGTAGGAGTACATTTTGTGGGTCATGTAGTTAGAGCAGGAGAAGTGGTCGATTCTCCTACCCCGAAGATTGCTACTCAGAATAGACAGTTCTTGGGCCTTGTCTCCTACTTCAGAAACTTTATACCCAAATAATACTCGTATGGTAGGCCCACTTTATTCACTGAAGGGGACAATAAGGTGGACGGACCTACATGACAATATTTACAAGAAAACTGTTCAAATACTTAGCTCAGGAGTCTGTACTAACAATATTAGATCGTGAGGCGGCAGCTATTGAGTTTCACACTGATGCCAGTTCTAACGGTTATGTGGCCATAATCATTCAAAGAAAGAATGGTTTGCTACATGTTGTCATATCTTAGTGTCATATTTTAGTTGACGAACGACTGACGCAGAATCGCGATTTCACTCGTAGGAACTAGAAACTATGATAGTCGTCTGAGTAGTCGAGATCTTTAAACAGTGTTTGTATGGGCAGCATTACACAGCATACACCATTAGTGGTGGGTATTTCTACAGGATTTAATATTGTGCATAAGGTGCCAACAAGTAACATGCTGATTTCTTGTCTAGACATCCAATCCCAAAAACAGTTTGTGATGAGTCTAATGCCAGTACATTATCAGATGAAACTGTAAACGTAATATTAGAATATTGTAGAGGACCGGGTGTCGTGTTCCTCCGACACAGAGGGGGGATCCTCCGACCAGGCGAGGTGGTCGTGCCTGCTGGGCCGCTGCCCAATGGTTGATGTTGGGATATCGTGTGTGTGTGCTAATCAGCTCGAGAGTTTCTCATCGCGATTCAGGATTGGTAGTTGCTCCGTGTAGTTCATACCGTGTGTTCTTCGTGGTTCAGTGTTTCTTCGCGAGATGGCGCTGAGTGTTAACTTTATCAAGGGTAGTTAGCGGTAGAACAAAATCGTGATATCAAAATTCGTGACCTCATTAACAAAAATAAGAACAAAGAAACCTCAGACTACTCGCACCATGATGTGCGTAAGGGTAACCAGTTTCCGGTTACCAATAGCTCCGTGATCCTTAACGTGGACCTTAATTAATCATGTTCCTTCGGAAATTAAGAAACTAAGAACTATTTGAGCATTATTGGTTTCCAGAGATGATCAAGTAGGTACGTAAGTTTATTGATTCTTGTTTAGTATGCAACGCTTCGAAAGACTGCTCCGGGTCCCAACAAGTTTCGTCAGCAGCCCGTGGTTTCCGCTGCTGGGCTCGGGTCTCCTCTTCGTGGGGATTGACGCCGTGCGTCACCGCGCTGGTTGTGGACTTGCGGGACGCATTGTGGCTGCGTGGTCTTGCCGTTGGATGTTGTTTTCCTGGAGGGCCTCCAGCTGGGCTGTGCGGATGCTGCCTTGTGGCAGCAGCCGAGGCTGGCTGCTTGGCGTGGCCTTTGGGTTGCGGGGGCGCTCGTGGCGTGTCGTGCCACGGGTGGTCGCCCGTCCGGTTCTGGCCGTTGCTTGCCCTTGGTGGTTGTTTCCGGTCGCCTGGGGCCTTTAGGCTTGGCAAGTTGGCCTTCATCAATGCCTAAGGACACGGGTCCTGCCATGCGATTTACATAGATATTGCGGGGGGATTGGGCGGTAAAGACGATGGGAGGGAGTGCGTGTCTTTCATTACTCGGCATCTCTCGATGCTCATACCTTAATTCAATCCCTCAAGAGGGCTGTTTGCCTATTTGGTGCACCGAAGCGTGTAAAAGCAGACTAACGTAGGTGTTATATAGGTGCAAACTTCAAACGGTGTTGATGTGGGCATAGTGTACAGCTTCACCTTATCGGTACTGGTTCCGGTAGGGCTAACGCTAAGCGTATAATGCGTACTCTAAAATGTCTGCTCACAATAGTAGAGAACAAACCAAACAAAACTTCTGTAAGTTCAGCTCGCCTTTAATACCACTAGATCCAGAGTAACAGGCTACTCCCATGCGGAATTAATGCTTTACAAACGAGCAATGTAGAATTTCAAAAGACTATACGTCAGAGGTAGAACGCTTCATCCGAAGTAGAGCAATAGTGAGTCCATTCAGTGCAGGCGATTTCGTCTTTATCAAGGATAGCGAGTGTAACCAAACCAAACTACAATGAAACTTCAAAGGTAAGGTCATTCTATTGTCAAGGTACCAGATCATTATAGAGACGAGCTGAGAGACGTTGGTGGGTCTAACCTAACCTGTAAGTATGCTCATGAAATTCGAAATGTATAGTCATGACAATGGACATAACGTCCTATGAGGAAAGTGATGCAGCATCGACATCTAGTCCACATACTTTAGCCTCTGCCTCCGAATATGACAAGTACTAAAGGTGAGTTTATAACGTTTGTGCACTCTTCTTCTTTCTTCTTCTTCCTCAGCATATTTGCATCCACTGTTGGATATATGCTTCCTACATGGTTTTCCATACGCTTCTGGATGCGGTGTGTCAAGTATTTCTTTATATCTTCCGACCACCTGGCAGCTGGTCTACCAACACTTCGACTTCCTGTTCAGGGTCGCCAGAATAGTTATATGACTTCATCTATCGTAGTTTCTTCGGAAAACATGTCCGGCCAATTGTTATTTCAGTTGCGCAATTCATTTGTGTATATTCTGTTCTTTTATCAAGAACCGATCCAGAGAACGTACGTAGAGTATCGATCCAGAGCGTGCGTACGTACGTAACGTAGCGAGCGTACACTGGATGGGTACTCGGTTGGCACGTGTCTGAAAAAGGGGGCTGGTCTGGAAAACGGATCGATGCCTCTGATCAGACTACGCGGTATGTAGCCTTATTGATGGGTAGTTAATAGGCGCGTATCTGAAAAATGGGGCTGGTCTGTAAACCGGATCGATGCACCTGATCAGACTTCGCGATTTATAGTAGGGTTGATGGGTAGTTGGTAGTCGCGTATCTGAAAAATGGAGCTGGTCTGTAAACCGGATCGATGCACCTGATCAGACTACGCGATGAGACTGGTGGAAGAGACACCGATGGTTGTCCGGTCCGAGGCACCATGTGAGTTGGTGATCGGTCGAAGGGACGCCTGAGGTCAGTTGTCTGCCCAGTGTGTGTGTGTGTGTGATTGGTGGAAGGGGCGCTGACGGGTTGTCAGGTCCGATACACCATGCGAGTTGGTGGATGGTCGAAGGGACGCCTGAGGTCAGGTGTCCGCCCAGTGTGTTTAATTTAGATGCGAGGGGTAAAGATCGAGATCTTTTTAAACAGGTGTCATGAATTAGTAGCGAGTCAGTGATGGACGAGCGATTTTTTTTTTTTCTCTGATTGACGAGGAGTACGAGACCTGTAGAGGTGAGTGATCGCACAGGGACGTGCGATTGTCAGTATGGCCGTGCCGGCGTATCGATTATTTTAGCTGGCAACACTGTTAAGTGTCTGAAGGTAAGACACTGACGCAACACCGGGCACTGGCGCGTGCGACCGGTGACCGCAGGGATGGGAATCATTGACACTTTAAAATAATAATAACGCGATTGAATGATTGATTTTAGTCGATTACTTTCATGTCATAAGTCATAGACAAGGATCACAGGTGACAATGATTTTATCCCTTCCCTAGATGATTATGGTTCGTTCATTCGTTCGCGAGTTCCTTTAAAAATGGAACGTCGTCGTTGACGAGCAGAGTTGTCGCGGATCATCTCGTGTGAGCACCACGTGTTCGGTGGAGTGTCTTATTTAAAATTATTAATCATGGGCTGCTATTCAATGTCCTAACTGTATTTCGTGATCGAGTGGTACAATAAAGTGAATGTACGAGAACAATCTCCTCACCCGCTAAACTCACGTCTACCCTCAATTAGAAATATGAGGCCTACTAACGTTCCCAGTGGATTCAAGATTTAACACATACATATTACGCAAAGAAAACACCCAGACTCCGAAACAAAAATTTGTGAATCACACAAATAATTGGTCCGACCCGGGAATCGAACCCGAGACCTCTTGATCAGCAGTCGCATACACTAATCACTGGACCAACTAGGCAGTCAATTTCTTCATTTTAGTTGTTCTATACACAAATAAATAATTAACAGTCATCGTCATATTAAATTATCAGTTTTTTACTAAATGCATATGAAGGTATTTACCAGAGATCGGAATTGGGTGTGTGAAAATACCTAAAGTTTGCAACGGGACATAATATGGAGCTGTTACAACCACTTAAGTTAAACCGGTTTTGAATTGCAAGAACAGTGGTTGTAACAGCTCCATATTATTATTGCAAACTTACTGCAAAGTTTAGGTATTTTCACACACCCAATTCCGATCTCTGGTATTTACGGTTAATACATGAAAAAAAAACAATTTCTAAAAAAGAACTCTGTCGATCGGTCTGTTTGTTCCTGGTAATCTCTGGATCGACTGTACCGATTTTGACGTGACTTTCACTAACAGAAAGCTGATGACATAAGAAGTAACTTAGGTTATTTTTATTAGATTAGCTTCGCTCCGCGGTGTTACTTGTAATTTACAATATTAACGCTGCGGTATTATGCTAGTCAGAAATAAGAAATGTGATGCGAACCAAGCTGAGGGCAATAGCTAGTTGTAATATATATTTATAGTATATTATTACTTGGTGGTGATTCACGCCCGTGCCTCGGAGGGCCGTCGGTCACGGTTGTCATGAACATCTATAGCAATCGTTAATGGGAAGTCATTCCCCCTTAAATTTACTGACAACTAGTTCAACCTAAGAATTTCAGTTCTCCCTTAGGGTTGCGGAGGTCTGATGCCAGTCGCTCCGCAGAAAAACTGATATTCAGGTAAAACCGGTTGAACTAGTAGCCGACCCCAAATAATATTGGGAATAAGGCTAGGAAGAAGATGTATGTTATTACTTACCATCAAAGCAAATCAGTTCACACTTATTCTTAAACTCAGGGCTCTTGTCCAGCACCTTTTGTAACGTACCCACGAAGTCCGATACAATGTCTTCCACTTTCACGTCAGCCATTTCTAAAATAATACATTAACCTATATTTAAATTGAACTTAAATCAAACTTGGGACTTCTAGTGAAGGATGAGATTGAAAGCAGTATGGTTGTCACGTAACACGGCTTTAGTCGCCGGTTGTGCACGAAATTAGATACGAGGGTTCACAAAGAATTTATTAAGTTTAGACATATTTAACATTTACAAGGATCTACTCATGTTTTTACTGGAAACGGGACTTATTCGCGATAATATTAACTTCACACAGTAACATCAAGCTCACATCAGTCTACCCGTGACCACGAGCGGTATAAGCCGTTCGAAACGTCGGAAAATAGAATCGTACCTTTATAATATTATCGCGAATAAGTCCCGTTTACAGTAAAAACATGAGTATGTGTAAAAGTCGCGAAAGTCTAAAAACAGTTATTACAAGGATCTAGTTCGCGGGCGAGATCCTAAAGAGTTCCGGTCGGGTCAGCCCTTGAGAATATTGTTAAGTGGTTATAAGTGCTAATCGACGCGAGAACATTTATATCGCAATACAGGATTAGTTACTTCGTATTTCTTCGGTAGATGGCGCTGTAATATGTCTTTGTTTCTGCTGTGTGTGGAAGTCGTCGTAGGTACTACCTACGATGACTTCCACACACAGCAGAAACAAGCCACGTTGATTTTAGCACGAATGGGCCACCTAGACCGGGGCAGTACTACCCTCACACAGAAGACCATCCTAATAACGGCAGCATTATTTCTATTGTATTTAGTTGGTGAGTGTGAGACCGGAGACCCAATCATGTGCATCATTCTCTCGGCCTCCGGAGTCCAGGAGAATAATGCAGAAACGACAACCAGGCCGCCATGGTATGGATCACCATGTTGCATTGCCTACCCTCACAATGAGGATGGTTACCCCTACTCCTGGATTCTACTCATGCTTTCCATCAGGCAGGCATCAGTTGCTATCAAATATCCTGCCATCTTTAAAAAAACCACCTACCTTCATACAAATGCCTGTTCTTCATAACCCTGTACAACGTGTGCAATGGAGTGGCGCACTCTGCAGCTATATACACCGGTTTTTTGTTCGGTCTTTTGATCTTGTAAGCGGAGTTCTTGTAGTTGCGACTCTTAACACCGGCGACATCTTTTATCACCTCCTCCAAAGGCTGGAAATTATCAGAGGTCACATGGTGGCTTATCTGCGAAATAATCATCACAGAAAGTACAAAAGGCGTCATTCAAGACTCACTGAGGTCCTACATCTGCTTTTTAGATAAACTGATCTACCCACTAGCCAAGTGGCTAACGTTATTTTTTTTTCTGCCAAAATGACTCTGCCCTGCCTGATGGAAAGCACGAACAGATTCCAGAAGTGGAGGCCACTATCCTTACTACCACAATTCGTACAGCACGGTGACTCACACTATGGCGGCCTAGTAAGATGAGTAAGATGCTTTTACACGCCCCGCTTGAAGGACCCGGGGTCATAGAAAGGGTTTCTATTTCTTTATTCTCTTGTTTCATTGGCTAATGTCCCTCAGTCACGCGATCAAAACAAAATATTAGCTAATGAAACAAAAGAAATAGAATAGAAAACGAAACTTGAACAGGGGGGTTGATTTAGTTCAAAAACCAGACTGTCGATTCTTATCACCAGAACATAAGCCATTTCCTAAAGTAAGAACAAAATTAGTGTCTAATATCTATCTATGGATACATACCAGGCATGCTTCCATTCTATTAACATCTTCTCTGTCGCTCTTGTCATTAAACTCTTTTAAGTCAGGCGGACAGTGCATAGACTTGGTCGCAATAATGAACAGTCGTTTCACAGGGAATATAACACCATTTTGGCTTTCAAACGTCCTTATCTTGTCTTGCAAGCCTTTCATGTCACCACCGTCTGGTACGATGACGTGGACTAGGTACCCTTCTATGAAACTGCAGGCCATACCCATTCCGTAAGTTACAGCAGCTTTAGGGGAAGTCGACTCCTAGAAATAAATTAAACAGGTTTCTGTAAATGGATACAGTTCGCTTGGAGATTCTGCAAATTAATATAACTTCGTTTCTCGAGGTCTTTGTCTTCTTCTTTTATGAACGAGGCTAACTAGAAGTTTTTTAGTTGTGGCTAGAAGAGCACGTTAAGACATCGGTCCCGGTTGTCATGATAATCCATGGTAATATACTGACAATCAGTTCAATCATGCAATTCAATTCACCCAAAGGGTTGCGGAGTTCCAATGCCAGTCGCTCTGAGGAAAAATTAATATTGAGGTAAACCGGTTAAATTAGTTGCCGGCCCCAAATAATACTTCCAAAGAATAATAAATAATTAAGAAGTTAAGTGTGTTAAGTTCGTTCGTTAGTAGAACTACGCTGCATTCAGCTCGAATGGGCGGGCTCGACCGGAGTAGTACTACCCTCACATAGAAGACCACCTAAAAATTACAGCGTTCGTGTTGTCACGAAGATGCACAAGCGTCTCATAAAACCGCCATACTGTGGGTCACCATGCTACATCTGTACTCACAATACACTTTAAAATATATTGTCCTATTCTGTTGACCACTATCTTCCAAAATACGTACCACTTCAGGATATCTGACGGCCAAGTACGCCATGAAGATAAAAGGGAAGTCCTCAGCATACAGCTTCTGATCATTGAGGAATATCACTGCCACGGAAGCTGCGTACATCATAACCTGGTTCCTGTTAGCTTTGCTTATGACACCCTGAACATCTAATTTTCGTTTATTGTACAGAACCTCATAGAGTTCCATACAAATGGGTTTTGATACTTGAACTGTTAGCAGGTACATGACATAGCGCGCTAAAAACGAAAAGACATTTAATTAGAATCGTAACATTAGCAACAGATGACATAAAATCCTCAAGTCGAATTCCTTAGGGCCACAGCACACTAGTTACTTTTAGAATCGGCGATCGATGCAGTCGCCAAATCGCCGATCGCCGATGCTAAAAGTAGCTAGTGTGCTGTGGCCCTTAAGCCTATTGCAGTTGACACTGCTGAACGAAGGACTCTCGAAAAGAAAATGGATTATACTATAACAGTCGTAAAGCTTAGTTCGGCCTTCAGGTGGCTTAAAAAAATCTGTTAGGTAGTAGAGCCACTATGATTGGTGTTTTTAAAAAATAGGTATTTTTTTTATTTATAAGAAGAAAACAATTATCTAAATTTTCTTTTATTACTTCTTGGCTGTCTAAACTATTAAGTAAATAGTGAGCTGGTAGATATATTATGAATGCTGACTCAATACAGACACATTATTCGTCTATGATATGCTAAATTTATTTATTTATCCAAACAAAACTCTTAGTCACGGTGTTTTTTGAAGTAATTTAGTATTTTAGAGGTCATTAATTTAATACGTAAGAAGATTTAGGAGAGGAGAAGGTAGACCATGTCTGATTTTATATATATATATATGATAATATATTAATTGACTGACTCGTTGGTCGCATACGCTAACCACTAGCGTATGCGTAAGAGGTCTCGGGTTCTAATCCCGGGCCACCTTTTCTTATTTGTGGGAGGGAACGGGTCAAAATATAGTACAAATCATCGCACGGAATTAATGAATAGCCCCAGATTTCTTTGCTTTAAAATAGTAAGATATCGGTATGTGCGGTACTTGGCTGCTGTTAGCGATTGTTGTAATAACTACACTATCTTGGAAAAATGGACGTGATACTACTTTTAAATTTTACACAACCGTTGTGCTGAAGCTGAAGCAGTATCGAAATAAATACTAGCTAAATTGGACCGATTTTCATCAAACAGAGCTTAAAACACCCCCGACTAATTCTCCTTTAAAACAAAAACAAAATCATAATCGGTTAATCCGTTTGGGAGCTACGATGCCACAGACAGACACAGACACGTAAAACTCATAACACCCCGTCGTTTTTGCATCGGGGATTAAAAATGATAAAATTAAAAATTTTCTGAAATAAAATTCCTCTCAAGAGGAAAAAAACCCGAGTTTCTCGATAAATGGGCTATTTAAAACTAAAATATTTTTACTGATTTATAGTAATAATGATGTAGTGTAGGACGTCCACAGGCCAGGTGGCGATTTGCGCAAGATGGCTGGCAGGAGCTGGATGTGAGAAGCCCAAAATCGATCAAAGTGGTGTGCAATGGGAGAAGCCTATGTCCAGAAGTGGACTGAGATAGGCTGATGATGATGATGACAGTAATAAATAGTATAAAATAACTTACCAAAATTTAATGCCCACTTGTGTTTGTTCTCCAAGTCGAGGCTCTGAGAAACTAAAATGTACAAAGAAATCATTGTTAAAAAAGCGCTAATAGATTTGACGGAGTTCATTGCAAGACAAAGGCTCACAAATAAATGCCAAATTGCATTGGCCTAGGTATAATGCTAATTTGAAATTATGTACGGTCAGCATAAATAGTCACAGTTGATTAAATAAATAATTTAATTTCGTTTACTAAATGTAATGTGCCCAGACACTGAGAGTGAGTGATAAAATTAGAGAAATTGGCATCATGAAAGTCGTATCTCAATACATCATTGAAAATTTAGTTCAAGAAATCTATTCATTTGCAAAGTATAAGTGAAAAGACTTACTACAGAGCTTTACATTTAAATGATAAATTTGCCATGGATTGATGGTGCTTACTCCCGTATTTACTTTTTTTTTGTGTTTGAAAGTGATACGACGTTTTTATTTAAAATTATTTTTGTAAAAGTAAATATAGTATAGGCTTGTAACCATCAACAACCCAAAATATGCCACTGCTGAATTCGGGTCTCCTCTCAGGAGAGGGTTAACGCCATACGTCCCCACGCTGGCCGAGTGCAGGTTGGGGACTAGGCTTGTGTTATAATATAACTTAATATTTGGTATCTTTCTGGTAGTTTTGAGTCTTTCCCCTGCCACCCCAATATATGTTTTGCTGTCCGGTATTATAATGCTTCGTGTCATTATTCTTGACTAATAACGGTTAGGTTACAATGGCTATGACTTGTATGCTCGCTGTATGGACAGGCTGACTCATAAGATCAATTTTTTACTGCACGATTTTTTTTATTAGTGTAGTTTAAAGATTAAATAAGAAGAATGTACTTTTATGAAACCTTTTTTTGCTGACGCTATTTCTACGTAACCTGATACCGCCTCTAAGGGCTTATTTTGTTATCAAGAGTTCTCAGAAAGTCAGAATTACTCAGAAAGGCACGTATGAACGCCCTAACGTATGAAAATACTTAAGGTTTTAGCCACGTCTTCGTTTATTAGAAATCAAGGTTTTCGTTGGTATGAAATATTTATTTAATATGAAATACTTAAAAATAAATCAATTATTCAGAAAAGTTTGAAAAAG
Source organism: Phragmatobia fuliginosa (assembly GCA_932526445.1). NCBI lineage: Eukaryota > Metazoa > Arthropoda > Insecta > Lepidoptera > Erebidae > Phragmatobia > Phragmatobia fuliginosa. The sequence continues at coordinate 19,832,329 of OW052073.1, forward strand.
ATATTGTTTTTTGGGAAACTTTGAATAAGAACAATATTTTTAGTGCTTTCTCCTCATCGTATAATAAGGTCTGCACTATAAGTAAAATAAAACATTTCAACAAATAAATAAAACTGTCGTGTCTGTTTGTAATTACAAATGATCAATTTTTTACTGATATCGAAACAGTAATTTTTAAAATTTAGATAGACATGGTATAGGTTAGGACATGAAAGCATACCTAAATCATAACGAACCAATGATATTATAAAAAAAGGTAGATAACGCACTATCGCGCGAAAATTGTTGCGGACAAATGTAGTCAATCGTCGTGATTTCATTTAGTCGGCTAATAGAAGCTAGCGAATAAACTCGTTCTCAGAGCGTTTCCGTGAAGTGCTTATTATTACCAAAATGCCGAGCTGTGTGTTAAGAAGGTGTAAAAACTATGGTTCCAAAGTAAATAAAAAGGAAGGAGTTACATACCACGGGTAAGTATTTATAAGTAAATACGTAATATTTGTATTTTGTCACGGTTTTGTTTCCCATTTACCGAAATTATTAAATTATATCTAATATTATTAAAGACGCGTTAAAAAAGGACAGAGGATAAGATTGTAACTGAAGTGTAACAAGGACAAGGCATGCGTAATAGATTAAATCAAACAGAAGGGATATCGTAGGCACAACACATACCTATCGTCCGCGTCCTCCAGTACCGTCTAATTGATACGCTCATATTACTATTATGTGTTTAGTTGTCATTGTCTTTCAGTTAATATGATGATTATATTATTTGGCAATAATAGTGTTAAAATGTATGTTGGTAAAAAGACTGTGTATATTGTTTTGTATTTACCAGATTTCCAAGTGACAATCTTACGAGAATTAAATGGGTTAGAATGGTTCAGGCGGAAAGAAGTGAGTACGACTGGATGCCTACGAAAAGTAGTACTATTTGTTCCGTACATTTTAAGCAGGAATATAAATACACTACTTCAAAAGGATACATACGTCTGAAAAAAAATGCAGTGCCTGTTATAAACATGGTAAGATTTGTTTGTATCCATAAAATTGTAGTTTGATTAAATCTGTCCTTAGTTTTACATTAAATTTAATTAAGGTGTTTTCACAATTCAAAATGTTCTTTATAATCTTGGAAAGTATATAATTTACAATGACAACTAAAATACTTTTTTCTTTTTAGGATAAAGATGATGTTTCTGATGATGATTATTGGTACTTTTAGCAAATGGCGATATTCAATGTCATATCTGTATCAATTTTAACGAGTTAGTCCATAATTTTATTAGTGTGTGTAAGTGCAACTTGCAAGAGATCGCTATCTCTTTCTTTACCATGCATTCCGTATTATCTTTTGCATTCGTAATCGTAATGTATGTATACACCTATAACTAAGTACGTCATGTCATACCGCAACAATATCGAACGCCGTTTAGTATGAAGGTAACCCATCTTTCTATATAATATCATTGTAACGAACAAACTCATTTTCACATTTATACCTAATATTAGTTAGGATGTATAGTTATAAGTACATATATTGAATACTAGCTATGCCCCGCGGTGCTACTCGCAGACGTTGTTGTACCTTTAAATTTAAACAGGTAGTAGAGCAAGGCTGATTTCAGCGCGAATGGGCGAGTTTGACCGGGGCAGTACTACCCTCACACAGAAGCCATCCTAATAATGACAGCATTCTTGCTGTCGTATTTAGTTAGTGTGAGGCCGGTGGCCCAATCACTCTGGCCTGGCCTCCGGAGGCCGGGAGAATGATGCAATTATCTGACCAGGCCGCCATGGTATGGATCAACATGCTGAATTGCGTACTCTCACAATGTGGACGTTGGCTCCTACTCCTGGAATCTACTCATGCTTTCCATCAGGCAGAGCAGAGTCACCAACCTAGACATGACAGCATTCGTGACGTCGTGTTTGGTTGGTGAATGCGAGACCACAGGCCCAATGATGAAGTAGCATTTCAATAGACCACCATAGTGTGGGCGTCACTATGACGTCACTATGCTACTTTATGTGCATTCGACTTTCTCGTTTCCAGGTCGGACCGAATATTTGTTTCGGAGTTTGGGTGTTTTCTATGTACATATAATAAGTATGTATGTATGTACAAAAAAAAAGTATGTTTATGTATTTATATCAGTTGTTTAGTACCCATAATACAAGCTCTGCTTAGTTTGGAACTAGATGACGTGAGAGTGACTTAAGCAGTTTCATAATAAAAAAAACTTCTTTTAAATTTAAGAACAAACAGCAAGTTTGTGGCCCTATCACATACAAACAAATTAACACACTTTGTTTAAATACAAAGACTATTCATTGAACAGTTATTATTAACAAGTTACTTTGTACTTAGGGGCCATCCATAAATTACGTCACACGTTAAGGGGGAGGGAGGGGGTCAACAAAGTGTGACATTGTGTGACAAGGGGTCATCCATAAATTACGTCACACGAATTTCATGATTTTTTTGCCCCTCCCCCCCCCCCCTTGTCACAGCTGGTCACATTTGTAAGACTCCCCCCCTCCCTAGTGTGACGTCACATAATATGCAAATTTACATTTAGAAATCATTGAATGAAAACAGATTCATTTCCGTTTAAATTATTTTTTAATAAAATTAACATCAAATCAAACAATTAAAAAAACAAAAATTGATTAATTATATAAATTAGAAAAAATAATAAATCAAAAATTTTTCAGTGCGTGTCAGGTTGCGCGTAGAATTCGGTTCTGTGGTCACCAATAATGATAGGTATATTTAAAATCGTGTCCAATAGATAATTGTTATCTTTACTTATTATTTCTTAATTTTTGTAGGTAGTTTTCCAAGACAGTGCATTTTACAAGTCAGACCTGTACAACTCCTGACAAAAATATATCAAAACCGCAATAGCTTTCCTTTAAGTTTTAATATATGGACTACTATCATGAATTTTTTCAGATTTTCGAGCCATCTGTTTAGCTTTTAGAGGGGGGGATGTCCTATTTTTACAAAAAAAAAATGCATTTGAAAGTTGAATAACTCGCAAACGGATTACTAAATCGCAAAATCGTTTTAACAACCTCGCAATGTTTTTAAAAGACCTATCCAATGATACCCCACACGATTGGTAGCCTCGAGAAAATGAAAACGTAACCACTTTACGAATAGAGGACGTACCCCAAATAAAAATAATTTTCATATGTTTATTCTAGCACTTTATAGACACACCAACCGTTTAGGCGGTAGGTCTAGGACGGACGGAAGGATTTGACGAATGTATAAGGGTTCCGAGTCAAGAACTACGGAACCCTGAATACGATTATATTAATTAAAGAAATTAACAAAATAAAAAAACGAATCCAAGTATAGGGACCCCCGAAATGTATAGCTTTTTTTCTATTTTTATGTAAAAATGTTAATGCGGTTCACAGAATACATCGACTGACCAAATTTCAACAGTATAGCTCATATAGTTTCGGAAATAATTGGCTGTGACATACGGACGGACAGACAGACAGACAGACAGACTTGACGAATCTATAAGGGTTCCGTTTTTTGCCATTTGGCTACCGAACCCTAAAAAGGTGATTTAATCACAAAATAGTAGAACTAAGAACGACGTTGTTTCATCTGCGAAAGACAGTGGTCAAATGAAATAGAAACAAAGAAACAAATCACCGCTAGGTCCGCTAGGCGCAATCAAAGGGTGCCTAGGTGGTCGGCGCGTAATACTAGTAGAGCCAAAACAATTGGTATCTTATATTTACACAGATATAGTTGTATATGGTTTTTAGGTTTTCGTAAAGTAATAGTTTAAAGTTCGTGTTTTAAGACTTAGACTACAATAGATTTTAAAATGTGACATCACATTATTTAGGACCCCTCCCACCCCCTTGTCACACAATGTCACACTTCGTCGACCCCCTCCCTCCCCCTTAAGGTGTGACGTAATTTATGGATGGCCCCCAAGGGGGTGGGAGGGGTCCTAACTTTCGTGACGTCACATGTCAAAGTCTATTATTATCTAAGTGCTAAAATACGAACTTTAAACTTTTACTTTACGAAAACCTCAAAAACCTAAACAAGTACATCTGTGTAAATATAAGATACCTACCAATTGTTTTGTCGACCACTCGCTCTACTAGTGTCTAGGCGCCCTTTAATAGAATTAATAGTTTTTTGAATTGTTAATTATTGATTTATGTGAATTTTATTGAAAAAAATTCAGATGGAAATAAAAACTGATTTCGTAACGGCTGTTTACATTCAATAATTTCTAAATGTAAATTTGAAAAATATGTGACGTCACACTAGGGAGGGGGGGAGTCTCACAAATGTGACCAGCTGTGACAAGGAGGGGGGAGGGGCAAAAAAATCAGGAAATTCGTGTGACGTAATTTATGGATGACCCCTTACGAGTACTTACTAAGACTAGCTTTGTCTTGCGGTGTTTCCCACGGTTATTGTTGTTAAGCGCGAGTACAGCCGCGGAGCGAAGCTAGTTTAAAAGAAATCGGGCAAGTGCGTGTCAGGTCTCGCATGGAATAGGGTTCCGTAGTCACCGTACTTATTGTTTCGTAATATTTGTACGAAGTTTTCGAAGTAAGCGTATTTTACAAGTTAAGCCTCTATAACTCCTGAACTAACAAAGCTGTCGAAGCCGTTATAGTTTTTCTTTAAAGTTGAGCTCACGGACTTGGACCACTATGAATTTTTTAGAGCATGCCGTTTCGATTTTAGAGGGGTCGGGCACGGCGCTCTGTTTTTACAAAAAAAATGCCCTTTAAAGTTGAATAACTCACAAATGGATACTTAAATCAAAAAATCGTCTTAGCAACGATCTCTCATCTCTCTCTCAACGATTTTAAAAGATCTGTCTATCGATACCCCACACGATGGGGTAGACGCGAGAAAAAAAAACATCCCCACTAAATGTGTAGGGGACGTACACCAAATAAAAATATTTTTCATAATTTATTCGTAGCACGTTGTTCACGTGATAGAAACACATATCCATGCAAAGTTTTATCTTTCTAGCACTAATCGTTTGGACGGTAAGTTGAGGAAGAAAGGGCGGACGGACGGAAGGATGGACGGACGGACGAACATAACGTATATATTAGGGTTCCGAGTCATGAACTACGGAACCCTACAAACCAACTAAGGTTTATTGATAATTAAGTAAATCGCTGCTGGTTAGTTCGATTTACGTACAGAAATAATTATCAATTATCACAATTTACATCTACCCTCCCTAATAAAAATGTCTTCCACACAGTGGGAGATGTATTTACTTTTGTTGAACATAACAACTTGTCAACAATCTCTTGTGGGAACAAGTTTAACACATTTTTCAATACATACTGAACAAGGCATTTAACATATCTATTTATTATTAGTTCAAGTTACTAGTATGCTGAATGCTGACCTCATGTTGCTAATGAAACAAGATACGGCATGACTTGACATCAAAGTTCCTATTAAAATATAAACGCAGGCAATAATGGTGGAATTGCAGGTCTTGCTTTTCAAATTTGTATCCTAAACAAAGCAATGAAGGACAAATTTCCAGTGCACTGATATGATCCTTATTACATCTAGCTACTGTAATTAAATCTAACTCACCAATTGTGATGCCAACTGCAAATAATATTTGTATTAGGTAGATATGGTCTTGATTCATTTTTGGTTTTCTGTAAAAATAAAAAGAATTTAATTTTATTTGATATTTTCTCAAATCATTGACATTCAACTTCAGTGTTCAACTATTTTACTATCATTTCTCCAAAATCAAATGTAGTATTTGAAAGTTTATGGGATGTTATGATAATGACCTTTATGAAATGTCAGAACCTTTTTAATATTTTTTCCATAAAAGATTTTGGGAGAAAAGAAGTTCTTGCTTTGGTAACACTAAATAAGTGATCATTGTCTATGGCTATAAAATCCCCTATCTAATTGACCAATCAGAGTCTGAATATGAATGTCAAATAACAAAGTGACTTTAAACATTTTGGTGTTTATTTTATTGCTCTCATAAAGTCCAAAGCACTCTCGCAAACATAGATTTTAATAGGTATTGCTAATATTGTGTAAACATTCATAAAAACATATAAATTGTAATTTAATATAATAAAATTAAAGTGTAGTTTTAAAAGATGAAGAGTAAAGAGATTTTTTTATTAAAAAAAGAAACAGAAAATAACAGAAGGACAAAATTCCACTCCTGATAAATAAAATTATAACATGGTGAGTAAGGAAATTATAGTGATATATTATTTATCACTGAAATTGTGCAAAAATTAACAAAATTATGTATGTACCTACTTTATAAGATATGTACACAAAGAAATAAAAGTGAAGTTTCCATTTGACATTTCATATTAACAGCCATTCTCTAAATGCATATGAAAGTAACTACAAAAAAAAATGTCTGTCAATTTGTTCCCAGTAATCTCTGGAACAGTTAGACCAATTTTAACTATTAGTTGTAAATGACGATCATAACTTTTTAGTGGACTAGCTTTGCCCCATGGCATTACTTGCAGTTATTGCAGCACTTCTAGTTCCAAAACTAGTTCAGATCGTAATTAATTAGGAGAACACATTTACAGTTATCAAAAGTGTGTACAGTAAAAAGTAAAAATATTAAAAGTTAATGAAAACCAAGACCCAAACGGTCTGATTTTCTTAATGTCTATTTATAAAAGTAAGGATTTATTAGGCTAATGTACTTATAAAGTATTGATTAAATAATAATAATTAGGTCTAACTAGCAGACAACAATTCACAGATTTGTATTTGAGCATTGGAAACCTAAACTAACTAAATAAAATGATAATGGACTCGCACATGTTTCTCATTTAATTGACCTTATAATCATTACATGGGTGTCTTAAGAGGTAACTAAAGGAACAAAGAACTAGTAGGCCAAAACCTCCTTTCAAATAAGAGGCCTATGTCCAACAGTAGACTGTTAAAGGCTGATGATGATGATCTTATAAAAATTGCCTTACAAAAATAAACTCTTACATTTCGGTTTCATTACTGGGTCAGTCCAAATGTTTGTATGATCCGCAAATATTTGTTTCAGAGTCTGGGTGTTTTCTATGTTTAATTTGTATGTGTATTTACGAAAAAAAAAGTATGTTCATGTATTTATATCAGTTGTTTAGTACCCATAATACAAGCTCTGCTTAGTTTGGGGACTAGATGATGTTGTGTGTAAGATGTCCAAATATTATTATTTCAATTTTCAGGTATTTAAATTGGTTTATGGGAAGGAAACAGAAACATGAGCCTAAAACTTAATGTCCAGACCACAAGTCCTCTGTTAGTATTAGAAAATTGATTGTTTTCGTTAATTTAAACCCGTAAACACATAAACAAAGAACCTAGCACTACTAGTTTTAACAATAAATAAGTATACTAACCTATTATCCGTCATTTTGTTATGAGTTCACAGTGTTACTAAAGTTCTAAACACACTATGGCACTTTGTTGTGATTTGATTCTTTGAAACGATAAACAAGTTTTAACTCCTCAAATTAAAATTGAAACCATAAGGCTGAAATTTTTCATATTATTATTGACGGTCAACTTTACAGTAACACAGATACTTAGCAATAGTAATATGATACAAATGTAATTAATAATTGTTTTTAACTCATTTATTTTAAGTCTAACCTCTATGTTTACTGATAACCGATTATGGACAGAGAGCTGTTAACATCAATTGAGTTTGAACATTTAATGCTTGTTCAGTAATCTGCTAAAGTTAATCTCGTCGTGCATTGCTCCTCTACTAACAACAAAAAAGCTTTTAAGCGCTAAATATAGCTTTGTTATCTTATACATGTATAATTATTTGACACTTTTTTCAATTTAGTAGATTTCTTTCGCTTTATATTTAAGATTTATTTTATACAATTGTAATTTTTAATAGGTACAACAAGTGGTTTCTGAACACATCAGAATTAATTGCAGTAAAGTCTGAGGGTGCCCGCACACACACAATAATATTGTGACAATAATATTGTGACACACGGCCCCGTACACTATAATCCACAATAATATTGTACAATACAGCCCGCACACACGCATTATTATCGGCAATACGTACTTTATTGCCAATATTATTGTGACACACGGCCCCGCACACTATAATCCACAATAATATTGTACAATACAGCCCGCACACACGCAATATTATCGGCAATACGTACTTTATTGCCAATATTATTGTGTGTGTGCGGGCACCCTAAAAGTCATAGCTGAAAGTGGACTGTCAAACTGTCAAGTGTCAAGACTTCAAGAGTCAAACTGTCAAATAGAAAGTTTGTTTTGTCAAGTTTTGTGACTTGTGAGTTGTGTGTTCTGTGTCAGTGTTCATTTGTGCAAATGTATTATTTCAACGACTGATAAAAATATAAATGCTTTTTTAAAGATTATTGTTGACTACAACAAAGTTTTCACAGTTTGGCCCTCCCATATCTGACGTTGGCTAAATTGTTATTGCACAACTTGATTAGTCAGTGCGAAAAGTGAAATTTATACAGAACTAAATAACAACACATATACTAACAATTAACTTTCTTTAGCCTTGATTGCCGACTATAACAAGGTTTGAGATCTAATTCAGACGTTCTAAAATGACTGTGTGTAGATTTTTCCAACAAGGATATTGCCGGTATGGGCAGAATTGTAGATATGATCATATTTATGGCTCCAAATATTCGTATCACGGTAAGTAAAATTCAATATTACATTAGATTCATTATAATATTCTAAATAGGTTAGTTTCATTTAATAATATTTACTGCTCATTATAAGAATTCATATAACCATTGTAATACCATTAATATGTCTAGATAGACTATCAACTACCATTAAACCCTTTAAGACATAGATTTTTAATAGTATAAAACATATCTGTTATACACCAGCGTACTAAAGTTTGCCTATTTATTTAGTTGTAATAAAACTACATAGTCATAAATGACTCCAATCCAATTTTATAAAGGAGGAACAACAACATTTCATAAAAAAAATAAAATAGTTTCTATACATACCAGCATAACTGTGACTGAAGTCATAGACAAAGGCTCTAGTCTTTCAAAGAGGAGTATAATCACATCATGTGACACACTTTTAGCTAACCCTCAACCACAAGCGGCACCAGTGCAGTCTTCAATCCCGGCAGATGAACAACTGGTGACTCAAGTTCAGGCAGACATGCAGTCTGCCCTCAGGGGAGGACAATGGATACTATCATGTTACTCGCCGTTTAAAGAGAAGCCTATATTCCCAGGCATCAGTGATTTATCTCCAGAGGAAGCAAGACTATTTATTTATGAAGCTAAGAATAGTAACAATTTAGAACAAGCGGTAAGTGATAATTTTGAAAAAAAATGTAATTAATCATCCTGAATGACTTTATTAGGATGTGAAACTTGTGTGTTTATAAAATATTGCATCTTAACTATCTGGTAAAGTAATTAAAACTTAAAACTTTTACTATTATGAGAACATGAGTAGAATCCAAAAGTCAGAGGTCACCGATATGTTGTGAATGCAGACATCATGGTAACTCTTGAGTATGAGTTACCATGATACATCGCAGAAGTAAAGGCCTCCAACTGTGGAGGCCTATTTAGATACTTCTGCATCATTGAGCCTCCATGCTCTCATTCACCATACCATACTGGTTGAGACAACCCGTTCCTGTTGAAAACAATAAATTAAAAATAAATAAAAATAGTTTTCAGACATCTTACACAACATCATCTAGTCCCAAACTAAATTACTGAATTATACTACTAAATTACTGATAGAAATACATAAACATACTTTTTTTTTGTAAATACATACATATTATAAATAGAAAACACCCAGACTCCGAAACCAAATATTTGTGAATCACACAAATATTTGGTCTAACCTGGGAATCGAACCAGAGACCTCTTGATCAGTAGCCGCATACGCTAGCCACTACTAGACCAACAAGGCAGTCAATGTGGCATTATTACCTTGAACAATCAAATATTTACAACACGCAATTCTTATCTTACATGCTAAAGAACTTGTGCCAAGTGCATAAAGCAGCTTTAGTGGTTACCCATTCATCAAAATAGTATGCTATTATGGTGTATATGTGTACCACTGAAAATTCTATCATAAATATTTCTACCTACCTGATGCATTGATGTAAATAAAATACAAAACAAATTTTTGTGTGATCCGCAAATATTTGTTTCAGAGTCTGGATGTGTTTTCTATGTCAAATATGTATGTATTTACAAAAAAAAGATTTGTTTATGTATTTATATCAGTAGTCTAGTACAAAACAATACAAGCTCTGTTAATTTGGGACTAGATGACATTGTGTGTAAGGTGTCTGATGTATTAAAATACATATTTATCTACTTTTCAGATAACCTACATGAATAATATCTTCAAAGAAACAAAACAAAAGTATGAACAGCTCCTTCAGCCTGATATGAACATAATCAAAGTATTACGAGGCCTATACAAAGGTGAAGTTTTACCTTCTCCATTCACCAGCAATGATCAGAACGCATTCGGTTCAAGTAGCAATACTGCGTCATCAATATTTCGTAGTGCTGTTCATAATACTCAACCAACTAGTCCTACACCTAATATGGCACAATCAATATTTAGCCAAGGACAACAGAGTATGTTCAACACACAGCCAGACCCAGCAAAGGAGTTATTTTCAAGAGCTAATAACACTAATGTTTTTGGTCCAAGCTCACCTCCTAACGCATTTGGTGAAACTCAAAACGTTTCAGCAAAATCTTTGTTTGCCAGTGCAGTTCACAGTAGTCAAAATCCAGTAAACCCATCAAGCGTATTTGCATCAGCCAATCAGAGTATTTTCGGCTCTCCTCCAAGTCAGAATACTTCACCATTCACTCAAGTACAGAAGTCACCATTCAGTCAAGAACAAAGTAGCTCACCTTTTGCACCGGTACAGAATAAATCCCCATTCAGTCAAGAACAGAACAGTTCACCTTTTGCACCAGTGCAAAATACGTCACCATTTGGCCAAGGGAATATATTTCAGACGAATAACAGTCCAGCATCTATTTTTGGACAAGCCAATAAGCAGCTTATATCTGACGATCCTGGAGTTTATAGCAAGACAGAAGAATTGTCAGAGACTGATATAGAAGCTTTTAAAAGTGACAAGTTTGAGTTAGGTTTTGTGCCTGAATTGCCACCATCGTACCAACTGTGCACCCGGGCCTTATAGCAATAGTGATACTTTAGTGATTTAAAACATTAATATATGCAATGACGGATACGTGATTGTTTGAAAATCATGTGATACAGTGATGTTAAATATCTTAAATAATAAATACTGTTCATAATTGGATGCCAAGCTGTCAAGTTTCAGCAACCAACATGCATAAAGTATCATCTGCCACCTAAATAAGTGACCGTGTAAGATAAATTCCATGGAACGGCTCCAATCGCATGAATGTATGCATTGTGATTATCATAATTAAAAAGATTCTAATTATATTACTTTTCTATGACTTTTCTTTTGATAATCACTTCCAGAAAAAGGATAAGGTTCTAAAACATAAAATAAAATTGTAGGTAATTTAGATCTAGATGTTTTAGAAAAAAATAAAAAAACTTGAGAGGTGGCAAGGAACATCCGGATAGAACGAAGTTAAAGTTATGACGCGTACACTTGCTAAACACACAATAATGGAGATTATAACGCGTATGACTTGGTTAGCACAACAGTAGAGAGGTTATAATGCGTACAAGCAAACTACGTAGTACTGCGTAGCAAAAAGTGTCGTTACAACTTTTTGTCTCAATTTTTTCCGTCTAGCCCCCTTTCTCAATGCGCGATAAGGAACTTCGTTCCAATATATACCCTTATAGATTCGCCATGTCCGTCCGTTCGTCCGTCCGTCATCGACTTATCGCCCAAACGGTTAGTGCTAGAAAGATTAAACTGCATGGATATGTGTTTCTATCACGTCGACAAAGTGTACGAATAGTTATCCCCCCCCTTTAAAAGCTATACGGCTGGCTTTAAAAATCTGAAAAAGTTCATGATGGCAGTACATATGCTGAACTTTGAAAAATAACGAAACAATAAGGAAACAAAACAATTATCTATTAGACATGATTTTAAATCCACGTGCCACTACGGATGACTACGGAACCTAATCGTATGTGTGGCCTGAGATGCAGATGTCCCTTTTTTTAAAGTCAATTGAAATGAGTGGTTTTCAGAGGGAGTTCACGAAATCACACTTTTACCTTACTAAAGACATTTAAAAAGGCAAGTAAAAAATCAAATCCTTAAAAAATGAATTTATTTACAAAATATGAATCTAGTTATCTATTTCTCCAAGGTATATTTGTTTATCGCTAGACGAAGACAGGACGATCGGTTCGGTGCGGTGGAAGTCCACGTCGTTGACGGAGCCGTTGTGTCCTGGGAGCTTGTACAGCACTCGGCGAGATGTCGTGTCCCAGATGTACAGGAACCGGTCTGATGACCCTGCTGCCACCTGCAATCAAATACAAATTTGTAGCAAACAGACATTACAAAAAAATAGTTTTAAAAAACTAAAAAAAACCGCTTTTAAACTAAAAAGTAGAAAATAATTTTAATGTAACAAAGCGTGGGGCGACGTTATTGAAATATTTTCAGAAAGCACCCCACGCTTTGTTACATTAAAATTATTTTCTACTTTTTAGTTTAAAAGCGATTTGTTTAGTTTTGTAAACATTTTTTTAGAAAAAGACTAAAAAAGACACTTGTATAAACATATTTTTTTTTTCAAATTCGTGTATTGTCATCGGTCTTCGATAAATGTACAAAGTTTGAACGAAATCTGGCCGTTTAAAATGGGTCAAAATCGCACTCAAAAGAGTCGGTTACAAACATACAGGTGAAGCTAATAAAAAGCGTGTAAAATATTATGACTGCCTCGATGGCGTAATAGTAGCGTATGAGATGCGACTGCCGAGTTTGAGATTTCGTGTTCGATTGCAAATACAAAATGTTTGTATAATTTGTTTTAGAAGATTGAGTGTTTTATAATATGTATGTTACAGATGTGCGAAATATTTACTTATTGGAGATTGCTATTTTACTTTCACAGAAGCTTGAGGTATAGACAGGGCCGGATTTAGGGGAGGGCAACCAGGGCACTCCACAATACAGACTACGGAAAAAAAATTCAAATTCAGACTAGTAAACAACTTTTTCTTTCATATTTTTTTTTGCGTTGTACCTTTACCTACAGTACTTTGTACAAACATGATTACATTAAATATTAACAGAAATCATCAATCTATATTTATTCACTCCAATCAGGCAAAAAAAATTGTTCACTTTATTTGGAATATAATTTGGGACCAAGGGGCCTCCACTCCTTTGTTGCCCCGAGGCCTCCACACCTTTAAATCCGGCCCTGGGTATAGAATTATTATAAGACCCTCAAAAATAAACCTCAAAGCTATTCACATAAAGTACATACATGTTTGAACATGACAGCAATGCTAGCGCTTCTCATTCAAACGGTAAACGGGTTTATAATAACAGTTTTAAAGTTTATTTTCGAGTGAAGTTTATGTAGGCAACAAACCTTAGATCCATCCTGAGACCAGGCGCATCGGAGTAAATTCTTCTCGAAGTTGTGTTGGTGGCCCGACATGATCTTGACGCAGCGCTCTGAAGGGGCGAAGGGCCGCACGTCCCATATCCTCAATGTGTTGTCCATCGAGTTGGACAGCAGGTACGAACCATCATACGACAGTGACATACCTGAATATTATCATACACTTCAAATTACATATTGTTCAAAACTGAACTGTTGCTAATAGCAGTAATATTATAAAATAAAGTGTATACCACAGTTGCAAATGCATGAACCAAAACTGCCAAACCAAAAGTAGGTTTTATGTGAAGTCGAAATATCAGCTCAATCAGTGCAGACTTTTTTTATGTATACCAACCAACATAACATTATTTTTGTATATAGGTAAATACACATTAAACAAAAGCATCAATTTAATAATCATGAGAAAGTATTTGGAGCACTGTAGAAAAAATGCTTCAGAAGAACTTATTGCATAGGTACAGTACTGGGCAAAAAATAATGCACATCGACCTCTAGAAAGAGACAATCGACTAATTTCGGCTTTGTAGAGCGTTGTCCCTTTCGCACGAAATGCTACTCCACCGCATTTGTCGAACGACTGGCAAAACGGAGCACATGTAGTGTGCGAAAGGGACAATGCTCTACAAAGCCGATATTAACAGAATGTCTTTTTCTTGAGGTGAGGCCCTGTACTGTATGTACATATTTGACCACCTCATTATTGCAGTTGATCACTAAAATCTTAAACAAATAGAAGTGCCATTAACAGTAATTTACCTGTAATGGTATCCGAATGTCCCTTGATCTTGTACGCAATCTGGTTATTTCTGATGTCCCACACTTTAATAACATTGTCAACACCACCAGATATAATTTTCTCTGCGGTATCATTGAGCAGGACTGATGTGATGGGGAAAGAACTGTCGAAGGACGCTATAGGGTTACGCTTTCTTGCGTCCCATAGTTTTATTGTATTGTCATCTGAAGCAGAAACCAGCAGCTCTGGACCTCTTCTTGCACCTACAATACATGTAAATAATGTTACAGGGTTAATATTAAACATACTACATATTACATAGATTAAACAGGTTTAAGAGCCTAAATGAAAGTTTCAAGTATTGTGTATCAGACCTATCCTATATCAGATCTTGTGATATTTGAAACACGGGTATTCGGTTGACAGTTTATTGATGACTGAAGAAAGACATTACAGATCAGTGCGGCCGGGCCGCGGCGCTCACGCAAACATAACTATACATAGGTACATGTACTTATTGACTACGTACATCACATATCTCCACCCTTAATCAATAATACCGACACAACTTTAACCTCCGGTTTTCGATACAAAGTAGACAGAGTTGACAAAATATAATTCAAACAAAATTTATTGTTATAAAGTACGAGTATCATTAACGATTTAAACACCTTAGGTATTTGACATTAAAAAGGACCTAATCTGTGTTTAACAACGGTGACAGTGAGTAGTGGCTTATTTATTTATTTATATATATATACACATATATTTTTACTAATATTATTTTTACACTCATAACTTAAAACTTGTAACGGGGTGGATTGTTTATCCGACATTGGCGCACCGGGCGAGACTGGGGCGGTTCAGTAGGGGGCGAGGATGTAGCTGGTGGTATGTCTTGTATATTTGCTTCTATGCAATCTTGGAATTGGTCGACCCACTCATCGTCCGGGACTGCGGGTGACTTGCGGTACGGGCTAAGAGACCTCTGCTCTCGTGTTGCGTTTTCGGTGTCTGGACTTTGTTGAGTTGAAGGGCTAGGACAGATTAGTGAACTACGTACCCGTTGCTTAAGTTGATCAATATGCTTGTGAGACTCTCTACCTAATTCATCGATGACCCTGTAATCCGCAATCCCTATCTTCTCTGTAATTTTTCTTGACATCCATTTATCTCGCCCACAATACTGGCGTAGCCAAACCTCCTCTCCCGGGGAAAGGGTGCGGGTTCCTTTAGCCCCACTCTCCCGCTGATGCAGTTGAGCTTTGGCAACTTTAGCATTCCTATCAGGCCTTAATGCGTCAAGCTTAGTACGTAACCTACGCCCAAACATAAGTAAAGCAGGTGTTTCCCCTGTTGTGCAATGCTCAGTGTTCCTATAATGCAATAAAAAAGTATTCAATGATTTATTTATATCTAAGTTTTCTCTAATTGCTTTTTTTATAGATCTTTTAATAGTTCGAACAGCATTTTCAGCAGCACCATTGGAGGCTGGGTGGTATGGTGCTGAAAACAGATGTTCCACTCCCATTGTTTTCAAAAATTGTGAAAATTCACTACTAGTAAAAGGTGGGCCATTATCGGATACTAATTGCTTAGGCAAACCAAAACGGGAAAAAAGTTCGCTCAGGAACCCAATGGTGTGGCTAGCCGCAGTACTAGGAACCTGAGTCACCTCTAGCCATTTCGTTTTCGCATCAACCAAAACAAAAAATATTTTTCCAGCTATTGGACCTAAGAAATCTACATGTACCCGGGACCATGGTTTGTCAGGCCAGGGCCACGGGCATGGTGCGTGTCGTGGGGGTGAGTCCCCCTCCGCTGCACACACCTTGCAACTGTGACACACATTTTCGATTTCTTCATCCATTCCAGGCCACCAGACATAACTCATAGCAAATGATTTTGTTTTAATTATCCCCATATGACCTTCGTGTAACTCTGATAGTACCTTCGACCTACACTTCTGTGGCACTACTACCCTATGGCCCCACAATATACAACCTAATTCTTCATATAATTCCTGTTTGCGATTAAAAAAAGGCTGAAGAGCTTTAATTTCATTCTCAGTAGGCCACTCATTTCGAATGTAACCAAGTATGCGACCCAATAATGGATCACGACTAGTCTGCTTTTTAACCTCATAATAATCTAATAACATTGCGTTATGTGCGAAATGTAAATATGTTTGTTCGGGCATAGTATCTTGTCGAGGTGTAGGAATCGCCGGTAACCGAGACAAACCGTCGGCTCCGTTTTGTTTTGAAGTGACGTATTGAATGTTATAGGTATAAGCGGATAGTTTGATCGCCCATCTTTGTAATCTACTAGCCGCCATTGAAGGTATACCTTGTTTGGGCCCAAAAATTGCTACCAGTGGCTTATGATCGGTACGTAAAGTAAAGTGCCTGCCATATAAAAATTGATGTAGTTTTTCTAAACAAAAAACTATAGCTAGTGCTTCCCTTTCGATCTGGGAGTAATGTTTTTCTGCAGCAGTAAGTGCGCACGAAACATACACAACCGGTCGCTCGCACTCACGAGGGCCGCCACTCGCGTTGTCTCGCTCGTACTCCCACATCTGACTAAGCACACCACCTATACCCCGTGCGCTCGCGTCGCAAGTCAAAAACAAAGGTTTGTTTGGATCATAATGAACTAAAACATCGGCGCTAACTAACATGCATTTTATTTTCCTAAAGGCCTGTTCACACTCCTGACTCCAATTCCAGCTTGTGCCTTTTTTTAATAAATTAAATAATGGAGCCAGGATTGAGCTTAAATTTTGTACAAACTTGGCATAAAAATTAATTGTACCCAAAAATGCTCGTAAATCTGTAATATTGCATGGTCGAGGTATATTAAGTATACCCTCAATTTTTTCTGGATCCGCTTTTACCCCCTCCTCTGAAATAATATACCCTAAATACTTAACTTCATTGGTTAAAAAGGTACACTTATTCATTTTTATTTTCATTCCATTATCATGGAGTCGCTTTAGAACTTTTTCTAATGTTTGTAAATGATTGAACATATTAGAATCTCCTAAAATAATATCGTCTAAAAACACCTCAACATTCGGTATATCATTAAAAAGATTTGACATAATGCGTTGGAAAATACCTGGACTTGAAGATAAGCCAAAAACTAATCTTTTATATTTAAATAACCCTTTGTGGGTGTTAATTACTGTTAAGTTTTCAGGGTCCTCTAATTCTATCTGATTATAAGCCTGGGTTAGATCTATTTTTGAAAATATTTTGCAACCATTTAACTTGACCAACAGGTCATCGATTCGTGGTAATGGATATCGATCAACTTTAAGCACCGGATTCAAGGTAACCTTGTAGTCCGCACAGATACGGAGTCCACCATCAGCCTTACGTACGGGCACCAAGGGTGTGGCCCAGTCCGCGCAGTCCACGGGCTCGATGACGCCGTCCCGCAGCATGCCGTCCAGCTCGGCCTCCAGCTGGTCGCGCAGCGCGTACGGCACGGGCCGGGCGCGGCAAAACACCGGCACTGCTCCCTCGCGCACCTGTAGCCGAGCCTTGCTTCCTCTGAACCGTCCCAGTCCTCCCGAGAACACCTCCTTATATCTGTCGAGTAAATGTGACAATGAGTTATTACAACTTTCAGAGACATTGTGCAGCAAAGGTATCTGAATTCCTAGTTCGGAAATCCATTGTCTCCCTAGTAAAGAAGTGGTTCCACCCTGTATTACAAACAGTTCCAACTTTTTTGTTTGACCCCCATACTTTATTATTGGATAAATGACCCCCAAAGGCCTGACTTTACTTCCATCATAAAATTTAAATATTAAATTACTCTTTTCTAATGGCTTATTATGAAAATATTTATCATACGTTACTTTACTGATACATGACACTAATGACCCCGTATCGATCTCCATAGGTATCTCAACCCCTTCTATTGAAACCAATAAGCTTACCGCTTTATAACTATTCAGACTAAGTTGATGTAAATCTTCTTCTACTTGCCAGTCCTCTTCCTCCGAAAAAGATCTCGACTCAGCGTCCACTCCGGACACAGGTGACGTCATAACCTGCGCTGAACTCTCCGATGCTTGAACATGAGCCACCATCTTATTTCCAGTCGTCCCCGGCCCTTGTTTCCCACTAGGTCGGGTGGGACACACTCGCCGTAGATGTCCCCTCTGCTTACACCTTCCACAAATAAAACTGCTATAACGACAACCATCGCTACGATGGTCTTGTGCTCCGCACGCGTAACATTTGTTTTTCCAGTCATCTTGCCTTGTATTCCGCCCGTGCCAAGTGTACGCCGGGCCGCCGCCGCCCGCGCCTTGGTGCCGTGGGGTGGCGGGGTCACGCGCCCGCCGCGTGGTGACCGCGTGCAGCGCCGAGCCCTCGCCCTCAGGCGCCCGCTCCACCACTGCTGCATCGCGTTCCGCCGCTTCCATTGAACACGAAATTTTAACCGCGTTTGCGTATGTTAGCTTCTCCTCCGCAAACAACCGCTGTCGGATGGCCTCACTCTTTAATCCGCATACTAATTGGTCCCGTAGATTTTCTTCTAACCCCGCATTAAATTCGCAAAATCTCGACAATCGCTTCAATTCGGAAATATATTGTGATATTGTTTCACCGCCCGATTGCCTTCTTTGGCGAAATTGATAGCGCTCCGTCATAAAAGATGGTGTTGGTTGAAGATGTTCCGTCATTATCTTCACGACGGTCTTATAATCCTTTGCACTAGGTTTTGCCGGGCTTGTTAAATTACTTAAAAGTTCATAAGCCTCGTCTCCCATCGCGGCAATTAAAGTAGGTAGCCATAGTTCCTCTTTTACCCCGTTAACTTTAAAATACATTTCCGCACGCTCCACGTACAATGTCCAATTTCCCGTTCTCACATTGAACTCGGATATTTTTCCCATCGACATTTCTTCGAATTAGAATTAAAACAACTTGCCGGCTGCAGCTCACAAACAAAACGAAACGTAACGTGACGCGTAAACAAAATCCTCGTCGCCAGTGTGATATTTGAAACACGGGTATTCGGTTGACAGTTTATTGATGACTGAAGAAAGACATTACAGATCAGTGCGGCCGGGCCGCGGCGCTCACGCAAACATAACTATACATAGGTACATGTACTTATTGACTACGTACATCACAGATCTAATACACAGAGTACTCTTTAATAAACACTTTATTAAATCATTGATCATTAACATTTATTAATTAGGGTTCCGAAGTATATCACTCGGAACCCTTATAGATTCGTCATGTCCGTCCGTCCGTCCATCCGTCCGTCCGTCCGTCCTCGACTTACCGTCCAAACGGTAAGTGCTAGAAAGATGAAACTTTGCATGAATATGTGTTGTAACTACGCCGACAAAGTGCTACAATAAAATTATGAAAAATATTTTTATTTAGGGTACCTCCCCTACACGTAAAGTGGGGATGTTTTTTTTTTCTCGCTGCTACCCCATCGTGTGGGGTATCATTAGATAGGTCTTTTAAAAACAATGAAGGGTTTCTAAGAAAATTTTTTGATTTAGGTATCCGTTCGCGGGATATTCCACTTTAAAGGGTACTTTATTGTAAAAACAGGGCGTCCCCCCCCCTCTAAAAGCTAAACGGCTGGCTCAAAAAATCTGGGAAAATTCGTGAAGGTGGTCCATATACTGAACTTTGAAGGAAAACTATAAGGGATAAGATGGCTTTGTTAGTTCAGGAGTTCTAGAGGCTTAACTGCTAAAATGCTCTCACTTGGAAAACGTCATACAAAATTAACGCATTAATACGTAAACATAACAATTATCTATTGGATACGATTTTTTATGCTTAGGTAATTCAATGAAATCTTGCATAGATATACTTTTCGATTCTCGAAAAGGAACACATAACAATCTTCACCGCGATAACCGTCATGCAGGCAGTTAGAGCCACGGTCAAAAGCTAATTGATAACATTGATTTCTGCGAAGCAGTCATCTAAGTTCCTCATTTAACTACAATGCATTTACAATTATTTGACTTCATAGTTGGTCTAGTGGTTTAAGCGGTCGCCACACCGCTTCTACAACGCCAAGTGTTGTGAGTTAGAACCTCACATGGTACCACACTTTATGTGTACAACAATTTGTTAATCTGAGGCTGAATATTCTTTAAATCCATTTCATGTATGTTTGTAATGTCCTCCGCTACACAAGAATGTACCTGGTGTGGAAGTTGTTTTTAAAAAGTCCGCTAAAACTATAATACCCCAATTAGACCAGTGCCGATAATGTTTGAAAACAAAATAAATTATAGTAGGATGAAAGCCATTGTAAAAGGAGGAGAATATTACAAAAATTAAGGGAAAAATAATTTACGGGCGATCTGAGGTCGGAGGGGGGGTTTTAAGGGAAAATATGGCTTATCTCGATTTCCGGCAAAACTACAAGTCCTATGGAAAAAAGTTCAATAGCAAAGTTGTAGGTAATAAGATCTACATTTTTTGCGTTCACACTTTTTTCACATAACGTCAAATTTTTCACATTAACGTCAAATTTTATGTGAAAAATTCAACACGATTAAAATGTAAATTTTAATAAATATCTCAATAA
The DNA here is from genome assembly GCA_932526445.1 of Phragmatobia fuliginosa. Lineage (NCBI taxonomy): Eukaryota > Metazoa > Arthropoda > Insecta > Lepidoptera > Erebidae > Phragmatobia > Phragmatobia fuliginosa. Next base: position 19,853,342 of record OW052073.1, read on the forward strand.
CGATTAAAAAAATCGTATTCGAGTTTTTCATTTTTTGAATTTTCGGAGAAGATTAACTAAGGAAATATATAAAAAAATTTACATCATCCGAATGTAGAGATTTCATCGAATAGAAAACACCCCATTTCTTTTAAAGAAGTTGATATTTTGACGGGTGAATTTTCGATTGAAAATTAGGGTTTTTTTCGGTATTAAGTCAAAATGAGGTGAAAAAATAGATATTTCAAATCAAATAAATTACAGTGTATTCAGGACATAAAATGGTAAGTTTTCACTAAATTTCTAAGACAAAAACTTGGTTTTTTGAATTTTTCACATAAAATTTGACGTTATGTGAAAAAAGTGTGAATGCAAAAAATGTAGATCTTCTTATTACCTACAACTTTGCCATTAAACTTTTTTCCATAGGACTTGTAGTTTTGCCGGAAATCGAGATAAGCCATATTTTCCCTTAAAACCCCCCTCTCCGCCTTCCCGACTTCAGATCGCCCGTAAATTATTTTTCCTTTAATTTTTGTAATATTTTCCTCCTTTTACAATAGGTTTCATCCTACTATAATTTCTGTTCAGTTTAGGTTCAGTTAGGGTTCCGAAGTTTATGAATTCGAACCCTTATAGATTTGCCATGTCCGTCTGTCCGTCCGTCCTCGACTTACCGTTCAAACGGTAAGTGCTAGAGAGATGAAAATTTGCATGAATATGTATTGTAATTACGTCGACAAAGTGCTACAATAAAAATTATGAAAAATATTTTATTTGGGGTACCTCCACGTAAAGTGGGGATGTTTTTTTTTTTCTCGCGGCTAACCCATTATGTGGGGTATCATTAGATAGGTCTTTTAAAAACAATAAAGAGTTTCTAAGAGAATTTTTTGATTTAGGTATCCGTTTGCGAGAAATTCCACTTTAAGGGCCACTTTTTTGTAAAAATAGGGCGCCCCCCCCCCCCCCTAAAAGCTAAACGGCTTGCTCAAAAAATCTGGGAAAATTCGTGATAGTGGTCCATATAATGAACTTTAAAGGACTATAACGGATTAGATGACTTTGTTAGTTCAGGAGTTATAGAGGCTTAACTTTTACAATGCGCTTACTTGGAAAACGTCATACTAAATTAACGCATTATTATGTAAACATAACAATTTTATTATTCATTGGAAACGATTTCTAATCCACGTACCATTATAGGTGACTGAGGAACCCTTTCCTGTGCGTGGCCTGACACGCACTTGGCCGATTTTTGATTACTTATCATAGGCCACACTAGAAAGCTAGAAAATTAGGGTTCCATAGTCACTCTTGGTAGGTGAATTTAAAATCGTGTTCAACAGATAATTATGTGTTATCCTTTTTTTTCCGAGGTGGATTAAAATTTTAGCACAGACTCATAATAGTACTAGTACACAAGACTCACTCCGAAAAGTAATTTAAAGAAATAGGGAACCTTGGTGTCAAAAGATTAAGTTCAATCCAGATTGCACAGCGCCGAATCACCTACGATTATAATTACCTACAATTGCGTGTCTTTCTATTGTGTAACTCTTATCTGTCCTGACGATGTCTAGTCGACTGGCATGCCTGCCCGGGCAGGTCGCCGGCCGACTATACCTAAACTGCGGAGTGACACCCCCCTGATTGTAGGTCTTATTAATACTTATTTAAAAAAATATGTACTAACCTGACACCGAATTAACAAAATTTGCGTGACCCTTAAGTTTTTTTATCCTCGTACCAGTCGGTACATCCCATACAGCGACGGAGTTGTCTGTAGCACAGCTGTACAAGTGTGACCCATCAGGTGAGAAGCACAGTTCCATCACAGCACCGGTGTGACCTTTCATCACCATTACGTTCTCACACTGACCATATACATTCCATAACACTGAAAATATAAAGAAAAATGTATGTATTATTAACTAGCTGTGTTTGTGGTGTTTTATAGTATAGGTATATATGTATACTAGTTGACCCAGCGAACTTCGTACCGCCCAACTTTAAAATTCCAGAACTTGATCGCAGCGCCACCTACCGGGTCCAATTGCGAATCTAAACCATTCCCAGATCCCCTTGAACACACACAAAAAAATTCATCAAAATCGGTCCAGTCGTTTGAGAGAAGTTCAGTGACATACACACTCACACAAGAATTATATATAAAAAGTAGCCTATGTCCTTTCCCAAGTACAGTTCTATCTTCATACTAAATTTCATCAAAATCGGTTCAGTCGTTTAGGCGTGAAAGCGTAACAGATTTTTAGACCCGCAGATCCGCAGATACCCGTAGATCTATTTTAGAATCCGCCAACATCTATTTTTTATACCTCTTGGAGGCAAGCAGGGACACGGGTGTCAGCTAGTAGTTAATATATACATAGTATGTGACCCATGCAACCTATGTCGCAAACACGATTTCTTTCTTCGCCCAGCGCGTCTCTGCCTTTCTACTTTGCCCATCATTATTAATTGAGTAGCATATCTTTCGTGCCCGAGCATGTGACCGAGATATTCTCTTTTACGCTTTTTGATAGTTTGTATCAATTTTAAATACTTTATATACATAAGCATACAGTTACATGTCAACTCGTTGTAAAAACATAAAAAGAAATTGTTGTCTATCAATCTTGTTGCACGGTATTTAAATAAACCCGAAGTATGGTATTCAATCAAATCCAATAAGTGGACCCAAACTAAGCATAATTTCTTAAGAATTTACAATTTGTTTTTTTTTTTTTTAATCTGTGATCAGTCGAGCAACTATAAGCAGATGAGCTGAAAGGAGAGAACGTTTTGGGTAGTTTGGGCCACTGCCACAAACTTCCCTCACTGAAATAGCACATTGGCTTTTTTCAGTCTATTTATTTGATTTGGCACCAAAAGCATTTTTGTTAGGGGGTTTGGATGACCTTCGTCGTTCTAGGTACTTTCCAGAATATCTTTGAGCTTCCTAAGTAACAGTTCTGAATTTACAATAAATACTTAATAATATTTCATTCCAATGTAAACATATATTCAAGGTAGTGGTAAATCTTGGCACCATGGATGTGCTCGAACAGGATGATTTTAGCCTCTAACGGAAGGGCCACTTATAATGATAGCATTTGTGCTGTCATAAACAACTATAGGTGAGTACGAAACCTGAGGCTCAATAATCCAAAACCATCTGAATAGGCTGCTATAGTGTGGGTCACCATATTGCACCGCAAACGCAATGAGTATGGCATCCACTACTCTGAGGTTCTACCAATGCTTTTTTTAAAATTAAGTTTCTTTACAAACAAGCTTATTTCATGGTATATACAGGGTGAATTTTTGAGACAGGACAGTAATGGCAGGTACCTCAACCGTTATAGTCCCAGGAAAACGCTTTTAGGAGACTATCCATAAATTTTTAAGATATTCTGAATTGCATTTACAGATTTTAGAAAACATACAGCCAGCAAGAAAATGGTTATTTTTCATTCATTCAAATTTTTTTGATGCCAATCAATCCTATTTCTTATAAGGATCAAAAGTCTCTACTGGACCAACTGAGGTTTGAGTACTAGCAATGTCAGAAATCGCAAAAACTTTTCCCATGTTTCAGAAAAAGAATCAAACCTCTAAATTAGCCCATCTTTTTGTAATGGGTAGATCCGCCATAATCCGCTATAAAGAATGGCTTAAGCGGCCGCCACACCGCTTCCTACTGCGCCAAGTGTCACGACACTTGGCGCAGTAGTTTGAACCCTCGGGTTCAAATCCCATGTAGGATAACACTATGTGTGATTCAGTGTTCACAATTTGTTGTTCTAAGTCTGACTGTTCTCTGTGTCTGTTTCATGTATGTTTGTAAAGTCCCCCGCGACACAGGAATTTATATTCTTAATGCGGGAGTTGTCTTTTTTAAATAAGAAAAAATAAAAAGAATACTGACTGAAAAAGTAGGTAAGTAAAAAAAGTTACAATTTCAAACTGCTGCTGAGAAATATCTAGATTCATCCTCCTAGCCATTATTCCCAAGTTTATTTGGGGTCGGCTACTAGTTCAACCGGTTTTACCTGAATTTCAGTTTTTCCACGGAGCAACTGGCATCGGACCTCCGCTACCCTAAGGGAGAACTGAAATTCGAAGATTGAACTAGTTGTCAGTATATTTGAGGGCACTGACTTCCCAATAACGATTGCCATAGATGTTCATGACAACCGGGACCTTTTCCGGGAATTTCCTAAGAAAATCCCAAAAACACTTTTTGGCCACTAGATTGTTAGTTGTAATTTATGTACTTCTTGATTATTAAAAACCTTATGAAGAATCTCAAAGAATTCATTCAAAAATAAATTTTCCTGTAACTATAACGGTTAAGGTACTGCCCTTACTGTCCCATTTCAAAAATTCACCTGTATAGAAATGTAAAGTATACCATTCAAATGTTTTAAATTAAGCATAAGTTATTGGATTTAGTATAGATTCGCTTAAAATAACATAAGCACTTATAATCAAAAAATACAATAATAATCAAGTTGGATTATAATTCATAGTTGCTGATATTTTAAATAACTATATACAGTAAGATATTATATTTACTTACAGATTTGTCTGTCGAATCCAGCAGAGGCCAAGTGTTTGCCCTCCGGGTGAAACTTTGATGTAAATATCTCCCCCTGGTGTCCTTCCAATAACATTATAGGTGCATATAAATTTGACGTTCGTGGAACCTGCACAATATATCAAGTATCATTAGTGTTTATTCTAATAATTCAAGCAATATTAATGAAGAATACCACTCAGTACTCACAGAGGTTGTAACAACAGCTTTTTCTCTTGAGCCGACAACTGAAATTTCATGTCGAGTTCGTTTTGATGGAACTATGGCCAGTTCTTCTGCTTTTCTTTTCTCTAACTCAGGCATTTTTGTGAAGAGGAATACAAGGTATTAGTAAAATAACTTTAGATTATAACCTACGACGCTTAATATTGTTTAACAAACACAACCACAACACAAGAGTTCTCAAGACTACAAAACTGACTGACAGACGACAGTAGTGACAGTTGAGTGTTGAGTGTTGACTGACAGTGACTGAATGACGCTGTCGCAAATAGAGCTGCGCTGCGGCACCAGTACAGTACATAGACCTAGATTTCCTACTTCAGTGCACCAGTAAGGGCACCAGTCACTAAATGGAGTATGTCTCAAAATAAGGTTGAAAAGCCAAGCAAAAAAATATTGCAATGGTCACAAAAATCTTGTTTTCACTTTTAAACTTTATTTAATCATGACCATTTAATTTAACAAATACTTGTAATTTTCTGCCTAAAGCTGTATGCGTGAGAGAAAGGAAAGCTAGGATAAACTGGCTTCAGTCTTGTACTTTCAAGTTTATAACTGTTATCGTTCTGGCTTTACTGAACAAATATACCAAATTATATTTTTGAAAAATTCAAAGTATAAGAAAAACGATATTACAAAACTCAAACACTTCCAATAGAATATAGGTTCCCGATTTTTTATATTCTATGGTTCATTCAACAGTTCATCAAATAATTTCGTTCAAGAAAAGCGGAAATAATCTGTGTCGGAAATGTTGAAAATAGGATATGTCAGATATATTTGTTTACACATGTAATTAAAATTAGAAAAAGGCTCTGTAAATATGAATAAACCTAATAAAACATAACATTTGTACAATGCAGAAGTTAGAGCTGTCATTGGCTATAATAAAACCTCATGCAATTAAAAATCCAATTGCACTATCTTACATCAGAAATGTTTTACGAAACAAATTCGTTGTTGTTAAGACGAAAAGGGTTTCTCTGGATAAACAAAGTGCCAGCAAGTTTTATGAAGAGCATGTAGGGAAGTTCTTTTACAACCGCTTGATCACTTTTATGGCTAGGTGAGGAAGTATTATAATTCACTATTTATCTTTTCTAACCTTACCGGTTCTAACCATAGCGAATAACATATTAAGATAGAACCATCTGATACCATTAGAGGGTCTTCTCTGACGAAACTGTCCGACTGTAGATATTGTAGAGTTGTATATCTTTTAACAGTCCTTATTGGACGTAGGCCTTTTTAATATTTAGGTCTATAAAAGTGACCATTCTTATTGTGTGACATCCACCGCCTGGTGGAAAGCACCTACTCAAGGTGTCACCATTCTTATTGTGAATGAGACAATGCATCACTACGGTAGCCTATTGAGATGCCACTGTATCATTGAGCCTCTGGTTTAACTCGCCAATGAAATATGACAGCACGAATTCTGTCATTTTTAGGTTGGTCTTCTGTTGGTAGTACACTTGGCCAGGTCAAGATGACTTATTCATGCTGTAGTCAGCGCAGCTCTACTAGGTACCTTAAAAAATCTTTCTTAATAAAGAGCATGTATACTTAATCTTAGCAAAAATACTTTGACAACATTCGAGATCCAGCCTGTGTAGTGTGTACATTTAAATGGAAACAATATGGAGGTCATTGGAATATACATCAATACAATGATAAAAATGTTTTTTTTTAGTGGTGCCATAGATTTGCATGTGATAGCACACTACAATGCAATAGATCTCTGGAGACGGATTTTAGGCCCTACCAGTGTGTATAAAGGCCAATTCAAAGAGCCCAATTGCTTGAGAAGCATATTTGGACTTTCAGACACTCGTAATGTGGCTCATGGATCAGGTAAAGTTCTTTTTGAATTGCCTATCTAGATCTTCTTCTTAGTGTTTCGATACACGGTAACGCAGTTTGTTTCTCCCGGTGTATGCGTAAAATCTAATAAATCTAAATCAATAATCAGTTCAGAATTGTAACTAGTTACGGCGTGCAGTGTCCCCTTGTTTTTTAAGCTACTAAAAGCTACACATTTGATAGATAGATAAAAGGACAGCCCCAAAGTTAGTATGTAACACAGTAAAGTTTACTTACAAAATGTATATCAAGTTCTGTTGAAGACTGATCTGACATTCTACATATCTGACTTCTGTGTGAAAAAGAAGTATTATTATTTGTCTACATCAAACAGCAAGAAAATCACTTTAAACTCACTCATGTAATACAATCTGTAAAATCTGTGGTTTCAGATTCAATGGAGTCAGCTGAAAGAGAGATAAAATTCTTCTTCCCAGAGTTCTCTTTCTACAAATGGCACAACGATGATGAAGAGTTATACAGGAAAGGTCCTATCATCTTCAACAATTATTTGTTTCAGCATGTTAGAAGATTGTAGTCAATATTTATTTAGATTATATTTTTTGTTACCGTTATTTGTTGAATTGACTGTTAATTATTTATTAAACACCTATGCTTATAAATGACAAGAGTATTGAAAATACATGTAATGAAATCAGTATTGATCTTTTTATAGACTAAATATTCAGGATCTAAAATGGTTGAGAACTAGTGTGACAACGGATATAAAAGTTGTATATGTAGGAATTAATATTAAATCTCAATAAGAATAACATATTCCCTTGAATTTAATTCAAGCAACAAGTAAACAGTATATAATTTGTTTAAAACAAATAACAATTAGGATGTTTGTAAAGTCCCCTGTGACACAGGATTTATATTGCCTTTTTAAAAAAGAAATAGTTGTGTAATGCATGTGTTGCTAATTTATAACACACAGACACACAGTCCCATAAAGTTACTAAGTTTCCCTGCCTTGTGGGATTTGCCAATTTATGACTAGAGATAAAACATGCATAACTATGAGTTTTGAGAGAAATGAGCTCAGCAGTGGGATGTTATGGGTTGTTGATTCATCATCATCATTCATCAACAACCCATAACGTCCCACTGCTGGGCTCGGGTCTCCTCTCAAGAGAGGGTTAAGGCCATACGTCCCCACGCTGGCCGAGTGCGGGTTGGGGACTGGCAAGACACGTTGTGGCTACGTAATCTTACCGTTGGATGTTTTTAAGCCGCCCGAAGGCCTCCAACTAAGCTTCACGACTGTTACCTAATGACAACAACCGGGACCGACTGCTTAACGTGACCTCCGAATCACGGAAACGCTCATAACATATCATGCCACATACGGTCACCCATCTAGGTCCGACCGCGCCGTAGTTGCTTACCCTCGGTGATTGTTTCCAATCACCTAAGGCCACTCGGCTATGAGCGCTTCGGGTTGTTGATTGATTGAACAATATTAGTCAAATATCGTAGATGGGCTGCTTGCTAAACGACACTAAGGATGATTTCCAAAGAAATGGATCGTAATATAGACGTACTGCATACAGATGGGATCCAAATTATTTTGGTTTTATCTCTATGGTAGATGGCTACAAAACTGACGGAAGTAACAAAGTTTTATTTCGTATCACCTTGTTTTAGCGGATTTTGCTTTTCGCACCATACCCTCCATGGGGGAGATCTATATTTTCATTATTTACTTGGCAGTTTTATCATAAATGAAGTGCAATACAATAAGTAAACAGCAAGTAATAACGGTCAAGGAGTCCAAAACATGTTTTCAGTACTATAAATTCAGATATTGTTCAGATCAGATTAGTGATAGGTGAGCTGTAGTAGAACCATATTCAGTAATTAATTATATAAAATGTATTCTAATTTTGAATCTGTTATGTGTGTGCTAATTTACTTTAGTGAAAAGCAATGTTGTTGCTTGTTGTTACCTACATCAACATCCCATAACTGCTGGGTTCAGGTCTGGTCTGGTCTCCTCTCAGGGGAGGGTTAAGGCCATACATCCCCAGGCTAGGCAAAGTGCACGTTGGGGACTAAAGACAATGTTGTGGCTACGTAATCTTGCCGTTGGATTATTAAGCCACCCGAAGGCCTCCAACTAAGCTTATGTTGTAGTGTAGCTTCTAAATGTGCTAACCTATGTATCCTTCCAAATAATAGAAATATAACATCTACCAAAAAACTTATTTTATTTGATAAAGAAATGCAACTAAAAACACAAATAGATTGTATTTGCATCTCCAAAAATCGTTACAACACTGTAAATCATACAAACATATGTATTATATTAGTTACAACAACAGAATAACATACAATAATATAATTAATACTAACATAGAATGGTATGGGTTATCTTATCAGAATGAGATCACAATAATTTCATAGCCTCTTTTCAGAGACTTGCACTAGTTCACTTTAGTTCGCAATAGAAGAAGAGCCTGGCTGTCCTTCATAAGTACTTTATAAAATATTTTTCTTTTTATAGCAATAGAAAATTACAAATTCTCATAGTATAAGGACAAATATAAAAAGTGTAAACGGTCAAGAAAGTGACAGTATATTGTTGTAAATGTGCATTCAGCAGATATTTACAAGAATTCAGGGCCATTAGCGTAAGTATACAGGGATCAGGGAGGTAGATGGGTGACAGAAGGTGTCCGCAAGGGCCCAGGCCAATCTGTGGGTATGTTTAACAGGAAGGCTGCAGATCTACCAGAAATTTACGACTAAGCCTGAATTCACTCACTCCCCTATTTTGACGAATACTTTAGGTCTCGAAAATACTTTGATTCCCTCTTCGAGCTTTGCCAACTGTTTCTCGAGCTCCATTTTCTTGTTACGCATTTTTAAGGTGTCTGTCTTCACTGGTAGTTTGTTTAGTTCACTTACTAGTTCTGCAAAACCTGCGAATAGTAATAAAAATATTTTTAAGATTTTACTATACTGCTGCGCCCTGCAGTTAACCAAAAAAATTGCCAAGTTACTTCTTATAAAATCAACAATAACTGCTGGGCGCAGTTAGTTTCTATTATAAATTTAAACACGAACCTATGGGGCATTTTTTTTTATATATTTTAGTCTACCAAAGCGACTCTACCCTGCCTGATGGAAATTACGAGCAGAATCCAAGAGTGGGGGAAACCACACACCATTGCTGCGAATGCAAGCTACAAAGCATGGCAGCCCACATTACGGCGGCTTAGTGAATGCTTTGTCATGCTCCGTTTAAAGGACCCGGGACCACAGCGGGAAGGAAACACATGAGCTGGTAGTGAGTCCCAGCTTTTGACTGCTCGACACAGGAAGGAAGGCATTAGCAATATTGTAAATTAAATGTGAATTGCCTCAGTGGCGCAGTGGTAGTGTATGCAACGCTGTGCTCAAGATCTCCGGGTCAGACCAAATATTTGTATGATCTGCAAATTTGTGTCCTAGTTTGAATATGTATTTACCAAAATGTTTATGTATTTATATCAGTTGTCTAGTACCCATAGTAAAAGATCCTATTAATTTGGGCCTAGATAGGGTCGTGTCACATTATATCAGAAATATTTACATACCTAAGCTAATACATTAAAATACTAACTATTTCTAAGCATCCTAAGTGTCTCTTTTCGCTCTGTATCGGGTAGGGTAACATGTCCAGGGGGGCACACAGCGCCGTCATCGTCTACCTTCACACCTTCCAAGTCTTTAGGGCCTTGATCCTTACGTTCACGTAGATATTTCGGTACTACACCCTTTTGATAACCTGAAATTACAGTATTGACAACAATAATATCAAATTTACAGTCTCAAACCTGTTAAAATAATCTTTTCATAAAACTTATATAGCCTATAGGATATATCCACCTTTGCTGTACTTGGGTAAGAAAACGAAAAACTATTACTCGTACCCTAATCTCGCCAGGTATGCCTATGATATTTGAGGGATTCCTCGATTTCTCCAGAAGCATATCATCAGATCTTGGTTTCCTAATCATGGGACACATGAGGCACCAGCTTTCAAATTAAAATCAGTTCGCTCAATTGAAGGTTTGAGGTAACAAACAAAAAAAAACATCAAATTGAGAACCCTCTTTTTTTTGAAGTCAGTTAAAAATTATGAGAAGGAGGATGCCTTTGTCAAATAGAGTGGCATACAGACATATGAAGTTACTGTTTAATAAAGAATAATTTATTGGAACTAAAATAATGTGTAATTAAGGGCTTCTATTAATAATTTCATAATAATTTTTAATAAAAATTATTTGGATTGAAAAAAGGTTGCCTTGTTGTATAAAAAACTTAGTTTAGCATCAACAGTTTTTAATAGGCCACTACTCATAAGTATGTCCTTTGCAAAGCGGTTCATAATATATCACGCTGGCCAGACAGGTTTGTATAAGAGGTTTGTTTCAAGATTTCTTCTTTGCAGTAATGTCCTGCATGGTTTTTATTCCCTTCCTCATAGACACCCATGCAGCCAGTGAAGAGGTGACTCTTTATTTTTAATACTTCACCACACAGATTGGTGTATTTTTTTTATAAACCTCTGGATGCGCCAAGACCAAAACTGATCAGTCGCCTGCTATGTCCAGCATTAAACTGCGATAGGCTGATGATTAATAATATGATGATAAAAAATTACCTGATGGTAAGTACGGGTCTTTGTCTTTCCTCTCTAAAATTGAATTCAGGCGACTACGATTCTTTTCCATATCTAACAGATCATCGCCAGCTCGACGAGGAGTATGACCTGATGGGGGACTTCTGTTGTGATGTCCGGTGTCTCCACTTGCTTTCATCTTAGCATCAGTATCATCAGATTCCTTTTTAGGATATAGCATTGTCAACTTTGCACTCTCTGCGAATTTTTGAGATAGATTGCTCTCAATGGTCTGACAGCCAATGTCTCGGAGTCGTCCAGAGGAGTCTGTCGATTTCACCTCCTCATCGTCATCTTCACATGTGTCTGCGACTGCTTGTTTTGCTAGTCTCATTTCTTTACGCTTTAGAAACTCAGCCATATCTCCCTTTTTTATTCTTATTTCTGGGGCTTTCTTACGAGTAGTCGTAGAACTTGTCTTTGCCATAGTGGGTGATAGTTTACCACTTTTGTTTGAAGGAGATGACTTCACTTGTCCGAGGGAGCTACCAGCAGCTATTGGATTTGTCAATCGTGGGGGATGGACATTTTTTGTGGTGTATTTAGGTTCTTTAGGCGATTTGGTTTGAATATACTTTAGTTGTTTCATGTTCTCTCTAATGAAGTTCTTTTTTTGTTCTTTCTCTGAAACCATCATTATTTTATGTATTTAAAATGTAATGGCAACCTAAAATTCGGCAGTTTTGCAGATAATTTGGTAAAACTTGTACATGAGGGGGCCTATATTTAAATATCACGATAATCTCGTTAAAAAATTCAAAGTAACTCTATGAAGTGTAACTCTATTAAATTGACTAATTTGCGATGGCTATGGCCAAGTGTTCTAAACAAAATCAAATGTAACGGGTACATACTTGGTTCGGGAAAGATACCCTTCAAAGTATACATTATGGAGAATCAAACGTTAACAAAAACTAAACAAGAAAATGAACACACATTATTTAACGTTCGATATAATGTACACTTTACTAATTGGGGTAAATGTTCATCCTTCTGCACTTCAAATATTTTCAGGATTAAAAAATTTTATACGGCGATTTCTTGTACCATTTACGTTCGGTTTTTGTCACTTTTTCAAAAAACTGTCACCTCTCAAACTAAGCAGTTTTGTTTCTGGCCACTTTTAGTTTTCGTTTACAAAGCAAAGCTGATGGCTAAACAATAAAGTTTTTAATCTAAAATGGGTGTAAAATTGAGTAACGAAACTATAATTTATGCGTCGACACTGAGTTAGCGCCTAGGTGATAAATACTTTTATTTACCAATAAAGAGATTAATTACCAAGGAGCTAAGTATGGAAATACGCAAAATAAAATGACTGTTGAAATTAACGCTACATGCTTGAGTTAATTGTATTCTAAGCACGCACGAGTCAAATAAGTTGGATAAAAGAACGTAAAGTTATAAGTTAACTTTTACTAAACTCAAACTTTTTTAAACTGCAATTTATTTTTCTGTTTCTAAACGAGTTAATTTTTTGATTTTCTTCATCTCGCTCCTTAAATTAAAAGATTGGAAATTAATGTAATTATAGTTCTAAAGAGTCTATAGGATCAAAATTAAGTTATTAATCACGGAACGTCATGTCCCAGTCCCAACTCAAAAGGCAACTCCGGACGAGTCCGCCCAGGTAAGGTGATTGTGCCTAGGATACCACGGGCCAACGGTTGATGTTATACAGTTGTTTATGTGCTAGACGGCGCGAGAACATCTATATTGCGATACATGATTATTAGTTTATTCAGTGTAATTCGTTATTCTATAGCAACCTACAGGTGGTAGGTAGGTAGGTCTGTAGGTTGATAAATGATGTCTCTTCGATAGATGGCGCTGTAGTAGGTATGTATGTTGCTGTTCAGCGGTATAAGCATGAAACTTTTTTTTTATATCGATAGACGGTTGTCTTTTTAGGGTTCCGAAGTTCATAACTCGGAACCCTTATAGATTCGTCATGTCCGTCTGTCCGTCCGTCCGTCCGTCCGTCCGTCCGTCCGTCCGTCCGTCCGTCCGTCCGTCCTCGACTTACCGTCCAAACGGTAAGTGCTAGAAAGATGAAAGTTTGCATGAATACGTGTTGTAATTACGTCGACAAAGTGCTACAATAAAATTATGAAAAATAATTTTATTTGGGGTACCTCCCCTACACGTAAAGTGGGGATGATTTTTTTTTCTCGAGGCTACCCCATCGTGTGGGGTATCATTAGATAGGTCTTTTAAAAACAATAAAAGGTTTCCTAGACGATTTTTTGATTTAGGTATCCGTTTGCGAGATATTTCACTTTAAAGAGCACTTTTTTGGAAAAACAGGGCGTCCCCCCCCCCTCTAAAAGTTAAACGGCTGGCTCAAAAAATCTGAAAAAAATCGTGATGGTGGTCCATCTAATGAACTTTGAAGGAAAACTATAACCGATTAGATGACTTTCTTAGTTCAGGAGTTATAAAGGCTTATATGGTAAAATGCGCTCACTTGGAAAACGTCATACAAAATTAACGTATTAATACGTAAACATAACAATTATCTATTGGATACGATTTTAAATCCACATACCATTATAGGTGACTGAGGAACCCTTTCCTGTGCGTGGCCTGACACGCACTTGGCCGATTTTTTTTAGAATCATTCAGCGATCGTGAGAAAAATGCAATCGACAGCCCACTTTGCAATAGTGTTGCAGCGATAGAAAAGTCTGAGGCGTTGGTCTGAACGTAAGAAATTTCGTTGTAATCAATTCCTGATCCAAAGCTGATTTTGATAAATCAGTTTTGATATTCGCGAATAGCTTCTTGGGTTAAATTAATACGTAGTGAGAATCGAACCAACAAAATATTGGTTTTATTCAAAAATAAAATACGACATGATAAATATAAAGTAAACTTATGAGTCCATAATTTAATATAGATGTCAATTGTTAAGACTGTACCAAACATACAAAGGAGGATATTATCACAAGTATCTTAAGTTACTCCTTAGACCATCAGCTATTCTACCAGACCAGACTCCAACCGTTCTATAGATTAGCCGGAAAACCAACAGACATTATTCCTGCGGAACAGAGTCACTTTGGCAGGGTCTAAATAAAGTAAGAAATAGACAAGTATGTATATACCTACTTCTTTAAGTATCTATTTAGTGAAAAGCTTTTCATTTGAAATTTAAAACAGATTTGTATTGGTATCACTATTGTATAATTTTCAACTAAGCAATCTATGAGCTCGCGTAAACCTACGCGTACCTATATTAATAACCGTTTATAATGTTCACATCAACTTCACAAAACACTTTATATTATATACAGATATCTTCTTGGAAAGGAGGTTAACGTACTACACTTGTAATAGACGGTTGCCATGGTAACGAATAATAAAAATATAGTGTCACAAGGAGTTATTTTTTGCTAAAGTATTTCGACATTGAGATGTCTACTTTACTATTTTGATTATCGTATTTTATTGTTTTACTAAAAAGGGAAATTTGTATCATAATAACTTAATTTAAATATCTTAAAATTGTAGCGAGTATGTCTGGGTCAACGAGCAAGTATAGATTGTCCCGTAGAGGACGCAAGCTTCAAGTCTCTGATGACCAAAGGACCATTATCGCTTTACCTAAAGATATTCCTGAACGTACTTGGTATAACTTATACTTCTTTTACCTATACTTTTTAGCGTGCCGTAGTTCATGGCTCGGAACCCTTAAAGATTCGCCATGTCCTTCCGTCCCTCCATCCTCGACTTACTGCCCTGCATGAATATGTGTTGTAATTACGCGAACAAAGTACTACTTTTGTAGTAATAATGTACCTCCCCTACATGTAAAGTGGGGATGTTTTTTTTTCTCGCGGCTACCCCATCGTCTGGTTCAAGTATCCGTTTACGAGTTATTCAACATAAAGGAGCATTTTTAAAACAAGGGGTCCCCCCACGAAAGCTAAACGGCTGACTCAAAAAATTTAAAAAATGATAGTAGCCCGGGATTTATTGAACCTTCAAAGAAAACTCTAGCGGTTTTGATAACTTTTATTTTAGGAGCTATAGGGGCCTTACTTGTAAAATGCACACACTTGGGAAAATTCGTAAAAAAATAAAGAAATAATATAATAACATGACAATTGTTTATTGGACACGATTTGATATCTACCTACCATTATGGGTAACTACGGAACCCTATTCTATGCGTGGCTTGACACGCACTTAGCTAATTTTTAGTTCATAGTGCTCGCGAAATCTTTAAGCCTTAAATTCGTTTTGAAAAAGTAAGGCAATTATTAATTTCAATTATAAATATTGCTCCATTTTTTGAAGAGCCAAAACTTTTCACATCTAGTGCATAGTAGGTAGGTACATGCACGATAATACGTCCGATTCAAAATGTGCGTATTCTAAAGCAAAAATTGACCCATGTTGATTATGATGATTTCGCATAATCGTATATGACGTTATTATTAAGTTATTTTCTAAATAAATCCTTTATTTAGAAAAGCTCTTAAATGGTTAACTTATTGAGATAAACACAATTTATTTTTTAATCAATAAACTAAAAACCTTGTTCAAATGATGCAGGCTAGAAATTTTTCAAAAGGAAGAAACTGATCTGATGATATTTGATATAAGGGAAGAGATTGTTGACACAGCTATACAATATTGTTACGAGAAATACATGGAGAAACAAAACGCCATATTTACGGCACACTGCGCTGCGCAAGCATGGCTTAAACTTATTAATTGGTAATTATTTTATGAATTTAAAACGTCTTCTAAAATATATTGCGAAGAGGTACTAAATGTTAGCACAGACGATTTATTTCAAATTACGCTTCTACAAAAAGCTTCTAAAGCGCTGGAGTTTTTGACTGGAGCACATAATAATCTGTGGAGAAAGAGTTCTTATATCTCTTTCAGACATAGAGGGAAAATTCTCCGACCAGGCAAGGTCATTTGCTCATTATGCCTTCTAAGCGACGGTCAGTGGTCGATTTAGGTTTTTTCTTGAAAGAAAACTTACGCATAACTTGCAAAACAGCCCGCATGTCAGGAGGACAATACTAGGAGATATTCATAAAACGGACACAAAGACCAATTCAGAAAAACAATTTGTGGAACACGTAGTGTTGTCATATGTGAGAATTGAACCTACACTCATCGAAGTAGCAATCGGAACTTGTTAGAAAATTATCTCGTCGTCGTGAAAACTCACAAAATTAGTTGTTACTTCTTAGTTCAGTGTATATCCGTTAGATGGCATATTTCCTTGATATGAACAAAAATAATTATTGCTAATTGCTATTGTTCAAAGGTATTTCTATCGTCACGATCCTGGAGAAGACCCGAGCGCATACCCTCCTTGTTTTATTCCAAAACGCGAAGAGTCTTGGATACCAGATGAAATGCCCGATCCGTCTCCCAAAGATACATGGAGTCAACAGGATTTGGTCGTAACTGAGGATACTCAAGATGAAGGCCTCCAAAGGTGGCCAAGCTCAACGTCCTTGGACTATCCAATTGAAGAGGAAATTCCACAGGAATATTGGTATATTTCTCATAATTTTTTGGGTTTTCTAAGATTATATCCAGTCGTCTTCGCTTGCCCGTACTTGATATTTGGCCGGAGAAACTTTTGACTTTTCTGTCATGGTAATACATGCAGGGCATTTATACAAATATCAGGCACTGAATGGGTTGTTGTGAGTCCAGTACTATTTATAGTCGATATTGATTCTGGCCGCGATAACCCAATAGTGCCTGGAAGAATATTTGCGTTTAGCGCGATCGCTTATTCTGTGTCCAATTATATTTTCTCTATAATGCATATATATGCAGATAGAATCATCTAAGTAACTTTTTAAATGCGCGTACTAAGGAAGGTACGTTTGCTATCTCAGAACTCCGATATTTGGGAATCGATTTGTAAAATTCATTTTTTATTAACTGTTTCGTCTTAAATACACATAAAGAAACCTCTCCTGAATGGGAACAATTTAGGGAATGAAGACTACAGTTTTTTAACATTTATTATTATAAAGTCGATTTGATACTTGTTTGTATGTCTGCCATATTTTTTAAGATATTTAATTATTTTATTTTCCCAAGGTTCCCCGGCAAGGTGCAGCTATCGAATGAAATGCGGCTACGATTGGATTTAGACAGAGAAATCAGCTATGTAAGTAACATATTTATTTCTTAATATGAAGTTTTTTTAGCATATAGTTGATGATGATGTTCTTCTAGACGTTTTTGGTCATGCACCGGTCTCAGCATCGAAGCAACTAGTTAGCTAGACTAGCAGAGTCCCGCGGTGTTACCCACAGCTGTTGTTATAAATTAGTAAAGCGAAGCTAATCTATAAAGTATTCCTTGTGTTATCAGACATCTGCCAGTTAATGTCTTGTTAAAATCAGTCCAGCCGTTCTTGAGATTAGCCGGAACAAACAGACCGACAATTTTTTTAAATTGTATTATTGGTGTAAGCAACGTTTACTTTCATATGCATTTAATAAAAAACTTAATTTGGTATTACATACAAACACTTTATTTATGTGTGTTTTAAGAATTGTAACTTATCTTGATTCCGACGAAAGCGTCTTTCTTTCTTTCGTTAAATGTAAGTTTATTAAAAAAAAAACAATATATGTACTTAAATAATTATAAGAGCCATAAAATGTATAGATTCTAATTTAGTGGTAACCGTTAGACGATTCATAGAACCAAACCCAAAAAAAATAGTTATTTTATTTAGTTGAGAGTAAAACCGGTTGAACTAGTAGCCGACCCCAAATAAACTTGGGAATAAAGGCTAAGAAGAAGAAGAAGTTGAATCCGTCCGTATTGACGCGATGATGCATAAGTAATCAATTTATTGAAATATGTTATAAATAACAGGATTATCTGCAGGAATCGAGTGACACGGTAGCTACGCAGTCAGAGGAAAAAATTGGTGCTGAGAGCGAAGTTCTTCAGAAGATCACTGACTACAGTGCCGAGGAACTGTCCAAGGTATACTTATAGCATATCGACTGCAGTAAGCGGTAATGTTATTGGACCTTAGACCAGTCCAGGCCCAAACGAGTTATGCTCTCAGAAGCAGGTGGCTCTTCGTTGAGCTCTTTCAATTCCAGCAGCTCGCCCCTAATCTGGTTAACGATAACTCCGCCCTTGGGGGACTTGTGCCTAATTAGGGTTGAGCCAGCGTCGCGATAAGATGGCTGCCTTGGGGATAGTTTGATCACTGGCACTGTATGGTGTACCGGTATGGGAAGCAGCTTAACGTACATTATTAACTTATCATCATTCAAAAGTAGCCTGCATTTACGGTTTCTGCTCCACTCAAAGGACGAGTCGTGATGTTTCAAAGCCTATATTATTACGGTATCTTCGAATTATACAAGTCCTATTACATTTTATGACTTAAATATCTCTTGAGTGAATGGTTTTTACTTTGGCAAAGGTTTCAACGACGAGTGCATTGAGGAATACCACGCCAGTGGATGGATCACTGCACGGTGCCGGAGACTCTACGATGGTGCGGGTGAAGGGACGAAAACTTGCCGATAAGAAAGATAAATTTATGTAAGTGGTGTTAATGCATTCAAAGTATGATTATGTCCCTACATTGACATATTACTAATAATGACTGCAAAGTTGGTCTTGTAGTGTAAACGGTCGCCACGCCGCTCTCTACTGTGCCAAGTGTCGTGGGTTTAAATCTCACGTGGGACAATACTTTGTATAATCCAGAGATTTTTGTCCTTAGTCTCGGTGTTCTTTATGTCCGTTTCATGTATGTTTGGAATGTCCCCGCGACACAGGATTTATATTCCTAATACACGAGTTGTCTTTAAAAAAAAGTAACGTAAGAAAAATTAATAACGTGAGAATGTCACGAAAATTTTATAGAAAGATAAGAAGCTAAGAAAGAAAGGATTTACTTAAGATTCATAGACTAAAATAGAACTGAGAATACACCCGAAAAGGGCCAGGGAGTTTTTGGGGTCCATATAGTCAATCCTTTCATTGGAGAGTGGGCACTAGAACATTGAAATCAACTAACAATTAACTCATCAACTTACTTTTTTAAATTATACCCATAATTCCAACAGGTCTCGCAGTTTTCCCGCCAACAACATGAGGGGCTCGTAAGTATTTTCAGTTTGAACTTAACTAATATAGTGACCGACGTTGTCTTGTTTGAAATATGATGATAAATTTGAATTTGAGTCTGTTTATAAAAGTTCTTGGCTGATTTTTTCTTGAGATTTTTTTTTATCGAAATTAGTCCAGCCATTCAAGGGAAATTGGGATTTAATTCGATATGAGTATATCGCTGCTTTAATTCGACAACAATAGATCTCAATATATAAAAAAATAGCCAAGTGCGTGTCAGGCCATACATAGAATAGGGTTCCGTAGTCACCCATTATGGTAGGTAAATTTAAAATGGTGTCCAATAGACAATTGTTATGTTAATTTATTATTTCTTTATTTTTGCACGAAGTTTTCCAAGTGAGTGCATTTTCCAAGTTAGGCCCCTATAACTCCTCCTGAAATAAAAAAAGCTATCTAAACTGCTATTGTTTTCCTTTAAAATTTAATATATGGACTACTTTAATGAATTTTTTCAGATTTTTTGTGCCAGCCGCTTAGCTTTTAGAGGTTCCAATTTTAAAGTGCCGAGTCATGAACTACGGAACCCTAAAAATGATGTGTTTTCAGGAGTTTAAAGAAAATGAGATAACGACATTTAATCGTGCCACAAACCAAATTTTATAGATAGAAATAGGAGTTTTATTGACATGAAACCATAGATTGGTTTGCGTTGAATGGTAGCATTATCGAAATATTGACACATTTGTAATGTATCGCTACATAATTAAAACAGCGAAATACAGATATATCCATAGATATAGCCAAGTATATTGTGACAGCCAAGTCCGACGGTTTTCGTGATGGCATACAATTTGTCATAATTTATGTGGACTTGGTAATTATGCTAAGTGCAATAGTACTTGTTTTTCGTACTGATGGGTTAGTTTATATACAAGTAGAAAAATATTATAATATATAGTGTCTATTAAAGAGTATAAACACTTGGCTGGTATAATTAACATTTTATTAATGATCGCTGGCAACACTGGTGCTGTTATTACAATGAACATTTAGTTGTAATGAGAGGAGTCTTTGTTCTAAATTGTTAGAATATATTATTCAAATAAATCCTCGTGTTGCAGGAGCCGCGGGAGCAAGATGCTGCCTCCCCTGGATCATTCAGATTCGAGATCTCGTATCAGCGTCATATCGGATTGCCGCTTAAGGAATTTAAGGTTTGAATGTCACGTGAACACATGCCTTTATAATTTATTTCCTATTGTTTTATATAGTGTTAATGCCGTTTTAATGATTTCAATAATCATCCTGAAAACAAAATTAACAATTTGCAGAGAGATGATAAAATTTAGGCTGATACTGATACTTACAGATGGCTTTATAAACCCAAAACGAAACATCTCGTAGATAAATATGATCACACACTATAATTACATTAATAAATATAATTATACTAGTTGACCCAGCGAACTTCGTACCGCCCAACTTTAAAATTCCAGAACTTGATCGCAGCGCCACCTACCGGGTCCAATTGCGAATCTAAACCATTCCCAGATCCCCTTGAAGACACACAAAAAATTTCATCAAAATCGGTCCAGTCGTTTGAGAGAAGTTCAGTGACATACACACTCACACAAGAATTATATATATAAAGATAATAATTATATTAATAATAGTTGAGTTCATTACATCATAGTTATAATATAAATTCCTTTGTTTGGGTCTTACCAGTTCATAAGAACCAAACACAGGAATAAAAACCTGTAAAACTACATTTTCCTATATCAATAAAAAAATTGCACTCTTATTATTAGGAAAGTGTTCCATAGATATATAATTATTGCATTGAAATAATTCAAAATGGCGTCGAATTCAATGCGACACCAACTGAAAATAAAGGGTTGTCATGAGAAAATACAGGCGAGTTGCCACGTGCAAAATAACAATGGGCGGACTGTCAATAGGTTCACATTTACGAAGTGAGTTTTATTCATGAATGGCTTGTATGGGTTGTGGACATGTAGGGATGCCTTTGGAAACGAATATCTTGTTTCATTTGTGAATATTCTATACGTATGTCTTTAGTTTATGTGTTGAAGTTTCCACAATGTTAGTGTAAATTTACATGTGGGTTTGGGTAGAAAGTTTCTTAGAACTGAATTTTTTCAGTAAATAGAGATTAGTTATTGATCAAAAAAGGTTAGGTTCCATTAAAAAACTTGCTTTGATGTCTTTCTTTTGTTGACGGGGTGGAAAAATCCCTTCGAATTGCCGGTTCCTCGAAGACTCAGGAGCCAGGAGTATGTGTTGTTTCCCTTAAAATAACACCTTCCCCAGCCGACTCACCTACTATGAGGAGGACCTGGACAATGTTATTTCATGTTTCCTCCCGGATCGACGTCGCATGTATCTGGTCTCTATCCTGGGAAAAGCTTCAGCTTCACCCTGCTCGGCTCTCCCCTGTGCTTTGATATCTAGGAATAGATTGTACAGGCATGTGTTTAGAAATTATAGAAAAACTACAAAATCACTGATTCCTTTTTCCTTGCTAGTGTTTTTGAACTCTTGTATTCGGCAAAGAACATACTGTATACAATAAGTCATTGAACTACAAACGAGTCAAGATACTTTTGTCTTGAGTATAATGCGGTCCAGTTTGAATGACATGAAATGCGTTGAATTAATCCGGAGGGTCTTGTAGAACTAGCTGATTATCAATGCGTTATATTACGGGTACGGTTTTGTTGATAACATGACTTGGGAACTATTAGGGTTGAACGTTTTTGGGATCTCATTTTATTAAAACACAAGTAGGAGAAAAGGCTGAAGACCTAAATTGGATAAAAGGTTCACATATAAAATTACTTGCTCTACTGACTTTTTCATTCAGGCAGAACCTAACCCATCAAGAACATTTTATTTAAGTCTATTTCTTAAATAAAATGTGTTAACGGTATTATTTTATGTTGTAAGCACGTATCAAGAAATGTTTTTCCGAATTTTCAATTCTAACGGGTATATAAAGTTGAACGATTACGTATTGAATGAAGTAGGATATTATTAAAATATTCGTAGAATGAAATAAAATAATCAGGCGGATAATGTATCCATTTTAAATCAACTTAACAATTACGATTCAAATTGTAAAAGTTCATAAATATTCGATAAACTTTAATATTTTAAACGCTAGTGGTGTGCAAGCCCTGACAAAGAGCGAGTGTCCCAGGTGTGCGGGTCATTGCTCGAATACATCCTTTTATGCATTGACTGATACAGATTACAGGCCTTCACGATACATGCACAATTGTATAAGTCTTTATGCTGCATTTCTATGTGCACTATTTATAAGAATTTCTTTCAGACGAAATGAAGACTTCATTTATCAACTCCATAGGATCAGTAGGAATTGTATTGAATGGTTGCTAAAATAGGTCACAAGTTGCATGTTTTTCGCATTCTCGTGGGTTCTCTTTCTACAATCTTTATTCTCTATGCTTTTATTGACTACTAGCTGCGCCCGGTCGCGGAGTTACCCGCGTATTTGCGTGATATAAAGTAGCCTACATAATAATATGTGAAAAATCAGAACTCATTTTTAAAACTATTATTATGGTTGCTATGCAAGTGTGTTATGCATAGCAACCTGATAAGTTTTGACAGGTTTATCTCCGGTCATATAGTGATACCTCGATTATTGCAGTAAAAAGTAGCCTATGTGTTATTCTGATATATAAGCTATATTACTGTAAATTTCATCCAAATCCGTTCAATAGTTTTTGCGTGACAGAGCAACAAACTTATATGCACACATACATACAAACTTTGGCGTTTTTAAAATTAGTAGGATTTTGTCTCGACAACGTGACTTAGTTCTGAGAGAAGTCACTCCCAGACAAACTGAATATATGTTAGTTTTCTTTTAAAGATTAGGTTTGTAGAATAACAACTTGGCTAGGCGTGCTGACGACAAGTGTGGTCATATTAGTTTTCTATTAAAGATTAGGTTTGTAGAATAACAACTTGGCTAGGCGTGCTGAGGAGAAGTGTGGTCATATTCTATGGACTGCTTTTGACAGATTTTCTAAAAAAAAAACAGTATTTACATTTTTTTCAGTAGATATTTTCCACATTGGAGTAAAAAAGACTTTAGCTCCATGTTCTAATGTAAAAATCCAAAGACTCTCTTTGAAAAAAAAAATTCTTTACTTCATATAAAGTTTACTATCATAAAGCACTGGCTCGCATTAAACACTTTCAGTCATTGATTTATATAATCTGTGCCGAAAATAATAAACGCAAAGTCCGTAAACCACAATGTAACCCACAAAAGCTGTAGTACCACAATTGATCGTAATTAACGAACGGAGCTTCTGCCCAGGGTTTCAGTAATCTTCGTAATTCGATTACATAAGTATTTAGTACACCATTGTATAGCTTTGATGTCAGTTAGCGAGAGAGCTTTGCCGATTAATTAAATTATTCTTGCCTATATTTTGATGAGGTTTCGCTTTCATGATGGTCGGTAAATGTTTGGTTGTTAGTGCCGGTGGCTGCACCCCGTAATGAGCTCTCAAAGCCCCGAGATAAGTAGTCCAGTGTTGCTACATTTAACCCTATATTTTTATGCAATTTATTTGGCAAAATTGCTCCATTTGCTTTTAACGAATGTTACTACTTACTGGAGTATCTTTGAAGAGAAAATTGAATTTTGTTTATACTGTATGTTTGTTTGTTTATGTGAAATTTGTTGTTTATCGTCAAAAATGATTCACTTTTGTAGACTTTAAAATAAAAAAAAACCAATTAACTGACTTATTAGGTGTTTACTTAATTATTTTGAGTTTTTGTTTATAAACTTGGAACTCAATTGTATGTATATGTTAGATGATGTATTAAGTAGTAGAGCCACACTGATTTCAGCACGAATGTGCCGGGGCAGTACTACCCTCACTCACACCGAATACCGATTACCAACCCAAAATGAGTGTGAGACCGGAGGCCTGATAATGCAGGATTGACAGACATGCGGACTGCGGAATGTATTCGAACAGTGGAATGCAATTCATTTATTCTGAATCATTTTCCCGGTCTCCTATCTCACAAGGCTGCCATGGTGTGGGTCACCATGCTGCATTGTATGCACAGACAATGAGGATGGTGGCCCCTACTCCTGGATCCTACACATGCTCTCCATCAGGCAGAGTAGAGTCAATTTAAGTATAAAGAATAGAGGCTTAAACATTAAAAAAAACCGTAATATTAAATTAACTTGAAGAAAAATACCAAAACACGTATAAAAGTTTTAATATAATAAAAAACATGGTTAAGTACTTTTTTTTGTTTTCACGTTTTTCATGATTATTTTAAATGTGTGTTTTGCTGGCTTGCATAAATAGGATAGTTTTATATCACGCTTAGACCAATAGGAGCTGCGCATAATTGACAAGAAATGAAGACAAAGTGACGTGGCTCAGCTAGTCAATTTACATGTATAGATAAGTTGTTTTTTCATCATTTCAGTTGTTACACGAAAATGTAATCAGGTTATAATCGCGTGGTTAAAATTCCACTTTCGTAGCAGCAACAAATTTATATGTAACGTGCAATAAGGCTGATTGCATACATGTCGACTTGCGGTCCCGCGCGACTCAGTCGACGTGTCGTTGTCCCCCCCCCCCCCCTCCCCTCTTGTACAACTAAAAGCTCTCGTTCGTTACAGCGATGATGGATGGCAGTCCGGAGACTTTTTTCATTTGCTAACATGTATTGCTAAATTATTTCTTTTTGTTGCTATTTTCACAACGTGTTGAAGGGCCTTTGTGTTTTCGTGTCGTGATGGTGGAATAATGCGATGGGGTTCTTCTTTTGTAACAAAATGTTTTATAAAGAATTATTAAGGGTAGGGTTAATTTATAAATAGGAGAAAGGGTTGATAGGAATCAAAGTTTTTTTTTTCTTTTAAAAGGGTTAATTTGAGAGTTGCGCTCACGGTTTTTAACTATTTTGAAAAAGATAGGTTTAGGTTGTATGTTTAGACGGTGCTCAAGGTCACCATTGGATTTATAAAGTGAAATGTAGCCGTTATACCGAGTTACTAGCTATAAATGCAATAGCTACAACACACATTTTGCCGAGGAAAAAAATTCTTTATCTTAATCT
Organism: Phragmatobia fuliginosa; assembly: GCA_932526445.1. NCBI lineage: Eukaryota > Metazoa > Arthropoda > Insecta > Lepidoptera > Erebidae > Phragmatobia > Phragmatobia fuliginosa. The sequence goes on from OW052073.1 coordinate 19,878,937, forward strand.
TGCTCACGAGACGTGCCCTTATCTACATATTTATTTCTAAGTGTGTTACAAAATGATATTTTCCAACAAAAGAGCCTTTAGTTGAGTAGTTTTTTCCCGCGGCTGAGCTTGCGTGTTTGTCAGTTATCGCGATAAAAAGTAGCCTATGTCCTTCCTTAAAAATCATATATATCTAAATGATATTACATTGAAATTGGATCAAAAGCCTAACAGATACTCACAGACAGTTACTTTTAAATTTTATACTTCAAGAAGACCGTAAATTTGATGTAGAGCCTAGACCAGCGTCCTAAAATATTGGCTTGACGAGTCTTTTTTCGTATTTTTGAGGTTGTAGACAGCTTTTGCTACCCTTTTCTACTATTACATCCTCGCTATTGAACGACAGGGAAATATATATTCAGATTGACAAAGCATAAATCACTTTTGGCAGACTTCACTCGTGTCTGGAGAAAGTGTAGAAAGTGTAAGCTCACTATTCATACTAAAGAGGTTGTATACCAGACCTGCGTGTTGGGCACACATATGCTACCGAAACATGGATCACATAAGTAAAACAAGAGCGCAAACATAACGCCTTCTACATGCAGTGCCTGAGGATCTACACTTGTAGTCACCTCTAAAGACAAATAGTACTAGTTCTCAAAAAAACACGTTCCTGCAGCAGAACTGCAATATGAAGTAAAGAAGACTTTGATGACTCGGTCACGTTCATCGCATGGATCTTGAGACACTTTGGTGAAAAGTTAACCTAGGTCAAATAGCGAATACAAAGAGATTCAATCCAATACTGAGATTCAAGGACTCCTGATTTGATTTGACTTCCTGAGATTCAGTGACATGAATTGATTTGAAGTTCCAGTCGATGGTTGGAAGCAACGTGCCGTAACATAAAAACTGTCATGTGGAGAAAAGACAAAGTTGGACTACAAAATCTGAAGCCTAAAAGATTTCGTTTTTAAGTCATTGACTATTCATTCATGGAGCCATCAAAGATGATGCCGAAACCAGAGAGAAAACGAATTGCCGAAAATGGCGAATTTATATTTACTGGATGCTGAATCTTCTGTACACAATGATATATGTACACAAATACGCCACGCTTTGTGATGAAATGTGTCAAATATCAATCAAGTTTGAAGCATAATTTAAGATTAGTGATTGTAGAATGTTTGCCTTTTAAGGACTTCTGGAAATTAAACGGAAGCGTACAATTGTAGACTATGAAATAGTAGGTTTAGGTAAAAGTGGGACAACGCGTGTAATGAAAACATCAGGAACTATAGGTTATAAAAAAAGAAAGGTATTTAAGACTCGGTTTCACTAGGGATATAGAAATATGTATGTCTACAGTATCTACATTTTAACTTAATTAGATTGACAAATTGTGGTAATGAATACGTTTTCGTTTCACCAATGCATCAATCACAAAAGCACCCGTAACTTCGGGACGTCTCACAACATATTACCGTAACCTAACATCCATTATATTATTGCTGAGGATTTGAAGTATCCCACATTGGCCCCTCGAGGTATACACTTCACGAACGCGTTTTAATCAAAAGGGGAAGTCGCGACAATGACTACCATTCACTCGTTGCCCTAATTTCTAAATGGCATTCATTTTGTACGTTCTTTTATTTTATTGTGTACCTAACTGTTTGGTTATAAAGTTGGTATTTGTTTGTTTCGTTGGTAAATGTAAGTTTGTAGGGCACACGTGCACGATTGATAATTGATTGTGGGTACTTACGTTTGTGGTTGATCGCAGAAGCTAAATAGGATTTTGATTGTCAAGTTGAAAGGATTCTTTGCGTAAATGCGTAATCATCATGGTATTGAGTGTATGAGGTTTAACTCTTACCGTGTCTCTTTTAAATTTAGTAGGTAGTAGAGCCTGATTTCAGCACGACCGGGCCGGCTCGACCGGGGGTGTACTACCCTCGCACAGAAGATCAACCTATAAAAACAGCATTCGTGATGTCGTGGTGAGTGACAGACGATGCAAAAGAAACTCAATGAGCCGCCATTGTATGAGTCATTATTCGATATTGTCTCCATTAAATAATATTTCGGACATCTCACATATAACGTCATCTACTCCCAAACTAAACAGAGCTTGTATTATGGGTACTAAACAACAGATATAAATACATAAACATACATTTTTTTTGTAAATACATGATCTACAGATATTTGTTTCTGAGCTTGGGTGTTTTCTATGTATTAAAATGTTTATGTTTTCTATAAAAGACAACTCCCGCATTAGGAATATGAATTCCTGTGTCGCGGGGGACTTTACAAACATACATGAAACGGACACAAAGAACACCCAGACTCAGAACAACAATTTGTAAATCACACAAAGTGTTATCCCACGTGGGATTCGAACCCACGACACTTGGCGCAGTAGAGAGCGGCGTGGCGACCGCTTAAACCACTAGGCCAACCGTGCAGTCAAAAGACTGGTAGTACTTTTTTTGTAAATGTGTACATTTACAAAAAAAGTACTACCAGTTAATCTAGTTTTCATAGTACGAGCTCTGCTTAGTTTGAGTTACATGGCGTATTTCATGTCCGAAATATTCAATAACTTAAAAACCTCTCTGCCTAGTCCATAGAGGATAAAGATGTGTGTATATATATGTACCAGCTTATAAAGTAATGTACACTTTCATTTATTTCGTATAATAAACAGTAACGGCACAAATGCGTGAGAAATTCATGTTACAATTTACATTGTGTCTAAATTTGTATTAAAACTCGAGGCAATTCCCGTTTTGCCAACAAAATGTGAAAAGGCTTTTAAGCGGTACACATATATACCCATTATAGTTGATGTGTAAGCGGTCTGACGTCACTGGAAGTTACTTTTTATGATCCCGTAGGGGCTATATGTTTTGTCTTCTTGATTGCTTCTTAAATTTTATATTTACTGCATATATATGTAGGTATTTACGTGTGTGAAACCGTAGATTGTCGTCTTTTGCATATCATCAGCCTTCAACGATCCAGTGCAGGAAATAGACTGGATTCTTTACTCTTTTTTTTTATAAATTTTTAGCCAATTTTTTTTTTGGACCTCTTACACATCGTCATCTATTCCTAAACTAAGCGAGCTTGTATTATGCGTACTAGACAACTGATATAAATACATAAACATAATTTTCTTTTGTAAATACATACATATTATACATAGAAAACACCCAGACTCCGTAACAAATATTTGCGGAACACACAAACATTTGGACCGACCCAGGAATCGAACCCGAGACCTCTTGATCAGCAGCCGCATACGCTAACCACTAGACCAACAAGGCAGTAGGTAGTAAAGGCAACAAAGTAGGTTTTGGTCTACTAGGTATTCTTTTAGATAGTAGAGCAGTCGGATATCAGCACTCACAAGGCCGCTCGACCAGGGCAGGACCACCCTTATACAGTAGACCTACCTAAAAATGACAGTACCCGTGTTGTCCTATTTCGTTGATGAGTGAAACCGGAGGCCCAATCATTCTGCATCATTCTCCGAAGGCCGCCATTGTGTGGGTCACCATTATATATTGTCTGCTCTCACCATGTGGGTGGTGACCCCCACTGGAGCCTACTCATAGTTTCCGTCAGATTCGAGACACTTTGGTGAGTTAAAAGAACATAAAAAAAGTCATTGATCCCTGATGCCTTGAACATCTATGGCAAGCATATTTATATCAGTTCTCTAGTGCCACACAAGCTCTGCTTAGTTTGGGACTAGATGACGTTGTTGTATGATGTCCAAAATATTCAGTCAATCTTAAAAGTTTTCAGTCACCAGACTTCCCTTCAGTATATATCAATCTCTCCATCAATATTAATATCGTCAAGTCGAGAAAGATTTCCATCCAAAGTCAATGCCATAGGTGATTGCCCCCTCACCTCGTGGTCTCAGGTTCGATTCCCGTATAAATGACGCAAATTATACTACAAAAGTGTGTATATTTGATGTATTTACATACATTTTACTAGATTACGGTTTGTTTTAATGGTGGTCGCTGTATATTAAAATGTAGTGGTTTCTGACTGTCTGTTTGAGGAGACAGGGGGTCGGGCTACTCCGGGGTGTTGACCTGTGGCCTATCGTTGTATTTTAATGTCGGAATCATGATTGAAAACGAATGTACTTTCCAGGATAAAGTTTATCTTTATGAAAACACGTTGTTGAAGTTTATTAAACTGTATCTATATATGAATTGTCATTTGAATATTTCTTCGATTGCTGATGATAGACAGAGGTGGTATTTAATTCTTTACGCGCAAACAAAATATGCACAAATACGGATTCAGTTATTTCAAAAAGGCGCTCGTAGGACGGTGCGATCAGAACTTGGATGGGTGACCATTAGTTATGATGAACGTCTCCGTTATTCGTGGTTCGACTTAGTTCTGGTTGTTACCATAGGATAACAGTACTCGGGGTGCTGCTGGCTAGAAAACCTCCACGTGGTGCACCCTGGGCGCTGGCGATAGCACTGTTCCTCCTCATTTCTTCCGCGTTATCTGGAGGGGAGGATTATCGCCAGCGGCTAATATTCTAGCTGGAGAGGAGCCATCATCGGCTCCCGGGCAAGGCCTGGTCCAGCGGGGCGGGCGTTTCCGCCGTTTCCCCTGCTGGCTCTTCGCTCTTCGGAGCAAGGAGGAGGTTAACCTCGTTAAAAAACCGAAGGTGGGACCCTTCATGGGTCGGAGTTTCTCCCGCTGGTAGCGGTGGAGAAAGGAGGGCGGGCTCGGCGTGTATTCACATTACCACCGAGCAGGCAGGGTGACGTAGTCTTCCTGCCACCGTCGGCATAGCGTAGCCCCGAGAAGAATGCTCTGATCGGGGGCGTGGGTCTTGGCTTAACCGCCTGGACCGCGAGGAAGAAAACCTCTATAAAAAATCACCCCGAATCTCAAGCTCTGGTGCGTGGCCAGGGGATGCATGGCTGATGGGAAGTTCAGTTGCGAACGCACCCCAAGCCGAGGTACCTGCGGACCCCTCGGTTTGGCTAAAAATTTACGCTTGCCCGGGTATTGGGGGATCTCTGCCCGGGTCGACCTTGTATTTCTCCCCCTCTCGTGGGTCTTATTATGGATACTCTAAATTTAAAAACAAAAGAAAACGGATTGGAAACTATTAACAACGAAATGGCAAGCTCAATGGCAAACGTAAGCGAAGAAGGCAAGAAGGAGAGCGAGGTGGTGAGCATCCTGGAGGATGTCTCATCCGAGGAGTTGAGGGTGATGATGGACACGCCCATCTTGGAGGGGCTCCCAGTAGTCGAACAGACGACTGGGAGCCGAAGAGTGTCGGAGCGCTTGCGCTCCAAGACTGCCGCGGCGGACACGGATGGCTCGGAGCCAATGCAGATGGAGCCGAGCGACGTCCGGAAGAAGCGCGAGCACGCTGGGAATGACGACGGTGACGCATCCCAGCCGAAACGTAGAACGGCGTCACCCTCGCCGGTCCCAGGCCCGTCAGGCTCCGTCTTCAAGCCGGAGACCTACCGGCGCAACAGGGCCGACAAAGAGGCAAAGGCGGAGGAAGATGTAGAGGAACTCTTGCAGAGGGTCAAGGAGCTGATGACGACGGCGGGAGATGTACCGCAGGCTCCTCCCTCCGTGCAGGATAGGGCGAAGGTGGCGGTGGACGTGATCCGCCGAGTGGCCGCCAAGTCCACAAACCTGAAGGGCTCCTTCGTTAGGGCCCTTAAGGAGTCCTCCTCCGCCATCACGGGGGCCGTAGACGAGCTCGTTGGAGACGTGGCTCGTCTGCAGGCGGCAAATGACCGCTTGACAGCGCAGGTGGCTGAGCTCGGATACAAGTTCGCCTGCTTCCAAGCGAGTCATCCCGAGATGGTGGCCGCTGCCCTGCCCCAGCCTGCCCCAGCCCCAGCCAATGCGGCGATGCCTGACGCCCAGCTGCGCCAGGTGCTAGTCGCGGTGGGGCACATGCTGGATGGTCGCCTGGCGGATCTGAAGGCAATGCTGCCTCCACCCCCAGTGGTACGTCCGCCGCTGGCATCGCAGAGGCCGAAGGCTGCAGCGGCGCCGACCAAACTCCCCGTTGAGGGAGGTCCGGTGTCGTATGCGGCGGCGGCCGCTGCCCCGGCCTCTGAGGCTCCCCAGAAACAGGGGAAGGGGGCCAAGGCTCAGGCGAAAGCGCCGGCGAAGGCGCCGGCCCAGACGCCAGCAAAGGCGCAGGCGAAGGCGTCTGCCAAGGCGCCAGCGAAGGCGCAGGCGAAGGCGCCGGCAAAGACACCGGCCACAGCGCCGACCAAGGCGGTGCCGGAAACAGGAGAGGAGTTCCCCCCTCTCCCCACTCCAACACCCCTGCCGGGCACCTCCACATCTGCCGCTGCTAACGAGAGCTGGCAGGTCGTGGGGAGCTCAAAGAGGTGCCAACAGCGGCAGCGGCAGCGGGCCAGAAGGGCCGCCGAAAAGGCAGCCGAAGCCTCGCAGCCACCGCCGGTGGTGACAGCGGCCACCAAAAAGAAGCCGCGAAAACTGCAGCCGCCTAAAACCGCGGCTGTAGTGGTGACCGTCACGCCGGAGGCGGCCAGTGGCGGACTAACCTACGCGGACATATTTAAAAAGGCCCGGGTTAGTCTCGCCAGCGAGTTTGGACCGGCAGGGGTCAGGTTGCGCCGCGCCCAGACGGGAGCTCGAGTCCTCGAGTTCCCTGGAGCAGAAGGCGCGAAGACGGCGGACAAATGTGCCGAGACGCTGAGGGGCATGTTTGCCGACTTGGATGGCATCAAGATCGCCAGGCCCACGAAGTGCGCGGAGCTGCGTATTTCGGGTCTGGACGATTCTGTGACAGCCGAAGATGTCCGCGATGCAATCCGGGAGAAGACCGGCTGCAGCGCGGACAATATCAGGGTCGGCACTATTCGCCCCGGTCCAGGCGGGCTAGGCGCTGCATGGGTCAGCTGTCCCGTGGCGTCGGCCAAGGCGCTAGACGACGCTGGCAAGCTGCTCGTCGGTTTCGTCAGCGCTAGAGTCACAGTCCTGGCGGCGAGACCGACGAGATGTTATAAGTGCCTAGCCGCAGGCCATACTCGCTCGAAGTGCGAGAGTTGCTTCGACTGCAGTGGTCTATGTTTCCGCTGCGGTCGACCGGGGCACAAGGCGGCAGATTGCTCTGCCGCCCCCCACTGCCCGGTGTGTGCGGCGGCGAATAAGCCCGCCAATCACCAGACCGGGCAGGGGGGCTGCAAGCCTCCCCGCGCGTCTCGGCAAGCGCCGGAGGCCAGCCTATCGATCCAGGCTGCCTCCGATGTCACTAGTGCGTCGGTACCGACGCCCATGGAGGAGGTTGTAGAGACGAACCCTTAATGGATCAAGTCTCCAACCTTCTCGTCCAGACGAACTTGAACCACTGCGCCGCAGCGCAGGATCTCCTCCTGCAAACCATGGCGCAGTGGTCGGTCGGTGTGGCCGTAGTCGCGGAGCCCTACCTCGTCCCTCCCCGTCCAAACTGGATGGGTGACTGGGACGGCTCCGTGGCAGTCGTCGGCTCCACGGCGGCTGGTTCCCCGCCCTTGTCGCTCAAAGACAGGGGCACGGGATATGTTGCCGCCGAGTGGGGGGGGATCACCGTTTACGGTGTCTACTTCTCCCCCAGTAAGAGTTTGAGTGACTTCGAGGTCTTCCTGAACAACCTGGAGACCTCGATGCGGCAACTAGCGTCTGGGCGCGTCCTCGTGCTGGGGGACTTCAACGCCAAGTCCATTGCGTGGGGTTCCCCGGCGACGGACGCCAGGGGCAAGGCCGTAGAGGAGTGGGCGGCCTCGGTGGGCCTCTGTCTGCTGAACAGGGGCTCCACCAACACGTGCGTGCGACAACAGGGGGGGTCGATAGTGGACCTTTCGTTCGCTACCCCTGCACTCGCCGCACGTGTACAGAACTGGCGTGTCCTGGATGAGGTTGAGACGCTCTCGGACCATTTGTACATCCGATTTGAGCTCTCCCGGTCCCAGGACGCCAGTAGGGGTCACGCGGCGCGGCGTCCCTCCCGCTTTCTGCGGTGGTCTGTCGCCAAGCTCGACAGGGACTTACTGGAGGAGGCGGCCATTCTTAACTCTTGGCTGCCTCCGCAGGCCCCGGCCGAAGAGGTCAACGTGGGGGCTGGTCGCTTCTGCAGTGCGATTACGCAGATCTGCGACTCGGCCATGCCCCGCGTACGTGGGCGTCGGCCTCCAAGGAAGGAGGTCTACTGGTGGTCCCAGGAGTTGGCGGCCCTCCGTGCGGCCTGTGTTCGTGCCCGGAGGTGCCTCACTCGTAGTCGGCGACGCCACCGCGGAGTCGGTGAGGAGGTGGATCGGCTTCAAGAGGAATACCGTGAGATCCGGCAAACTCTGAAGCTGGCCATCTGCCGCGCCAAAGAGGAGAGCCGCAAGGAGATGCTGGAGAGTCTTGAGCGTGACCCCTGGGGTCGGCCCTATCGTGCGGTGCGCAAAAAGCTCTGCGCGGGGGGCCTGCCCCTCACGGAGACTCTCCAGCCCAGCTTCCTGCAGGAAGTGGTCGAGGGCCTATTCCCACAGCGGGCGGAGCACACGCCCCCGTCGATGGCCGTCATGGCCGGAGGCGACGACGAAGGCGAGGCTGATGTGCCGCCCGTCAGGGAATCAGAGGTAGGGGCGGCTGTTCTAAGGATTCGATCCAAGAACACCGCCCCCGGGCCAGACGGGGTACCTGCCCGAGTGCTGGCCCGAGCCCTCGATCATATGTCGGACCGCCTCAGGGGAGTGTTAGACGCTAGTCTGGCGTCCGGACGCTTCCCTGAGTGTTGGAAAAGCGGGAAGCTGGTTCTGCTCCAGAAGCCAGGTCGGTCTGCCGACTCGGTCGCGGCCTATAGGCCCATCGTGTTGCTGGACGAGGCGGGTAAGCTGTTCGAGAGGGTGCTCCACGCCCGCATCGTCCGGCACCTGCGCGAGGTGGGCCCCGATCTGTCGGACGCCCAATTTGGATTCCGGGAGGGGCGTTCGACGGTCGACGCAATTCTGCGTCTGAAGGCCGCGACTGAACAGGCGGTGGGCTCAGGCGACGTGCTGTTGGCGGTGTCGTTGGACATCGCCAACGCATTCAATAGTCTGCCATTCAGCTGCATCAGGGCCGCACTCCAGTACCACGGAGTGCCACAGTACCTGGGGCGGCTAGTGGCAGACTATCTGACGGAGCGTACTGTCATGTACGAGGACCGAGAAGGAGTCTTGAGACGTCGGGCCATGTCGTGCGGTGTTCCACAGGGGTCTGTCCTCGGACCACTCCTGTGGAACATGGGATACGATTGGGTCCTGCGAGGGCGTCTCCCCCCCGGCGTCGGTGTAATTTGCTACGCCGACGACACTCTTGTGACAGCCCGGGGGGCGACCTTCGAAGAGGCGGCACGCCTGGCCACCACAGGAGTCTCCCTGGTGGTCGGGCGCATTGAGGCGCTGGGTTTGCGGGTGGCCCTAGAAAAGACGGAAGCCCTACTTTTCCATGGGCCCCGTCGTGGTCCACCCGCCGGCGCCTCCATCGAGGTCAACTCGGTCCTCGTACCGGTCCGGGCCCACTTTAAGTATCTGGGTCTGGTCCTAGACGGTAGGTGGCTCTTCGACGAGCACTTCCAACAGCTTGCTCCGAAGCTGATCGGCACTGCCTCCTTCCTTGGGCGTCTTTTGCCCAATCTGGGAGGAGCCAGTGTCGCCACGAGGCAGCTGTACACGGGGGTTGTCCGGTCTATGGCACTCTATGGTGCACCGGTGTGGGCGGCGGCTCTGACCGAGCAGAATAGGGCGCGCCTTAGGCGGCCGCAGAGAACTCTGGCGGTCAGAGCCATACGGGGTTACCGCACCGTATCGACGGAGGCGGCGTGCGCCCTGGCCGGAACACCCCCGTGGGATTTGGAGGCGGAAGTGCTCGCCGACGTTTATCGGCGAGTGGCTAACTACCGGGCGGAGAGTGGTGGAGTTGGACCTCCGCCCGAGGACGTGCGCGAGTGGCGCGAAGCCGCTCACCGAGCCACGATGGATCGCTGGTCGGTCCGGCTGGAGACTCCACGTGCTGGCTTCGCCACCGTAGAGGCGCTTCAGCCGGTCATCGGCGAATGGGCAGTGCGGCAGCACGGGACCCTTACCTTCCGACTGACGCAGGTTCTTTCCGGGCATGGTTGCTTCGGAAAGTACCTGCACTCGGTCGCCAGGAGGGAATTGAGTCCCGCCTGCCACCACTGCGACTGCAGTGAGGATTCGGCTCATCACACGCTGGCGGTCTGCCCCGCATGGGAGACGCAGCGCCGGGTCCTCACTGCAGTCATCGGAGGGGATCTCTCACTGCCGGCCGTCGTTCGTTCCATGGTCGGCAGCGAGAGCGCATTCACCGCGGTCGCAACCTTCTGCGAGGACGTAATCACGCAGAAGGAGGCGGCGGAGAAGGCCCGTGAGGACGACATCCAATCGGACCAGATTCGCCGCCGGCGACTCGGGCGGCGGAGGCGCGAACATCTGCGCCTCATGCCGCCTTGAGTGTGGCCGCGGGTGGACGGGACGGGTTTTCCCTCCACCCGCACTATGTGGCCAGCCGCGAGGGGGCGGCGTCGGTGTGTGCCGGACGCCGCCTAAGAGAGGGTCGTCGTACAGAGACGGTGCCCGCATCAGGAGCGGGCAGGCGCTGGAGAAGTTCAGAAGGAGATCCCACCCTGGACTTCTCCTACTCCTAAACGGAGAAGCGCGGAGAGGGCACACTGTGTGTTTTTTAGTCGGTTCAAGTCCGACACACCACCCCGCCGTAACCCCCGGTGGGGTGACGGTCCATGATGATTTTTCACACACTAAAAAAAAAAAAAAAAAAAAAGGATAACAGTACAACAGCGTACTTGGAGGCTTTTGGGCAGCTTAAAACCATCCAACGCAAGATTACGTATGGATAACGTTGTCTTGCCAATCCTCAACCCAAACTCGATTTGCGTAGTGACGTACGGCCTGAACCCACTCTTGAGAGGAAACCCGAGCCCCCAGACGTGGGATATTATTGGTTTGTTGATGATGAATGATGATTGGTGACGGATTTTATGCGTCACCTGACATAATTGTATTAATAATTAGGAATAACAATCATCATCATCATCATCATCAGCCTATCGCAGTCCACTGCTGGACATAGGCCTAACAATGAAGAATAACAATACAGATCTCTATTGTATCATATATTTCAACTGTATACAAAAAAAGTTAGTCTATGACTACTTTGTTACGATTTTTTGATTAAAAAAAGATTACACTCTGCTTTCTTTAGTAATTATCCTTGAAGAAGTGAAATCATCCTTTTTTAAATAAAGAACCCCGCTCTGTTGAAAATTAAAAACGATTAGCAATTTTTTGATTAGGCCTTGACATAAAAAAAATTGAAAATTCGACGCCGCAAGAATAAAATTTTATTAACTCGATCTCGACGTGCGTAATATTAGGATTAAATTTTTTGTAATATCTGGTTTCATTTTATTTAAATTGTACTTGTGTAGTTTTAAAAAAAAATAAACATATATTTGAACATCAAAGAGCATATAAAAATATATAACTCATAATTTGCACACCATATTACAGAGTTACATGAATGTACAAAATGATTAATTATTTAGTGTATACCTACAAAGGGCGGCTTTATTGCCAAAAGCAATTTCTCATTCGAAATATGAGGTATTAATTCCATACAGTTTTAAGGTCGATGTTTGTTAGTAAAATATTTAGCTTTCTGCACTTCTTCTATATCATTAAACAGTTAAATATAAAATACTTTCGTGCACCGAAGTGTATCACTCGAAAGACCACATATGTACCGAAGTGCGGTTCTTCCATCTACCTAAAATATTCGTTGCAAATAGCTACTACCTAACAAAATACAATAAAAAGAAATAAAGATCCAGTAGTATAACCTTAGGGCTTAACCAAAAACAGGAGATAATTCCTGCATGTTTTGAGTTTGCATTGAATGTCTACAAAAGATATTTGAAGAATTAAATTGAAAAAGATAGATACATTGTCTATCCACTCATACACCATCAACAAAGCAATTCGCGATAAAAGTCAATAAAGAATTACGTCACAAATCACTAGCGAACAAAACAGCCTGTCGCCACCCCAACATGAATCCCCACAAACATATCTTACAGCTAAAACATGAAGTATTTACGCAAATGTAGCCCTTATTTCTGAGACTCTAGGGGCTGCGATTGAGATAGATGACAGTGCACTATGTGTGAAGTGAGGGTTGTAAAAGGAATAGGAAATTAAGATAAATATAAGGGATGTTTTAGGTAAAAAAGAGGATATTTAGATATTGCGATACGATGTGTTCTATATGAGAATAGTTTTAATCTGCGTCTTTCTGTCTTGATGATGAACATCTATGGATGTAGATTGTCGTTTCTTATGCCCTCTTATAAAGTAGCCCATAAAATTTCAAAAGTTCAGCTGATTTTTTAACGAGCCTGCCAAAGGAACTCTACTTACCTGATGAAAAGCATGAGCAGGATCCAAGAATAGATGTCACCATCTTCATTATGAGTGCAGACATTTCAGCACGGTGACCATCACTATGCCGCCCTAGTAAGATTCTTCTGCATCATCGGGCTTTCGGTCTTGCACTCACTAACGAAAGACAACAGCACAATTGGTGTTGTTTTTAGGTTGATGTCTTATGCGAGGTTAGTACCGCCTCGGTCGAGCCGGCCTACTACTATTTTGAAAAGCTTGTCTGTGAAGAACTTTATTTTCTATTTCTAGAAATTTAAAGTTTTCTTCTGTGTATACGTACTCGAAATTGCTTCGAGTGAATTATAAATCTTTATCTACGCAATTTAATTAAAATTTAGTATTTTTTTAAAAAAAGTATTAGTCTACTGTTTGGAATTCGGTACATAACAGAGACGAGAGGGAGTTCTCTGTTTTATTTTGTAACAGGAATGTAGTATTTGTCTACCCTGCCCCCTTAGCCAAGTTTTTAGTTTTCTATTCTGTTGTCTATTCTATTTCGTTATTCTCTGGTTTCATTGACTAAAATTTTGTTTTGATCACGTGTCTGAGTGACATTAGCCAATGAAACAAAAGAATAGAACAATGGAATAGAAAAACATTTGCAACTTGGCTAAGGGTCTCGATATGAGTTTAAAGTGATGTATCATACAGTTCTTGTTATATTTTGTCTCCCATAGTAGTCTCATACATCACCAATCACCAAGATTAATTTCTGCATGGTAATTGTCAGTTAGAATCGTATCGTGTTCGTGTCGTCAAGTGCAAGTGATATTTTCCTTTCCAATGTACTCTTCATTAGATTATCTACCCATTAGCCTTGTTGATGTTCTAAAAACAATTATAGTCGTTTCGACGTCGTGTATCGTGTGTCTAAACAAATCCATAGTTGTTGAGCCTTGTGTCTTGTGCTAGTTTAGGTTTTGGTCAGACTTGGCAAAGATTTTGTAGATCGTTACTGTTTAAAAATATAAAATATTGTTACAAAAATCTTAATTAATTGGTAATTAATGTATAAACTGATTTTAAATTAAATTCGATAAAAAATACATATTCCAATCAAAAGTAGCTTAAAATACGTAGATAGCAAAAATTTATTGACCAGTGGTTCTGAATAAAAATATTATTGAACTTGAAACTTGATGAAGATTCACAGTTAGGTTAACTCCACGAAATATCAATTCTGAATAGCATAGCTAAATTTTATTCAGAAACAGTGTTGACTAAGTCGCAAAGTCAAGATTACTCCCAAATATAAAAATAAAATTTGGTACCTAAAGATTTCTAGTTTTAAAGACGGAAGAATCTGTTTCCGTTGCCAGCAACCTCCTTCTGTTGCGTTTTGGTTGATTTCTTTTATGGAAGATTATCTGATTGAAGTTATCCCTGTATTCGCAGATTGCCTACTAACATACGAATCCTATTATATAAATTGGACACGCCTATAGGATAAACTTCAAAGGAAAGGTAAGGAAAGAACTTAGTTGAGAGAAAGAGAGAGAGCTTAAATGTTATACAAATCAGTATCTCTAGTTCTCTTAAACTTCGCAATCGGAATTCGCTACCAGTTAGCAACGAACTGTGAGCCTTACGGAGACGGTCTCTAAACGTTATTAGATTAAGTTGGTATTAGGCGTTCTTGTGTTGACAACATCAGGGCTACACCTTCTGTAGAGGCTTCTGTCTTAATGCGTCATTGTAATGTATGAAAAAATACGTTGTTTTGATAACAATGTCTCATTGTTTTTTGAAAAGTGTTCTTTGAAAATTTGTGAGGTCATATTGAAAAATGCATGTGTTGGTCTATGAAACTGGAAGGAAAAAAACCATCATTATTATTCTATCTATGGCAGTCTACTGCTGGTCAGTGATAATTGCACGCCACTTGATTAGATCAACAACCCATACCTAACGTCCCACTGCTGGTCTTGACTTTGTCTAGACCTGGTCTAAAAAAATAGTTACCTAAGTTACTCCTTATATCATCAGCTATCTGCCAGACAGACAGACAGACAGACAAAAATTGTAAAAATATATATATTGGTATATGTACCGAATACATGTACACACATATGCATTTAGTAAAAAGCGGTTTTTAATATCAGAAACAAACTCACTCCAATTTTATTTATTAGTAAAGATATAGACAGTTTTTGTACAAATCGATGTACCTTTATCCCTCTGCCTATCAACGAATATATCTGTCAATTTATTACTTCTGTACTAACATCATCTATATAGACAGAATCGAATAAGTTTGTAATATAAGTGCAAATATGTCACCTTTATCGGATATCACGGCAAACAGGGGCGGCAAAAATGGTCTGTTGTTTTATGTCAATATTCTGGCTCTGTGTGCTGGCATGGCCCTCCCTCCCTCCTTACATAATATATATGATCATCATCAACAGCCTTTAACAGTCCACTGCTGGCTATAGCTCCTTAGAAAGGAGGTTTTGTGCTACTATACCACGCTGGCCAGACGGGTTGGTTTCAAGTTTTCCTTGGCATCGCCCACTGCCGCACGTCCTGTTTGTCTTATTTAAGGGCCACCGCAGACTAGCTACTTTTAGCATCGGCGATCGGCAACTAGTCGCTTTTTAGAAGCTAAATACGGCGACCGAACGCTCCACACCGCACACTTAAAAACGCCAAACGCGGCGATCGAGTCGCTTTTTAGAAGCGCGACACAGCAGCTGAACGCTACTCTCCGCACTATTTCGGATGCCGATAGCAGCGACTTGGCATCTGAGCAGTCGCTAAAACGCGCGTTTCCGATACCGCGATCGAACGCAGGAAGTCGCTAAAACGCGATGCAGCATCGATGCAGTCGCCAAATCGCCGATCGCCGATGCTAAAAGTAGCTAGTCTGCGGTGGCCCTAAATAAGAAGCGAACGACAAAAAAAAATTAAAAGGATGACGCACTTTTCATTATATTAGTAGAAAGATATGAAGAATTATACAATTTAAAACATACACATTATTTTAATGTCCAAAGAAGAGACAATATTTGGGAGGAGATAAAATGAATGATGATCTCAAAAAATTGGTCACTTCAAATTTATTTCTTGAACCCACATTCTACGTTTAGTTTTAAGTTCTTCTTCATCTTCCATTAAGCAACTAATAACTATGATATTTTCATCAATCTCAATGACTGAATACGTCAACTCACGACAAGAAAACTAAATAAAAAAACCGGATACTGTGGACGCACGCCGATGGCAAATCCGTTCAATCCGTTGCGTGCCATGCGTGCGTGCTGGCCAATGGACGCGTACCTTAAGGAAAATGCGGCACCCTTAAGACTACGCTGTCCGTCTGACTGTCACCGAGCCATATATCATGAACTATTATAGCTGGACAGTTAACATTTACACAGATTATGTGTTTCGTAGTCACTTTAGATTATTATTATTTATTTGTGTTTTATCTAACAAATAAATAAAATTGGAGTTTCTGTCTGTAAAAATAACCGCTTTTTACAAAATGCATATATATGTATACACGGTACATATGCCAATTTTTTTTTATTAGTGTCTGTCTGTCGGTTTGTTCCGAGAAATCTCTGAACCGTCTGGACCGACTTCGACAAGACTTTCACTTACAGATAGCTGATGACATAAGGAGTAACTTCTTCTTCTTTGTCGTTCCCTCAATGCTGAGGATCGCGACCAGAAGTAACAAGCTTCCACTTCGTGCGGTTATACGCAGAGTGGACCGCACGGTGCATGCTGCCCCCCACCGCCTCCTTCACAGTATCACTCCAACGTGTAGGTGCCCTGCCTCGAGCACGTCTGCCGTCCATTTGCCCAACAATGATCTGCTTCTCCAGACTGTGCTTTGAGGACCGCATAATATGCCCGAAGAAGCTTAGGGCTCGCTTCCGACAAAGTGAAGACAGCCGCGTCGTGATGTTGAGCTCTTTTAATATGGACTCGAGTAACTTAGGCTACTTTCTTTAGACCAGCTTCGCCCCGCTGCCTTGCCCGCGGTTACAACAACAAACGCCAGTAACACCGCGGGGATTAGCTAGTTTATTTATATATTTCCAAAAACCATATTATTAAATTGGTTAAAAAAATCAACTTAAAGATAGGGCATAGTGGTACTTGAACTCTGGTACCCATGATAAGATTTAAAAAGAAAATATTTAACAACATAGATAAAAATAAAAAATAAAAATAAAACTAAGACTAAAAATCAAAGATTTCGCCCATACGCGTATAATATGGGGGTATGTTTGTGTATGTGTGATGGTATAGAATTCACTTCAACCTAGTTCATGAAATTCAAAAGCCATTTAGATATTCGTCTTGTTACTATTATTAAGATGATATTATACATGCGAATTATTTATCAGTTCTATCCAAAACACCTTCGTATTAAACGGTCGTTGACTCTTCTGCAGCATAAATTGTTTACTTCGATTACTGAAATATGGATGACGGAAAGTTGTGGAAGCTATTTACTTGATCAATTTTATTTAATTGTTTTTACACGATGAAAAGTGTCTTGTGTAAATTGAAATTGAAATAAAAGAGCTCAAAATTATTCAGTTTAAATTCACAATATTTTTATTAATTGTTGGAAATCTCCGCACACATTCGGATGCCGGTAGCATCGATTTGGCGTCGGAAAATTATGGACAACACTACAGCCGACGCGATCCAGGCATCTGAGCAGTCGCTAAAATGCGCGTTTCCGATACCGCGTTCGAACGCAGAAAGTCGCGAATGATGCAAAAGACGCTCGATTTTGATACCGCGATCGTACGCAGGAAGTCGCTAAAATGCGATGCAGCATCGATGCAGTCGCAAAATCGCCAATTGCACATGCTAAAAGTAGCTAGTGTGCTGTGGCCATTAGTGTGTTGTAAAATAAGAGGTGTAACATCATCAACATATGATTAGCAAAATAAGCAATCACCAGTAGATTTCTATTTCTTCATTACTCCAGGATGAAAATGAGTGCGGGTGTGGCTACGTAATCTTGCCGTTGGATGTTTTTAAGCCGCCCGAAGGCCTCCAACTAAGCTTCACGACTACTATCTTATGATAACAACCGGGACCAACTGCTTAACGTGACATCCGAATCACAGAAACGCTCATAGCATATTATACCACAAACGGTCACCCATCTAAGTCTGGTGATGTTTGCCAATCACCTAAGGCAGTGGCCTATGGGGACTTCAGTCAGTGTGGTTTTATTCGCTCCGACTCTCACACTTTAAAAAAAGGGATGAAAGTCCGTGTTTGCCACCCGATAAACACCTTCTAAAATCGAAAATAAAATATCTTAAAACTAGTTGTTAAGATCAAGATTTGTTGACTCCATAATATAGTTCATCCGTATGTATGTAGCCTCATAAATATATATGAAAGCAGTTTAGCAATGTAAAACCGCTCAAGGATTTTCATATCGAGTTCATTGACTTATCCAGGGCACAAGGGTTCACGACTATTGACTAAGTTACTGAGTCAGTCATTCAGTAGTGAAGATGTTTTGGGGACAAAACTATCCATGTTTATATTATCGTGTATACAATTTATGGTATTTTTATTGTTTCTACGTCTTATGTTACAAATATTAAGTAGGTTTGTTATATATCCTTACTAATATTATAAACGCGAAAGTTTGTGTGTATGTATTTTTGTTGCTCTTTCATACAAAAACTACTGAACGGATTTCAATGAAACTTTACAGTAATATGGCTTATATTATGTCAGAATAACACATAGGCTACTTTTTACTGCAATAATCGAGATACACGCGGGCGGTTTTTAGTGCAATATAAGAAACACATTGTAATATATAATCTTTGAGATAATGTATAACTGATCCGTTGTGATTTTCTAAATATAATGTAAAATTTATTTATTTCCAGGTTGGATACGCACTTCGAAATATCATCAGAAATAATGGATTCTCCGTACACCGAGGTTATGAAAAGAAAGTGAGAGAAAGTATTAGTTTTATCAGAGTTATGTATCGATCATGTTCGGTTTATATTTTACTTGTTTTAATTAAATCAAAAGAGATCCTTTTTAATAAAAGGTTGGTGTTTTATTTTATAGTTGTGTCGAGATGGACTTGGATGGATGGGACATATTGGATGTAATGTGTAAGTATATTTATCATTCCAGCCTACCAAAGTGACTCTAATCTGCTTGATGGAAAGCATGAGTAGAATTCAGGAGTAGGGGTCACCATCCGCATTGTGAGGGTGAGTAATTGGAAGTTTCTGTATCATTCTTCCGGCCTCTTGAAGCAGGGAGAATGGTGCAGAATAATGGGCCTCCGGTCTCACACTCACCAATGAAATAAGACTGCATGTGTGTTGTCATTATTAGGATGGTCTTCTGTGTGAGGGTAGTACTGCCGCGGTTGAGCTGGCCCATTCATGCTGAAATCAGAAACGCTTTTTGTGCAGTTGGGTTTTAGTTTTACTTTTTTATATACTAAATGCATATGAAAGTATATACGGTACTTAGAACGGCAGATTTTTTTTTGTCTGTCTGTTTGAAGTGTAGTAAAGATCTCTGTCATGGATAGAACTCGACGGTTTAAGTTGTGAAGTGAGATAAGAATTAGCTACAAGGCTGTCGAGAAGGAAATATAGTAGTCAACGCTCAATTAATGAGTCTTATAATGTTTATATCTGTATTAGAACCACGACAGATATCTAGAACACTTTACAATTATAAACAACAGTGCATAGCGTCAGTTAAATTGTCCAGAGTTATTGATCACCCCTGACTGTCCGGCTATCCGTCTCTCCGGTGTCCGGCTTCCGTACTAACGCTCCATCTGTCTTGTTGACGGACGGCTTGGGGATAATCTTCATGCTTGTTGATTCGTAAGGGCCGCTTAGAAAGGGTGCTTTGTTTGATTTGATTAATATGTATTTAGGTATTTGTGATGGGACAAGTGATGTTGTTAGCATGGATTTTGTAAGTTAACAATCTGTTTGTTTCCATTTATAGAACAGATATATTCTTTGATAAAAAAAATACTTGTCTACAAAAAAGTATTATATTTTTCTTTATAATCTTACTTTTCTGAATTTGATTGCGTGATGTTTAAAAACAAAAAAGGTTAACTTATATTAATGTCTCTTATAAAGTGATTTTTAACCTACTTCAAGACGACTTCGACACCTTTTTATTTGAAAACTAGTGGAAACCAGGATCTGATGATAGTCTTCTTTTCCTTTGCCCCTTCCCACGTTAGGTGGGGTCGGCACGTCCGAAATATGATTATTATATTATTATTATTTTATTAAGTACACAAAATCTGCGGATGTTAGCTAGATTTAACAAATACTTAGCTACATTATTTGTTTAAATAATATTCCTCAATTTATTTAAAGAATATAAGAAAACCTGTAGTTGGTCCAAACTAATCAGATGCATTGCATCTAATAAAATACAAGAAATGTAATTGCTTGTGAGCTCGAAAGTGCTTTAGATCAAGTTTAGAAACTGAAAGTAATTTCCCGATGTAATTATGAGTGTATTATCAAAGGCTGATATCTGAAGCAGTAATGGTAGAAATAAATCGGTAGCCATGTTTATTAGTAATTGGTTATATGGTATAATTGCAGGCCGGTTTAGGAAAGCGCCTGCCGGCTACGTGTTGGGACGGAGGTCCATTGTCTTACGACAACTTATCCAAATTATCATTCAGTACTATTTAAAGAAGATATGAAGGAGTTAAACTGCTATATATTGTCGGAGTTTTACCGTATGAGAGTCATACTGGGGAGTGATACCAAGGCCTTACAGCACTCGCAGGAAACTGATGTTGTATTTCTCCAACTAGTTAATGAGGCTACTGAAACCCCACTCTATCACCCTAAATCCTAGGAGAGGAAGGAGACATAGAAAGGATAGCATTGCACATCCATCTTCTGACTATAGGCCTCAAAATTAGTTTAATTTTTGTGACTAGTTGTCGGTTGTAACTAGTGTTATTTTATAACTTAAGGGGTGTATTTTAGATGTGAAATTTGATATTTATAATTCACTAATTTTTAACCGAGCCTTCGCTTACGTGTTATTCTGATGTATAAAACTTTATTGGGGGTCGCCCCTATATCGCCCTCTTGGGGGTGTATCTTTGAAAAAGCCTTTGTTCTCGCCTAAACTCCTCAAGGAACACACATGCCAAATATCAGCTTCCTGCGCCCAGTAGTTTCCGCTATGCGAAAATGTTTTATATGTATTATTGATTGCTCTTCATTTGTGGTGATAAAATGATGTCCGAAGTATTTATTTACTTATTATTTATTTACTTCACCGGTTTCGTAGCCATCAAGCTACATTTTTACGACTGTACTTTAATTAGCATCGTTTATGTTTTGTAGACAAACATTACTCATTAACGGCAAAAAGTCGTGTGTGTATGGAAACAAACTAGCGTCGTGATAGAGAACAGTAAGTCGTTCGCGATAACATCGGCACCGGGCAATTATGAATTATCCCTCCCTGGCTCTCCCGAGACTTCTAGGTTCCATGAATAACGGCGACCTCAGCTAACGGGCCTTTGTGGAAAACGTGCTATTGATCTTACTCAGTTTTATGTGTGTGTCTTGTAAAGCGAGCAGAAACAACCGTATTTTGTCAGTATACATATGTATGTATTTGCTAGTTATATAGATATACTTGGTGAAATTAGTACCCACCACTTCGAAACCAATATTTTCGGATCACACAAACATTTGGTCCGACCCGGGAATCGAACCCGAGACCTCTGGATCAGCAGTCGCATACGCTAACCACTGGACCAACGAGGCAGTCTCTAACAACGTTAAATGCGTCCAGTCGTTCCAGAGATTAGCCGGAACAAACAGTTACCTCTCCTGACACCCTCTTTCGCTTCGTCCACATTCATCAATCGCTGCATGCATGCTCGTCGGCAGCAGAGTCTTCTCTCATCCTTCCTCTCGAAGTGGCCAAACTATCGAACCATGCCCTTTTCAATTCTTGACATTCCACATTATTACTAAACAAAAATAAAGAGATAAATAGATTGGTAAGTCAATATTCATGCCATTGATAAAGATATGTTTGTAACCAGTATCTGGGCAAGACTAAACTTGAAAGAATCTGCTTTACTGGTAGTAGAGCCACGCTGATTTCAGCACGAATGGGCCGGCTCGACCCGGCCAGTACTACCCTCACACAGAAGACCATCCTAATAATGACAGCATTCTTGCTGTCGTGTTTCGTTGGTGAGTGTGAGACCGGAGGCCCAATCATTCTGCATCATTCTCCCGCCCTTCGAAGGCCGGGAGAATGATAGAGATAGAGAATGATAGCAGAATAATCTAACTAGGCTGCCATGGTAGGGGTCACCATGCTACATTGCCTACCCTCACAATAAGCATGGTGGCCCCTACTCCTGGATTCTACTCATGCTTTTCATCAGGCAGAGTAGAGTCACTTTGGCAGGCATAAATATAAAAAAAAAAAAAAAAATACAGAATGTGTTAATACATTATTCTGTGTCTTCACTCAGTTATATCTTCACAGAAAAGAACGAGGACGTTTACACAATTTATTGCCCTTTGTATGTAATCCAACACAATAAAAGCTGGAATATTAAGAGCAACTGGTATTTGAAGAAGCATTTTTCTCAATAAGCCAATGACACTCGATTATCCCGAAGGCGGCTTGCCTTCACATAAATTTTTGAATGTGTGGCGTCGCTTACAAATCATGGCGGTGTGTGACGTCACGTGCTAACTTGATGGCCACCGGACGTGATGTCATACACCTGAGTAGGGTGCATGTTTGTACTGCGGAGTATCGGAGTTTGATATCAAGATATCAGACCGTTTTTGTATTGTGTTTCTGAATCTCTTGTACTTTCTTTCTATTTTTTAATATCCAGAAATGGATTATAAGGCCGCGCATACGAATTCAGCAGGAACGGAACGGAAGTATTTTAGAAATCAGGGATGCGAGGAGCGGGCAAAGAGAGGCGTACTTATTTATTTAAACTTGCTGCACATGTTGTACATAGGCGGACTTAATGCCATAAGGCATTCTCTGCCAGACAACCTTCAGGCGGTGTAGAAATACGATACGGTAGGTGCAAGGACTGAATATTTTCACATGAATACAGTTTACAATATTAAATAATTATGAGATAAACCTAAATTAAGTAATACTAGTATACACAAATAATAATAATAAATAATAATAAGTTAACTTAGTACTTTGTATATTAATAGATACACATAAATATAATCCATTACCAATATAACACATAACATAAATATAATGTAAATACACATATATAATATACTAGCTTTCCACCCGCGGCTTCGCCCGCGTGGAATTCGTATATATCGCACGACACGGTAAGGGTAGATTAAACAATCTTGCATGATTTTATGTTTACTTAACTTAAGGAACTTAGACACAAACTTTCGTCCCCTATTTCAAACCCTTCTTTCTACCTTTATTTTCAATCGGTTCAGTGGTTTAGGCGTGAAAGCGTAACAGACAGACCGACAGACAGAGTTACTTTCGCATTTATAATATAAGTAGGGATTACACCATCGGAAAGTAGAGATTTCATCAAACAGAAGACACCCTAATTTTTTGAAAAAAGTAGATATTTTGACGGGTGAATTTTCGGTATTAAGTCAAAATCGGGTGAAAAAATAAATATTTCAAATCAAATAAATTACAGTGTATTCGAGACATAAAAGGTAAGTTTTCACTAAATTTCGTTTAAAAATAATTTTATTTGTAAAAGATAAAAATAAAAAACCAAAAACTTAGTTTTTTGAATTTTTCACATATAATTTGAGGTTATGTGAAAAAAAGTGTAAATAAAAAATCGGCCAAGTGCGTGTCAGGCCACGCACGGGAAAGGGTTCCTCAGTCACCCATAATGGTACGTGGATTAGAAATTGTATCCAATGGATGATTGTTATGATTACGTATTAATGCGTTAATATTGTATGACTTTTCCAAGTAAGCACATTGTAGAAGTTAAGCCTCTATAACTCCTGCACTAACAAAGTCATCTAATTCGTAATAGTTTTTATTTAAAGTTATTATATGGACCACTATCACGAATTTTTCCAGATTTTTTGAGCCGGCCCTTTAGCTTTTAAAGGCCACTTTTTACAAAAACAGTGGCCTTTAAAGTGGAATTTCTCGCAAACGGATTCCTAAATCAAAAAATGGGTTTAAAGATCGTCTTAACAACCTTTTAATGTTTTTAAAAGACCTATATAATGATACCCCAGATGATGGGGTAGCTGCGAGAAAAAAAACATCCCCACTTTACGTGTAGGGGAGGTACCCTAAATAAAAATATTTTTCATAATTTTATTGTAACGCTTTGTCGACGTAATTACAATACATATTCATGCAAAGTTTCATCTTTCTAGTACTTACCGATTGGACGGTAAGGAGGACGGACGGACGGACGATAAGGGTTCGAAGTCATAAACTTCGGAACCCTAAAAATTGTAGATCTTTTGATTACCTACAAATTTGCCATTTAACTTTTTTCCATAGGACTTGTAGTTTTGCCGGAAATCGAGATAAACCGTTCTTTACCCTTTCTTTTATATATTTAGCCATCCAAAGTGACTCTACCCAGCCTGATGGAAAGCATTAGCAGAATCCAAGAGTCGGGGCTACTACACTTGCTGCGAATGCAGACAATAATGTATGGCAGCCCACACTATGGCGGCTTAGTCAGATGCTTTTTCACGCCCGGCTTAAAGGACCCGAAAACCTGCCCCCCTACCCCTTCCCGACCTCAGATCCCCCGTAAATTATTTTTCCTTTCATTTTTATAATATTCTCCTCCTTTTCCAATAGGTTTCATCCTACTATAATTTTATTTGTTTTCAAAAATTATCTACCCTGGACTACTGGTCTATATGTCATTGTCAAACTATCATTATGGTTGCCATGCAATTGTGTTATGCCTAGCAACCTGTGAAGTTTTGACAGGAGATAAACAGTGATAGATTTTGATACCTACGATTTATGTATTTTTATAATCATTGTATCTCGATTATTGCAGTAAAAAGTAGCCTATGTCCTTTCCCAAGTTCAGTTCTATCTTCGTACCAAATTTCATCAAAATCGGTTCAGTGGTTTAAGCGTGAAAGCGTAACAGACAGACAGACAGACAGAGTTACTTTCGCATTTATAATATTAACTAGCTTTCCGCCCGCGGCTTCGCCCGCGTGGAATTCGTTTATATCGCGCAACACGGTAAACAATCTTATATGATTTTATGTTTGATAATAAGTAAGTTCGACACAAACTTTCGTCCCCTATTTCAAACCCTTCTACCTTCATTTTCGCGATAAAAAGTATCCTATGTCCTTTCCCAAGTTCAGTTCTATCTTCATACCAAATTTTATCAAAATCGGTTCAGTGGTTTAGGCGTGAAAGCGTAACAGACAGACAGACAGACAGAGTTACTTTCGCATTTATAATATTAGTAGGGATATAATCAATATAAAATACAATGACGGGCACTAGTGTTGTGACTGTACTGCCAGTTCACCCTGAAGAAGTTCGCGCACTTTTATCTTAAATGTAAGGCGGTTTGTGGTACTTCTAGTGCGCGTTAGTTTAGCAGTGTTAGGAATGGAATGAAATAGCCATCACATGTGATTAACGATTTATTATTGTAAGTTTCGTGATATTCTCAAGTTAATTGTTTTTTTTTGCAATTTTAATTATATTTCTTTGTTAATATGAAAACAATTCCATTGTCTTTATAATTTGTAATTTTTTTAAATGTCTCGTATAGAGATAAAGTCAGATAAATGTTGAATTAAAACCCTTATCTGTTGAATAGTTTATATGGCATATAGCTTTTAAAAGACTACTCCTATAACGACGATAAATATATGTGTGTATGTGTGGGTGTGTGTGTTTGTGTGTGCGTGTGTGTGTGTGTAGAATTTATTCCTGTGTGGCAGGGGACTTTACAAACAAAGAACACCAAGACTCAGAATAAGAATTTGTTAATCACACGAAGTGCTATAATGTGTAGGATTTAAACCCACAACTTAGACGTGTGACCACTGGGCCTACCGTGCAGTTAAGCGACAACCCTCGCGTGGTTAAGTCGAACACCTTTATATAAAGTTTAAAACAAAACATTCCAATAATCAAAACAGATAGTCACCCCACACATTTGTCAATGTCTCCTGAAAATCGTCGTATATTCGAGATATTTCGTGAAATCTTTCCATCGTGAATGGAAGCACATTACTGGTCCCTGACGAAATCTGATAGCATCCCGATTTCAATACAGCATTACGATTTTCACGAGAAATGCGATGCTCCGAAGAATACGAATAAATATAAAATTCACGATTGACATGTCGAAATGAAACGAATCCGAAAAGGGTAAGTAAAGGCTTACATTTTTTTAAATCGACTTATTTATATGTAAAGCTGAGCTGTCAGTAGACTGTCCTGTCGTTTATTGTGTCTTCAGAGCTGATACCAAGGGACTTGCATTCGTTTTAGTATCGGTAGCTGAGTATATTAAAAAAAACCGTTGCTTTGGATTTGTTTACATAAAAAGGAATAGATAAAAAAAAAATATATGCAGTTTTGTTGATTAAAGAATTGCCTTTTTTGTTTTTCAGTTGTAGATGGGATTAGCAAGGTAAGAAAATTTACTATTTTTTACTCTGTCTATGAAAGTTTTTAAATATCAATAAGTAATGCGATTTGATGTTAAAGAGGCACTAATGGGCAGTTTGATTGTAAATTTAGTTATTCATCATTATCATCATCATCTCCAGTGGAAGACTTTATAAAGGCTTTTACCCTCTCTTGAGAGGAGACCAGCAGTGGGATATGGATTGATGAGAATAAAAGTAATATGAGTGTGTTAATATCATGTCAGGTCTATACTAATAAAGTCCGCCTTTTATTGTCTAAAGCGGTGAGAGGCGCAATATCGTCCTGCCCAAGGGTAATTCTTGATTAACCTGGGATGTACTCCAGTCATGGGGTACCGCAGAGGAATACACCAGAAGTCGCTGAAGAGTTCCTAGAGCTCGTCTCGACTGCCGAGGTAGGCCGCCGCGGGCTTTACTGGGTAGAACGGTTTGTCGGTGTTCCAAACACGCGCTTCGACTCCCCCAAGGAAGGATGTCCATACGTCATACGATGTCTCAAATGGCTCACTCTCGTTGTTAATGGTATTTAAAACAAACAAAACAAATGTTTACAGTAGGAAAGACTTCAAAAACATCGATAAACAAGCACTTAAGCACTTAAAGTAAAAGATATTAGTATGACATAGTGCCTTTGAAGATAATAGATATACAGAAATAAGGGATATACATTGAAAGGTATAATAATAACAACGGCTGCTGTCGGTGGCAACACAAATAAATAACATTTCAAATAACAACATAAAGTTAACTTGGATTCGTGTATGTTGGATAGGAATATGTCGGATTTTTTTTATTGAAATAGCCTGACAAAGTGATTCTATTCTGCCTGATGGAAAGTATGAGTAGAATCCAAGAGTGGGGGCCACTACACTTGCTAAGAATACAGACAATAAAGTATGGCGGCCTAGTCAGATGCTTTTTCATGCCTCGTTTAAAGGACCCGGGATGATAGTGGGAATAAAACACGTGAGCTGGTAGTGAGTTCCAGGTTTTTTAATGCTCGGCACAGGGAGGAAGAGCTGGACCATTTAGTTGTATCTTAAAAACTCCCACATTAAGAATGTACATCTTGTGTCTCGGAAGACTTTACAGACGTTTATTGTACAGACACAAAGAACAGCAAGACTCAGAAAAATATTTTCTGAGTTACACAAAGTTTAGTCTTATTCATGTAGAAGTTGAACTCACAACACTTGACGCCATAAAAGCGACATGGTGACCTCTCAAACCATTAGCCCAACCGTTCAGACCAGTCAATTTAAGGCCGATAACGGCACAGCGCCATGTTCATTGTAGGTCTATCGACAGCGGTACTATCTCATAACAAATGATGAATCTTTGCTCATTTGGGCGTTATCATCAACAACGTTTAATAGTCCACAGTTGGACATAAGTTTCTCCTTCGATAGGAGATTTTAACCTATACCACATTGGTCAGACAGGTCAGACGCACTGGTATAGGTTTTTTTAAGTTCTTCTTCCCTTTGCTCTGATTTTGATTTTACGACACCCACGGGATGAATATAGGTGGTGACATTTTGTATTCTTAATTCGTCAATACTCGGACGGTTGTTATATTTAAAAGAAATCTTTCTAGTTTCAATTTGACGGTTAAATAACTTTGTACTCGACTGTAACCAGAATGCCAAACCAGTTTATGGACTGTTTACCCATTAGAGTCTATGAAAGTCTTTTTACCTAATATGCTCATTCCCGTAGGGTCTGGTATCATAGTTTGATGCCTAAATAGCATCGCTAAACAGTGGTGTGTCGTCTAGAGATGATACAGTAAATTAGTAACAAATTTAATACTTTTGTAGTGTTTTGAAGAGCGCTTCCAACAGGACCTAATTACCTCTTTCACCTACAGGATAACACGTGCTGGCCTTGGATGTTATTGCTTTTGAGTGGTAGACTTACGTTCTAGAACAATCTACCTGTACCGTGCTGTGAAAACCTGGAATTCCGGGTCCACTAAGCAAGGTCGATCGAGGTTTATGGATTTGTTCTTTACATAATTATTATGCCTGAGAACTTATTATGTGTGTCAATATTTACTAAATAATCCGAGTAGCAAAACGATTTCCAAACTATATTAAGAGGCCGTTAATTGATTACCAATTCCCTAATCGCTTGCGAGTACCTTAAATCCCACGGAGGATTAAAGTGGCATGGAAAAGAGGTACTACAAGATTAATATGATTAATGACAGGCCTCTGAATATTTGAATTTATTTAAATTGTTCAAAATATTTAACTTGGAAAGAATTTGGTAGTTAAATATAAAAAAATCCTCCTCATTTTTGATTACTTTCTTCTTTTGAACTGAAAATCCTATTCAATTAACTATTTTCTTCTCCTTTTATACACATTTTAAGGATGTGATTTTTAGGGTTCCGTAGCCAAATGGCAAAAAACGGAACCCTTATAGATTCGTCAAGTCTGTCTGTCTGTCTGTCTGTCTGTCCGTCCGTATGTCACAGCCAATTATTTCCGAAACTATAAGAGCTATACTGTTGAAATTTGGTCAGTCGATGTATTCTGTGAACCGCATTAAGATTTTTACATAAAAATAGAAAAAAAACAATACATTTTGGGGGTCCCCATACTTGGAACTGAAACTCAAAATTTTTTTTTTCATCAAACCTAAACGTGTGGGGTATCTATGGATAGGTCTTCAAAAATGATGTTGAGGTTTCTAATATCATTTTTTTCTAAACTGAATAGTTTGCGCGAGAGACACTTCCAAAGTGGAAAAATGTTGGAGGCTTCATCACGTGGAGGCAATACAAAGTATTAAATGAAGAAAGTGTTGAAAAACAGCAAAAAAACAATCATAAAAAAAATGTAATCTTAAGAAAAATATGACTACTTTAGTTTTTTTTTAATTTAAGATTAATATTGTGGGTGTAACTAAGTTTTATTTTATTTTTTATCTGTATAATTAAATTCTCAATTGAACAGTCTTCGTTTCATTAGGATGGCATACGTAGTTCGGGAGATATTCGGGTTTATGTGACTGACCCGTTATTGGTTTATGTGACTGACCCGTTATTTTTGGAACCGGCTATAGTTTCAAAGAAATCTTCAAATAATATTCGTTTATCGTCACTTTGCCGCCCTTTTTCCATATTTTATTTAGGGTCCTCTAAATGTAATATTGTAAAAGAACGGCCGCCTGCCTGCCGTAATCCTTGGGAATGTCGTTGATCGTTTGCAGACAGGATAAAGGTGAAGTGGGATAATGAAAATGGATAGGGCGAGGAGTTAGGGATAATATTGAACAAAAGGATTGGAGAACACATCACTAAAATATTTTATGGGAATCGAACCCACAGCGTCTGGTTTAGTAGTTAGGATAACTGAACATTAGACTAACAGGCTAATCGCTTCGAGATTCGTATTCGTATCTACTACTAGATATAGGCACAAAAATGTCCGTCATTGTAATATCATTTTTTTGATGAATGACGACAATGAAACAATACAGCATGATGGACCCACACTATGGGAGTAATTTCAAATGGCAACTCCCGCATTAGGAATATAAATCCTGTGTCTTTCAAACATACATGAAACGGACACAAAGAACACCCAGACTCAGAACAACAATTTCTGGATGTGGAGAAAGTGTTGTTCCACGTGGGATTTGAACCCACGACACTTGGCGGAGTAGAGAGCGACGTGGCGACCGCTTAAACCACCAGACCAAAGATAGAGAAACGAGAATATTCAGATGCATGTGCATCATTAGGCGTCCGGTCTCGCACTCATTAACGTCACACGACAGTAGGTACGTATGCTGTCATATAAGTCTTCCTATCCAGTTTTTTAACATTCGAGACCGTCCGTCTATAGATGGATCAATTTGTTTTCAACTGCCCCTTCTTTGATGATGCCATTCAACAATAAATAAACGTTTATTCTTTGCAAAGGGACGCGACATGAAAGAACATATACGCACAGTTTTCAATGGTAATGCTTTTGTATTGATTTTATATGTGGGATGCCATTTTGTGCCGAGGTTCCGTTTCACTCAGCTTTGAAGAATTTTTTCATTTATCTCTTCATACATTCCTACCTACTATGTGCTACCTATAGCAAATAACCACGATTGTTGTTAATAGTAAGATAATTTTAGATTCAATTTTTACATTCAGATTTTTTTTAAATTCATGAAAATTTCAGTGATGAACCGTCTTCGTGCCATTTAAATTTTTGTTATATTGTGAATTTTGCATTAAAGGTTTTTCATTTCAAGATTCTACTTAATAATACTTATATAATCATAGACAATTATTGTGTTTATAAAAGCAGAATATATGAATTCACATAAAATAGTATTTTTATTCCTGACCGATTATTTACTCTCCTATATAACACTTGAACATTTTGATTAAACTCCTCTTTAGCATATAGTACATCTATCTGCGATATCATCTCTAAAAACGATACCATAAACTAAAAATACCAAAGATCCATCACGTAAAACGTTCAGAATAAAAACTTGATAGAAAACAAATACCTCTCTAAGACGTAAATAGATTTTCATCCCCAGAAACGGTGGCAAGGGGACGGTCATTGGCATCGCTTTTCGTCAATCTTGGAAAACTTTTTTTTTTCCGCCCTTTTATTTTAACGAGAAACACTTGTCAATTTTCCCAGGGACCAGTCTTCGCAGATATATATTTATTGATTTACTTCGAATAATAAGGATTGTTTTGAGTTTTCGATGGTTGTTTTGTGTTTTACGATTTCTTTTTAAGTTTCGTTTATATATGTTTAATACTAACACTAGGTTAAGTCACTGTAACTAACATAATATGGATTCAGCTGAGTCCGAAATAAATTAGTTGAATTAGCATTTTGACTGATGAAGGTTGTCAGGTAAGCGGAGACTCAACACACTACGCTTTCATAATTCTTTAGTCATCAACAAACGATGCATTTGTGAGTTGCGTTGCAGTTGTCTTTGATGGGTAGTGTTTAACTGTTCACGAAATTGTAACCTGCGGAACGAGACTCATTACTTAAAAAACTATTATAAAACGATGAAGAGTTGCTATAATTTTTGTCAACATCCATCTATTTATTTATTAACTTTATGCACAAATATATGCAGTGGCGCGGACATAATGCCCGAGGCATTTTCTGCTAGTCGACCGATTGGGCTATGCAGCGAAAAGATGTGGTAGGTGCACATAGGGGGAATCGATAAATTAAAATGCTTTTAATAGGTAATTTCGATTCTCCTCCGACTACCGTACAGTAAACAACGTATCAATTTGCTCCACATATTATTTTACGAACAATAGTGCAAAAAGTAGTTCTTTTGAGAAATCTTACGGTAAATAGTGTGAAGAAGAGATTGTGTTCGGGGTTATCGATAGTGACTGATACTAAAGTAGTGCAAATATAAAACTATTTATCAAAAACTTTTTATCATCGGTTTGTTATACCGTCAACAAGTGACAATCGCAGTGTTTTATGTTTACGCGTAAGCGACGCGCTTTGCACGGCGGTTACGACGTTCTTATCACCGCCTCACCGTTCCGTGCATCGTATCGTTGTGTGGGAGCTTCGCATGTTGTGAGCTTGTAAGTTTGTTGCCGTAAATACACTCTTGCACCGGTGTGCGACGAATAGCTCACCGTTAACTGGACGGAAAAAGGATTGGTATGAAATCATCGCTTGGTGACCACTTATAGAGACCCGCACGCTCGACGCATCAATCTGTTTGGGCGATTCGAGGACCTTTGTAGGCTGGTTTTGTAAATTCATTCTAAATACAATATATAATACTATATACAATAATACAAACTTACCTTGTCACTCCAAACGAATATTAATATAACAACTAAGTTATCAAATATCGTCGCTGCAAGTATAGAAGACAAATTTCTAACTATTATATAATGCCACTTAAGCGCACACCACCGAAAACTCCAGATTGTATGGAGCCTGATACCCTGGGTCCTTGCGTGTCTGGTGTTGTACAGTCTGGATCAGCCCCTAATCTTCAGTGCCTAGGTACTAAAACCATCAGTACCCGTAAGCGTAAACAAGAGGATGACCTTGCTACATTTATGCAGGAGATACGTGGAATGGTTGCGGCTTCTACAGCTCAGGCAGATAGTAATTTTCTAGTGCTTCAAAACTCTATGGCTGAAATAATTGCTCAGAACTCTGAGATCAAAAACTCCATGTCCTTTCTTTCTAAACAATACGATGATTTCAAACTTCAAATGGAACAATTGGAATCAGAACGTAAATCTGACCGTATATACATAGTCCAACTTGAGGATAGGGTTGAAAGTCTAGAACATGCTTTACACCTGACTAAATTGGAAATAAGAAATATTCCTAAGGCCGAAGGGGAGACTAAGGAACACCTTTACAAGATAGTATCGCAAACGGCCCAAGTTCTAGATACTCCGTTGCAAAAGCAGGAAATCAAGGACATATTTCGGATCAATAAGAGGGATGGTGTGTCCTCCGTCATGGTGGACTTCGTAAGTGTGACTACCAAAGAAAATTTACTCATGAAAAGTCGTCAATTCAACCGGAAAAACAGCCAAAACAAGCTAAACACAACTCACATTAAACTTGGAGGTCCAACCAAACCGATTTACCTCTCCGAAAGCCTAACAGCAAGGACACAACGATTATTCCACCTAGCCCGTAAATACGCTAAAGATAATCAGTTTCAATACTGTTGGACATCGTATGGAAAAGTGTATCTTCGTAAAACAGAAGGAAAACGCCATTTTCACATAAAAAATGAAGACGACCTCAAACAAAATTTTGAAATGTGACTAGATGCACGTTATAGTTATTTAACTCCTTTTTTATTGTTTTTATTTTATTTTCTAGCTTCTTATTATTTTTATTTAATCCATAGTTCTAGTTTAACAAACAAGTTTTTGTCACTGTTTAATGATGAATACAAAATTACTCTCTTGCACAAATTTACAATCGCGTTTACTCTAAACATACAAAGTGTGCTCACTCATACATACAATTACACTTACATACTACAAACATTAACCTACATTTCAGTTTATAATGTAACACAAACAAAAAACAATATT
The DNA here is from genome assembly GCA_932526445.1 of Phragmatobia fuliginosa. NCBI lineage: Eukaryota > Metazoa > Arthropoda > Insecta > Lepidoptera > Erebidae > Phragmatobia > Phragmatobia fuliginosa. The sequence continues at coordinate 19,912,245 of OW052073.1, forward strand.
AAGATTTTTAGATTCTTACCTCGCCTCCACTGTGTACAGAGGGATTTATTGTACCGTAACTCTCATCGCGACAAACACTATGTAGCTCCTAAATACCTTATAGTAAAAAGATGGACAGTGTAAATAAAATATCAGAAGACTTGGAATCCATGCACGTGTCGTCATCTTTAACTTGTAGCCCACAACAATGTTCCATACACGTAGGGGGCCATACCACGAGCCTGAATATCCTACATATGAACATACGCAGTGTAAATTGCCATTTTAATGAACTGGAAATTCTTCTAAACGTTATAGATGTATCTTGTGATGTAATTGTGCTAACGGAATGCTGGCTTAGCAAGACAATTGATGTACCTACTATTCATGGCTATATCTCATACAAGTCCTCATTTAGAAGCCAAAATGAAGGAGTAATCGTATACGTAAAAAATAATATAAAACACGTTCTCTTTCAACCCGAGTTTTTAGAAGGTAATTGTTTGGTTTTTACTAGTGGTGATACCGCCGCGCCGTAATTTCGATATATCGCTCCCCATCATATAGGAACCTTGAAATGTTTTGTAATTCTCTTGATGAAACACTCTCGTCTCTAAGTAACTATAAAACAATAGCTGTAGTAGGTGATATCAATATCAACATTTTACCTGGACACCTTAACTCGCAGGCACATGAATACCTAAATGTACTGGCCTATCACGGACTTCTACCAGCTCATGTTTTGCCCACACGCGGTGATGCATGTTTGGATCATGTTATACTAAAATCCTACAAAAAAGCTGTAACTCTCATCTTAGAATCACCTATAACTGATCACCTGCCTACACTACTCTCTGTCAGGCACAATAAACACATTCTACATTTCAAGAAAAGCAAAACGCGTACCGATCTTCCAGCGGTAATTCAAGATTTACAGAGTATTGATTTGACATACATCATACAAATGAGAGATCCCAATTCTGCCATGGAATCGCTAATATCTGTCTTAAGAGAAACAATGATACTACACACAAAAGAAATAAAAATTAAAAATCGTAAACGAACTTCCAAGGCATGGATTACTCCCGGACTCCTCAAATGTATACGAAACCGTGATAAATTGCATCAGAAACTGAGACACTCGCCACACGATTTGGTTCTAAAAACAACGTACTTGCGGTACCGAAACTTTTGTAACAATCTTTTGGCTAAACTCAAAAACAGCTACGAAGTAAAACAGTTTCAAGACGCTTCGGGAAACGTTAAAGCTACTTGGAATGTTATCAGAGACATTACAAATACATCTCAGCAACGTACTTTACCTGTTGAATTGCTCAACTTAACTGATTCGCCACAGGACTCCATTGATCGCACAAACGCCTACTTTGCTACTATTGGAAAAACACTGGCTGACAACATTATCCAAAATTCTAAGAACAAAATAAAAAAAGACTATTCCACGACGAGTGAAGGTAACTCTATGGTCATTATGGAAACAACTAAATCTGAGTTAGACAATGTCATAATGAGTTTGAGAGATGGCGCGGTTGGTTGGGATGGCATCCCTACTCCCTTGCTTAAAGAATCGAGGCATGTTCTCGTACCTATACTCGTACACATATTTAACCTATGTTTATCCACGGGTACTTTCCCCAGATCACTAAAAAAAGCGGTGGTTCACCCAATATACAAGAGTGGAAGCAGAGACTCTGTTACCAATTACAGACCTATCTCAGTCTTGACCAAAATATCGAAGATATTTGAAAAAATATTATGTCGCCAACTCACAAACTATTTTTCTAAATTCCAAATAATCTCTAAAAATCAATTTGGTTTTCTTAGAGGTAAATCGACAGAAGACGCTATAATGACTCTTACAGAATCAATAACTAAATCTCTGGACAATAAACAAAAGAGTCTTGCCGTCTTCTTAGACCTATCAAAGGCATTTGACACAGTTTCTGTTTCCCTCCTCCTACGCAAGCTAGAAGCAGTCGGGATAAGGGGAGATGCCTTGGATATATTTCAGAGCTATCTAAGCGAACGTACCCAGTGTGTGAGGATTGGTGATTATATCAGTAGGGAGGAATCTATAACTTTTGGTGTTCCTCAAGGTAGTGTGATCGGCCCAGTCCTGTTCTTAGTGTACATTAACGATCTGTGTAAACTACCAGTAACAAATGGTGAAATTGTCACATATGCCGATGACACTGCGTTAATAATGCATGGACGGGATTGGGACACGCTGCATAGAGATGTAGAAAAAGCTATTAGGGATATCACATCCTGTCTCGCCACCAATCTTCTCACACTCAATACTAAAAAGTCCAAATATGTCACTTTTTCATTATCGGCTGCGTCTCAACCAAATCATGACTTCGGCCGCATATACTCAGTACCACTATATAGTCAGTGCCCGCCTTTACAATCGTTTAAATAAATGTCTTAACTTCTATCCAATGACCTTAAGCAAATGCAAAAAAGTAATAATGGAGTGGCTTCTAACATTGACGCACCAAGACACTGAAAATTTACTCAGAGTCACTACATAATTTAATAGGCCTTGAAAAGTATCCCATAATCACAAAAAAAAAAAAAAAAAAAAAAAAAAAAGAAACACCCTCAGACTATAATGTACACACACACACACACACACACATAAACAGCCACTCACCCACTCATACAGACACACACCAACACACACACACACACACACACACACACGCGCGCACACACTCATAAACATAAAAAAGAGAAAAATATATTGCTGAACTACCTTTAGAATTACTGTACTAGCTTTTAGTCATAGTTTTATATTTAAAATGTAAAGCCAAGGAGGACACTATCTCTCGAGATACAGGTATCCACCTAGTTCGAGAGGTTGGGTCTCAAATTATTGTGTACAATTATATTGAATAAAGTTATTATTATTATTATTAATTTCATAGGTAATATACATACATATAATATAATAAGTATATAGTATACTTACAAAAACATACGTCTATATTTTTACACATACATACACATATATCGATATGTATTGATGTAAAATCTAAAAATAATAATTATAAACCCCTTTGAATCCACCAATTCCCCAATAAAAGCTCCTTTACCTTCATCTTTAGTAATTGAGTGACTTTTCTTTTCTATCACATTTTCATTTTGGCTTACGCTATATCAGAAGTCATAGCGAATTGCACACAATAATTAATTTCGATTCTAAACAAAGTACTAAAGTCCACTTCAAAACTTGACCAAATGCGGACAGTAAACAATAATTAAAACGCAGTCAATCGTTCTGAAGTGTTATTAAACCTTGAATTTCACTCATGCATAGAAATATGAGAGGGTATGAGGGTTCAGCCCTCTGGCACGCATGTGATGACGTTTGTCCCTCTCTGCTAAATAAGTTAGCTGCTCTCTCTGCTAAAATTGCTTCAGGCGGAAGTTAAATTGTGTGGGTCGAAACTGCGTACATAATAAACTATGTGTAACGTGCATTTTTAGCCAAGTGTGGCAAAGTCAAGGTTGTAATTTCAACTTGTATTTCTAATTAGATTAGTAGAAAAGTGTTTGAAATACTTAGTTTTAAACTACGGGAGTTACCGCGATCAATGTTGCAGGTAACATAGAAAACTAACGTTATTAAAACATCTGGAACTATGGGTATATATACATACATAAAAGAAATAAAGTAATTTAATATAGAATTTAAATTGTATTCTATTTAAAAGAAAATATAGTGTAAAGATAAACAATACAGATAAATAATTTACTCAACTCCGATGGTTAGAAATGAGAAAGACTATGATGAGTGAGATGTTACAGAAGCAATCAGTAATAGTCACCATGCTGCATTGTGTGCACTCGCAGTCCGGATGGTAGCCGGTAACTACTCTTGGATTTTGCTCATGATTTAAAAAAGGCAGAGTTGAGTCACTTTGGAAGATTTATATGAAATAAAAATTGGCCAAGTGCGTGTCAGGCCACGCATAGAATAGGGTTCCGTAGTCACCCATAATGGTAGGTGGATTTAAAATTGTACCCAACAGATAATTGTTATGTTTACTTATTATTTCTTTATTTTTGTACAAAGTTTTCCAAGTTAGTGTTTTTTCGGGGCTTATAACTCCTGAAACAAAAAAGTTATTTAAGCCGCTATAATTTTTCTTGAAAGTTTAATATAATGTACTACTATCACAATTTTTCCAAAGTTCTTGAGCCCGTAATCACAAGACACATTCGTCACGTTGTTTTACCTTTCTAGCATCAACCGTTTGGGCGGTAAATCAAGAACGGACGGACGGACCGACGTGACGAATCTATAAGGGTTCCGAGTCATGATCATTAAAACCGAACCGAGTTCATATTTATTGCAATAAAGGGTAATCAAGTATCTACATTAAGCATTAATAAAACGAATTACCTACTAATTGCACCAAAGTCGTTAGAGGAGGGGTGTTAGCCACCCAAAATTGGGGATTCAAATTTTCATAAATTGTTAGCCATTATGCTACATTCGATGGCTATTTCTCAAATGGTGCTGTAATTTATATTGTTCATAATGTTTTTGTTTTCACAATTCTCTGTTGCGTGAGAGAAAGGCATTTATGAATTTTGAAATCACAATTAGTAGTAACATAATAATCACTCGATCATCGAATTTGTGATCGAAATGAGTGTTTATGTCGCTAAAGTTTCCTCAAGATTTTGGAAATGTGTTAGAGAGAATAATTGGCTGTGACATACGGATGGACAGACAGACAGACAGACAGACAGACAGACTTGACGAATCTATAAGGGTTCCGTTTTTTGCCATTTGGCTACGGAACCCTAAAAAGTAGTAATACCAAAGTTATACATACGGACTGTCCCAGCCCAAGATTATCATGGATTATTATATGTGGATTAGGATAGTAGATACAGACAAGTTTTTAACTCAAAGTGTCGATGGTTTATCCAATGATGACTATAAATGGGACGGCAATGAGGCATTCCATTTTTGGTGATCACTACGCTATATTGTGCTCATTATTTCTTCCACTCCTGGACACAGAGAGTGTCAATAACGGGACCTGTACTGCTCTCATCTAATGGCTCCCCATGACCCGTTATTTTCACCAGCTCATCGAATCGCCTGGAAGGGCGTCTAATTTTATTATGTCTTCCAGTATCCTTAGTTTGGATGCATATCTCCTCATTCTTGATTCGCTATCGAGTATTGGCCTCTCCTTTGCTCTTTGGGTGTTTCCGTTCCATAAAGTTCATTATGCCCTTTTTGCTAATCTTTTGCTGTTTGCAATAACAACCCATAACGTTCCACTGTTGGGCTCCGGTTTCCTCTAAGGCGAGGTTTAAGGCCATCCGTAACCACGCTGGATGTTTTAAGCTGTCCGAAGGCCTCCAACTAAAATTCACGACTGTTATCTTTTGATAACAACGGGGACCGACTGCTTAACGCGACCTCCGAATCACGGAAATATCATGTCACAAACGGTCACCCATCTAGGTAGTGTTTACGATCACCTAAGGCCACTTGGCTTGGCGGCCGAGTGGTGACGGATTAAGAATACAGAGTTTCACCACTCCTATTCATCCCGCGGGTGTCGTAAAAGGCGACTAAGGGATAAACTAAGCAAGAAAACATCAATGCAAAGAGAAGGAAAACTTGAAACCAACCCTTTTTTTTTTTTTTTTTTTTTTATGTGTGGAAAATCATCATGGACCGTCACCCCACCGGGGGTTACGGCGGGGTGGTGTGTCGGACTTGAACCGACTAAAAACCTCACAGTGTGCCCTCTCCGCGCTTCTCCGTTTAGGAGGAGGAGAAGTCCAGGGTGGGATCTCCTTCTGAACTTCTCCAGCGCCTGCCCGCTCCTGATGCGGGCACCGTCTCTGTACGACGACCCTCTCTTAGGCGGCGTCCGGCACACACCGACGCCGCCCCCTCGCGGCTGGCCACATAATGCGGGTGAAGGGAAAACCCGTCCCGTCCACCCGCGGCCACCTCAAGGCGGCATGAGGCGCAGATGTTCGCGCCTCCGCCGCCCGAGTCGCCGGCGGCGAATCTGGTCCGATTGGATGTCGTCCTCACTTGAAACCAACCCTTTTTTTTTTTTTTTTTTTTTTTAATGTGTGAAAAATCATCATGGACCGTCACCCCACCGGGGGTTACGGCGGGGTGGTGTGTCGGACTTGAACCGACTAAAAAACACACAGTGTGCCCTCTCCGCGCTTCTCCGTTTAGGAGTAGGAGAAGTCCAGGGTGGGATCTCCTTCTGAACTTCTCCAGCGCCTGCCCGCTCCTGATGCGGGCACCGTCTCTGTTTGACGACCCTCTCTTAGGCGGCGTCCGGCACACACCGACGCCGCCCCCTCGCGGCTGGCCACATAATGCGGATGGAGGGATAACCCGTCCCGTCCACCCGCGGCCACACTCAAGGCGGCATGAGGCGCAGATGTTCGCGCCTCCGCCGCCCGAGTCGCCGGCGGCGAATCTGGTCCGATTGGATGTCGTCCTCCCGGGCCTTCTCCGCCGCCTCCTTCTGCGTGATTACGTCCTCGCAGAAGGTTGCGACCGCGGTAAATGAGCTCTTGCTGCCGACCATGGAACGAACGACGGCCGGCAGCGAGAGATCCCCTCCGATGACTGCAGTGAGGACCCGGCGTTGCGTCTCCCACGCGGGGCAGACCGCCAGCGTGTGATGAGCCGAATCCTCACTGCAGTCGCAGTGGTGGCAGGCGGGACTCAATTCCCTCCTGGCGACCGAGTGCAGGTACTTTCCGAAGCAACCATGCCCGGAAAGAACCTGCGTCAGTCGGAAGGTAAGGGTCCCGTGCTGCCGCACTGCCCATTCGCCGATGACCGGCTGAAGCGCCTCTACGGTGGCGAAGCCAGCACGTGGAGTCTCCAGCCGGACCGACCAGCGATCCATCGTGGCTCGGTGAGTGAGCTCGGAAAAGTAGGGCTTCCTTCTTTTCTAGGGCCACCCGCAAACCCAGCGCCTCAATGCGCCCGACCACCAGGGAGACTCCTGTGGTGGCCAGGCGTGCCGCCTCTTCGAAGGTCGGCCCCCGGGCTGTCACTAAAGTGTCGTCGGCGTAGCAAATTACACCGACCCCGGGGGGGAGACGCCCTCGCAGGACCCAGTCGTATCCCATGTTCCACAGGAGTGGTCCGAGGACAGACCCCTGTGGAACACCGCACGACATGGCCCGACGTCTCAAGACTCCTTCTCGGTCCTCGTACATGACAGTACGCTCCGTCAGATAGTCTGCCACTAGCCGCCCCAGGTATTGCGGCACTCCGTGGTACTGGAGTGCGGCCCTGATGCAGCTGAATGGCAGCCTATTGAATGCGTTGGCGATGTCCAACGACACCGCCAACAGCACGTCGCCGCAGCCCACCGCCTGTTCGGTCGCGGCCTTCAGACGCAGAATTGCGTCGACCGTCGAACGCCACTCCCGGAATCCAAATTGGGCGTCCGACAGATCGGGGCCCACCTCGCGCAGGTGCCGGACGATGCGGGCGTGGAGCACCCTCTCGAACAGCTTACCCGCCTCGTCCAGCAACACGATGGGCCTATAGGCCGCGACCGAGTCGGCAGACCGACCTGGCTTCTGGAGCAGAACCAGCTTCCCGCTTTTCCAACACTCAGGGAAGCGTCCGGACGCCAGACTAGCGTCTAACACTCCCCTGAGGCGGTCCGACATATGATCGAGGGCTCGGGCCAGCACTCGGGCAGGTACCCCGTCTGGCCCGGGGGCGGTGTTCTTGGATCGAATCCTTAGAACAGCCACCCCTACCTCTGATTCCCTGACGGGCGGCACATCAGCCTCGCCTTCGTCGTCGCCTCCGGCCATGACGGCCATCGACGGGGGCGTGTGCTCCGCCCACTGTGGGAATAGGCCCTCGACCACTTCCTGCAGGAAGCTGGGCTGGAAAGTCTCCGTGAGGGGCAGGCCTCCCGCGCAGAGCTTTTTGCGCACCGCACGATAGGGCCGACCCCAGGGGTCACGCTCGAGACTCTCCAGCATCTCCTTGCGGCTCTCCTCTTTGGCGCGGCAGATGGCCAGCTTCAGAGTTTGCCGGATCTCACGTTATTCCTCTTGAAGCCGGTCCACCTCCTCACCGACTCCGCGGTGGCGTCGCCGACTACGAGTGAGGCACCTCCGGGCACGAACACAGGCCGCACGGAGGGCCGCCAACTCCTGGGACCACCAGTAGACCTCCTTCCTTGGAGGCCGACGCCCACGTACGCGGGGCATGGCCGCGTCGCAGATCTGCGTAATCGCACTGCAGAAGCGACCAGCCCCCACGTTGACCTCTTCGGCCGGGGCCTGCGGAGGCAGCCAAGAGTTAAGAATGGCCGCCTCCTCCAGTAAGTCCCTGTCGAGCTTAGCGACAGACCACCGCGGAAAGCGGGAGGGACGCCGCGCCGCGTGACCCCTACTGGCGTCCTGGGACCGGGAGAGCTCAAATCGGATGTACAAATGGTCTGAGAGCGTCTCAACCTCATCCAGGACACGCCAGTTCTGTACACGTGCGGCGAGTGCAGGGGTAGCGAACGAAAGGTCCACTATCGACCCCCCCTGTTGTCGCACGCACGTGTTGGTGGAGCCTCTGTTCAGTAGACAGAGGCCCACCGAGGCCGCCCACTCCTCTACGGCCTTGCCCCTGGCGTCCGTCGCCGGGGAACCCCACGCAATGGACTTGGCGTTGAAGTCCCCCAGCATGAGGACGCGCCCAGACGCTAGTTGCCGCATCGAGGTCTCCAGGTTGTTCAGGAAGACCTCGAAGTCGCTCAAACTCTTATTGGGGGAGAAGTAGATACCGTAAACGGTGATCCCCCCCCACTCGGCGGCAACATATCCCGTGCCCCTGTCTTTGAGCGACAAGGGCGGGGAACCAGCCGCCGTGGAGCCGACGACTGCCACGGAGCCGTCCCGGTCACCCATCCAGTTTGGACGGGGAGGGACGAAGTAGGGCTCCGCGACTACGGCCACACCGACCGACCACTGCGCCATGGTTTGCAGGAGGAGATCCTGTGCTGCGGCGCAGTGGTTCAAGTTCGTCTGGACACTTGAAACCAACCCTATACCAACCCGTCTGGCTAGCGTGGTACAGTAGGCCAAAACCTAAGGAGAGGCCTATGTCCAGCAGTGGACTGTTGAAGGCTGATGATGATGATGATGATGATGATGATGATGAAGCCCACTTGGCTATGAGCGCTTTTCTGCTGTTTAGTGTTTATATATTAGTTGTATTATGAAGGAAATTTCAATAAGCAAAAGGTATTCCCACAGTATACAGAACAAGGAAGCTGTGAAACAACTGCGAATGTCGAACGGGAGCATCTCAATTATCTTTCCGTATATTTTTATCGAGCATTCGTGTTATTGGTTAGTTTGTGGCCGGGCTTGTAATTAATAGCGCCTATTATTTAACGTATAGCCATATTGAGGCCGTTTTCACAAGTAATTTGGGTTAGAGTTGTACCCAATTTGTTGTTTAATTAAGCATTGGAGGATAGCCGGTGAGCTATTTAGCTGTTGTTTATTATACCACAAATGCGTATGAAGGATTTGGAAGTAATACTTTAGAAATATTAGTTACTTAGTTAGATGGGGTTATCTAAATACTATGGATTACGAAATAATTTTGTTTTTGTTCTCTCTCTTGGGTTGAAGTTTATTAACAACTTGTATCTCTCCCTTACCATTCTTCATCATTATCTCATCCGAAAGACGTCCATGACTGGCCTTCTACAAGGTTCATCATGACAACTGGTTCTGAGATGCCCGCATTCAACGACTTTCCGTTACCTTCACCAGGTTAGTAACTTACTATTATCACTGCCTTGGTGGCGCAGGGGTAGCGCATGCGACTGTTGTGCTTGAGGTCTCGGGTTCGATTCCCGAGTCTGACCAAATGTTTGTGCGATCTCGTATCAATAATAAAAAGATACATTTATTAATAACTGATACATCGTTTTTATACACATACACTTACTATGTATACAGCTATCGTGAAATATTTAGTAGGTTATATAATTTTATATGTTCTTCAACCTTGAAGTGTCAATAGAATGATTCGCAGTAAGTTTAAGCCTAGTTTATTATAGCTTTAAATAGTGAGAATAATAATGTATCTCAAAAAAGTCCGATTTCAAGAATGTACACTCGTTACAGCTCAAAGTGCTCTGAAAAAGATATTTTTTTCAATACATTTAATTAATTTAAAATCGCGATGTTTAAGGAACGCGTCTGAAAAATGTCGGATATCATAATATAATGTCTGGTATTATTCAAAGAAGTAAAATAACATTAGAAGCTGTCTACAGTTGTAATTGAACTTCAGAACTAAATATTGTAAACTGTGTAATATTTGTATGTCTTTGGTTTGTTATCTATTTCTGTACCTCATAAATACGAAACGAAACGAAACGAAGCGAAGTGAAATGAAATGAAAAAATTAGCCCAATTTACTCCTTGTCTCATCAGCTTTCTGCCAGTGAAAGTTCATAGACAAACGGACAGACAGACAAACAGATCAACATTTTTAGGGTTCCGAAGTATCACTCGGAACCCATATAGATTCGTCATGTCCGTCTGTCCGTCCGTCCGTCCGTCCGTCCTCGACTTACCGTCCAAACGGTAAATGCTAGAAAGATAAAACTTTGCATGAATATGTGTTGTAATTACGTCGACAAAGTGCTACAATAAAATTTTAAAAAATATTTTTATTTGGGGTACCTTCCCTACACGTAAAGTGGGAATGTAATTTTTTTCTCGCGGCTACCCCATCGCATGGGGTATCATTAGATAGGTCTTTAAAAATAATAAAGGGTTTCTAAGACGATTTTTTGATTTAGGTATTCGTTTGCGAGAAATTCCACTTTAAAGGGCACTTTTTTGTAAAAACAGGGCGTCCCCCCCCCCTCTAAAAGCTAAACGGCTGGCTCAAAAAATCTGGAAAAATTCGTGATGGTGGTCCATATAATGAACTTTGAAGAAAAACTATAACGGATTAGATGACTTTATTAATTCAGGAGTTATGGAGACTTAACTTGTAAAATGCGCTCACTTGGAAAACGTCATACAAAATTTACGCATTAATACGTAAACATAATAATTATCTATTGGATACGATTTTAAATCCACGTACCATTATGGGTGACTGAGGAACCCTTTCCTGTGCGTGGCCTGACACGCACTTGGCCGATTTTTAAGTTACTGTTTTGGTGTAAGCACCGTATACGTGTATAGTATAAAAACCATTATTGTTGTAAATCGTGAGCAACGACGTGGAACGAAGATAGTCCAAAAATAAATATCCTAAGTAATTCCTCAGGTCATCAGCATCCTGTCAGTGAAAGTCCCGTCAATATCGGTCCAGCCGACTCTAACTTCGCCTGATGGCAAGCATGAGTAGAATCTAGGAGTCGGGGTCACATTCCTCATTGTGGATGAGACAATGCTGCATATTGACCTTCCTTATGGCGATAGTGACATGCTTCTGCATTATTGGGCCTCCGGACTCACACTCACCAACGAAATACGACACCACGAATGTTGTCATATTAGGAGGGTCGTCTGTGTGAGGGTAGTACTGACATGATGCCCACCCATTCGTGCTGAAATTAGCGAGGCTCTAATACCTATTGTTATTTCCATTGATCAGTTAATATCGTGAAAGAAGAAACAAATACCAAACATGACAGCAGTACGCTATAATCTTCTCAATACAATAAGAATTTCATACAAAAATTCTTCCCTTTTGATATTGTGCCTTAGAGCTGGCTGTTAGCAAGTTATATTGTATCCCCAGGAGACATCTATTATATCAAGAATGCAATTACGATGGCCCTTATACAGGGTGTGCACTCGAAATAAATGTATGATTACAGCGTACGTCCCCTTCTTGTATTACGGAATACGTAAGGAAAGAATAGGTATTCATATTTTTGTGTGAAAAGGTATTTTAGGAACAGATTTTAGTTACAATAAATATTATTACTGCCTAAATAGTACAGTAGTGATACCGACCGCTAAGCCAAAGTGGGTTCGATTTTCACTCAGAAAAAAATATTGTGTGATGAGCTTGTTCTTATTCTTCTTCTACTTCTTCTTTTACCCTTTTTCTACTTTAAAGTGGGAAAAGGCTGGGAAGAAGAAGTATGGGGTGGGTTCGGCTCGCCTTATTTCTCGGCGCCAAGACATTCTGTGAAGGGTTTTCGGATCTTTTAAATTCTCCTTCTTCTGAAGCATACGTGTCAATTCAAGCTCTCAGATACCTCCATACCCGATTTTATCAATATTGGTTCAGCCTTTAAGCGTAAAAAGTAACAAACAGACAAATTTTGGGCTTCATTATTTAACTTATTTATTAATGCTTCCTGCATTACATTTTGCATGAGACGGACTTAATGCCCTATGACATTTTCTAACAGTCGCAGGTGCACGTGTCTTAAAAAGACGAGCCAAGAAAATGTTTCTAAGATAAGATAAAATTATTGTGTCAGCAATAAATGTTACTATTTTTACTTCCATTCCTGCCCCTTAGAATCCAAACTGATTGTCCCTTGCTCAGCAATCACCCAAAACATCGGCAAACACATTCAGACATACTATAATATTGTTTGATAGACAAGGCGCCTTGCACACCCTAATACGCAATGGTGGTTTTATGATATTTATTAACGATGGGGCTTCTGTTTTTTACACATCTTGTGTGTGTATTGATCAATTAAAGAAAGGGCCTGGTTTATCTTGTCTTGTTTAAGGACTAGGGGTAGATAAGCAGTCAGTACATCTGATGTTAAGTTGCTATCGATGCTTGCAATTCAAGGGGATCACTACATTTGACTGCCTAATTGGTCTAGTGTTTAGCGTATGCAGCTGCTGATTAAGAGGTCTCGGGTACGATTATCGGCTCGGACCAAATGTTTGTATGTTCTACAAATATTTGTTTCGGAGTTTGGGTGTTTTCTATGTATAATATGTATGTATTTACAAAAAATATTTATATGTATTTTTATCAATTGTCCAGTATCCATGATACAAGCTCTGCTTAGTTTGGGACTAGATGATGTTGTGTGTCGAATGTCCGAAATATTTATTATTTATTTATTTTATTTATATGACGGCGTTTACGTAGAACGTCAGGTTGACAGCACTGTCAATGTCAACCTAGCGAAGCGTCATTGTCGATGGTAGTGCGGGCGGCCATCTTGAAGTCACTTTTGAACGAGACAGCGCCCGCGCACCACGCTTGTGACGAATCGCTCAAAATTGTCACCATCGCGTTATTACAAGTTTTAATTAAGTTGATATCGTATAGTAGTAATCGTTAACTACCTAATTACATCGTGATTACAGTGAATACTGACTAAAATATGTCGACTGTGTTCTGGAGTCATTTATTTCTATTTCTGCGCCCACCTACCCACATAGTTATAATAAGACATGTTCTTGTGAAAATACTCTTCATCAGAAGTGGAGATGAGACCCAAGTTGAGTGGATCAAAACGAATACCAAAAATTGTTACCCTTCAATCCAGACGAACCTCATCATCATCAAGCGCCATCGTCCCACCGAAAGCTTCTCGGGCAGATGTAGTTTCTGTGAAATATTAAGTCTACTACTTAGCAGAATGTAGAAAACATCATGATCATTCCGTACGTCTACCTCAAGACACTCCGAGCTCATCATGCGCCTCGAAGAACATTACTGCTTTGACCTGCTATACGCGTGGACAAAAGGGGCATATGAGAACTAACTGTTCCGATGAAGAACGGAAGCAAGAGTGCGGTCAAGGAGGTTCATCATTGCGAGCACAACCCTTCTAGGTGTACTTAGAAAACATCATCCGGTGAGCTTGTTCCTTTTCTTATTCGACAGTGGTTCATATTGTTCACTTTTAAAAAAAATCGTTATAAGCCATTAGGTACTGTGTGAAAAGATATCGTTTATCTTAGTGGTATCGGAGGTAATCACATTCAATGCACTACATGAATTCAGAGCAAAGTTAAGATCGATGAACCTTTAATAAGCTTGCTGTTCTATGTGGTTTCTGACTGTAATACCTGATCTTATAATAATTAGTAGGGATATTATTGATTTAGGTATGAGTAAAAAAAATTGATACTGATCATTTAATATACACCAAAGAGCAGTCTCATTTTTGTAATGAGACTTTAGACACATTAGATTTAAATTATATTGACAGATTGGCAGGGGCACATTAAAGAAATATTAATTTCAATTTTAAGCAAGTATCTAAATCATTTTTATAGAGGGTATAGCTACCAAATGGGTTAAGACGGAGGTGTGTAAACTTAGTTTGGCGGATCCGCAAGAGGTCATATATAGGTGCCTCACTTCTATAGAAAAACAAATAATCAGGGAACAGATCCAAAAAATTATTATATGCAGGAATGATTCAGAAGAGTTCTTCTCCTTTTGCAAGGCCCTATGTCCTTGTTAAAAAGAAGGATTTGTTAAATTAAAATAACATGCGCTTTCAGTCTTTCAGAGATGTATCACAAAAGCCATTATTTATTTTATTAATTTATTTAAACTTATTGCACATGTTGTACTGGGACGGACTTAATGCCTTAATGCTATTTTCTCCCAGTCGACCTTCAGGCGATTTGGAGATGTGATGCTGTAGGTGCAAGGACTGAATATTTTCATAATACTCACATTATACACTAGTCATTGAAAAGATATACCATTAATTAGCACACACTATGTGAACATACAACATCATCTTGACGAGTTACTGGCCGCTTTATTAGGAGCTGGCTTTCCTTTGAACTTCAAAAAGTGTAAATTCATGAAGCAAAAGATCGATTATTTAGGGTATACTGTGCAGTCTGGTGTGATCAGACCCAATCCGCAGAAAATTCAAGCATTGTTAGATGCCCCTGATCCGAAGTCACTTACTAATGTCCGACAATTCCTGGAATTAGCGTCCCTTTTCCGGAAATTTATTCCTGATTTCACCCGGGTTGTGGGTCCTTTATTTCCTCTTAAAACATCGAAAAGGACGAATTACTTGGACTGCACAATATGTAAGAATACGCAGAAGGTTAATAGTCACCCTTAGATCTGAACCCGAACTTACCATCTTTGACTCGGAACTCTTTGTAGAGTTACATACAGACGCTAACTCGGACGGTTACGGAGCGATCCTTTTCAAAAGTAAGACAACCTTCCCCACATCGAAGCCATAGTGTAGCCGTCGAACGTCAGATGAGTCTCGCTACCACTCTTATGAGCTAGCGTTAGCAGTCATTAGGGCGGTAAAACATTTCAGACACTATCTTTATAGAATAGGAAAAAGCATTAAGGCTATGAATGATTTAACTCTACGTGTATATCGTTCATGTGCATATTTGCAGGGTTACGACTTCGATGTCGTTTACCGCGAAGGCAGCAGAATGGAACACGCTGACCTTTTGTCTCGAAATCCTATTCCAAATTCTGATACTGTTACTCTCTTAGAATCTGAAATAAGATGCCAACTAAAACTGTTCAACTTGTTGAGCTACATCAATATTGGTTAATAGTGGAACAGAAAAAAAAGGGGATGCTGAAATCCATAACTTGATCACAAAATACCACAATAATAGTTTCTCTGAAACCGAGGCCCCAAACATATGGTGTCAGAAAAGGCATCCTTTATAGAAAAGCGATCTCCTGGCTACCAGTGGTTCCGCGATCCCTTATATGGACACTCATAAATCATCATCACTCATTTACCAGCGTTTGTTCTTCGTTTCTTACACCCTGCTCAAATAATAAAAATTACAGCTCCAAAATTTAGAAAATGTATGGACGTCACCCAATTTTATGAATTAGAAGGGATCACATCTAAAGCTTAACTATGGCGCACCTTTTGGGTTTATATGCAGAAGAACTTTAAAGATTCGGAGTTAACGGAATTAATTCAACAAGCAGAATGTTTTATCCGAAAGTGAAAACAGCCTTAGAATTTTTACTGGCAATGCCTTATTCCACGACTACAATTGAAAGATCATTCAGTACATTCAGACGCGTAAAAACGTGGCTGAGAGCAAAAATAATTAAAGACAGATTAAATGGACTTTGTAGTCTCAGTTTACATAAAAAACTTATAAACAGTATGGGCGATTCTTTCACGGAAGAGGTTTTTTTTATGTGGGGAATGCTTTTGGCACCATACCCTTCGTGGGGTGAGCGAAGGGCGTGTGTGAGACTCCCGAGCAACCGGTTTACCCACTAAGCCCCGCGGCGACCTACCTCGGAAGTCGGGAGGAACACCAGGATCACATCAGCGGCTCCTGGTGCCCCCCTGCCTTACCCCTCAACTGGGTTACATCTTGGGGTGACTGGACTCACACCCAAGGCAGAATGCTGCTGCGCCTCTCACAGTAAGAGGCGGAACATCAACCCACCTTAGACCCCCGGCCGCACCGGGATGTCACCTGTCTCGGGACGTTGGCAGCGGTCACATCACCTCAAGATGTGACTGCAGCGACCCTTAGACGACGATTGGAGTGCTAGGCGACATGGCCGCGTCCCCTTCTCCGCCTCTTTCTAGCGGAATCAGTCCTTTCCCGATCCCGCTCTGCGGACTCCTTCTGGAGCGTAATGTTCTCAAAGAAGGCGCGACTTCATATCCCTCGCCACTCGCCAGCATTGCAGCAATTAATACTGGCGGTGACAGGTTTTGTTCGATCTGTCCGACCAGGACTCGATGCTCGGACGCCCAAGCAGGACAATCCTCCAGCGTGTGCTGCAGCCTCCCGTCCTATTCGATTCAGATACTTACCGAAGCAACCGTGCCCGGTGAGTATCTGAGTCAATCGATAGGTGACACAGTCGGTCCTCTCTACCTACACTTCGAAGTTCGGCAGAACAGCTTCAATAGCCCGTTGGCTAGCACAGCCCTGAATTTCAAGCCGTGCCTGCCAAGTCTCCAGAACTCGCTTATGCGCGTTCCGCCGTGGCATTCCAGGTTCATGGTCTGGCGCGGCCTCCCCAGCACTCCGACCGACTAAATGAATTTGGTCGTAGACCGTAGCGTCCATGTCGGCCAGAATGTCGAAGGCTGGAGATCGCGCTAGGACCGTCGCTGCCTCGTACGAAATCGTGCGGTAGCCCCGTACGATCTGTATGGCCATCAGCCGCTGCAAACTCCTGAGTTGAGCCTGGCAGCGGGAGGAGCCCGTCGTGCCCCAAGATTGGGCAGCAGGCGATGTAGTGCTCCAGCTACCCCTCGTACTCGGAGGACTAATCGCGTGAACACTACATATACCTAATGTTTCATGTAGGTGTGTTTGTGTAGTGTGTATGACAAAATATCCGCGAACGATCCGACCTAAAAAAAAAAACTTGCCCCCCCCTAGGCCAGAAGCTGGGTACGCCCATGTATAGTAGTAATCGTTAACTACCTAATTACATCGTGATTACAGTGAATACTGACTAAAATATGTCGACTGTGTTCTGGAGTCATTTATTTCTATTTCTGCGCCCACCTACCCACATAGTTATAATAAGACATGTTCTTGTGAAAATACTCTTCATATATTTAATACACTGCCAGGTCATTGTGGTGCTGCAGTTATTCAGAATTGTGTCGGTAAGCTTATGTGTATTAGAAACAATCTAATAAAAAGAAAATTGGTCGAACAGTAGCATATACGTAAATCTACTACTCTACTACTACTAATCGGCTACTTCAATAACAAAGCTTATAAAAATTAGTAAATCAGTTTATCAGACATCAGGGATTAAAATACTGGTGTTACTTTATTGGGATGATAAAGTCTCATCATCATCAACATCAACAGCCTTTAACAGTCCACTGCTGGACATAGGCCTCTCCCTCAAAAGGAGGTTTTTCCCTACTATACTACGCTGGCCAGACGGGTTGGTATAGGGTTGGTTTCAAGTTAACAACGAAACGGCAAGCATTACGGAATTCGAACGCACGACGGACATAAATAATGAGAAGGAGACGGAAAAGGAGGGCACCTGCAAGGGGAGCTCTTCGGGAGTGGACGAAAATGCGTCCATAGAGGAGAGGGTGTTGTTAGACACGCCCATCTTGGAGGGGCTCCCAGTAGTCGAACAGACGACTGGGAGCCGAAGAGTGTCGGAGCGCCTGCGCTCCAAGACTGCCGCGGCGGACACGGACGGCTCGGTGCCAATGGAGTTGGAGCCGATTGACGTCCGGAAGAAGCGCGAGCACGCTGGGAATGACGACGGTGACGCATCCCAGCCGAAACGTAGAACGGCGTCACCCTCGCCGGTCCCAGGCCCGTCAGGCTCCGTCTTCAAGCCGGAGACCTACCGGCGCAACAGGGCCGACAAAGAGGCAAAGGAGGAGGAAGATGTAGAGGAACTCTTGCAGAGGGTCAAGGAGCTGATGACGACGGCGGGAGATGTACCGCAGGCTCCTCCCTCCGTGCAGGATAGGGCGAAGGTGGCGGTGGACGTGATCCGCCGAGTGGCCACCAAGTCCACAAACCTGAAGGGCTCCTTCGTTAGGGCCCTTAAGGAGTCCTCCTCCGCCATCACGGGGGCCGTAGACGAGCTCGTTGGAGACGTGGCTCGTCTGCAGGCGGCAAATGACCGCTTGACAGCGCAGGTGGCTGAGCTCGGATACAAGTTCGCCTGCTTCCAAGCGAGTCATCCCGAGATGGTGGCCGCTGCCCTGCCCCAGCCTGCCCCAGCCCCAGCCAATGCGGCGATGCCTGACGCCCAGCTGCGCCAGGTGCTAGTCGCGGTGGGGCACATGCTGGATGGTCGCCTGGCGGATCTGAAGGCAATGCTGCCTCCACCCCCAGTGGTACGTCCGCCGCTGGCATCGCAGAGGCCGAAGGCTGCAGCGGCGCCGACCAAACTCCCCGTTGAGGGAGGTCCGGTGTCGTATGCGGCGGCGGCCGCTGCCCCGGCCTCTGAGGCTCCCCAGAAACAGGGGAAGGGGGCCAAGGCTCAGGCGAAAGCGCCGGCGAAGGCGCCGGCCCAGACGCCAGCAAAGGCGCAGGCGAAGGCGTCTGCCAAGGCGCCAGCGAAGGCGCAGGCGAAGGCGCCGGCAAAGACACCGGCCACAGCGCCGACCAAGGCGGTGCCGGAAACAGGAGAGGAGTTCCCCCCTCTCCCCACTCCAACACCCCTGCCGGGCACCTCCACATCTGCCGCTGCTAACGAGAGCTGGCAGGTCGTGGGGAGCTCAAAGAGGTGCCAACAGCGGCAGCGGCAGCGGGCCAGAAGGGCCGCCGAAAAGGCAGCCGAAGCCTCGCAGCCACCGCCGGTGGTGACAGCGGCCACCAAAAAGAAGCCGCGAAAACTGCAGCCGCCTAAAACCGCGGCTGTAGTGGTGACCGTCACGCCGGAGGCGGCCAGTGGCGGACTAACCTACGCGGACATATTTAAAAAGGCCCGGGTTAGTCTCGCCAGCGAGTTTGGACCGGCAGGGGTCAGGTTGCGCCGCGCCCAGACGGGAGCTCGAGTCCTCGAGTTCCCTGGAGCAGAAGGCGCAAAGACGGCGGACAAATGTGCCGAGACGCTGAGGGGCATGTTTGCCGACCTGGATGGCATCAAGATCGCCAGGCCCACGAAGTGCGCGGAGCTGCGTATTTCGGGTCTGGACGATTCTGTGACAGCCGAAGATGTCCGCGATGCAATCCGGGAGAAGACCGGCTGCAGCGCGGACAATATCAGGGTCGGCACTATTCGCCCCGGTCCAGGCGGGCTAGGCGCTGCATGGGTCAGCTGTCCCGTGGCGTCGGCCAAAGCGCTAGACGACGCTGGCAAGCTGCTCGTCGGTTTCGTCAGCGCTAGAGTCACAGTCCTGGCGGCGAGACCGACGAGATGTTATAAGTGCCTAGCCGCAGGCCATACTCGCTCGAAGTGCGAGAGTTGCTTCGACTGCAGTGGTCTATGTTTCCGCTGCGGTCGACCGGGGCACAAGGCGGCAGATTGCTCTGCCGCCCCCCACTGCCCGGTGTGTGCGGCGGCGAATAAGCCCGCCAATCACCAGACCGGGCAGGGGGGCTGCAAGCCTCCCCGCGCGTCTCGGCAAGCGCCGGAGGCCAGCCTATCGATCCAGGCTGCCTCCGATGTCACTAGTGCGTTGGCACCGATGCCCATGGAGGAGGTTGTAGAGACGAACCCTTAATGGATCAAGTCTCCAACCTTCTCGTCCAGACGAACTTGAACCACTGCGCCGCAGCGCAAGATCTCCTCCTGCAAACCATGGCGCAGTGGTCGGTCGGTGTGGCCGTAGTCGCGGAGCCCTACTTCGTCCCTCCCCGTCCAAACTGGATGGGTGACTGGGACGGCTCCGTGGCAGTCGTCGGCTCCACGGCGGCTGGTTCCCCGCCCTTGTCGCTCAAAGACAGGGGCACGGGATATGTTGCCGCCGAGTGGGGGGGGATCACCGTTTACGGTGTCTACTTCTCCCCCAGTAAGAGTTTGAGTGACTTCGAGGTCTTCCTGAACAACCTGGAGACCTCGATGCGGCAACTAGCGTCTGGGCGCGTCCTCGTGCTGGGGGACTTCAACGCCAAGTCCATTGCGTGGGGTTCCCCGGCGACGGACGCCAGGGGCAAGGCCGTAGAGGAGTGGGCGGCCTCGGTGGGCCTCTGTCTACTGAACAGAGGCTCCACCAACACGTGCGTGCGACAACAGGGGGGGTCGATAGTGGACCTTTCGTTCGCTACCCCTGCACTCGCCGCACGTGTACAGAACTGGCGTGTCCTGGATGAGGTTGAGACGCTCTCGGACCATTTGTATATCCGATTTGAGCTCTCCCGGTCCCAGGACGCCAGTAGGGGTCACGCGGCGCGGCGTCCCTCCCGCTTTCCGCGGTGGTCTGTCGCCAAGCTCGACAGGGACTTACTGGAGGAGGCGGCCATTCTTAACTCTTGGCTGCCTCCGCAGGCCCCGGCCGAAGAGGTCAACGTGGGGGCTGGTCGCTTCTGCAGTGCGATTACGCAGATCTGCGACGCGGCCATGCCCCGCGTACGTGGGCGTCGGCCTCCAAGGAAGGAGGTCTACTGGTGGTCCCAGGAGTTGGCGGCCCTCCGTGCGGCCTGTGTTCGTGCCCGGAGGTGCCTCACTCGTAGTCGGCGACGCCACCGCGGAGTCGGTGAGGAGGTGGATCGGCTTCAAGAGGAATACCGTGAGATCCGGCAAACTCTGAAGCTGGCCATCTGCCGCGCCAAAGAGGAGAGCCGCAAGGAGATGCTGGAGAGTCTCGAGCGTGACCCCTGGGGTCGGCCCTATCGTGCGGTGCGTAAAAAGCTCTGCGCGGGGGGCCTGCCCCTCACGGAGACCCTCCAGCCCAGCTTCCTGCAGGAAGTGGTCGAGGGCCTATTCCCACAGCGGGCGGAGCACACGCCCCCGTCGATGGCCGTCATGGCCGGAGGCGACGTCGAAGGCGAGGCTGATGTGCCGCCCGTCAGGGAATCAGAGGTAGGGGCGGCTGTTCTAAGGATTCGATCCAAGAACACCGCCCCTGGGCCAGACGGGGTACCTGCCCGAGTGCTGGCCCGAGCCCTCGATCATATGTCGGACCGCCTCAGGGGAGTGTTAGACGCTAGTCTGGCGTCCGGACGCTTCCCTGAGTGTTGGAAAAGCGGGAAGCTGGTTCTGCTCCAGAAGCCAGGTCGGTCTGCCGACTCGGTCGCGGCCTATAGGCCCATCGTGTTGCTGGACGAAGCGGGTAAGCTGTTCGAGAGGGTGCTCCACGCCCGCATCGTCCGGCACCTGCGCGAGGTGGGCCCCGATCTGTCGGACGCCCAATTTGGATTCCGGGAGGGGCGTTCGACGGTCGACGCAATTCTGCGTCTGAAGGCCGCGACCGAACAGGCGGTGGGCTGCGGCGACGTGCTGTTGGCGGTGTCGTTGGACATCGCCAACGCATTCAATAGTCTGCCATTCAGCTGCATCAGGGCCGCACTCCAGTACCACGGAGTGCCACAGTACCTGAGGCGGCTAGTGGCAGACTATCGGACGGAGCGTACTGTCATGTACGAGGACCGAGAAGGAGTCTTGAGACGTCGGGCCATGTCGTGCGGTGTTCCACAGGGGTCTGTCCTCGGACCACTCCTGTGGAACATGGGATACGACTGGGTCCTGCGAGGGCGTCTCCCCCCCGGGGTCGGTGTAATTTGCTACGCCGACGACACTCTTGTGACAGCCCGGGGGGCGACCTTCGAAGAGGCGGCACGCCTGGCCACCACAGGAGTCTCCCTGGTGGTCGGGCGCATTGAGGCGCTGGGTTTGCGGGTGGCCCTAGAAAAGACGGAAGCCCTACTTTTCCATGGGCCCCGTCGTGGTCCACCCGCCGGCGCCTCCATCGAGGTTAACTCGGTCCTCGTACCGGTCCGGGCCCATTTGAAGTATCTGGGTCTGGTCCTAGACGGTAGGTGGCTCTTCGACGAGCACTTCCAACAGCTTGCTCCGAAGCTGATCGGCACTGCCTCCTTCCTTGGGCGTCTTTTGCCCAATCTGGGAGGAGCCAGTGTCGCCACGAGGCAGCTGTACACGGGGGTTGTCCGGTCTATGGCACTCTATGGTGCACCGGTGTGGGCGGCGGCTCTGACCGAGCAGAATAGGGCGCGCCTCAGGCGGCCGCAGAGAACTCTGGCGGTCAGAGCCATACGGGGTTACCGCACCGTATCGACGGAGGCGGCGTGCGCCCTGGCCGGAACACCCCCGTGGGATTTGGAGGCGGAAGTGCTCGCCGAGGTTTATCGGCGAGTGGCTAACTACCGGGCGGAGAGTGGTGGAGTTGGACCTCCGCCCGAGGACGTGCGCGAGTGGCGCGAAGCCGCTCACCGAGCCACGATGGATCGCTGGTCGGTCCGGCTGGAGACTCCACGTGCTGGCCTCGCCACCGTAGAGGCGCTTCAGCCGGTCATCGGCGAATGGGCAGTGCGGCAGCACGGGACCCTTACCTTCCGACTGACGCAGGTTCTTTCCGGGCATGGTTGCTTCGGAAAGTACCTGCACTCGGTTGCCAGGAGGGAATTGAGTCCCGCCTGCCACCACTGCGACTGCAGTGAGGATTCGGCTCATCACACGCTGGCGGTCTGCCCCGCATGGGAGACGCAGCGCCGGGTCCTCACTGCAGTCATCGGAGAGGATCTCTCGCTTCCGGCCGTCGTTCGTTCCATGGCCGGCAGCGAGAGCTCATTTACCGCGGTCGCAACCTTCTGCGAGGACGTAATCACGCAGAAGGAGGCGGCGGAGAAGGCCCGGGAGGACGACATCCAATCGGACCAGATTCGCCGCCGGCGACTCGGGCGGCGGAGGCGCGAACATCTGCGCCTCATGCCGCCTTGAGTGTGGCCGTGGGTGGACGGGATGGGTTTTCCCTCCACCCGCCCTATGTGGCCAGCTGCGAGGAGGCGGCGTCGGTGTGTGCCGGACGCCGCCTAAGAGAGGGTCGTCAAACCGAGACGGTGCCCGCATCAGGAGCGGGTAGGCGCTGGAGAAGTTCAGAAGGAGATCTCACCCTGGACTTCTCCTCCTCCTAAACGGAGAAGCGCGGAGAAGGCACACTGTGTGGTTTTTAGTCGGTTCAAGTCCGACACACCACCCCGCCGTAACCCCCGGTGGGGTGACGGTCCATGATGATTTTCCACACATAAAAAAAAAAAAAAAAAAAAAAAAAAAAAAAGGGTTGGTTTCAAGTTTTCCTTCTCTTTGCATTGATGTTGTCTTGCGTAGTTAATATCCTCCAGTCGCCTTTTACGACACCCGCGGGATGAATAGGAGTGGTGACACTCTGTATTCTTAATCCGTCACCACACGGATAAAAAGTCTCACTTATGCTATTATGGGACAACTCAACAGTACTAGTGAATAGACCCAATCTAACAATGAACCAACGCTTCATAGCTGTAATAAGATTTATCCAATAAGAATACAACTATAAGCTATTACAATTGTAAATGCACATCTGATACTTCTTTTTTAACATTACAAAATATACACATACATTTTGGAATTACCAAAATAAATGAGAAAAACTCGTAGCATCCGAATTGCACCAGTAAAGTTATTGCTATAACAAATTTTGCAGGCGCCCAAACATTTATTCCGAGGGATGTTATTTTAACAGAAATTGCTTACGGTGACACAAACCGGAACAAATACAATTAGTTGAAAATTCGCACCGAACTCTGTCTGTGGGGGATATAAAAATATGTTTATAGTTGTTGATAACTATGTCTATCTGGGACAAGCGGTCCAACTAGGCAAATCCAACTTCGAGAAAGAGGTCAATCGACGAATCCAACTCGGCTGGGCGGCGTTCGGGAAATTACGCATTGTCTTCTCGTCCAAAATACCACAGTCCTTAAAGACGAAGGTCTTTAACCAGTGCGTGTTACCAGTGATGACCTACGGTGCCGAGACGTGGTCTCTAACTATGGGCCTCATAAGGAAGCTCGAGGTCACACAGCGAGCTATGGAGCGGGCTATGCTTGGGGTCTCTCTACGGGATCGAATCAGAAATGAGGAGATCCGTAGACGAACTAAAGTTACCGACATAGCAGAGAGAGTCAGCAGGCTGAAGTGGCAGTGGGCAGGGCACATAGCTCGGAGAACCGATGGCCGATGGGGCAGAAAGGTGCTTGAGTGGAGACCACGTGACGGCAAACGCAGCGTAGGAAGACCTCCCGCAAGGTGGACGGATGACCTGATTAGGATCGCAGGGACTCGTTGGATGCAGGCCGCTACCGACCGGTCGAAATGGCAATCAATGGGGGAGGCCTACGTTCAGCAGTGGACTTCTTGCGGCTGATATGATGATGATGATGATGATGATGATGATGATAAAAGAAAAACCCTGGAAGAATAAGTCTCTTGAAATTCTACCCTGATTTTTATTTTATTTTAAGGCCCGCTACACCGACCGTGAGAATTTGTGATTGAACACCCACATATATATTTTACATGCACACAGACGCATCGCGCACTGTCGCTTACATACCGTAGCAAGTAATCACCGACTTTCGGTTTTTTGCTTATGTTAAATATCCATCAACTGTTCGCCTTTGTAGAACGTATTTTAATGTCTTACAACGCACGCAATGTATCTTGCCATAACGTAAAGCCCGTAGGATTCATTCCGTACAGAAAGTCATAATACTTTCTGTATACCAATCGAATGGGCAAAGATTATAAAATAATTTTACACAGTATAAAATAAATTCGCTCGCGTGCATTGTCTGTCAACTCAGATCCTTTTAAATACGCAAGGTATTTAAATACGGTTTTCATCATAATTATGGTTACCTTTTAAGGAAAATTTATTAATGTTATTTTATTATTTTAAAGGAACACATAAATAAAGCTAATATTGACAAAATTTTACGAGTTACATAAATTAGGAATAACCTACAGTAATACTTTTTTAATTATACTTTTTTAATATTTCTTTATTAATTTATTTGTAAATTATAATTTCAAAGTAATTTGGAACAATGTAATATTAATCCTTATCTTAATAAATACTGTAGACATTTTAAGCATTTCATGTAGAATAAAATTGTTTATTACACAATATTATTTAAATAAATATTTTATAATACGTCAGAGCGTTCATCCAGGTCGCACCGTAATTGGCCGTAATCTTACACTAGTGACTCTCAGTGTAAGATTTTATTATGTCAATAATGTGTGTGTAACGATACGCGGTCTTATAGGTATTTAAAAAACATTTAAAATTTAACAAATTATACCTTCCTTTAAAACCAATCTATCCATTGCTGAAAACATCATGAAAATCGGTATCGAAATGCAGTAGTTTTTAAGTTACGTTATGTTTTGAGTTTAATAGACAGGTTGAAGAGGCAGAGGACTGTGTTTTTTTTATATATATTTAATGCAAAGTAACTCTGTCTGTCTGTCTGTCTGTCTGTTACCTTTTCACGCCTAAACCGCTGAACCAATTTTGATCGATTTTAGTATAGAGATATATGGAACCTCGAGAAAGGACATGGCTACTTTTTACCATGAAAATCGACACACTCGCGGGCGGAGCCACGGGCAAAAGCTAGTAAAACATAAATACGACTAGCGGTTTATACATACGTATAAAAGTGAAATAATAATCCTCCAACACCAAACCATTGAGTAGTATTACTTTCCATCATCAGCTGAACATCTTGAAAGATACGACTAAAGGTAACACACATATCCCTACTAATAAATAAAATAAATAAATATTTTTGGACATCTGACACACAACATCATCTAGTCCCAAGCTAAGCAGAGCTTGTGTTATGGGTACTAGACAACTGATATAAATACATAAACATACTTTTTTTTTTGTAAATACATACATATTATACATAGAAAACACCCAGACTCCGAAACAAATATTTGTGAATCACACAAATAATATTTGGTCCGACCCGGGAATCGAACCCGAGACCTCTTGATCAGCAGCCGCATACGCTAACCACTAGACCAACGAGGCAGTCAAATTAATATTAATATTATAAATGCGAAAGTAACTCTGTCTGTCTGTCTGTTACGCTTTCACGCCTAAACCACTAAACCGATTTTGATGAAATTTGGTATGAAGATAGAACTGAACTTGGGAAAGGACATAGGCTACTTTTTATCGCGAAAATAAAGGTAGAAGGGTTTGAAATAGGGGACGAAAGTTTGTGTCGAAGTTCCTTATTATCAAACATAAAAACAGGTAAGATTGTTTAATCTACCCTTACCGTGTCGCGCGATATAAATGAATTCCACGCGGGCGAAGCCGCGGGCGAAAAGCTAGTTTATTATAAATAACAATAAATAAATATTTCAGACGAATGACACAGAATATCTTCTACCAAATATTCATGTGATCCGCAAATATTTATTTCGCAGTTTATAATACATAAAAATACTTTTTTTTATAAATACATACATATTATACATAGAAAACACCCAAACTCCGAAACAAATATTTGCAGATCATACAAAAATTTGGTCCGACCCGGGAATCGAACCCTAGCCCTCTTGGTTAGCAGTTGCATACGCTGACCACAAGACCAACAAGGCAGTATGATATATTACAATAATAAATAAACAACTATTTCGAACATCTTACACACGACATCATCCAGTCCCAAACTAAGCAGCGCTTATATTATAGATTCTAGACAACTGATATAAATACATAAACATACTTTTTTTGAATACAATACACTATATATATAGAATACACCCAGACCCCGAAATAAATATTTGCGGATCACACAAATATTTGGTCCTACACGGGAATCGAACCCGAAACCTCACTCAAGCAAAGTAGTCGCATGCGCTACCACTAACTGCCACCTAGGCAGTCAATAAGTAATAAAAGTCAAAAAGTAATAAAAGTCAATAATAATTTTAAAACTCCTAACCGTTAAAAAGTTATATCTTCCACCATCAGCTCATCATCATGAAATGATGGCTACCAGATATTGCGTCTGGAATAGGCTTACAAAATAAAAATAATAATAATAACTATTTATAGGGGCGTATTATAACGTGCTTATAAAATTTTAGGGTTTCCCTATAAACTAACATTGAAAACACCCAACACCTAAAAAAAAAAAAAAATGTGGATCTCATAAACATTTGGTCCGACCCGTGAATCGAACCCGAGACCTCAATCGCATACGCTACCACAGCGCCACCGAGGCAGTCATATAAAAAGAATTTTAAAAATCGGTCGACAATTGACAGAGTAATCAACGAATGTACAATAAAAAAAAAAATTTAGTTAAACATAAATAATACTCCTTTTTTGAAGTTGGTTAATACTAATATAAAATATAAAGATTGGTGTGTCTATTCTCAGACCTACCAAATATTATCAAAAGTTACACACAGTCACGTCGTCGTATGTAAATAATCAAATCTCTGTGTGCGTGACAGTGCGTGTGGAGCTAAAAACGAGCGTGCGCTCGCCTTGAATATTCGGAGAACACTGAATTTTTGGATCGCGTGAACTCTGTTTTATTGCAAATTATTTCTCCATACTAAAATGTATGGAACTTTTGCCGCTAAAAAATAATGATGTTTAAGTTTAAATTATGACTTTCTGGTGAGAATTAATAGAAACCTTAAATGGTTAATCTCTTTTTTGTACTTTTTTCTTGCAACTAATATAATATTTATTTCAAATAAAGCAACATAATACTAGATACATTCCAATCAGAAAAGGTCGATTTCGGTAATTTTGGTCACTGTTGATGATTTTTTTCTCGAAAAATAATAATCGTATTAGTAATTTTACTCGGTCTCTCTATAGATTGATTAGTTAAGGAACTGAGATATTTTTTTTACTGTCAAATAATGAATTAATTTGTTTCTCTTGTCATATCCGTAAGTGCTTTTTCGAGCATTTATGGAAACGATCCCCTTAAAGAGCAAATGAGTAGAAGTTACGCTTGCAACTCGTAAACATAAATGCTTTGCTGTCCTAGTGTCAATAGGCAACCCCGATAATTCAGTGGGCAGCGGAGTTTGGGACTCCGGTTTTCTGCGATGCGATGATATCATTCCTGTTAAGAGGTCTAGGGTATATAAATTAGTGATAAGTAGATTTAGTACTGAAGGTACTTATTCAAACCACAGCCATCTGAAACAGAATATGAAATAAAACTCGAATAGGGGCAACTTCCACACACACTACAGTTTACTTAATTAAAAAAACACTAAAGCACCATCTACCGAAGGTTCACCGAACTACGTAGTAACTCACTACACATAGTAACTACTAATCCTGTATCGCGATATAGAAGTTCTCGCGCCGATTAGTATATACTCGTATATACGAGTACATATACGACTACCCAACATCAATCGTTGGGCACGATCACCTCGCCTGGTCGGAGAATCCTTTGTGTTCGAGAAATATGACCTCCGTTCCTCCAGAGTGGTAACCCCGACGTGATAAGCAGCCTTCTTCTTTGGATCTTGTTCACTCTCACAGTGATGAGTAGAAATCAAGTCTCCGCCTTGCAAGAGACCTGTTTAAATAGATTTTCAATTTATAAATTACCTATCAAAAACCCATAACGTACCACTGCTGGGCTCGGGTCAGGGTTAAGGCCATTATGTATCCACGCTAGCCGAGTAATCTTGACGTTGGATGTTTTTAAGCAGCTCGAAGACCTCCAACTAAAGTTCACGCCACAAACGGCCACTCATCTAAGTACTGCTGCTCACCCTCGGTGATTTGTTTTATATTTATACTTATACTTACTTTGTGTAAACTTACTTACTAAGAAAACTCAATCCAATTTAGAGTCATAATATTACAGCTCAATTCTTTCGAGAATTTTTGTCTTGAAGACCTCGTTTTCTACGTAATTCTTATTGTGTAAAGGTCGCTCTTAGCCACAAGGTACTCCATTGTTAAAAATTTAGAATGTCTATACAATAAAAATAAATATCTAACAATATTTCTTTATCTAATATTTAGAATCTTACAAAACATTCACATAATTATCTGACGGGCCTGTTGTTTTAGAGGTTGTCGAGGCTGACTACAAAGCTAGTGGTAGTTAGGAGGTTCAATTCCTGCCAAGCAGAAATACTGTGAGATGAGTCTGAATATTGTGTAGGTGTAGTTTATCTCTAGCGAACTTGGTAGTGGTAAAAGGTAAAGAGAAGCCTATGTACTTAGCAGAAGTGCCATTTCAGTGAAATCGATGAAGTGGTTTAGCCGTAAAGGCGTAAAAGACAGACAAGATATTTTCGAATTATATGTATTATGAATATATTTAAATGTGAGAATATATTTAAGAATATATAATAACATATATGTAACTACAATATCGTATTGGATTAGTCTGTAAGGATATTGTAAGAAAGATAGTATAAATAAGTAAATAAATATTTAAATGAGTACTATATGAATACATTTAAATATACAAAATTAAAAATATGTGTATATGTTTATCAGCAATATAGTTAATATTTGTGGTACAAATCTATTCAGTATTTATTATTTTCAAAAAAACTTAAAATTATTATTATTCTCAAGTTTAATTTTAATAGTTCAATTTTAATAGTAACTAATATTGGCAATGTACTAACAAAAAAACCGACTTCAAAGAAAAATAATTCCAAGTACCCAAATCGCGACAGGTATGCCTATGATACTTCAAGTGTTTCCTCGATTTCTCCAAGATCCTATCAACAGATCCTGGTTTCCTTATCATGGGGCCACATGAGAGACACCAGCTTTCAAATTAAAAAGAATGATCAAAATCGGTTCACCTAATCGAAAATCGAATTGAGAACCTACTCAAAGCAGTATGTTAGTTGATTAAATTTTAACTCCTTAAGTACTCAATCGATTAGTAATAAATTTCATACACGTAGTAGCTACGTTTTATTCAGATAAATGTTATTATCACCGTAGTAGTAAAGCAATTACTTTTCTAATAACGGTTGGCGCCAGCGCAAAAGAAAGTGCAGTCACGTTGACAAGTAAATATTGCCTTAGGCTTGTTAAAAGTATCAACATTTATTATTAAAATATGCTAATGAATAGTTTCATAAATATTCGTGAGCATAATAGCATTATCACGCTTAGGTATTTAAGATAAGATCTCGCGACTTTGTTGTGGCCTTGAATCTCTGCGTTAGATGTGATAAAAGTACCTACTTTAATTATATACATAAACTTTAATTATGTAATTAAATACATTTACTATGTTACAAGCTATCGCAAATAGGAAATCTCATATTATACAGTTGTGGTGACTTCCACATACAGTGCAATAAAGACACACAATATACGACGTCTTGTCGAGCGACGCCGCGGAGGGAAACTTGTCTAAAAATATTTTGCCTAAGTTACTCGTTATGTCATTTTCCTCACCTTTCAGGCAGTTAAATTCCCATTGAAATCGGTCCAGCCGTTGCAAAGATACAAAGGACAGTAGCAAACAGACAAACAAAAATTTTAAAATTTCCTCTTTCGTGTTCCTGCCGTATATACTTTCATATTCCCTTAGTAAAAAACTTGTGCACTTGCTATGACAGATACTCCAATTTTATTTATTTTTATAGATGTCATGCAACAGCAACGTAAAATAGTAAAAATTAGAAAATTTCAAAAAACCAAAACCATCCGGAAAACGTATCAATAAAAGAAATCTGTACAATTACTAAGATTTACTTTGAAAAAATGTTCGAATGGCAACCAGGACCGATGTTTTAAAAGGTCTACTAAATAATCCCAAGACAAAACCACACTGTATTTCTATAATAGACTGTATAAAATAACGTTCGTTATCTTGAACAATATCATTCGTTAGAAACAAGGCGAGGTTTTGTGACCTTTTGAGTACAGTTAGGTACACAGTGCGCCCCGCGGCTATGCCCTTTGTAAGATGAGAGATTACGAGCGGTACAGCGCATAGACCGGGCTTAACGGTGATGTTTTGGTAACTGTTTTTTGTTGCTAAGTAGATTTTTTATTCCTACTAATATTATAAATGCTTCTGTCTGTTACGTTTTCACGCCTAAACCGTTGAACCGATTTTGATGAATTTTGGTATAGAGATATGTAGATGGAACCTTGGGAAAGGACTTTTACCGCGATATTCGACACGATATATTATAGAGCAATGTAGTAATTTAAGCAATGTTTGCACGTTTGGCCTAGGGGTTTAAGTGGATGCCACGCCGCTTTCTACTTCATCAGGTGTCGTGGGCTCAAATTACATGTGGGACAACACTTTGTGTGATCTAGATATTGTTGTTCTGAGTCTGGGTGTTCTTTGTTCCCGTTCCCGTTCCCGTTTCATGAAATCCGTAAAGTCCCCGCAACACAGGCTGTATGTTCCTGATGCGGGCGGTGTCTTTCAAAAAAGAAAAGTCTATAGACGTTACCCAACACGTAAGGGATGTTTCAACTTGAGAGCGTTAAACTACCCAAATAAACAAACTCTTTAGTTTTATATTATCGGAATAGATAGCTAAGTATAACTGCCTCGTTGGTCTAGTGGTTAGCGTATGCGACTGCTAATCTCGGTCTCGGGTTCAAATCCCGGGTAGGGCCATATAGTGTTTTTGGGATTTTGGCGGTGATTCACACCCGTGCCTCGGAGTGCACGTAAAGCCGTCGGTCCCGGTTGTCATGAACATGTATGGCAATCGTTATTGGGAAGTTAGTGCCCTCAAATATACTGAAAACTAGTTAAATCTTCGAATTTCAGTTCTCCTTTAGGGTTGCGGAGATCCGATGCCAGTCGCTCCGTAGAAAAACTGATATTCAGGTAAAACCGGTTGAACTAGTAGCCGACCCCAAATAATATTGGGAATAAGGCTAGGAAGAAGAAGAGATAGCTAAGTATAAAAGAAAACTGAATTCTTATAAAACGAAAAACATCAGTCCCAATTTACTTCCCTAACAATTTCCAGGTGAATAAACTAAGCTTCTTTTACAACCGAAACTTTGAATTATCTTCGTTGAGAAATACCCTGATAAGTTTGTTTCTCAAGTCGGCGGGGACGCCCTCTGGTGGGCTCAAAAATTACTAACAATAATAAAAATAAACAACTAAGTGTATAAATTACAGAGGCTGTAGAAAAAAAATCGTGTGTTTCTTGCAAACATAAAAAGTTTTGCCGTGTACCTTTCTTCTATTTATTTTGGGCTAGGGCTGTCACTATAATAGTACGCTTTTTTATTATATTTTTTTAAAAGGCGACTCACGCATTAGGAATATATATTCTGTGTCGCGGGGGACTTGATACATGAAACGGACACAAAGAACAACCAGATTCAGAAAAAACAATTTGTCGACCACATTAAGTGTTGTGCTATGCGGGATTTGAAGCCACAATTAGCGCAGTAGATAGCGACGTGGTGACCTCTTAAACCACTAGGCCAACCGTGTTCTTAAACACTGCTTTTAATAACCACTTAGGTACATAAATATTATACGAGTGAGACGCAGAATTATTAATGACTTTTAATTTGGTGATTTCTAAAAAATAGACTGAATCTATCGCAACTAGATATTGTTTTATTACACAGAGCTTTTTGGAACGGGTGGAAAATTGATTTGGAATTGCAACTCAGCCTCTTTGCGGACAGTTTCGTTATAATGTAAGAGACAACAATATATCCACTAAAAATACCCTATGGGCCAACCTCATCACTCGATTGTTTGTTATTTATTTATACTTCCTGCAAATACACTGCATAAGGCGGACTTAATGCTGTAGGCATTTTCTTCCAGTCAACATTTGGGTGATGCAGAGCTGTGTGTACCTATCAGGCGTATAATTGGAGCGAGTTACAAGGATTTCTTGTATTTTAATAACTTATATGTATTCTACGTACAATTGTATGTAAATTGTAAATATAATACTATAGATGGATAAATAAATACAATATTATAAATATAGAACATTATACATAAAAATAAATAAATTTTATACACCTCATGTCCGTTTTCACTAAATAAACTCAAACAGTCACCTTACAAGGAGCCTCCTAACGCAGATAGTTCCTAAGTTTTTAAAGACATATAAGTACTTAGGTTTCCCTAAATGTTGGTGAAAATAATAATGTTACTAAGGGTAACCTAAATCTGTCTAATTGTCCCTAAAAATATACAAACCTATTTTTTCAAACAGTTCCCAAATTAATTAAATTTCGAAGTTCATAAATAACAGTCATAAAACAACATGCAGTTGAATTGATTAGCTACTTTTCTTATACTACTTTTGTCAGAGTGGCAACCCTAGGGGTTCATTACTTAAAGCGAGAAGCGAGTAAAGTATCCCAATAGGATAAGTTTGTGTCGTCTCCCCACCGAGCTGTTTTATATTTCCACGTGAAATATAATCGACTACCCCTGATAAATGTTCTTTGTTCTTAACTTGACGCTGTTATTATAGTTTTGGAAATATTTTTATTATCTATGGTTTGGTTTAGCCGTGTAAGCGAAATAGACAGATTGAGAAATCTAATTTATAATATTACTAGCGTTTTATCCTTTATTACCTAGGGATATAAAAAAAGCTGCCAAGTGCGAGTTGGAGTCGCCCATGAAGAGTTCCGTAGCAGCAAGTAACGTCATATAAAAGTTGTAGTTCGTTGTAACTTTCATCGATGTTTTAAAAATAGCGTATTGATTATATGAAAGGGAAATAAATACGACGTTGACCAAAGACACTCTACCAACAATAATGATGGATAAGGAACTAAGAGATCGATTCTTGGGCTATTGCACTAAAATAGTAAAAATAGCAAACAAGCAAAATAAGTAATAAGAAAGTGAATAACTGTTAAATATCGTATAGCATATTATTATAGTTATCTAATAAAGAGAATAAGAAACTAGATATAAGAGAAAATGTAATAGTGTAAGAATTAGTTTTAAGATAAGATAATAAAATGTAAACAAATAAAAAAGAGAACTAAAGAAAGAAAATTGTAATAGAGTAAAACAATGTGTAACATAGAATAAGTAAATGAAAATAAATAAAACAGAGAACTTTAAGAAGGAAAGAAAAATAGAGTAGGAAAAATTTGGAATGTAGATTAGGGAAATAAAATGTAAACAAATAAAAATGGATTAACTAAAGCAAGGAAACTGTAATAGTAAAAGAACTAATTAATTGTAAGATAGATTAAGAATATGTTAACAACAAATAAAAGATAATAGTAGTGGTAATAGAGAATAGGGATGAAAGTATTAATATAGGAATAAAGCCCCTTAAGGGCAGGACAGTAAAAATAGCAAAAGACAAGAGATAGGAGTAGCTTGCATAGACCCTGGCTATATTCACTCGCTAGGGGTAGTAGAAAAAAAAAATAGTATAGCTCTTACAGTTTTGGAAAAAAGCGGCTGTGACATACGGACGGACAGACAGACATGACGAATCTATAAGGGTTTCGTTTTTTGCCATTTGGCTACGGAACCCTAAAAATGGTCAGAGTTTAAAAATAGATCTAAGACATCCTGAATAAACACACAAAATTGTATAAGAATCGAGTATGGCAACATAATTATGGCAATTATATACATATTTTGACTGCACGGTTGGCCTAGTGGCTTAAGTGGTTGTCACGCCGCTTCCTACTACGCCAAGTGTCGTGGGTTCAAATCCCACGTAGGACAACACTTTGTGTGATTCACAATTTGTTGTTCTGAGTCTGGGTGTTCTTTGTGTCCGTTTCATGTATGTTTGTAAAGTCCCCCGCGACACAGGAATTTATATTCCTAATGCGGGAGTTGTCTTTTTAAAAAGAAAAAAAAAAAAAATATAGAAGACTATCTTTCGCCCGCGTGTATGTCTCAAGCTCTAGACTATTTCTGTAAACATTTTATTTCAATCGGTTGATTAGTTTTGGAGTGAAAGCGTGACTGTCAGACAAACGGAGTTACATTCGTATATATAATATTAGTAACGATTAGGTATGGCCAGTTGTTTTGTCCATAAGCTACACTTAGTGTTGTCATAATTAGCATAACATTGCTACTCCATTTTAGTAAATGTGTATTGATTTAAAACATGTCCGGTACAAAGTAGTTGTCTAGTATTGTCTGTTTGAACCACTAAGTAGAGGAAGAAAGTACGGAAGACCACAAAATACTAGCTGCGCCCCCCGGTGTTACCCGCGTATTCTCGAGAAACAATAATTATAGTTGATATATGCAAGTGTGTTATGCCTAGCAACCTATGAAGTTTTCACAGTAGATAAAGATTGATACATTTTGACATCTACGGTTTATGTATTTTTATAATCTACATATAAAATATATCCCGATTATTGCAGTAAAAAGTAGCCTATGTGTTATTTTGATATATAAGCTATATTACTGTAAAGTTTCATCCAAATCCGTTCAGTAGTTTTTGCATGAAAGAGCAACAAACATACATAACATACTCACAAACTTTCGCGTTTATAATATTAGTAGGATATAACTGCCTTGTTGGTTTAGTGGATAGCGTATGCGACTGCTAATCAAGAGGTCTCGGGTTCAAATCTCGGGTCGGGCCAAAAAGTGTTTTTTATTTTTTTTAGGAAAATTCTAATAGCAGCCCGGAGTTTGGAAGTTTCGCGGTGATTCACGCCCGTGCCTCGGAGAGCACGTAAGCAGTCGGTCTTTTCGTACTGAAATCAGCTTGGCTATACTACCTAGAAAAGTGGATTAAAAGGAGTTCTTCAAATGCATAAGCTCTTTTCTTTCTTTTACCGAGTGCGAGATGATACCAGAGCCCTCCTCTCTCCAGCTGGAGTGTCAAGTGTCATAGGTGTCATTACTGATCATCAAGTGATCTATGGTTGGTCCATAAACTTAAAGTTGCTCAGCGTGCTTTGGAAAGGGCTATGCTCGCCGTTTCTCTGAGGGATCGTATCAGGAATGAGGTGATACGTCAGAGAACTAAGGTCATCGACATAGCCCACCGGATTAGCAAGCTGAAGGGGCAGTGGGCTGGCCATATTAGCCGCAGAACTGATGACCGTTGGGAAAAAAGAGTTCTTGAGTGGAGACCGCCTCTCGGTAAACGTAGTGTAGGACGCCCACAGGCGAGGTGGAGTGACGACCTGCGTAGGATGGCTGGCAGGAGCTGGATGCGAGAAGACCAAAATCGATCAGAGTGGTGTGCAATGGGAGAGGCCTATGTCCAGCAGTGGACTGCGATAGGCTGATGATGATGATGAAGTGATCTATCTTCTTGAAAGTTATATAATAGTTACGATATCCAACAATGCATATACTTATTATATTTAGTTATGATTTAGCTCGGGTTGTATTCGAGCCCCGAGCCCCGAGGATATAAAGCTATCACAGTGTTTGGTAATAGGACACCGTGCACTGTATGGTATGTTTATTTTCTGACACCATAAAAAAGATTTCCATAGTTGCATCAACGCGCGTAAAGTACAATCGCGCTGAAAATTCTTAGCTATTTATTATTAAAAGTTAGTTTCAATATAATATAATTGTGAGCATTAATTTTTGGTAAATAAATTATAGGCAGAATGGAATGTTTAAGTATGCATAAGTAGAATTTTAATATAGCTAAATATTAGATAGTTGAAATCCATTGCTAATATTACATTAATATGTTATTGTAAAATTAACAAAAAAGATTTTTGATTTATTCCAATTCAAGTGATTAAAGTATTTTTTAATTCCGTAAAGTATATATTTTAATATGTTTGAATTTACGAGTGTAATTCAATCTAAATGAAATGTTTAGGGTCGTTTCCACTGTCCGTCCCATGATGTTGTCCTTTTATGGTACAATTAAGATTTCAGACAAGTTAGTCCATTAAATAGTCCCAGAAGTCTCATTAGCATCTACACAATGGGACTAATGACGGACAATGTTTACCATAAGTCGTGTCATTCAACTTATATAAATACTAAGAGATAATCATTAAAATAGTATCAATACATTATACATTATTGTGTCAATTAATACGTTAATGTGTAATTGATATATCCATCAGTGCATAAGTTTACAAAAAAAAGAATACTTAATATTTTTTTACCTTTCTTCTAGAACTTTTACACTTCTTCAGAAAGGGTTTTAAAAAAATAATATTGTTGGTGGATTTGTTAACACTTTTGTGGCCAACAGTCCGGTACCACGCGTGGCTATAATTTTCAGTTGACACGCCCGCCCACTAACATGTTTATATCACGTACACACATAC
Organism: Phragmatobia fuliginosa; assembly: GCA_932526445.1. Taxonomy (NCBI): domain Eukaryota; kingdom Metazoa; phylum Arthropoda; class Insecta; order Lepidoptera; family Erebidae; genus Phragmatobia; species Phragmatobia fuliginosa. The sequence goes on from OW052073.1 coordinate 19,949,933, forward strand.
ACACACACACGTGCGGTCACACACACATCCGCCGGCGGGGTGGTCGCCTCTGTAAATATACACAACCAATTAGGAAATGCTTTTATTCGCTTCACAGTTTATGATATACCACATTCGATTCCTGGATTCAATTTTATAGTTTTTACCCGCGTCTTCGCCCGCGTGTTTGTCAGATGTCGATAGCGATAAATAGTAGCCTATGTCCTTCCACAACAATTTAAATATCTCCATGAAAATTTTTTAGTGCTTCTATGATCGGAATTTTTTTTCAGTTCTTTTTCTTCTACTCATATAAAGTTACGTTACGATAAATAGAAACCAAACATTAATAAAAAAGACCTTATAAACATACATGTAACAGACACTCATGCTCAAAACAATTTGAAGATTACACAAAATGTCCCATGTGGGGTTTGAACCAATAAAACTCAGCGCAGTAGAGAGTTGCAAGATTGTCGCCACTGCGCCATCCATGCAGTCATAATGTTTTACTAGCTACCGCAGTGTTAGCCGCAGTTACAGGCGTTACTTGCCAGTATCTTGGCAAATGTGCCCTTGCCAAGATACTGGCAAGTAACGCCGCAAGTCTAGGGAAGTCTACAAAAGTAGACAAAAAAATTAAAAAATCAGTTTTGGATGTCAGTACCGTAAATACTTTGATATGCATTTAGTAAAAAACTGGTTATTTGTTATTACAAACAGACACTCCAATTTTATTAATTTTTATAGATATTCTAGGAGTCAGTTTTAAAACCACGTGGCGACGTGCCTTTACTTTGCAAATCTATGTAATGAGTTGTACAATCATGCATGTGTATATTTATGTATATACACATATATGCGTTACATATCATCTGCATTTATTGTTGAATCTTAATGACATCCACGTTTTAGATAAAACAAATGATACAAAGTACGGAACAATGTATGAAGTTTCTTTTTGTATATCCTATTCCAATGACTCTACTCTGCCTGATGGAAAGCATGAGTAGAATCCAGGAGTAGGAGTCAACATCCGCATTATAACGGAAAGCAATACAGCTTGGTGACCGATACCATGGCGGCCTGGTCAGATTTTCTGCAGCATTCTCCCGCCAGCCAGGAGAATGGTGCAGAATTATACTTATATAATACACTCACCGACGAAATACGACAGCAAATGTGCTGTCAGCATTAGGATAGTCTTCTGTGTGAGGGTAGTACTGCCCCCTTCTAGCAGTCCCATTCGTACTGAAATCAGCGTGATTCTACTACCTATTGTATTTCATTTGTACGTGAAACTGTTATGTTCATATACGAGGATATCAGCAACTTCCTGCCTTCTTCTCAAATTAATTGATTGAGGGTCTGGCATTATTAACTCTTAAAGTTCATTGTGAAAATAAAATAACTCGGTTAACTTCAACAGTGGTTAACTATGAACTGAGTTTTATTTGAGAACGAATCAATGTACAAGAGTCAATTTTTACGTGATTGACCGTTTCAATTGAAGGTACGAATAATAAGATGCATACGAATCGTCAATTGTTCGGGAATCGGGTCGGGAAGTGATACGACATGTCCTCAATGTTTCTTGAAAAGCGAATGACCGAAAACGGTCAATCGCAAAACAAGACGTTATTTTTTTTACTTAATTCGCGATTGTCAATGGGCTTCAATCAAAACTTCCATCATTCACCTTCAATCAACATAGTTGCGAATGACAACGACTTCAATTGTCTCTATAAACGATCATTTGGTACTTCAATGACGTAAAAATTGACAATTGCGAATGACTGTCTCCGGGGCACTTTACATCTGAATTAATTCATTCAGCAAAGACACAGATCATATCTTAACACTTTTGAAACAAATTACATATATTTAACATTATCTCTCAATAGATGGCACTACTAGTTTCATTGGATGTACCTATTAAACATTAATTTCAACAAAGTCCTTACGTCAAAATAGTTGAAATTCTATAAAAATGTTAACACAATAAGTTTTGCGGAATTTCACTAATTTTCCTATAAAGAAACAGGATGACTAAACTCATAAAAATTGCAAAATCCCTACAAGACTTTAATGAGTTAGTTTTTACTTTATGAATTTCTGGGTAGGACCAGCTCATGATGTTTATTAATTTCTAAATCCATACAAATAAATCGTGTAAGAAACGAGGTCGTTCACAGGATTAGCAAGCTGAAGTGGCAATGGGCTGGCCATATTAGCCGCAGGACCGACAACCGTTGGGGTAAATGTGTTCTTGTATACAGTTGACGAATTTTTAAATGATAAAGAAAAATGGATTTGACTACTTGCTCCTTATCATTTTATTCTACTCATGTGAATGTTGTTATCACATTGTTTAAGAGCATGATTTTACTTTTGTAAGTAAAGATTCTACGTGACGAATAAAGGCCATTCTTCTCTTTCTTTTGATCCTAAAATTAATATTTTATATTTAATCTTTCGTTACCAGTAATTTGGCCAATATTTGAGCACATATAGTTTTTACCTTTGTTGTAAGTAGATGCTCCTACTATGTTGTACCCACTGAGGCTGTTGTTTTTTTTTTTAAATTAGCATAAGTTCTAATTTTTAATCACTATAATTTGCATCAGTCCTCTAACATGGTGTATAGTATATTAGTGGCAGCACCTTACCCCCATATCAGGTTTATAAACATTAAAACTATGTAAACATTGGCGATTTGAAAGGAGTGGCCGCGAGTTTTTATTGCCATGTTCTTTTCTCCGGCTCTACCTATTGTTTGCGAACATGGCATAAATGTACATGTAGAATCTTGACCTGTCACAAGAGATGTATTGCATCCTAAGTGAATAAAGAATTTTGAATTTGAATTTGAATTTGAACTTGAGTGGAGACCGCGTCTCAGCAATCGTAGTGTAGGACGTCAACAGGCCAGGTGGAGTGATGATTTGCGCAAGGCGGCTGTCAAGAGCTGTATGCGAGTAGCCGAGGATCGAACTAAGTGGCGAGCAATTGGAGAGGCCTATGTCCAGCAGTGAACTGCGATAGGCTGATGATGATGATGAAACAAATAAATAAAATTTTACGGTCTGCTTGCAATTTCAAATTCACTTTAAAAGTTATATAACAATTTAAAAAGCTTTAAAAGCTTTTCACTAAATGGATAGTAAAGTATATACGTTACTTCCATCAAAAATAATTTATAATTTCTGTCTAAACCAATATTGACGATACTTTCACTAAAATGTAGTTGATGATATAAGGAATAACTGAGACTATTTTGATTTTAGAATAGCTTCGCCACGCGCTGATACTTGCGCTAGTTGTTGTAAAGGCATAACTATCGCGGGTAAAGCCGCGAATCTCAGCTAGGTAATAAATTTGGATAAATTACACACATAAATACACACACAATATTTATCCCGGATGGGTATCGAACTCATGATCATTACCAGACAAACACCATACCATATTCTATTCAAATTGATTGTTAATAGACTACCACGTAGCAGCGTATGCGACTGCTGTCTTGGGTTCGATTCCCAGGTCGGATCAAATGTTTGTGTGATCCACAAATATTTGTTTCGGAGTTTAGGTGTTTTCTATGTATAATATGTAAGTCTTGGCAAAAAATAGCGGCCAAGTGCGAGTCGGACTCGCCCGTGAAGGGTTCCGTATCAGCAAGTAACATCATATAAAAGTTCGTATAACGTTATTAAACGTTATTATAACGTTATAAAAGTTCGATGTAACTTTCATCGATGTTTTTATACTAATGTATTGACTGGATGAAAGGTAAATTGCGTGTAACGATTTATGACGTATAAAAAAAACTACTAACTAGATCTTGTTCAAACTAATTTTCGTTGGTAGTTTACATGGTAATGTATAACATATATTTTTTTTAGTTTTATCACTCTCTTATTTTAGAAGTTAGAGGGGGGGGGGGACACACACATTTTTCCACTTTGGAAGTGTCTCTCGCGCAAACTTCATTCAGTTTAGAAAAAAATTATATTACAAACCTCAACATCATTTTTGAACACCTATCCATAGATAGATACCCCACACGTATAGGTTTGATGAAAAAAAAATTTTTGAGTTTCAGTTCCAAGTATGGGTACCCCCAAAATGTATTGGTTTTTTTCTATTTTTATGTAAAAATCTTAATGCGGTTCACAGAATACGACTGACCAAATTTCAACAGTATAGCTCTTATAGTTTCGGAAATAATTGGCTGTGACATACGGACGGACAGACAGACAGACAGACTTGACGAATCTATAAGCGTTCCGTTTTTTGCCATTTGGCTACGGAACCCTAAAAAGTATGTATATGTATTTATGTCAGTTGTTTAGTACCCATAATACAAGCTTTTCTTAGGTCTTGATGGCGTTGTGTGTGAGATTTCCGAAATATTTTTTTATTTATATAGAAGAACAAAATCGCTAGTGCAGTCTATAAAGTACCGTTTATTAAATAAAAACACCTTCCAAATACAAACCGAGAGAAAGGAGGTATAGTTTATTACACCATTGATTTTAATGGCTTCCGTTCCATGGCTTGTAGTAGTTTTTCTTAACCACATAAATAAGCAAAAATAAAAATAATCCGTTATGATTGACGAACGTATATTTTTCATCGTCATTTACGACTGACACTGGCTTTAGAAGCTACAAACATTCATATTATGAGTATAAATAAAATATTAGTGTAAATCACGCACTCGACCAGGGGAGACACGCCTTAATCTTCTGACCTGACCAGACCTGAGACCAGGAGTGGGACGTTATGGGTTGTTGATGAAATCCTTACTAATCTCTATCTGCCTGTCTGTCTGTTGCACTTTCACGTCAAATCTGCTGAACCAATTGAAATGAAATTTGGTACGTAGATAGTCTGGAGACTGCGAAAAGACATACACTACTTTTTAGCGCGATTACCGACGGACGGAGCCAATATTAAGTAAGTATATATAAAATGCAATGGTTAAAAGTTTATGAAGGTGGGCTTTTCTTATCATCTTCCTAGCCTCTGAGGATTATTTGGGGTCGGCTACTAGTTCAAACGGTTTTATCTGAATTCCAGTTTTTTCAAGGAGCGACTTGCATTGTACCTTCGCAACCCTGAGGATGAACCAAATTTGAAAACTAGGTGTCAGTATATTTGAGGACATTGTCTTCCCAATACCGTGTGCCATAGATGTGCATGACAACCGAGACCAACAGTTTAACGTGTTTTCCAAGGCATAGAGGTGAAATATCGCCAAACTTCCATACTCCTGGCTAATTTATTAGAGAACTCATATAAGAAAAACTTAACGATTTTGGCCCCCACCGGCAGTGGAATCTAAGACATCTTGATGGGGAGTGGCATTCGCTAATCGCTGACTAACGAGGTAGATACATTCCATTAGGTAAAATATTTAAAAATAGCTCAGAATCAAATGATCAAAAGTAATACTGACTTCCTGTATTTATTAATCTCAAACATAGTGAAGAATGATCTCAATTCCAAGGTCGAAATTACCGTCAGCTTGGGTTATCAATTTGTTATCAGAGCAGACATCCACCAATGCGTATAATAATATTATTGTATGAATTATTGATTGTTTTGGTTACTGGTAGATATGGCTAGTTAATAATTAAATTTTTATTGTATTTCCTAATTCAATGTGTAATGGTAAAAGAAGATTTGCAACGATTTTTTGAGGTATTTTTAACCACCTTCAAAAAAGGGAAGAGGTTCTCAATATTCGAGTTTTTTTTTATGATTGTTACCTCAGAACTTTTGATTAGGTGAACCGATTTTGATAATTCTTTTTTTATTTGAAAGCTGCTGCCTCCCATGTAGTCCCATGATAAGGAAACCAGGATCTGATGATATGATCCTGGAGGAATCGAAGGAACTTCTCAAATATCATGGACATAACTTTTTTATTTGGAAATCTGAATCAACATCCCAAATATAAATATTTCGGACATAAATTAATGTTTCGGACATCTTCTAAATACGTACATCATAGAAAAACCCTAACTCTGAAACAAATATTTGTGGATTACAGAAACATTTGGTCTGACCCGGGAATCGAACCCGAGACCTCTTGTAGTGAAGATGTGTCCTGTAGTCTTTATGACAATATACTTTTTTGTTACGTAATCGACATTGTTCATCGCTTAACGTTTACGCGAAATGTAATAAAATATTCTAGAAATAACTTGTGTAAGTATACGATAGAGCTATTGTAAGTATAAACAATAATATTAATAATAATTATATCTAAGTACTTACCGGCACGTGTCGGCTAATTATGTTGTTATACCAGTGTGTGTGTGTGTGTGTGTGTGTGTGTGTGTGTGTGTGTGTGTGTGTGTGTGTGTGTGTGTGTGTGTGTGTGTGTGTGTGTGTGTGTGTGTGTGTGTATAAGTGGTCATAGCTTTATCAGTTTTGTGTGTGACTACTCTCTATGAGTTACCTATTATTATTAATAGTATTGTTGTTGGTCTAGTGGTTAGCGTATGCGGCTGCTGATCAAGAGATCTCGGGTTCGATTCCCGGGTCGTACCAATCGTTGGAGCTATGCTGTATGGATTCTTCTATGTATAGAAGATTTTCTCAATAATACTAATGTTATCAATGTAAAGTTTGTTAGGATGTATGTTTGTTATTTTGGTTTTGTTGTTTTGCATAAAAGATTAAGCAAAAATTACTTTACAGATTTGGATAAAAGTTTACAGTAATATAAATAAATTGACTATAATAATAGACAAGTGATAAAAAATACGTAAATATCCTTTTTTTGTAAATATATTCATATCATTCATCAAAAGCAAACTCCGAAAAAAATATTTGTTGATCACACATACATTTGGATCAATCTACGAATCGGACCCAAGACCTCAAGCACACCGAAAAATATTTGGTCCAACCCGGGAATCAAACCCGAGACCTCAAGTACAGCAGTCACATACGGTCCCAATGCACCACCGAGGCAGTCAAATTATTCTCATTTATTATGCTACTTGGCGAATATCAATTTTAATAAGGTTCAGCGCACGTTGTGGACGTGATTAAATAACGTATAATATGTATGAAGTAAATGATGTATGTATGCGTAATATGTACAGAGTTAATTGCAAATATTATCTTATCTCGTAATGGCACTTGGCCAACTTTGACTTTCGACTGCGGCTACGTGTGGTGCGATAAAACTACCGAAGTGTATTATATAATGAAGATTTTAAATATGCAACTAGATATATAATAATAATAAAGTAAATATTTCGGACAATTACACACAACGTCATCTAGTCCCAAACTAAGCAGAACTTGTATTATGGGTACTAAACAACTGATATAAATACATAAACATACTTTTATTTTTGTAAATACATACATACATATAATACATAGAAAACACCCAGACTCCGAAACAAACATTTGTGGATCTCACAAATATTTAGTCCGACCCGGGAATCGAACCCGAAACCTCTTGATCAGCAGCCGCATACTCTAACCATTAGACCAACAACTATTCGTACTAGGAAACTGTAATTATTGCTGTTGGATCTAAAGGTTAAAATTTAAACGCATTCAAATTGAGATATTTAATGGTGATGAAAAAGAGTTTCTAGTAGAGATTTCTGACAGTTTTGTGATCAGTTGACTCAGTTTCAGTCTTCATCATCATCATCATCATCAGCCCATCGCAGTCCACTGCTGCACATAGAACTCTCCTTTTTCACAGTACTTTAATCACTTTCAGCCCTCATTTGCATGCAAAAAGAATGGAATTATTTTACTACACCATAGCCAAGATGCAAAAGTTTATCGTTTTCCATACTATATTCCATTGTCTTGTGTGATTGGCTAATATTTTGTTTTGAGTGTTCTCAGTCATCATCATCAACAGCCTTCAACAGTACACTGCTGGACATAGGCCTCTCCTTAGAAAGGAGGTTTTGGCCGACTATACCACGCTGGCCAGACGGGTTGGTAAAGGGTTGGTTTCAAGTTTTCCTTCTCTTTGTATCGATGTTGTCTTGTGTAGTTCATCCCTTAGTCGCCTTTTACGACACCCGCAGGATGAATAGGAGTGGTGACACTCTTTATTCTTAATCCGTCACCACACGGACACGTGTTCTCAGTGACATAAGCCAATAAAACAAGAGAATAGAGAATGGAATATAGAATAGAAAACGATAAACGTTTGCAGCTTGGCTAGGGGTTATAAAGTGGATCATAATTAACACAGTCACATAATAGTCATAACAAGGTTGGTTTTTGACGACTACGTTTCGAGAAGGTATCATTCGTCGTATTTTAAACTTGGGATAGGGCCTAGTGTGAGCATATTATACATCAACTTACTCTTTGTTTGCTCGACACCCATGGGGTGAACGATGTGGTTTTATTTTTAAGCTTACCAAAGTGACTCTACCCTGTCTGATGGAAAGCATGAGTAGAATACAGGAGGAGGGGCCACCATCCTCATTGTGAGTGAATACAATGGTGACCCACACATTGACGGCTTAGTGCGATGTTTGGAATGAAAATGATGATGGGCCCTCTGGTCTCACACTCACCAACGAAAGACAACAACACGAATGCTGTCATTTTCGGTTGGTCTTCTGTGTGAGGGTAGTACTGCCCCGGTCGAGCCGGCCCATTCTTGCTAAAACCAGCGTGGCTCTACTACCTGTTAGAAAATCGTCACTCCACCTTTTTTTTTGGCCTGTGGAAGTAACACACGATTATGACGGTTACTACAGTTCTGCGGCTAGTATGGCCAGCTCCTGGCAATCTAGATTTTTAGGGTTCCGAAGTTTATGACTCGGATATGAAGTATCATATCCACCCAAGCGTCCGTCCATTTTTAAATTTTTTTTTTTTATGTGTGGAAAATCATCATGAACCGGCACTCCGGCGGGGTGGTGATTCGTCTATCCTCATCCTAATGTCCAAACGGTAAGCGTTAGAAAGATGAAACTTTGCACGAATATGTGTTGTAATTACTTCGACAAAGTGCTACAAAAAAATATGAAAAATATTTTTATTTGGGGTAACTCCCCTAGACGTAAAGATGTTATGATTTTTTTTCTCGCGTTTACCCTATCGTGCGGGGTATCATTAGAAAGGTCTTTTAAAAATATTGTGAGGTTGCTAACACCATTTTTCGATTTACTCACTCACTTGGAAGACTTCGTACAAAAATGAAAAAATAACAATTATCTATAGGTCACAATTTTAAACCTTCCTGCCATTATGTGTGACTACAGAACCCTATTCTATGCGTGGCCTGACACGCACATTCGTCGTTTTTTTATTTTTCAATTAAAAATATATTACAACACAAAGTTTATACATAAGTATCAAAGAAACCAATGCAGTTTATTATTAGTTAGTATACTATTGTGTAAATTAAGGTATATGTACAATTTTGTACATCTGAACTGAAACAACATAGTTTATAGTTTAATTTAGAAAGCATACCCGTGGAAATTAAATAGACGAACTAAGACCGTAAATAATTTTGATATTTTTCTCAGCTCTCATATATTCAAAGAGCAGTATTAAAACAATAGGATAATTACGACTCCCTCGTGTTTAGTCATTCCTATTGTGGTGAAAACACGACACAGACTAAATAACCACAATGTAGGTAGGTAGGTAGGTATATATATGTATACAAACATTGCATAATTCGTACCACGTGTGGCCTTGAGCGATATAATATCAGTTGTGCACACAGACACACATACAGACACTCATGTCAGTAATTGCAGTGCATTTACATATTTGATTATGTTGAAGTGTTTTTTGTGTGTTCACTTGTTTGTTATTTTGAATCTATGTATCCTACTAATATTATAAACGTGAAAGTTTGTGATTAAGTGTGTATGTATGTTTGTTCCTCTTTCAAGCAAAGACTACTAGAACGGATTTGGACGAAACTTTACAGTAATATAGCTTATTTCAGAATTTATTATATCAGAATAACACATAGGTTACTTTTTACTGCAATAATCGACATACACGGGCGAAAACTAGGTGATTATAAAAATACATAAATCGTAGATGTCAAAATGTATCACTGTTTATCACCTGTCAAAACTTCACAGGTAACTTCACAAAACTGCTTAACAAACTTGCATAGCAACCATAATGATATACGCGGGTAACACCGCGGGGCGCAGCTAGTTATACAAATAAAAAAGTGTCTATTTCTAATTTCAAATTACAAGCTTTTCACTTCATTGAAATAAAAATATATTTGGAACTTACAATTTTTCCTATTTCTTTGTTCCAGCTGAATTCTGGCACCGAGGTACCGATTTTGACGAGACTTTCGTCGGCAGAAAGTTGATGTTATACTTAAGGAGTGACTTAGGCTACTATTTTCTAGACTAGCTACGCCCTGTGTGTTCAGCCCCTCGGTGTTATCAAATTATTCTCTTTTTCTAATAGATTTTCTGTTAAATCAAATTGATTATCTGAGTTAATTTGAGACAGGACAAAATGAATAAGCTAGTCTGGAATAAAAATAGCTTGAGAATTTCCCTATATCAGATATCTGTTGGTGAAAGTGTCTTTAATCTGTAAAGCTTTCTGCCAGAAAAAGTTCCGTTAAAATCGGTCCAGCCAGCGGTTTTGTACATACAGACAAAAATGGCCTTTTTGATGTTAGTACTCTACCTATATACTTTGATAGGAATTTACTAAAAAACAGTTAATTTGATATAAGTATTATAATTATGATCCAGGGTCCTTTAAGAGGGATGTGAAAAAGCATCTCACAAAGCCGCCATAGTTTGGGTCGACATCGCTATACTTCCTGCATCGCGGGCAGTCTGGTGGCCCCAACTCTTGGATTCTGTTCATGCTTACCATCAGGCAGAGTAGAGTCACATTGGTAAGCACCAAATAAAAAAAAAAAGTATAGATGACTGTCGAGATTGCTACTATGGCATAAACCATGTAATAAAAAGACGATGGAAAGCATAGTGCTGTAGGCTATTTTTGATTTAAAATTTTATGTAATAGGTAGGTACGTAGGGTTACGTAGGGTTATGTACGGTTACGCATGGATTCTATCCTTTACGGTCAGTAAAATATTTTGAAGAAACCTTTTAAACCTTCTGACAAACGTACCCAATTAGATTTGGGTTAGTCTTAAACAGAAAACGGTTATTTGAATAATCCGCAATGTGTATTTAAAATGAAACATAAAATGTTATCTATAAAAATAAATAAAAACGTTCTGTCTGTCTGAATGTCTGTCTGTTTGTTTGTTCTGGGTAAGTTCTGAAACGGCTGTACCGATTTCGACTGGAATTTCAGTGGTAGAAAGCTGATTATATAAGGAGTAACTAAGGCTACTTTTTTTAGACTAGCTTCGCCCCCCAGCGTAACTCGCGGTTGTCGTAAATATACATCAGGCCCAGGCAACACCGCGAGGCCTAAGTTAGTTGCAAATATAAATAAAAACAACCATTTCTTTGTACGTCAGATGTATTTATATCATCTTAATATTTACACAAGTTACAAGGTCAACAAACAAACAAACATGTATGTATATGTAAAATAACATCAAGGGCCGATGACTTGGAACAGAGACAAGACATTAATACTGCAAAATCGTGCAAGTGCGTGTCAGACCACGCATAGAAGAGGGTTCCGTAATCATATACAATGGCAAGTGGAAATAACATCGTGTCCAACAGAAAATAAAATTGTGTCCAATCTAACCTTATACTAAAAATCACCCAACTCGGTTCTGTGGTTTAGTTATGAAACTGTAACAGACAGGTGGTGGAAATTAATAAATTAGTTTGGATAAAAATGACATTTTGTTACACATACGCTCATCTTATTTTCACGACACCACAAACAATATAAAAAGTCACCGATGCCAAAAGACTCGGTTCCACAAACCACAGGGCAGGTCAATTACCTCATAATTGAATCACAACAATACTAAACTAGAATGCACAGTATTGTATTGAGTAAATCTCAAGATAGCAACAACTAGCAACTAAGTTGCTTCGATATACGTCTGATGCGCGTGCGCAGGATGCCGCGGTCGCTGGCCGCTGCTTCCTGCAGTAAAATTACTTTCTACAAACATTACATACAATGTCATAAACTCGTTAATATGTATCGTGGTTGTCGGGTGGCTTTGATATGTATATAATATTGTCACGCGGTGATTTAAATAAGCTATTAACACATTGTTTTTGAAACGTTTCAAGAAAGGTATTGAACTGTATAATCTTGAGTTTTTCTTGTTGAAAGTTTGAAAACGGTTAACTTATGAATAAGATGTGTAGTATAGTTTATGTTTGTATGAAGGAAACTGATAACTTTTCGGTAAGACAGATGTACTACTCCCCTAATTTGGACTTTACTAAAGAGAGAAGTGGAATTTTATGTTTCATAATCCACAAATTTTCTTCTCATTAATTACTTTTCGGGCTACATGGAAGTTAAATTTTTTCCGTGTTTGGCTGGTGTGTTCATGGGTTACTGTTGTTGATCTTGGTGTACATACGTTACAATGGTGGCCGTGGGGAAGGGATTACCGCGCCAACTTCCTATTAAACATATTCTAGAAGGACTTTGACATAATATGTGTTTAGTTTATTTAATTTTACATGGGGCAAGCAATCACGGACCGATGACGACGTCGAGGGTAAGCAACGACGACGCGGTCAGTACCTAGATGGGTGACCATTTGTTGCATGATATGTTATGAGCGTTTCCTTGATTCAGAGGGCACGTTAAGCAGTCGGTCCTGGTTGTTATCATAAGATGATGCTTTCGGATGGTTTAAAAAACATCCAAAGGCAAGATTACGTAGCTACAACGTGTCTTCAAACCCGCACTCGGCCAGCTTGAGGACGTCTTAACCCTCTCGTGAGAGGAAACCGAGCCCGGCAGTGATACGTTACAGGTTGTTGATTGGGGTAAGCAGACAGACAAGCTACGTAAGGGTTAGTCACAACTGCAGTAAGTAATAAATGCAGTAGCCTAGATAACTGACACAACCTCAGAAGATATAACTTTATTCATTCCTTTCATCACTTAACTATTGTATACTTAGGTACTCCAGTAACAGTTCGTACAAGTAATCATTATCATTAATGTGATCGGAGATCCAATCGTTCATGTTTTGCATCTTTTGTTTACAATTCATGTCATCACATTACATCTACATGCTTCATTACTGCACCGCTACACATCTATATTCTATATCTATATATATATAAATGAAACCCGTTTTCCTTGGTCACGGCATCACGCGTGAATGGCTGGACCGGAATTAGGAGAAGGTTCTTACGGAAAAAAATATTAAGAAAATCTCTCAGAAATATTGAAAAATAAACATTTAATTTTGCATATTTAAAAAAAAGGGGGGAAACGAATGTCAATGTCATTCACAGCCATTGAGTGACGTTGAATTGGCGGTACGAAGTTCGCGGGGTCAGCTAGTTGCTTTATAAAGGAGATTTAGGCCTATTATAAATAATAAATAAAGAAATATTTCGAACATCTTACACACAACGCCATCTAGCCCCAAACTAAGCAGAGCTTGTATTATGGGTACTAGACAACTGATATAATTACTTATCCATAACCATAATTACATAACCGTATTTTTTTGTAAATACAACAAACATACAAATATTTGCAGATCACACAAACATTTGGTCCGACCCGGGAATCGAAGCCACATCTTGATCAGCAGCCGCATACGCTAACTACTAGACCAACAAGGCAATCAAGCCAATAACCTTTATACCACGCTGGCCAGATTGGTTGGTATTAGGTTTGTTCCAAGTATTCATGCTGTTTGCAGGGTTTTAGTCCTGCGCAGTTAACTTCCTAAGTCAGCTCTTACGACATCCACGGGATGAATAGAAGTGGTGAAACTCCGCATTCTTAATTCGTTACCACACGGAGAGTATAAATATGATAGTATCTATAAGGCTTGTCCAGGGCAGGGCTATAGTATATCGTTGGTGACTGTGAGACTGTGTCATCATCATCGGCCGCAGTCCACTGCTGGACATAGGCTCATCACTTCACCTGGCCTGTGGGCGTCCTACACTACGTTTGTCGAGACGCGGTCTACACTCCAGAACTCTTCTACCCCAACGTTCATCAGATCTACGGCTAATATGGTCAGCCCACTGCATCTTCAGCTTGCTAATCTGATGGGCTATGTTGATGACTATAGTTTTTACTTTCGTTTTTAGGCACTGTGGGATCGACGACGAAAAGACTTAACGTAACTTCCTAAATGCTGCCCAACCCAATTGAATCATTCTATTCACCCCAATCTTGATTTTAATAGAAAATATAATACATGTATATATTTATGCCTACCTAAGTAACTCTACTCTGCCTGATGGAAAGCATGAGTAGAATCCAGGAGTAGGAGCCACCATGCTCATTGTGAGTACATACAATGCAGCATACAGTGACCACGGCAGCTTAGTGAGATGTTTAGCCTCCGGAGGCCGAGAGAATGATACAGAATGATTGAACCTCTGGCCTCACACTCATCAACGAAAGACGAAACTGTAATTTTGGCTGGTCTTCTGTGTGAGGGTAGTACCTACTATCCCATTCGTGTTGAAACCAGCGTGACTCTGCCTAGCTTTCCATCAGGCAGAATAGAGTTACTTTAGTGGGCATCGTTTATATAAATAAACAGTAGCTAAGTGGTGTACTTAGTTATTATGATAACTTGTTCTTTGTTTAAGTTACCGGTGCATAATGTGGTCGTGTACTAGACGCTATAACTTAGAACAATAAACACAGCATCTCACACCATTCCGGTTGTTATTATTGTTTGTTATTCAATCTCTAAATTATGTGGTACGAAACGATTTATTACTTAAATATGACGTTCTGTAATGCATATCCCTTTGTATATTTAAACTATTTATATCTATAAAATAAATGAAATTTATATGTGTGTATGTAATATATATAATTACGAGTAAGTTTTTTACTTAAGGAATATGAAAGTTAAGACGGTACTTCCATCAAAACGCATTTTTTTTTATTATTTGTTTCGGGTAATCTCTGGCACGGCTGGACCGATTTTGACGGTACTTTCACTGGCAGAAAGCTGATGACATAAAGACTAATTTAGACAAATTTTTTGGACTAGCTTTGCTTCGCGGTGTTACTCGCAATTCACAAACAATAACCGCGGAACTCCACTAGTAAATTTAATAAATTCCTACATTTTAGTCTCTGTACACACTTATCGATAAATCTTAGCCATTTATCTGTGCAGACCGATTTGCGCAGATTTGTCGAATTTGAGTGTTAGATTTACGTTACTCGGTGACTAATAAATCTTTGAAAATCGATTTACACACATAAATCTCTAGGATTTACCGTTATGTGTATAGCGGGGCTAAAATGCTGGACATAGGCCTCACATAGAAGGTACAAGCTAGGTACAAAAATGTAATACCGCGGGAATCGACTAGTCATGAACTTTTCACACCCTCGCAGTAAGTGCAATATTTCCTCAATAGATGTCGATACTGTCCACGAGTGAATGAAATAATTAATTTATAACATTATGCTTTGAGTTTCGAAATTTTAATTTGGTGAGGAGCAGAGAAGAAGAACAAATATTGGAGTGTATAATTTATTTTCAAAAGTAATTAAGAACTTATTTTTTTGATTAAAAACCAATTTTAACGTTTTGGTAATATAATTGGAGTCAATAATAAATAAATAAATATTTAGGACATTTTATACACAACGCCATCTAGTCCCCAAACTAAGCAGAGCTTCCATTATGGGTAACTAGACAACTGATACAAATACATAGACATACTTTTTTTTGTAAATACATACATATTATACATAGAAAACACCCAAACTCCGAAACAAATATTTGCTGATCACACAAACATTTGGTCCGACCCGGAAATCGAACCCGAGACCTAAGAATCAGCAGTCGCTTACACTAACCACTAGATCAACGAGGCAGTCAATGTTATTGTTACATTAAAATTATTTTCTACTTTTAAGTTTAAAAGCGTGTTTGTTTAGTTTTTTAAAACTATTTTTTTTTCTAGACTAAATAATACTAATTTTAAACAAATTAGACTAACTAGAAAAAAAATAGTTTTTTTTTCAAATTAGTGTATTGTCATCGGTCCTCGATAAATCTATAAAGTTTGAACGAAATCTGGCCGTTTAAAGTGAGTAAAAATCGCACCCAAAGGAGTCGGTGACAAACATACAGGTGAAGCTAATATAAAGCGTGTAAAAAGTAGCCTATGTCCTTTCTCAGGCTTTAGACTACCTGCGTACAAAATTACATTTAAATCGGTTCAGCGGTTTTCAAGTTTATCGCGAACAGACAGATGCGGTAGAGGACTTTATTTTACAATATGTAGTGTTATGTTACTATTAATCACTATTTTTAACCGACTTCAAAAAAAAGTAGGACGTTCTCAATTCGTCGGAATCTTTTTTTTTATTTTTTTTTTATATAATTCGAGATCTGATGATGGGATCCCAAGGAAATCAAGGGATCTCCTCAAATGTCATAGACACAATGTCGCGAATTGGGTACTCGGAATAGTTATTCATTGAAGTCGGTTCCTTTTTGTTAAAATTATTTTCTAAAAGAAAATATATTTTATTCTTAATTCAATTGTTATTCTATTAATAAATTTAAATCAATAAGTTAATAAACTACAAATTAATTAAAAAAACCGCAATCAATATTAATAATACCACGTGTTACATTCGTCCTTGTCAGCCATTACTTTATATACACAATTTTTAAAACACAATTATTATTGAGGTCAAAACATTGATAAAATGTATTATTTATTAAACATAGTATATTTATTTAATGCAGAGAACATTAATAACGTTTATATTAACTGCATATAACATGTTTATTATCTGAGTAGGTAATTTATTTAGTTTCAATTCAATTTCAAATGCATTTTCATTTGTGAAATTAAATATGTTGAATTATTTATGAAATTCAACTAATTATATATATATTAGCTGAGCCCCGCGGTGTCACCCGCGTTTGTTGGCACAAATTGTGAAATACGAATACAAAAATAACGAAATAATAAGTAAAACACAAAATTGTTATGTTTACATAATATATCGTTATTTTTGTATTCATATTGTATTGTTGGATAATTTTGGACACGATTTAGGTAAACTTATCAATTAACTGTATACGATTTTAAATCCACGTACCATCATGGGTGACTAAGGAACCCTTTCCCATGCGTGGCCTGACGCACTTGGCCGATTTTTTAGTTTTATCACTCTCTCAGTTTAGTAAAAAAAGCGGCCCAGAGACTCGCCCATGAAGGGTTCCGTAACATCATATAAAAGTTTTTGTAGTTCGTTGTAATTTTAATCGATGTTTTAATAATAGTGTTTTGATTGAAATAAATGTAAATTGTGGTTTATGATTTATGACGTATTAAAAAAAAACTACTCACTAGATCTCGTTCAAACCATTTTTTTAGTTTTCTCATTCTCTTATTTTAGATAGATAGGGGAGGGTGGGAGGTTACACACTTTACCATTTTGGAAGTGGATCTCGCGCAAACTATTCAGTTTAGAAAAAAACTACTCACTAGATCTCGTTCAAACCATTTTTTTAGTTTTCTCATTCTCTTATTTTAGATAGATAGGGGAGGGTGGGAGGTTACACACTTTACCATTTTGGAAGTGGATCTCGCGCAAACTATTCAGTTTAGAAAAAAACTACTCACTAGATCTCGTTCAAACCATTTTTTTAGTTTTCTCATTCTCTTATTTTAGATAGATAGGGGAGGGTGGGAGGTTACACACTTTACCATTTTGGAAGTGGATCTCGCGCAAACTATTCAGTTTAGAAAAAAATGATATAAGAAACATCAATACCATTTTTGAGGACCTATCCATAGATACCCCACACGTATGGTTTTGATGAAAACAACTTTTTAGAGTTTCAGTTCTAAGTATGGGGACCCGCAAAATTTATTACTTTTTTTCTATTTTTGTGTAAAAATATTAATGCGGTTCACAGAATACATCTACTGACCAAGTTTCAACAGTATAGCTCCTATAGTTTCGGAAAAAAGTGGCTGTGACATACGGACGGACAGACAGACAGACAGACATGAGGAATTTATATGGGTTCCGTTTTTTGCCATTTGGCAACGAAACCCTAAAAATGGTATAAAAAACCTCAATACCATGTTTGAAGACCTATCCATAGAAATGTATGGTTTTGATGAAAAAAACTTTTTTGAGTTTCAGTTCCAAGTATGGGAACAATCAAAATTGATTGTTTTTTTTTCTATTTTTGTGTGAACTGTGAAAATCTTAATGCGGTTCACAAAATACATCTACTTACCAAGTTTCAATAGTATAGCTCATATAGTTTCGGGAAAAGTGGCTGTGACATACGGATTGACAGACAGACAGACAGACAGACATGACGAATCTATAAGGGTTCCGTTTTTTGCCCAACCCTAAAAGAAACCGTCTCATTGTTCTGGCTAAGTTCTGGAACGGCTAGACAGACTTTTATGAGACTTTCTCTGGCACTAACTTAGGCTTTTAGACTAACTTCGAATCGCGGCTTTACCCGCGCATAGCACCGCAGGGCTCGCATGCACGTATTAACACAACCTAACTTACCCAACAAACTATTAACTTGTTCTACCTAATATTTTAAGGTCCAACTTCCAATGTCAGGCTTATCTCAATTTCAATTATAATTAAATCTGATAAAAGCAAAAGGACCCTAAAATAACTATGATAGTATAACTAACTAATGAATTAGAGGGTCACCCTGAGAGTTGATGAACAAAGTTAAGGGTTGAAGGGGAAAGATGGGCACTGATGGGGTGACAGGGATGATATAAGCTGATGTGTTTATAGACACACTTTGGTTTAGTTTTCCTTCGATTAAGTATTTGATTTGGTTTTAGATACGTGGACACTTTTAACGTGCACGTCTTGCTACATCGTTCTCACATAATGTACCATCTCAACATGAATGATGTAACCAAGATTTTGTAAAAAACATTTTGATTTAAAAGAGTGTCCATGGAGTTTCTTACCCGTTCTCCTCCATAGAGATCTACGCTAGGGAATGGGCAACTACAGTACTTTCACAGTTTTTATGTCTTGTGACTGGGACTGTAGCTACATTTAATTTTCATTTTTGTTTCGACAATTCAAAAGTGCCTGTAACTGGCCTACTTGAAATAAATGCTTTGATTTGATTTGATTGATTTAGATGTAGATTACTAGCTTTCGTCCGCGGATTCGCTCGCGTGTGTGTTGTTTTCTGGTTAAAAAGTAGACTGTAGACTATACGTGTACCAAATTTCATTTCAAATTCAAATTCAAAATTCTTTATTCACTTAGGATGCAATACATCTCTTGTGACAGGTCAAGATTCTACATGTACATTTATGCCATGTTCGCAAACAATAGGTAGAGCCGGAGAAAAGAACATGGCAATAAAAACTCGCGGCCACTCCTTTCAAATCGCAAATTTGAATCGATTTAGTAGTTTTTGTGTGAAAGTTATTTATATATATTTATAATATTAAGTAAGGACTAGTAAGGATATTTTATATGGTGTGTGACTAGTTGCTGCCGCGGGTTTTGTTGCTTTTCAGTCGAAATAATTTTGTTTCATATATGTCATTGGTTTTACTTTAGTTACACTTATAACGTCAGCTATCTACAAGTGAAAGCCCCACCGAAATCGGTACAGCCGTTGTTGATAGATAGACTGAAAAACATATTAAAAAATGATTTTTTGATACATACTTCCATATGCATTTAGGGAGAAACTGTCAATTTGAATTTACAAATTTACAAATGTTTAATTTAAGCCTACTAACGTCCGTGTGGTGACGGATTAAGAATACAGAGTGTCACCACCCCTAATCATCCCGCGGGTGTCGTAAAAGGCGACTAAGGGATAAACTACCCAAGACAACATCAATGCAAAGAGAAGGAAAACTTGAAACCAACCCTATACCAACCCGTGTGGCCAGCGTGGTATAGTAGGCCAATACCTCCTTTTCAAGGAGAGGCCTATGTCCAGCAGTGGACTGTTTAAGGCTGTTGATGATGATGATGATGAAGCCTACTAAAGTGACTCTGCTCTGCCTGATGGAAAGCATGAATAGAATCCAGAAGTAGGGGCCACTATCCTCATTGTGGGTGATACAATGCAGCATGGTGACTCACAACAAAGATGTTTCTGCATCTTTCTCCAGACCTTCAGAGGCCAGGAGAATGATGCAGAATAATTGGGCCTCCGGTCTCACACCCACCAACGAAAGACGACATTACGGATGCTGTCATTTTAGATTGGTTTTCAGTGTGAGGGTAGAACTGCCCCAGTAAGTCAGCGTGGCTCTCCTACCTATTAAATTTTACCAAATCGATGTATTGTATAATGTGTACTAACGAACTCATTTAAATGTATTTTCTTTATTACACTTTGACGGTTCAGACAAAAATATCCGCCTATATTAGATAGGGGCCGCATTTAAATTACAAATTCCCTACAAATGCACGACGGGCTAACTAGCATATAATATGTCTTATTTTTATATTTCAGCCTACCAAAGTGAATATACTCTGGCTGATGTAGTGTATGAATAGAATCCAGGAATAGGGGTCACCATCCTCATTGTGGGGGTAGGCAATGTAGCATTGTGACCCATACCATGGCGGCCTGCTTATATAATTCTGCAGCCTTGATAATTCTGGCGTCTGAAGGCCGGGAGAATGGTGTAGAATATTTGGGCCTCCGGTCTCACACTCACCAACGAAATATGACAGCAAGAATGCTGTCATTATTAGGATGGTCTTCTATGTGTGGGTAATACTGCCACGTTCAAGCCGGCCCATTCGTGCTGAAATCCTTAAAAAACCTTAGTTACTCTTTATCATCAGCTATCTGAAAGTAAAAATCCCGTCGAAATTGGTACAGCCGTTTCAGGGAGGAACAAACAGACGGATAAAAATTTAAAATTGCTTTTTTTCATGTAAGTAACGTGTGCCTCATAGCCTCTACTTTCATTTAAGTATATTAGGTATTATGTATTTATAAGAAATATGTTTATTTAATAGGAAGGGTATTAGTTTTACAGTTTGTCGGTCCTCCTCCAACATGTTCTATAAAATTCTCGTGTCATGATAGTTGCCATACTCCTCCTGAACGGCTCGATCTATTCTTATATAATGTGTTTATTTAGTAGGTTTCAAAATAGGACGTAAACAATTTTTTTAAACTAGGCCGCGCGAATAGCTGATGATAAAAGAAGTAACTATTTTATACTAGCATCGCCTCGCAGCGTTACTCGTGTTTGTTATTGTAAAGGCACAATAACAATCGCTGATAACCCCGCTGATCTCAGCTATTGACAAAAAAAAACTTACATTTAAACTGTTTCGTAGACGATTATTTACTGAAGCGTACCGGTGTGGGTTATGTAGTGAGGTATACCTAGATGGCACAATCGTTGTTATACAAAACCAGGAAGTGTGACCTTGTATTATTTGCAAAAATGTTGTTTACCAAACTCTTCTTCATTAAAACCAACCTTATTACACACTTCATTGGATCCAAATTAGTAGAAAGAGTGTATTCACTTGATTAGACACGGAAAAACAGTCTTTATAAACCTGCATGTGAGAATAAAAGTTGAATTTTTGAACTTTTATAATAGCATACACGTGTTTGGGAGCAGCAATACCCAACAGATATATGTACATTCGAAAATGAACTCTATGCGCTGATGATACAGGTTGTTATTTTTGAAAATATAATTGTGTGGTTCGTATTATTATGTAGTGCTCAAGGCCAGCTGATATAGGACCACTGTTGACATGTGTGGTGTTATGTATTAGTTACATATACAGTACAGGCAGACAATATCTGTTATTTGAAGTGAGCACGCGTTTCTGGCATACTGATATATGATACGATGGGGTATTAGGTCATCCGTTAGCACTTGGACATGGTTTGTTTGGAAAATGCTTTGTAATTAAGTTTGGTACTTAGCAGTCTTCAAAACAACCTCCTACGCTTAAAGATGATTAATAATTAATGGGCTGGTCATCTCACAACTACTATATTCAATGATGTTATAGTATAATATCATTGACTATATTATATTATTTTATTAATGTTCAATTATTTTTGGACACTACCAGTGTAAATATCAGCATCGTTACGTTGTCCTCACATCTAACTGTTAATAAAATGCCTAAAACAATGTAAAAAAAAATTGTAAAATCTATGTTGGAAAAGAGTATCCATGGAGTTTCTTGTCTGTTCTTGTCCATAGGATCTACGAATTGGAACAGACGATTAGCTTCACGACTGACTACTGACTGACTACGTAACGTTTCAAAAGTGCCGTTGTATTGGTGTATATGAAAGAAAAAATGGTTTCGATTTGATTTGATTTGATTAAACATAAATACGATTATATAAGCTTTTTAATGTAATGGCTGGTGTAAAATATTATATATATTCTAGGTTTTGTCCGCCCGCGTGTATGTCGGTTACCGTAAAAACTAGCCTATATCCTCAAAAATCAAACTACCTTCACATCAAATTTCTTTGAAATCGGGCAAGCAGTTTAGCCGTGAGAACGTAACAAACAAAAAGACAGAGTTAATTTCACAATTATGTTTTTTTTCATTGAGCCTTTTAAAGTAGCTCTACCCTACTTGATGGAAAGCATGAGCAGAATCTAAGAGTCACCATTCTCAATGCTATTGCAAACAATGCAGCATGGTAATCCGCACCATGGTGGCTTGGACCGGAGACCCAATAAAGCAGACGTATCTTACGTCTGCTTTATTGGGTCTCCGGTCTCACACTCACTAACAAACACGACAGGACGAACTCTATCATTTGAGGTTGATCTTCTGTGTGAGGGTGGTACCAGTCGAAACGGCTCCTTCGTTCTGAAATCAGCGAAGCTCTACTACCAAGAATCTGAGATCCTGTAAGAACTGTCACTATAGATATAAACTGTGTCTAAATCTAATGACAATCGATGCAGTAATTACACTGCAAAATCATGATAAACAAACAAATGTAAATTCTTGCTTTTTTTTTCGGACATCTTACGACATCTTACTAAGGTCGTAAACGGGCCCTAAGCAGTGCTTGTATTATGGGTACTAGACAACTGATATAAATACATGAACATACATTTTTTTTTGTAAATACACACATTATTATACATAGTAAACACCCAAACTCCGAAACAAATATTTGTGAATCACACAAATATTTGGTCTGACCTGGGATTCGAACCAGTGACCTCTTGATCAGAAGGCGCATACGCCAACCACTAGACTAACAAGGCAGTCAACTATTAGTAGACTAACTATTTAGTAGAAACATAAAACATATAGCTGCATACTCAACATTTAATTATAAAAATATATTACCATAAACAAAATATTCAAGAAACAAAACTCTGGCAAGGCTGTCTAGTTACCGCAATTAGAAAATCTAATTTTGAGTTCTCATTGAAAAGAAACAATTCTCATGAATAATACTGATTGCCTTGTTGGTCTAGTGGTAGGTGTATGCGGCTGCTGATCAAGAGGTCTCGGGTTCGATTCCCGGGTACCAAATATTTTTGTGATCCACAAATATTTCTTTCGGAGTCTGGGTGTTTTTCTATGTATAATATGTATGTATCTACAAAAAAAAGTATGTTTATGTATTTATAGCAGTTGTCTAATACCTGTTATACAAGCTCTGCTCAGTTTGGGGCTAGATGGCGTTGTGTTAAATGTCCGAAATATTTAAAAAAAAAAATCACTATTGACCCAACCCGGGAATCAAAACCAAGAACTCTTGATCGGCAGTCTCATACGCTAATCTTTAGACCAATGAGGATTCTCATTTTCTGCATTGTACTAGAAAAAATTTAAAAAATTTAACAGCGACAAAATGACACATGGAAATAAGATATGCTGAAATGTAAAATACCTATTCATAGAACCTATACAGGTCGCGAAAGATTAAAAACAAATATGCAATATATTTACATATTTTCTACAAGGACTTATTTGATTGTTGTTGCTACCGACATTTGGTAAGAATATGCAAATATGTGCGTGTAAAACGAGTTAACTATTACCTACTATTAGTGTTTGTTGGTTTTGTTTTCAATAGCCCAATTGACACGTGTAAAGTTTAATATTTTACAATGTAAGTGCAAATGCACAAGCATTGAACATGTCTATAGTAATACTATAGGCCGACCGTTTATCTGAGTCCTCGGTAACAGGGGCGCGGGGGTATGACGACAAAGGGGACTGAGACAGGTGCGGGCGGACATCTCGTGTGTATCTCACTAAGCGCCCCCTTTGTCGTCATACACCCGCGCCCCTGTTACCGCAGGCGAGGACTCAGATAAACGGTCAGCCTATAGCTGATCCACAAAGTCCCGTCAGCGTATTCTATTGCCAGTAGCGTGATGTTATACCGCGGAAGAAAATTTGTTTCCCATAAAAAAGATCACAGTGAGCCAACTTTAAAAGATAGACACATGCTGCCGCGGCCTTTTTTTTTAACCTTTTTAAGGGGAACAATTTTGTTATGAAACTTTTACCGCAGCGCACTCAGCTGAAGCTTTCAAGAGGAAAATATTAACCACTGATTTTGAAATATTTTTCATCAATCTCAAGATTTGAATAATTATTTCAGTGTTAGACAACCAGCTAGCGAGGAAGGATATAGGCTATATATACATGGAGTTTCATAATGTTCTTCTCCATATTATCAGAACAAGTACAACAGTACAACGAACGAATAAGAACAGACAATTAGCTTCACGACTGACCACTGACTGACTACATGACGTTTCAAAAGTGCCGTTGTATTGGTTTATTTGAAATAAAAATGGTTTGATTTGATTTGATATAAATCATCAAGCTACTACCAAAATAAGGGACGTGTCTATATAAAATGTTACACTAACGTGGAAAATGAATTATTTTTGAGCATTTGATTAGCGCTGCGTAAACGGTTAAGCTTTCAGAAGAACAATGTATCAAATAAAAGTTCACCTATAATAGGTCTTAAGAAATTCAGCGACAACATATGTCTTTCTTTTAAGGTTGGCTCAATATTATCATTAATTTTCACACTTCGGACTATAGACGGCTTATACGAGGTCAGATGTACTACATTTATTTTGAGTTTAAAGTGTTTTTAGCTTACAACTTACGTCAGATATTAAATATATATCTATTATATAACAATTGTTTAAATATGTTTAGTCTAAAACTTGTTGTGAATAGACGTGACACAGAATTTTAATATAAGTCAATATGTCGCGTATTGTATGATAATAATTATGTGTCCTAGAAAACATTAAAGTTGAATATTTGACTAAAATACAAATGAAATATGTACTTGACATACCTCTATAGGTTACATGTTATTATAGTTGTGCACATTTTCTGCATCCAAATACTTCCAACAGCTGACATACCACGCAATTTAGTTATAAACTTAGCAGAGCTTGGACCCTAAAAGTTAAACTTACTGATATAAAACTCAAATACTTTTATTTTGTACAGAAATACATATGTAAGTACAACTGGTTACACCAGAGCTTTTGCTGCATCAGAGGAAAGCTTCAAACAGCGTAAATACCTACAATTAGGGGGTAAATTATTATAATTTTTAAATCGATTGGGGTAAAGACGCTAGGTTCATGGGTTTCAAGCTATTTTTATATAATTAGGTTGGCCTTTTTCGAGCACAGAGAATTAGCATTACTATTAATCGTGGCAATGCTGCCAGTCTTTTGGGAACGCTACCAGTAAGCGATGAAGCGGGGGAATTATTTGATGCTTGCATGTAAATATTCTTTAAATTAATATTGTAAATAATTAATTTCCTTTCTTTAATACCTATTTTACATAGAAAATAAAATACTCAAAATAAAGAAACAAATATTTGCAAACCATACTAACAATTGGTGCGAGACTTCAGTAGAGCAGTTGCATATACGATGCCACTGCACGACAAAAGTAGTAAAAATCATTAAATAATTATGCACTTGTGTACAATGGTACGAAGAATACATATTTATTTAAAATCGAAACCAAACTTCTATCAAATATTTTTAAACCTTTAAACAAATATTATGATTAATTCCCCTTTCATAATCGCTAAGAACTCTTTAGTCCAGAAATATCTGGTGTATATTCTTTGTAGTTTGTCGCTAAGAACATTTATTGCTCGTAAAACTGGTATGGGACACCCGTGTGGTTATTTTCGTGATGTGTGTGGTCGTCTTATCATACACTAGGATGCATTCAGATTTATTTGTACATATTTTGATTTCTAACCCCCAACGCAAAAACGACTGGGTTTTATAAGTTTGACGTGTTTGTCTCTGTGTGTGTATATGTGTGTCTGTCTGTGGCATCGTAACTCGCGAACGAATGACGTTTTTTAGATTTTGTTTTTTTTTGTTTAAGAGGTGAATTAGTCAGGGGTATTCTTAGCTATGTTTGATGGAAATCGATCCAATCAGTCGAGGGTTTAAATTTTTCAATTTTACTTGTATTGAATATTGCAGTACTCTTACGTAATAAACTTTAGCGCTTATAATATTAGTAGGAAAGTATAGTACGTTAGAAGTTTCAAAGGAAAATAAAACACAATATTATTCCAATATTATCACGGCGTCGTGGTTTCGATTCCCGACCTGACTTCTTACATTTTCAATCAATACACTTTATATTTCACTCTTCATTATCCCACGTCCAGTATTATATGTGGACCCTGAGGAGGTGTTTCAATCATTTATGTCACGTACTGAGCCCGTCATGTC
Organism: Phragmatobia fuliginosa; assembly: GCA_932526445.1. Taxonomy (NCBI): domain Eukaryota; kingdom Metazoa; phylum Arthropoda; class Insecta; order Lepidoptera; family Erebidae; genus Phragmatobia; species Phragmatobia fuliginosa. Next base: position 19,976,827 of record OW052073.1, read on the forward strand.
ACGTAGACATGACGTGTCCCCGAATTCGGGATCCTATTTGTGAACTGGACACTTTCCCGTTTTAGTCACGATTTGAGCGATATGTTATCAGGTAAAAGACTCGTGCTTTAGTCACTTTTTTTTTTTAATTACTTTTACTAAGAAGCATAGTGCCTGAGTAGCTCAATAGTAGATTCCCTAATTAATTACTGATTCTTTAACGACGCACTGCAATGTACAGTAAAAAATGGGCCAAGTGCGTGTCAGACCGCGCATTAGAATAGGGTTTCGTAGTTACCAATTATGGCTTTCGTCGTGTCCAATAGATAACTGTCATGTTTACTTATTATTTCGTTATTTTTGTACAAATATTTCCAAGTAATCGTTTTTTACAAGTTGGCCTCTAAAACCCCTTAACTGAAAAGCCAATATAGTTTTCCTTTAAAGTTCATCACATGGACTACCATCATGAATTTTTGCAGATTTTTTGAGCTAGCCGTTTAGCTTTTAGAGAGGGAGGGGGACGGATATGACGAATCTATAAGAGAATCTATCTAAATGGTTATACAAGTCTACAACATGTTATCAAATTGTCTCAAAAGCTTCAATTAAAACCAGTTTAAATGTAAACTATTTGACTTTCTTTTCACCAAATGCTATTATTCCACTAACGAACTTCGAAAGAGACATAATTGAAATGCTATTGTCTAGACTTAAGTAGAAGTCTCGTAAGATTTAAAATAGAAATGGTAGATTATAAAGAACGTATTATCTATACAAGTAAATCAATTTGAAGTATCTGTATGTAATATCAAATGAACAATTTTTTAATAAATATACATATATCAAATTATGTACGGTACCAACATCAAAGTGGTAAATGTAAAAAAATTCTTCTTCTGTTTGTTCCGGCTTATCTCTGAAACGGCTGTACCGATTTCGATGGGACTTTCACTAGAAGAAAGCTGATGACATAAAGAGTAACTTAAGCTAATATTTATTAGACTAGCTTCGCTCCGCGGCATTACTCGCGATTTAGAACAATAACCGCGGGGAACACGCAATCTTTTGCACTGTATTTTAACAAAGAAATCTTTCTTTCTTTCACAAAACACCATTAAGTTTTATTACACATGATATTTTGACGGGACTGTTGATGTGTTGGCAAGGGATTTCATTAAGAACAATTTATTTGTGCATTGACAATAATATAATTTGTTTTGTGAGTGTTGTAACCTGCCTATTATAAGAGAGATTATACATTTCATTAGTATTATTATACCAGTTAGAGTATGTTACAAAAGCGTTATTTAGGAGTGTAGTTAAAGGGTGATCTTAGTGTGCATAGAATAAACAACAATTAATCTATAATAAAAAGAAATATAATTGAACTGGGTGTTATAAGTTTGACGTGTCTATGTGTGTGTGTGTGCTGTTGCATCGTAGCTCCCGAACGAATGAATCGATTTTGATTGTTTTTTTTTTTTGAAAGGTGAATTAGTCGGGAGTGTTCTTAGCTATGTTTGATGGAAATCAGTCCAATCAGTCGGGGTTTTTTTTTAATTTTAATTTTCTTGTTTAATTTCTAATCTTAACATTAAATCTTTCACAGAACTATTACGAATAGGAACTTGGATAATATCAGATTTTTGCTTACTCAAACGAGCCTCGGAGACTTCCCTTACTACGTGACAGGGACTAGAGGGTCTCTGAAGGACCCGTACTCTTTACACTATATCCTCGGGCACTCTCAGAAAAGGCGCAGAAAACCCGATTAACTGCACACTACCCTCTGTAATAATATTGATCTGGAGAATTGGAATCGTTGGGAGAATATACATGCATACTGCTGTAGTGATATTTCATTAGAAATAGTGTTGTACCTTCTTTAATTATAATCTTGCATCGATTCTCAAACGTTGGATATAGTTCTCCCTCTAATACACTTCCAAGAATACCAGGTGGAAGGAATGTGCTTTCACCGACGGCCTGCGGTGTGTCTGCGTCCTTATAAACTCATACATTGTTGGTTATTTTATGCAATACTAATAAATATAACCCTTTATGACACGCTTTTATTAGCTTCACCTGTATGTTTGTTTGTAACCGACTCCTTTGGGTGCGATTTTGACCCACTTTAAACGGCCAGATTTCGTTAAAACTTTGTAGATTTTTCGAGGACCGATGACAATATACTAATTTGAAAAAAAAACAATGTTTAAACAAATTAGTCTTTTTAGGGTTCCGTAGCCAAATGGCAAAAAACGGAACCCTTGTAGATTCGTCATGTCTGTCTGTCTGTCCGTCCGTATGTCACAGCCACTTTTTTCCGAAACCATAACAACTATACTTTTGAAACTTGGTAAGTAGATGTAATCTGTGAACCGCATTAAGATTTTCACATAAAAATAGAAAAAAGCAATACATTTTGGGGGTCCCCATACTTGGAACTGAAACTCAAAAAAAATTTTTTCATCAGACCCATACGTGTGGGGTATATATGGATAGGTGTTCAAAAATGATGTTGAGGTTTCTGATACAATTTTTTTCTAAACTGAATAGTTTGCGCGAGAGACACTTCCAAAGTGGAAAAATGTGTCCCCCCCCCCCCTGTAACTTCTAAAATAAGAGAGTGATAAAACTAAAAAAAATATATGTTGTACATTACCATGCAAACTACCAACGAAGATTGGTTTGAACGAGATCTAGTAAGTAGTTTTTTTTAATACGTCATAAATCGTAAACCGTAATTTACCTTTCATTTAATCAATACACTATTATAAAAACTTCGATCAAAGTTACAACGAACTACGAGAACTTTTATATGATGTAACTTGCTGATACGGAATCCTTCATGGGCGAGTCCGACTCGCACTTGGCTGCTTTTTTAGTACTAACGAAAGAAACAGATTGTGTGTCCAATACTAGAATTCGCATCGATACTGGGGACCAGATCAGGTTGCGATCTAAGCTGAATGCTGCACGTTGAATGTGCAGCGCTGATTTTCAGAAAGTCATTCAGCAACTCTGCTTACTAAGAAAAAAGTCATTAGTTTATTTAAAAAACTACTTTAACAACAACTTAAAAACTTGGAAAATAGTTAAGGAATTGCATAACATTAGTTTTATTTAACCGTATTTTTTTACTCCAGTCCGTTTTTACTTAAACAAGTCTCTCTCACAACTGTCAAGAGTAGTTTTAAGTTGAAGTACTCTATATTGTCTTCTATTAATCTAAAATATTATTGTTTGCCTACTAGATCCACTTGTCACATCGTATTCCACAGACAAACTGACAAAATCCCTCATTCCAACATCACGTGTTCCATAATTAAAACAACGAAAATTTATAACCTCGTAAATTCTATTTATGTATAAATCAGTGTACCTATGTTCTTCACTTTTGATTTGTCACTCGAAACACAGTGACACTAAATAGTGCCATCAATAGAACATTTGTTCTTAATAAACATTGATTTTTAGTGGCACCAGAAGTCGTTAAAGTAGTTAAGCTAAAGTGTCAAATGACTTCGTGGAACAACTTTATTTCTTTTCTCCAATTTCAACCCCGTCTGGAAATAGAATGGAGGAATTTAAGCTAGGGGATTGAGAAATGCTTTTTAAAGAAAGGACGTTGTTATAACATCATGTTTGAAAAGAACTTCGATGTTTACACAACACTATTGAATTGCGAAAATAACAAACAATTGTAGATCTATTTTTAATGTTTCTGAAATTTGTATTAAAATTGTTGTGGAATCACTCGTATTACAAAAATAAGTGTTTCATTTAATTCTCTTTAAAGAGTTCTTCTTTTAATATTTGGTTTCGTCAACTTTTTTGTTATGTAAGCAACGATGGGATGATTACCACTGTAACTAAGGAACGTGGTAGCCCTTTGAATCTCACACTCGCAGAATTTAGAGGAGGGAAGGATTTAGAGGGAAGGTTTGTCACCCGCGTTTGTTGTTGTAACTCCGGGCAACGCCTGGCCTAAGTTACTCCTTATATCATCAGCTATCTGGCAGTGAAAGTCCCGTCGAAATCGGGCTAGCCGTTCCAGAGATTACCAGGAGAAAACCGACAGATAGACAAAATTTGTAAAAAAAAATATTTTGGCCTAAGTACCGTGTATACATGATGTATAAATGGATTTAGTAAAATGCGGTCATTTTAATATTACGAACAGACACTCAAATTATATTTATTTGTATAAATTGTATAGATTATAGCTATGATTATAGCGTTAATCATGTGTGCATTAAATAGGTATAACTAGTGTAAATTCTTGTTTTTATTTTAATTATACGTCAGAATGATTCGTGTGTAACAACTTCTGTTAATCTAACTGGTGTCCTTGGAGGAGCCTAAACTACACAAGAGAACATCAATGTAAAGAGAAGATAAACTTTAAAACAAACCAATATACCGTTTGCCGTTTGCCCAGCGTGTTATAGTAGGCCGAAGCTGCATTTATAAAGATAAGGCCTATGGTGTGATGGGACGATGGAATCACCCCAAAAAAAACACAAAAATCTCTAGTTCTTTTAATAATATTGACAGTTAAATAATGATGTAATAAAGAAACTTATATCTAAGTACATATTTAGGTTTTGCAATGTTTTTGTTGATTATAAAACTGGTGTGACTAGCAGCCACGTGAAGAGATCACATGTGATGGAATTTAATTAACATATGTATTATGTTTGTTGATATCTAAATAAAAACAGTGTCGTCTATCACACCGTCTCTTATAAAATATATTTTTCAAACGAAAAGTCGAATGTAAGGGAATGTGAGTTTAGATTCCTTGCTTAGTGGATGCTGACTGCGAAGCACAGTGACCCAAACTATGTTGGACTAGTGAGATGTTTTGAATCTTTGAATCTCCGGTTTCTCACTCACCAATGAAACACGACAGCACGAATATGGTCATTTCAGATTGGTCTTTTCTGAGAACCCTCTCAGAAAAAAACCGCCCCGGTCGAGATGAATTGTTCAAACACGCTGATTTCAGCCCAATGATGCGGATGGCTCTCAATAGGTCACCATAGTTTTGGTCACTGTGCTGCACTTCAGTTTTTTTTTCTCAATTTTTTTCTTTTTTTTTTTTGCACTTTTTTCTCAAATTCACCGCATGAAAACGGACTAATTTAGCAACCAATCTAAATACTACAATAAGACTGAGCTAATTTTAGGCGCTTCTTAAAATAAAATTGGAATAAACAACTCACAATTGAAGGATGTTTACATTTCGATTAGGAGATGTTTTAAATGGTATTGGCATCACAAAAAGAGAATGGACTGTAAAACTAACTGATAATATGTATTATTTGTTGACTGTTTTACGTCTGATTCTCAACACATTATTGGAATATAATATAAGACACAAAAAAACTTCAATAAAAATAATAGTTTTAAAAAACTAAACAAACACGCTTTTAAACTAAAAATTAGAAAATAATTTTAATGTAACAAAGCGTGGGGCGACGTCATTGAAATATTTTCAGAAAGCACCCCACGCTTTGTAACATTAAAATTATTTACTACTTTTTAGTTTAAAAGCGTGTTTGTTTAGTCTTTAAAAACTATTTTTTTTTCTAGACTAGAAAAGACTATTTTCTAGTCTAGATTTTTATTTTTATTTGTTTTTTTTCAAATTAGTATATTGTCATCGGTCCTCGATATATCTACAAAGTTTTAACGAAATCTGCCCGTTTAAAGTGGGTCAAAATCGCACCCAAAGGAGTCGGTTAAAAACAAACAAACATACAGGTGAATCTCATATAAAGCGTGTAATAATGATAACGTTTATTTTTAAATATCAGTTAGTTGTAATGTTAAAGGAAACTACTGTTTATGCTTTACGTAGTCAACTGTACTGTTTTTAATGAACAATATTTGTATTATTTTAGTTTTATATTTTGGTGGTCGGGTTACCTTATCGCGTAGGTTATCTTTGTGTAGGATATCTTATAGCGGTGTTTATGTTTTAGTTTTAATGTTTTTGACTTAAACTATATCGATGTTGTTAAAATAATAAAGAAAGTCTTGTTCTCATCTAAATATTTTACAAAGTGAAACAATGGTCTGGTGATATATATGTAACATTTCATGTACATTGTATTTGTATGTATTCCGGAGTATGTTTTTTTTAATCATCTTGTCTACTACATGGACAGAGGCCTCTCCTTGAAAAGCAAGTTTTGGGTTTGTAGACTACACTGGCCGGGTTATTACAAGATCTCATTTTTATTTCTGTGTTAAATGAAATTTGCTAAGTTGCAAACGTTTATCGTTTTCTATTCTATATTCTGTTCTATTTCTCTATTCTCTTGTTTCATTGGCTAATGCCACTCAATCACACGAACAGAACAAAATATTAGCCAATCAAACAAGATATTAGAGAAATAGAATGGAATATAGAATTGAAGTGAAGCGTCTCGGCAAACGTAGTGTAGGACGCCCACAGGCCAGGAGGAGTGATTTGCGCAAGATGGCTGGCAGGAGCTGGATGCTAGAAGCCCAAAATAGATCAAAGTGGTGTGCAACGGGAGAGGCCTATGTCCAGCAGTGGACTGAGATAGGCTGATGATGATAGAATTGAAAACGATAAACGTTTGCAACTTGGCTAGGGTGTGCTGTAATTGAATGACAAGCATCCATATAACTTTCGCATGTATAATAGCAAAGATTCGCTTTTGCCCCTCGCATCGGCATCGTGCTTATAGCATATACATTTCTGGGTGAAACTTGAACCTAACGCCTTGGTCTTTTCGATTAGGGCAGATAATTTCGCTCTTAAATTACTCAGCAATACTATATTACATTATAAACTAAACAATAATCACAATCTTCATATAACACAACCAAAACTTACCGCAAAGTATCTCACTAATTCATATGTTCCTACGTTTTGATACGCACGTCAGAATACAAATAACTTATAATTAGTTCAAAACTTAAACATTGTGGATAAGTCGGTAGATTAAAAGTTAAATTGCAGGAGCAACAGAGATGAGTGTACGGTTAGAGGGGGATGGTGATAGGGAGGCGCCATTAACGCGTTAAGTTGCTCGTGTTCGCGTATCATGCGGCACCAAATGGTCTGCAACAAGTTTATATTACGCTATGGTGTGAGCGACGGCCATCAGCGATTTTTTAAGCTTCGTTCGTTTGTGGTTGTGTTATAATGATATTATTAATATTCAAATAAGGTTCGTGATGATTGTAAAAAGTATTATTGTTTATGTCAGAAATGACTTTTATCAAAACCTTGCAAGATGTACTAGAATATTAAAATATAGTTGGTTCTAAGTGTTTTTCGTTTTGGTTCCTTTGTACAGTGGTTTGAACACAGCTCTTCTAGTTATAATTCTTAGGTTTCATATATAACGTTTGATCAATTGAAATTAAATCGTAGATAGGTATTCATATTAATTATAGATATGCGGTTTTGCTCAGGTGTTACGTGGTCGTAAATTAACTAGAAATCGACTAATATGTATTACATTTGGCAGACACATACAAAATACCATAATCATCTCATTTGACAGCCTCGATGGCGCAGTGGTGGTGTATTGTATGCGACCGCTGTGTTTAAGGTCTCGGGACTAGGGCTCGATTGGCGGGTTGGATCAAATGTTTGTATGATCTGCGAATTTTTTTTTTCGGAGTTTGGGGGTATTCTATTTATAATGTGTATTGTATTTACAAAAAAGTATAAACAAATATGTATTATCATATCAGTTATCTAGTACTTGTAGAACAAGCTTTGCTTAGTTTAGGACTAGATAGTAGAGCCACACTGATTCCAGCACAAATGGGATAGATCGACCGGGGCAGTACTACCTTCACACAGAAGACCAACTCAAAAACGAAAGCATATGTGTTGGCATTCGTTGGTGAGTGTAAAATCGGGGATCAATCATGAAGAAGTATCTCACTAAGCCGCCATAGTGTGGGTCACCATGCTGCATTGGTGATCTCTACTCTTGGATTCTACTCATGCTTTCCATCAGGCAGAGGAGAATAGACTTGAATGTTATGTGGAGAGAACGGGTTTGATGTCCCTCCAACACAAAGGGAGGATCCTCCTACCAGGCGAGGTGATCATGCCTGGCGGGTCACTACCCAACACGAGATAGTGAGATACTTCTTCATGATTGGTCCCCGATTTTACACTCACCAACGAAATATGACAACACATATGCTTTCGTTTGATGTTGGGATGTTGTATCTAATCGACGCGAGAATTTCTATATAGGTATATATTCAGGATAAGTAGTTACTCCGAATAGATTAATTCCGTGTTTTCTTTGTGGTTCAGCGTTTCTTTGGTGTATGGCGCTGTTGTATTTTTTCACTTGCGCTGTATGTGAAGTTCGCAACAAAAAAAGATGGCGTTGTTTATTAAATAAATGTAAATATTTCTGACATCCGACCCACAACAACATCTAGTCCCCAAACTAAGCAGAGCTTGTATTTTTATAAATACATACATATTATACATAAGAAACACCCAGACTCCGAAACAAATATTTGTTGGATCACACAAATGAATTTGGTCCGACCTGGGGAATCGAACCCGAGATCACATGATAGCAGCCGCATACGCTAACCACTAGACCAACAAGGCAGTATGTAAAACTTAAATTAGAAAGTCGCTTACTGCTCGTCACTTGCACCGCGTCATAACACGCTCAGTAAAACTTTCGCCGAATCATAATTTGTAATGAATGCGCGACATTTCTCTAAACACAGCTTTCTTACAACTTCGGCTACATTTGGTACGACTTGGGATGCGTTTTGAATAGACAATTATGTTTTAAACTATTTAAGAGCCGTTCCTGTCTCTATTGCTTTACTTCGCTTCGAATAGACTGTGTTATGAATTTTTATTTTTGATTACAGCATTTTTGTTTTGTGAAATAAATGTTTACAGTTCTTGCATTGGATTTACTCGAAAAATTGACTGTTTTAATGACTTATAAACGGCAGAAAAAGGGATAGCGCTTTTACAAAATTAGATAGATGGATAGAACACTCTTTATTTGTACACCGTGTTATAAACTCACAAAACAGAACTTAAATGTCTTACAGCTAGTCGATAATATATTCACTGCCTCGTTAGTCTTACGGTTAGCGTATGCGACTGCATATCAAGAGGTCTAGGGTTCGAATCCCGGCTCGAGCTGATGTTGGGTTTTTCTTACAAGATGTTCTCAATAGCAGCCCGGAGTATAGAAAATGGTAGTTAAGCCGTTCTTCCAGATTGTCTTCAGGTCATGAAGATCTATGGAAACCTTAATAGGAAGTCAGTGCCCTCAAATATATTGAGAACTAGCTCTCGTGTTTCCTTCCCACGATGATCCCGGGTCCTTCAAGCGGGGCGTGAAAAAGCTTCTTACTAAGCCGCCATAGTGTGGGCCGCCATACTTTATGTCTGGTATAGTCTTATACTATACTATACTATGTGGTGGCCCACGCTCTTAGATTCTGCTCATGCTTTCTCTCAGGCAGGCTAAATATATATATAAACCTTCGTTTACCCTCAGGGTAATGGAGGTCCGTTACCAGTTACTTCATGGAAAACTGATATTCAGGTAAATCCGGTGGAACTAGTAGCCGACCCCAAATAATGAAGGCTAGGAAGATCATGTTCCAACGTGCAAATCTCATAAACATCTTACATAAGTTCGAAGACAGTCCAAAACCATTCCCATAGGGACTAATTAAAACTTGAATTGTAAAAGAGGGGAATGAAATTACATTGTTCGAAAATTTACATTTAAATTGTTGTTAACTGAGTTAAAATAGGTTACTGGATAAAGTTCTTTATTAAGACTGTAAATGAGTTAAGAATAGAAACGGTTTAAATGTCTCAAATATATACAACTAACTTTCGCCCGCGGCTCAGCCCGCATGTGTTTCTATTTTATCCCATTCAGTGTTGTCAATAGATAAAATAGGTTTGTAGTATATACACTACGGTGAAACATACAAACATAGATAAAAACTTGAAATGTCAGGCAGCCTTACAGATCTGATATCTCAAACAGAAAGTTTTCTGCAATTAGTAATTTTACTATTATTATTTTTCAATTTTTTTCTTTTTCAAACCTTTTTTCTAACATTTCACGTAAACATGTCTATTGTCATATTTTAATGTGTGGCGACTTCCACATACCGCGCAAGCGAAAAACATACAAGAGCGCCATCTACCGATGAAACACTGAACTGCACAGACAACACGGAATTATCTATACTGAGTAACTACTAATCCTGAATCGCGAAAGTAACATTCTCGCGCCGATTAGCATATATACAACATCCCAACATCAACTGTTGGGCAGTGGCCCACCAGGCATGATCACCTCGCCTGGCCGGAGGATCCTCCCTTTGTGTTGGAGGAACATGACACCCGTTCCTCCACAAATGTATTCAATTTTGCATTTCAGTTTCTATGAAGATTTGTACACCACATTATGTGGTAGGACATTGTGTACTAGTAATATAAGAATAAAACCTGTAACTAACCTGTGTTTTCACAAATAAATGATTGATTGATCGACCCGGAAATCGAACACGAGACCTCAGGCACAGAAGTCGAATACACTACAGCTGCGCCGCAGAGGTAGTCAAGATTAAATAATATTATTATACTATATAAGAACTATTATTATTAACGCTTTCCTTTCTCCGTAGTATACTCCTGTAAAGCTATGTATGAAACAAAGCATATAGTTTACATAAATAACCATTTTTGGGTATTTGTCACGATTTTTCAGCGAATTCGCGAAATGGCCGACACGTGAGGTTTATTGCTGTGAAAGTGGTGGTCTGAAGCTTAAGGTGAGCGAACACGTGACAGCTTTCCATAATGGTCGTAATATATTTATGGGGTATAAAATCTGAGATCAAAAGTATTTATCTAACGACTTACAGTTCCATTAAACTGCATGTTTTAAATTAGAAAGTTCTTTAGGGCTATAGATTTTACTTGAAGATCTTGGACTTCTGGATAAAACAGCATGTTGGACTGAAGGGTACGAGGATGCAGGGGCTGTGGCTGCCTGCAGTTATGTAATATGTCGAAGAAGATTCATCTTTCCTTTATCGCTTTCCAAAAGGAAAAAGTTTTTTTACAGGAGGAAGAAAACATAAATACAAATCTCTTTTTTTGTATTGTTTGAATCTGACTGGTTTCTTATCTTTGTTGTATGACTATACAGCTATATTGTGACGTCATTATATACTATTATATGACAGTTTATTTCTGAATAATTTATAGTAGGGGGTCAAATCTATAGGTCCAAGCGGGAGTTTCGGGTTTCACTCAGGCGGATTTTTAAAATAAGTCATAAGTTTTAGTCACGCCTTAATCGTCAGTTATTTCGATGGATTTTTTTTAGTGAAAGTGAATCTACTCTGCCTGATGGAAAGCATGAGTAGAATCCAAGAGTAGAGGTCAGCATGCTCATTGTGAGGGTAGGCAATGCATGGTGACCCATACCATGGCGACCTGGTTAGATAATTCTGCATCATTTTAGAGTTGTTGTTAGATAAGTTCTAGAAAGACATACGAAAAAAAAATATTAAAAGTTAGTCAAGAATGTCAGATATTTAGAAGAGGCCCAATCATTCTGCACCATTCTCTCTCAGAGGCCGGGAGAATGATACAGACACATCTGAATAAGAAGCCATGCTGCATTGCTTACCCTCACAATAAGGATTGTGACATCTACTCCTGGATTCTACTCATGCTTTCCATCAGGCAGACTTGAATCACTTTGGTAGGCTTAAATAAAAAAAAAATAAAAAATAAAGTAAATCAGGCCGTCTTTCGCGTCACATAGCTCATTCTTTTAAAAGGAGGTAATATTAAAATCAGTGTGACCTTGCTCACCAATACAAAACAGTTTAAAAATAAATCTGAAATGGTGAACTGTTTGCCCAGTTAGTGGGGGCCAGGCTAATTTATGGCTGAAGTAATTATTTTTGGTGGGTGCCTTTCAAAGTCAAGAATTTACTTGTCGAGACATGTTTTGTTCTTTTATTGCAAATGAATCTTATCAACGGTTGTAAGCACTTTTGTGTCTCTCAGAGATCAGTGAAATAGAATTGGCAACAAGGACAAAATATCTCTTCTATCAACCAGAAGACTATTAACATACGCCATACAAACCGGAAAGAGTACTTATCGCATTTTAAGCAGTCAGTCATTTCTGCAGTTCCTATTCACGAACAGTTCAAACAATATACAAGATTTGCTTTCTAATAAAACCATAGCAAATTATGCAGATCCAATTAAACTATTTATATTCTTCTTCATCTTGTTGTTCCTCTCCAATTACTTGAGGTTGGACATCAGCCCTGAAAACCTCGCTTTGTCCCTGGCGAGGTGAAAGAGTTCTGCGACGCTCTTGACTCCGGTCCACTCGCGGATGTTTCGAAGTCACGATTTTTTTTCTACGGCCTACTCGACATTTACCCGCAATTTTGCCCATCATAATGAGTTGCAGTAATTTTTATCTCTCGTGTCTAAAGACATGACCGAGGTCGGCAACTTTTCTTGTTTTGATGGTCTTATTAAACTATTTATATGTGCAGGTCAAATTTGAGTAAATATCCACAGCACTTTAAATATAAATATTTCAGACATCTAACACACCGTCATCCAGTCTCAAACTAAGCAGAGCTTGTACTAGGGGTACTAAACAACTGATATAAATACATAAACATACTTTTTTTGTAAATAAATACATATTATACATAGAAAAACACCCAGACTCCGAAACATACATTTGTTTATCACACAAATATTTGGTCTGACCCGGGAATCGAACCCGAGACCTCTTCGATCAGCAGCCGCATACGCTAACCACTAGACCAACAAGGCAGTTGTTTGTTCTGTGACATTGAAAATTATTAATACACTGTATCTCCAACCTAAAAACAAACGCTTAACTTATTTAAAATTCCGGATTATGATTGGTACCCCATCACAATCGTACGCCATGAATACATAAGAGGTATTTTGATGCCAAGGTTGTTTCTAACAAATAATATATTTTTTTCATAAGTACAGAGCTTAATTTTGACTTCCCGAGTTTAAGTCACGTTTAACATTACAACTTAAGATTAGGTTATTTTTTTAAATTGTTTTTTTAATTCGTGGGGTGACCTTGGCGCGTCTAATGTAGGCGCCTCAGTCCATATTTGATGTGTTCTTGTTTAGGTTTCCTTGATTAGTACGAGTTAGTAGTTTTTTTTTTTCTTTGGCCATATATGTCTTATGATTTATATATATGGCTTGATTGACATTATTTATAGACATTATTCATAATAGTAATTTTTGCCAATTTAAATTTTTGTAAACATTTAAAGACAGGTTTGTTACTAAACCACTGGACGTAGCGTATGCGACTGCTGGTCAAGAGGTTTCGGGTTCAAATCCCGGGTCGGGCAAAAAATTGTTGTTGGGTTTGTCTTACAAAAAATCTTAATAACAGCCCGGAGTTTGGAAGTCTGGCTGTGATGCACGCCCTTGCATCGGAGAGCACGTTAAGCCGTCGGTCTCGGTTGTCATGAATCTATCTATGTCAATCGTTGTTGGGAAGTCAGTGCCCTCAAATATACTGCCAACTCGTGGCGTGCCTTAAACATTTTTATACTTTTGATATTACCGCTCGTCGTTTCGCTCATACCTGCCGCTCACAGTGTCAAGTTCCAAGTCATGAACTACGGAACCCTAAAAAGTTGCCTTAGTTTAGTAAAAAAAGATTTCGTGACGTAGGTGCGTATATATATGCATTTAGTGAAAAGCTGATGATTTGATGATAGAAATACACACTTTAATTTTGGTAATTTGTACCGATCATTAAACTCAATTAATTTAAAATCTGAAAGTACTACAGACAATGCCTAGAAGGAATATACTGGGAAAGCTATATTTGGGAAGCCGTATCTTTTTTTGTTCCGCCAATTGCATGACATTATGTTGCAGAAACACATTTTATATAAAAGAAAAAGCTTGTAAGATATAAAATAGCAGATTCTAAGAGAACAATACAAAATACATTATTAATAACTATCCAATCCTTTCCTAGCAAATAATTAATTCATGTACTTCCAAATCTAATAACATTTTTCAAGGAACAAACCACCCGTACGAACAACAATACCTCATAGTCCCAAACACCATATAGGTTTTCCCAAACAGTCATTAGGGTAGGTGATAAAATTATATTTCGTTATTTGTATAATTTGATTGGGCGGGTAGGCAGTTGGCTAGAATATTTTGCATTAATGCGAGCTGTTATACCAAACGAATTATGTTATTTATATGGTAATGTTTTGTAATCGTTGTATTTTTCACGGAGGTTTGTTGAGCGGGTTTTTTCATTTAGAGAATGATGGTCATTTTCTCAGATGGATTCTATTTTCTTTATGCATTTTGTTTTTGATTATAAAGTTTTGTTTTGTTTACTTAATCTGTAATGTTTTTTGTGTACCTGAGGTGGGCCTTAATGGCTGCAACACAGTTACTATAGCAGCCATTGTCAAGATCGTCGTACAATTAAGGCCTCTGCCTCGAATTTTGGGCGGCAGCGGCGGCGGCGCGGTCGCGGCGGGATCTTATGCGTAAAATCATATGGACCGGTTTTTGAAAACAGCGGCGCGGCAGCGGCGCGGGGGCGGGCAAAGAGCGGTGCACTTCAGTCAAGTGGTGACCGCTCGCGCTGCGCGTCTGCATTGTGGTATAGTGTAGTACAATTTTCTTTTGTGACATATCAAAATGTCATCGGACGTGCAAGAACAAATTATTTCGGAAACCTTTGAGAGGAGACCCATATGGAACAGCAGAGATATCAACCATAAAAATAGAAGAATAATTAACCAATTATGGGAAGAAATAAAAAACAAGAAATAAGAATATATTCAAAAGTTTCTACACTCATTCTAGTGTAGTCGTAGAATTTGTCGGGATTTTGTCTCTGTTCTTCATAGTTTCGATAAAATTCACCATTTATTTTCCTTGCCCTATAGTAAGGATCCACTTCCTCTTTTGCCCACAATAAATCAACCGTTAATAATAAATTTGAATCAAAAAGTTGTTGTCGCCGTCTTTGAGACATTTTGTTCGCGAATAAAAATAAATATCTCGACAACACAACTACGAACACAACATTATGCCGCTATAGTACCGCGCGATCTGCCCGCTGGTTTGGAGAACAGGTTTGTGTTGACCGCCCCGCTCCCGCGCCGCCGCCACCGCCGCCCCGCTGCCCGCAAAATTCGAGGCAGAGGCCTAAAAAACCTTCTTATAAAAGAGAAGCAGTAGGAAAACTTTTCAGAAGGAAGAAGGAGTTCTTTATCCCTTCGTTCCGCTCGCCAAAGTAAAGACAATTGTAGGTTGAGCAAAAGATCTCTAAGGGAAACCCCTTCGCTTGACTCTGAAGCAGTTTTTCGATTTTTTCATCGATATTGTACGATGCAACCGTACAAATATCCAGCAATTCGTGATAAAATTTCCTACCAATTGATAGATATATATACATATTCTGAAGATTTTATACATTTATTAAAAATCTCGAAGGTTGAAAAAGCTATAAAAAAATAAATCTGTTTTACGTACAGATTTTTATATGTAAACGATTCTTATGTTTGAATTTTCATTCACAAAAATACATATTTTTAACACCAAAACGATGAATTAAAATTGATTTCGATACTGAATTATTACTTACAGTGTTACGAGAATGACCTCATTCACAATTCTTTTCATTTGACTAACTTTTTATCTCCGCTTAACATGTTCAAATCAAGATTCTCCTTATTCCAGTTTCAATTAAGTAAAGCTCTCTCGACCGTTCTCTTACTCCGTATCTCGTAATAAAGACTAAATATAGTCATTTGTCAAATATCATAGACGAATAATGACGCCAAGCTTCGGGCTAATTCCTTAATCTTCCTACAAAAGGTCAACTACCAAGAAAGCCTCAGGCACTGGACCGTATAGAATACATTAAATGCTCTAGCATTGAGAGATTTCTAGTCTGGTTAGTTCTAACTAATAAACCTCTCTGTGCTAAAACGAACTAAATACTCGTAATTAGATACATCTACATATTTGCTTATACGAAACAAGAATGTTTGAACTTTAAAACTTTCATCTCCATCTCTTTAATGTTTGGTATTCCACCACTGTGTGTTTTTCAAGAATCTTTTTTAAAATTATTATTAAAAAAATGGTTTTAAGAAACGCTTTTAGACTAAAAAGTAGAAAATAATTTTAATATAAAAAGCGTGGGGCGACGTTATTGAAACATTTTCAGAAAGCAGAAAGCAAAAATTATTTTCTACTTTTTAGTTTAAAAGTAGAAAATAATTTTTGTTTAGTTTTTTAAAACTATTTTTTAGAAAGACTAAAATAGACTAACTTGTTGTTTTTTTTTAATTAGTGTATTGTCATCGGTCCTCGATAAATCTACAAAGTTTGAACGAAATCTGGCCGTTTAAAGTTTGTCAAAATCGCACCCAACGCAAAATGTTTAAATAAATTAGTCCTTTTGTCTAGAAAAAAAAATGTAACAAAGCGTGGGGTGCTTTCTGAAAATATTTCAAGAACGTCGATCCACGCTTTGCTACATTAAATTTTTTTTCTACTTTTTAGTTTGAAAGCGTGTTTGTTTAGTTTTTTAAAACTATTATTTTTTAGACGCTTAAATGAGTATGGAAATATTGTAAATATTTTTAATTTAATCACTCTATTAAATACTTTGTAGAAGTAATGCGTTCCTAGATATAATTGGAAAATGTGGGAATAAGAAACACACACCTTAAATTATTTAAGAATTACCCACAATATATAATATATACTTAGGTGGTACTTATTTATTTAAATGTTGTCAGCAACAGTTGCTACAATATTAACATTCCCTGGGTTATTACCTCCATTAATCATAAATATTTTCATTACCAACACTGAATAAATATGATAAAGAAAGTTTTCTATAGAAATACGAACACGGTATACTTTGTTTGTTTATATAAACATCATCATTTCAAACATATATAAATATATGGCAATCGTTGTTGGGAAGTCAGTGCCCTCAAATTTACTGACAACTAGTTCTCCCTTAGGGCTGCGGAGGTCCGATGCCAGTCGCTCCTTGGAAAAACTGATATTAAGGTAAAAATGAGTAAACCGATTTATATATAATTCGGCACTCGGATAGTCTAGATCCTGAGAAAGGACATAGGCTTTTTACCGTGATAACCGATATACGGCGGGTGGAATCACAGGTGAAGGCTAGTATTTTATATAAAGTACTCATTGTGGCGGGACGGGTATCGTGTTCCTCAAACACAAAGGGAGGAACCTCCGATCAGGCGAGGTGATCATGCCTGGTAGGCACTGCCCAACGGTTGATGTTGGGATGGTATATATGCTAATCGGCGCGAGAATTTCTGTATCGCGATTCAGGATTAGTAGTTACTCCTTAAAGTTCATTCCGTATTTTCTTCGTGGTTCAGTGTTCTTTCGGTAGATGGCGCTGTTATATATTTTACACTTACTCTGTATGTGAAAGTCGCCTCATTCATATTGAGTTTACTATATTAACAGAAAAAAGTCGATTTTCTTTATCCGGAAAATACCTGTAGGATATGTCCTAGTTATAATAGTTATTGGCCACTTTACGATTATGTAAATATAAGCAGTACGTTCCAATGATACAGTATCTGAATAGGCCATAGTGTGGGTCGCCATACTGCATTGTCAACATTCACAATAAGGAAGGTGACCACTCTTAGTTTTTACTCATACTTCCCTAAGGTAGAATAATCACGTTAGCAAGCATTTTCTTCCAAAGGATAACAGATTAAGCACTACCTCCATTTAAACATTATCTTGTCATCTATCAGATTTTATATAACATCTACTTAGAACCCAGTACGTTAAGGCCATTATTACATGGCTGTAATTACGACGGTTAAGTCCAAACTGCGCAAGATTTCCCCGGAGCCTCTGAAACGTTACTCAAAATGCAATATTTAATGAAAGTCATAAATCTTGGGACATTTTACCGCATCTTTTATGGGATTTTCATTCAGTTTTACCAAACTTTATACCTCATACCCCATAGCTCTTTATGTTTTATCGCCGGGTAGAACCATTGAGAGCTGCTTTTTATGGAGCTAAATCAGGTTTTATAATTGAATTATGGTATTAAAAAGTACTTTGGGAGTAAATGGTGACCCAGTTTTAAGAAGTAATTAGTTAAGATATAAAAACGGGTTGGCATATAGCTATATTTGAATCTTTTTGGTGTAAAATTAATTGCTTTTACAGATTTTATGTGTTGAGGCTATGAAAATTCAGTTTGCAATAGGAGGTTGTCAGCTGTTTTGACTACAACATGTGTATATAAAACACTACGGTAGTCTAAACCTATTTCACAAGTACTTGGGAAAACAGATCTTCTATTTGGTCTACAAAAGTTAGTATTCTTGTGCACAGAAAAGAAATTGTACACAACAAAACCGTTAAATAGTTAATTTAGCAATTTAATTATTTTAAGTTAGTTAATTAGAATGTGTCTTTTATCCATTGGTCTTTTAGGTTACATAGGTCAACCACATCTATAAACGTGTTCTCTGTACTGCCTCGTCTACATAGATGTATAATAGCCACACATACAAAGTATAAGAAAAAAGCTATTATTAGCAATTCAAAATACTGCTGCTGTGTGTGGTATGTTGTGAATAAAAAAAAAAGAAAATAGCGACAATGTAGGTACTCAATGGTAGTGATTTTCTTGTTAACTTCAACAAGTTTTTAGTTCGGTTATATACGTTATTGCAATTTACAGTCCCTTTTCAAATTTTGCACCCATGAATGTTTAGTTCAGAACCAACTAAAAGTTCATTGTAAACACACCCTTGTTTATAATAAAAAAAAAACCTTTAAAAATATCTATCGAAGATTGCACCTAATTAACAAAACAATTGTCGCTATGGGTAATACCACTTATGTGACATAATAATTGTGATTTTAATTTTTTTTTATATTATGCTGCCAAAATGACTCTGCTCAGCCTGATGGAAAGCATGAACAGAATCCAAGAGTGGTGGCCACCGTCCTCATTACCGATGTGTACAATCAACACGGTGACCCACACGGTGATGGATCAATAGAAATTAAAGAACATTGAAAATTTAGAGTAGCCGAGGATTGAACTAAGAGGCGTGCAAATGGAGACGCCTATGTCCAGCAGTGGACTGCGATAGTCTGATGATGATGATGAATTTAGTTTGATTTAGTCGGCATGGATTAACATGCGATACGTCTAGTTAGACGTTACCGCCACACTCGTTTTGACAAGAATAGGTATCGTAAAATGGTCTGTAAACCAATTTTGTGTAAGTTTGTAAATGTGAGTATAGTGTAGGCTTGTAATGTTAGTTTATATTTTAGTAATTTTCTGGTGGTTTTGAGTGTTTCCACGGCCTACCCAAGTGTCCTGCTGGCGGCAGTGTCGTGTTCCGGGTTGTGGATCCTGACTACATCGGTTAGGCTACACGATGGCTGGGGCCCGTGTGCCTTTGGTCTATGGTCTAAAACTATCTAAAACTAAAACTATGGTCCTTTCTTCAAAAGGCCAACCCGAACCCTATACTGCACTCACATAGTTCTCTTTAATGTTGTACACGGACTTTAAAAAAAAAAAAAAGACACCTCTGTGGTTTGTTTCGGCGTTTCTTCCCAGAGTGAGTCGTAGGAAATGCCGGCGCCTTCTAGCTATAAGTCCGACTTGTAAAAATGTCTCAAAAGATTTACTTACAGAAATAAATATCATTTATCATTTATCATTTAATGAAATTAAAGTAAATTATTAAAAATCATTTTTTAAATAAGGTTAGTTTAGTGATGAACAACAGAATCACGGACAAAATCGATTTTCTTCAGCCCTTTCTCGAGTAAAAAGTAGTTACTTATCCCCATGCTAAATTTTATCCAAATCCGCTCAGCCTTTCTGGTGTAATTGAATAACTAACATTCATTATAAATTTCGCGTTTACGTTAGCAACAAATTTGGTATGCAAGACACGGCAAATAATTCAAAATGTCGGGGCGAATATTCACAAAATGAGACATCAAACTGTTTGTGAATCTTTTGGATAATGATTATATAATATCATTAATTGTTTGGTAATCATTAACAATTCTATCATTACTAATCCATTGTTTTTCTTTGTACTTCATTGACCTTAGTGTACTGTCTGCATTTTATATTAACTACTAGCTGTATCTCGCGGTGCTGCCCGTGTTTATTGTTGTAAAGAGCGAGGAACTCCACGTAACGCTACTAGTCTCAACAAAATTTGCCTAAGCTACTCCTTATGTCATCAACTTTCTGCCAGTGGAAGTTCCGTCAATATCGGTATAGCCGTTCGAGAGATTACCCGGAACAAACAGATGGACAGACAGAAAAAAAAAAATGCATTTGGTAATTATTGATATAATAACAACCGTAAGTAATGTCATAGGCATTTAGAAAAAATCTGTTTATTTAATATTACATACGGACACTCCAATTTAATTTATTTATGTAGATTGGCTATGCGTTCGGCCATCTTAGGCTACGCTCGGTTATAATCGCGTTTATATTCGATGCGTGTGCGCACGTCATATTGTGTATAAATATCGGTATAGTCCAGGAGTTTTAAATTTTTAAACGCTTTTTATTAGCTTCACCTGTATATTTGTTTGTATGTTTGTAACCGACTCCTTTGGTTGCGTTT
Source organism: Phragmatobia fuliginosa (assembly GCA_932526445.1). Classification (NCBI taxonomy): domain Eukaryota; kingdom Metazoa; phylum Arthropoda; class Insecta; order Lepidoptera; family Erebidae; genus Phragmatobia; species Phragmatobia fuliginosa. The sequence goes on from OW052073.1 coordinate 19,997,617, forward strand.
TTACCCACTTTAAAGGGCCAGATTTCCTTTAAACTTTGTATATTTATCGAGGAACGATTACAATACACTTATTTGAAAAAAAAAACTAAAATTAGAAAATAGTTTTAATGTAACAAAGCGGGATGCTTTCTGAAAATATTTCGAAACGTCGCCCCACGCTTTTTACATTAAAATTATTTTCTACTTCTTAGTTTTAAAGCCTTGTTTAGTTTTTTTAAACTATAATTTTTTATATTACTTTATTATTTTTGGTTCAAGATAAAGTTTTAGTACGTGTAAAGCGTATTAGTGGTGCGGTTAGCTTAGGCGATTGCCGATCAAGCGGTCTAGGGTTCTCTTTGGTAAACTGTTGTTTAAAAACAACAGTTTACACAACAGATAACGATACAAAAAACAACAGATAACGATTGCTCTAGATGTTCTAAAGAACATCTAGGGCAATCGTTATCTAGAAGTTAGTGCCCTCAAATATACTGAAAACTAGTTCAACCCTAGGTTTCATTTCGAAAGCAGGGTGGCTGAGATGCTATGCCAATCTCTAACGGAGAGATTGGCATTGCATCTCAGCCACCCTCAGAACCAGTAACCGACCCCAGATAATCTTGGGAATAGTAAGGCTAGGAATAAGACTGGATAAATAAATAAATAAATAAATATTTTGGACATCTGACACACAACATCATCTAGTCCCAAGCTAAGCAGAGCTTGTGTTATGGGTACTAGACAACTGATATAAATACATAAACATACTTTTTTTTGTAAATACATACATATTATACATAGAAAACACCCAGACTCCGAAACAAATATTTGTGAATCACACAAATAATATTTGGTCCGACCCGGGAATCGAACCCGAGACCTCTTGTTCAGTAGCCGCATACGCTAACCACTAGACCAACGAGGCAGTCAATCTGCGATACTTCTTCTTAAATATGTTTTATTACTGTAGAATACAATGACAATAGTTACAGCAAAATTATATATTTGATTGTGGTTGATCTAGTGGTTTGCGTATGCGGCTGCCGATCGAGAGATCTCGGGTCCGATTCCCGGGTCGGACCAAATGTTTGTGTGATCTTCAAATATTTGTTTCGGAGTTTGGGTGTTTTCTATGTACAATGTGTATTTTTACAAAAAGTATGAGTATTAGTATATTATATATTAGTTGTATGGTTTATATAGTACAAGCTCTGCTTAATTTGGAACTAAATAAAGTTAAATAAAAACTAGGTTTAATACTTCTAGTTGCGGTTAAACTAGTAAAACTATTAGAAGTGGCTAGTAGCTATTATGACTACTGTTAAACCTCTACTTTGTCGTGATTTTTTTTTAAATGCGAAATGATGCTCTCAGCTCTTAAAGTATTGTCGCCAAGCGCCTAGTCAAGGCACACACTCCACGTACGACAAACGCGGGTAAACAATAAGTCATCAGTATGCCGGCCCTGTCCGCACCACCTGATCGGTTTATGCAACTGGCTCTTGTTGCTACCTACTTGTTGCTGTATGAGCAAACAAAGGCTTGCCGTGCAAACACTTAAACCTCACGCCAAAACTGGCGATGTATTTTACGATTGTTAGAGTTGTATCTGAGTTTTACATACATATTAGATGTGGCATTATAAAAAACAAACTTTTTTTTATATTTAAGCCTACCAAAGTGTCTCTACTTTACCTGATGGAAAGGCATCCAAGAATAGGGACCATCATCCTCATTGCGAGTGCATACAACAACACCATGGCGGCTTAGTGAGATGTTTCTGAATCATTCTCCCGGCATTCGGAAGCCGGGAGAATGATGCAGAATAGTTAGACCTGCAGTCTCACACTCACCAACAAAAGAATGTTGTAATTTTAGGTTGGGTCTTCTGTGTGAGGGTAGTACTGGTCCGGTCGAGCCGGCACATTCGTTCTAAAATCAGTGTGACTCTACTACCATGTCATACAACTTATTTGTCCGTATGGTGACAGATTAAGAACACGAAGTATTACCACCCCTATTTATCCCCCATCCCTAAGGGAAGAAACTACGCAAGACATCCCTGCAAAAGACAAAGAAATCATGAAATAAACCCTAGCAGTCCACAAGGCATTATAAATATTTCTGACCTGTTCTTTTAAGTAAACGTAAACCCTGTATTATCGATATGCGAGAAGTCCAAAATTGATCAGAGTGGTGTGCAATAGGAGAGGCCCATGTCTAGCAGTAGACTGCGATAGGCTGATGATGATGATGATGAAACCCTGTATTGTCCTGTGTAAGTTGAAATTAATATATTTCTTTTTTTCTCTTTCTATATCAACCCAATGTGCTATGATGGTCTAAAACCTCATATCTAAAGAAAAGCTATGTCCAGCCGTGTACTGCTAAATGCTGTAGATGATGATAGGTTACTTATTTTATAGATATTATGCCTGTTGGTCCAGTGGTTGGATATTCTAAAGCCTTGAAGATTTTGGTTCGTTCATTTCCTAAAGATAGAAAAATCTATCGTTATGTACTTACTTTAGTATATCTTGTTCTTCTAGAAACATCAATTAGAATGACAGGGAGACTTCTAGTACTGATGGATTCCGTTTGTTAGCGAAGACTTGTACTTACTTACACTGACTTGTACTTACTTACTCGCACTTGCCCATCAGATTTACCATCAGTGAGTTTTTTGAAGCCAAATTTTGTCAGTTCAGTCATTTTTTCTGCATTTTTGGAATTATAATAAATAACTCATAAAAAATGTATTGTAAAAATTATTGGTTGGCTTTTTTTTTGGCACTTCAAAAAGTCACCTAAAATTCGGGCCTCCAGACAAGAATATTTTAATATAATAATTTTAATATCTTTAAGTAAAGCTCTTAAAATAAAGAATTGCACTTTAGTCAATGATATAATACCACGAATTATTAAAAGCAAGCTTTCCCTGATGTTTAAATATACGTACATAATGATATACGTGCATAATAAGTACTGTTTATTTAACATTTTTCAAATGCCATGATAAATACGACAACGTTTAAATGTTTTACATGCGCATAATTATATAAGGATTCATACATAAAGAGAAATATATGGAACAAAATTCAATAAAAGCAGCATTGACGCAAATACTTAAAATATTTACTTTGGTAAAACACAGTTTTTTTTTAATTTTGATTGAAAAGATTTGCTATCCCAAGCAGGGCAGTCTTTTTCAATGTTATATTATTGTACTAGGCATAAATTAAATTGACACGATAAGGTAATAAATATTAAACTATCATTTAAAGATTTTGGATTGGTATATTTATTCTAAAATAGTTTATGATGCTCCGTCTGGTAGAGGATTATTAATAATGTGGAAATTCTAGTCGGTTTCGGGAACGGTGACCAGGGAACTATGCAGGAGACATATTATAGTGCACTTGACTAGTGTGTGCCCAACAACAGGTGTACTCTCAGTTTCCTAACTCTCATAATCTAATGGGACGGCCATCCGACACGACGGTGGAGAGATCATATATATAAGGTATTTTTGTGGAGGAACGGCGGTCATGTTCCTTTAACACAAAGGGAGGATCCTCCGACCAGGCGAGGTGATCATGCCTGGCGAGCCACTGCCCAACAGTTGATGTTGGGATGTTGTATATATGCTAATCGGCGCGAGAATGTTACTTTCGCGATTCAGGATTACTAGTTACTTATCATTCCGTGTTTTCTTTGTAGTACAGTGTTTCTTCGCAAGATCGCTCTGTTGTATGTTTTCGTCGCGCTGTATGCGGAAGTCGCCACAATTTCTATAATCAGAAAAAATCAATAGCACTTTTTGGCCCTAACCGAAATTTGAAACCAAAACTTCTTAATCACCAGTCCACAAGAGCAACGAGTGCCAGAGGATTCCTAGAGAGGGTACCGTCAGAACCGACTAAATTGCTAATGGCGAACTAAGAATAGCATTCCGAAGAGAAAGGCAACTTAAAAGAAATCTTATGCTAACTCGTGGTATGGTTAGCCAAAACCACCTTCTAAGGAGAGGCCTATGTTCAAAAGCGGATTATTATAGGCAGTTGACAAAGATGACTACATAACAAACACTTTGACTTTTAAAATTAACAATAAACAAAGCAGTAACATAACCTTTAATCCCATCCATATTTGTGTAGTATATTTGAACTAAACGTGGAACGAAAATCAACTAAGTACTAAATATATGCCTCTAATATTCTCATCACGTCGACTTGAGCCGGCTACATTATAAAATATGCACGACAAATACATAAAGTACATAGTGTACATATGTACAGTGATAAATGGACGTTGACTCGGTTTTAATATAGGCGATATCAACATACAATATGTATGTAAACACAAATAAAATTATGCGTGTGATTGTACTACGAATATATAGATAATTATGTTTCCCTGAATGTTTCTTTTTTGACAGACGAGTTACAATCACTCGTTTTAGAATCAGTATGAAATATAATGCTCGTTTAAGTATGACAACACTCTCAACAAAATTAGTTCACAATGCAAAGCAATAAATAGAAAACGGTGCATCTGTTAGGAGCTATGATGACACGTTAGACAGTTAAGATTATATATTATATAGTGTAATATATATTTAATACAATTAGAATTAGAATTTTGGGTTAGAATTCATTAGTCTTAATGTGTGTCATAATGAGGCCCACCAACATTCTATAGCCATCTATTGCTAGACGAAACCTTCTCTAAGAGAAAGATCGCCATCTTCCCTATTTCGAAATACATACAAAAACTATTAAATAAACACTTTCGTATTGTTTATTTAATAGTTTTTGCTAGAAATAAAACTTAAACGTTTTATTACAATAGCAGGCAGACCATAGGACCACCTATAGTGCACTTTCACGTAACACATCAATATGCTGATCGAGGACTGCTAGCGCGCATTAATACCGCCGTGCCATTCGTGTATGGATCGCATAAAATCTGAAAGTAGATCTGAGGCGTGGAGAAAGGACCTTAGAAAAAGCTGCTTTGTAAGAACTACTTTGTGCTCATGTGTATGCTTTTAAATTTTTTGTAAATCGATGAAAGTACGATATACAATGGCTGGATCCAATAAAATTGTATAAATCAATAAAAATGACTGAAAGAGATAAAAGCCTAAGAAATACATAAATAATAATAATCAATAAATATTTCGGACATCTGACATACAACATCATCTAGTGCCAAGCAAAGCAGAGCTTGTGTTATGGGTACTAGACAACTCATATAAATACATAATCATACTTTTTTTTTTGGAAATATTTGCGGATCACACAAACATAGATCCGACCCGGGAATCGAACCCGAGACCTCTTGATCAGCAGCCGCCTCTAGAACAACAGGGCAGACAATGGATCCATGTTTGCTATAACAGTTGATTTATTTGACGGCCGGCGTTTTTATGTTTATACGCCCCTTATTGTTTGAAAAGTTAGTCATTTGTCTATTAATGGTCTGTCAATTTGATTATTGGTATAGAACAGAGTAACTATTTTTTATCTGTGGTTATAGTTTTATTAATGTTGGGAATTAATTTAAAGGTATATTTATATACCAATGTTTTGTGGATGTTTATTAAGACGAAATTTTTTGCAATATGAAATGGATCATGAAAAAAACTCTTTAACAAAAACACAAATTTTCTGTGTGATTGTTCTTCTTATCGTGTCGATTGTCAGTGCACCGCGACGAAGATGGCCTTGCTTGTCGTGTATCTAGGCATAAACAACTCCATCGGTGGCGCAATCGGTACGTATGCCACTGCTCTATGGTCTCGGGATCGATTCCTGGGTCGGACCAAAAGTTTGTGTGATCTGGAAATATTTGTTTCGGAGTCTTATGTAAACTATGTATGTATTTACATAAAAATATGTTTATGTATTTAAATTAGTTGTCTAGTACCCAAAATACAAACCCTGCCTACATGGCGTTGTGTGTAAGTTGTCCGAAATATTTATTTCGTGATTCTGGGCTCGAGCTGGGCACTTGCGCTGGGCATGGCAGCAAGTGGCTCATCGTCTGGGGAGCAACGCTACATTCACACTCATTTCCACTGTCCTTGAATCTTCCAACCGGGGTACGTCACATGTTGACTGCCTTCTAGGTTAGCCATAATGATCTTATCTCATGGAGGTAGTTTTTCTACCAAGAGAACGAAAGTTGGAAGAAGGAACCTCTCACGCCATATCCTTCCATGCCTTTAAACACCTTTGTCATTGCCTGCAGTGATGAAATTGTTAAAACTGTTTCGACTGTGCAACCAGTCATTAATTTGTCATTAATATGTCACAGGATAAATTCACCAGGTTATATAATACTGTAAACTTGATCTAAATTCTGTAATACTGTAAACTTGATCTAAATTCTCTCATCACTCATCACACCCCCTCTATCTCAAGTCATTGTCATCCTGCTTTGATGTTTTATAAATGACTGGTCTGCAGCTAGAGATTGGCTTGGCAAGACATACAACCCTATTCCTCTGGCCTCTTCCACTGCTAGGCTCGGCTCTCTTCTTAGGATAGGCTGGTCGAGTGAGGTTTGGGGACTGGCAAGACTCGTAGGCCTCCAACTAAGCTTCACGACTGATATCTTATGATTACAAATGGGACCGACTGCTTAACATGACCACCGAAACAACAAAACAAGGAAACGCTCGATATTATATCACGCCACAAACGGTCACCCATCTTGGTCTGACCGCGACGTAGTTGCTTACCCTCGGTGATTGTTCCACTTGGTTACGAGCGCTTTAATTTTCATCATTCCTGTATTAATAGCTGACAATCTTACTCCTCAGAAGATAAATAACCAAGCATTAGTACTTCTGTTTTTAACCACAAAAATAACTACAACAAATGAGAACAAAAAAATAAATTAAAAATATAATTGAAGTCGTTTACGAGTCCTACAATGAGCTAGACAATTAAAAAAACATTATATATTACGTTAAAATTTTAAAGCAATAAGATGTAAAATTATTTTGATTTTAAAGATGATATCATAGTCTTGTTTTAAGTTTAAAACTCACGATAAAAATAAAACTATGTATAAATAAAGTGACGAAGAACGAGTTTTGTTTTCTAGAATTTAACGTCGACTAAAGTTAGGTAACATAAAAAGAGCTCGCTTATAATAGGGTTGCCATTCGTCCGGGGTTTCCCGGATTTGTCCTAGTTTAGAGACGGTACGGGGAGCGTCCGGAGTCTTATTTGTAATAAAAGTCAAACCCGGACCACAAAAGTTTTTTTTTGGTTTTTGGTAGGCGATTAGATATTAAAAAAAAATGTTTTAAAAAACTAAACAAACACGCTTTTAAACTAAAAAGTAGAAAATAATTTTAATGTAAAAAGCGTGGGGCGACGTTATTGAA